>JAFBJZ010000408.1:3127500-4380000 GCA_016785225.1 Psettodes erumei
TTCTCCCATGTAGAGCCGTTTATCACTGGAGCCAGACAGCACTAGAGGAGAGAAAGAAAGAAGAAAGACGATTAAACCCTTCTTATGTTCGTGTTTTTGTAACTAAGCTTGAGATGATCTACCAGATTAGAAAATAAGACTTTGGGGCGATGACCACATTCTGGCAAACCCACGTGAACATGAAAAGGATCTCCTTCCTTCCAGTGTCTCCTAAACTGTTCCTCGGGCGTTAACAGCTCTCTTCCATTCTTCCAACACGTATCACAGCGTGTAATCTGAGACTGAAGCTGTTGCTCGACTCACCTACGGGCTCCTCCGGGTGGAAGGCCACTTCGTTGACGGAGCCAGCGTGGCCCGGCAGTTTGTACAGGATTCTACGCGATGTGGTGTCCCAAATGTACACAAATCTGGAAACAAAGTCGGCGACGAGAGAGACACCTGACGTGAGACAAGTCACAGCGAAGATGCGTTCTTCCAAAGTAAGAAATGAACTCCAAATTCCAAATCACCTAAATGGCCTCTGCATATGTAAAAAACTATGTTGCTAAAAATCCTACTCTTGAATGTAACCTTACTTCAAATTGTGTCATGTAGTTCATTAAAACATTTTTTACAAACACACTCTAGGATGTGGATGTATTACAGTGATGATGTGAGTAAGTGCAGTGTTGCACTGCTGAATTTTGATGGGAACTGCAGGGTTTCTTGTGTAGCAACAACTGCTGTTTAATGAATGAGGATGAATCAATTAATTGGGGTTTTTTTGGTCATGTTTGTTCAATATGCTGTGGGTTCTTACGCTGTGTTTTTTATTATTTTACCCGCTCGTGGCTACTTATGCTCTGTTCCATCCTAAGATACAGCTAGATCCTCATTCATCTTACATTGCGCGCCGTATAGCCCTGGAACAAGTTTCACTTTTTCAGAAAGACAGATGAAAGACTGCTCGGTGAGAGACCAGAAGCTGGTGGAACCTCCTGAGGGCTGGCCCGGAGGTGAAGACAGAACTTTGGCTTTTCGAGAATCACCGTGACGACGAGAATTTCCCTGGACCTGATAACACCTTGGCCTGTGGCCTGCGTGTGCGTGATTTCTTCCTCACCTGTCAGCCGAGCCTGCAGCGATCTTGCTGCCATCGGTAGACCAGGAGCACCTCAGCAAATTCTGAAAGACGGGAACGCGTGTTAGGAACGCCGACATTTAACACGTGAGCTCCTGCCACCCTAATTAGACGCAAGACGAGATCTTCTTCGCGCGAGAGGGAAGCGGAGAGCGATGGGGGAGGCAGGAGAGGATGAGAAGCAATGTCACGCAACTGTGGTCGGCGGCAGATGTAACTGCAGCTGTGAGTCACTTACGCACAAAGTTATAGACTATCAGTTAACAGGATGAAAGGACAAAGTATCGCTCATTACAAGACAGGGAGTGACATGTTTTGATACCTTTTAGAAATAAATCTCTCATGGAGGACAACAGTGGCCGGTAAAAATAGTTTCCTCCTTGCCACGTTTTCTCAAATATGTGCAATCTGTTACCCGGGGCGTCGTCAACAGCGGGAAAAAGTGCCGCATCAATCCCCAAAGTGCAAACACACTGAAGGCGCCCTAGATAACAAAGAGGGCTGGAAGGCTATTCGTGTTACCTTTTCAAAGTTGTGAACGTTGCCCTGGAAAATCTTCACGCACCTCTCCTTGGGCGCGAATGGTCGAACGTCCCAAATGCGCACTGCACAGAGACGGACAAAAGTCGAGTGAAACAGCCGACGATGGGAAACCGAGCGCTGTGGCGTGAGAAATAAAGTCGGTTCTTCTGCACGCGCCCTACCTGTGTTGTCCATGGAGTTTGAGAGCAGGTACGACCCCTCAGAGCTCAGTGCGAGTCCAGTTACCGAGTCCCCGTGCCCATGCATGTTGTAGATCAGCTTGTTCTGCCTCAGGTCCCACACCTGCATAGGACAAACAGCAGATCCTGAGGAAATATACGGGTATGTGCAGTTGATGCGCCACTGGCAGATACATATTCAGAGCACAAAAACCTGGCTGCTGTAATTACGGTGGGAGTCAAAGAGGGAAAAGAAATAGAGAAACTGATGTTCTTGCAACACACGGGCACACTACACCACGTCACGTCGGCTACAGAATCAGAGGGGAGCCTGCGGCAGGGTTTGTAACCAAAAATAGGTAAGAGAATGAGGGAGAAAAAAAAACACCAATGTGATCCTTGAACGTCATTATAAAAAGATGCAAGAGCGAAACAAAGGAGGCAGTGAATTCACTGTTTTATGGGCTGAGAAGGACCTGAGGGAAGCAGATTCGCAGCACGCTCACAATAACCTAAATGCCCCATTTAAGCACCTTATTTGAAATGCATTTAAATGGCAGAGGGGTTCATCGACTACAGATTTAAGTCTGCGGCTGTTTAGCCACCTATTTTTAACAAGATGCGCAGCCCACACAATGACCCAGCTCATCCCCGACAACAGATGTTCAAAGTGAGCCACGGGGACAGAAGATCAAAACTAAAAGATTGAAGCGCTCCTTTGTTTCTGTGGCTGTCACATAATTTGATATCCTCGGCCTTCCTGCAACGGAATTTACTGGCGCTGCTGTTTGTAATTAGCTAATTGGTATTCAAAAGCATGAGAGTAACATTTAACTTTTAATTAAAAAAAAAAAAAAAGTAACTGTGGTATGTTGTGAATTAGAGGAAGGGTACTGGAGGATGGGTAGAGGGAAAAACGAGCAGTTGGCAACAAAGAGGACACAGCGGGACGACACTGTGCAGTATTTTTGGGGATCGTTCCTTTTATAGTTGGTTTCTGTGGTTTTGCCTTTTTAACTACAAATGCTTTCCATGAAATATTTTCACAAACTACATTCTTCAAGTGAATGGCTGCCACTGCATAATAAGGTTAAATTTGAGGTGGTTTGATTGCGGTTCCCCATCTGCGGCTTCATCCATGATGCCCAATATTCCCAATGTACGCACCCGAAACATACTCATTATCTCTAATTGTAATCTGGTGAAAACATTTGAGATACCAACTGTGATGTAATTGCGATGTGTAATCCCTAAAATCCAGTACCTTGATGTCATTGTCGATGCCCCCTGACAGGATCTGATCGCTGGTGTCGTTGAAGGTGACGGCCAGCACCTGATAGGTGTTCTGGAAGGTGTGGATCGCCCCCTTCTTACGAATGTCCCACAGCTACAGCGGCGGCAAACACAGAGAAAGATCTTACCGAAACAAATTACGCACAAATTTTTTTTTTTGTAACTGACACTGCTTATGCTGGTTTAAACTCGCTTCGTTTCTTTACGCTGACTGGCAGCGGGAAATTTCACCTTGACCGTCCCGTCGTCGCTGCCGGTGCAGACAAGCTGGGGCCCTCGACGGGCCGGGTAGCAGGTGTTAACGAAGGAGGTGTGGCCCTTCAGACGCTTGATCCTCTCGCCCGTTTCGCTGTCCCACACGCCCACGGTCTTGTCCGTGCTCGCTGAAAACAGCATGCTGAAACCCAGAGGTAGAAAACACAACTGGTATGTCGTTTCATTCATCCATTACGGACACAGACTGTCACGTTTGTTCAGTGTAGTCTTCACCCATGACCGTACATACCTGCCATCTGTGTTGTAGTGCAGCTCCATCACTGCGCCACTGTGGCCCTTCAGAGTGGCATAATTTTCGCAATCTCCGTACACGTTCCACAGCACTACAGCAAAGAATCACGGCGTGCCACAATGTTATCGCAGTACTTGGAAGCATGACTAGGTTTTAACAAGGGCGTGTGAAAAGTAGTGTTTGTCGGCTGCTTGGAGCAGCTTAATAACCTACATATGAGCCTGTCGAATCCTGAGGAGGCCAGCGTGGCTCCGTTGGGGTGAAACTTGCAGCAGTAGACCTCGCCCTCGTGGCCGGACATCAGCATGATGGGAGCCTGCAGGCTGGAGCTCCGTGGGGGGCCCTGCGGGAGACACGTCAGGGGTTCAAATATAGCGGCTGTGCGAACCTGAGGTTTGGGCTGAGTGAATTGCAGATTACATAGAAACAGCATCTTGTTTAGAAATGGTTTGTCCAGAAGAGAGCACTGATAAATGATGTTTTCTGTTAATGATACTAATTTCACATGAAACACTAACTTTATAGAGAAAACGATTCACTGATAAACTGGTGAATTAATGACAAAAATCACTGAAGTGCCACGGTCAAGCTAAAAGCCACTGTATCTAAAAAAAGACCATAAAACTGAATCAAACACTCTCTAAACCAGTCTCAATAAAACTAAACAATACATCTTTCATTAAGGTAGTATTTCCGTTGTATTAGACTGTATTAGTTAAAGCTAAGGTGTCCCTAATAAACCGGCACAGAGTGTATATAGCAATAACGCCGTCCTCTACAGCATCAGCAGTGTTTTACAATAGTTATTATTTAAGTTTAGTTGATGCTCATCCTAATAGACTGCAAATTACTTAGTTTTACAATAGTCACTGTGGGAGAAAATTGGGAAAAGGTGCCATATATAATACATTAACATTAACTGCTGCTTTGGCGTTTGTGTTTCTTTTCCTGCTCATCGGTATAGCTGGCAGCGTAGGCCCGTTTGTACGCGTAAAAAGGCATTTCTAGTCCAGTTAGTGCGCTTTAGAAGAAACTGTGCGGTTAACAACGGCGCTGCCTTCTTTCTACGCGCCCCTAACGCGTTCCTTCCAGGGCTACTGTGGTCGCACCGGGTTTTTACATTCTCTCCGTACCATGGCCACGAGTTGCTGAGACTGAGCCGCCGCCACCAATTCCGTCCGGGGCCGCTTCACGGCGGCGGGAACCACCGCCATGTCCGCTACTCTCTTCTTAGGTTCAATCATTCCGAGTTAGAGGACAAAAACGACGAACGCGTTTGATTTCAAACCTTAAATTTACACCAAAAAAATGAGCGGACGTCGTTTCATACAGAAACGTCCAGCGGACTAACGAGTAACACCAACGAAGAACAGAGAGGGACTACTTCCGCTGGCTACGAGGTGCGTGATTGGTTTAAGTATTTACCAGCTGCGGTGATTGGTTGCTTTCCTTGTTGTCGACCTTAACTGCACCGGATGTGAAAGTGAATCAGCTCTGCTAACACGAAAGGTAGTAATGCTTTACTGTAATATTGCTCATGAATCGGAGTTATAATATATTAATTTGCAAAATACAGCTTATACGGTATGCACGTGCCGATTCACCTGTCCGCGTGTTTTTGTCGGGTTTTTGTAGAAAATTGAAGAAATTTCTGTAGCTAACGTTAACCCTGCTGCTACTGCTGCTGCTGTTCACAGGCTATAACAAAATGTAACAACAAATACATGCGGACTTGTACAACGTAACAGCATTTTCTGTACCCAAGAGATACTGTAATGTAAGTAGGGGTAAAGCAGCTTGTTATTAACTTGTTCAGAGAACTAGTTCAGTCAATGCATACACTATCCAGGTACTTAAAGTGAAAAGTGATGGTATGTGTTTTCAGGAAATCTTGCCACACAACATTTGATCGATTCTTTTTAAGCGCGTTGCTATGTTACATGTGTTATCGTTCACTATTAATCTTCCAGATCCATTTATTGATAACTGTGGTCTGCCTCCGCTGAGACAATGTCTGACAGTGATGGTCCAGCACAAGAGCCTGCTGGACTGGACGGTCTGCCGCCGCTGTACAGCATTTCCAAGGGAGAGGTGGTGTCTGTGCAAGCCTACGGAGCTTTTGTCCGTCTGCCAGGATACAAGAAGGAAGGTGGGTGGAGGCTCACAAAAAAAGATTGTATCCAAGCTAGACAAAGCTCTGGTTTTAAAAAGTGGATTTTTTTTAAATTAAAAAAATGTAAATAGTTTTTTCCCATTTGAAGATGTCCAAGATGTAAGAGAAGGAAAGAGTCAGGTGGGTTTGGGGTTGGGCAGGGTCGCCTAGAAGAGCAGATTGATGAAGTGGAATTTCTCAAACCTATATTTACACTTGGGTTGTATGTTTTTTATTTCTAAACAACTGATTGATTGTAGCACAGTTATCCTTGACCTGCATGTCAAACTGAACACCAGCTGCTCATTTTTTTCTCCACTGGAGGGCGAACTGAGCAAAGTTTACTGGGATAAATTCAGCACCTGTCCCTTGACACTCAGATGTCAGGAAATCGCTTTTTAACATCATCATACCACGTAACCAGTTTTTAACAAAAACTTTTCAAATGTGTTAAAGTCTGTGAAGAGAGCTAGGAGAACCAAGACATTTCAACTTTGAAAACTTATCCTAGAAAGTTGTATTTGTGTGTCTGAGTTCTGCAAAATAAATGTTTTTGTCCAACATCTAACCTCCTTTCATCTGCACACGCAGGCCTGGTACATGTGAGTGAGATGTCAGCCTCACGAGTTGAGAATGCCTCAGAGATTGTTGATGTAGGGGAACAGGTGTGGATTAAAGTCATTGGGAGAGAGGTAACAACACACACACACACACACACACACACACACAGGACTGCATGTAACCCCGTGTCAGAAAAGTATGACTGCAGCTCTGTCGTCCCCCTCTCCAGATTCGAGGAGACAAGGTGAAGTTGTCCTTCTCAATGAAAGCTGTCAATCAGGGAACAGGGCGGGACTTGGACCCCAACAATGTCATGGCAGAGTAAATGCCCACAGATTTATTTTACACATTTGTCTGAGCATGCACAGGTGTTTGTGTTACTATCACCTATTTATGACTGCAGACAGGATGCAAGGCGACGCAGGCAGTTCAGAGACCAAACTGGCAACCGGATCACACTGGAGGCTGTGCTCAACACCACGTGTTCTAAATGCGGCTGCAAGGGTACAACAACAACAACAACATTCATATATGAACAATAGAACTGTTTTAAATTAAGAAAACAAAACACAGATACTTGAAATATCCTAAAAGGTCTGCTGCCATTTGAATTACTGATTTTTTTTTTTTCCCAGGTCACTTTACAAAGGACTGTTTCTCTGCTCCGGGCTTGCAGTATGCTCTTTTGCCTGAAGAGGACGATGAAGAGCCGCAGCAGCAGACCTCCACAGTTGCACCACAGCAAGACTCGGACAAAAAGAAAAAGAAAAAGAAGGTGAACATGTGACACTTAATGTGCAGCGTGGCTCTGACTTTCATTTTTGTTCCAGCTCTCCTCCAACTTTCCTTTAGTGTCTCAAGGCTGTTAAGTCACCTGATGCAACAACGCACAAGTATCAGTATGGCAATACATGCCTGTGATTGCTTACAGCAGGCCAGACACATACAAAGCAGGTTTCATGAGAACTGTCAGAAGTGTTGTTTGAAAGAACAGAGTTTGGTTTTCTTATTTCTTCCTTGCCACTGTTCCAGTTCCCTTTATCTTCACACAGAGCATTTTTTTCTTTTAACCTCCAGGAGAAGAAGCTGAAGAAGAAGAGGAAGAGGGAGAGGAAGGAGTCAGAGAGCAACAGCAGCAGCAGCGACAGCAGCGAATGCAAATCCAAGAGGAGACGCCACGACCACGCTCACGACAGAGAGGACAAAAAGAAGAAGAAACACAAGAAGCACAAATCTCACAAACACAGCTGAGACAGCGACATTCACGCAGACACACACACTGCAGCTATCACACAGACTCAAAAGGGGAAGAGGATAGCAACAGACAGTGACGGACTTCCAGCTGTGTTTCTCAAAATAATCTCTCCACCAACAGTTTATAATAGAAACCCTCATGCATTTAAGTAAGGGAAAGGTTTGCTTACCGTCTCTCCAGGATATTGGACGCATGTTTAGACCTACTATCGAGTAAAAAAAAAAAAAAAACCTAAATAGTCAAGAACGAAAGCGCTGCAAACACAAAAATCAGATGACAAGCCCCACTTGTCCTAAAGAAACCTCTGCCCCCCCACAGAGGGAAGAGTTTATACATCATAAGAAACCGGATAGGTGTAAGCAATATGGCAGCAAGTGGCTATCCCCCTTGAAATCCAGATATTGTTCACAGCTATCCGGTTTCTAATGCTCTGGGAAATCCATTAAGCAGATATGAGGCCGTAAAGCTGACTCTTAAGGAGAGTCTTACATGAAAAACTTGAAATAATCCACACAGAAAAAGTCACACACACACACACACACACACACACACACACAAAGGAAGCGACAAAGAAACAAAGCGGAAACACAATGTTGTACAAATGAGCGCGACAGGAACCTCATGCTATGGTGATACCCTTAGGTCATCCGCTGCTTATTGTGCATCTGTGTGTACATCCACGTGTGTGTTTGTGTATCTTGCCTCCAGGGAACTGCTCACAGTATACACACACACACACACACACCTTTTCCTGCATGTCAACTGTAATCTCCATTAAAGGTGTGTGTATTTGTAAAGGTTAAAAAAAGCCTCTTGATGTCTTTGTTCTCAGACCTTGGATCTCTTAATGTTTCTATTTAAGTTAGCCCTTGGGAATCCGACACACACAAACACCAGAGACAAGTTCTCACGTTGAGTCTGGTCCAACTTGAGGTCACACGAAGTCAACGTAAAAAAAGATAAGACGACGTTAGGGAATTAAAATTCTGTTCCTCTTTTCCTGCTGTTTTGACCTAGTGTCCAAGCTTCCACATGCAGGATTGCGGAGTGATATATAGTTTCCAGCTGCAGCAGTTTTGATGCAGCTCCAGGGAGTACACTCCCCTGGTATTTGCTCCACTTTATCGGTCAGTCCCATTCCTCCTCTTCATACTCCGAACGCTCTCCTTTCTCTCGTTTCCTCTGGACAGATGTACGAGATGAACTTAACATGACCTGTTAAACAATTTAATGTGATTCAGACCTTGGTCGTAGTCCATTTTTGCACGAGTTGAATAAAGTGACACAACAATCAGTCATCAGACGTAGTAAAACAATGGAATCCACTTATTTGTTCAACTTGTATTAAAATGTTGAGTTCACTTTGATGGATCTGGAGGTTTTTTTTCCCTTGTACAGAATATCCTTGAAATATGTTACATTTCTGCTTCCATGAAGGAATAACCAATTTATCTTTGTACTTTGAAGGCTATGGAAAAAAACTGAATTACAGGGCAGGGCATTTTCATTTGGATTCAAATGATGGAAACTTAGTATATAAAGACATGGTGATGTCAACACTGCATCCACACAAAGTGTTTGGGTTCATATCTTCACAAGGCTGAGAGTCAACTGTGTTTTGAGATAAACATGTTGATTTCAGCTATAAGATATAATGAAACAGAATTCCAAATCAGACAATTGTTGGGATATTTCAGCCTGGACCAAAGTGGTGGACTGATTGACCGAAGCTGCCATAATTTCAATCACTATGCTAAGTACATTTTCAGCTCGGGGTAACTATAGGACGTCCTGGTTGAAGGCCGCCTGACTCATCCCGCGCCCTTTCACCCCTTCACCCTGCCTCCAGTTGGCAGCCTGTCCCAAACACATGACACCACTCTGCTGTGGGAGTGAACAGGCCAAATTTAGACATCACACACACCTAACGGACGAGTACAGGACATTACAGTACCCGGGAACCTAGCACAAGCTTTAGCAAAACTTTCCTCTCACCTAGCCAGGGCAAAGTCAAGACAAACATGTGTATGCACACACACACACACACACACAGGAGGAGGAGGTATAATTAACCTCCCCGGGTCCAAACGAACTGTGATGGAAACTGTGGTCACACTCTTTGGATCTTTTGGATGCGTACAGTTATGCTGCACTACTGAACTCTTGCACTCAGACCAGGCCGCTTTCAGGCTCATTTACCAAAGTTCAGACCAGAACTCACTCACTCATGACAGTAACTTTGAATCTTTACTGCGGCCTTGTACTGAAGCTCCATGAATGAAACTTTGCCAAACAGTCCTTTGATTGCCGCTGCCGGCAAATTTATTTAAACGACACAGATCATTCAGATGAGAACAAAGTGAACATTTCCTCAAAGGGGGATTTGCTCATTTGTCTTTGTAGACTTCAAGGTCACAGTTAAGTCAACTTTATACTTATTGAATCAAGTTTACTCACCACCGTGCATGGACACTTGGAAAAAAAAAACCTCTGAGGATTTCCATACTTTTATTTTTTTTTTCCCCAGGTCTCGATTATTCAACAAATTTCAAAAATTCCAAACAACGTGCATAACACATTTTCTAAAAAAAAAAAAATCTGCAGACCTGAATATAGGATTACAGAAAACAAATCACTGGAATTTATTCAGTGTTTCTTACAGTAGAAGGGACAACAGTATAAAGAGAAGAACAGGGGGGAAACAACGGATGTCACAGTCAGCAGCAATGTTAATACTGAGTGTACAGTATGAGGGGATGTTGTGTGAGGGGGGAAGGGTCTGCCTAGCTTGAACTGAGGTGGTGTTAAGGTAGCTTGTGGTGGAGGGCTGTAGCTGATGTAAGTAGACGATGCAGGGACTCAGTGCTGGTTGGCTTTACTCTGCCCTCTCGTAGCGACGTATGCAAACTACTGCTCCTAGTGTAAGTGTCTGTGACAGAGGGGAAAAGAAAGACAAGATAAGACAACAGACACACACACACAAACGCATACAGATGTTAAACGTGTGCTTTGTGTGCGAACACTCACTAGAGTCAGGGCATTTCCGTTGACTTCCCTGACCAGGCTGGTCTCTTTGCCGTCCCACTTCTGTACGTGCACCATCTTCCCATCCTCTATTGTCACGATGGACTGCAGGCGACAAAGACAAACAGAGGCGGTTCATTTCGCCGTAGTGTACACACAAGACTAAGAGAAGTAGTGAATATTCACTGAAGTTTAGTTTAGCGTTTGACTTTGTGCGATGTGATGCATTATTTTCCATTAAATTGCCCCAAACTACATGTAGTTTAGCTCAAATTAGCTCCACGGCGACCAGCTACAACAGAGAATCGCTACTTATTTGGCTAACTTATGTAACTTCCTTTAGCTGTTGCGTGTAACAACTACGAGATGATGTTTACACTAAAACATAGCGTAACCATAGCATGAGTACTGATGAGTCACGGCGTCAGTTAACCGACTCAGTAATGTCAGCTATAGCCTGCAGCAATATGCATCTGGCGTTCGCTAGTGTTAGCCAACATAAGCTACGAGGTCATACCAACCAAGTGGGGCTGTAGCAGCAATTAAACTGTGTAAGGGTGTGTTTGCTTGTAAATTAAGCTTCAGGCAGTTTTATTACTCTTTTTTTTTTTTTTTTTAAATGCATAAAAACAGTGATGACAAATCAAATATGATGATCTAACATTTTTTTTTCCTGAATGCTATCTCTATGATCTGTTTCACAGTGGAAAGATGTTTCCAGTTTGTGGCTCATTGCTCTATTTTCTCTCTCCCTTATCTGCACAAGAAGCTCAAATATGCACAACTAACTGCCTCCTAACTGTCTCTTTATCGCTGCTTCTCCGCACTGAATTTTCATCTCGGCACTTGACTTCTTCACCAGTGTAAATCTTTCACCGGGCTTTTCATCCCTCTGACACATTGCCTTTTTATTATACCGTTGCCATTTAAAATCATTCCTCCTCAACTGTGTTCCTTAACCACGGTTCGTTTCTTTGACATATCAAACCACTCCAAGCCTATTAAACCCCACTATATTTTGCAAAAGTATAAACTGTGATTTTGCTCTCGAGTCTCCAGTCCGAACTTTGACCTCTCACCTTAACCTTCCTGTCATCGGCAGTGGTCTCGTCAAACTCCTCTCCCAGCTTGAAGGAGAGCTCTGTGTTCTTAATGGTGCTTTGGGTCTTCACGGTCACCTTGTCGCCGTCCACCAAGATGATGGTGGTGGGTTTGGTCATGTTGCCCACCTTACGTGTAGCAAAGCCAACACCTGTGGGGAAAAAAAACCAAAACGGGTTGGTTACTTAATTATCACTGTGTGGGTCCGAGGCCGAATAAAAGGGTATTGCTGCCTTGACACGCAGAAACGTGATTAAACACGCCTGCAGGCCTCGCTGGCAGCTCTGTGAGGCTGTAGGGCTCAGCCACAAAACAGATCAAACAGAAAAGTTACCAACCTCCCTCAGGGCGGGTTTTAGGCAAAACAGTACCTTAGGCTAAATGCAAACATCAGCAAGCCATATGTAAATTGGCTGTAAACACAATCCTGAGAGGATTAAAATGGACCTGATGATGGTGCTACATTAAGGCAAGGGATCGCCTCATTCATGAAAAGTCATCCTATGGAGGACCATGAATCTTTCCTCCAGTTGTTGAGATATGTCAGTCTGGACCAAAGTGGCGGACCATCTGAAAGATATCGCCATCCCCAAAGTCTTTAATTCATACTTGCTTAGTTCTTGATTATTTGTTAATGATTTAATTGTTTCCATGACTAACATTACCAGGGTGGGGAAAAAGTTGAAATCAGTAGCTGTGGACTTAACCTCTGGGTCTCCTTCATCTGACATATTTTCTAATCTCTGTTTGTCTACCGTCCAAACCTGCAGCATGTTCCTCAAACATCGCAGGGTCCCACTGACCTGACGGCCTGTCTGGGCACGTATGCATGCAAACGATTGCTTGCTTTCCCTTTAGGGCGTGTGTGTGTGTGTGTGTGTGTGTGTGTGAGAGAGAGAGGTGGTATGAGGGATCAAAAAAGTTCAGTGCAATAGTTCGCAGTGACTCACACCCCTTGCTAACAGAGCAGAAAGTAATGTATGTTTTTTTTTCAGGCTGACAATCCAGTTCATCCGCAGGAGCTTTAACGGCTACTTTCCCACAGTCAGTACAACAAGAAGTCACTTTGTGTTTGCGTGTATGCGTGTGGGGGACGCCTCATTGATCAAGAGGGTTGAGGTTAGAGGTTGAAGGGTTTCTATGGTGACCAGAACAGTCAGGTCGATGGTAATGTGGTTCTGAGGTCAGTGGACATGCACACACACACACACGCGCGTGCACAAAGTAAAACTGTATAGTGTCATTCCTCAAAGTCACACAAGACAAGACACAAACACACACACACACACAGTTTCAGTGTGTGTGTGATATCTGGAGCCCACTTCATCTGTACACCGTCCCGTCCCACTGGATCCCTGGAAATGGGAACATCTTACTATTCAACCCCTCCCATAGCCTCAAACAATGAGTAGCTTTCAGCGAAGGTCACCCACATTGTACCCAAGTGTGCGTGCGTGCGTGCGTGTGTGTGCGTGTGTGTGTGTGTGTGTGTGTGTGTGTGTGTGTGTGTGTGTGTGAGTGTCAGATGCTTGCCATTCAGAGTTTCTCACAGTGGGGCTGATTTTCTTTTCTCCAGTAAAGCGGAGCCCCTCCCTCGATCCCAGCACTTAAGGCCACGCGGTCAACCGCTCTTCCACGTTTTCCTCCCCCATTCAAGTTCCGAATCGCTGCGAGTTTCTTTTTCTTTCCCCCTCTCTTTCTACGTCCGTCTTCCTCTTATTCTCTTTCTCCATTTTCCCCCCCACCTTCTCCACCAGTGCATTGTCTCCCCCCACCATAATACATCGTCTCAACGGTGCCCCGCGTTAACCCCCGCTCACACACACGAGACGCAAACGCGAAAATAAAGCTTTATCTCTCAGCAGCCACGCATGTGCCCGCATGCACCACTGCATCCTCTCTCGTTACCCGCGCGTGCGCAGACGCTCCGGCTGCGTCCCCACGCCGCGCACGCACAACTGCAGACACGCTTACCCAGCTCTTTCATGTAGTCGTCAAATTTCTCGCTCTGCTTGAGGTTCCATGTGCCAACGAAAGCCTCGGCCATGTCTGCGGCAGTGCGGAGGAGTGAGGGCGAGAGAGACGGTGTGAGGGTGTGTGTGTGAGAGAGAGAGATAGAGGGAGGGAGACCGAGGGAGAGGTGGCGACAGAATGAAAGAAGACGGGGAGAGAGAGAGTAGTCAGCGCCTCAGACTTGCGCGGCGATCTTACTGGCTGGATTTATACCGGCTGTTCGTGATGTCATCAGACCGTGCAGAGCGTGTAGGGGAGGGGTGTGGAGGGGAGGCGAGGGGAGCGAGGTTTTTTGTTGGGATGGAGACAAAGACATACGCGTGTGTTAAGGTCGTTTGTGCACAAACATCTACCTTGCAAATCAAGTATATTTGATCAGATCGTTTGCTTCTGCGTGATTTACTGGCTACAAGTGTCTCTCGTAATAAAGGCGGTGTGCTGATGTACAGCATTGTGCAGTTGTGTTCTCTTACAGTCTGAATGACTGTATCTGCAATACAAAGCAGGCTTTGGGAAGGAAAGAACATATTTCTGGTCATACTAATGGAGAAAATTTGAATTTGGAGAGGAAGGATCAGAGAGCAACAGGGCTTGTGTTATTTTAAGAGAATGAAAGGCAGAGTAAAGAAGAGAGAGGGGGAGGTGGAAGAGGTGGGTTTGATGAACAAGCCCCTGCTGTCAGAGATAGAGGAAGGGAAGAAAAACAGATTGAGCCTGAGGGGAGGGGGATGCTTGACTTTTTTCTTCGGGGGAGGACAGGAGGGGGGTTGAAGAGTTGAAAAGAATGTCACAATAGTCTTCTCTGCCCTTCATTTTGCCTCGCCACTTCCCTCTTCTCCTCTCTCTCTGTTTCCCCATTTGGTTTTGTGCACTGACTTTTAAACTGACCTCAGGCTGGCCTGGTGACCAAACGTGTGCAAACGCACACACACTGGTAAACACAAATGCACACTCGCAGTGTGATGGCAGGGTCTTCAAATGTCCACTTGTTATCTGTCTGTCTCGTCTCTCGCTTGTTTGGAGGTTGTGCAATAATCAATAAACACACACTCTCTCTCTCTCTCTCTCACACACACACACACTTTACAGCTCTGAAACAGCAGAAGAGGTACTTTGGGTTAAAAAAAGTCAATAGTGAATTCTGTTGCATCACATCACAGCATGTTCCACTGATCCTGTCCCACTACCCTTTGTCCTCCAGTGGCTTCCTTTCTCCCATGTCTATTACTGTGTCTAAACTCGCACATGTGTGTGCGTGTGTTGGGGGGGTGGGGTCAGGCATTTCACATGAACAGGTGTGAGGGAGAGGGAAGGGCCAGAGAGAGAGAGAGAGGAGGTGAAAGGTCAGAATCATTTAGTGCTGGCTCGAATGCCTGTCTGTGGCGGTCCAAGTGTGTGTATGTTTGCTCTTACGCAATCCTAAGATATAGTGCTCTGGGATGCCACTGCGGTGGTGTGCTTTTCAGGCGAGTACTTGAGCACCATCTTTATCCTGAAGATGAAGAATGTGTTTATCCGACTTTACTTTCTACTGACTTGAACAGTGAACTATTAGTAAATAATGAAATCAATTTTTCAGAGGACTTTGTGAGCTTGTTGACCAAAGGCACGATTATGGAGCCTGTAGGGTTCAAGCAAGCCCTGCACAGCCTATGTTTTGACTTAACAGGAAGGACTTTAGTCAGGCAGGCATCTGCAAGTGTGTGTGTGTGTGTGTGTGTGTGTGTGTGTGTGTTGCCGAGTCTGTGCAAATATACACTGAGCTGACATAAGCAGAACGCTGGTGGGCCTGGACTGCTGAATAGGGTTGATTCCCCAAACAGCAAAGGGAGAATGGGAGAGCCAGAAATCAAGAATGCTGATATATTTTCCAGCTTGCCTGTGCATCTGTGTGCGTGACTGTGTGAATAATACAACTAAATAAACCTCTGGACGCCACCACTCCCTTCTCTAACACAAACCCCTTGTTTATTCGTTCATTCTGCAGCCCCTCTCTCTATGTCTTAGGCCTCCCTGATCTGCACTCATCCTCACTCCCTTGTCCGTATGGAGCTTGAGTAACAAGACAGAAGGTTAATCACATGTATTTATTCATTGGGTATCGCCTTTTCATGAGACACGCTTTATTAAAAAACAGAAAAACATAGCTTTATTTAAGGTTAATGCTAACAACCCATTTTAAATGCAGTTTTAAATGTTAACAAGTAAAGTTTTTTTTAATTTTAACAACAATCCATCAAGTTCACGTTGAATTGTCCAGATTGTCTATAGCTTCCTACAAGGCAAGTGCTCAAACAGTCCATTGTGTGGCTGCGTGATGAATTAAAGAGCTCGTTATAAAGACAGAGAAAGCATAATGCGTGAGGCGGAGTAACACCAACCAGGGGATTTGTGTTACATTGTGGAAATCCATAATTTGTTCTAGTTAATGGCTTATAACTGATTCATAAAGCAGCAGTAAGTGATTTATTAACCATAAATTGTTATGATGTATATTAACCATTTGATAAAAGGACCCTTAAGAGGGGGTATCATTTATTTGTGGTAGAAGCTGGCACTGAGCAACTGCAGTGTAGTGTTTATGTGTGTGTGTGTGTGTGTGTGTGTGTGTGTGTGTGTATGTGTTTTGTGTTACCTCTGCAGATGGGCCTAACATTGCATTCCACGATTTGTTCCACGAATCCTCTGGTGAGCCAGAGACAAGTTGAAACTGAGGGGGGAAAAAACAGATGGACAGTGTTATTCAAGGACACCGATCGGTCTGTCAGACTCATACAGGTTATCATAAAGCTGCATGCCACTGCGGGCTTTCACAATATATTCCTAAAATATTAACCTCAGTATGATGTAATGACGAAATAAGTGATTCATTTTTAACCAGCTGGAAAGCTCCTCCATGGAAACACTTGGCCCTGGATCTGCCTGAGCGCAACTCCTTTACTGCTGCGGGGAAAAAATGTAGACACACTTGCCTCCTCTGTTGGTCAGCAGCTGAAAGTGCAACGTAAGTATATTGGTTGGCACGTAAAATTGGCCCCAGATTGATTTGGCAGTTGTGGGCAATATACTATAGCCATATAATTTAGTGCTGCAAAATAGCTAACCCCAACAAACAACACATAATACATGAAAGACTACTAAGTATATAAATTGTGTTTTAAATTGTATTCTATTTTTTTATTTAAAAAATAGAACACAATAATGTAGTTAAGCAGATATAAGTGTATTTTTGCCCTTGCTTTCTCCTTGCAAAGGTGCATAAAATTCCCTTAGAAAAAGCTTAAAGATAATGGATTCAAAAACATTTAAATAAGGGAAATATAAAGTAAAGAATCAAATGATTATGGATTCACACAGTGTTTGTCTTCACTGGAGAGAACACACACTGTAATGACCCAGTGGTAAGTCCAGGATATGGAGCCACAACAGGAGTTTTTTTCCCAGTCCAATATTAACAGAAGCCTTGGAAACAGAGCGATGGGGGGCAGTGTATTAAAAGATCAAATGGGCATTGTGTGTCTGTGTTCACGCATCAGAGTGTGTTTGTGGGGGCTTTTCTGTGTATGTAGCAGAGTATTGGATTCCATCAGTGAAGCTATGGTAACTGCCCCTCAGACTGGCAGCCCCCCCCCCTCCACACACACACACACACACACACACACACACACACTGTCAGTTTGATCTTTCACCATCACTTTCTTCAAGTCGTTGTTGGTCGGATATAAAAGGTTTTGTGTGAGCATTCAGGGTGAGTTTGTTTTCTTTCTGAGTCCACACAGAAAAGGGCTTTAACAGGGACAACAGGGAAGGAGTTTACCCTCTACAAACCCACAATTAATATGCTGTATATCTGGATTTGTAAGACTTAATCATTTTAAACTCATTTATTTTTTAAAACCTGTATTAGATTGTGATTTTAGAAAGCTGCCGGGAAAATGAAGGAAGCAAGAGATGGGAGATGACACAGTTGCATTGTCAACAGAGCCCTTCAACATCTTTTCAACAGGTTAAAAGGTTAGGTTAATATACAAAATGAATTAACGACAGAATGAATAAAATGTTTTAAACGTGAATTTTATGCTTAAATGAAAGAAGACCAATGTGTGTCTGATAATAGGTGTGCTACTTATATAAGAGAAGCAACCTTAATGCAGAGTTTTCGTTTCTTCCTGTTTCACTGCTCTGTAAACTAATTCCAGAAACTCCTTATACATTGGGAACTATTCCCACCATTGTCAACACTAGCAAAATAAAATCACACTATTTCCGGTCGGTACATTCAAAATAAAATCTCATTGGTGAACCTGCTTGCTTAAAGTACGTCGGTGAGTGAAATCGTTGCGTCAGTAAAAGAAAAAAAAACAAACAAAAAATAAGAACATGACAACTACTTGTTTTTCCAAGTATGCGGCCGGGCAGACAGGATATACACACGTTACTGTTAAGCTATTGGAGGTATGTTTCATTCTGAACGTAAACTCACCCAGCTTCCGGTATGTCTCTTTCTCCCACCTTTCAACTTGACGTGTTTCTATGGCAACCATTGTAGCTACACCAGGTCCGGTCAGCTCACAGCGCATCCCGTTACCTTTTCTGGAAGCTAGCAGCAGAATATAGAACAGCAGCAAGTTATGGACGAATAAATGTGAATTAATACTGATAAGAGAAAATAGTTTGTCATTAAACTTTTTGTTGCCAGCTTTTGGCGTTTTGCTTTGCAAAGCCATGACGCCCTCACAGAGAGTCCGGTATGGATGCGAGGCGGCGCGCAACGCTAAATGGAGGATGGCAGGTGAGTTTGATTGATTGAACAGATTTTCCTTGCAGTTAAAACAATCAAAAATTACAAACAACACTTTCATCTTGAATCTCTAGTTTTCTTACTACTGTAAATGGACGTCCAGGCCTGTGCATTAAGACTGTGGCCCCGTTTGAGCCAAACTTATATATATTAATATAAGATTTAAGATGATATATGATTTATGTAACGTGTCATTACTGTAGGAATGCTCCTGAAATGATCTATCTGGACACCCCCGTCCACACACACACACACACATACACACACAAAAAATGGTTCAGTCTTTCTTCAGCGGCCACAGCTGGCTCTTTATGAGTGGTCTAAACTAAAGGACATGGAGGGTTTTCTGTGTCTGCTGTCAAAAGCTCTTATTGTAAAACATGTGGGATTATCCGTGTGTGTGCTTTAGCTGACTCTCAGGGGGCCCTTGGTGTCCTGTTAAAAAAAAAGGGGGGGGTGGTGGTCATGTTCGGGGTATAGGGTCTTGTGTTTCTTGTGTCCGTTGTTCTGCATCTGGAGAGAAAACAAAACAATCCACCCCCCCGGCCAGACGGATAACATCTCTCCATCTCCCTCGGTGCCAGAAAGTGAAACGTCAAAGATGCTCCGTGTCTCTAATGCTTCATTAATCATGCAGGCTGAGCCCTAACCAGGTCAAGCAACCTTTTGTTTAGGTGTGTGTGTGTGCCAGTGGGTGTATGTGTGTGGGTTTGCATGACTTAAGGAAGCCTAAATAATTCAGATGGCGGGGCAAGGTGCTTGAGGAATCTCAAATGGCCCTTGCACTCCGTGCGATGGAAAACACTCAAATCTGATCGGCCGGATTTGTTTTCACACACGCGCGCACTCACACAGGATGAGGAGCCGGTGTTGTGTTTCTTATGTCTTCCTTTGTATATAAGTCTACAAGAAAACCCACCAATGGGGCGCTGATGTCAGTGTTGTTAAGTACACATCCGATAATCCAGCTTTTGTGCTCCATCTTTGTGCTCTCCCCCCCACTTCAGCTCCTCCGAACGTCCCCTTGTTGAAGCGTCCTCGTGGGACGCAGCAGCCGTCGCCCATTCAACCCCGCCCTACGGGTCAGGTCCACAGGTCCCAGCTCCTACACCCTCCTCCTCCTCCTCACCTGCCGTTTTTCCACACCCGCCATGCAGAGGAGAGTGCAGAGCGGCCCCACCTGGTCACCATCGTCCGTCCGCCCCGCGGTCAAAGCACCCTGCGGAAGGTACTTTTAAAAAAGACCAATATTTGATGGATTAGTTATGAGGGGTTAATAATAATCCTTCTGTTAAGCCATCAATCCTGCAAATATGAATATAAATATGTTGTTAATTACTGGATTTCAGTCCAGATGTTTGGAGGGTCTTTTCTAGAAGTGACGTAACAGTCCACCAGAGGTGTTTTAATGATAAACTAAGGTGCTAAAAAAGACAAAGTGAGGGTCATGCCAGAGACACCGTTCAAAGGACAGCCTGAAAGTGGTTCTTAAAATAGATTTTAACTGATTATATAAGTACTGCCAGATTTATCAATCATTAATAGATAATAGTTCCTTTCCAAAGGGTTCCCTGTTAGAAGATGGTAACAAATTACCAACAGCTGAGTTGCTCATTCACGTGGGAAAGAATTTCACGGCTTAACTGTCGTTCCCGCGTCTCCGTAGGTGACAGTGCTGCTGAACCGCAGGGGCGTGGTGTCCTTCGAGCAGCTGCTATTGGATATCTCGGAGGCGCTGGGGTTTCCTCGCTGGCACAGATCCAGAGTCACGCGCCTGTACACGACCCACGCGAGAGAGGTGAGGCTCAACCACAGACACATTAACCCGCGAGGGAGCCCCGTCCCACCTCCCACCCCGCCCCGGGGGCAAAAAAATGCACCGATGGGCTCCTCTTAACGACCCTCTGGAATGCATGCAGGTATTTCCATGCTGGACACAAGGTTGGGCAATGAAGTGGGACACGCCTAAAAGCCCTTTTCATGTCAGTTCATGTTGTGCTTTAGTGGCCATTTGAACGCTTGTCGAGCAGAGAAACCCTCCAGCGTTACAATAACGTCAAACACATGACTACTCTGTGGCTGGGACGCTTGCCTCTCCCTCTCCTCTTCTGGCTTTCACGCTGCACTGCATGAGTGACGCTGCTTGACATGGCATTCCAGGAGAAACAACCTCCGCCGCAGTCACAATTAACTGAGAAAAAAAAAAAAATTCTTCATTCTCCCTCTTGTGTTTTTCGTAGGTGAAAGGTGTATGCGACTTCTTCCGAGGTGAGGCGGCCTTCCTGGCCCTGGGCAGGGCTCGTCCGGAGCTGAGCGGTGTGCGGGAGGCCCTGGAGGAGCTGTTTCCAGAAGATTCCCATTACCGGGCTGACGCGCTGCGGGCCTGGGAGAAGAGGCTTAGTCCGGCGCCGGACAAAGCTGCTAAGGCTGACAGCGGCTACAGTGAGGGGGCGGACAGCGGGGAGACTGCACAAGAGACACACCAGGACACGCATGGCAAAAATCACACAAATACACAAACACTTCAACACGTAGACAGGAACCAGCCCGAATATTATAACTCAGATGTTCAGAGGTCTCATAAAAAGAGCTCTTGCAGAAAACCGGCTCACCTTCCCAACCACCTGCAGAGACTGCACGTGAGGGGCGGGGTCAGAGAGCAACAGCCTTCTGTCATTGGTCCGTTTAAAGACGAAGAGGGCCTCAGAGAAGCGGAAGCGCCCTCCCCTACGCTGTGTGAAAACTGCTTAGCGATGAGAGCTAAACATCAGGGTCAAGAATGGATCAATCCCCTGTCAGGGAGGGTTCCACTTCCTCCCGTGTCGAGAAAGCACAGAGGTGGTTCTCACGCAGAACAACAGGCGAGAAAGCTCGATGTTCCTCTCAGCCCTCCACCTCCTCAACCAGTCAGCGGGGATGAAGAGAAGAGTCCTGCACAGTTACAGATTTTAAAACCTCTTCCAGACGTGGGTCCAGCACGTAAAGACTCGCAGCAGAGGACGACCTCTGACCTCCCTTCAGACAGCAGCGATGTCACCCTGTCAGATATCGAGCGCCGCTATGAAATAGGACGCGTGGTCGGAGACGGCAACTTTGCGGTGGTGCGAGAATGCCGCCGCCGTGGCGACGGGCAGACCCTCGCCATGAAGATCGTGGAACGCTCCAAGCTGATTGGCCGAGAGCACATGATGCAGAACGAGCTGAGCCTCCTGGGTAGCCTGAGTCACCCCCGCATCGTGCGGCTGTTCGCGCACCACCACACGCGCACTCACTCTTACCTGGTGATGGAGCTGGTGAGCGGCGGGGATCTGTTTGAGGCCATCAGCGAGAGGGGGAGCTTTTCAGAGGCGGAGGCTGGACTGATGGTGTCAGACATGAGCGAGGCGCTGAACTACATCCACGGCAAGAGCATCGTCCACCGCGACCTGAAACCAGAAAACCTATTGGTGGGTATCGGAAACTCAACATCGAAAACTGTCTTTCCATGCGTGCAGATCAGCGTGGATGTGACCTCGACTACTCTGTCTTGTTTTTTCTTGTCGTCTCTCAGATAGAGCGCGTGACAGGCAGCATCTGTAGGCTGAAGCTGGGAGACTTTGGTCTCGCCATGGTTGTGACGGAACCAGTCTTCACCATATGTGGGACACCCACGTATGTAGCCCCAGAGATTCTCTGTGAGACAGGTTGGTGCTGTATGCTGCAGTATCAAACACACAACTTCACTTTCTCTTTTACTTTTAAATATCTTTTTGTCACAAAATATGAATGTATTGAAACACTCCTAAGGTGTTTGCGTCAGTTTTGTATCTGAATTTGAAGAGTTCTTTTAGTATGAAAAAGAAGGGTGTGTGATTTGACCAACAGGTTATGGTGTAGCCGTGGATGTATGGGCTCTGGGTGTTATTCTCTACATCCTGCTGTGTGGCTTCCCCCCATTTCGCAGTCGGGATCGGGACCAGGAAGAGTTGTTCCAGCTAATTAAACAGGGACAACTCCACTTCCTGTCCCCCTACTGGGACCCCATGTCAGAGGGTGAGAAACACTGAAATATAATATACAGTATGCTGGCACAAATCCCTATACATACAACCACATATGCAAACATAACTACACAATCCATTGTGTATGCTTTCCTGTGTGTGTGCAGAAGCCAGAGGCCTTGTCAGGGCTCTGCTTCAGCCAGATCCCACGGTGAGGCTGACGGCAGAGCAGACCCTGCTGCACCCGTGGGTGAAGGCTATGGCATCAGTTTGCAGGCAGGGGGAGCTCCCAGATAAAACTCGGAGGTACAACGCAGAACCAGAGAGGATTCAGAGACCAGCTCAGACCGATGCAGCAGAAACAACAACAGCAGACAAAAGACCAGAACGCACCATCGGCGAGGGAGAAGTCACACACAAAGAGCTCAGCAGAACCGCTGAGAGACAAACTGAGATGAACCCAAACAGAAGGCAGGATGAGGACAAACCACAGCAACAGTACAAAAAGACAAGTACGGCTCACACCGCATCCACAAAGATCGAAGGGCACGCAGTGTCGGAGGACACACCCGGTCAACAGAGACCAGAATGCACCCGTCCAGTCCGTGGCTCGCCCAGCAGGGAGCCCAGCTGGCGAGAAATACAGGATCCAGGCTGCAAACGCAATCAGCTCAGTGCCACCGCAGCTCAAACTGAACTTCCATCCCAGATTAAGACACAGTCCAAACAAAACAGCCAACACCAGCCAACTCCCGATTCACCACCCTCAACCAATACAGCTGAGCAAACCACCGCAGGTTGCACGAGACAACGCCACCCATCCTCCAGCCCAGCAGCTTCCTCCTCTCGCTGACCATCAGCAGAACCGTGAGAAGCTGAATCCTCAAACCGCCACCGTCGTTTTTTTCCCACCCAGCAGCCCTGACCTCGCTGTCAATCTCCTACATTATGGTGTGATTACATCAGCCAGCATCATCACGTTCATTGTTCCAGACAATACCACTGATTTCTTGGCAGCTGAATCCGTGATTGACCCACAGAATAAGTGATGTGCTTTCTTGGGGTTGAATAGCACCTGACTGCTGTGGCTAAATAAATCTCATAAATGTGTGTAATCCATTTATCCTGCCATCACAAACTGATCATGAGATGTTGTATAATGACCAAGGTAGTACTGTAAGAGGACAGGAAGTAGTGGAGCACTGAGGGCCGTCTGTATGCTGATATTAATGGAAAAGAGTTGATGGAGCAGGATGCAGTTTGGATTCAAACATGTTTTTTTAAAGTTTGTCAGTGTCTCTAATGTTGCGGTGTATTCATGACGCACATTCTGAAGGGTTTTTATTTTGGCTGACCGTCTATTTTTCAGCCAACCGTGTTTAACTTTGTGGATACCCTGTATGTCATCACGCCTGCCATTCCTAATCGCACCTATTTTCAACTGCTTGTATGACCCAAGCTCTG
Source organism: Psettodes erumei (assembly GCA_016785225.1). Taxonomy (NCBI): domain Eukaryota; kingdom Metazoa; phylum Chordata; class Actinopteri; order Pleuronectiformes; family Psettodidae; genus Psettodes; species Psettodes erumei. The sequence goes on from JAFBJZ010000408.1 coordinate 3,151,474, forward strand.
ACCCCTCCTCCTTTAATACTCCTAGAAGTCAATTCTTAGAAGTCTGTAATAGGATCATTTATCAAGCAACATTAGTTTACTAGACATTCATTATCTAAATATATCTGCACCCAGGACTTTTGAATTTCGTCATCGTAAGAGTTTGCCATATTTACCACGTTCTTGCATGCCATCTATCTGATAGTGTGTTTATTCTGCATATTTTATAAAGGGCCAGTGACACCCGCTTCGCTCTCAATGTAATCTTAAGACTGTGTGATGACAAACAAACGAGCAGACGATGAATCTGTGGCACTATACGGAGCAGCGAACGCATGGTTACGATCCGGTGGCTAATAATGGGAACTGCCCGGCATTCAAGACGCAGTGGTTGACCACATAGAGTCCCTGAGTAAACTCTGTGTGTATAGCTGGGGGGTGGTATGGCTCCTTTGCCATTCCACACAGACCAAATAAGGCATATCTGTCGTTCCCAGTGGGAGTGGTTAGTCCTGTACCACCCGATTGCAGACAGCTGAAACTCTTGACATCCTGCCCCACCTACCCACAAATACACTCACACACACCCCACACACCCCATACACACACACACACACACACACACACACACACACATACACTCACAGGCAATGCTCCTAACCCTTAAGGCTGCAAAACCACAAATCTGGGGCATCGAAAGGGTTGAAAAAACTCAAAAATGCTTCCGACCTCTTATCAGTGGCCAAGGTTCAGTTAAGGCATTTCACTGTCTTTTTCTGGCCGAATTATTTAATTTCAACACACCAAAACACAGAGTCCCCCAGCAACCAGTTGAACCACTCCGATGCTGAAGCGGGGTGACGTTTTTGTCATAAAGTTTCGTTGAAAGTTGACACAGAGCGGTGACCGCGTTACTAAAGGTGTTATAACACGTGGATGTTGCGCAGAAAACGTATGCAGGATGCGTCCTTCGGCGGGCTGGCCTAAATTTGTCGCATATCAGGTTTTGGTCACCTTTCAAGTCCTGCCATACACTGACCCGCAGGTGCTCAGTACGCATGCGCCTTTAAAAACTCTTTAAATACCCCAAGTCATCTGCCACAACAAAACATTCCGCTGTCAGCCAATTCACGGCTGTACCCAAGTAGTTACTGGCACACGGAGGCCGCTACAGATACACGCAAAAAAAGATTTACTTTTAAATTCGCAACTTCTACTATTAGCCGCGATCGAGAACCTGCCCGATTATTAACGAATTTGACCCGGAGTCGTAAAGGCTGTGCAGGGTGAAGTCGGGGGAGACGGACAGGAGGAAAAAAAAAACAAAGATGGCTGTGTAGCCAGAGAGACGAGTTCCAACGGAACTGTCTCGAGCTGCGGCTTTAGTCACTCGACAGGTCCCGTGGGTCCCGTGGACAGTCGGTCGGTAACGGAGCGGGGACGATCGACGAGCAGCCGAGCTGGGCCGCGGGGGCACGTCGTCGTAATCTGCTGTCATTGCGAATAACGGCGTCGAGAGCACAACAACAGCTGAGGGACGTCTGACTTGTTTTTGTTCTGCCTGGGCAAAGGGAGAGGACTGCTGTGTTTTTGTCAACGTAGCTAGCACATAGTCTGCTAGCCTCACTGTAAGTCAACATAACTAGTAAACATTCGATTTAGTCATAACTGCGTTTTTTTGCACATTATCGCGTTATTACACAATCATTGGCTTGTTACATTTTCAAGTTCCTAAGTGTAGGGTGGCATTAACTATAAGTTAGCCCGCATTCCTTTCTGACAGCCTGCTACCGTAGCGTTAGCTTGGCTAACGTTAGCTAGCTGTCAGCTGACCGTTAGCTTGACAGTTTGTGAGCTAGCCCCCGAGCTAACCTGCTATTATTTCGGGCTCAGTGTGGTCGCGGCAGGTACATCGGTAGACATTTCTAGGCAGCCGTCGCCATGTCTTCACTGGAAGAGAGAGACGTGGGCGTTGCGGCCGCCCCTGGCTCCTCCTCGGCCGTCCTGGGGGTCGGGGCCGTGGGGGCAGCGGTGGAGGCTGTCGCCGGGGTCGCTGCCATGCAGGAGGAGGTCGGGATGCGACGAGATGGGCCCGAGCCTGACCCAGACGAGCCACCCAAGAAGAGGGTGAAAATGCCCGAGGGAGAGTCAGGAAAGCTGGAGGAGAGACTGTACTCAGTGCTGTGCTGCACCGTGTGCCTAGACTTGCCCAAGGCATCTGTATACCAGGTAAACGTGGTGTCAATCATAAACCTCCCCACCTCATAACCCCTAAACGTATCCTCAAACAACAGCAAATGAGCTGGACCTCATACTTGATGACCCCCCCCTCTCCCCCATGTGTCCCAACCTCCAATTCCCAATGTCAACCTGTTGAATGTGTTGGCCAGCTCCATTTATTTTTAGTGATATTAGATACAACACAGGCCCAAGTGTCTATACTGCAAACTGAGCCATGAGGCTGAGACCAGACACACCCAGGCCTGGTGGTCAGCTGTGCAGGCTCCAGTTCATAACAGTATACTGTGAATGATCCTCAATTAACCCTAAAAAAGCCACGTCCCCATGGCCCCAACTCCCAGAGCTCAAATGTCCAGAATTCAACAAATAATTAAATTTTAATGGTATATTTCTGTCCTCTTTCAACTCACCCAACTCTTCGCCCCAACGACCTCAAACTGCTCTTTCAATGTCAAGTGAACACATTTGTAACGACTGTTCAGTTAGTCTGAACGTTCACACGCCCTGCGTCGCCTCGCAGCACGCACACGTTTTAACAGCTAACATTGATTAACAGTACAGTGTAAACACAAGTGGACATTCTTTCCACACACAGCATTCTGCCATTAAAAAACACACGCTTAAATACTTAGTGATTAAGAGAAGCACAACCAATAAATGACATTAGCCCTCCTAGTCCATATATCCCAGATCCCCAGATCTTTCTGCTTATTAAAATGTAATCTTGCTGGAATATTTCCAGTGGCAAAGACAGTCTTTGTTGTTGCTGCATTACTATTGTTAGGTGACTTAAGCCAAACCGTTGTTATAATTAACTAATAGTTAACCAAAATGATAACGGACTATTGAAATTTGCTTGGCCGTAGCCCAACATAACGAAATTACATTTTCCCCAAATTACATGTTTTGATTTTAGTTTCAGCTACAGTTTTAAAATAGTCCCTTCATAAACACCCCCCCCCCAAAATATATATATTAATTTTTAAGCCAATTTAAGGCTGTTAATAGTTTAATTAATAGTTAGTAGTCCCAATTAATCGTTTTAAATGTGCCTTATGCACTGTAACAAAATTATACAGACTTTTTTGTCCTAAGATTTGACAAGAGAAAGATCCAATTCCAATTTCCCAACGTAAACCTTCCCAGGTTACAATACTCAAATATTCTTCTTCATCACCCCTTCTCATTAACAAAAACGAACAAACTCAGTAGTTGTGTTTTGTTTTTGTTTTTTTACTTTATTCGAACATCACGTTTCAGTGACCCCTTAACGTTTTCTCCTACACAGTGTACCAACGGACATCTGATGTGTGCGGGCTGTTTTATCCACCTACTGGCCGATTCCCGTCTCAAGGAGGAACAGGCCACCTGTCCCAACTGCAGGTAGACCACGCTCACTGAAGACGTGCACGTCCCCAGCAGCGCACGTTGAATTTCGTAGTAGCTGCTCAGTCCATATCAGGAGAAGCCGATAAGCTAATTTAATGTTTGAGGTGGCGCGGTGGATCTGATAACAACTTTATATGGATATCATTACATATCGCGTAATTCAAAAGTTAATATTTTGGTTATATACGCATTTTCATTCGTTTCCAGAAGTGTATTAATGCAGTTATAATCTCCACTTTCATATGCAGCTAACTATTTTTACAATCATATATGTTTTGTAAGTTTGCTAATACTGCGATCTCCGATGCGATTACACCTAAAGCCACTCTCAATATCAACATCTGTCATCATTTGCAAATGCTAACATGTCGTTTTTACTCTAATGCAGCAAGGCTGCACATTTATGAGTGTTTTTACCTGATGTAACAAATTACGCATTACAACATGATTTTCCCAAAACTGCTTTTGCATTCATCGTTACTGTAAGGGCGCAGTTAAACATAACTTTGTTCTTCCTAGTCCTGTAGTATGTTAAAAATCGCAATGTAAATTTCCTACTAAACAGATAAACTAGTTGTATGAACATATTGTTTCGTAGCGGAAATATTATGTACATCTATACGTACATGTGCCATTGCACTGAGGTATGAGCCACGTTTTTTCTGTCTTGTGTAGGTGTGAAATCAGCAAGAACCTGTGCTGCAGGAACCTTGCGGTGGAGAAGGCTGTCAGTGAGCTGCCGACAGAATGTACCTTCTGCCTAAAACAGTTCCCCCGCTCCAGCCTAGAGAGACACCAGAAAGAGGAGTGTCAAGACAGGTACAGATTTCCACACACACACACACACACACACACACACAAATTCAATGAAAAGCAATATCACCTGTTTTCCCCAAAGATAAGAAATCTAATCAACTGACGTCAGGCTCTTCTGCGTTACAAATAAATGAAAATAGAAACATGAAAATCGAAACTGTGCAGGCACCTAACTCACATAAGACACCAAATCATCAGTATGATTGCATATAATATATATATATAAAATGCGCATCAGTGTGTTTTAACCTCGGGTTTGTCACATGGGGTTCATTTGGGGAAGGTGGAGGAGCGAGCGTCGAGCTGATGCGAGAGCCGATGTTTGTCATCTGTGACGCTCGGGCCGTTTTGCTTGCGCAAAATCCTGTGGGGTTGTTGCTATAGCAACAGGTGACCCTGCTTAGGACAGCAGTGACTGTGCCTGTGTTGCCATGACAACAGTCGCGGCAGTCACCAGGTGTCTTTTGGTCAGGTCAGACAGAGAAATGCTTTTAGGGAGGAACGCTGGATTCTCTAGCAGCTCCTTGGCTGATGTATAAGACAAAACTTGGCTGTTAGTGAGAGGTAAAAAAAAACAAAAAACAACAAAAAACATCAGTTTTTAATTATCCTCGGTTCACGGCTGAAGATAAGCAGTACCTTTCACATTTTTAATACCTCACCTGTAATAAAGTAACGGGCAACCACTGAAAAGCACCTCTGTGTAGGATGTAATTGATGTGAATCCAAGCATTTCCTTCCAAAAGTTGGCTCCAAGTGAACACCTATCATTAGTGTACTGATAATTAGCCTTGGTTCACAACCGAGTTTAATTAGCACCTTAGATATTAATAGTACCTTCCACTGACTGCAAGAAAGTAGCACGTATTCACTGCAAAGCACCTCTGTGAAGGATCCAATTTGTATAAAGCCACGTCTTTCCTTCCTCGAGCTTGTCCTTTAACTCGCCATTATGTTGCCAGGGTGACGCAGTGCAAGTACAAGAGGATCGGCTGCCCCTGGCAGGGTCCGTTCCACGAGCTGCCGGCGCACGAGAGCGAGTGCTCCCATCCCACCAAGACTGGCACGGAGCTGATGGGAATCCTGGGAGAGATGGACCAGAACCACCGCAGAGACATGCAGCTCTACAACAGCATCTTTAGCCTCCTCTGCTACGAAAAGATCGGTTTTACAGGTATCATCATTCAAAACACGACAGAGATGGATAGAGCGCAGCGTAAACAGCTGCGAAATCTACTCAAAGACCTGGCAACCGTATAAAGACCCTTCGCTTCCATATGACCCTTCTCCCCGTTTCTTGTCTTCCGCCCGTGTCCGTCCGTCCAGAGGTGCAGTTCAGGCCGTACCGCACTGATGACTTCATCACTCGCCTGTACTATGAAACGCCTCGCTTCACTGTTCTCAACCAGACGTGGGTGCTGAAGGCCCGCGTCAACGACTCCGAGCGCAACCCCAACCTCTCCTGCAAGCGCACCCTCTCCTTCCAGCTCATCCTCAAGAGCAAGGTTCATGCACCGTCTGTGTTTATGTAACACCGGCATGGCTGATTTTATCAGCAGATTGTAGTTTATCAACGATATGTTGATTCAACTGAGGATTTATTTCTCTATTGATTAACCCTCTAATTATTTTCTTGGTTAATCATTTTGCTTTTAAAAGTGACTAAAATTGCTTATTATACCCCAACCTTAATAACTTCAGTTGAGTTTTACATTAGACAAAAAAATAAACAATCAATCAATGATCAAAATAGCTACTGATTCATTTTACATCGGAAATGTATTTCAGCATTTGAAATGTGTTTGAGGTCATTTTAAAAATTATTGCCATTACACAGTTTGCCCACCAGAGAGCACTGAAAAGTTAAGTTTTCTTTTTAACCTGAAATTCATAAATGTCTTGGTCACAATAATCAACTAACAAAGTTAAAAGGGATCATCGTCAAGAAATGATATTTATTTTGAGTTTATGTGTGGCAAAAGAAACTAACATCGGCCAATTTGTCTGATTTTCACCTGATCCGAATTCCGGGTCGGGCTCTAAACCCAGCAGAAGTTTCAGGCCAGTGCGTCTTGTGTCTGCATGTGCAGGTGAACTCCGCCCTGGAGTGCTCCTTCCTGCTGCTCAAGGGGCCGTACGACGACGTGCGGATCAAGCCCGTCATCCACCACCACTCCTTCAGCAACGACGCCAACGAGACCGACTACGTCCCCCTGCCCATCTCCGACTCGGTGGAGTGCAACAAACTGCTGGCCGCCAAAAACATCAACCTGCGCCTGTTCATCTTCCAAGTCCAAAAATAGAAGAGTGAGGGAAGAAGAGGAGGAGGAGGAGGAGGAGGAGGAGGAGGAGGAAGAAGATGATGGAACAGACTGGGAGGAAGAAGGAGGAGGGTGACGGAGGATGAGGGGCAGAGAGAGAGAGGATGTGATGAATATTAAAAAGAGAGACACCACTGAACCACTGATACCTCTTAACACCCACACACACACACACACACACACACAGACGCACACAGTCACGCAGGGTACACACGCCTCCACACACACACACACACACACACAGACGCACACACCACTAATTACATTTACCTCCTTTTACAAGATAGTGAGACCCCTCGCTTGGGGGAGCTGTGAGTTGCTATGGAGATGGGCGGGCATTGATATGGGATGGAGGGGTGGGGTGAAACCTGCGATGGCACAGATGGGGGAGGGGGGTCACGAGAGGGTTGGCGTGTACACAAGGAGGCCCCTCTGCTGGGATCATGCCGTGTCCGACCTTTCACCCCCCCGACACCCGCAGCCAAAGGTAGCGCACACACACACACACACACACACACACACACACTGACCAAAAGCAGGTTTTGCTGGGTGCGCGCTTGTGCGTGTGTATGTGCATGTTGCTGTGTGTGTTTGAAAGAGAGAGAGAGGGTGAAGTGACGGACCCTGGGGTGCGGTCCACGCTCTGCTTGCATGTTCAAATGTCCCAAACACGAGATAATGTGAAAATAAGAGCATGTGACTCTACTGAGCTGTTCTTTGGACACGTGTAGGGATGTCGAGGGCGTGATTGTGCGTGCGTGCGCGCGTGCGTGTGTGTCTTTTTCCCTCCGCACAGTTTCAACACCGGTTTCCTTCGGTTTCAGCAAAAGTTCCCATTTCCCGTCTCAGACTTGGCCGCGACAGACCCACTTCCACCCCTCTTTTACCTTTCAGCAAGAGGAGAGACGGCCTGGCTGCATGCATATTTTAGTTCTTCGACTTTATTCCTCCGGCTGTGGTTATATTTAACCTCCGACGCTAATATCATTTTTATTTCTCTTAACCCTAAATATTTAAGTACCCGTGAACTTTTTTTCTTTTTAGATTGGTTTTAGTGCGTGAACGGCTGCCTGTCTGTGTGTGTGTATGTATGTGCGTACGTAAACAGATCATTACTGTTAACATGTTCTGATGTAAACTAGAGTACAATCCATAAGAGTACAGGACCAGCAAGACTGGATGACCTTTAGGGGCCCCAGGTTCACTGTGTGTCAGTTGTAGGACTCCAACTATTTTAGTTATTGATCACTCCGCATATATATATATTTTTTAAAGCTTCAGTGTATGAAAAAAGGCCATCACCACCTCCCAGAGCCCAGCCAACCCAAATCTAAAACATTTTGTTTATGATCATATATGAAAAATGTTTGAGCAGCTGATCATTGCAGCTGTAGTCAGTTGCTTATTAATAAGGTGATTTCTTACAAACCTGTTTGGGAATTTGCACCACCACAGTCCCATGTCAACGCACTTTTGTAATATTTTTGGCTCAATCATCCCATCCATTAAAATAACAAAAACAACAAACATGAACAACACACAGAAAACCTGGGGCCCGGCCCGGTTGGATCCTGGGTGGGCCACGCTGCAAAGTTTACTCTGGAAAAAAAAAAGGCCGATCTGGACTGTGGGGACAAGTTGGCAACAGGGAGGGAACGAGAAAAAAAACCCCTTCAAACTGCGAGCCCAGCATCTCAGAACAATCTGGACTTCTGTGTGTGCTCGGAGCTCAGCGGCCCTCCGGAGAGGACTTTTCTGGAAGATCAGACTTTGGGTGGCAATGTGTGTGTGTGTGTGTTTGGAGAGGTGTGTGCGTTGCAGGGGTGGGGGTGGGGGGGTGTTACCTTACCACAGCGACATATTAGTGTTAGATTTACTTGAATGAGAATGAGAAGATGTTACTTAAAAAGTAGATTCTACTGTAAAGCAGATAGATCTCTCTCCTCCTGACCTCTACTTCCTGTATTTCTGTGTTTTAATGCTTCGTCTCTATGCCAGTGGACTCACTCATCTCACTATGGCTGTACATGTGCCTTTTATTAAAGATCATGGAACCTGCACCTGCTGTCCACACGTGTTTTTTTTTTTTTCTTCCCCAATCCGAGCGCGGCGACGACAAAAATAGACGACGGCATTTGTGAAACCGCCGGTCGGTATAAATTATGCATTCAGCGCCGCAGTCCTGAAATCTAGATTTAATTTTGAAGCCCTGTGCGAATGACTGATAAGTTTCATTGAATTGGACGGGGGTGGGGTGGGGGGTGTGTGGGGTATGAATCACTCTCGGTACAAAATGAATTACCCAGCATCAGAACAATAACACCAATCACTTCATGTTTGCATGAGGGCAGTTTCCATCACAGCGGCGTAAAACGTCCGACTCATAAGGGGGAGACCAGTCCATCTCATACAATCCCTGCACGAGTGGAAAGACTAATTTAGTTTATCTGTATATCGGACCAGACATTTGTATTTAAGGAAGGTGTAAATAATAATAAAAAAAACAAACTTAAAATTTATTCCATTTACCTTTTGTAATGTCCACCTGTTCCAGCCTCTACATTTGTTCTGTGACGATTAACTGAAAATGTTTGACAAGGCAAACAATCTAGGCAATTGTGCACTTTTTTCTACAGTGAAGGGTTAATTCATGAATACAATGCAATAAATTAAAACAATGGGAACAACTGCAGCCGCATTCCTAGATAGAAAAAATAAACCTTCCAGAGTGTTGTAGCTCTTAAACATGAAGTGTAAATTAACCGGTGGTAAAATGACCTGTATTGCTTTTACATGTGAGGGGTGTACTGGGGGTCTTTGAGCAGTGGGGGGCGCTCAAGCCTTAATAGGGAAATCCTCCAGTGGCCGAACTGTGTGGAGACTGGAAATGTTCTTATCTATTTATATAATCCATAAAAAAAACCTGAACATCATCTCGTTGAAATCGCTCTGTGCGGGCGTCACGGACTCCCGATAAATCCGAGACGCCTTAGAGCTCAGTGCCGATAATGCTCAACAACACCGACGCAAATTCTTTCACTCTTTAGATATTCAGGCATTTGAGGTGATGAAGTTCATCTCTCATTCGTGAACTCTTGGTGGGTTAACTGCCCGTATCTGTGCATTCACCCAGCGCACAAACCAGGACTCTCTCTATCTCAAGTTATGAACCGAGAGATGGATACGATGAGCTTTATTTCCTGATGTGTGTGTGTTTTTCATCATGGCTACATCCACTCCCGTCACCGTCGACAACACTGGAGGCGTAAAGAGCCGGGCGGATATATAGAAATGTGACCTCGTCAGTCCAGCCTTAGCACTTTATTCTCTTCACACAGTGCATTTCTTTAAAACACAATATATAATTCAATATGAATATAAAACTCCATTTGTGTATATAAATTATGCATTCAATACAGCAGCTCTGATATATACTATTAAGCTTTGGTACAGTGGTACATTTAAGAATGTGAGTGGGTGTACGTTGTGTGTGCACATGCTCGTTGTGCGTGTGAACGGTCTGCCCTGTGGGCATCATCGGGAAGAAGGTGGGTGTGGGTGGAGAGGGAAGGGGGGGGGGTTGTGGGGTTTTGTGTTATGTATGTGTGGCGAATCCTCTCAGCAACCAAAGTATCATCGCTCCGTCCGTCGAGGCCCCATCAGTACTGCGCGCTCCAGGCCGGAGCGCTGAGGTTGGCGCAGCTGGGAGGATGGCAGCCGCTGTGGTGGGAGGGCGGGGGCGCCACGCAGCAGTAACCCACCTCCCCGCCTACCCCCGTCACCACTTTACTCGGGGGATAGGACACCGAAACGCCTCCCTGCAGAGCGGGAGAGAAAGCGAGAGACAAGTTGGAGCGGAGAAATTTGGCGGCACATGCACTTTGTGAAGCTGCTTCTTTTCGGGGGCCGAGACGTTTCGGCTCGGACGCATAAACGAGACCTTTGGGTGCTCCGTGTTTACCTGAACCATGCTACATTGATGAGAGGCCATGGGCGAGTACGTCCCCAGCACGGCCTGGGCCTGGGCGTGGGAGGACTGCTGCACCGCTACGTTAGAGGGGTAACCTTCTGCAAAGACACGTGTATGTAAGAGATTGTTAACGACTGCAATTTGGTTGGCAAAAGGTTAAAAGGTCAGAATTTCACTGTTATTTTTGGAGCATTTTAGGGGCAGTTGTGAAGAACCATGTGGAGCACACATAATGGCATTTAACCACTCTGAAATAAAAGAAGGCAAATGTTCAAGAAATTGTTTATTTCTTAATAAGTGAACAACATTTACACAAACATATCCTGAATGTAGTTTTTTTTTTTTCATAAATTTGTTGACGTATTGCGACAAGGATTTATATAAGCTACAGCTTCGGACAACACCTGTACTGTCGTCTCTATTATCGCCGCTTGACAGTAATTCATTGTTTTGCGGCTTTGTCAGAATATAAAAATAATATATCATTCATACAGTAGTTGTGTGAGCAGTGGGTTTAGTTGGATACACATGCTTTATTGGCAACATTAAATCATAGCAAAAAAAAAAAAAAAACACTGCCTGGGAAATATATTCACTTTTTCTTTTTTTTTTTTTTTTAAATCATTCATGCAGTGCTGTTAATGGATTCATTTGTATCTCTGTTCCAGTGTCACTGTTTCTTGTGTAGTTTCAGACATTAATTTCAGTTTATTTTGTTCAGAACAATTGTGCCTAGAAGGTGTTGACTGATTGTTTGCAGCTGTTCCACAGGCATTCGCTCATTAGGGAACCGAGGACACCGGGCCGTCTGTGATGTACTGTAAATTCTCGCACATGGCGGCGTTGTTGAAATGTGACTGTGTGTGTGTGTGTGTGTGTGTGTGTGTGTGTGTGTGTGTGTGTTTTCTTGGTCTTCCTCCTCCCTTGTTGAATAGAAGCAGCAGGAAAAGAGACCGGTTCACTGTGAGACCCTCAGACTACATCTCTGACAGTGTAACGGCCCCCTCCTCTACTGCCGCCGCCTGCGCCTTCCTATCTCTCTCACCCAGAACCACACACCACACACACACACACACACACACACACACACACACACACACACACACACACACACACACACACACACACACACACACACACACACACACACACACACACACACGTGGGAAATACCTGTTGGTTGTGCTACTTGGCTGTGGATGTGCTGGCCAGGTGAGACCGGCCTGCATCCATGCTGAGCTGAGGTAGGGTACTGGCCGTAGAAATACACAGGCACCTGAGCGGAAAAAAAAAATTCAGAAATACTAGTTTAATTCCTGCGAGCATTTTCCATAAATTCGTCCTTTCGGTTTCAAATCCCCTGCAATATTTAATGCACCACATCAGTCACAAGATGATGACGTGTGTGTGTGTTTCCCTACCTGAGGTGAGGGCTGGCAGTAGCTGGGGGGGTTGGGAGGAGGAGCTGCATAGATGTAACCCTGGCTGGGAGGGTAGAGAGGCGGGGCTTCGCCCATTGATTGACAGCTCACGGTCACGTGCGCAAACTGCGAGGAGAGATCTTCAATCTGCCAGTCAAGGGAAAGGAGGTCAGCGCAGACGAGGGCGACCAAAAAAAACGCGCGAACGCGCGTGTGTGCAGCAGGCGCAGCACTGCCCGGGCGAGACGTACCGTCGAGTATGGCTGCGAGGGGGCGACGGGCAGCATCTGCGGAGCGGGGTAAGAGACCGACGAGTACTGAACCACCTGCGAGAGAGACACACAGCGGTTAAAGACACGGCGACATGCTCGCGTGAACGTCTTGCATCTCAAACGCTTCCTGCTGTGCGCCCTACCTGCTGCTGCTGCTGCTGCTGCTGCTGCTGCTGCGGGGGCTGCTGCTGAGCAGCGGAGCCTTGCAGCCTGGTCTGGCTCCTGATTGGCTGCTGGCTGTCCGGAGGATTGTACACAGCAGGGGTTCCATCAGGGTTCAGGAAGGGCTGCCCTGAGAGAGGGAAAGGGTTGAGTGTGATAAATGTGGTGTACTAAAACTGGTGCATAGGGTCTATATGTACGTGTGCGCGTCGGGTACCAGTGTGTGGGTTCACTAATATGCTTCCAGGCGGGATCCCGTTCTCCGCGATGTAGGCAGGGTTGTGAGCTTCTACGGCGGCAGGAGAGGGGGGGTGGGGGCAAGAGGACGGCAGTCTGAACAGAGAGATGGAGCCTGAGAGGGGAGAAAGAGAGCGAAACTTTTGAAAACACTTCACATCTGATCAAAGAAAACTTTCCATTCCACCCCTGTCTGCGCCGAAATCAAACTGCGCGGCCTCGCAAGATGACGTAGTCTTCATCTGGAATATGTCACGAAGTCTGGAGGTGTCGTGTGAAAATTTACAGCTCCGGTGTGAAGACTGGGTTAAGTTTTCACACCAGAAGAACTTCCACTGCTTTTTTGCTAATTAGATGCTACCGAGTTAAAAAAAACCGACCCCAACAGATAATTCATTAACAGCGATTTTTTTTTCTTCCCCGAGTGCGATGCGGCGATGAAGTCTGGGAATGAGTTTGCTGGCGCGCAGGTGTGGAGCGGTGAAGAGCCTCGCACTAAATTTACACGTCGAAGGTGTGAGTGCTAAAAAAGACGCGCCCCGCTTTCTTTTTTCCCCGAAAGACGCACCTGCACCTCGTGCCTCCCAGCTGTGGTTGGCAGGCTGACGGGGCTTCGCGGCGGGACTCGTCCACTGGTAGGAGGAATCGGAGTCGGCGCTGCTCCAAGGTCGGGGGTCGTTGCCGTAGCGACAGTCAGTCTCGGTGCTGCTCTGCCTGCTGCTGCCTGTCCAGCTGGAGCCCGAGCTGTCACGGCTCCCCCTGCGGAGCACATCCAGAATCGTCCATTTACGCGAAACGGGCTGCTAATACGCCGCACATAATGTCGTTGAGGTAGAATTACCTCCGCAGACCTTCCTTCGGCTATTTCCATTCAGAGCCGCAGAAAACCCTAAACCTTCACGCGCGCGCACACAAATCTAGGTCCTCGTTCTCTTTCCGCTGCAGACCGAGTGCCGGCCCGGCTGACCAGATTAAGATGATAAATGACGACTGCATCTGTGCAGACAGAGCCGTACCTGAAGAGCTGCCTTTTCCTCTGGGTCTCAGCATATGGATTGTACTCCTCCACAGCCCTGCACACACACACACACACACACACACAAAGACATATATTAATGTTCTCATCTGAATAAAAAAAAAAAAAAAAAAAGGCTGAAAAGGCACACGGAGAAAATACACTGCAGGCAAGGTTACCTGGTTTCTGCATGGGTGCTCTCCTGGGTGCAGGGAGGCTGAAAAAGTACATCAAGAGTAAATTAGTGAGTCTCCTCCCCGTCTCCATGACATATATTCCTGTCTGTCTTCTTCTGTCTCACCTCCTGGTTAAAAATCCGCTCTCGCACTCTTTGGTACTCCTCCTCTCTCTCCTCCATCGACTTGCTTTGCTTCTCCCGTAAGGGGTGGGGCCGGGTCTGCGAGGAGAGAAACGGGAGCAGGTCAGCTCGCTGAGAGGATACATCAATGTCAATTATAGAGAACGTTCCAGAGAGATGGGCGCATATGGATGTACGGGGAGGACGGGCAGACCTGGTCGTCTGAGCTGCTGTCTCTCTTCAAAATAGTTTTCCAACACTGGATTTCTTCCGTGTTGTCCCTGTGCACCTCGTCCATAAAACGCTGCTCCGGTCTTGGTTGGACAAAGAAGTAAGAACCGTTGTAAAGTCAAAGCGAAAAGGCACGCGTTCGCGATCAAATACTCACGGACGCGTCGTGCATGCTTACATGCGCGTGCTGCTGGTCTTGTTGATGATGACAGACTTGCCTGTCTGGTCTACATTGTGCTCCATGCCAAAGTAGGCCGCCACCCGATGGACCAGCATGCGGTGGAAGGACGACATGTGAGGGAACTTCTTAAAGGGGCTGAGAGAGATGGAGACGGGGGAAAGATGCGGCGGGAGAGAGAGAGAGAAAGAGAGCAGCGAGCGAGAGTGGGACAGGAGGAAGACAAAGATAGAACGAGGGAGTGAGGAAAGTGGGAGGGAGGAAGGTGAAAGAAGGTGAGAAAGAGAGAGAGGAGAAGGAGGTACACTGAGACTGGATGGGGTTTTTTTTTTTGTTTGTTTGCTTTTTGGCCGAGGTTCAAACCCACCCACGCTAACATAACTGGCTCAACGCACTGATCTAAACGAGCCGCGTGGACGGAACCGTGACACGTGAGCTGAGCGAATCAAGCCCACCTATTGCTGGTGATGAAGTCGATCATGTCCTGCTCCAGTTTAAGCAGCATCATGCGGTCTCTGGGGTTGCTGTTGAGGGTGTCGACGATGAACTGGTGCAGGTCTATGCCGGTGGAGTCGGTGTACTCCACGCTGGACTCTGGGAGCGACACAGGCAGGCAGGAAGTATTACGAAACGGAAAAAAAAAAAACCACCAGAAGCACACTGCAATATTAAAACAGCCCAGGAGAACGACATCTAAATAGTGGCGGATGATCCTGTTTTATTAAATTTTTGATTCTATTTCTGACACGCACCTTTGGACAGGGAGTGTTTCTTTGGATCTGTGCTCCTCTCCTGCTCTTCCTCCTTACAGGAAGTCCTCTCGCCGTCATGGCAGCCGGATGGGATGCTCGCGTCTGGGGATGGCTGAGAGAGAGGAAAAATAAAAAGAGCGATTTTGAGTGCGACGGCAAAGACGATGAGGAGGAGGAGGAGGAGGAGGAGGAGGAGACGGGTGGAAAAAAAAAATGTGTTACCTGGATTTCTTCAGAGGGTGAGGACTCCTCACAGACCGCCATGCTGCGCACTAACTTCCCTTTAGCCTGGAATACACACAAAAGGTGCGCGCACATTAGCAGGCGGCATTAGAAATTCACAGAGTGCAACGCAATCGATGTTTCAGTACGAATGAGTAACGAGAGGCAGAATTATTTTAGCTTACCTTCACTTTTTTCTTTGGTTGCACCTGGTTACAGTGTTTCTGCGAGCGGGGGACACAATTTGTCATGAAGCGAGCGCGCAGGGGAGCAGTGGCGGGTGGGGGGGGGGGGGGTGCATAATTATAAAGTGCTAAATTATTAATGCGGTGCTTAGCCGAAGCTGCGTCGGCGTCACTTACCTGCTGCTCCAGCTTCTTACTGTCAAGGAAACCCTCCTCGTCCTCCCCCTGATGGCAGAGGGGCAGACATGGCGGAGAGGAGGGGCGGCCGATGACGTCACAGGACGTCACGCCACGGGGCTTTAGGTGGACATCAGCGCTTTCCACAGCAACTTCCGTCATCCTTCTAAAACCACGACAAAAATTGGCCTGTCAGGCAAAAAAAAAAAAAAAACCTTCGCCCGCATTTGCACAGGTCTGTGCGTACGCGTGCGTGCCGCCCCTACCTATCTGGAGTTGTTTACTGGAGAGCCTCACAGGTGAATGATGAGGTCATATATCCCATGTTCCCACAGGGCAGCTAGAAACGCAATTATCCTCCCTCCGCCCGCGCTCGCCTTCTCTGCTGTTCCTCTCTCTCTGCCGCGGCTCTTTACTGGACAACGGGAGGGGGGGGGCCTGAAGAGACTGAAAAACACAGGAGAAAAAAAACCCCAACAACTTTGTAAGTGGTCATTGTACAACATAAACACCACTGCGCTCAACGACATCCAGTAGCCAAGCTCGTGTGTGTGTGTGTGTGTGTGTGTGTGTGTGTGAGCGTTAACTTCCGCCCGGGCTTGTCTGCCTTTACATCCGCGACGGCAACATATAGGCCTGTACTCGGATGTGGCATTTGCTTTATTGTGCATTTACATCCGTGCAGCTCATGTGAAAGCATGTCTAATGTGTGCGTGTTCACGTGTGTGTGTGTGTGTGTGTGTGTGTGTGTGTGTGTGTGTGTGCGTGCGTGCGTGCGTGCGTCCTCAAGCTTTTCTTAGAAACAGCAGCTGTGGAGAGGATCATCTGATCCGCCAGCACCGATATTCCCAGAATGCCAAGCTGAGTCTGTGATGAGAGTATCGGGGAGACCAAAGAGACACACACACACACACACACACACACACACACACACAAGAGGAAGTGGCATTCCACCATCTTCTCCAAGGGGCCAACTGCGTCCAACGGGGACATATTCCACTGTAACACAGAGCTCAAGGGGACACTTATTCCTGCAGCACCTGGGACAGAGTAACGAGCTCAGAGGATGCAGAGTCCCACAACGTGGTTATTTAACACCCGACTGGAGATAATAGCGGTTTAAAAAAAGAAGAAGGAGAAAAAAAAGGGCCCATGTCGGTTCAAGAGCAGCCAATGCAGCGTTTACTTCCGCTTCCCGCCTCAGAGAAACACGACACCTGACAACAGCGATTCCGCCCAGAGAAAATATTCCCAGCACGGGTGCGCGGCATCTGAAATCTTTGCAGGTGTGTCTCCAAAATTTGTGTCCTGATCAATGCGATAACCACGTTTTGCATTTTTAAAAACTGAATTGGGTTCAGGTGGTTGCATAGATTGCTGTTCCCCTCACACCGAACAGACAGTGTGATGTGTCAAGTGTTTTTTTTCTTACTCAGGCAAAAATTGTACACTCCCTGGTTCTAGTTTCTCAAATGTTAAAATGCGATGCCTTTCTTTAAGATGTCCCGCGGAGTGTTGCTCGCAAAACATCAAGGAGGTTGAAAAAGTTACCTTAAGTTACCTTGGGCTCTGCAATCCACCCCCCCACCCCACCCCACCCCCACCCATCTCTGACACTTTCATAGCCACGGCAATTCGTCAGGAAATAATCAGCACATTAATAGATAATGAAACTACTCATTGGTTATGGCTCTGCTGTTTATCAGAGCGGGATGCTGCGTGGGCCTGCGTCTCTGTCGGTGCTGCAGCCCAGCGAGAGAGGAGAACGGCGGCCCAGAGACGGACGCACACTCTGAAGGACACAGCAACTGGACTGGCTCCCTAATGTGCTGTGGACAGGGTTCTTGCTGAGGTGTGCTTTCATTAAACAAGGCCAGCTCCACCTGTGCCGCACTATAGCTGACCTCAGACCTCAGACAGGAGGGGAGGGGCGGTGGGGATGGGGGCAAACACACGTCCTTTACTCATTACAATCAAAGACAGTTGCATATAAAATATGATAAAGGCAATTGTATTGAAGTGTATTAGAGCTGTCACTCCACAGCAGCAAGAGAAGAATGGGAGCACAGCGTAAGGAGACAAAGAGGGAAAGAAATGACATGGGGCAGATACACTATAGAGAAAACAAGATTAATGGGGGGGGGTGAGGACGCGGTCTGCGGGGACTTTAAAGGTGAAGAGGGGTGAAGGAAGACGATGAAGAAGGAAAGGGGGGGAGAGAGCGAGGAATTAGTGACAGAGAGAAGGAGGCGCTCGCGGCGCAGTCCGTCTCCGGGGCTTTTTCGGCCGCCGGCCGCCGGAGAGGGGGATTTGAGCTGAGCGCTGCAGAAGCGACCGGCCGCCCGGGGAGAAGGTGTGACACGATCATTAGCGCGTGACGGATGGCGGCGGGAGGCGGGGAGCGCCGGGACCCGCTACATCATCATCCATCTGCTGCTGCCCCCCCTCCTTCCACACCACCCCTCCGAAGCCTCCGAGCCTCGGAGCCACTTACTCACCGGGACACCTTTCTTCTCCGGCCAAGAAGCCCGCCTGGCTCAGCCCCACTGACACGCGGGCAGGCCGGTGGGGAGAACATCCAAGAGCTACTCTGGACGGCCATTGTCGAAGCAAGTTATATTAAGTCCTTAAGTCCAGTATAATCCAGTTTGTAATTAAGAACACTGAAAGAAATGTAACAATAATTACCAGTGGCTGTTGTCTCATTTAACACCGAGGTCCACCATCACACTAATGCTTGCGGTTATTATCGTTCCATCTCCTCTTGTAGACATTTATCTGCATTTTCTGTGCCACTTCTGAGGGCAATCTATTCCACTTTCTCTTTCATTTTTTTTTTTTTTTTTTTACTTTTCACCCTTCCATTTCAAGAAAACCTATAAAAACAGAGAAGACATCGTTGCCTGTGGTCACAGAAGCTGCTGTTTGTGTTTTGTCTCTAAGGTTGCAGCTGAATTTAAAAGGGAGGAGGGGGGTTTAATGTTTTTTTTTCTCTCTCTCCCTCGGCTCGGAGCTCATTAGGAAACGATTCAGCGAGAGACTGAAAACCGAGAGAGCGGGTCTCTCTCCGGTTTAAAATAATAATTGCGAATTTTGAGGCAAACTCGGAGCCTTCGGCGCTTTTGTTTATCCACAATGTGCACAGGATTTGCCCCCAAGCCTCTAATTGGGCTGCTTTTGTTTTCCTTCTTACACCACGTAGAGAATTTTGTTTTGTCTTTTATATATAAATGCTCTGGCTTTTTTCCCCCTGTGCTGATAGCGTTCCTTTTCTGGCCAGTTTTATTGCATCTCCATTGCTGCAGCATTGATATCAAATAAAAAGAGATCTTTCATTACCCCCCCCACCCCCCCACACACACACACACACACACACACACACACACACACACACACACACACACACACACACACACACTTTAAGCACTTTAAGACAAGCAAGGAAGAGGAAGTAAACTGCAGGTGAAATTCTAGGTTATGTCGTCCCTTGACTGATCAGCACCTGGGCTGCTGCTGCTGCAGCTGCGTTACGCCGAAGTGAGTTGCGGGCGCGACAGCTGCGCCGCTCTGCAGCCGAACCCCGAGCCCCGAGACGAGGGGAAATCACCCGCAACGCACCGGGGAGAGTGCGAAGCGGTGGTGGTCGTCGAGGCCGATTTCACAGAAAATTCTGCCTCGCGGGTTCCCGTCGTAGGTCACCGATGGCATCTCGACTGCGCGTTCGTTTCAAAGGCGGGGGGTTATGGCGACTAAAACGAACAGGTGTCACCTGCCACAACTTTTGCGGCATCTCGTTCACCCGCACAAACCGCGGTAACGGCGCTCGATCGTGTGCGATCTGCACCTTCGGTGTTTCGGGCGGCGGGGCGCAGGTCGGGTGTACTTGTGTGCGCGCGTGCGCGTGCGTGCGTTTGTTTGTGTCGCATTACCGTGACCCGGGCTAAGCTGAAACATCGGGCTATTTTTACACACCCCCCCGGAGCAGGGAGCGGACCTCCTGCTCCGGGACTTCACCGCGCTGTCAGCTGCGAGCGGAGGGGACGGAGGACGGCGGGGTGAAGGGTACACAACAGCGGGGGGAGGACCGGTGTGCGTTCGGTTCGTGTAGCTGCGAACACGGGGGGGCGCAGGGGTGGTGGGATCGGCATCTTCGATCACCTGAAAACTCACATTTACACACACACACACACACACACACACACACACACACACACACACACACACACACACACACACACACACACACACACACAAGCAAGCAGAAATATAAAGAGCGAAACAGCTGCTCTAAAATCCCCCTTTTTAAAAAAACCCGGGTGACCTCGTCATCCAAGAAAGGATTAAAATGTTAGGCTAAAAAAAGAGAGTTTATATATATATTTTTAAAACCCATCCAGCGGCTCGTACATGACGGCTATCATTCATTCAGCGGAGTCGCTGCCTTTGCGACGGGTAGCCGCGCACCGGGAGCGCAGTTAGCTCGTCACATCTCCCGGTTTAGCCGTTATCACGGTGGAGTTTCAGCTCGATCGCACAGCGTTTCTTAACCCGGCGCGTTTAATGCCCCGAAAGTCCTGGCGGTGGGTGGGTGGGTGGACACGGCGTTGAACGAACACCCTAGACGGAGCCGACAGCGGGACGCGGCGACGTCAGCCGGGCGGAGCAAACGTTAATCAAGCTAATCGGGAGAGCCGAGTAACCGCCGCCGCCGTCTTACCGTGAGCCGACGTCTGCCTCCCTCCGCGGGGCTTCTGCTGGTGTCGCCTTGTCGACCGGTCGGGCTGCCGTACACCCAGCGACTGTGGACTGCGAGGTCCGTCGCTCCTCCTCCGCCTTCTGCCTGTCTATGTCGGAGCAGGAGGAGCGGGGCGGGAGGAAGGGAAGAAGTGGGAGGAGGAGGAGGAGGAGGAGGGCCGACAGCTCTGAACCCTGAGCCACGCGCCCACACACACGCGAGGAATGCGCGAGAGCCTGTGTTCCAAAAAGCCCCCACCCCCCCCTCCCCCTCCCACATCTCTATCTCTGTCCCCGTCTCCTATACTGTCTCTTTCTGTGTCCTCCATCTCGTTTCCGCTCAGGTTCCTACGCTGCTGCAATTACGTTGCTGCATTAACTGACTGACTGCAACACGGAAAGACTTCCTCTCTAATGCTTTTATCAAAGCGACCCCCCCCAAACAAACTCATTTCACTCAAGTAGCTTCTACACTTTAAAGTAGGCTAAGTACCCAGTGTACATGTTATACTCATGTATGGATTTATATAGCAAAGAGATAAGGGAAAACATTCGTCCTACAAGACACACAGACTGAACAAGACGTTGTTTATGGTCGTTTTGTGTCCCTCCGTGCCCATTTTGCATCCCTCTGAGGTTGTTTGTGGTCATTTCCTGTTTCTTACAGTTACATTTTTCAGCTCAAGGCCAGATGAGGGCCCGCCTGAACCTTTGCTGCTGAGCCCGTGTACCATACTCCCATTCAGTAATCCATACATACTTGTACCCCATTACAATTCAGAGGGAATTACTCTTTGACTTCCGCTATATTTATTTGAAGGCTACATAAATGCAAATGTCACCTTCATTCTACTACTTGTATTCCGTTTTGATTTTTCAATAAAACTTACCACATCCACCCACCGCAAGGTTAGAAAAATACTGTGCCAGAACACCAAGTGAAATTAAAATACTACGAGTCAAGGATACTGTGGTAGGCAGTATCTCTTGGCTCTTGTAACTGTATAATATGATACTGTATAATATAGTACGTACAACAGGCAGCAGTTTACACACTCGGTACATACAGTATATGGATTATGCGGTTAATTATCTACACCGCCGTAGCGCTTCATCAAAAGGTGGATTTGAATTCCAAACCCTATAAGTTCAAACAAGAGGTTGGCGATATTGTATATGTTAAGCCTATATGGTGAGGATGATTGGAGTGTTATTTGCATGTTGAACAGCCAATACATCTCTTGTCTCTTTGTTACAGTGAATTCAGTGGCAGGAGACTGGGGTGGCCTGCATCACTGTGTCTGTTTGCACCTTCACCACCGAGTGCCTCTGGGTCTGAATCATCCACTCCTCTCTTTCTATGGTTACAAACCAAAAGACCCAAGCAATAAGGTATCTTGTTACATGAATGACATCTCGTTGAATGTTACCAAGCTTTATATCAGCATCGCAGCCAGGTCTGTTTTAGAATCACTGAGGTCATACGTCCAAGTTCGGTGGGGCATGGGGCATGGCCGGATTAACCTAGGACTGAGCCATACGGCCCCTGTTAACCTCTCATACCTTCCCGTGCAATGAATAAAAAGGGGTTTCGTTTTGGTCCCAGATTTACTTTGTGGTAATTGATGTCAACACATTCATTTAGAAACATGTAAACAAATGGAACATGGAGTAAAAATTGAAAAATGACTTAGTAGTTTGCTTCTGGCAGTCTGGCTCTTATTGTTAAAGGATCTTAATGCTTTAACAATGTCCTTTATTTTCCTGAGGCTGACATCCTATATTCTACATCATTATTAAAAATAATATAAGCTATTAGTTTTACCATACACAGCTCGATAAAAATCTGAAAGCAAATTAAAGTTTGGCCAGGGCGAAGGATATTGTTATTCTGACTCCAATAAATTTAAATTCAGCATATGCCTCGCTTTGCCGCAAGAGAAATGTGATAAGGGTGACTTCAGGTTACCGCACATCAGAAACTACGTGCACACCCACACAGGTAGTTTTGAAGGGGCTTCACCTTCTGTTTATATCACGTCATGCCGTACAAAGAAGTCCCGCTGAGACGCTGCCTCATTTCCATGATGTTTAACAATCCCTTTTATGAAAGCAATCAAGACCGAATGGGAGAATGAACAGGAAACACAGATCGGGAGGAGATGGGAGTATCAATAAAAGTCCCGAGGAGATCCATTCTTATTCCATTAATCCGAGTCTCATTCAGTTCAAAATCATTCACAGACTCCATTATTCAAAGACAAAATTACACAAGATATAGCCCAAGATCTTTCCGATATGTGATAAATGTAGCCTGAAGGAGGTCGCTCTACTTCACAGCTTCACCCGTTTGTCCCAAAATAGAAAATTCTGAACTTTTTTTTAAAAAAAACACTCTGTGAAGTAGGTAAGATCTCAGGGATAGTTTCAACGGTGTCAGTGACAAAACAATGAATTCTCTCTTCTTGCTTAATTGTCAATAAGAATATCCTTCTTTTGCACTGCATGAAAAATGATCACTGAATGTCTCAGTAAACACTGTACACCCTGAAAGCAAAAGGTTCTCGTTCAGACTTGGAGTTTGATAAGAACCAGCAGCTTCTCATCTGTTACCTCGAGACATCAACCATTAATCCTCGGGATCGAGAGCTGTATTTAAATTTGAATTTGAAGCTATTCGTTATTCTTTGTTAGAAAACGGGGAATGCCACTTTCTTTAATAAAACATATAATAAGTACCCGAAGATAACACAAACATAGTTATAAGTTATTATTATATTGATTTTTACAGAATAGTGTAAAACCTATTTAGTTTGGCCATGTGCTTTTGTGATGGTGTTTCATGTACTGTATTTACAGCACATACTTCAATACATACAACAAATCGAGTCAGTGTTATAACCACAAAGTGCAGAAATGACAGAGCATAGGCCTCAGGATGTGCGTCATCCAAAAGCCAGCCACACACACACACACACACACGCACACACACACACACACACACACACACACACACACACACACACACACACACACACACACACACACACACACACACACACACACACACACACACACACACACACACACACACACACACACACACACACACACACACAGGTTTGGCATGTATTAGTGACACCAAATTAACTTACAAGGAAAAATTCAACATCAGATCACTATCAGTAAAATCAAATTCAGATCATTTTTATGCACATAGAAAGTCATCAACAAACAACTGGTGAGGGTACAATCTAAAATTTGTTCTGAAAAGTGGCCTATGACGCACACAGGCGCACCTGCTGTCTGCTGGTTCTGGCAGTATGGTTGGCATGCTTGCACACGGGACAGAGACTCAGTGGCGCTCATTTCCCGTTAGGCGTGCACAGACATACCGCCACTGTTGTGCCGCGTTATATAAACACGCCTCATTAGAAAGTGCACAGCTGACTCTGCGTGTGTGTGCGTGTGCGTGAGTGAGTGTCATAGGGTTACATCAGTTCCAGCGCCATGCTGAGGTGAAGGGGTGTCAGTTTAAAGACCTTACTAGAAGTGGGATTAGAGTGGCAGTGGAGGGTAAACTCACCGTCGACAAGTGAGTCCTTACATGATCAAATAGTTATTTACAACCTTTCCCTTGAAAATTACAGTGTCACATTGCAGTTCAAACTAAAATCGTATTATTATTATAATAATAATAATAATAATAATAATAATAATAATAAACTTTTAAAAAAAACATTTTTATTACCCATGGTATGAAATTCAAAAAATATATTTAAACATTTTTGGACAGTTAGTAATTTGCTTTCTTCTAGACAGTTGTAATAATAATGGATATCATATACACTAAATAAATATATGCTAGCTATTTGCCCTCTATTTTCAGGCTTAATGCTAAGCTAACATGTTGCAGTTTGTAAATACATAGTGACTGCACACGTGTAAAAGTGGCACCAATCTCCTCACCTAATCTAAAATGAAAAAATAAGTAGAAAAAAAAAGAAAATGAGCTTATCCCCTAAAATGTGAAAGTATGACTTTACTGTCAAGTGGCTATTTTTATTGATGTTGTTTGATTACAAACAGGAGGGCATTACATCACGGAGTAACTTACACCATCGCCTACAGTATGAATCTGCCCGTGTAGACACAGCCATCTCCTTTGATCATCAGGGTGTGTAAATGTCTGCGCGTGTATGTGTGTGTACAAGAGATCGAGTGACACCTCAACAAGTGAGGCTCATAAATATTAATAGGGGCCTCATAAATATTCAGAGGGAGGGCTATGAATATTTAAACCATGATGGAGCATGTGGCCCCGGTGACTAGACAGCCACAGACAAGAAACAGACAAATAGGCCTCCTCCCTTTGCTTCTTAACCTCGGTGAGATGCAGTGATGCAGCCTTTCTCTCAGGCGACATTAATTCTAATTAAGAATACATAATTTTTATGATTTTGTTTTTCGCACAAACCACGGCTCAAGATAAGAATAATGGTCTTCCTGATGTTTCACAACAGACTACCCAGTTTTTCTGGTCAAATGAGATAAACCCTGCTGAGTGGTAGCCTCCTAACTCACACCCTGCAAACTGTCCACACACAGTCTACAACATTACCCAGATCAATGCTATGGTATATATTATGCATTTTTCTATTCAAGTAAATACTGTGTGCAACTGCTATAAAGCTAAATACAAGTCAGTGTCATTTTTTACTAAGTGTGATGTTCTGTATGAAATGATGAAATGCTATAGTCTAGCTGTATCTAAATGTACATGCAAACATCTTGTGTTTATACCTTTATGTGTGTTAAAATGCCTATAAGAACCCACTTAATATGAAAAAAAGGAGTAAAAGATCCTCTAACATCTTACATCTCAAAATAGTGTATGATCTACCCAGAGTCACAATTCTGCATCACAACAGGGTTTACATTAGTAACACAGATAATCACTATTCTGATTGGTAGGACGTGGGCAGATGTCATTGCTGTTTTGCATCGCAGATGAAGAATATGCTTCGAAGTGCATCAGAAGATGCTGTGCGAAAATCGCTAATAAAGCTCACTGCAGAGCGTAGAGGAGTGCAGATCCCAGTGATGTAGGGTCCAGAGAATAGGATGGGCCCTCTGAGTGGGATCCAGAGGTACAATTTAGTGATTTCACCAGGACTGACTACTGTAATTAGAGGCATCACTGGCTGCTTTATTTCACACCCACAACTGAAACGAAGAACATTAACCTCACTTGATGGTGCTCTTGTGGTAACACCTTTACGCAATGCCCTGCAGTCGAAACTCTACCTATATTTGTGGGGGTGGGGTGTGTGGGGGGGTCACCTGGGGCAAAAACCGAAAGAAAAAAAAAAAAACAAAAAAGATTGTGTAATGCCCTCATGTAACCCCCTGGGAAAGTGGGTGATGGATTTAGATGCAGTGCGTCAGCAGTCGGAATTACAAAACTATGAGGAATAATACGGGTTGAAACGTGGGTTGTGCCGGGAGTGCGCACTTGGATTACTGTGCCAGCGCATAGCTAAAACGAGGAACGAAGCTACAGGCAGCGGGGTGAGGGAAGCATCGGCGTGAAGACTCCTGAACCTTTTTTTTTTTTTTTTTAATTTTCTGATCAACGAGAGTGACTCACCGTGGATCACCTTCCACCACAATGGAAATCATCCGAGACTGGCGTTTGCGCGGTGTGGACGGGGCTCGGATTCGATGTGCGTAAATGTGGCCATCTACACACACACACGCACGCACGCAAACGCGCGCGTATATGCGCTGCATCGGAGGCGCGAAGGTGATGGAAGTGCACCTGTCAAAGTGAGCGCATCGCAAGGGCTATGTGGGTTTGTGGTCTACAGTGTAACGGATGTTTGACAGGGCTGATGAGTTTTCGCTCCAACACTCTGCTTCCTACTCCCCCCACGTGCTCTGCCATGTCTTCTCATCGCTTTAGGCGGGTGGGCGTGAAGTCCCTCCCTTTTTTTCCCCCTCTACTTCCCTAAATGCCGTCTTTCCATCTCCACTCTCCTCACCCTCCTGCTCCTCAAATCCTTCTACGCGCGGTTGTTTTTCCGCTGATTGCGAGTTTGACAGCTCTTCAGAGATGGAAACGCGGAGGGAGAGGAATCAAACAATCTCCTCAATTAGTCCCCCCCCACGCACGCACGCACGCACGCACGCACACACACACACACACACACACACACACACACACACACACACACACACACACACACACACACACACACACACACACACACACACACACACACACACACACACACACACACGTGCGTCTGAACTCCTATACCATCTTCATCAGTTGACGCAGTTTTTCATCTCTCAGTCGCAGACACCTTTTGTTCCCGGGTTGAAAACACGCAGTGCTCACAACAAAGCCGGAGGAAAACCATTTAGCTTTGAAGAACAGAAAGCCTGCGACATGCTTTTAAGGTTTATTTGCATCGATGAGGCGGAGGAGGCAGGGAGTCTCTCTCTTAGCTTTTTTTTTCCTGCCTTAATTGACCCATCAGTTTTGCCTGGAAATCTGCAAAAGGCTACACAGCGGCCAACTAATGTGACGGCATCCACAATGCAAATGGATCTATGACTGATTCTGCCATAAGATCTAATGCAATCTCACATTTAAAAGGAGCCCGTTTTCAGCTGCTTAAATGCCGTTGAGGGAGGAAAGGGGAGATGAGGAATTTTGATGTTATGGGTCCGGTGTCATGCAAAAATAATTACACCCTCTTAAAAAAAAAGAGAAAAGCTCCTGTTATATGTCTGATGTGAGGAATAATAAGTTTGCACATTGAAACGGGAACCGAATCGCAGCCCAATGGGCACCAGCCTTTTTGGTCTCATGTCACTGGACTGATTTTCGGCTGTCACTTAGAGTCGATGACTAAATGACAATGAAACTCTCTCTCTCTCTCTCTCTCACACACACACACACACACACACATGCACGAGGAGTGACAGCAGGGTACAAAGGGAAGAGAAAGAAAAAGTAAAACACCGGAAGCAAAGAGCAAAGTGAGACAGGTGAGTGTCCCGCATGCAGGACCTCCTGATTGGTCAACAATGGGATGAGTCAATACTGTAGTAACACTGTGGTGCACTGCAGCATACCTGGAGGGGCTCAGACCTGTTGATGCAATCAGTGGTGGGTGTCTCGAGTTTTCTCTTTTCTTCCCATCTGTCTCCTCTCCGCTTGGCTGTCACCCCCCCCCCCACACACACACACACACACACACACACGCTCTCCCATCTTTCCTCCCACAACTCCCGTCTTCCTCTCGTCTCCTCCCTCGTTATGTATGTTTCTGGGAAAAGAAAACGCCAGCACTGAAAAAGTCAGTTCTTGGTGACGAAGGAGGAAAAAAAAAATCCCCAACCAAAAAAAACGAAATCAGCCTCATTTTCACAAGTCATTCACACCACCTTATTATGCTGTTTCAGTCATGCTTTCTCTTTCGCTCCTGCATTGGGATTGTACCTTTATCTCGCTCATGTGATACTTACCTTATCATTTTGATCTACTGTGAACACACTGCACGTAGATAGGGTTATGCTGATTTAATCTCACCCTTCAGTTATAAGAGAGGTTTTGTGCATGGAAGGATCATTTTGGCTCTGAAGCTCCCCCTTGTCCATTTCTCGTTCAAGTATAAAAACAAAAAGGTTGACGTTTGAAAGATTTACGGCAGTGATAAACTTTTTTTTCTATTTCCATCTCCCCCCTCAGCCACCTTCTGTCTTTCTTTCCCCACACATACATCCCTCTGCCTCCTCCTCCATTTCCCCCATCCTCAGCAACTCAGTCTTTCACTTCCCTCCTTCCAAACCTTCATTTCTTCCTTCCTTCCTTCTAATGGTCTTGATCATTTCCTCCACTCATCACTCCCTCTTTTTCTACATCCTAACTCTCATCCTGTATCGCTGACCTGGGAGCCTCTGAGCCTGTTCGCTCAGCCGTGGGCATCATGACCATAAGCCGAGTCGCAAGGCTATTTATATTTGTTCCTAATGAGGTGAGATTTCTCTCCGCCATAGCAACGGTCTCTATGGATACGCTGCACTTGGATACCAGATCCCATCCTGTTTTAAATGCCTTATTATGGGCTGCCCCACCCCCCCCCCTTGTATTGCAGCCTAATTAATTCTGAATTATCACCCCTTGCTGTGTGATCGCTGCAGAAATGCCCCTGAAAATTACTGCCACGCTGATGACATCAGCACAAGTTTACATCAGAAACACAGATTAGAGTCTCCACCGGCCATTCTGCAGCATCAAAAAGACCCATATTAAAGACTTGCATCCTGATGCATAGCTCAGTATTTTTTTTTTCCTATATTGTCAACTTCTGCAACAAGCAGAAGGGAGTAGAGACCGCTACCAGTCTGCTCATTACATGATCTGAAACACAAACACACACACACACACACACACAGATAGACAGGAGGAGTAGCTGTCTTCTGAGGGGCTGATGGGCGTGCTATTGATCAGGTCTGAGCCAGGCAAGGAGCCGGATGCAGCACAAGACCCAGGCAGCCGAGTTCAGATCATTAGAGGATCTCTGCGGCTGGGGTCACACAGGTGTTGAGACCCTGCCGTCTCATTTCCTGCCACAAAGCAAGACAACCAATCAATAACGGCGGCAGAGTAAGTTCTGGAGAAAGCCACAGGTGTGAACGAACACACACACACACACACACACACACACACACACACACAGGCATTATACAAAACTCTGACACCTCTTCCCGTTCAAGTGAATATACAGTATGCATATATCCATACACACACACACACAGATATGGAGGGGCCTGGGTGCCTTTGTATTTACAGTAAGACTTGGAAATGTTCCCTGCTTCGCCTGATGACAGACACCGAGACAGCTGCATGCACATGTACTCACAGGTACACGCACAATCACACACAAACACACGCACACTGTGACAGGTGCCGCATTGTTATGGCATGTCCAACTCTGGCAGCTTGTTTTCCTCAGACCTCTCACCCTGTGCGTGATGACTCAGAGACAGGGGGGAGATGAAAAGAGAGGCAGGGACATGGGGGGTGGGGGGTTATGTGTGGGGTGGGGGCTCTGACAGGAGGGAATGGAGGGCCTGAGATAGCTTTAGCGTAAGAGGGTTAAGTAAATCATATCATTAATGCTATGTTAAGAGATTGCTTTGACCTCTGCTTGGCTGTCGGCATATGCAAGGGTGTGTGCACGCGTCTGGCCTTTGTCCCAGTAAAGCAGGTGGCAGCAATGACGTCCGCCTTCTTCTCAGCAGTGCAAACGCGCACGCACACACACACGCACACACACACACACACACACACACATACGCACTTTCTCTCTCCTGCTCTCTGCTCTCCGGTGTCAGTCCCACTAGATTCTATCGTGCTTGAAATTCACCCATCATATCGGGTGGCCTCACCGCGCCGCTTTGCTGACACAAAGGGTGTGCGCACGCACGCAAAAAGACACGCACGCACTCACGCAGGCACACGGCACAGCGGACCGACGATTACACAAGCGGAGCGGTTCAACCTGACGGTGGAACAGGCGCCCGAAAAGGAAACACGAAAAAGAATATAAAAGGCTTATTTGCCCATGTTGTATAAGCATGTTTCATCGTCCCACTCTCGCCTACCCTCACCCACACAGGTTAGATCCAATAGCTGGTGCCAGGCCTCTCTATCTCGCAACACAAACATCGCCGTGTGAAGGAATATTGCGGTTGAGTTCTTTTTCATAATCTCTTCCCTCTACACCCACACACGCACATATAGTGTGTGTGTGTGTGTGTGTGTGTATATGGTGGGGGGGGTAAAAGGAGAGCTGGTAAAAGAAAATGAAAAGGGAAGAGGTGAGGGGAGGCGGGGAGAGAGAGAGAGAGAGAGAGAGCTCATGAGAGCCAGGAGGTAGTTGTTATAGTAACTGCGTCTCTATACCTGTCAATCAGAGCTATTTCAGGCATCTCGCTTCTATGGAGAGAAAGAGGAAGGGAGAGAGAGGAAAAAAACCAACAAAACCCCACAACGCACATAACAGGGCCACAGAGCTGCTTCATCGGCCGACGCACACGCGCGCACGATATTGGCACTCGCGCGCTGATAGACTGATCGAATTAACACCATAAATGAGATTTCAGCACTATGTCATCCTCGCTTTTTAAGGATTGTCACATTCATCACTTCACGAAAAGTGATGTACCCGTCTGATGTAACATTCGCAGCCCCGTCACATGAACTTAAGTGCCCCCCCCCCGCCCGTTTTTGTCGACGAATCTCCCATTTCTAATTTCAATTCGCTTGATTTTAAACTGAATGACATTTAACGCTGTCAGGCTGAAGCTGGACCTCTCAGCCATCACTTTATTACCATTTCTTTTAACTAAGGCTCTAATATATTTCAACCATTTATCCACTTAATTGCAGTCCCATAACTTATTATTTACTTTTAGCCAACTATTTCAACTGTGTATCCGTTTCATCCAACATTTATCCGTTACTTGAAGCCAACTGTTTCAACCATTCGTCCAATATTTTTGCAGTTTCGGCCATTTATCTATTTCCCTACCTCAAATTATTCAACCATATTCAATAAATACCCAAACAACTTATTAATTATTTTCCACATACACCCCCACCCCCATTGTAAATGAGGAAACGGCCCCACCTGCAAAGCAACCTCTGCATGAGGAAATAATGTGCGTTTCCTTCATCAAGAATCTCTGTGTAATTAACAGCATCGCAGCCAAACAAAAAAAAAAAAAAACCCGATTCAGCCCTATTGCGGACAAACACATGGCGCGGAGGAGAGAAAAGCGGCGAGAGAGAAAAAAAAGGGGAGGTGGGGGGGGGGCGGTGTAAGAATGGTGTGAACACCAATATGGCTGAGTGCTGAGTTTGGGAGCCATTAGGCAGAAGGTAATTAATACCTGTCACCGCAGTGCTCCGCTCGCTGCCTTTATTCTGTTTCAGACCAATTAAAATATGACACTCCTCCGGTGGAGAATGTCTTGTTAAAATTAAGCGCCTGAGACGCGCAGACACCTTTGATAAACACATCTAGAGCCACAATTGGCTTTGGCAGCAACGGCATGCTGTATAGATAGATGGAAAGGGATGGGGGGGGGGGGCGCACGGCGTGTGTGTATGTGTTGTGTCACCTCCGGCAGGAGATGCGGGCTGTTAGATCTGATTAAAAGTGTGCACGGTTCCTCTTGAGTTTCATTCTAACACACACACACACACACACACACACGCCAGAGACTGATGCGATGTTAGAAGACGCACACGAGCCAAGAGATACTGACCAGTGAAGACAACTCAACTGCCAACAATTTACAGCTTTGACGACAAGGACAGACGAGTGGTAAGCAAAAGCAGACGAGCCAGGGGAGTGTGCGCGCGCGTGTGTGTGTGTGTGTGTGTGTGTGGGGGGGGCAGCTGAGGACATAAAAAGACAGGTGGTGTACAGAAACAGCTTAGAAGCAAAGACAAATTTGATGTAGAGAGTCTGATAGGAGGAAAAAAACAACAACAACAACAACAACAAAAAAAGGAAGCCGGCCGAGGGAAAACGGAGCGAAACATGGTGGGGTTTTGTTTTTTTTTTTTAGAGTCGAGCTGATGGGAACTCGAGAAGACAGATTAGACGGAGAGAAGAGAGGGGAAAATGGAGAAGGGTGGAGTGATGGATGCAGGCAGGGGACCAACAGCTCTCTGCCAACATCTCCATGCATCCTTCCAGACATCACACTGTGCCGCCATCTGCCTTCCTGTCACACACGCGCATGCGCGCGCACACACACACACACACACACACACACACACACACACACACACACACACAGGGAGGAGAAATGTGAAATCATTAGCGTCTCCTGACACCGAATAAATATCTGGGGACGAAATCTGTCTGCGGAGAAATCACCTACGGGGAAATATGATTGGATGAGATCGCGACCTCGCTGGGACACAATTTGCATGTCATCTAAATGGGATCTGCCCCAAACGCTCGGGAGGTCAGAGAGCCGTCCGATTAGTCGACTGGGACAACTTCCTGCCGCCCCTGATTGGCCGACACGGGCTCGACGGCAGCGGGCGAAGTTTCTCTCCCGCTTCTGCTGCCGCCTCCCCCGCGTGAGCTGCAGGACTGCCCTCTTCTGGCTGCTTCGCAAAACCTCCACCGTTTGAGAGGGGGAAAAAAACTCAAACAAACAGGAAATAGACGCAAACGAGCCGTCCGGGCATTTAGAGGCAGACAAAACTCCGGCTGGCAGTTGTTGTGTTTAATCACGTTAGAGCTGAGGAATAAAAATAAACACAAAGAGCATGAGAGTGCAGCGCGCAGAGTGTCTCGGTTAACCGCGTACAGTCTTCTTTATACATATATTTATATCATAGAGCCGGTTGTCCCACTTGTACAGCCTCTGATTGTGACACAGGAGTATACCCACGTTCCCCCCCCAGGGGTGAGAGAGAGAAGAGAGAAGAAGAGTGAAAGAGAGCAGGACTCTCCACAGTCGTGATCTCCGTTAGAAAACCTACAGGCCATTTGTTGTTGTTTTTTTTGTTTTTTTTATAGGTTTACACATCCACGCCGCAATCAATATTCATTACAAAAATAGGAATATAGTTAATATAGAAGCACTGGGGGTTGATTGAGTGGGGGTGGGGGGGTGTGTGTGGCTGCATGACTCATAATGACCACCCCGTCATCCACCCACCCACCCGCCTAACATACACACACACACACACACACACACACACACACACACACACACACACACACACGCGCACACTCCCAAACCAGGAGATCCGTCCTGGGAATCGATGCGCCTTCACGAGTGTTATACAGCAGTCCAGCCCAAAGAGTTATTAATTGAAAAAAAACAAAAACAAAAAACAACAACAAAAAAAAGATAGTTAGGGTTTAAATTAAACAATTAACAAAACAAGTACGAAAACGAGTAGGTAAAGAGAATGAGCACGTAAAAATAATCTTAGAGGCGAGAGGAAGGTGGGGGGGTTAGTGCATTGATGACAGTTGAGACAGTTTAGGAAAAGTGCCGTCAGAGCCCGGAAAACATTAGAGGGATAAAAAAAAAAAGAAAAGAAAAAGAAATGAAGGGTTTCAGGTGCAAAGCAGCTCTAAAGTCGCCATTCACTGCTGATAGTGAGATGAGAATCACCCCCCACCCTCCACAAAGGACAAGAGGAAGGTGAGCTGATGCGAATAAAGTGTTATTGCTGGGGGTATTTTTTTTTTTTTTTTTCCTATTTTGGTGTTAACATGTGAGAAGAGGGATGAGGGGCATGGGGGAGGAGAGTTATTGCTGAGGGTAGTAGGGCTGCTGCTGCTGCTGCTGCTGCGGCGGCTGCTGGGGGTAGCCGGGGTAAGGCTGTCCGCTGGGGGGGGCTCCGGGGTATCCTCCCTGTCCCGGGGTCGCCTGGTAGGGCATGTAGGGCACGTTGGGCATGTTGTACTGTCCGTAAGCATAGGGGTTGTAGCCCATGGGCATCTGGAAGTACCTGTGTGGACGGCACAGCAGAGGGGGGGGCGTTAGCGACGCTCGCCCGTCGTTCATCTCTTCATTTTCTGGCCCGAGCGTTGCGAACGAGGCTCGCCTCTGACCTGTCTCCCCGCCACCCTGACCCCGCCCTCCGAACGCCAGCTTCGAAATCTGCCCCGCCTGATTTTTTTTTTTTTTGGCTACGCGTTTCCCACTCGAGCGTGGCGCTCCGCCGCGGGAACGGTTTGTCTGTACGAGTACGGCCCGTTTAAATTTCGAGACCGCCTGGCCGGCTGACCGTCAGCGAAAGAGTCCGGTGAAACCTGTCCTCCCGGTGTCTTCGAATCCTCGGCTTCGCGTTCAGCTTTAAACATCTGCGAGCAGCTAAACGTAAAAAAAACCTAAAATCCAGCTACGGTTTAAAATATATGTCTTCATCTTTCGTTGGCCGAGAAACCAGAAAAACGCAGGCCTGATCAATATTCACGGCCTGGAGCTGCAGCCTGAAAAAGCGCTGCTAAGGACATCAACTATTGATTCAATATGTACTGTTACATTGTAATAACAGCTGTAGTTCTAGCTCTAGATATTTTTATACACTATTTTTTCCACCAGCTACTCGCTCCCCAAATCCCGGAGATCTGGCCGGTGAACTGCTAGAACGAGAGCTTCAAATGTGGATGCGCGCCGCGACAAACCCCCAAAGCCGACACGCTGGGACGTAAAAGTGTAAAAGTGTTCCGACGTTGGGGCGTCGCGGTGGATGACTCACCCCGGGTAGCCCTGGTAAGTGGGGTAAGGTGGTCCCTGGGCCTGCGAGGGCGGCGCCACGGGCGGTGGGTTGCTGGCGGGAGGGCCAGCGGGTGGCGTGGCGGCGGGAGCGGCGGAGGCGGCCGGAGGGGTGAAGGTGGGCGGCGGGGGCCTGGCCGGGGGCTGGGGCTTCGCCGGCGGCTGCTGCTGGGCTTGTTGAGGCTGCTGGGGCTGCTGAGAGAGAGAGAGACACCGATTCGATACGTAGCTGGCACCCTTTTGTGAAGTTCAGTGGCATGCGGTGCTTGGCTCTGCGGCTCTCCGCTTACAAACACGGTCCTGGGTGCAGGGGTGGGGCCGGCGGCGGGGGTGCTCTGATAGGCGGGGACGCTGAAGGACGGGGCGCTGGGCTCTCGGGCGATGCTCTGCTGCAGCTCCCTGGAACGAGGAACGGAGCGGCGTTAAGGTTGGACCGCGCAGCTGTTTCCCGCCCTGACCTAACCCACTTCCCCCCCGGCTCCTATGACGTACGACGCTGACAAGTACGTACTTAAGCAGCTCGTCCCGCTCCGTCTTGCGGGCAAAAACGATGTCGCTGCATTTGTTCTGGAACTTGAGCAGGATTTCTGTCAAGTCGTTGTAGAACTGAGGAGAGGGGAAAGAAAAAAGAAAAAAAAAAGGGGGACGAAAATAAATCACCCGGCTCGCAAACCACCTTGACACACGCAAAAACACACAAGCAAAAGTTTTCCGGCAAGGTGTGCATAACCGCGGCGCACTTCGTCCCCCCCGGCGGGGGCCGGCGCGTCCTGCTGAGCGAGTACCTTGGTGCCTTCGCGCAGGTTGCTGCTGATCTCGACGTAGCTGTCGTGGGCCGAGGCCAGCTTCTTCAGGACCTCCTCCCTCTGGTTGGCCTCCGTGTTGGACTGCTTCAGACTGCTGAACTCCTGGTGGGACGTCTGGGAGGACGACCGCAGACCGAGGGGGGGGGTTAGACTCGGAAAACGGCACGGAGAACTAGGGATTGGTTTAAACGTGTCTTTTTGGTTTTGGGACATTACCTGGACCTGTCCCAGCAGGTCTTCCTGCGTGCGGATGGTGGCCTGCACCCGCTGGTTGTAGGCGCCGTACAGCTGGTCGAGCTGGGCGAGCGACAGCTGCTCCTCGCTGATGGCCCCGTCCTGGGCGAGCGCCGTCAGGAAGGTGGCGGACATGTCGAAGGTCACGGCCTTGATCTCGCCCTCCAGGGTCTCCCTCTCCTTCTTCATCTCGTCCAGCTGGGCGAGCTGGGAGCGCAGCACGTTCACGACCTGGGGGCGGGCGACAAGACAGCGGCCTCCGTTAGCCCCCCGGAGGAGCGCAGTGTACGCGCACCTCCCGCCCGGCCTCGCGTTTTTCCACTTTAGCGCGAACGCAGTTCTGCTTGCTTAGTCGTTTAAGCTCCCCCCGGCGGAACACAACGCAAAGTCAGCAAACAAAATGAAAAATGGAGCCACCGCGGGGAGGAGGGAAAGTGCCACAAAGCACACGACGTCCACCGGGTGTGTGTGGTGCAGGGGGGGGGTGCGCGGGAGGAAAAAAAAAAAATAGCGTTTTACATTAGCCGGCCGCGCGAATCGAAAACGTCGAGGAGGAGACGGACCTCGCTGCCCTGCAGTGTTTTGGTCGGGTTGGCGGAGGGGATGGCGGCGTTGAGCTCGTCCTCCGGCTTACACAGCAGGGCGATCATCTCGCAGTGGGCGCCGTAGCGGTCCCGCACCACCTGGTCGGCCTGCACGGCCCTGTCCAGGACGCTGCGGAAGTTGGTGCCCTCTGGGGAAGAAGGAAAGGGGAGAGCGCTGAGGACCCCGGAAACGCACTTAAGGGACACAACGCAAAAAGCACGGTAAACGGCAAACTCTGTGTGTGTGTGTGTGTGTGTGTGTGTGTGTGTGTGTGTGTGTGTGTGCGCGCGAAGGGGCTTGTACAAGTCTCCGGACGGGGTCCTGTTCCAGCGCTGGCTGAACTTGGTCCTCAGCTCGTTGTCTGTCGTCTCTTCGTCGTCCAGCATCTTCAGAGACTGAGGAGATGAACACATGAACGCGATGAGCGCACGGGGGGAAACGGGAACGACGCGCGCGTTTCAAAGAGCCGGCGGCCGCAACAATCCATTAGCCAGAGTTCCTCAAATAAAAGACATAGGAGGAAAAGCTGTTCTTGCCTTAAATGAGAAAACATTTGACATTTTACTTGATAAACCATTTTTAAAAACATGTTTTCTACGCTTTTCTATTTTCTGTCGATCAACTCAGTGATGAATTGTTTCTGGACTACTTCTGTCTTTTAAAGAAGTAAAAATCACGCTTAGAGTTTGTATTTTTAAACAAATAAATTATTAATAGCGCAATCTGCTTTTTTTTGGCCAGCAGAAATGTACTTCTTTTACTTTTCAAATGTCAGATATGGTCTCCATGAGACAGAAGTACTTTTTTTTTGGTGGCGGGGGCTCAGGACGTTTTAGTTCGGACTTTTTTTTTTTTTAACTCTTTGAACAAATTTGGAAGCAGATCGTGTTTTATGTTCTTCCTCCCATCTGTTTATTTGTTTGTCAGCTGGCTGAAGACGGTGGACAGACAGTCCCTGGCCCACAGATCAGTGGATTTGGTTTTCAGTGATGCTCCTGGTCTGGGATTTCCGCCATTAGGAACGATTAGGAGTTTTTAGTAATTAATTGTTCCTCTGGCAGCGGCGGTAAGACGAGCCCGACGCTCGGGACGTCCAAGGCAGCTGCTGAACAGCATCAGACTCATATGCTACTTGCTCGAGAAAACGACGCCGTATGACAAACAAGCTGTTGAAGAGGCTTCTACATGCGCCTCCTTTACTTTTTTCTCCGAAATTGATTGAGGTTTACGATTAGCCGTGTGTGTGTGTGACAACTCCTGCGCAAGCGGCTCTATCTGTCGCCAACCTCGTCCAGGATCTCCCTGTTGCGAGTCAGAAGCTCGGGCAGGTCTTTGATTAGCTGCTCGATGCTCTGCAGGCCTCCCTGCTGCACGATGGACCTGGCCTTCTCAGCAATGGATTGTGGGATGGAGTCTCCGGACAGATCCTCCAGAGCGGCCGGCAGGTTGAGGGACGCCAACACCCTGGTGGACATGAAACTCTCAGTTACTATGGGCTGACAAACATCGCCGGAAAGTCACATTAATACACGAAGACAATTTTAGTATTGAAAATTAAAAGCTAAAAGACGCCAAGTACTAACTGAATAAAATGATTTTGTGGCCACTTTTTGTTGGATGAAATGCGGCAAATTGTGAGGGCACTTATTACCGTCTTCAAATAGCGCGACGGAAGTGCTCGGCTGCTTTTTAGTGTACGACAATCACAGCAAAAGTACTTTTAGCGGCATGTCATCGGTGCCCGGCGCACCGTTAGGTTATGAATTCTTAATAAACCCGTCGATGCGCGGAGACGCAAGCGCTCGCATGCACAATTACGCAGACGTATGCGCGCGCTGACACGCTGCTCGTCCAGGCGTGGGACAAACGCACCCGTTGCAGAGGTTGGTGGCCTCCCTCATCGCTCCCACCAGCCTGTTCACGGTCTCCGCCTTCCTCTGGTTGTAAATGCTCATGGACTGCTGCACCGCCATGGGGACCATCTTCTCGAACAAGTCTGGAGGAGGAGAGAGCGACCGGTGAGAGCCAACTCAAACGCCGGCGAATTGCAGGAAAGCGTCGAGATGGCGCTTCAAAATCTGAAAAGCTCCTGCTCAACGAGAGCGGACTGGGCGTCACAGACGAAGCCGTGCGACGCGGCGAGTTTCCACGGCTACGGCGTTAAGGCGGTTCGACACTGCGGAGACACACAATCGCTTCCTTTCTCGCCGAGAGTTCGGATTAGAAAATCAAAAGCACCCTCACATCTGTCTGGTAAATCCACTTGAAAAGCGGACTAATTAGCAAATTCAAAAAAAAATGTATATCCGCAGTGTAAAA
Organism: Psettodes erumei; assembly: GCA_016785225.1. Lineage (NCBI taxonomy): Eukaryota > Metazoa > Chordata > Actinopteri > Pleuronectiformes > Psettodidae > Psettodes > Psettodes erumei. Next base: position 3,190,358 of record JAFBJZ010000408.1, read on the forward strand.
GTGACACCCTGAAGTTTTACAGTTGAATTTTTTTCTAGACGGAAGCAGTAACTTAAGTTCAAGTTGACCATTTCGCCAAAATGTCAAACTGGTGCGTTAAAGCTTCTGACGTGAACCAGACACAGTGCGTCTCCCCTTCGCCTCTCACACTCGGACGCAGACGCGTGAGTTTTCGCGTCGAAGCGCGTCGCACCTGTGAACTTCTGGCTGAGCGGTGGCGCGATGGCGGTGGCTTTGACCAGCGCCGCCTTGCCGATGTGCTCCAGGTCCTTGACCTCGGGAACGCGGTCGTGGTAGATGAAGTCGTTGTCCTTCTTGGCGGCGGTGAGCGCCCGGTTGATCTTGTCCGTCAGGTCCTTGACGCTCACGTACTCGTCGTAGCGGGAGGCCACCGTCTTCACCAGCTCTGCCGCGTGCTGGAGCGATCGACGGAGGAGAGAGAACTCGCGAGTGAGCTTTTTTTGTTTTTGTTTTTTTTCCCCGAGAGCGGGAAGAAACCCACACGGGCGCGCGTACCTGCAGGCGAGCGATCTCCTCCCCGAAGCGCTTCTTCTGCTTGGCCAGGACGCTCTGGTGCAGCTCGGCGTTGGCCTGCATGATGCAGTGCTTGGCCGCCAGCACCGGCAGCACTTCCTGAAAATAAAAATACTGACCAGGGAGAGGCAACCACAGAGCAACAAACAGACACGCAAACACACACACGCACACACACACACACACACACGATGGCAAGGCAAACCACAAAATGGCAAAGAGGCACGCCAACGAAGTCAAATCACAAAAGCCAATCGCAAACAGGCAGCAAGCAGTCGGAGGTGTGCAAACACAACACGGGGGGGGGGCAAACGTACACCCAGACAACCAGTGCCAACAACAACACCACCAACACCACCACCACCACCACCACCACCACGAGGGATGCAGGAAGAGAAGGAGGACGAGAGAGAAAAACAGAACAGGCCGTGAGTGTTTAACCTTTCAGCAAAAGCTGCTACACCTTCATCAAAAGTCCCCACAGCCATATGAGTGAGTGAGTGAGTGTGTGTGTGTGTGTGTGTGTGTGTGTGTGTGTGTGTGTGTGTGTGTGTCTAAGACAGTGTGATTTCAGATGTTCAGGGAGAAGAGAGATGCTGCCTTTCGGATCTGGATCGTCATCGTCCCCGACCTCGATTGCTGCGTGCGCTGTGGAGAATCTGCAGGCTCGCCCGATGGAGTCATCGTTAAATTATTATTATTTTTTTTTTTAAATGGATGAGGTCGACATATCGATAATATATTAGATGTGAAATTTAGTGCAAGTTACCATTAATCTCTGCTGGAGGGAAATGTTAAACGTTGTGCAACTTGTTTCAGCAATGTTCAAATCTCCAGTGCTGGTGATGTATTTCTTGCTTAGTTTGAACCTGAGGCTGTCTGTGTGTGTGTGTGTGTGTGTGTGTGTGTGTGTGTGTGTGTGTGTGTGTGTGAGTGTCTGTCAGTCACGGTGTTAGACAGTCAGGGTACTTCAGATGCTCATGATTAGACGGTGAGGCACCAGTCAGAATGAGAAACTGCAGCTCGGTAGTAACCAACCAGTCAGAGTGCAAACAGGAAGGAAAGGGACCAATCAGAACAGGGAGAGATCGAAATTTGGACAGTCCCCGCAACCTGAGTACCACTCTTCAACCCCACCCCACCCCCAAAAAAAACTCACACATACAAAACAAGGCGCACAGTCAAGACACGCCCTGCAGATGCATCACCGCTCCAGCGACCGCGAGCGAGCGCCGCGTGGTCGCCTCCGTCCGGCCCGAGCGGCGTTTCGGCGTGAGGTGCCACGCGTCCTTCACGTACCTTGGGAAGGTTGTCTTTGTACTGGCACTGCTTGAAGGCGTCGCCGTAGAAATCGGAGGCCTGGTTGGCCAGCTTGGCGATGACGGCGTCCTTCATCTTATCTGTTGGCGGGAACGAGGCGCTTTTTTTTAAAAAAAGAAAAAAACAAGGAGGCAGGGAGGCAACATATCGTCTCGCGACGTCTGACTGACTGTCGCACACAGAAACAAACAGCTGAGGTTCTCCAAGTGCATTTTATCCATTTAGCAGTTTTAATACATAAAAGGGATCAAATTACTCCGACATCCAACAAAGTGTAAAAAGTCGCTTACAAGAAAATCCTGCCCGTCAGCAAAAAAAAAAGTTTTTTTTTTTTTTAAATGGGAGCTTGTTTTATGAAACAACTGTGCTTAAAAACTCTAATTAACAACCGCGGAGACAGAACTGGGACAGACATTGTGTGCAGCCTGGACCCATAACCGCCCGCTGCCATTGCTAAAATTACATTTAGGGCAAAATAAATTAATGAGCGTGTGATTAAAGATGCTATTTCTCCACGGCACAACTGCTTTGCTTCGTTTATATCAGCAGAGAGCGGCCGCTGCGTGACACACGGGCGTCCCTGAAGGCAGCAATGAGGAACTGAGCAGCGGTTCTCCGTGTGGTGCTTTTTTAAAAAAAAAGTGCCGGGGCTGGAAAAAAAATGGATCCGTTGCCTCCTTTTCTAAATACCTGCACGACAGAGATATAACTCATAATGATGCCGCTCAGACGCTCAGTCCCAGGACGCACGCGGCGTCCCGGGAACGGCTGGGGTGGTTTCGTCTTACGGTACCTGAAGTGGCTTTGAGGAAGAAGACCTCCTGGGCCTGGGCCAGCATGATGAGGCTCAGGGTGCCCACCGTCTCGGGGGAGATGTCCATGGTGGGCTCCCTGTTCAGTGCCGACAGCACCGTGTCTTTAATGTGGCCGAATGCGCCGCTGGCCAGCTGGGGGGGACAGGACGTGCATGAAGAAGGGGAGAATTTTATTTAAAATGTGCTTCGAAATCGGATCATAGCCCACCCCCACCCCGGACGCTGTCGCGTTCATTTCCATGAGTGAAACGCGTCAAAGCTGCATGAAATTCACTCGGGCTCGCACGCCAGTACCCTCGCTAACAAAACAACCCACTCATCGGACCCCGCCCCACCCCACACACACACACGGGAGCGAAACTTGTTTATCTGGTTTGCCGACGTCGCCCGGCCGGAGCCGGAGAGGCAGGGAAATGAATGGAAATACAGATGCAAAGCAAAAAGGCGTCACGCAGCGCCGTCCGAACACCCGCGCGGCGAGTCGCCCACCTGGTAGTACTTGGCCGCGGCCTTCAGCCCCTCGTCGTTGTCCAGGTTCTGCTCGGAGGCGATCTGGCTGGCCAGCGCCGCCGCGTTGAACAACACGCACGTCTTCTCGTAGCCCAGGCTCGCCAGAGCTGCAACGCAAAGACGAGCGCGGTGATTTTCCCAGAAACGGCTTGGCTTACCGAACCGCGCCCTGATGAATTTTCAGGTTCGTGAGCATCGAGACTAATGTAGAAAAGTGATTATTATACAGAGGGCGGTGTGACATGACTCTTTTATCCCTTAGATGTCTTTGTCAGCCGCTTTCTTTTTTTTTTTCTAGCTGCTGCAGCTGTTTGTCTGGGGTCGGCGTTTTTTTTTTCTCCCCCCTCACCAGACGACATTTTCTGCTGCTTCATTTTTCCATTTTTCTCGCCCTGGGTAAACTGGAAGGAAGCCCGCAGTCATGAGCTCCCCACGATTCACCGCAGAGGACAAAAGATTGAAGCGTGAACAGAATGAATGTGACGAGAGATCCGTCCTAAGAACCGGGAGAGGTTTTTCTCCCCCCCTCCCCTCCCCCACGTTTAGCTCGTATCACATGAACCGTATGTCGTGCATCTGCTTGTTTCGAGCACCTGTCGACTTACTGTCCGTTACGACACACATACTTGAGTGGCCCATTGCTCTATGACACCCCGACAGGCCCGTTTCTGGACGCAAACTGAAACGGGAACTATTTGGTGTTAGAAAGCTTTGCTACTCGGTGTGTACGTGCGGGAAAGACAGAGGGACGGCTGGATTAAAAGATGGCGTGTCAGATATGTCCCTTGAGGGCAGAGCCTTATATTGCCTCTGACCCTCGTGACGTTATTGCCTCCTCCCGCGGCTGACGGCATCCCTGCGCCCCCCCGCCGCCGCTTTGCAGGTATTCCTCCGCGGACGCCGAAGGAGCGGCCGCACCTACCGAGCTTGACCGAGCCCCCGAACAGTGATCCTTTATCGAAGGCGTCCTTCCACGTGAAGGTGAGGCAGAGCTGCGGAAACAGAGAGAGGCTTTGTGTTCCAGTTCCTCTGTTCTGGGAACGGCGACGAAACCGCAATCGCGTGCGCCGAGCGGTCGACTTACCTGGTTCTCAGAGAAGGGAAATTTGGGCTCGACGGCGCACAGCTGGTCGTAGTATCTGCAGAGAGAGAGAGAGAGAGACAGAGAGACGACAGCGTGAAACCATGAACCAAATTACGTGCTCTAACAGTGATGTACGGATCAAATGTCATTTTTTTCCACTGGAAAGATAGAAATGCTTAGTTGAAAAGAAAAAAAAAAAGTCATGGGGCCCATAGTTACTGAGAAAGCAGGTCAAGGGTTAATGATTATGATGTCATAACTGCAGTGATGTGGTTTGAGGAAGCTTTGCCGTTCAAGAGGCACTTGACAATGAGTCATGAAAAAAATATCAACGCAACACACACACACACACACACACACACACACACACACACACACACACACACACACACACACACCAGGCCAGGACTGCTCCTCGAGTATTCATCTCTTCGCCATCTCCGCCCGTGATGTGAACGGTGCGGTCCGAGGAGTGACGACATGCAGGGAACCCCCCCGGTACGAGTTCACCCACTCCGCTTTCCACACCCAGAAATAAAGATCGGGATATATATATATATATATATATATATATATATATATATATATATATATATATATATATATATATATATATATATATACACACAACAGCCCTCGTATACGGCTCGTCATCCTCTTGTTTCCCATTCAGATGGGCAAGGACGTGCGCGGGGGAAAGCCGAGGCAAGGCGTGCCCTTCTCGGGCAACTGAAGAGAAAAAGGAAAGCGTCCCAAACAAAACAAGGCTCTCCGAGGTGACACAATAGCTGTGCGTCTGCACGCCGGCGAATGGCGGGCGGGGCCTGTCACCCTGGCTACCTGACACATTGCGAACGGATGACATGTGCGCGGAGACGAGGAGCGACAATTCTCACAGCAGTCAGCAGTGGCTGTCAATTCTGCGCAGGCAGACCAGCTTCAAAACCGTCTCTGCGTAAGTGCAGTCATCAGTCATTCAGGCAGTACGTGTCACTTTTGGGAGGATTTGCTGCTAAGAAATTTTCCCAAATGATGTCTTACAAATGACTGATACAAACCAGGGATGCACTGAGCCAACAGTTTCTCTCCTAATACCAATTCTGACAGCTGAAGCTCAACACATAAAACACCAGTTCTCTCTTCCCAAAATTCACTGACAGCCAACGTCCACTTTGCGCCGCCGCTGTAAAAGTGACGCCCTGCTGAGAAAAAAAAAAAATGGAAGAAAAATGCAAGTGCATACCTGGCTCCTCGCGCAATGTGGGCAATCCCTGTCTGCAGAATAACCCGTGAGTCATTCAGAAAAAAAAAAAAAAAGACCGAGAGGAGAAACGGGCAAAGTCCGCTTCTGTATGTCACATAGGAACGGAGCGTGTTGGTTAACACCGAGTCACAAAACAATGGCGAGCTTTACGCGCGATAGTGTATGGATAAGGCCCGGGCTAACTCAGCCAAGATCTCTCTGACTTTTCCATTAGAGCGCGGTCATTAAACAATAATGAGTCTGCATAGTTGCGTAACAGTAAGGCAGCTGTTAAGAGCGGCCTGCCGGTGTGAGAGCAGCATGGGACGGAAAGAGATTTGATTTCGGCCATATAATTCTCTCTTCCGACGCCACCTATCACAAAGCTGCGAACTAAAACAGAAAAAAAAACACTGGGAGAGTTTATACAGGTCTTCTCTGTAGCATCAGCGTCCTCACGCCTCTCCTTTCTTCTCGACTTTCGTACCTACACCTGTATGAAGAGTTATCGCGTTAATCTCTGTTTGCTGATATGTAAATCTGGTTTATTGCCGGCGCCGCGAGGTGGATGTGCATTCGTGTGGCTACTGGGTGTGAGTGACATCAGACAGGAGAGCGGATTGATCTTGGCCTTTTTCCACTGGAGCTTTGCAGATACACTGCGAATGAGAAAGCCTGCTGAGATGTCTGCGAGCGGACTACATGTGCAAAACTAAATCCTGACAGCTGCAACCTCTGCTAATGCCACTGAAAAGAAATAAAAGATAAGGACGGTGTCAGCTGATGATCAGTCATCCAAACAAAAACTTGGCATGACGGTCACGATCAGGTTCAATGGTGGCGACTGTTTTTTTTTTTTTTATTCTTGATGTCATGGATGTTCAGTTTTTTTAAACTTTAGCTTGTCCAATAAGTCTGTATTTTAAAAAAAACTTGACAATAATTTATTTTTATGTTTAAAGCCTCTCATCGTGGCTAATGTTGACGCCATTGTGTGTTTTGTCGTTCATACTGGGGGCGCAATAAAGTTTAAGCTCGAGCTACTTCTCCATGCAGTTTTCTTTGAGTCATCCTGAGATAAATCCATTAACTCTCTCTCGGCCCAACGTGGCTATTTCCATTTTTTTGCGCGTCCGTCAGTTCGGGTTTAAAAAGTTGACAAGCGACGCCTGAGCTCGCCTCTCGCGGAAAACTTGGCATAAATAGCTCATGAGTCAGTTATTTTGGCGAGAAATGCCCCCGAGCATGTTAGCCCGACGAACTTTAGCTCCCGTGTTAGCAACTACAGGCTATCGCATCAGGGTGCGGCGACGACTGAGCTAGCTCGCCGCCGCGGGTCAGACAGCCGTTTCGGGTGTATGTAACACGGTAGCTAGCCCGGGCGTGCCGCAAAAAATAGGGGGGTTTCTACCTGAGGAGGATCTCCAGGGAGCTCTCGTGTTTGTCCAGAGGCCTTCCCAGCGCGTTTTTGCGGAGCTTGTTCAACTCCTCCACGGCGCGCAGGTACTCCCCTTGCTCCTCGCTCCCCGAGTACGTCGCCGTTACAAATTTGGACAGCGGCTTCACCAGATCCACCTCGGAGGCCTTTTTTAACGGGACAGAAATAAACGTTGCCATTTCGGCCCGCTGAAGCGCTGTGTTAAATCAGAGGAGACGGGGAGACGATTAGCGACCGACGAACACAAACAACGGCGGGCGACCCACTTCCTGGTTTCTCACGGAGAACGTCAAATGACGTCACGGAAAGGAGAAGCGCACGGCGCAGAATCACACCGTGGTTTCCGATGAGGAATGACCACGCAAGAAAATGAAAGAAAATTAACTTTATCCGCTCACGAGCCACACAAACTAATATTTTGTATATTGTTTTTATAATTAAGTTAGTTAAACATTGAAAACTGTACATAAATAAATAAAATCTATGATCATCTCTTCACAAGTTTATGTAAAAACTTAAATTTTTAACACTTCAGGTCTTCATAAGCATCAACTGGCACATCTGCAAGATTTTATACAGCGTTTTTAGCAGTGCATGTTCCTAATATTCTTAAATCAAGTTACAGTCTCCTTTTAAATAATTAATTGCCACAAACCAGATGCCACACAGTGAACCTGAAGCGTCATGGGGCCCAGTTGGGAGCCTGCAGCCCCATCGTAGTTGCCCACTTTTCCCAGTTGGTGATCAAAATGTTGTTTATAACCGTTAAACCAACTTGAATATAAAAAAAGAGGACATAACGCGAAAGCAATCGTGCGTATTCCCTATGAGACGTTCAGATATGAGTTACCGGCTGTGTTCAGTCCTCCAGGATGCAGATAAATTGCTATTTTTCTGGGCAATAATAGCAACGGTTGCATTCACCCCTCATCCCACATGCGATATGATGCGTAGAGTGGAATATAGCATGAGGCTGTGTTCTTAACATCTGCATTGGGACTCCTCTGGCAGGTGTTTCTTTCTCTCTGCTCAATGAGTCACCATGACATCTTACCGTCCAGTGACAAAAGGCCGCTGTTGTGCACTGTCACCTTTGACACCACGCAATACCACAAAAGACAGTTGATTTTTTTTCACTCCTTGTGTCTTTGGCAAGTACCAAACAGATTTTCTGCATAATTTATAAATATTTTTAATGTCCTGATAAACTAAAGTTTATCTGGATTAATTTACAGGTTTATTTAGCCATACAGAATACCACTCAGCTTTTGAAAATGCTGGATATGCAGTATGAAAGACTGGTTTACAGGATAAGGAGAGGGCAATGAAAAGAAACAACCGCCTGCATCAGAAGAAATATACTTGGCAGCATTTTTAGAGAATAATTGTATGAACAGTCTCAGATTTGTCTCTCGTACTTTTCATTTTCTAAAATACACTCAAGCACCAGAGAAAGTTATGAAATCATTTATTCCCAGCACATGTGGTTGTGTACACCTCCAGCATACGATACTGTGCACATGAGAAGCATCATCATTGACATTAGGCTGTACATTAACAGTGGTCACCTCTCCTGCTCATACTCTCTCACACACGCACTCACACAGACAGACGATTGGTCAGGCCGTCGGGGGATCAGAACCGCTCGCCAGAGTTTGCCTGACTCGGTTTCGCATCCACTCCGTAATTCTCGTCAATGTTTTGAGTCGGCGAACGGCTTACTGTGCTGCAGCACTCGTGTTCCGCAACGAGAGTCCTGGCTCTGACGCGTGGTGAGACAAAAACGGACGCTCTGTTTTTTCTTTTTTATTCTTAAAGTCTCGAACAACCTTTGTTTTTGTTCTTCTCGTTAGGTGGACAGGGAGAGGTTTGTGGCTGTAGGACTACCGACTACACATCAAGCTTTAGTTTTGTGATTTTTCAGTGCACGCTTGGTCTCTAACATCCGGAAAAAAAAAGAAGGAGGGGTCACGCTCACCCAGGACCAAACTATCCCTCCCTCCCCTGTCTTCCACATGCTCTTTACTAAACAGCAAGCTAAACACGGTTTCAATATACCAACAGGAAAAAAGTCTCTGACAACTACCAACATAATTAAGTTTTCTTTGCAAGAACGAAAAATGACACACATGCACACGCACACTCTGACATTTAGAGGCGTGCAAACCGTATGCACTTCAACATTGCCAGACACTGTGTACCAAATGTAAGGGGGGTGGGGTGGGGGGGATGTCATCTAATCAGTTGCCTCGCTGCTACTCCCCAACCTGTGTGAGGTTTCCCCGTCTCCTTTCGAAGTAAGAGCACTCAAAAACACACGACCTGTGCTTCCTGTGTGCGGCTACGTTGGAAACACGAGGTTTTGAAGACAGAGGAGCTGCCGTGATTTTCCTAGTCTACAGGGTAAGACTATAGGAAAAAAACAAAACGCGCTACAGTACTTCAAACACATTTCTACCAGCCTGCTGCGGGATGGGTTGTTGCTCGCACAGCAGATCCTGGAATGGAGGGTTTATTACTGTGTACATGCAGCACACGAGCAGCTCCACTAGAAGAGGGTTTCATCCGCCTTCTGACCGATGCTTTTAATGCTTCTAACGACCAAGAGCCGACGAGGCTTCTCCTAAAACAAACGCCTATCGATCGGAAACGTAATTGGTCCACATTACGGTAGGTAGGTTTTTGGATAGGCGTTACTGCTCTGCGTGTCAGTCTTCTACTGAGGCTTCTTCCTCCGTTTCTGCTCAGGAGGCGCGAAGCCCCCGCTACTCTATACCAGTGTTTCAAAATCAGCACGTAAAGCAGAGGGGTCGAAGCGGAGGTCTATGTGCTCTGTGTCTGCGCGTGAACACGAGTAAAAGATGGAGCTTAAAAAAGGCCAATATGGCACCGGAAACAACGAGTCAATGAGAGCAAGAGAAACGGCTTGACCATAAATAAAGCGTCAACTTAAAAACGATTAAAGCGCAGGCCAAAAACAGGACGCACGTTAAAGAGAGCTGAGCCGAGTGCGACGTCGCGTCCACAGAGAGATATGGCTGTAAGTCTAAGATCGCATAGGGGGGGCTATGTGACGAGCGTCGACGAAATCAGTCCGTTTGACAAAGTCCGAGAAAAGAAAAAAAGGAAAAATAAAATCACTGAACGTCGGTGGCGTTAGCGTCCGCGAACGTTAACGCCGCTTCCACAAATTTTGCCCGGATACTTCGGGGGTTTACCAAGCCGATCGATGAACGGTTTACTAAGTCGACCCCCAGAGAGAAGGTCGAACAAGCAGAGGGAGCTGGGATTCTCCTTTAAAGCGAGTTAGTAGGTTGAGGATCGCATGCTGTTCAGCAGTACAGGTTATCAAATACTGGCCTAGTGCTGGTTGTGTGCATTGTGTGGGAAGGGCAACGAGCAAAAAGGAAACTCTGCTTTCTGTCTTTCCTTCTCCTGCCGGCCAGATCATCACTCCTGGAGCCCCCTCCCCCCTCCTTCTCCACACAAAAACCATATATAAAAAAAAAAAAGAGACACAAAAAAATCAAATAAAATAAACTCAAAACACATAGAAGATTGTTATCTTTGCCCTAACCCCATATCCCCCCAGGTCTATCCTCTTTTTACTTATCTCCTCCATTAATAGTGTTTTCAATATGAAACAATGGACACACCCATGTCAGATTCTAACATTTACATGGCTTTATCGCCGTCTCCCTGCTTTCCGTCGCGCTTTCGTTTGGAGAGAGAGGGGGAGGAAGTCGAGGGGAGGCGTAGAGGCGGGCAGGGAGGGACAGGGGGAGGCTTCTGCTCCAAAACAGAGGGTGGAGTATTAGTGATGCCATCTGTCCTCATCACTACTTCAGGATTAAATGGAGTCCTTCGCCCAGTTCATCTGGAAGAGAAGACGGCAGGAACATGAAATCCCCGTCTTTCAAACCGCCGTATCGCGCCAAAAGCGGGACAGCTCGCGGGCGCGCGCGCGATGAGCTCACCTTTGATAGTGCTGATCAAAAAACAGCTCTCGTCAGGCAAGTTGTAAACCATCTGGAAGGAGACACAACGGACAAGGTGAAGTGGCGTGGCTCGTTCGACGCCCTCTCGACTCGCGGGGAAGGGAGAGCGGGGAGGAAAGGGGTTAACGGAGGCGAGAGCGCGGCCTCCGAAAACGCATGCAAATCGGAGACGCCGCGGACAGTGGGGTCGTTGTTCCTGAGCAGACAGCGTGCGCAGTTTATTTCTTCCTCTGTGCAGAGTGACTGAGTCTCAACACCAGCACCGCCTCATCAGATTTTATATATATATATATATATATGGAGAAAAAACTCATTCCTTTGTGAATTTTATACATTTACGAGCAAACAACACAGAATGTATTCTTCCTGTTTATATTGGTAATAGAGTTAATTCCAGCATCCCTCTTAATAAAAGAGAGTAGGATGTCCACAGTAAGTGCTAATGGGGAACTGAAAGACGCGTGCGCTGGTGCGTCGGTACCTGGTCGCTAAGCAGGATGTGTATGCCCGTGGGACCCTGTCTGTACACCTGGTTGATTTTCCCCAGCGGGAGGCCGCACACGGACGCCATCTTGCGGATGAGTTCGGCGGCCGTCAGCTCCTCTAGGTACAGAGCGTGGTACACTGCGCACAGGGGAGACGCACGTTTCAAACCCGCGTTCGAGATCGGCGCCATTGCCTCGCATGCCGCGCGGCAGGGTTTCTGCGCGTACCGCGTAAACTAGAGGAGACGCTGGGCTGCTCTCCGTTTTCGTTGGTGCCGTGTCTCTCCAGCAGGGGGCTCTCTCGAGGGGAATCCTGACAGACGTACACTGTCAATCTGGGACACACTGACCTGCGCGCACAGACACAGGGAAATATAATCCATAAACTAAAACAAAAAAAAACCAGAATGCTGCTTTTCTAAGTATGCAACTGCAGAAACACACCTGGATTTAAGTGCATTGAAGAGTCTGATCCCATCCGCTGGCCCACAAATCTGAACCAGGTCGTCCCGGTTTAGCTTCAACAAATCAGAACCTACGCAAAAACAGGGACAGAGGGCTGACCACTTGTACGTTTTGTTCTTTTTTCCCCCCCCTCCGCGTGTGCGGTTTTATTGCGCGTACCTGAGAAGTGAGAGAAGAGCCGCGTGAAGGAGCTGAAGCGATTTTTCAGCAGCCACTTCTGCGCGTCCTGTATGGACGCGGCGGGGCTCAGCTGCTGCAGAGAGTCACAGAGGATCCGGGGTTTAAACACACGGGACCCTGAAACTGAAGCGGCTGAACTGGACAGGATTCGGCCCTCATTAATGTTAAACCACATACACCTGTGCTTTTTCCTACGGGGGCCAATTTTGCCAAAAACCACTTCACCCTTTAACCTCCGCCCCGGCTCGTGTGGGTGCATAGAGTGCGGACTAACCTCCAAGTTGCCGTGGCTACCAGGGTCTGCCTGGTGATTGGGGGAGGACGAGTCACTAGAAAACAAGAGAGGACAGTTAAGGGGCTGCATCGTGTTCTTGCTGCTCCGCTTGTCCTGTCCCCCGATAAGACGTCGATGAGGTGCAGCTGGCCTGGAAACTAAGTGCTTCAACGCTACTTATGGCGACACCAGAACAGAGAAGCTCCCCGAGTGTGTATATGTCTCTGTGTGTGTGTGTGTGTGTGTGTGTGTGTGTGTGGGGGTGTGTAAGAACCCCCTCAAGGCCCCCGGGCATAACAAAACGCAAACGCCTCAGTGAAAAGCCAAGCTGAACGAGCGTCCACACGGACAAGCTGCAAACATGCGCACTCACCTGTCCGGTACTGAGGAAGTTGTGTAGGTGGACAGCGGCGTGGAGGCGAAGGTGGGAGTAGCTGCCTGGTTGGTGCTGACGTAGGCGTTGTCCGGCCACGGGGAACACTGAGGAAAGATACGCACGTCTAAAACACTCACAAAGACGACCGAGGAGGGTTAATCGCCCCCGAAGGTCGACTCCAGCTGCCCAGAAACGAGAGCTGGAGGGGCGAGAAAGACTCAAGGAATTTAGCTCTTCACCCCACCTAATGTCAAACACACATCATTACAGCATCCCTTTCCCCGGCAGCTGGGGGGGGGTCAAGAGTCTACAAGCTTCGGCCTGCGGACGGAGTGATGCGGGAAGAAGCGCAGGGCGGGGTGCTTACGCTGCCTCTCTTGGCCAAGGAGTCGCCACAGTCGGCGGGAAGCGTCCGCTTGCTGGACTTTTTCAGCTCGTGGTCACCCGCATCCTCGATGATGGGCTCAAGCCTCGTCTGCGTGCGGACACACAAAACACGGCCGGTCACTCCAGGTGATCTACGCCCGAGCAACCCGAGGAAAGGCTCGGCGCGGGACACAAGTGTATGAAGTGTTGCTGCTTGGGCACAGGGTGATAATAATAATGATTTAAAAAAAAAAAAAAAAAAATCTGTATTCAGCGAAAAATTTGCACTAGGCTTCCGAACTATGCAAAGCACATTACTTCGGGAAGATCCCAACAACTCTGCATACATTTATCATGGATAAAGCCTTGAGTGAAAACTGAACGTGGATGCTCTTTGCTGCTGCACACTGACCTCTGACAGGATAGTGGTATCGTAAGAGGGCTGGTACTTTTCCTTCTCTTGAGCTGTGCGTTTCTCCATCTTCTCCCTGTCCGTCTTCTGCTTACGGTCCGCCCCCTTTGGCTAAACGGGAACCAGAGGAGAAGAGGGATGTAAATGCCGCGAGGGGCCTAAGGACGTCAACATAATATCTGTCGGTGGAACAGGAGTGTGTGCGTACCTTAAAGACTTTGATTTGGCAGGAGGCAGAGTGGAGGTGCTCTGTGTACTCGCCGCCGTCTCCCTGGGCAAACGTGTCGATCTGAATCCTGAAGGGGACGCCCTTCTCTCCGCCGTGTTTCCTGGGGGTGAACTCCGTGCTGATGCAGTGCACCTGCAGACGGTGAGGGGGGAGGGCGGGGGCGGGAGCGGGGAACAAAACGCGCATTTGATGTGGAGATTCAGCGACACGCCCGACAGATGGCACAAAGGGGAGCTGTGTGTGTGTGTGTGTGTGTGTGTGTGTGTTCTACCTGCACAAAAACAGAAGTCCTTTTGTTCATGTCCCACAGGAACTCTGCCGCGTTGAGCTGGGAGGGGTGCGTCTTCGGCTCCACAATGCCCACTGACATGGGGATGTCTGTCTCACACACACACACACACACACACACACACACACACACACACACACACACAGGTATTTGAACTCCGAACCACACACAGGACAGTTAAAGTAAACACGCCTTGCCAGCCATCTTTACCGATGTCAAGGAGACGGTCGCCAGGACGATTCCACTTCCAGCCCTCCAGCTGCTGGTGCTCTGTGTACTGCAGCCGGCGGTCATGAAACACCACTCGTATTATGCTCTACACACACACACACACACACACACACACACACACACACACCACGTCAGGTACAAAGTGTACTCGATCTAATAAGTTACAGTTTGTCCTCCAGTTGAGAGGAAACGCTCACCTTCACCATCTTGTTGTTGAGCTCTGGCAACTCGCCCGCGTTCCTGTTGTCCAACATACGCACCTCGTAAGACTGGCCTGAGAGAAGAGAAAGCGGAAAGGTCGATAGAGAGGGCGCACTTTAACGGTCTCCCCAAAGGACCGCAGGCTTGGATTGTCATGTAAATGAGGAGAGCCTTGAAGACAAAGGCCACCTTTCAACCAAAAAGTCCCGGGAAAGCAAAATGCGAGAAGTGTCGCAGGAGCTAAAACTCCCCCAAGTACATTTCACCCTGTGTTCTCATCACACCTCCTCCTCTGATCAAATGCTCCACAATTAACTTATCAATCTTCTGGGAACCAAAAAAAAAAATAAAGTGGGCTTTCTGTCGAGCTGAGGACACAAATTCACACCCAGGTTTCTCTTGTTCCCGGAGTGGAATAAAGGCTCGAAGTCAAAATTTTTGTTTTATTTTTCTTAATAGATCATTTGTGCTCTGTAAATTTATAAACTCACAACTTTTCTGCTTAAGTGCTTGGATGACGACGACGCACGGATTTCAGCGAGCCAGACAAAGCTCTTTGCTTACGCAACGTGAGACGTCGCGTTCGCTTGTGACAAAAGGTTTCACCACCGCAAAAGCGTATTTGGTGTCTGATGCAATATGCTAATTTTGACTAACCACTGTACATCTTGACCGAATGACGCGGACGGTCGGGCCAACTTGAAAAGCAGCCCCCTCGGCAGCGAGAGAAATGGCTCACATCAGCAATAAGCAGAGCTTAAAAAGGTGCTACGAGCAGCAGTTAGCTGCGTCAGCGCTTTTGTGCAACGCACATTTGGAAATTCCATTTTTATGCGTGGACTCAAAGAGCGCCGGATCGCATGCGCAGCTGCGTCGCCCGCGTAAGCGAGTCGGGGGCGGAGGCCCGGAGCGTTGGTCTCACCTTGGTTTAGGTATGTGAGCGTCTCGTCGTGCAGCTTGACGGCGGGCGAGGTGGCGGCGCACAGCACATACTGGAATGGGGGGTTTTTGGTCTCGCTCTCGGAGGGGAGGCTGGAGTCTTCCTGCTTAAAGATCGGCAGGGCCAGCACATCGCTAGGAGAGACGGGGAGAAGACGGACAGGAGGTCGGCATGGATGCGATGCAGGGGTGACAGGAGAGAAAACCCACGAAATAAAAACAAGAAGAAGAAGAAGGAAAAAAAACAAAACATCACAATTTAAAGGTTTTCCATGCTGGATTTGTGTTTGTTTTGGTGCATTGTCACAAGGCAGTGCGTCTGAAGTTGACCACAAGTCCCTGAGCTGTAATTAAAATCGCCAACATCACGTGGTATTCATCCCGATGGCCTTCGGTCCTCGACGTTCTCCTTCTCCCCACTTTGCGCGTCGCTCGACAAAAACGCGCCAAACGCTTTTGTGCCGCTTAGACCGTCGCCTGCGCCGTTCTCGGTTAAGACGACACCCCGCCTCCTCGTGGCGCGGAATCGTTAAGTGGACCGGCTTATTATAGAATAAGCGACGGAGACTCTCCATCGATCAAAACGGCGAACCTCTCATTATGTATGCATGAGGCCGCTGCGGGACAAGTGAGCGAAAACACCCGGAGATAGCCTGGGCCGCTGACACATACTATCTCTCACACTTGGCAGCCGCTCTCGACAACCGGCCTGTCCTCGGCTCACCCCGGCAAATGCCGCAGGAGTGTCAACGGGGGCGCGGCGAGCGTGGACACCGGTCCCGTCCGTGCGAAGAAACGCAGATCGGGCATCTGTGAAACTTTTTTTGGGGCGAATCGCGACGCTTCTTTCAACTCGTGCCAACACACACGCACACAAAACAACTGGACGGTTTCAAAATGCATTCCTGCAGCACCTTCCTCCAAAACAAGCAAACCTGCTGGACTGATTCGTTCTCAGATCACTTGGCTCGTGCGCTTTGCTTCGCCCAGACAGTTTCGGTCTGGGTGCCACAGCCCTGTTAAGCCCTGCTGCCCAGGAAAACTACATCTGCTTCCTGAAATCTGAGGACCTGGCTCCGCTCAAACGCACCGAGACATTCTGTTCCTACCAGCTGCTGACTCCAAACATGCCCCGCGACCCACCCCGACAGACGCCACAGATAGCGCTGCTCCCCGCGGCCGCCGATCACACAAACAAACAAGACGCCGTTTTCGGTAACTGACGCGCGCAGCCCGTCGCTCGAGCGCCGGTGAACTCGCTCACTCTCGCGAAGAGGCGAGCGGGCATCTGTGTCACGCTCAGATAAAAGGCGCGCCAGAGGCAGGCGGCCGATAAGACGCGCGCGTGCCCCCCCCGAGAGCCTCTTGCCTTGGTCGCACAAGTATCGTGACCTCACACAGGCCGCAGCGCGCACATACCGGGAGTTACTAATTGAACAGGTGGTTTACGTCGATACCACCCTGACGCCAGCCCGAGTCCTCCCTCAACCTACCGGAAAAGATGACAGTGAACGGAAACTTTCGTTCACCCTTCGCAGATGATCAACAAGTAGTCGGGATTTATCAGTGTTTCCGTGAGACGTAAGACGCCGTGTTTGGGAATAAACTCCAGGCTCGCCTGGGCAACCAGAAATGGGTGCAACAGCCACAGAGCGCACACCTGACACTGGAGATTTTTTTTTTTCACAACTGCATGCGTTTCCTGCAATTACTGCACAGAGACAAAAGCTGTTTGTGCAGCAGCTGAAGCTGGGTATCATTTACATAAACAAAGCCAAGAATCCAACCAAGCCTACAAAGCAAACACGTAACATTTGATTCTTGATCCTATGGATCATTTCCGTCCTAAGTACAGGTGTTCTATACTACACAGTGACACAGTGGCTGTGGTGCTGTTTCTTAAAGGGAAATCACCATGAGATAAGAAGGTGTTTGCGTGAAATCCTTCAAAAAGACTTCAGAGGTTTAGAGCAAATGTTGAATGTTGAATGATCCTCAAAAACGCCCAGAGTTTGTTCTATGTTGCAGAAAAGGGCGATCAGGTGTATCCTTAGTCCAAGGAGAAAGGGAAGACGTCCCGAAGCATTAGCCACTCACACTTTCAAGTCTAGTCACCGTTTTACAAACTTCCCTTGTCAAAAAGACTAAAATCAGAGGCATCGCCTCAGACACAACACAAACCCATTTGTCACCACAAATCACTAATCTCCAGAAACAAAGCCAGAGGCCTATTCTGGTGACTCTTCCCGTATGATTGGCCAAACCAGATCTTTTCCTGCAGACTTCCTCAGTCTGAATCTTTAAATGTAACCAAAGTGTAGGTCTCTTTCGGCGCACGTGCCCGCACACACACACATACTACAGTCTTTCCGTTGCCTTTGTGTGGATTTTGTGTTGAGAAATTAATCTTCTTCCCCGGTTGTGGCAGCCTGCCCCACTCCAAATCCCAAAACAAAGAGAAGCCATCACAGCCAGTACAAAGGGAATAACACACACAGACATGGGTGGATGCAATATTCAAACTTCCAGGCAGAGAGTGCGTCGTTCTCTCTCGTGGCCTATTATTGAGCTCGGAAGCCGAGGTTTGGCGTGTAGACTCTCGTCTCTGACCTCATGCTATAGGCTCCAGCCCCCAGCTCCTGCCCGATTCCGGACAGACTGGCATCGAAGTCGTGCACCAGCCCCGACTCGATGGTGGCGTCGTCCATCTTCAGCACCCAGGCCATGGGCCCCAGCTCCTTGTCCTCGGCTTCTACTCGGAGGGCCGCCAGCTTGATTCAGGTAGGAGAGGTCGGCTAGCGAGGAAGTGGGCTCTGCAGCTTCTGGGTGACGCTGTGTGAGGAAAGTTACGCTGCTAGCCCGTTAGCCGCTCCTTGGCAAACTGGGCAGGCGAACTGGTAGCTTTCCACAGAGACAGGGTGCATCGCCATATCTCCACTCGGGGTTTTCGTGGGGGCTTTGTCACGCAACGCGCTGCTCCACAACTGGCGGACAGTCTGTAAGTAACGATAAGTTAGGGTCCACTCAGCTAGCAAACGTTAGTCGTGACTGAAGATGCGAGCTGATCGCCAGCATGCTAACGTTAGCTAACGGCTAGCTAGCTTGACAAAGGCAACTTATGCAGGCGGGCATGAATTTCGCGGCGCCGCTGTTACCCCATGCACAGAGTCTTTAAGCAGGCAGGCTAACGTTAGCTCAACAAAATGCAACAAGCAGAGAGGATGGTATTGTTTCAGTCCGCACGCCGCATCCCACGCAGCGTCCGCACAGCTGTTGCTACCTAGCTATCAAGCTAACTAGCATCAACTTCACTGGGTCAGAATCAACGGTATGGAGTCCGATGACCTAAGCGCTGCTCTCTTCTGGCGCTCCCTGTACCATCCCAGCCCACTCTCCTCTTCTCATCGCGGTGCAGGAATCACCGCTATGGCTCTCGGTCCTTGAGGCGCAGTCCTTTAACCATCAAGAGTGCCGCGGTTGACACAAAACCAGGCATCAACATGGCTCCCTCAGCATACAGCCGATCGGTCTGTGAAGCCTGCGGGCTCGCCACCGCCAGCCTGAGGAAGGATGCCAGGACGGCGGTCAGCCAATCAGAGGACGCCTTCTGTGCCCAGCGTAAGGGGAGTAGCCAATCAGTGACCCCTGAGCTGCCGTCATTGTGTCCAACAGAAGCTGTGCCCCCAGAAAACTATAATACATCTACAAAGTCATGTCTGTCAACAAAGAGCAACACTAGTAGTGCCGAGTAGTGAAAGTGATAGTGGGTGTTGTTCAAACATGTGTCGTGTACTCACGCAGTGACAGGCTCATTGGGCCAAAGTAAAAACAAGCAATAAGCAGAGTGGTTATTCGTTAGCATCAAATATATAGCTTTTAAAACACGCTGCGAAACACTCCGATGCCATTAGATAAACTCAAATATGTTGTGTTCGGGTTTTAAGGCCATACCGTGTGTAACTGCCGCTGCCGTGTCTCTGTACGGGATCTCGGAAGTTTTCAGTGTAGGGCTGCCAGAACAACATCGTGTCACACACACACACACACACACACACACACACACACACACACACACACACACACACACACACACACACACACACACACACACACACACACACACACACACAGTCGTCGCCTCACTCCAGCTGCAAACAAACACGACTCAGCCCGGTACCAAGGAGGTCCAAACCGGAGCTCATGTTTTGATTCAGGTCCGTCGTTGAACAGGAGAAATCCAGTCAAACTGAAGTCTGGTTGCAGACTGGTTGGATGTGTATGTGCGTGTCCCCCCTGGTCAATAATTATCCACCGGTCGGACCCTGGACGTGGCGAGCGGTCAAGTCTTCGGGTGGCAACAGTTTTTTTCCGTACAGAGTGCACGCGCTATTTCGGCTCGAGGGGGTGGAAGACCCGCCTCATGACTTAATGTCCCTCTGTCTGACAGCTCAGCACACAGAGGCAAACTGTGGACACACTTTTGTGCAAAACGCAGTGAAGATCAGATAGTCCAGAAATCTACCTGGGAAAAAAAACGATTAATTTCTTACATGCAAAAAAATTAAAGACCGCTCCACGTCATCGTGGGTTGTTTTTAAGCTGTTTTTAAGGTGGACATTAGGGAGTAATCTAATAATTCATCACCCAGTAAGAATCCTGCATTAAAAACGTGTTTTATTGGTTCATTATTGGATCTCTATCTTTAATATGTGAGCAGCATATTTCTGTTGCAAATGTTAAAGTAGCATAAAAGGGTAATACTAAAGTACATCGGAGTTTGCCTGGAGGCCAGACTTCAGTATTGAGTGCAAGGACTTGGCAGCAGTTAGGAGGTGGATGCGAGCAGGTCTGGAGGGGTTTACAGGCCAAACTGGTACTGTATCTGGGACCCTCTTTAGCTGCACCTAAATTTACAGCCCAGAGAACATATGCATGCATGAAATTCAGCACCAGTGTCTTAAATAGCAAGGTGGCATAAGACATAAATATTATCTTTTGCGCCACATGTCTAGATTAGCCCACACTATCAACCGGTACGTGTTGTGAACAATTTTCCTGCACGTTCTTGCCAGAGCTCAGCCACTACACAATTCGTAAACGAACCGATTGTCTTACGAGGTAGTAAATTCAATGTAAAGTTGGGGGAAAAAAAATGATGATTTAAATAAATGAAAGATTTTGGGATATGGTTTGTCAGAGGGAACAAATTATTTTAAGACACTAACATTGGCCTGATAAAGATGTGATGCATATTTTCCACCAATTTCTTACATTTTATAGGACACCAAACAATCAGCAGAGTAATCAATAATGAACGTCTTCAAAATTAGTCAGTGACAATGCATCACAGATTATGGACATGAATTATGAGGAGTTAAAACAAAGTCACTCTTCTTCCCAAAAAGCCCAAATCAATGCCTAATCAGGAAGTTCTATAGTATTATGAAAAATGTCCACTGCAGTTTCTGAGAGTCCAAAACGCCTCGCGTGGCGGGACTCTTTCCACACCGCAGAAAGCACAGAGGCAGGGCTCGTCGTGATCTGTACAAGTTCTTTATTTTATTGTAAGCACAGCTTTGTAAATGCACAGAGGGAACACAACAGTGAAAACTAGAATGTTACAAGAACAGGAGGGAAAGAAAGACACGTTGAAGAGGAGAAGAGAAAAGGGAGTCGTGACGAATTTTTTTTCCCCCCCAGAGCTGTAAATAATACATTTCTACAAATTTCTCGGCGGAGAAAAAAAAAAAAAAGATACGTGTGTGAGAGAGAGACTACGGCACGCGCAACAGAGAGAGAGAGAAAAATAAAAACAAAGATGGGCACAGGTGTGCACGTGCACCCCCCCCCGGTGACTCTCCTAAATGACACTGTTACTGGGTATTCCATTTTAATATCATATATAGATACATATCCACTATGTGATAATAAGCCATGTCCTGTCATACTTCATGTAGTAAGCAGCACGCACCCACCCCACCCCCGATGTTGCACAGAAGTGGACTGATCCAAGATGAGCCGGGCGAAACGGAGGACACCGAGGAGTTACTTTGAAAGAGTCGGGACATTTTCACATCAATTGAAAACCCCAGTCACACTATTCTGACTGTCAATAGGACCCCGATAAAAAGTTATTCTTTTTAATGTAGCCTCATGCATAGCCAAGCACGTAACGCCTCCTGTACTTTGGAATCTGCCTCTGTATTGTATCTGCTATGAGCAGGCGTGACCTGCTGTGACTCGCGTTAGTTCTGTGCAGGGTTGATCGGTCGTACCTTTTGCGGCTCATAAGCACCTTTTTTGAAAGAGAGAGAGGGTGTGTGTGTGTGTGTGTGTCTCTGTGTGAGCGCGGGCGCGCACACGCGCGAGAGAAAACTCCAGACGTTTAAAAACCGCCGCGGTAAAACCTCATCGCGTAGAGGAAATCAAAAACTATGACACAACGCAAATTTACATTCCTGTCTACCTGGCCCCAGTCGCTCGCTGTCCGAGAAGGAAACAAAGCCGCTTTGTTCGTCTCAGCGCTGTTTTGATGAATATTAACCCCCCCCCTGAAGAAAAATGAGAACCATGCAGATGATGCACAACTTCCCGCTGACATCGAGATGTTGGTCGGAGGGGATACTAATGCGTTGGAGATAAAGGAGAGTGGAGAGGACGGACGTTTCATGTCTTCTTCCTTGAGTGATTACTGACGAAGCTGGGTGAAGCTGGGTGGAGTATGAGACTGCGTGTGTGGGTCTGTTTATGTTTTAATGCAAATGTAAAGGTTCAGTTCAGACCGAGATCAGGGCCGGTCCTCGGCGACGGGGGCGGGAGAACTGCGAAACTCATCCCTCCTCTGCGCCGGGACTCCTGACTCGCAGAGTGGCAGTAAATGTGTGAATGACTGCGCGTAGGTATGCGTGTGTTTGTGTGTGCGCGCGCGTCACTCTGCCGTCCAGAGTGCGAAGCGTACGCGTGGATGTGAAGCAGTTCGCTCCTGTGTGGGTGTGTTAGGATGTGTGTGTGTGTTTTTTTTGTTGTTCTCGGCTTGTTGTGTGGGTGCGAGCGCATGAACGGATGTTTTTTTTTGTTTTTTTGTTTTTTTTACGGTTGTCGGGCAGAGTTGCAGTTCTGTGTTCGCCCCGTGGGAGGGCGCTGTGTCTCCTATAGGCCCTCAGACGGGGGTTCACTGCCGCTGGAGCCGGACTGGGCGCGCTTGATGTACAGATTCAACAGCTTTAGCTAGGGACGGAAAAACAGAAGCGAGGAAGGACATGTAAATTGTCGGAAGGTCACAGAAGGCGCACGCCGATCCATACTGCAACCCAGCTGGCTAAAAATATGGTTTCATACATTCGGAACCGTACAAGACCTTCTTTACATGCTAAATTTTGCATGCGACAGAAGGAACATAAAAGTTTCAAAAACACGAAGAAAGCGTTACTTTACGCTCAGAGCACATTGAGACATTTTAAATAAAAGGTTTTTATGAATTTGTTTCAACGTCTAAAGGCGAATAAGATCTTTATCGCGTCACCTTGCTGCTGGAGAGTTGGCTGAGGTGCGGCTTGAGGTCCTCTCCGATCACCGCGTGGATGGCCACCAGGCAGAACACGCAGGCTTTCCTCACGCTGCTCTCGGAGTTGTCGTAACCCTGCGCGGCCGGATAGAAACGAGGGTTACAAAACCCGCAGGGCCCTTTGTTCAACACAAAAGGAGTCGGAGTGGGCGCCTGCGCGAGTTGCGAGAGGGTCGGGGTTGCGTTAGTTTTACAAATGTTCCGAGAGAGATAAAAGAAATTAAAGAAAGAGCCCTGCGGGCAAGGGCTTAGCGCCGATGTGAAATGATCGGGGACTGGCGCAACAGTTACAGCCTGTGTGAAACCTGCGAGCTGTGTGTGTGTGTGTGTTACCTGTATGAGTCCTGGCACTATCTCTGGCAGCATGCTGATCAGGCCCTCCCTGGGAATCCTCTCCACCACTTTGTTCTGCATCTTGATGGCAGCCAGGTTGATGGGGTAGTCGGCCGACTGGATGATGGGGCACAGCACCTTGATGCACTGGTCCGGACTGATGGACAACGCCAGCATGGCCGCCGTCTCCTCCGCTGCCCGGACCACCTGCGGGAAACGCAGCCGGACTTTTACGCGGGCGGCCGTTCGAGAGAGTTCGATCTTAAAAAAAAAAAAAAAAAAAAAACTGCTTTCGAGCGAGCCGATGCGCGTACCTCCTTGTGAGGATCCTTGTGAGCCTCCAGGGCCTTCATGATGGTGAGCTCCGCGTAGTTCTTGAACCTCCAGGGCTGCTTGCTGAGGATCTCCCTCAGCACGCGCAGAGCCAGCGTTCGGATGACGTGCTGGGTGAAGTAAAAAGATTCAGATTTAAAAAAATTTTTTTGGCTCCGCCTCTTTTTGCAGGGCGCTGCTACGGACTCGGAGCGAGCGGCGGCTACCTCTCTGTCCCCCATCGTCTCCAGCAGGAGCAGCAGGATGGTCTTGAAGTGTTCGTCCCACACCTGCAGGGTGTTCTCGCGAATCAGCTTCAGTAGTTCGCACAGCGCTGCCTTCCTCTCCTCGATGCGCTCGTTGTGATTGGACAGCTCCTTCAGCAGCTCGGCCACCAGCTCCGACTGGTCCAGGCTGCTGTCTGCAGAGGGACGGCGGAAAAGAGATTCAAAACGCGACCTCCTGCTCACGCCGTTATATTTCACGCGTCGCGCGGCGGGTCAGCGCTTGCGTACCGTCGGTGAGATGCTCGGAGTCGTCCAGGCTGGTGTCCTTGCGGCTGTGTTTGAAGGGAGAGTCGGAGAAGTGCTCGCGGGCTCCCCGGGGGCTGGAGGAGAGCAGCGGCGTGTTGAGGAGGGACGTCTTGTTGTCCAGAGCCATGCGGCCGCCGTCCATCAGGTCCGACGCTCTGCCGTCCGTCCCGCTGCCACCCTGCGGGACGCAAAATCTGACCGTCAGGGAGGCTCGTCCTTTGAGGTTACCCTCACAGCCGTCGTTCGGTTATTTTGTTCCAAATTAAAAGGAAAAAAAGAGAGAAGACGACGCCTTATTATGTCTGGTCCAATACTGGGTTCACGCAAGAGGAAAATATAGAGTGGAAATGAGGGTTTAAGGAAAGACCGTGTTATATGTTGGAATATCTATATTGTGATTCTTATGTCGACTAATATTAGCGGGACGTTTCTGCATTTTACTCATTTTTACTATCTGACGTGTCCCCAGCGCTCGTAATTACTCCCAACAAAAAGGTTGTGTTTCTGGGCCTGTCTGTTTCCTGGTTTGTTTCTTTGTTTGTTAGCAGGATTACAGGAAAAGTAAAGGAGGGATTTTCACTTTATATATACACAACTTTATATTTTAGGAGTAATCCGGATCAGTATTTGGATCCGTGGATTTGAAAATAAGCGAGGAGGCCCGACAGCCGAGCGCCTGAACCGCCAGATGAGGAGTAGGGGGAGACGCTAACTCGGGGAAATATAAATCGATCCGGATACTCCTCTGGTTTTAGGGAAATGCGCGGAGGATGGGCGCCCTCGGACATGTTAGGATAACCCTTCTTTTTCTCCCGTCTGCGATTAAAAACGCGCCAGTGGATGGAGAAGAAGGCAGACCTCGCTCGCCGCGAGCCAGGTGAGGAGGTTTCGGGTTGCTCTTGGTTCTGGGTATATTTACACTCAAACCGCTACATGCCAGCGTCAGAGCGGTGGTTCTGATGAGTCAGGTGCGCTGTGATTGGCGGGCGAGCGACATGTGGGCCGGTTTCGATTTCAGATGCGCCTCGCGGGGAAATGTCAAGGGGTCACACCTCTGTACCGGAGTACACCGTGCCCTTTAAAGGGCCCCGGCGTTGTCGGGAGGGGGCTGCAACAAGATCCCGCGCGGCATCTGAAGTTGTAAATTTGGACCGAACGAGCAGGGTATCTGGACAAGCGCTTGTGAGCGAATTTTAAAGCGGAAGGATCTCGCTGATTCAAACCCTCCAGCTTTTCAGAGGCCAGGTTCCCTCAGTAGCTGCGGAGGATAAGGTTTCACTCCTCAGCCGCGGGACGGATGAGGCGTCCGGCTCGCACGAGGCTCACGCAGCTCGCCGTGTTTGTGTTTTGTGTGTTTTTTTTTTTGCAACTCAACTCCTTTTAAACGGGATTTACCACTGCGAGCCGAGCAACCAAAAAAGGCGCTGAAATTGAATTACCGCCTCGTGGCCGCGCGGCTCCGCCAACAGGTTCGAGTTGCAGGATATTTGATTACAATCTCCCGAGTTATGGCGTTGAATAATGGCCAGAAAAGTGTTGTTTTTTTTTTTTACGTAGCATTACCAGTGAGGCTGACCTTTGACTGCTCGGGTGTCACGGCCTCATCACTTGATTCGCATATGAATTCTTGAGTTAGGGACAAAGAGTGTTTCATGAGATTACAGCGACCTTGACCTGCGACCGCCTTCTAATCAGTTCACCCTTGTGCCCGAGCGAATGTTGGTGTCAAAACTGAGGAAATTCTCCCGAGGTGAAGTTCGCGAGAATGAGGCTGACGGACGGACGGCCCGATGACACGACGCCTCCGGCCTCCGCTGTCACATAGGCGTGAAAAAAGCTCTAACCTTGTACCAAAACAATGGCATCTTACACAAACACATGTCATATACTCGAGAATATTTCCCTTTTTTTTTTAAAGTTAGCCTCTTGGTAATTATTACCGTGGACTCTCCAACACCACGATGGTGATGCACGTTTTGGCTGTTATCTTTCACGCAATCGTCTGTGAATGTTTAACTTTTGCTCTCGTCCAAGGAAGAAAATAACATATTAGCATTTTTGAGAGTTAAAAAAAACAGGAGGATTTTGGCGCAGCGCTAACGGCTCCGTTTCATCAGCTCGGCTCCGCCTGCCCCCCCCCCCGCTCACCTCCTCCCCTTCCCGCCGCTGGACCGGCTCGTTCATGTCCTCTTGGCTGCGCACGCTGAAGTTCTGGATGGCCTCGGTGACGCCTTTCAGCGAGCTGTAGATGTCCTCCGAGTTCATGTTTTCCGTGTCGTAGTCGAAAGCACTGCACACACATACGGCGGAGATGAGTGAGGCGACTGTACAGGCACTGAAATATGTGGTAAGATGTGTGCTTAGTTTTCCCATTACATATTTCAAGTGAATCTGCTTGCGTTAAAGGTCGAAAGAAAATAAAGATGCCGAGGCGCATTAACTGCGTCCAGCAGTGGTTTAACTTATGAGCGCACGTCGACGTTTCTTCTTACTCATCTTGTCTTGCGTTCACGTTAATTTGGCAATGATTGCTAGATTGGATTTCCCATTTTTTTTAATGGATTGTGGGTGGGTTAGGGTGTAATTAAGATGCGTTACCTTGGTGATGGGGTGTTCTGGGAGGTGTTGGTGGGGGAAGTGACAGGACTGGACCAGCTGGCCGGAGATCGAGGGGTGTGGCGTGTCAGGGGGCTGCCCATTGGTGCCTGAGGGAGTGACCGCAAAAAAAAACCCAAAAACCCCAAACAAAACCACAGAACAAGTTCACGTGAAGAAAAACAGCATTGCCCTCAGGGTATAATCATTTACAGCCCTGTTGGGAGTTGGTGAGCGTGTGCGCTCTTACCTGTGCGGCGTTGCCGGTGTTCTTCAGGTGGTTTTGAAGCAGCTTGGTGGCTCCGTCCTGAAAGGTTTTGGGCAGAGCTGCCAGCAGCATGGTGAACTCCGGGGTGTTGAGCTGGAACAGGGCGATGAGCACCGACTGCGCCGCCTGGTACGCACAAAACACCCCCCGCTCGTTTCAGGAGACTCGCGTGAGTCAAAGAGGGCGGCGAACGCTGCGGCGCGCGAAACCTCAACCTCGAATCTGCGTTCGGCGCGTTGGCGGTACCTTTCTGACGTCAGAGCTCTTGGGTTCGGTCGTCCAAGTGATGATGCGGGAGACAGCCAGCCGCGTCTCGCTGGAGTTCACGAAGTCCGGAGCCTCCATCTGCAGCGTCAGCGTCTCGATGTACTTCAGGATGGCCACCTTCACCTACAAGACAACGGCGCATTTATGCCATTAGATCACCTGATTCATAACGCAGACGTCACATGGCCAATATTCACCTGCAAACACGTGAAAAGAAACAGTTCACACGCGGCGACGAGACTGCAAGCGCGCACATGAAAAGTGACCGCCGGACGTTCACAGTCGGCGCGTGCAACCACAGCATCTCTCGCAGGTCTGGAAAAAAAATAAAATCAAATGAACTGATGAACCAGTGGGAGAGGATCACGGTGCATTCGCGGCCATGCGTCACTACACAGACGACGCATGTCGGTCAACGTAAAAGCGATGACAAATGGCGACGCAAAAGGAAATGAGTGCAAACATTCACCGCAGACTCCTGCCCTGAGTTTTTATCTCCCTCGCTCTCCTCATC
The DNA here is from genome assembly GCA_016785225.1 of Psettodes erumei. NCBI lineage: Eukaryota > Metazoa > Chordata > Actinopteri > Pleuronectiformes > Psettodidae > Psettodes > Psettodes erumei. Next base: position 3,218,133 of record JAFBJZ010000408.1, read on the forward strand.
CGCCTCTACATACAGACCTCAAGGACCAGAACTGCCTCCAAATCACTCAGAAGCACCGCGCGCGCCATATAATTGCTCCCCCCGGAGCGCACTGACCTGGGAGGACTGGCTCCAGGCTGCAGCCTGCTCGTCTAGAGAGCAGGCGTGGCGGCGCGCTCTGGGGGGGAACAATTTAACCCCGGTCCCTCCCCTGCCTCGCCCTCGCCCACAACACGAGCTCCGCCCAGGCTTCGGAGAGAGAGAGGAGAAGCACCGCGTCAATCAACGGCGGGAGATAGGGGGGTGAGGTTGGGGGGAGGGCTGGGGGGGGGGTGGAAGGAAGGAAGGAAAAGGAGGAAGAGGAAGGGATGGTGCACAAGGAGGAGGAAAAAAGATTGGAAAGTAGGCCCGGGCGGTATTATAATTTCAGCGCTCTGGATCCCTGGCTGGACGCAGCTGTTGTGGCCACACGGTGGCAGCAGAGAGCTGCGACGCCGACGTCAACCGATTGGTTCACGAGACGACGCGCAGTTTATGGGCCGAACACTAACTGCTACGCTGCTGACACCCTCAACGTTGTATTAACATCCTCATAACGTCTACATGGCATCATGGCCGAAAGGCGTGTGATTATTTTTTGGGGGGGAAATTTATCTGAGACTGTTTATAGATGTTATTATTATCATCATAGATATTATCATTATATATTAGACAGATATAGATTCTACTGCCTCACAGCATATATGCTGCGATATTGCCCGGCCCTCGTCTGCAATGAGAGCTGTACGGCCACTTTAAACAAATTTCGTGAGGACAGCAGGATTAGCGGGGCGCTGACATTTTTTGCAGAGTCAGCAAAATTACACTTTGGGGGGGGGTTGGAAAACTGTGAAGGAGCGACGTTTGGTATCGTCCGTATCAGCGCCCAGGCCTAGTTGCAAGAGAGCCAGCCCGACTGGTAAGGAGTAGTGAAAGGTACGAAGAACAGGGCGAAACATCAGGCAGGGGAGGCTGGGGGAGGAGGCGGGGTGGTGGTGGGGGGTGGAGTAGAGGAAAGTGAGAGGAGGGGAGGGGAAGGGAGCGAGCAAGGTGAGGTGGAGGAAAGACGTTGACCCGAACAGAAAGGGTGGGTGAGAGAGAGGGAGGAGGAAAGTGCGGGAATGGAAAGGGAATTATAAAAAAGCCAGCGGAGGGGCCGGATCAATCCCCATCCAATCGCAGCCTCGGGATTCAGGGGTTTTGTGGGGTTTTTTCAGGAGGCGAAGCCAGCACGGGCAGGACGTGGGGTCGTGTCAGTGCAGCGGTTACCATGGTTACAGCATTCCTAGATTTCCAGCCTTAGGTCCATCCTTCGCTTCCACCCCTTTCAGTCAGACGTTCCCACGCTCGGCTTTCTTTCTCATAAACACCCCCACCAAAAACACACACACACACACACACACGTACGCACAAACGCCACGTCAGCTTGTCATTTACCTTGAGGTTGGGCGTCTGTGTCTGGTCCACAGTAAACCTCATGAGAATTGTAAACTGGAGGTCATTGGGGAAAGACTCTCTGCAAGCAAAAAAAAAAAAGTACATGAATAAACATAAGGGAAATTTAATTGTAAAATGATTGAACATCCTCCCTCCTGCAAAAACTTTATCCGAGCGAGAACACCCACCGTGTGACATCCAGGGCCTTCTGGACTTTGGCCTGCACGGAGCCCAGCAGGTCGGCTCCCATCTTCTTCAGCAGCTGCGTGAGCAGGACGAACAGCCAGTCCTGCAGGTCCTCCTTATGGACCAGGATGAAGTCCACCAGGGTCTCCAGGAACATGCTGAACACCTAAAACGGCACGCACGATGTGGTTGGGGGAGGGGTCACACACGCTCGCGCCGCTCACGCACACGCATGCACGCGCTCAGGTGCTCCTGCATGTATGGGATGCGGATTCGCTCCGAGGAGGCGGCGTGCTGTGAGAGCAGCGTTAGTTCCCGTGCTGAAGTTAGTGGTTATTCGCTCATCATTCCCGTCAGCCCACCTTCGGTCCCGACCACCAATTACACTTCACCCGAATTAATGAGCGTTAATATAAGAAGACTACCACAGCAGGGCGGTTAACGACGTGACAGGCATCAGCAAACACCAATGGGGCTGCGTGGCGACCATCGCTACGCGCCAGTGGTTGATTTCAGCAGGACAATGAAGTTACGGCGTGTGAGGGAGGTTAGTGAGTGTTATGTAGTTACTTTGGTTACCCAATCAGATCGATCAAACAGATTTTCATTTAAAAAAAAAAAAAAACAACCCACAAAGTTGAAGTACAGTAACACCGACTGGCCAAACTTACTCTCTACAGAGAGTTCCACAGTGGGGTGGCATGAGGGGGAGAGAGAGAGAGAGAGAAACATCCGTTAGCATCCTGACAAAGACTGTGCTAACGTTGACCTTCAACACAAAACCACAAAAACATACTCAAGCGTCTTCAACCAGGTTGAGAATCATAAAGTGAAAGAAATTGGAGGGGAGGTGTGTGTGAGGGGGAAAAAGAAAAGAGAAAAAAAAAGGAACGAGAGGAAAGTTGAGAAACGTGAGGGGGGGGTGAGGTAGGAGAGGTGGAAGGTGGGAACGGTGTGGGGTAAGCGGACAGAGGCAGGAGGAGAGGTTCATGGTGAGATGCAGTACCTTGAAGGAGGCTGAGCTTATACCGGATTCTGCCGTGCCGTACACCCTGCCGGAGTCTCGCTGAAATTCATCAAATCGTCAAACGTCAAGAAACGAGGGGAAGGGAGGGAGGGGGGGGAGGGGCTCGCACACCTTACGACATGTGTGAGCCGACGGGCACTCAAAAAAACAAAAACAAACAAAAAAAGTGGCGGGGTTAGAAGGGGAGGGAGGGGTGGGTGGCTGGGGCGGGGGGCGAAACGCAGCTGGTTAGTCAGAGAGAAGAGCTGGCAGCCCAAACGTGTGCGTGGATGTTTGTGCGCGTGCGCCGCACTGCGTTTTCGTCGCGTCAGACTGCAGGTGGGGAGGGAGGGGAGGGGGTGAGGAGAGGAGGGTGGGGCGGTGGCGTGGCAGTGAATGCGGTGAGCGCCAGCCAGCGGATTGGCTCCCGGACGGCGGCAGGGCGGATCCCACAGGACGGCGGAGGGCGTGAGGTCACACGCAAACACGGGGCGTGGCATGCCGTTAGAGAACACGCTCTGCATGCCTGTGTGTATGTGTCGAGTGCGCATGTGCTTTTAGAATCCAACCGAGCCCCGGTTCATCCCGACTTTGTCTCGAGAAACCAATTCGTGTGACTGCAGCGTCGTGCGTGTTGACAAACTCGATGGGACGTTTCGCTCGTCTTGGCAGAATCCGGTACATCGAAGGGCGGTGGGATAAACAAAATGTTTTCGAAAAAACCAAAGTAAAATCAAAGTGGGTGAACAATGAACCCCTGTGGCACGGCGGTGTGAAGTGAGCGTGAATGAGTGTCTGTCCGTCAGCGCTCGCGCCGCATGCACTCGTACCTTACTGTGAGGGTCCGCGAACATCCTGGTGAAGATCTCGCACAGCCTCTTCAACTCCACCCGGCTGCAGAGAGAAAAAAAAAGAAAAAAGAAAAAAGATGAGCTCGATTCAAATCAGCAGCCCCTTTTACGCCGCGAGGAAACGGCGGCCTGTTTCCGTGACTGACCTGAGGGTGCGCTGGTTCTTAAGGAGCGCCTGCAGGCCCAGCAGCCCCTCCTTCCTCTCAGACCAGTTGGCGCTGGCGCAGCGATTCAGCACCTGGAAAAGAAAGGCGGGCGCAGATGCGCACGCAAAAGGCCTGTTGAGACTCATTGTGCGCGGCTAAAACGATTTCAACCGCGCGACCGCGAGCGGGATGCGTTTGACGGATTTAAAAATCTCCGCGCCGTCACGCCGCTAACCTCGGCCACGTCTTCCGTCTGCCTCATGTACGTCGGGATGGCTCCTCCGTTTCGGGAGCTGTAGGACCTTTCCGAGCAGGCGCTGGACGCGTCGCTGTTGGCGTCGTCGTCGGAGTACATGCCGTAGTTCTCGTACCGCCGCCGCGCCGGCTTCTTCTGCGGGCGGGGGACGGAAATGCGATTGAGATCGAGAGCGGCAAAAGGTGCGGGAGAGAGAGAGAGAGAGAGAGAGAGAGAAAAAAACAACAACAAAAGAAACAACAACCCCCGCTTCACTTACAGAACACAAACACAGCTAAACGAACACACAGCACACAGGTAAGAGGCAGGAGAAGAAGCTGACCTTGGACCGCATGTCTCCCAACAGCTGACAGCGTTAAACAGAGGTAGAGTCAGGATTTAGTAAAACACACAGACGTGAGTGGCGCATGCTGACCGGATCGTGCGCCGGGTTACTGCGTGTGTGTGTGTGTGTGTGTGTGAGCGCACGCGTGTGTCTTCATACCAGTGCGTCTGCGAGGGCCTCTTCCACGTCCGAGCCGGTGTTGAGGACCCTCATGGCGCTGACTGAGGAGGAGAGGCGACTGGACTGACTGATGCCGAAGCCCGACCCTGAGGAGGGAGAGACGGCAGGAGGAAAGACAAGAGGGACAGAAGACAGGCGGAAAGCAGGGGACAACACGTTAAAAAAAAAAGAAACCCACTTGGAAATAAAAGATTACGGTTCGCCATCTCTCTCTCTCTCTCCCCCACACATCAGGCAGGCCTCTCACTCGCCTCATCATCCATTCTCTGACATGTACTCATCCCACAAACGCTACGTTTCCCCACGAGACAACCCTGTAAGTTGATGTGATGATTTGTTAGGTGGGGGAGGGAGAAAGTATAGGACATAAAACGCAAGGAGATCGCATCGGTGGCCCCCGCACAGAAGACGGGGGCGGAGCTAAATAAAGAGGAGGGAAAAAAATGGGCGCTGGTGACACTGGCGGAATGGTCGCCGACTGAACGGGGCGGAAACATGCGATTCCACTGGAAGGTTGGGCAACCTGGAGCAGAATGCAAATTAACCACAGAACAACAACTGAGGCTGACGAGAAGAGGAAGAGGCTGAAGGAGAACAGGAGAAGATGCATGACGCGAGTGGACAGGGGAAAAAAAAAAAAAAAAAGGCGGACAAAAATTAGGGCGGAGTGGGTGGGTGAGGTACGGAGGAAGAGTTGTACTCAGCCTTCACCTGCAGCCCCGAAAGCGTCGGGTGTGTGGAGAGCTCCGGTGGAGCGAGAGTAGCTCCGCGTTGCTGAAACCAAAATTACAAAAAAAAAAAAAAGAAAAAAAAAACAACAAAAAAAACACACACGTAGAGAGTTTAACATTCACGCGTGCGCGCACACATACACGTACACAACCCTCGCACTGATCGAGCAGAGTGCGAGAGTGGAAAGAGAGGTTGAAAAACGTGCAAACACATGCAAGTGAATGTTTTTTTTAAATTTTTGGAATCACCCTCAGCTCTTCCAAGTTTAGTTTAAATTCAGACACGGAATCAAAATGCAAGCCCGTGGTTCTGCGCTAACTGTCTGTGGGTGAAAGAGGGTTTTTTTTTTTCTCTTCTCCTTCGCCGCCGCACTCGTCCCGATTTTACTACTCGTCCCTCCCGGGGCCGAGTCGGCGGGCTACTGCTACTCACCAAGAGGTGTGAAGGAGCGTACGGGGCTGGTGTCCCGGCTGCTCTCCCTGCTGGCCTCTCTGCTGCAGCCCTGACTCATACTGGGCCGAGGGATACGACTGCCCCGAGCTAACACCGCCCACGCAACGACGCCGCACCACGGCGGGGAGGGAGAGGAGGAAGAAAGGGGCAAACATGGGGGAAGAAAAAAAGGGGAAGCGGAGAGAGGAGAAGTGGGAGGAGCGAGAGCACGGAGGACGAGGGGGGGGTGTAGAAGGAAGGGGAGCACAAGAAGACAAAAAGGAGGAGGACAAACGTGAGCAGGGCCGGAGGAGAGAGGGGTGAAGGTACATGGAGAAAGATATAAATAAGACAATAAGAGAGTGACAGACAGAGAGAGACAAGAGAAAATGAGCACGGGTCGACCGGCCCCGCAGGAGCATCTCAACGGACTTTGATTATTTTCTTTGTTAGGGCTGCAATTAGCATCATTCATAATTAAGTTACAATCAGTGAATATGTGGCAAATTACAATTTGCTGATTGTTGAAACTGTCGCCGAGTAATTTTCTGTTAATTGGCTGACTTGCAGCGAAGGATTCTCCCCGTCCTGAGATTTTTCGGCCCACCGAGACGATGAGATGCACCCGTCAGGCGCGCGGAGACCGCCGAGCTCGCGTTTAAAACAAAACAAACATTTGTGATATTCGCACACACTCAGGCGCACACGAGAGAAGAAGGGGGGGGGGGGCGATCGGAGATGGATTTAGCGAGGGGGAGGGGGTAGGATCAGCAATTTTCATCCAGCAGCAGCAATCAGCGTCACTCGTCATCGGCCCCCGGTCGCCATCGTCGGCGTGCGACCAGCCAGTCAGGGTTAATCGCGGCCTACCGAAGAAGCTTTTTTTTTGAATATCTCGCGGGAGGGTTCGTTCATCGGCCGCAAACGACAGGTTAGTACAGACGGAGGAGGAGGCACGTTCGTGATGCGTGCGAATCTGCTGATCACGGGCGCCCATCGCCATAACAACACAGCCATCGGGAAGTGGGAGACAGGTTAGAGAGACGGGCTCTGCGGTGGGATGAGGCGGCGAGCTCGTGCTTGATGGAGGGGGAATCGGATGGCGGGAGAAATTGTGAGATTTGGAGCGATGGAAGGGAATGAAGGATGAGGATTGGAGGGATGATTTATGATGTAAAGTGAGGATGAGAGTAGATTGAATCAGGTGGGGGAGGGTGGATAGATGGATAGCAGGCTGGACTGGTCCAGGTCGGGGAGGGGGGGCACCCTTACCTCCTCTACTCGCTCCGTTGTAGATGGAACTAATGCTGGAAGGAGCTGGAGGACAGAAGCAAGGAGAAGGAAAAAAAAAGGGAGGACAGGGAGAGGAGCAGACGAGGAGAAGGTGAAACACGGAGCAGTAGGGGAAAGAAAAAAAAAATCTTCTGATCCAAGGGGCATCACTGAGCAGGGGCAAACATTGGTCATGTACATTTGAGCAGATCCAAGAATTTTATTTGAATGAATGAAATCGAAACCCAGTTCCAACAGGAAGGACAAAAAAAAAAAATTAATAAAAAAGGCGTTTGCGTCTAAGCTCGGAACTGTTCGCTTACCAACGGACAGGCGGGTGGGGGAGGAGTCTCTGGAGCAGCCCTGGCTGCGGGGGATGCGGCTGCGCCTGTGTCCGTCCCCGCCGGCCCCGGCCAGCACCCTGTGGGCCCCCGAGCTCATGGTGCTCAGGGCCGTGCTCGTCAGCACGCGGCCGGGGGAGCCGCTCCGACTCCCCGCTTCGGAGGGACGCCGAGAGAGAGAGAGAGAGAGAGAGAGAGGACAGAACAACAGGGGAAGGGAGGGAGTTCAGTCAGAGCCATAATCAGGCAACATTTCACAATATAAACTAAACAGGAACTGAGGCAATCCTCCATGACGTGAGGATCTAGAGAGTAGCTTTGTATGCATACATACAACTAGCCAAGACAGTTAGCTACTGCGCTACTTTCTACTTCACTCAGTGGCACGAGTTTCCAAGCACTTTGTGGTGAACGTTGCGACGTACGGTATCTATTTGACAAGTTCACAGAATTGCTACGGTGTCACGGGAAAGAGGATTCACGGGGCCAGGAGAGCTGAAAGCCCAAATCAGAGGGGAAAGTGAGATTGAGATTTGAGATTGGGGGCGCGGGACCGAAAAACTCTCGCGCGAATCAAGAGAACCGTCACTTCAGCCTCTCCTCCCCCATGGCCCTCCTGTCCGGAAGCGCAAAGCCCACAGTGTTATCGCCTTCCACCGCGACCCACGCCGCTGTCAGCCCCCGGAGGCGGGCGGTGGAGGAGGTGCCGGTGCCGACGGACTTTCGGGGAACGGGCTCCGGCGCGAGGGAAAGCGAGCTCTTGCTCTTTCTCGTTCCCGCGCGAGAAACTAAAAAAGCCACGCATTCTCACACAGACCTAAATACATCCATCTAAACGACAAGGAGAGGAGCTAACTCGGGATTTTTCATCGACGAGCTGAGCCCGGGCGCGCATGGGAGCGCAGAAGCGCCGGCGGTGCGTTTGGCACGATCGCCCACGACAGCCACGTTTAACGGTCTGTGCCTACGAGTCCCAGCATGCCTCAGCCAGAGTGTGTGTGGGGGGGTTCTGGGTGCACGTGGGTGAAAGAAGTGTTGGGGGGGGGGGTCAGAGCAACAGAGGAAAGGCAGTAAAGATAAAAGAGAGCGGGTAAAAAGAAGTAGTGTTGTAATCTTACCACCGACAGGGGTAGCAGACTGAGATCCTGAGCCATTAAGCCCATTGGTAGGGAGGAAGAGGGGGGGGGGGGCAGAGGCGAGGGGGAAGGAATAGCAGATTAAACCAGATGAATTATGGGCGTCACAGCAAAAGAAAAAAAAAGAAAGAGAAAGAGATAAAGCGTCAAGGGAACACAGAGTTTGATGGGAGCGCGTCCTCGTGTTTCCACAAGAAGAATGAGGCGAAGCTGAAGCACTTAAAAAAAAAAAAACACATCCATTGATCACGCACACACAAACACACACACACACACACACACACACACAGAACCAGCTGCAGATGACGGCCTGGGATAAGCAGTGCATGTTGAGACAGCTGGCACATACACACATATATATATATATATATATTTATATATACACACATGTATATGAAGCGAAGCTCATTCACAATGAAAGGGGAAAAAAAACGCCAAAGAAAAAAAAATATCCACAAGCTCGCTCTCTCTCACGCACACACACACACACACAAATACATATTCTGACCCTCTGTGCGGCTGCCATTTCCATTTCTCTTTCTGCTAATCTGCGGTTCGGAGATTTGGGCTCTGGGCTCCTGATCAGACCACTCGCGTCTGGTTTCTCATCTAAAAAAAGGTCCGGATTTGACGGGCGCGGCGCAATTCAACCTGCACCCATAAACCCGCCCCCTGGCCGGCCGGCGAGTTCCTCTGGGAGAGCAGCTACGCTCGCGTCCGCGTTTTGCGTGGCGTCGGTGGCTTTTGTGCGTCACGTGCGCATTTTTTGAACAACTCGAATGACGGCCAGAGCCAGGCGAGAGGGAGCGGGAATAAACTGTCCACCACACCATCCTCAGTGATGACACACAGCATGCAGGGGGAAAAAAAACACACACACACACACCTCTTTACATGAAAGAACTTGATCGGAATGAGAGCAATAGCGGGTGGGCCACCAATTCCCACTGTGATACACAGAAAGACGCACGCACACACACCGACTCTGACACACAAACAGAATACCTGGTGTGCAATCGGATTCGTCGGAACCTGAAGGCACAAAAACATTTACATGGAGCTTATCTGTCACCGTGAGGGCAACACGTGAAGACACTCCACAGTAAGAGCCTGACTGCTACGAACGCACGCGCGCGCACACACTTCACACCCCCGGGTTTTTGTTATGTGCGTTCGGGAAGGGGTGTGGGGGGGTGGGGGTACGTACGTTGGGACTGGGAGACCATCTTGGTGCGGCTGCGTCCTCGCGAGTCCACCTGGCTGGACACGCTGCTGGCGGTGGACAGGGGCTGCTTGGTGCGTACACGGCCTGCATGCGCGCAGAGGGGAAAAAGCATAAAAATAATAATTAAAAAAAAACAAAACACACATTAAAAAAAAAAAACACACACACACACACAACACTCTACATCTCCCACAAACACTGTGCAGCCCAGAAATCTACGAAGCTACCGAGGATGAGGACGAGCAACTGAGGCTGGAAGCTGAATTTGTCGGATCCTAAGCTAAACACTTAAGATTCAGCCAGGCACGCACGGATAAAAACACACAAGGGATGCTTCAGTGGATCTGAAAGCAGCTTCAGGAAGAACCACGCTTAAAAGGCTGAAGCTGGTTATAAGCCAGAGCCATCCATCCATCCAAGCATTTGAAAGATTTGACCAAACTGGCAACTGTTGCAACGTCAGAGATTAAGTGAGAGGGTGAGATGTTACTGCGGCTGCTATGCATAATTTGTTTTTTGTTTTTTTTTAAATCAAGGATTAAAAATGCAGGTTAGTTTCCGGGTCGAGTGGCTGACAAATGACTGAACTGGTTAATCATTTCTCAAAACAGTTGCCAGTCGGCATTCCGCCGCTCTGCTGATCTATTAATCGTCCCAAGCTCCGAGTGAAACCCCACTTCACGGAGGCCTGCGCGGTCCATCCTCTGATCCACTTAGCTGCGATTTCTGTTTACATCCAGCCGTTCGACTGGGGAATCGATCGGCGGCGGTGATGGAAATGCACAGCTGAGGTCGGCTCGGCGATGGAGAATTTGAAGATTTGGGAAACCGCCGATTCGAAAGCAGCGACTAGAGCATCCCCCCCCAAAAAAAAGCAAGAACACACACATCCACCTAACCACAAGCTTACCATTGTCTGACCTGGTCCCTACAGACAGACAAAAAAGGAGTTTGGCGTAAATGATCACATCTTAGACTAATATGTACAACACACTACGTGTCCGAGTAAAACCTCAGTAACTGAATGTTAAATGTTGAGGCCGTTTTCCGCCTTAAAAAGAGGATTGAAGTGCAGTAAAGCAGCGGATGATCTTAGGGCGTAATTCATTTAGATTAATGGTGTGACGATGAATGAGGGCTGAAGTGTCAGGCTGACGGCGGGGGGCGTGGCCGCACGCCACGAATAAGAGGAGGTGGCGTGGACCGGGGTGAGAGTGAGGGGAGGGGAAAAGAAAAGGAGAGAAAAGTCTAAAAGAAAATGCGAGCCGGGGCCGTCGCCGGTGAAGCAGAGTGCGATGATCTTACCATCCGTTTTATCAGAGGCATCATCTTTAGAAGCGGAGAGAGAGAGGAGGGGGGGGGGCAAAGGATCGACAGAAATGATCGTTCAAAGTAAAAGACACGAAAGGGAAAGGGAAGAAACCAGGGGTGGGGTGGAAATTTTATGTCGGTAACAAGCAAACACAAACATAATGGAAAGTAAAGAGTAAAGAGAAGGGGGGGGGGGCAGAGAAAGGAGAAACAAGAAGAAAGGGACACAGTGTGCGTTAGTAAGAGAACGCCCGTCGGAAAACAGAAATGCAGATGCAGGGATCGACACGGACACACGCTGGAGGTGGAGGTCGTCTACAGAACATGCACACGCACAGAGCACACAACATCCAGGGCACGTGCAAGACGCAGGAGACGTTGACGGGCAGCGAAGCGGGGACAGGAGAAGAGGCCGGTCCAAGCGCTCGTGGGTGTAGGAGGACGTGGCTTTAACCCGCTTCCGCCTGACGGACACCCGAGCAGCGCTACCTCTAAGCTTATCTGAAGGGGATGGGAGGGGGGAGGTGGAGGTGGTGGTGGTGGGGGTGGGGGGCTCCCCCGACATCCCCGCCGATCGCATGCCTGACCGACGCGTGGCGCTCGCCTGACTAGTCACCCGAACTCAACCGGCAGGGCCCTTACCCAGTGAGGAGTAGGAGCCGGGGGGCAGTCGGCCTGCTCCCCTGGCCTGTCCGACGTGCCGGTGCTTAGCGACCGCCGCTGCGTTTACGTCCACGTCGCTACGGGAGCGCTGCAGGGAGGCCGACGACACCCCGCCCTTTGAACCCGCAGGGACTGATGGGAGGAGGAGGAGGAGGAGGAGTGTGTTTGGAGAAGGGATGGGAGGTGATGAGGGGATATATATATATATACACACATATATACACACACACACACACACAACACAGACACATGCAGACCGCACGATACACATATTGATACCGAAACTGAAATGCACAAAAAAGCCACAGTACAGACACATACGCGCCGTTTGCGCGCACGTGTGTGTCGTATGTGTCGTAACATAAAAACAAAAACCTGGAAGTGACTGTACACAGGAAACAGGCAAGGTGTGAATGGACATGATGGTACTTTTTTTTTTTTTTTTTTTAAATATACAGACGGCTGAGCTTTGTCGGAGCTGCTGTTTTTGTGCGCCTGCCGCGGGCGAGTGAGCGCGACATCATACGTTTCGAGAGAGATCGGTGCGCGTCTACCGCCGTGCGCGCTCGCTTTACTCACCTCGCCCCGGAGCCGCTGACCATTTGGAAGAAAGAGGCCGACTGACGGAGGAGGGAGAGAAGTAGGTCAGTACGCGACAAAACAAACGTATACACACAAACGAAATCACGACGATTCGTCGCTTTCGAAACCGCCGGTAGCCGAGCGCTAATTACTTGAGGCTCTCCTGAGAGGAGGACGAGGAGCGGTCGCTCTGCGGGAGCGAGGCCACGCTGCCGGAGCTCTTCAGACAGGACTGGAGCGTGCGCTGGTACGACGACTCCAGCGAGTTGTACAGTGCGTCGGCCTCGGCCGGAAAGTGGTTCCTCAGGCCCCAGTAGGCCCTGGGGGGGCGGGACGGCAGCGACGAAGGAAGGCAGGAGGAGGAAGAGGAGAGGGATTCAGACAGGAAGAGAGGGGGGCGACATATTTGATGCTACTTCTCTTTCACATTGTGTAACTTTCAGAAATGCCTGTGTGTGTGCGCGCCCGTCTTACTTGCGGGCCTCCACTCTGGCCTCCGAGTCGGCGTCCCGAATTCCTTTCTTGATGCTCTCGACCAAAACTGCCGTGTGCCTGCGAAACGGACACAGAAGGTGCGAACAAGTAGAAGAAACGGGGTCGGAGCTCGTCTCGTCCTCGACCTTTTTGCGTTTATGCAAAACCGGCGCCGCATTTAAATCGCCCCTCACCTCTCTAGCGAGTGGGTTTGCCATTCCTGGAGCAGAAGGTCCAAGAAGTCGTAACAGCGCCTGGAGGCGACACGTATCCATCAGTTCCATCACCGCAAAAACAAAAACATAATCGGAGGATCTTTTTTCCTGCTCGTTAGCAAGCTCGCGACCTCACCTCCGGACAGCCACGGACTTGGACGTGCAGTTGCTGGTTATCAGAGGGATGAGCCTGGGAACGTGCGTGTGCTGCACGGACGGCGGGCGGCGGAGAGGGAAAGACGCGGAAGGTAAGATGAAAATGAAAATCCAGTAAGCCGACCTGCAGCAGCAGCAGCGGCGCTCAAGGGACTCACCCGTATGATGATGCGGATGGCCGACACGCCGGACGTGGCCATGACTTTGGCACAGTTCGGGATGAGGTTGAAGAGGACGGGGACGATGGCTTCCGCTCCGTGGTCGAATTTGTTCCCCAGCACCAGCGACAGGTGGCTGCGGGAATACAGGGACGGAGGCGCATCGGTAAAAGTACCGCTGGTCCGGTGCGGCAAGAGAAAAGGACCTCCGCCTCCGGGCGGCCGACGTATCAATCAACACTCACGCCACGGTGATGCAGGCCTCTCGAACCACTTGCGAGCGCAGGTCTTTCGCCGACAGCTTGAAAGCGCCGTCCAGGAGCCGCAGGTGCTGGTAAAAACAGTCGTAGTTGGCTGCGCCGGCCACCAGCAGCGAGCGGATCTTTTTCAGCTGTGAAAAAAAATACACAGGAGACACCGTTTGGGGTTAAAATGGAGATGAGACAAAAAAAAATAAAAGGCGGTGTCAAAAACTGTGCGAGGGTGAAGCTACTCACGGCGTTGGCTCTCTGGTCCCAGTCGTGCTTGTCATCGGAGCAGACCTCGCGGATCTTGTTCAGGTTGTCCTCGAGGTCTCTGGTGGAGTAGATCTGCCCGGAGGAAGGGAAGGGAAGGGGGCACGGCAAACGCGTGAAGGACAGCGGAAACCCTCGGGCCTTAGACATGAGCACGCGCGAATGTGCGCAACACGGGCCCGCGTTCGATTCGGCGTACCTGGACGGCGGGGACGTCCGTGAAGGCTTTGATGAAGTCGTCTTCGTCGACGGCCCCGGCGCCTTCCTTCGATACTGGAAGGTGAAGAGCAGATCTGGTGTGTAAGGTTCTGTTTTAACACACTCACGCTACACACACTGAATGCAGCGGGGGAGCAGTCTCGTGTTTCTAATGGACTTCCTGGCGGTAATAGGCATGTCAATCATATCTCTCTGGGGGGCTGGAAGCTGGCTGTGGACCGCACCCCCCTGCAACTCCTCATCGGGGCTTCATTTCATATCCGTCCCATGTCAATGGGCCCCTCCCGACGGGCTCCCCCTCCGTCAGGCAGTTGGTTTACAAAAAAAAACAAAAAAACCCCAGCAAAACAACGGCCGCCTCAGAAGCAGGTGAGCAAACGCTGACAATCTGTGCCAAAGGTAGAGTCGGGTAGTTTCCTGTTGGCCCTTTTAGCGAGGTCACGGCCTTACAGCTGTCGCCGTGTGCGATAACAGGCCGAGCGCGCCCTTGACTTCAGTCTCTCACAGCTGCTCCGCGATCAATAAGGCTGTAATGATCCTAGTGGCAAGAGATCACCGTCTTGAGTTTCCAACTGACACGGCGATGCGAGGGACTCGCTTGCTTGTAAAAACAACATGTTCGCAAGCGTGGCGCTGCCGACGGAGATGCATTAGCGGGCCGCCGGGATCGACCGCGCGGGCGGAACGCGGCTTTCTTCCGATGAAACGGGGAGATGGGCTCGATCGATACGCGCGAAGGGGAAGCGGATGCAACGACTCGGCAGGATGGAGACTCGGCGGAGAGGACGAGGCTCTCTCTGGACAGGAAGGGACGGTATGAAACTGCGGCGAAGGCGTCCCGCAGCCCCAAGATACGAGCGCAGACACCGGGCTGATTATGAGAATATGAAAGAGCATCAGGTTTCTGAGGAGACGCAGAGGGTGGGGGGGGGGGGGGGGGTGCGTCACACATCTGCTTACTCATGTAATTTTATTTCTTCCACCAGGCCCCGAAGCCTCTGCCCCTGCACTGTGGCTGCCAATAAGCTGCTTTATACAGAAGCAGAACATCCTCGGGAAAAAAATAATCCTCAACTGAATTATTTAAGAGGACATTAAAAGGTTTGTGGACTTTGTTTAACTTTGGAGGTAAGTTATTTCACCAAACCAGTGAATTTGGGTGGGAATGACGCAGGCATCAGGGCGAGGGGTCTGATGTAGGGAATCGCTCCTGTCCTGAAATCGGGGGCCACGTAGGACACGAAGGCGGAGATGGGTCACCCGGTCCTCACGTAAATATCGACGTACGTGCTGGAGCCCAAAGCCGAAACGCAATGCCCTTCCAATATCAAAACATCACATCAACAGCTGTAGATATGCCGAGAGCGTTCTTTCCCAGATTGAAGGAATTACACGGAGTATCTGTGAAAATGGGAACTTGTTTGTCAACCACTAGGATTTACGAAAAGCTTAAAGAGCGCTAATCTCTAAATCTCAGATCTGAGCACCGAATGTAAAAATGGATTGAACGCTGGGCTCAAGCTTAGACTCCGACAAAGCCTAAAAAATTAAGACTTTCCGATTTGCGTGACGCCGATCGTTTTCATTTGCGACTAACCAAGAGGATCTACTCGTCGCGAATGAAGGATCTGAACCCCACGTCGTCGGAAACGTGATTGGATGCACCGCTGCGGGTCTGCATCCACCCCATGCGTACAGTCTACAGCTGATGTAGGTACCTAGCTTGGCGCCGGTAGCGCTGGGCCTGCGCGCGGCGGACGACTCTGCGGCCTTCTTGGGAACTTTGGGGACCTTGAAGGCGGCCTGGGCCGAGGAAGAGCGATTCCCGTCCACGCTGTCGTCATCCTCGAAATTGTGATCTGGAGGGAGAGGGAGAGAGAGCAGCGCGTTACCACCCACATCCAACTTTTTTTTTTTTTTTTTGCAGACAAATCAACACACAAAGAGGCTGAGAGAAAGCCGTTACTTGACACTGTCATCTATTCTCATAAACACGCTGAGACCGGCTTTCTAAAACTGTAAACAAAAAAAAAAGTATTGATTATTTAAACTCTGAGGTGGTTCTGAAACATTTCAAAAGCGGCTTTATTTATGCTGAGCCCTGAGCTTAATTCACAATGAACGGCAGAAAAGGAAAAAAAAGGTAAAGACGAGATGCAAGAATGGGGGGGAGGTCGTAGGTCTGCGCAGAGCCTGGTCAGGAAATCACTAAAATCAATACTAATTACAAACGCACCTCTGGTAAGAAGGCAAAGCGAAAAACCCACACACACAGCGTAGACAAAAACGCAACCCCCGCGATCGAAGCGTCCGCCTGTGCAACCGGTGACTGCCAGAACTCTCCAAAGCCCAACCCTCATCCTGCATGCTAGCAGAAACAGAGCTAGCGAGAAGGCTAGTGGTGAGAAACTTAGGATGCGCTTGCAGACGGCTGTGCGGCGTTTTAGAATGTGCATCTACTGGCATGAACTCCCGTGGAAGGCGACATGCGAGGATACACGCGCACACACGCCGACTGTGGAGATGAAACGGTTGGCACAGGAATGCAGTTGCGCTCCGGTCGCTCCGACAACCTGCCGTGGAGAAATGCGCCAGAGCCACCACCCTACACCTCGACTCGCGCGTCGACTTGCCTCCGCGCAGCCGACGCGCGAAATCAACGACATTGCGTGCGTGTGTACATGCAAGCCACATGTTCGCAGCGAACGCAAAGTCCATCGTGTACGCGCTCAGCTGACGTGAGGCGGACACGTCGGGAAGCAGGCATCGACAACGTGAAACATTAACGCGCGCTGTCATCGACGCACAACACAAACACACCCAGGTTCATCCCCCGGCACTCACAGTCACAGATGCGCTGGCAGATAAGTCGCCTCATGCTTCTGGGAGGGCGTGGTGGGTCCCCCCCCTCTTCTCCGAGAGCCGTGCCCCACGACGCGTAGACGCGGCTCGCGCGCGCTTCACGGTCGGGGGCTCGAGCCGCAAGCGCACGCGCGCGCGGCTCACGTCGCTGTGCGAAGACCCCTCCGCCCGAGTGCGAGTGCCGGCATTTTCTTTCGCTCCTCTCTACCTATCTTTTAGGCCCCCCCCCCCATCCTCTCTCTCTCTCGACCAGCATCTCTCCTCCTTCCCTCGGCAGCCTCACAGCCAATCAGACGGAAGGTGACATCATGGTGTTGCAGCCAGTGCGGGGGCAGGACTATGAATGTGCGTGCGTGTGTGCGAAAAGGGAGCGACACACACATGCAGACACCCCAGGAATATTAACAGGGCTCCTCTGTCTCCCTGCCGGACCGGCTAACCTAAACTCATTACCATTGACAACACACTCTCCGGCTCCCACGCCCAGTCGCCGCCGACAACCCCTCAAACCACTTTTCACGCCGCTGAGCTGAACTGTGACACGGGAAACACGTTCACTTCTTCTCTCTCTCCGTCCTCGCATGCCCAAAAGAACAAAAGATGACAAGAGAAATGATGAACGGGGTGGTGATTGGGTGGGGGGTGAGACCACACCCCTCCATCTGAGGCCCCTGACCCTCCCACTCGCACACACACATCAGTGTGAGGACGGCGGCGTGTTTCACGGTTGTTTGGACTCCGTCGTTCGGGGCGCCGGATTTGAAACGAGACGATGGCTGCGAGATTTTAAATCTTGAAAACCCAAGCTCAACAACACTGTTATAGGTCAGCATCAGGGGTCAAAGTTCAGGGCCTCTCCTAATAACAATGTGAAACAACAAAATGAGGAAACCGGATGGATGATGAATAATACAGACAGAAAAAAAATCCCTGAAAATCAGTGGATTGAGAAGACTCCAAGAGAACCCAATTAATTCACACTCGTTCATGAATATAAATGCCTGATATTAAAACCCACAAGTCCATTAGCAATGGCCCGCCGTGCATCATGGGTCTTTGCATTGATTAGCGTCGCTGTTAGCATGATTAGCATCTCCTGCTTTTGTCTAGTCAGACCCCGCGGGAGCAAATGTCTCCGGGTGAAGGGCAGAGCAAAGACACCAGAGAGAATGAGAGAGGGTGGGGGGAGGGAGAGGATCCCTGATGCACACATGCTGTTGCCATGGCGACCTGCGCAGACCAGCTTCTCAGATGAATAGAGCAGCAAACGTGGAAAAAAACAACAAAGATGTTCAGTGGGCCGGCCTCCACACATACCCCCCTCCTCCAATTTAGTTTAATCACAGTTGGATTCAGTGTTTACACACTGACTTCATGTCAATGTATCAAAGCAGGATGGATTCTGGTCTGACGGGGAGGAGGGGCTCCACAGGCACAAGCAAATAGCGAGTCGACGCATCCAGAAAGACGCGCACAAACACAGGGAGCTATGTCAGGTCCGCCTGTGGACCAGGCAGCGTTGCCATGGAAACTCCAGGCCGAGATTCCCCTCCCTCTCCGTTTCAGAGGGAAGACTCAAAAAAGAGGAACGAAAAGGACGGGGAGAGGAGCCAGATCTGACGGCCGTCCACAACCAACGAGCGGGCGGTCAAATGAAAGATGTGCACAAAGACATAAACATACACTAATGTGAAATAAAGTGTGCCGATCCCTGAAGCGTGCAGGAATAACCCCAGAGATATTCCTAGTGCAAAAAAACAAAACAAATATGAGATAAACTGAATTGTAAGAAGAGACGAGAGGGAGGGAATGAAGACGCATGGGTTGTTACTCTGTCGCTCTGTGTCTAAAGAGACAAGGACAGGAGACGGAAGCTGGGGCGGACTGAAGCACACAGCTCAGATCTGTGAAAACACACACACACAAAAACGCGAACGAGTCTTCAGCTGTGACCACACGGTGGCAGCACTGGCTCTGCTCTGCCGAATGACTTGTTATGCTTTCAACGTGCCCCCGAAAGCGCCACAGCTTCAAATAAAAAAATCAACAAATGAATAAAATAAAATAAAAATGGCCACAATAAATGTGTTCTAACTGCCGCGGCGTTTCTCTTACAGCCCTCTTGGCCGGTGGGGGAGAACGACGCGAGAGGAACGGTGACCGCCGAGAGAAAGCCGAACTGTAGGGTGTTCTCAAACGGGGCGCGCGGCCGATCAGCGTATCTTGGACCGATAACAGAAGCTCGCCTGACCTTGAGTGATCTGTGAGTCGCCCACCACAAGGTGTTCCCGCTGACGTCCCATTTTGACATCGCATGGCACCCGTGCGAGCGCGAGATGGGAAGGGAGGAACGTGAGAAAGGCGCTGCAGGGAACTGGGACAAAAGCGGTTTTTAGGGAAAAAAAAAGCTTGCGACCGCCCCAGCTCCAAAGTAAACTGGAGGAGGTATGTGTGTCGGGGGGGAGTAGGCTCTGAAACCCGTGGCTGTTCCTGCAGAAGCGGAGCACTATCTCGAGTATTACAGCACGGAGGTAAAATATAAGCTGACGCACACCAGGCCGATCTCATCACACAAGCGTGCGATAACGGACGACTGTTCCAGTGCAAAAGAGGATGTTATTACAGAGGAGCGATTGCAACATAAACGCGAGGGAGGCGCAGTGAGAGCGAAACGAAGGTTCAGACGTGGGTTGGCTAATAGATGACAGATCGTCCCCAGACTAGCTTCGGGAAAATCAACACACACACACACACACACACAGGTATAATTTGAGTCCCAGTTCCAAGTCAGGGAGAGGGGAGAAACCCTAATATTCGGAGGAAAGCTTCGCCATGGCAACCGTCCTAGCCTGGAAACGGGGTCACGGTTTTCCTTCGCAGGGCTGGAGATGCACTGGAGCAGAATATGCATGTCTGCGAGAGAGCGAGGGAGTGAGCGAGCGTGCGTGCGTGTGCGCGCGCATCACTCCCTGTCAACACTGAAGCACTATGCAAGCAATGAAAGCTGCTACTGATGGTCAGTTTGCAAGGCAACGAATATCTCAGGGGCTTCCACGGCGTGTATGCATGCATGCATGTGTGTGTGTTTGCATTCACACAGACTTGTTTTCAGACAGAACAAAATACACGTGAGGCCAGAGCCGGGCACAGCGCCGTCGACGTGCTTTACTTTCTCACGCATGAGTACCTACGCGCATCTGTTCGAGAAAAAATCCCGTCTTGTGCTACTTGACGCACAGGTGACTTAAACCCGCAAATAAATAACATTACCTGAGATTATGCAGATGCACATATAATTTTTTTTTTTTAAATCCTAACACCGATATCTCATCATTCCGTTTGAATCGAGCCAAATGTGTCAGTCGATACCGAAATAAAAAAAAAAAACGAACAAAGCGACTATTATTAGAAGGCACGCGCACCGACGGGTGGGATTTGGCGCTCGACGACAGGAAGCGGCACTGCGCGAAGGAGTTCGTCTCCAAGCCGCTGAGGAACAGAGACCGGACTCTCCCGGCCATGTTGATTATATTTCATCTAAATTTAACAAGCGTCTAAGAGAGACCCCTTTATCTGCTGTCGCCGTGGCAGATATTTTAGTCCAGCTCTCAACAACATTTTCTGATGTTTTAATGATCGTCAATCAGTGGCAATGGGGTTAAAGTGTCTCACTCACACACAGACACACACACCTGTCCAAAGACCTGTTTCTCAAAAAGATCGGCGCGAGAGCTCGGGACAGGGAGGCAACGGACGAGAGGGTCATTCACGGTAAAGTCGCCGCGTTATCCTTTTTTTTTTCTCGTTCCGGTCCGGCTAGAAAAGTCGCCGAAAAAAGCACAAAACTTTGCAGGCGTGGCGCAGGAATCCCCGCTGGCTTCTGTGGTTTCGGCCGAGGTGCGTTTTGTAACGGCGAGCAACGGCCTGGGTTCGAGTCCCGCCCGGTGATGCATCAGCTCGCTCGAATGTCTCGCCTCTGCACGAATTTCACTGAGACAGCAGCAAAAACCATCGCCGAATCCCTAGGACGCACACAAGCTCTGGCACGTGCACTTTTAAAAGCGCACGTGAATGCCGGACAACTCAATGGAGACACATTAGGACACCCCGGTTTCTCTCCACACACACACACACACACACACGCCGATGTAGCCCACATTCAAGCCAGAGCACTCGGGGTGAAAGTGCTCGGAGTTTAAGCCGATTTCGATCTAAACCCATATGCTGACAGGCCTTTGTCTGAGCGCCAGCATCCACAGCCAGATGAGATTAAAAAACACACACACACTTACCATCGCCATCATCCCCGACCGCCATGGTTACACACTTGTGCGTTACGAGTAGAAAACCTCCCCGTTGTCTTTGTGTTTCGCCCGTCTCCCTCTGTTCTCCGGTCGTCTCCTCTGTGCCCCCCTCCCCTCGTTTGTTCAATCTCTCTCTGTGTCTGTCACGATGAATTGGGGGGAGGCGGTGATAGGCACGGCGCTGCGACTCGGCTACTGCGAGAGATCTCCGGCGGCCTCCTCCCTCAGCCCTCTGCCCTCTCTCCCTCCCTCCCTCCCTCCCTCCCTCCCTCGCGCCTCTCCTCCCAGCAACAGCTGCCACAAACCCCCTCGGAGCCGATGCCAAAAGCTGGCCTAAAAAGAGATGTGGGGCGAGGGCAAGTAAAAACAAAGACCTAAATGTGTGCGCGTATGAGTTTGTGCCCCCGGTGCTCGGAAGTTGAATCCTCTCTAGGTCTGCCGAGTGAGTAGAGGAGAGCGCCAAAGTTGGGGCTAGTCTCTCAGGGAGAGACGGCGTCTACTTCCGTTTCTCTTCCCCACAAATCAGCGATTCGCCCGTGGTCCGATCTCAAAACACCACTTTCGGGGAGGTGGGGGGTGAAAAGCGACTCCCCCCGCCGTCCCTCTCCCGCCACCAGAGATAGCATCATGGCGACTATGCCCACAACGTGCCCTCGGATCGTCAGATCGACAGATACGGAGGCGGGGCGGCCGAAAGGTACGAGCTGCCAGAGACGGCCTGCGCTCGATGACAACACCAGAGCTCTCGGAGAGCACACATTTAATGATCCTCGGGTGTGACGTTCACGGCTCCAGCAGGAAAAATGTCGTTTCGCTTCTTATAAGTGTGTCTTAAGTCGCTTAAGTGCTACAGAACCCAATTTCATGTTCTGAAAAGTTAAAAATGAGCGTTGTCTAACGACGGCCGAGACCGAGGCTCCAAAAGAGGCGCTGTTCGCGACTCATGCTGGACGGCAAAAGCCCTCGGCGACGGCTTTCGGCTCAGGTCTGACTCCGCCGGGAAAAACCCACAGCATCGCAGATGCAGATTAAAACCATTAATCCTGTTAGGTCCTCTTACAGGAGCTCATGGCAACACGCCGACACAACCACAAGAGCACCGCGCAGATTAAGGCACGCACAAGCACCCACCAACACACACGCGCCGTCTTGCTCTCTCCCCAAACGCACCCGAACCTGATGGCGGCGAAAATAACTCCCGATGGCGCGACTCAACTCGGCGGCGCTCGGAAGCCGGAGAGACCGTGACACAAGGGATGACAGAGAGGCACTGACCGTGACTTGGGCTGAGAGCCATGTTGCCTGAGTTCAGGGCTTCATCAAAACGAGCGAAGATCGTCTGCAACCTGCGGAGAGAGGAAGGAGGGAAGAAGAGGAGGAAGGCGGGTCAGAACAACACATACTCCGACATACTTTAAATGACGGTAGCAGAAGGAGACTGGATTAAAAACCAAACTCAATGGAAACAGTCCGGAGCTTTGACCTCGAGACGGGCTGTGAATCGCTGAGTTAAAGCAGCAGCAACATGTGGACAGCCCGCCCGTCTGCCTGTCGGCGGGTGGGTGTGTCTATTATGTCGCACGCATGAAGCTGCAGCAGCGGCGGACGACGGCGGACCTCCTGACATCCCGCTCGGCACCAAACACGCGCGCGCTCGCGTCCGCGCGATCACCCCGCGATCTGAGGGAACGTCGATCTACAGTAAATGCCGCCCCCCCCAAAAAAAAAACAAAAACAAAAACAAAAAACTAACAGCCTCCGTCATCCACTCTGCTTGCGTGACTGATGTGACAAAAACCCGCGTCCAGAAACATGTCCCGGTGTCACGCCCCCCCCCGCCGCCAAAAGGTCGGGCGCGAGCGCGCAAGGAGAAGAGCCATACACACCGTCCTCCGTCTCCCGGACTGTCTTTAGTTTACAGGGGACGGTCCGCGGCTTAGAGGCTTCCTTATAAGTGACGATTAGCGCTGCGGCGGGCTGCTCGGCTGTGCGGCGTGTTCACGTGGCTCCCTTCCGTTCGTTAACGTACGGGCTTGCCCCAGAAACAGGCCGAGCCGTCGGTCGGTCTCCCGCACTCGTTTGCCTCGGCATTTCGCGATTAACGGGTCGCAGCGTTGCTGCGCAACGTCGCTTTAGCTCCCCATGCTAGTGGCACTCTGGACCTCGGCTCCCTCCCTCAGCTCTTTGTATCCAACATGGTGCAGTGGCTCCGAGAGGGAGGGAGAGAGGGCGTGTGTGTGTGTGAGAGAGAGAGAGAGAGCCGAGAGACCAAAGCATGCTACGGGCATGCGACAAAGCGCCACCTGCCCGTCGTACTCATGTACCGGACGCTTCGCGCCAACTCCCGCGCGGCGGTGGAAAGGGTTAAAATCTCTCTCGCGCGCGCGTGCGTGTGGACTTCACAGGACGGACAGCAAACCGATTCAGTTACCCTTTACATAACCTCCCCTCTCATATCCAGACACGCACCCGCGCGCACGAACGCACGCGCGCTCGTCAGAGACGGGGGGAGGGGCCGCGCGGCCAGCGGCAGACAGAAAGCGAGGCCGCCCCGTCTCCCTCCGCACTTCCCTTGTTTATATTCCCTTCTGCTCCCTCTGAGCTCTCTCTATCTCTCTCTTTCTTTTTTTTTCATAAAATGCTGCCTCCGTTTTCGCAACTCTTGGATTCAGCGATCTCGTCTACGCAGCCCAGGGGCTCTTACACAGAGCTGTCGATCTGCGTTGGAACGGCTGTCGGGGGAAGATGGTCGCCCCCTGAATCCAGCTGGGATGACTCGCACCTCTCGGGAAGCATATTTTGTCCGGACGGGTCTGCTGGATGTCAACCTGCGTATGACCCTCTGACAGGAAACCGCTGTCACAGGTTAATCCTTTGTTGCGGGCACAGACTCCGGCCTGCAACCGTAACTCCCCACTCATCGCTGCCGGAACTTAGAAATACAAACAGTCCAAGTTTCACTTCTGTCCACACACCAGGGAGTCGGCGAATTGATGAAATCCAGGCGGGTCAAGCCGGGTCACGCAGCCGGGTCAGGCTGGCCCTCGCTGAGAAGAGCGCCGCTCGCGTTCCGAGAGGGCTCAACAGTCGCAGGAGATGAAAATTAAAAAACACTTTCCGGTTGTGATCTGAACCTTCCGGGGTCCTCTTCGGCCCCCAACATCAACGCCTGCTTTTCTTTTGCGCTCCAGACGGACCGTTCTCGCTCGGAGCCATAAACAGATGAGCAAGAGACAGGAGTCATCACCCTGTCCTTACTCCTCTGCGCTGTCATTTCCTCTTCTTGTCCCCCCCCCGTCATGACAACCCCCTCTCCCTGCACCATCTGATGCTGGTTCCGCGGGGTTGATATGCGATCCCGTCAGCGAGACCTTGGCTGCGGCCCTGCATTCCCGCCCGGCAACCGTATACCAACACAAAACGCGTGCAGACGCACACGGCCTCCGCCTCGCCTCCATACTAGCGTCACAAAATTGTGGGTAAATAAACTAACGGGGACAACATGTTTGTGCTGCTCACGCAAACAGTTTTTTGCGAGACGAAACGCGAGCTCCACGTCACGGAAGGAGAAAAGAGCGCCGGGTCCGACCGAAGTCCTCGCATCTGTCGGGCCGCACATGAGCCACGCACGCAGCGGTCTGCATACACAGATGGCGTGTTTATAGTGGAGGCAGACGGGCTTAATGTGCACGACGCATGACACATGGCCGCCGCTGCATTCTCAGACAAAACGCTCATGCCAAACAGTCGGCGTGCAACGCAGGCTGCTGCATGGATCTCACACGTGGGAGAAATGGAGGGGGGGGTGTCAACGTCGCCTCAGAATAACCCTCATCTGGGCACATGTAACCGGGACGACCAAAGAAGGACCTCTATAGACACACGCACGCACACACACACACACACACACACACACTTTGGCCAATTTTTCCCCCAACTCTGTCACTCTACCCAAGGCATTTGTACCCCATCTGCCCCCCTCCCGTTCCAAAGTCAGTCAGCATTGTGCTCTGGATGAAAGTGCCTCTGTGTGCGTGAAGGGCAGAGTGGCGCATGGCGTGGCCTGGGACGGACTCGAGCGCCCGAGGCCACGGGACCCGCCGCACAACTCCTCCTCCCCCGCTCGACGGAGCATGCGCACAACGCACATAAACACAAAAATTAAAGATGCCAGCCAGGGCCGACAAGGACAAGGGGGGGTGTGATCAGTAAAAAGGCGGGCAGGATTACTCACCGTGCGGCGGGCAGCCCCCTCTTCCCCACGTCTGCTCGGACCCGCTCCCCAACGTGACGATAGACGTCCACCAACGTCGTTATGGAGGCCTCGCGTACCTGCGAGACAGCGGACATCGATCGATCGGAAAAGCTGAAAATGGAAGCATGCGCACGCACGCGTCTTCGCGCGCAGTGCGCAAAATGAAGGCACCTAAATGTTCATCTTCTCAGTGTGGATTGGTGTTTTGGAGCAGATTATGGATACTTTCCCACAATAATTCCATGTAAGATTACACTCTTTCATCACTGCCTGGGATTGGAGAGACTAATGGTTGCAAACGTAAAATAATATTGAAGAAATATTTTTTTTTTAAAAACCCTGAGGGGGCCCGGGAGACATCTGACTAGGTAGTTAGGTTGCGGGCACTGTTGCGATCAGGCGGTGGGATGCTGTTAAAGGGATCCTCTGCCACTCAGGGCGGGCGGGCCTTTGGGTTGACGTGCATTGGCTGGGACAGCACGTGGGTAGATAATCAGTGGGTTAGACGGCAGGAGCAGATTTCGGCTTTTGGGGAGGGGGGGTGCGACTCCGCGGGAGGTTAAACCAACCTCTCTCTCGCCACGGACGCACGTACTCAGAGCCTGTGCTATTGCGTGTGTTAATGGCTGGGTGCTGGCGCCCGTAATGCAGCAGTGAAGCTGGGTGGGTGGGTTGGGGGGGGGGTACAGAACCCATCTCCTCGCTAATAACAGTAATAATCACAGAGCTGCCTTGAGCTGCCTGCCAGCACCCCCGGGATGCTGAGGACTAAACCACAGGCTTTAGCCACGGGCCGGTGCAAGGGAGAAACGAGGGAATCAGACCACGCGCGCAGCGACAAGACGTGTAACGTGTAACGCCCATCCTGCGTCGCCTTCCTCTCACCTGTGGGTTCTGATCTCCAGTCAGGGAGCAGAGGTGAGGAACTAATTTACTGAGGCTCAGCGGCTGCGCTCCGTACCTGAAAGACACACCAGAGGACAAGGAGGTGAGGGGGATGATTATCAAATGACGATGGAAAACAAGTATACATATACACATAGGATCAGGATAACGACCTGCTTGAGTTCTCGGGGGGGGGGGTTAAGTATTACTGCAAAAATAATCTCTAGACCCAGAAGCAGACCATTTACATGTTTTCCTCAGTCTAATCAGGACAAATGGATGTGCAGGCACACTGTCTCCGTCTCCAGCTTCGCTGTGAGGTGGCGGCTTAGCATTTAGCACGACCGTGCCACTTTCTATTAGTGAAAAGATGCCAAAAGTAGCACTGGGACCTCAGCGGCCCAGTTTTGCTGTGTGGCGTGCCCCCCCCCCCCCACGAGGTAGAAAACACTATAACCCGCGCCCGTTTGAAATGCGTCTTTTCGTTCGCACGTCTGCAGGTGCGTTTGTTTAATGACACTTTTGAGTTTTTCAAAACGCAGGTCCGCTGTGGAAGACTCCGGGGGATTGTACAAGAGCAGAATTCCTGTTACAGCTCCATTTTTTGTTCCACTGACAAACCTATGTGCAGACAGGCCCATTTTAATTCAATTTCTCATATACATAAACTCCTTTTTCTTATTTTCCCTGATATAAAGTCCAAGACCTCTTGCGGCTCCTGGAAAAGAAAATATATCTGGACTGGTGTATTTTCTTTGGTGGCTCGACAGAGACTCATAGCAAGTCCTCCATCAGGCCTGACGACGGAGCATGAGAACAAGTACGAGTTCAGGACGGGGGCAAATTGAAAACAGACTTTTGAAAAACTCCCCGAGAGCGATCCGCGTGAGGAAGGCGGCGGTACCGTTCGTCGCGAGCGCGCGCGTGTGTGTGTGCCTCCTCTACGGAGTCGGTCACACAAACGGTTAAGAGGATTAACGCTCAAGACAGAGACTGTGGAAGGTTTCTCGAAAACGGGGCACGTTCGTGGGACGCACCGGAGACACCGCGTGCGCATGAAAGAAATTCCGCCGTGTGCAGGACGAGAAATTCAGTGAGCTGGTTTACGGTAAGTATGTTTATATATCTTTAGATGGGGATACTTTTCTGTCAGGACTAATGTATGACTAATGTGGGACCCTCTGCAATGCATTTCTTTCCTATTTCACCCTGGAAATGATACAGATTTGGGGGAGGTGTTTACTCACGTGTTGAGCGTGGCGCTGAGACAGAGGCAGACTCCTTCTCGACTGCGGAAGTTCTTGTGTTTAAAGCCAGGAAGCAGCCTTTCCCACACGTACTGGACAAAGGAGAATGAGGGGGATAAGTGTGTGTGTGTGTGGGGGGGGGGAGAGAGAGAGGGTCACTAAGAACGAGCAGAAGTTCCTGCCAGGCAGGCAGCTCACCGGGGGCCTGAGCAGATTACAGAGTACAGGGAAGGTTACAATCTGCGGAGATGTGCGTGTGTTGAGTGTGCGCGTGTCTGTCTGTGTGTGTGCGTGTGTGTGTATGTGTGGAGACGACCCAAAACGGAACGGAGGCCTAGCCTCTCGTTTCCACAAGAGGGAGCCCGAAACCCGGAGGAACTCTCTGCTCCACTGAGCATCTGTTACTGATGCGCCAAGGCGGCCGCGATTTGTCACCTGAACGTACGACAATCGACCTGAGGAGGTCTCTGAAAAAGGTTTCTCACGGCTGAAACCGTTCATGCCATCTCTGCTGAACTTGAAACTGCTCTAAAGGAACAACCTTTAACCGTGTGTAATGTGTTTATATTTGATCAACGCCCGAGCGATCTTGGAATGACAAAAACTGCCGTGTTGCACACGGCGGTGGATCGAAATCGCTGGGTCTCCGACTGGTCAGGATCATGAGATTTGTATGCTCGTGCTTGTGTCTGTGTATGAGTGTGTGTGTGTGTGTGTGTGTCTCACCATGGGTGAGGCGGTCTGTTCCATGCAGCGAAGGATAAGAGCCTGGCTGTTCTCCCGAACCTGGTCCTTCCCATCGCCCATCCTGTCCACAAGGGCTGGTAAGACTAGAGTCAGAAAGAAGAGAGGGGAGAAGGGAGAAAGAAAAAAGAGAATATATATATATATAAAGACGTACAGTATGTTCACCAAACTCGTAACGTAACATGCTTAAGCGACGCCACCGCGGCTCTGACGGCACGAAGGGAAGGAGAGGACGGGAAGTGGGAAGTGGACCGTGACTAAAGCAACGTCCAGCTCATCGAACGCTCTCACGTCAGTTCCGCTTTAACGTGCAGCTGATCTGGAAGCGAGGGCCGCGCCGGCTCACGCCGCACAGAATAACAAGTGAGGGCCTTGAAAGCCGAAAAAAGTTTCGAATAGTTACTGTAATTGCTTCCCGTGCATTTCGCGACTTTAATATCAGACGGCCGCACGATGGCGTCTGATCGAGGCCCAAGGGTGCCACGGAAAGCGCCGTCAGCGAAATTGACACCGACGGCGTGTACGTGGAGGTGCGGATGGTGCCGTGTGTACAGAAAACGCGGAATATTTCCTGCCTTTAACTCGTCAAGTTGCGACGGCTCGTCTCCGTCTGCAGCGCGCGAGCCCAGATCTAGTGATCTGGACTGAAAGATGAGGACGCTAAACTCCGAGTCGCCGAAAAACTCCAAACCGCCCTTCGACATTCTCGTCGCGAGGAAAACACAAAGAGTGAAAAAAGTTTGAGGGGGGGTGTGTGTGTGTGTGCGTCATCTGTCCTTTTTCCCGTGTGTACATTATGTCATCACAACAGCTGGTTGCCCCAGGCAACAAGGACAATTCCCTCAAACAGGAAAAAAAAAAAAAAATGAATGGGGGGCATTGTTGCACGCCACAACGTCATCTGCTATAGTAAAGATGAAAATGCGCGGGCAGGCCCGCGGGCTCGCTTTTCTTGCATGCGGCGAGTCGACTCGTTTTTGTTTCATCTCGTTTTGCACCTGCGCGGCCACTGGGCCAATCGCATCGCTCCGGCCTTATATGACCGTCGTTTCCGTTTGCGCTCCACATCTGGGAGCTGCCCGGAGTCGAATCCTGCGTGCGCGCACGCGCGAACGCACGCGGCGTGAGGGCAGCTGCCCTCGTGCAATGACTCAGTCCTGCAGATCAATACAATCGCTCGGCCTCAATGATCTCATCCTCCTTCCCTCAGTGTTTGTGTGTGTGTGGGAGGAGGAGGGAAGAGAGAGAGAGAGAGAGCAAGCACAGGAAAGGAGAGATGGAAGTCAGACGGAGGGAGGGAGATTCCAGAGCTGGCAGCGGCTGAGAGAGATGTTTTTGCCATCAAGCTGAAAGTCACGCTTCTGTCTCACACACACACACACTACGAGATGTGTGTGCGCGCGGTGGCAGACTGTTGCGCGGCGTGACTCGGGTACCGTCATCCCCTGCCGAGCGACAGCCGGCGACACCTTTGGCGGGCACGCGCGAACGCACGCTGGCAGAGCGTGTAACCCGACACAGGAATCGGGTCCGTGAGGTCGTACGAACAACAGCTACAGCACGGCAGACAATTCAGAGTCTAAATACGGAGACTAAAGGATGCAAAATATAGCCGGGGTGGGGGGCAGTGCTGCTGGTCTGTTTCAGAGGAACCACAAAGGGGAAGCGAGAGACAAAATAGGAGGACAGGGAGCGTGGAGTGAATTGTTTTCCGAGCTGCAAAATTTGTTCGGCGGCAGAAGCCGAGGGGGCGTAGTCGTCTTCGACGAGCGCTCGCGATAATGGAGGGAGCTGTTTGCCGAGAACTTTTGAGCCAGAGGAACGCAGCAAAGGAGGGAATGCTTGTAACCCCTTTTGCAAAGAAGGGCAAACTAAATGAAAACAATAAGCGTAAGAAAAGCTGGTTTGTGCGGTCGCAGGTTTTGCACGGGTTTGTTTTTGGTATGTCCCGGACAAGGGTTGTTTTTTTTTTTTGGCGCACAAGCTCAGTTTAAAAACAGAAAAAAAAACATTCCCTGTCAGATCATCTCACCTGTGCCCAGGTATCCCTTGAACCGCTCTCCCATGCGGTCCACGAACGCACCGCAGATGTCTATCCCCATCAACGCCACCTGGAAAAAAAAACACAGAGTGAGTTTTTTTTTTTTAACGTCCGCCCGTTCCCACGCCAATTCCTGGACATTCCCACGAGCCTGAATGGAAATATCAGACATCCAGCTCGAACGCTGGAGACCGTCTGTGAAGTGACGCCACACGCGACCTATGAACGGTGACACCTGAGCCTTCTCTGTTTGCTGCAGTTCAAAGCAAAGACAACAGGGGGGAAAAAAAAACAGTAAGTGGGCCTTTGAGTTGAGATTCGTCGCCCAAATGCTCGACAGCACGGAGCTCGGCCCGAGGTTTAAAATGTGCCTGTGTAGAAAAAGAGGTTATGCTCTTAGCAGGGAGGCAAAAAGTCTAAAACGAAGTCCCGCTTAACAGCTACCGTCTTAAAGTTTAGGCAGCCGTGGTACTCTTGATTTTGTAACCGCGCCGTGACATCTTTTTTTTTTAACAGCAAGTAACAGATTCGCACTATTTTTGGGGAATTTGGTTAAAAAAAAAAAAATCCGAAAGGCCCGTGACTTAAGTCAGCAGCGGGATGAAACGCCGGGGTGCTGTCTGGCGGCGGGGCCGAGTTTTCCGCTGTGTTTCTGATTAGGATCGCGTCCCGCGCTGCGCTTGTGCTCCTGGAATGCTTGTTTTGGCAACGCCGCGGCGAAACTGAACCCCCCCCCAAAAAAAGAAAATCCATTAAAACGTTATTCTCCAGACTCCTCGGAGTGGGGAGCCAGACAGCAGAGGGGTTTTTTCCCTATTTTAGTCAAAGGAAGAGCAGAGCCAGGTAACTGCTGTAATAAAAAGGGGAGAATGGCGTGGATTGTGTGTGTGTGTGTGTGTGTGTGGGGGGGTCATAGGAATGAAGGAGAAGTCTATACCACAGAAAAAACGTCACCTGAAAAAGAAACATGAGCTTTGGGTCAATATGATGCCTGTTATACTGACCTAATTTGGGGTTGGGGGGGAATGGGAACAGCAGGAGAAAGAAGTACAGGAAGGAAAACACCCCCGGGCCTCCCCTCCCCCTCCCCCGCCCGGCACCAAACAACAAGCTCGGCGCCCACAACCATATGGCATCTTCACGTGGAGACAACCGGAGAGGAGGAGACAGGGGACGGGAGGCGGAAGGGGACCGCGCTTGTTGTCGTTGTCCACCTTCTGGACAACAGCGAACAGAGGAGGAGGACGAGGAGGAGGCAGGAGGAGGCAGGAGGACGCTCCTTGCCGCCCTGCAGACCCTCCGCGGCGAAAAACGACGGGCCGGAGGGATGATCTCGAAAAGGGCACAAAGGCAAAACGTGCGTCCCTAGACCGGAGGCTACGAAAACATCAGGACGGCCGAGGTGTGCCGGGGAAGAAAGAAAGAAAGAAAAAAAAAAGACAAACCTGTAAACAACTCGCCCTTGTATGAATGCTTCTTTGTGAGGACACGGGTTGCTGCGTATGGGGAGGCTCAGACTGCTAATTCGCATACCATGTACAGGCTTTGCTCTGGGTTTCGAGAGAGGCTTAAAGTGACTTTCGGGTGGAAAAACAGGGACCGGAGCGAGACTGTGCAAAGGTGGAGGCCAGCGCGTTCACTGTCCCTTAATCTGCCATTTTTTTGTCGTTTTTTTTGATAAACCGATTCATCTGTTTTGGCTACAAAATGCTAGAAAATAGAGATAAATGCCTGCCACAGTTTCAGAGAAACTGAGGTGATGTATTCTGAGCAGAAGTCGCGCAATGGGTTTCCCATGGAGCGCGACAAAGGAAAGCATCAAGTTCTCGTGTTCGACCAGATAGAAGCGTAAACTTGGCACCAGGAGCTCTTCCCTGAGCCGCTGATCCACCGATAATAAAGCGCAGAGAAAAATGTCTCGGCGCAGATTAAGAACGTTGTCTGACCCTCCCCCGAAGCCAAGGTGTATCCTCGCCGGCTGTAGCTCACCCAGCTCCTGCGGCCGCCTCCCGGCAAAATAGCTGCAATCAATTCTCACCTCCGGACGGCTTTTACTGTCAAACATCTCCGGGGAAGAGCTGAGTTCCCCGGGACAGCGTGCTAAAGCAAAAGCCGATTTTCAGGGCCCTGCTGCCCGTAGAAGCAGGATGCACCAAAAAAAGACACATAGAGGAAGACAGTCGAGGGACACGAGGACTACTTACTGTACTTCATCCATTCGACCAAAACAGGAACTTGAGTGCGACAGTCGCATAAATCGGAACTATTTTTTTTATTTATGGGCCGTGACTTGTGTTTTTTTTCTGCTCACCTCAACCTTACCCAATTTATCGCTCCAGTTCTCCATTCCCCTCTTATTTCTCTCCCTGTGCTGACACAGCATCTTTCCCACTGCTGGCCCTTCCTTCTTTTCGCCCAACAGGGAACCAATCGGCATCACTAAAAGCCTGCCGCGCGACGGCCTCGGGGGGGGGCAAATCACCGCCAGACACTGATCTGAGCTCAGGTTACAGTATGTGTCATCTACATAAAGGGGCAAATCTGAACAAAGGAAACACTTTGGCACCAAAAAGATGAAGATTTAAGTCCTCATTTGTGAATAAAGAAAAACAAAAGTTGGATACTCCAAGTTGGATCGCCGCTTGAAATAAGCGTAAAATAGCAGCAGTGGCGCGTCTTCATCAACTTCCCTGTCGTAAGTGGAAATCAGCTTAGAGAGTTGTATTTAAAAACTGTGACAACAAAAGGACGGCCAAGTCAAACGAGCCTCTTCTAACCACGAGCTGAGGGGCTGTCAAAAGATGTGCTTGCAAGAGGCCAAGAACGGTTTCGTCATGCAAAACGCACAGTTTCCACTCTTTGCGCTCTTGCCGAGTCCTGCGTATCAGTGCGTACAGTGTTAATCGGCGCCAAAAGGGAGTCAGATTTCAGCGTGCCTTTTAAAAAGAGACTGTTTTGTCTCGCTTTCTGGATTGGTGCGTTATCTTGCCATAAATGCCACATTCCAGCACGTGGGGTCAAGAGACAAGGCCAACACACACACACACACACAGTATGAAAAGGGTTGAGAATGAAGAGGAAAAACTGAGAAAAGACCAAAAGGGAGATTGAGAGTGAGAGTGAGAGACAGAGTGAAAAGGGAGATAAAGAGGGAGAGAGAGGGAGAGATGGAGAGAAAGCATGTCATAACAATGCGTCTTCTGACCCCTCCCCCATCCCATCCAGTCCTCCAGAGGTCTACAGTCCTGACAATGGGTCCCTTTAATACCGACACACACACACACACTCAGACAAAACAACAAAATAAACCCCCAACAAACCACAGAAATGCCTCGCAAACGTCCTCCTCTGTCACTGGGGAGAAATTTAAATGTCTGCCTCTTTGGATGCAGGACTGGTTTGGTCGAATTTTTAAAACGGGAACGGGGCCTCCAGATTTTTGTAAATTTTGCAAGAAGGTGTGCTGAGTGCAAAAACGCAAATTAAATCTGCTTCTTTTGACTTGATCGAAATCGGATGAGAAATGGTGCGACCGGGTTAATTCTCCCGGTTTTAAAGCTCGTTCAGAATGAACCGCTGCTTAACTTCTTCACATTGAAGCCCCGGTCCGGGCATAAAAATGAATTATTTTCCTCTGCCCCCCCCCCCTCTCCGTTCACTTGATAAACTGGTGTACAATAATTTATGAACAGGCCGAGGGGATGACTGCTGCAGTGATAGTGTGATATCCTCACAGGATGACTGGCCAAGATCTCTCTCTCTCTCTCTCACCTTGAAATTGCTGGAGTTCACCCATCCCGTTAGCTCGTCGATGGTCTTATCCAGTCGGGGTTTGTCCTGCTCCACGTCCGGAGAGCGGTGCGGGTCGTTCAGGTAGTCGATGAGATCCTGACCGACCTGCAACCTGCGGGTAACGTCTTTCTGCAGTACCTGCTGGTAAAAATAGTCCATGTTGTCATGTTCCTCCATTGGGCACTCGGTGCCGTGTGGCCAGCCGCTAGAGCCGGCCGAAGACAGGAGACAGCGGTCGGCGAGACGTGTTGTGAAGGAGCGAAAAAGATGTTAACTGCACACCCGTGAAGGGACAGAGAGGCTGAGCGGTCTGGACTGCGTCTAACTGCTGTTTGACCATCAACATTCAATACCTCGTAAAATGAATAAATCAATAAAGCGTTAATAAAAATAACTGAATGTTATAACCGCAGTCAAATCAAAAGCTCAACTTTCTGCGACAAAGACGTAGCTCGTTAGCTTCCTTACTATGCAACTTTCGCTCCGAGGATTAACTTAAAACTTCGAGAAAGTTCGGAAAACGAGTAATAGTGGTGGACCCCGACAGGTTCCTTCAACGTATCCGCATCAAAACAAGCTAGCAGCCCTGGCTGGCTGTCTGTTATGCTAACAAAAATAGCACCTTGCTACCTAGCACAGCGACCCAAACAAGGACAGACCGCTTCACATCAGCTAGCTCAGCTAGCTAACGTTAGATATCTGCAGGCCTCACGCCTGGCTCCTCTCCGCCCCTCTATTCCATAACCAAAGGCTGAAAAGTCTGCTGAGCTTCAGCTGTCGACTCCTTCAGCGGCAAACTTGGTCCAAACTTTTACAAAAAAGGACACAGTTCCACCGAAGCGGTAACTGGCGGTCTCTTTAATCCAGGAATAATCGCCGCCGCCACTGAATCCGTTAGGAGGCAATGAAAGCTGCGCTTTGCCGGGGACTGCAGTTCACCAGGAGGCGCAGCCGATCGCCGATCAGGCCGATGGGTCTTCGCGCACCGCACAGCTAGCCAGCGTGATGCCTGATCTAAAATGTCGAGTTACCAAGTGGAGACGGGGACCCACACTCACGCTCAAAGAGTGAGATATATGCGCAAACTATGTACAAATCACATTTTTGTCATTTTCCGTGGCTAGACAGGTTCTGTTTTCTCTCAGAGCCGTGAATCAAACAAGCCGCACTGTTTATGCGGGCGTGTCTGTCATATGCGCGGTTATTTGGTGACATCTAGCGATGAAACGTCTTTCGAGCTCGCGTTCAGTTTGCCGCAGTTCACTTGTGGGAAAAAAAATCACACGGGACAGACAAAGCACATTTACTATTAGTCACTTTTATTTATTCGTTTGTTTATTTTTTCCATTTACTTTCTTTTCTTAAACATAAAACTGTTAAACAGCTGTCGAAGAGAGGGCATTAGTTTCACAGCCATTCAAGTCAGCTATGTATGAGTCCATCTTCATCTTTCTGTCGGCTCTCCTTTATTTCAGTCCTATCCATAGTCCTGCCAATCTCCCCAGCCTTTGAGCCCTTGCCAGTCTCTTTTTTTAGCGCAATATTTTGTTACTCTGCATGGCAAGAGAGATAATGCTGAGATCCTGTTGATTTGAGGGAGTGTCTGTATAGCGTAAAATAAACGGTTGGTTCTGGGGCTTTCCAGTCACTACATATCACACATGCATGTCGCATGTTTTGTAGAATTGGATCAGTGGGTATTTGTCGCTCATCACTTAAATACATAGATCTCACCAGGCCCGTGTCAAACACTATACCTCAATGTTTCCTCCTGTGCTATTTGGGGCATTCATCAGGTGAAGTATATCGGATATTCATTATAGTCTACATCATCAGTAAACTGCCAATTGCACAAAGCTACATTAAATAAACTTTCAAATACATAATTTCATGTGATTGTCAAAAGGCCGAGGTGCCTTTGTTTACATTCTAATACCTATCATCTCAACTTTAAAGAAATTTCCATTTCATTTTGAATCCCTGTTTCACCAGAGTTAGCCCTGATTGAAATCCAAATACTCACAGCAATAAATTTGAATGATGGACTTCACAGTCCACTTAAAATAGCAGGTATACCACAGTTGGATCAGTTTAACTAAACTCACTCTGAAGAGTAGAGGGACTGGAAAACCCACTGATGTAAACAAGTTTGTCTCTGGTGCTAACCTAATCCAGGATGTAAACAAATGCTTTAGTGGTCAAGTAGGAGCCAGTGCACAGGGCTACTGATAGGATTGGATCAGGGCCTATGAGCCAGTACTTAACCACACAGTACACAGAAGAGGCCACTCACTCCGATGGCAGAGTCAACATAACGTTTTCAGTTGCCGAGGGTCTGAATCATAGGTCCAATTTCTTGTTTTCCATTTCAAAAACAAACAGATCTCCCTCTCTGGATAGACAGGCATGGACAATTACAATAAGCACTGAAAAAAGAAAATGAAACAGTATTTTGTTGGCCAACCCCAATTTTGAGTTTGTTGCCATAAGTGCAGTTTTTTCCCATTGCAAAACATTCTCTGTACAAACTGAATCAAAATCTCAACAGAAGTTTCTCAGATGCACAAATAGTTCACATGTCCCAGTCCTTGCTTCTTGCCTCTTCCCAACTCTTTTACACTTGAGAGTTGAGCTGGCTGTGCCAAAGCGTTCACTTTTTGTATTCAGAAGATTTGCATTTTCCTCCAACCCGGCTCTGCTCGTCCTCCATGCTGCGTGTTTATTGGTCAAAGCAGAATGAATCACAGAATGGTCACATATAGGTGTGATGTGATTGGTTGAGATGATGCTTCACAGAGAGCGAACTGTTGTCCAAGATGACAATATCATCATTTTTTTTTTAGCGTGAATCGAAGCCCTGCAGTTCCACTGTTCCACCTCCAGCTATCCAGATGCCGTCGTCTACGCCCACAGATGGGAAGTCGAGGGAGTGAGAAGCAGTATGGTGTTGCGAACCTATTTTTTTGTCCTTGCAGTGCGAGAGAGAGAATGAGACAAAGAGGAAAAAAGAAGAGTCCATCCACCCATCTACCCATCCATGTTCCTTCCACCAACCCCCTTCGTGCAAAAACGAGGTTGCTGCAAAGCTGATTGGTGAGCAAGAGGAGAGAGGAGGGGCAGGTTCAACTGATCAGGGATCATTGGTGATCAGTCTATGTAGTGATCAGTGATCAGGAGCAGTGAGTAGGTGGGTCCAGCCCCTCCTCTCCCCTACACCTACCCCAGTGCCCCCCATCACCCCAACCTCATTTCAGCCCATATCAGAGCAGCAGGACCTGTAGACAGAGGTGGCCCCCCCTGGCCCTCCACTGTCAGAGGATGATGCAGCAGCGGCACAGACGCTGGCCACCTCCATGTACAGAGGGAGGGGGTGTCACCGGGGCAAAGTAGGCATGGACCTTGATCTCTGGAAGATGGGCCTGTGGAGCAAAATAGTGTATTAATATAAGGATATAAGGGGGGGGGTAGTAGTCCATGAATGCACATATGTTCAGGATTTTCTTCTGTGTCTATGTAATTGTTGTATTTTTCCTTTCTTTCCATACATGATTTTTTAAGATAAAATATGGTTGAGCATCACTGAGCAGAAAAGAGATTAAACGTCCACTGACCCGGATGCGTTTGATTCCAGCCCTGGTGACTTGCTGACAGTCGTAGAGCTCAATGCGCTCCAGACGATGGCAGCTCTTCAGGTGCTCCAGGGTAACGTCAGTGATGAGGGGGCAGTTGTCCAGCTCCACCACAGTGAGGCGCTCTTGGCCACAGGTACTGCTGCTCAGAGCTCGGATGCCGTCATCTGTGATAAGCTCGCAGTGGGAAAGGGACTGTACGGGGCGCAGCAGACAGCGATGCAGGTGGATTAAAGCTCAATAAGCATGCAGACAGGCTGAAGCAGAGCCTGGCACAAAATCAGAACTGCAGGTGGAAGTGGTTACCAGTGCTTGCAGGCGAGGGCAGTGGATAGACAACTGAACCAGGGTGTTATCTGTCACCTGAGGAGAGGACAACCTTTATTAAAGTACCTTTCCTCACATGTCCGAGAGGCTTGGTTCAGTCTTTGGAGGCATGTGTTGCATGTTCATGTCTAGTTCTGAATCCCACAAAAACTACGTTTTTTTTTCTCCTGTGCAACTTCTTCTCTGTCTCCCTTGCTGCTTTAAATACTGCGATCATTAAACTGCTCACTCTCCACTCTTGGCAGGAAACATACCCTGCAGTGCGCACAATCACATCTATGGTCAACCCAAACAGATAAAAACCAAGAATTATTCTAGATTCAAGATAAATAAATACCACGAGCATGATGTTGGGAATCAGAAAAAGGAAATTACAAGTTCTCTTACCAAAATACATTCTTCTAAGTCCATTTTTTCAAGCTCATGACAGTTCTGTGAGGATAAACAGATGGTTTTACCATTTGTGTAAAAAACATTACATTCATCTCAGAGACACGGAGGCCAAATGGATGGCTGACCTCGCAAAAGATTAACAGATAAGAGCACAGGAAACAAAACTCACCCTGGCCAGCACCGTGAACCCAGCGTCTGTGACATGGGAGCATCGTGCAGCTTCAAGAATCCTAAAAATTATATAAATATTATATGTTCACATCCTTGAGAGGGATGGTGAGACAGGCGTCTCTCTGCATCTTTGTGTGTAAATACTGTATGTGTATGTGTGTGTGTTCTCACTTGAGCCGGGGACAGTTGAGCCCCAACGCGGTGAGGGAGGCATCGGTTATGTTGCTGCAGCCAGACACACAGAGGATCTGTAGCTTGTGGCATCCTCGGCACAGACTGACCAGGCCTTCATCTGTTATTTGCTGGAGGCAACAGAGGACGGCACAAAACAAATTACGAAATCACAGAGGCAGAGAGACGCATCCCTCATGCATTATTATCACTCTCTCCCTCCTCCCATCCCACAACAAACTGTTGTTTTTTTTTCTTACTGTGCAAGACTGCATATTGATGGTGGTGAGTTCTGGGCAGTGTTTCTGAAGGTGTTTCAATGCTCCATCATCCAGCTGGGTTCAAATAAAAAAAACCAAAAACAATATTGTCAAGCAAGACACCTCAATGATTTACATATGTGACTACACTTATGTTCTCTTGGAAAAAACACTTCCCAGAAAACAGAGTCCCCATTTCTCCAATTAGTTAAATCAGTAGTGATGGTCACATGTGCCTACTGACCCATGTGAACCTCCAAAGAAGATTCATGGGGGTTTCATACTTTGTTTCCGCAGGCAGGAATAATTCACTAGACTTTGGTTGAAAAACAACTGAGCACACAGACTGAAGAAAATATTTCCTCCACAGAGGCAGCAGGATAAAAAATGCAAGTCTGACAAAAAAAATAACCAACCTGACAAAAAAACGTTGTTTTTTTTTTATTGGGGTTCAGGAAGTGAAGAAAAGGGGCTTCAGTCAGGCCTGCTATGAATGTTCAGCAGTGGGCAGGAAGTGTGCTGTGTACTGTGTTTTATACCTATATTTTCATCACAAGCATGAGTGAAACACTGTACCTGTGTGCAGCCTCTGAGGAACAGTGCTCGTAAACCGGTGCAGCCTCTAGCCAGAGCCTCGATGCCGTCGCGTGTGATCTGGTCGCACCACGACAGGTTCAACATCTCCAGCATTCTGCAGCCATCGCTGAACGCGGACGGCCGCACACACACACACACACACACACACACACACACACACACACACATGAACATACAGATTACGGTGTAATGCAACACAAAACAGTGTGCATACTGTAGAAAGAGTGCGTGTGTGTGTAAGACTGAGATGCAGAGAGTGTGTGAGGTTATGTGTGACTGTACGCTCTCAGGCTAACGGGTGAGGAAATGACAACTGTTTCCACATGGGCGCTGCCCGGCGGGGTTCGTTATGTTGGGGTTTAGTCATCCAGTGTGCGGGTGCTACCTGAGAGCCTTGAGGGAGTGGTTGCTGACGGACACACAGGAGGTGAGATCTAGGTGTTTGAGCTTGGAGCAAAACTTGCTGAGGCTGAGGCAGGTGCTGTCGGTGATCTTGGTGCAGCCGTTGAGGTTCAACACTTCGATGTTCCTGCAGTTCTGAGCAAATGTCCTGGGAAACCGTTGAGCGGTGAGGAGGGAGAAGGGGGAATCATTCGAGAGTGGCTTCATTGAATAAACAAGAACTTGGATGCTGGGAGTTGCATTGGAGCCAATTAACAGAGTCATCTACAGGCCCTTGGGAGGTTTTTGTACAACCACTGCACTGTTTCTTTTTTTAATCATGTCCCTATTATACAAAAAACCCCAAGGAACAGGTTGTATTCATTTAAATTGAATTAAAAATGTTTTTAAAAAGGTGAGAGAAATCTTTGAGTGACGCCATGTAAAACTACACGATCAACAGGTGTCAAAATTACAAAATTAAATCACCCCATGTCTTTTGTTTTGTTTTGTGTGTACACAGTAAAGTGAGATTTAATGGCATGCAAAAAAAAGAGGGTTTCCAGCGCAGAGACCCGAGGGACTGAACAGGCACGAGCGGCTTAAACTTTAAACATAATCACACGGGCGCAATATCGGCAAGTAATCAAACCAACGTGAGAAACGATGAGGAATCTCACTTCATGGAGGCATCTCCCACACTCAGGCAGCCCCTGAGGCTCAACTGCCTCAGGAAGCCTCCGCAGCGCTTGGAAATGTTCTCCACCACCCGTCCCTGAGAAAGAAAGAAAGAAAGAAAGAGAGAGAGAGAGTAATTTGAGTTGGGCCACAGGACAGAGGATCAGCTCTGACGTCACTTTCGGCACCAAAGCCTACTGACCCAGCACTAAGCCTCGGACTGGATAATGCTACTCAACGAGCGCACACATTCTCTCTCTCTCTCTCTCACACACACACACACACACACACACACACACACAAAGAACATACTGTGCAGGGAATCACACGCACAAATACTGTCCATTCACCCCCCCTCCCTTTTTTTCTCGCTCATAAACAGACCCATCACCTCTATGTCTGTCTGGAAGTTGAACAAGTCGATCTTCTGCCAGTTGCTGCCGTCCAGGGCCAGGACGTTCCATGCCTGAGAGAGCGACAGAGACAGACAAGTGGGTCAGACAGAGGTGGGGGAAGGTGACTGTTAAAATATAATATGTGGGTGAACCACTACTGTACAGGACTTCTGAACAACACGGACATCATTTGTTTCTTTCTTCATAAAGCGAGTCCCGTGGCTGGTGATTTCGCATCTCACATTCTCTCATCATTTTGACTGGACAAAGCAAGGATGGTTGAAGACACTACGCTCTCAAAAACAATATGTGAATTAAAAAAAATATATATTTTTTTTACTGTTGCCTTAAGAAAATAATTGGAAGACCAATCATAACAGTGGCTGTAGGGATACAGAACACCTGCATGAAGCTATGCAGAGATAAGCTACCCAAAAATCGAGAAAAAGATCAAAGTATATGTCTCTGTGACAAAGTGTACTTTGTGCTTTGTCACAGAGACATACATTACATGCATCATACATTATTAATTTGTGCTGTTGTAAGAGAAGCAGTCGCCTTGGCTCTACATTCGTAGTCCACATGCCAAGCCCCTTGTTATCATTTTTTCCATGGACAGCTCATTCATAAATGGCTTTTTAGCTGCAGTGCACAATGGCAAAACAGCAGTCCACTTACACCACCATCACCACCAGATGGCACTATATTATCAACATTTCTCGACAACTCAGCAAAGGCAAATGGGGTTTTGATTTAACCACACTACAGTTTAGATATACATGAATGCATTCTGTGAAGACGGGGAGTTTGTCCACATTGCGTGACCTGGAGGTGGAGAGAGGGAAGCGCTTACCTTGGATACTTGGGCACACCTACAGAGTGTAACCACATCTAGGTAGGAGAATATTCTAGAAAGAGAGAGACAGCAAAAAAAACAGGATGTGTTTGTCACTGATCAACCATGGTTCTCAGGTTCAGTTTCTGTCACAGCCTGAGTATCTTTTCTTTTGTGCTGGAGAATACATGTTTTTTTTTTCAAAGTCTGCAGAAAGCAGAGCAATCCCCTAGGTTTGGCTGGTGGCAGGAGAGCCCCACAGACAGGCAGCGTTTTGAGGCTTGTGGGGCCGGTCATTTACAAAGGCAGGCTACTGGGTCAGCTCAATCCATTAATCTGCCAATGAGTAATCTCTGGAACTCAGACAGGCAAGGCCACAGACAGCCTGGGACACATAGATAAACATATGTACTGTACTATACACATACAGGAGCGTACACACATACATGAAACACAGCACGTGCACCTCCCAGTGGTAAAATGACCTGTTGCTGCTCAGAGGAGTGCCTTAAGGGGGGGAATCTATGCAAAATTTGAGGTATTCAGAGAATTGTCACGGTGCCAAAGCTCTGAGTGCAGCTGGGGTCTGAATGCCCTTTTAACCCCAGGAAACAGGAGCCGGCCATTGTTTCCTTCATATAGACACGGACAAAGGCTGTGTGTTTTGATGTGTGTTTGGCCGGGGCATGTTGGGACACGTCCGTCTAATCTATACTGGAGTCTTGCGTCAGGGAGTACATGCGTACAATCGACAAAGCGACAATGCAAAGACGCTCGCACACACACACACACACACTGAGTCCCTGAAATGATTGCAGGCCACCAGAGAAGCTGACCAATAAAGCGGGTGCCCATCGATCTGGGTTCTAATACCTGGTTAATGGCTGTGGCGCTCATCATCGACTGACTGTCTGTTTTAATCAAAACACAGTTTGACTTTCCATTATGACCGAAAACCGGCCTTTTACCAACCACAGAAGAATTCTGCTAATCACGCTCATAGGGAAGCAATCAATCATTCTGAGCTGACTGACTTTTTTTTTGACATTTGTACTTAATAAAAATAATACCAGTTGAGATCATGTCAGACTCTTTATATAAAAAGGGAGGTTTCTGAATAGATGGGCTGCGGATCGATCGCCAGCATGGACTTTTTCACAGGAATGAGATGGAGAAGACAACAGAAAACGGAATAGGTGACATAGCAGAGCCAAATTCAGGAGGTACAACATCGTGAATTCATTTTTTCAATTTCCTACATGCAGAGAGCCCTAATGCTGCTTATATGGGCAGAACAGAAATTAAGTTAATAGCCTTTGATTGCTCTGTTGAATCCTGCCCCCTTTTCTTCCTGACATGGTACATAATAGGATTTTAATGGAGCATAGTCCCATTTGTTGACAAAATGTACACCTGGCCCTTCAAGCATGGCTCGATAAAAGAGTCGGGCCTTCGCTGTGAGTCTGGGACTGGTTGCCATAGTAACACCAGTCAGACGTGAATTTGGGTGATGGTGGCGAGGGTGCTGAGTCAGTGCTTCTGGGCAAGAGGACCGAGAACCCCTCTCCTCTGTCAGACGAGGTTCTTCTGTATCACGGCGCAGTTTTCACAGCTTGCATCCGTGCCGCACTGGCCCAGATAACGGCTGTTTACGATGCAATCCGACCAACGGCAGAGGAGCGTGAAAACAAGCAAGGCGCCCGGGCTCGCTCACGGTGATGCCTGAAACGTAAGCGGCGACACTAATGACAACGCTAATTAATCAAATTAACAGATTAATTAGCCAATAGTCCTGTGGCGGCATACTCGCCAGCACATACCACACGGGTGATCCACTGCAGTGGTTACACACTTTTTTTTTCCCCAATGGCGTCCCACCCCTTAACAATCGAATACAAGACTGACAGAGAAATCAGCAAATATTTTGCCAAATAATCATGTAAGGAGTTTTCCAAGCCAAACAGACACATTCTCATACATTTACACTCCCACTCAACACATAATTCTAAAAGTGGTGCAAATTAAGGGAACATGTGTGATGTTCGAGGTACTGTATTCAAAGT
Source organism: Psettodes erumei (assembly GCA_016785225.1). Taxonomy (NCBI): domain Eukaryota; kingdom Metazoa; phylum Chordata; class Actinopteri; order Pleuronectiformes; family Psettodidae; genus Psettodes; species Psettodes erumei. The sequence continues at coordinate 3,262,002 of JAFBJZ010000408.1, forward strand.
TCTGCACGCAGATCTGTGTTGGGGTTATTTTTTCACATGCTACTGGGACAAAACAATGTCTCTCACTGTTTACCACGGTGACAGGGCCTAACCACATTATAAATATGAAAAAAAAAGGTTCCAGTCAACCCACTTCCCATGGTTTTATAAACAAGATTCACTGCCGTCACAATGAGTCTTCCACACAGCTGATGTTGTGTAAGTGTCTCAACATGACACATGTGACGGCAGGTCATGTGTTGCAGCTGCCGAGTGCATGTGAGTGCATGTTTTTTTTTTTTTTTCTTCTCCGTCCACCAGTGAGAGTGAGCTGGTGTTTAATGGGTGCACTGGAAGCCTCAGTGGAGACACAGCTGGATCAGCAGAAGAGCACAGCACTGCGGAATTCCCCACCAGCTAAGACAAGCTATTTATAGCACACGCACACGCATGCACGCACACACGCACACAGACGTACAGTTTGCATAGGCCCAGGAGTGTTTCTCGCACACATGTGCAGCACTCAAGTGCAGAAATAAACGGCCCGCAACATGTGTGTGCAGAGGAGCACACAGGTGCATCCCTTTTTAACACAGATGCACACACACACACACACACACACACACACACAAATCCATATATAAATCAATGTGGAGGATGAACTGGGGTACGTGCACGTGCGATGTCAGATTTATGGGTCAGCTGGTGCTGCGAGACAAGATATTGGTCTGTAGGTCACACGAATTACAGAACTTCATTTCAGACTAGTGACCAACATACATCACACACACACAGACACACCTAACAGTACACAACACATACACCTAGTGACAAAACAAACACACACATACTCCTACACACTGTTCAAGGCTGCTTCAGCTAATGAGTAACCCTGACCTAAGCCGTTGTCCCAGGGTATGTTGTGCGGTACATCGTTGTGTGTTAGTGTGTGTGTGTGTTTGGGGGGGGTCGGTACAATTAATCTTACCTAAGAAGAAGCTCTTTGGGGAGCTTCTTGTTAATGGGGGCTTCATCGCTGTTTGAGAACACCTGCCGAGACACAAGATAAACAGTAGCATTAAGCAAGTGTTTGTGTGTGTGTGGTTGTCCGTGTGCTGTGTGTGCGTTTGAGGTGGTCAAGGGCAATGAGACAGGAACGCAGATCAAAACAGAAACGGGAGAGCATCGCCATGATCTTCAGCAAATCCACCAAAACAGGACACCAGCGGATAGATCTAAACCAGTCTGTGGGCAGTTTTCTGTTATTGCGCACAACTCAAAAATTGTTTAATGGAAATAGGCCCTCGCACTTTATTTACATTTACTCGTGGTACGATACTAGCTCCTACCTCCTTGAGCGATCCCAATAAACAAGCCAGAGGTACATTTGGCTTTCCTCTCCTCTTTACCAGCTTATAATTCTGTTAGCCTGGTCAGCTTGTTGGCATGCTTATCTCAATTAGTCTACTCACTGGATGTCTGGCCATCTGCTGAATGAGACACACAGACGCGCACACACAGAAACACACACACACACACACACACTTGCAGGTGATGCAAGTCAGGGCTCTCTGTGTGAAGAACGGAGGCAGAACATTCTAGATCAGGTGGGCTGCGTTCAGCCATGAATTTCAATGACGGCAAACACCCACATCCGCTCTGCCTCTGCAGACACGCATCCTGACAGTGATACACTTGTATCCTCAAAGACTCAGAAACTGCATTTAAAGGGGGGGTTCTAACACAAATAGCGAAAGTGGGAAACGGTCGGGGGGGGGCACCGGAGGAGCGAAGGATGCCTCCTGCCTGCTTCCATGACACGACGCCTCGAAAGAAAGAAGCCATGAAAGGAGGATGGGAGAGAAAGAGGGAGGAAGAAGTGGGGAGGCAGACACGGCGGGAAGGGGGGGGGGGTGAGAAAGATAAAAGATAGAGGGCTGGTCCAGTCAAGGTCCAGCAAAAGATCAACTTGGCCGGTTTGAAACTGTAACGTCCGTGTTCGGGTGGCAGCTCGGCAGACGAAGTGGCCTGAAACGCAGTCCTGAACCCATCGATTAACCGCGTGTCGATAATAGCTCCAGGTTGTGGCTAAAGACTCGTCCATCACTGTTTCCCCACATCCCCCCGAACTGAATAACACAACAACATCGCGATCTCCCTATTAGGGCTGGGGCCAGCTATCTCAACGGGCAGCTTAATCGAGGCTCATCAAAAGGTTCGACACTTCGGAATAAAGCCTTTTATTGCTACCATGTGACTCAGCATCGGTTATATTGAGAGCCGTGTCAACTGAGTAAACGGAAATTAAATTGACCTGCATTGTAGAATACTGTATGTGCTGAATGTTCAGGGGAGAAGCGTCAAGAGACAAGGCCTTCAGTATATCGACTCTGTGTCTCTCTGAAGCCAGAGGTGGCTTAGGATTTCGGACTAAATTTAGACTTAATTCCGAACCACCTCTGCCCCACATCGCTCATCTTCGACCTCTCCTTCAGCAGACGTGCGGCTCCGAACGATGTGGGCGGGCTGGGGTCAAACCGTGAGGGCTTCGTACAGGATAAACCCTGGCCTAAGAGTCCCTTCAGGATCAACCGCGAATCAGAACTTGCAGTGGCATCTCGGCCTGGTCCTGATCAAGTTAATCATCAACGATTCGGATATTTGAGTAATAAGGTCGATTATCAAGGCAGCAAACAGCAAACATTCGCCTCTGTTCTCTGGCGTTAAGGGCTGAAGCTGAGGATGATTTTCATCATCGATGCGTTAACTGATGAACTGGTTTGGCCTTTCAAACAACAGAAAACAAAACAGTGAGAACACAAAGGTCAGGCCAAAGTAATGTCTTGATGTGTTCAACCGACTGTCCAATGCCCAGAGGTATCGAGTTTAATAAAGAACCATCAAAGCTGGAACTACAAACATGGTTAGCATGTTTGCTAAAACAATGAATTGATTATGAACATAGCTGCTAATTCACTTTCTGTCCCCCAACCTGGCAACTAATCACCTAATCACTGCAGCTCTAATATCCCTGTACAGTGGGGTTATTGATTTACAGAAAACAAGCAATTTGACGATGTTACGCCGAGCTATTAGAACTTACGATGGGCATGTTTCACTCCTTGTCTGCGTGTTAGTACACAGCTTCCCACTCCCTCTCTCCCTCTCTCTTTCTCGCTCTCTCCCCATGTTGTGTAACCCAAACTCCATGCAAGACGTTGCCAGATGCAGCGGGAGGAACCCGGCATTTGGCGTGTAACCTCAGCCGCAGATGTGGCAGCATGACAGCGAGCGTCACCGGCCATCTCGGGTGCGTACGTCTCGTTAAAATCATCACCTCAGCACTCTGGTGCCCTCGTTCTCTGCGCCAGCGGAGCAGCATTCCCAAGCAGGGAGTTCCTCTCTGCAGTCATACTCCTATTCCTAGACAGTGCACAACGGGGTGGATATGCAAATCCAGGTTTTTGAAGCTTGCATGGACTCAGGTGTTGAGCTTCTCTGCTACAACAAAGCAGCTCTGGAAGAAGCAGGTCTGGGGTTTGTACGCTGTGGTCAGTTTGCAACCTGCAACGACACTGGGCCTGCGCCAGGTGTTTCATTATCATGTCAGGTGTTAGGCCATTGGGCGGCCCCCCTCAAGTCTTCCGCCACCACCCCCTACCCCTCTGTCACTTCCTCTCACACGCTAGCCCCATTTCCCACCGTACCTTGGGCTTTTCATCTAAGAAGCTTACACCCCTGTTGAGAAATCCACCAATGTGGCAGCCTGCGCGCATCGGCACCACCAGCGCCTTCCGTTCTCCCCCCCTTCGTTCGTTCAAGCACAGGCAGAGAGCCGAGCAACCTGACAGAGACGGTCAAGTACCATCAAGTCAGCGGAGAATCTCAACAATGCGCGAGCGATGCCGGCGATAAACAACGTTTGCAACTCAAAGGAGCCGCAACCAGTTGGACGGGAGCTGATCTGAGGCCTTCGCACTATTGCCAGGAGAACACTGACACAGCAAAACATGATAATTGTTATACCAGTGGTGCGACATCAGTTGAACTAAGCTTCATTTCAAAATAATCCATGAAACTGTAGGCAGCTGAGCAGAGGTGGAAGGTGACTAAGTACATTCAGTCACATACTGCACCCAAGTACAGTGTTGTGCTAACTTCAATACATCTCAGTAGCAAATATTGCACTTTTTTGAAGCCCTAAATTACACTATGGCTTTGCATGAAAACTGGACGATCATCTGCATACAATATGACTTTATGCTTTACTTTAACATGCTACAATGTAAAATGCGGTATACTTGACTTTCGATGCCAATAAGTCGGTACGGGTAAATACAAGTCAACCTTTGAATGCGGTTGCTTGAAGTCAAGTTTTTTGTTTTTGTTTTTTACCTTTTAATACCTGCATTTCCATCAATGCAGCTGAACACTGAGCTCAAACATACATGAAAGGGTGTGTGGGTGCGTGTGTGTTTACCACTTTCCTGCACACATTATGATGGAGGGTTTCATATCATGGCATTACAATCGTGTTGTTCCCAAGTTGTCAACATAAAAACGACTGTGTGTGGTGGTGCCAGTGGCTCTTCAGAAAGCCACCCAACGATGCCCACCCCCACACACACGCACCACCACCACCACCACCCACACCCGTGGCACCTGTAATTCACAGGTCCAGGTTCGACCTCAAGTGATGACTAATTGAATGCTGCTGACACTGCTTGTATGTGTACAACATTACTCTCTCTCTCTCCATCTGCAGCCCCCCCTCCCCCCCAAACCCCCACCCATCCTGAAAGCCTGTAACCTCAGGCGACAGTGCCAACCAGCCTCGGCTCTGATATATTGACAATCCTCAGCCACAGCCCTCCTGTCCCGCAGTCCTGAGCTCCGTGTGTTGTCGCTGTCCGCTGGTGCGGCAGGACAATAACAGGATTTCGGATTACCCTTGACCAACAAAACGCCTCGACTCCACTGCATGTACAAAATTAGGGAGCGGAACACAGTGGACCACACGCACGCACGCGCACACACACACACACACACACACACACACACACGCACGCACAGTGCTTACACAACCCCCACGACTCCCACGTCTACTAGAAACAAACAGTTTAACCGCCGGTGGTCCACTCCCTCTGTCATACCTCGAACCGGCCCTTGGTGATACCGTTCATGTCTGCGGCGGCGCGTCCCTGCCCCAGACGCCGGAGCGGAGCCGTTGGGCGACTACGCCGTTATTGTTTTTGTCGCCGTTTTATTTTCGGTCGGTCGGGAGAGCAGGAGCCGAGCCGCCGGAGCTGGGTCCTCGCACCCTCCCTGCCTCCCTCCCTACCTCCCTCCACCCCCGGCCGTCAGCGAGGCTCCCGTCTCCGGGTCGGCGAGGCGGTGGCGAGGGTGGCGTCGGTCCGGGGCGGCCTGCCTGCGTCGGCGTTCGCGGTCGTCGTCTCGGAGACCAGCGGCTCCCCAGCCCGTCTCATCACAGGGCTACCAAAATAACAATAATAACATGGACGGTCTGTCAAGTGACTTCACTTCCGCCTCTCCCTTCATCGCTCCAGAGCGAGTCAGCTGGGGGGCCCCGGAGCTCACAACTTCGGCCGAAAACCCACGGGAAACACGACGTCCACGTCCGCGCTCGTCTCCCGCAGCGTGTTTTCCCGCATCGAGCACGCGTGTGGCGACTGTCACGAGCGTTTTCTTCCACCTTTTCTGTTTACTTGCGGGAGAGGGGGAGGGCCTACGTGACGTCACTGCTGCGGGAAAAGCACGCGTGGTCGATTTGTTTTGATTGTGGGGGTGCTTGTGGAGATTTCAGAGAAGTGCGACAAATGGCGTCTTTTTTTGACCGCACTCAGCCTGGGGACCACCAGCAGCAGCAGCAGCAGCACCGGGACGTGACCTGACGCGAGCCGGCGGTGATGCGTCTGCTTAAGGGAAGGAAACGCTCGCATCTGTGAACGCCAAGATCCAGGAGCCAAGATTTTGTCGCCATTAGAGATTCTCCATCGCTGTCACAATACAGGCTTTAACCTGCAGACACACACACGCAACAACAACAACTTTACCAGGCCTAAAAAAAGAAGTGATAATAAAAATAAAATAAACTCTGTCTATCCTGCATTGTGTAAACTGCCTATTTGCATCCAAATAAATAAATACGCAGGTTGCAGCAACAGTGTTATCAAAAGTTGACTCCAGAAAATTCTTTAAACTGGTTAATTTGCTTGTAAAATTTTATAGAAAGTAATTTTCTCTGGAGCTATATCATAGGCAGAATTCTGGCATTTACTTCAATTACCTCTTGTAATTCTACCCTTTCTGCTTTGAAAACACTTAGGTGATTTTGAATGCTTTCAAAATATTCAGAATATTGAATAAAGCATTCAAAATATGTTTGAGATCTAATACATTTACTGAAGTAAAGGATCCATCATTATTATGATTACAGGTATGCAGCCTTTGTTGCAGACGGAATACAGTGTGAGTTATAGATCTCGACTGAAATATCTTCACACGTGTTCTCACACGCCACAGCTAGAGGACGCTCTGTCCCACCACACGAATCACTGTTCATCTGTAACAAGAACGACAAAATCACTTCGGAAACTACAGTTTAACTATGTGACAACAGGAAGGGACATGCAGGGTCTGCCTAACCCGTCCAGCAACATATAAAATCAGTTCCACCTCGACCAGCTCCATCAGTAACAATAGTACAGGTATAAAAAAAAAAAAAAAAACAGAGGCATTCTTCATGACGTTTGAACTTACTTTTAATACCTCAAATACATTTTTGATGATAAATCTGTGCGTTTACTTGTTAAGTGAGATTGTTTAATCCACCACTTTTACTTGTACCCAGTGGAAACGGTCTAAATACTTTTTCCACCACTGAGAACAGTAGAGTAGATATCCATTAGATGCAGGAATCACGTTCTTTCAGGTCCTCCCACGGTTACAACCACGGCTGGATCGCCAACCAGGCAAGCAAAAGTATAATTTTCCCACTAAGTTTAACTGAGCTAACAGGGGAGTGAGACAAATGGTCTAATTAGGAAACTAGTGAAACAACCCATGTGGGTGCACAGCAGGTGTGCATGGCCTTAGTGCATATTACCAAATAAATCTGTGTTTTATCAGGTTACAACAGCAAACCTGAGGCCGTACAGAATAATAATGATAATGTTCTTAAAATGTATCCCGTGGCTGTCAATTTGACAAGTGCAACACAGGTGTGTCTAATAACATCATTAGTTAAATTCAGGTGTGCTGGTTTGATGACCCAGGTGCGTGCTGTCTCGCTGGCGTTACTTAGTGGCACATTTACACCCTATAACAGCCATCCACCTGTGCTTTTCTGGCTGCTGTTGGTCTATTAAAAACTGTCAGGGGGTCAGGCAGCATGCATAACTCCGCCTTCTTCTCAAGGTCTGGAAAACTTTAATCCAAACCACACACCTGACCATATGTCAAATTCGTGAATATTTGAGTGCTGGAGCCTTTCAGTGGGAGTATTTCAGCTTGGCAGCCACAGTTTGTTTGTTTTTTTGCAGAAGAGTCAGGGGTTTCCCTAAATTTCAGGCCATCTAAGAGGATTTTTATTTTAGCCTCTGATTAAATGGATTTTGAGGATATTTCGTAAGGTTTGCCACTATTATATTAAGCTGATGTTTTAAAAAGTGGGGGATATTCGTGGATGAAGATATATACAGAAATTAGACTTCTTTCAGGGATTTATCTGAACTAACCAGTACACGCAAAAAAGTCCCTTATTTTCTCTGGTTCCCCTCAGCAAATATCATAACCCACCCACAGGTCTCTGTTGATCTACATTTGTCAGAGCTGTTTCTTTTTCTGCCAATTACATGTAAGGCATTTTGGACCATGTTAAAGTAAACAGCAGAATTTCTTATCGTTGTAGTGATTAACAATAATATCAATCATTTCTGATACTTATACACTGAATTATTATGTAACATAAGGATGGAAGAGACATGACTCAGATGATGTGTGCACGATGGTTACGGGAAAACATACATTTTACGATGCTCGTGTTAAAATTTAGTCCGACATCCACGTGCAGCACATTTTCAACCCTTACACCTCCCCAGCTAACTGCATTGCACTGTAATTAACAATCTCTCATCAAAAGTCAAATTAATTAACTCAGTTCTTTGAATAGCTCTGTGCCCTTCTCATCCTGACTCAGCTGTGGCTGCCACCTCAGTGTCGAATGTGTCCTGACGATCGCAGTCACTGTATCCTTCTCAGTTTAACACGGAACGTTTCTACAGAGTCTGCTAGTATGTTTATGACGTGAATAGATGTTTTGTGCTTCATCCAAAGTATTTAAAGGCTTACATGTATAGTTTGGGCATTTTTTGGCCTTAAATGTTTTTATGTATTTCATTACTGTTGGATTACAGGTTCGGACACATATACACATATAAGTATACATTTGTCATCATCCAGTGAAAAACATGCGTCCTGAATTGCAACTACTTTTTAATTTTTCAGTTTACTTGAAAGATCCAGTTTTACTTCGAAATTTCAGAATCCTCCCCTCTGTCTAAAACCATAAGAAGCCTTCGAAATGCCTGGAGTTGTTTCCTAAAAAGCTGATATGTTGGAGATTCAGATCAGTACACACACACACACACACACACAAATCATCGCTCAAAAATCCAAGTCACTTTGACTCTTAGCTTTCAAAGCTGTTCCGGTTTTTCTGGACCCCAACCACTGAAAGAGGTTTAGGTTGCTGTTGCCATGGAGACAAAGCCAGTCCTTCCTCTGTCACTCTGTCCCTGGGCTTCACCAGTATGACCAATCATTTCCTCTGAGTCAATCACAAACTTGCACTACACTTCATTCCGACAGGGCATGTCTCACATGGGAAGTAACTGGTCTCGCACATACTCAGAGCAGTCTTGTGGTTGGTTTTGTGTGTGTGTGTGTGTGTGTATTTACTTCCACAGGTTGTCTGATGGGCATGTACTAGAAGTCCTGTGAGATTACACACTTGTGTGATGGCCGGAGGTGTGGGACACCTGCAGGAAACATCATTCTCACCAGCCTCTCTGGGACGGATCAGGTGTGAATCACTGTCTCTCTCCTTCTCCCCATCACTCTCCCTTTTCCTCTATGACCCCACCTCTCCAGAAATAGTAACTTGTTTATGGGTCAGGACCCCAGCCCACCCAAACCCTCTGAATGGAACAAACCACACGGTGAAAGAATGAGAGTTGCATACAGGGTGCAGTGGTTGTGAGGAAATGAAACAGAGAAATAGATGACTGAAAGGAACAACATCATCATCAGCAGCAGCAGCAGCAGGTGGGGTGACTCCACTGGGAGATAGAGAGAATTCTGAAAATGAAAAGCGTGGGATGTGAAAGAGAGAGATGAGTGAGTGTGAATCCTCAATAAAAGGTGTCACTCTACAGGGAATTCCTTTACTATTATCTTTTTTTTATTCTTAAAAACAATTCCTGTATTTGAGCATCTGCACACATGCACACACACACACACACACACACATTCCTGCCCCTGACTGAAATCACATCCCTGATCTCTCCATCTGTAGAGAGCAGAAAACAGTCCTTTCTTTCTTCTGCTTCTCAACATTTACTCACTTTTACTTTGTTTTGGCTTAACTTAAGAGACTCAAGAAAAGCTCCAAAAATAGACATTTCTTTATCTATGTTTCCATGATAACACGGCAAACATCATCTGCTGGCAAAGACTATGTGTGAAAGCGTCAGGATGGCTACTACTTGGACATTTTGATGAAATTACCTTGTCAGTTTTATTCTCAGTGTGATGTTGCTTTAGGTTTACCAGTGCAGCTCTACATACGTGCAGTGTCTGTGGGTGAGGGATATCTTTGACCTGCAGGATCACTGAAACAAAGCCTGCAGGCGCCAAAATGCTCTATTATGGGCAGAGCACATCCGTCTTTATCTCCCTCACCAAATGGGACAGGCAGACACACGTGCACGCACACACACACACACACACACACACACTAAAGAGAAGTTTGGCAGATAACGAAGCAATAATTCACCTTAATTAAGATTTTATGCTTAAAGGATAAGCTCCATTTGCCTGTACTGAACCTGAGGGGGCCTTATTAGCCCCTGGGTTTTTAATTGCCTATAAATAGCAGTGCAGTGTCAGTGTGCTGCTCTTCAATCACACACTTTAGTATTTTCAAAAACTTTACAGCTGAGCCTTTCATTCACATCACCTCACAAGCTGTGGGCAGGTAGGGCGTCTGTGTCTTGCTCAGGGACACTTCAGCAGCAGCAGCCGCTCCTCTTTCTGTCTGTAAAAAAGGGGCAGCCCCTTTGCCCACCCCGGAGATTTTGAGGCCGTGACGTATTTACTGACGGGAACGCGCGAGTTTTCACACCGGCGCTCCACCTGCTTGCGAGGGCGACTATTTGGGGAGATAAACCGCGCCTCGCTCTCTGACCGTTTTCTTTGCGCCAACACTTGTAAACAAACGCACCTTCAGTCAGCCGTCGTCTGTCCACCGGGAGGGAAGTAGCAGCAGCAGGAGTTTGCTCTCCCCCATCACTTACCTTGGAAGTTTTTTGGACACATCTTAACATAAAAGAGTGAAATTGATTTTTCAACCGAAGGCGCAGTGGAAAAAAAAGATGGTGGATCTTTGTAACAAAGCTGTTTTGTCGTTGCTCCTTGGATGCCTGGCTTGTCTTGTGGTGACCTCTGTTGTAAACGCAGACGGTAAGTTTATACCTGAAGCTACCGTCACAGAAGAAAATACCCTAGCCTGCTCATCTGATGAGACAGCTTCGTTATAACCTCAGCGAGGGAAAAGTTTGGGAGGGTTGCTGATGCGCAAAACCGTTACTCAGAGCGCACGAGTGGGAGCGCGCGTTCAACAACAGCACCTGCGTTGGTATCTTGCATGAGAGCATTTTCCCTCTTGAACTGATTTTTTTCCCTCTAGAATAAATATTTCATCTATACACCGAACAATACGGAGGTGGTGGTTCGTGGTTCTAATAAAGCTTTGCGTCGTGGATATACGTAAATGCTGACATCTTTTCAGCTTCGTTCAGAAAGTTCATCTGTACAGTCTATTTAAAAATTCAACTCTTAAGTTGAATTTCAACTTCAACTTTTATTTTAAACACCAAAGAATAGAGCAACCCTAACACAGCGCGTGGTTTTATCAGCCTTATTGCAGTAGGCGTCAGATATAATTTTATGTTTTGTTGTCGCACGAGCCGAAACTGCTTTGTTTATCATGACTGAAACAAAACAGAACTGAACAAAGGAACTATATAGCCTGTTGGTTCAAGTCGGATTAAATACAAGTCAATCAAATTTACGTGAGATTTTGATGTAATCTTTCTGATGCCACCGTTAAAGGAAGTGGCTTCATATGGAAACAACGTTGAGAACTAAAAACTAAAATTTGCCAGTACATTTGTGAAATTAGTGGGAACCGTCATTTTACAGCAGTACAAAATATAATTCCAGGAAGTATAGAATGCATATCTGTCAAAACAAAACTGATTAACATGCCAAATGCTCAAAGGTCATTTTTCTTGACAGAAAGCATGTCCAATGCACCTGTCACTCTGGGAGTTTTTGAGGTTAACAAGAGAAGTTTCAGAAGCTCCCCTCTTACTCCCTGTTCTCTCTCTTCTTAGGTCGAGTGTTCGTGTTGGACCTGAGGAACTCCTCCGGCCTGCTGGGCTTCCGGGATGCTGAAAAGGCTTGTGCCTCGCAGCATGCCCGCTTGGCATCGGCAGAGGAGCTGCGTCATGCCGTGGTGGAGTGCTTCTTCTCCACATGCACCCGTGGATGGCTCTATGGAGGCTCAGTGGGGTAAGAAAAGCAAAGCAAAGAAGTCTTTGTCTTCGTTGTTTAAAGGGACGTGTAAGGAGACCAGTGATTTCTAGAGCTGTCAAAGGTCATTTTTGGTGTGTGCTCTGTGTGTGTGCACGTGTGTGTGAGTGACAGAGGTTGCAGGAATGGATGAAAGGGAAAGGAAGTAAAGGCAGCGGCGGCAGTTGAAGAGAGAGCGGGAAGATAGAGGCAGAGAGTGACACATTTCAAGGGGAAAAGAGAAAAAGCAGAGAGGAAGAGAGGGAGAAAGACTCTTCTGTTCCTTCCTGGAGGAGGAGGGAATTCAGAGCTGGGGTGTCATGCCGACAACTGCCTCCATTTACACCTCTCATCTCCACGGTAACATGACACACAGCCTTCAGCGGCGGACACGCAGGCAGAGACACAGCTAGAGTTGGGCCCGGAGGAAGACGGTGAAGTCAGGTGTTGGATTGATTGTGTTTGGTGGTGTGGGGCTGGTGCATTTCAAAAGCTCAATTCCTCAAAAGCGAGAGGCTTTTTCAGCCTCTAAAAATTCATGTACAATGCAATCAGCTCATATTTTCCCTAAATCATCATTCAGTGTCACGAAACGGAACCTGCTTCAAGATGGTGGCCACCCAAAGAATGAATGATGAATGTCTGGCCCGGCGGAAAAGCTGACACGTTCTTTTTTTTTCTCGCTGTACACTCCCTGCTCTCTACGTGTTGGGACAGTGGACACCAGCTTTCACACCCGCTTACTATGTTTCACAGTGTGTCATCTGTCTCAGCTGAGTTCATCTCCAGCCTTCCTCAAACCTTTTCCACCTGAACTCTTACTTGCTGCCACCGCTGCCGAAGAAGATGGAGGTTGACGTTAAACTTAGAACAGCGCGCAGCGTTGCATCTCAGACCCTCTGTCTTCACTTTCGTATTCTCTCCTCTGACTTTCTCACTGTCACCTGTGATTAGAAAAGCAAAGGCGCATTCACACACTGTATTTCAGAGCACGTCAGCTGAAGGGAAATCGTTTGAGTCATGGCACAGTCTCCCCTAGTTAATATGCAAAATCATTTCTCCCTTTACATATGCTTCTTATTGAGATTGGTAAATAGGGTTTCTGGTTTTACTTATTCGGGGGGGGTTGGAGGCTGGAATGTGAGCAGGGAACACACGTTCCATTCAGGGGGCATTCAGTCAGGAATTGGTTCTGAAAGTTGCCGCGATTAATGATAATTCTCTATTCATATGGTCGAATTTGTGTCGTTATGACCGTTTTTTCCCAGAAGGCAACGCTCCGGTGGGAGGGCCAGTTCACCTGCAGGCCTCAGAGCTGCGCTGACATAATCCGATTGACTCCCCCTGTCTTAACGTCCGAGTCTTACCTGTCAGTCACAGATCTGCTGCCCTGGCAACCAAACACAACAATGACCAGCAGAGTTGCATTGACGCTCTGTTTCCCACGAACACGCATGTCCCTGGGGTTTACCTGCAGTTATGTCATGCGAGTTGGGTGTGTTGTAAGACGTGCTTCAGGTGAAGTGATAGAGGCTGGTCAGTCGTTTTACCTTTTCCCCTTCTCGCTGTTTCTCTCTCTCTTACACACACACACACTCACTGTCACAGACATCTGCAGGAGCTACAGTTTAATGTGAAAACAGTCTTCATGATTTTTCGTCTGAGTGTTTTCTCAGCAATTTCGGTATCACCCCTCGTTTCTCTCCCTCTCAGACTTTTGTCCTTATAAGCTGAAGTTAGCTTGGCACAAGCACGCAGTATGACTCACACACTCTTGTCTCGCAGTCTCACTGCGCTGCCAGTCAAATTCTTTCCAATTACCGATGCTTTGATTAACCCTGTTACGCAAGTTAGCGCGTGCGCACACACACACACAGACGCACACACACATACAAACATACATATACACAAGTCTGGGCCAGTCCCTTTTTCATTTAGTGATGCCTGATTAATAATATTACCGGTCAAACCTGTTACTAATGAAAAGTGCAACATGTCTGACCTCTAATGACATTTCTGAGCTCAGTGAAACTTCGCTTTGAATTTTCTTCCCACATGGGTTTGAGCTGCTATGAGAACGTGGTTTGATTGGCCTGGGAAGCTTGAGTCAGTCTTATCTGTTGCTTTTGAATGATAAATGGGCTAATGATACCATAAACCTTGGTAAATGCAGACTGTTTACTCAGCATTTTTAGCCACTGTTGCTTGAGGCCCTTGTTGACCCACCGCATTATTCATTTGGTCCATGTGGGATACGTATTAAGCCCTCAATGTTATGATTGTTCTATGTGAAGCTGGCTGTAACTCAGCTTGTACATGGGAACATCTATTTCTAATGCGCCATAGTGTGATAATATTGTGCCACAGGCTGCAACTTCTGATACTGCAGCGTGTCTGAGCCATGACGTCTTCTCCTGGACTCTGATGTCATGCTGCAATAATATTTGAATAAGCAGCAAATCTGGTGGTAACTGACAGAGCAGCAAATTATTGTAACTGTCTGTGCGTGTTAGCTGTACATAGTGTATGTATATATGTACACAAGTCCTGCACTCAGAATCTGAATAAAGCATCCTACTCAATATATGACATCATTAGATTGTTAAAATTTATGGATCTGAATCAGCATTTAAATCTTGTAGATTGTAATGGTTGTTTAAATTACTCCATTTTCCAATGGGCTTTTAAGTCCAGGGTTTCCCAACTTTAGGTGTTTGGCCACAAGATGAATCCGAGGCGTCCTTGGATGATTAATAGTGTTGTAGAAAAAATATACTGCTATGTCTGCTATGCAAATATGCTTTGTCAAATATTTTAAAATGTTATTTTACCTCTTTAGACCTTGAACAGTTAGAGCCAAAGGTTTAATTTCTTATAATGCATTATAATTTATTATGTGTTTTTTTGTTGTTGTTGTTAAATCTGAATCAGAGGAAGTACAATGTAGCATTAAAAAGGAATAATAATTAAATGTACTGGAGGAGTTACCTTCAACTACAGGGTGTTGTAATGATAATGCAAGCACAAGGTGTACCTAAGGGAATGCCTGCGTATGCATGAGTGTGTGTTACAAGTAGACACCCTGGGTTTAATTATGACCGCCCTCAATGGTAAACTTCCTTAAGGGTACTTGAGTGCTTCACTGTCGGGCCATTTGCTCTCACATCTCACATCATCATCTTGTTGAAATGAATGGGTGTGTTTGTGTGTCCATGAATGTTAGGTGCCCCAGCATCAGCGGGTTTTAAGCGCAGATCGTAAACGTTATCGCTCTCTTCCCGTGTGTCTTTCTACCGATTTCTAGGACCACCGTGTGTAATATCGTGGGCAGTGCTCTGAAAGCAGTCGACGTGAAAACGGAAAATGCCACAGAGGACGCTGCACACCTGGACGCCTTCTGTATCAAAGACAAAGGTCAGAGAAGACACAAACACCCACGATTTCTAAATCCACACGTGAAGTCGTGAGCGGCGATCAGGGCGTGAACGTACGAGCTTTTTTTCCATCTGTGTGCGCGTGCTCTCCTTCCTGCGACATCGGCTGAGGTGTGAAAGAGGCTGTGTTCGCATCTGCACCTTTTCAACGCGCTCCGTCCACACAAACGTTTGTGTGTCTTTATCCACGTCTGTCACCATATACCAATCTATCAGCCATCTCATGAATGTCCAAGTGTGTGAACTGATCCTTTTTAAACCCACAACGGAGCTGGAGCTACCCTGTTAGATCCACTGGCATGGACCTGGGTGTGTGTGGGGATGGGTGGGGGGTGGGGGGTTGGGTCGGATCAAACTACTATTGGATGCCACCTAAAAGTGGTCTTTACTCCACCCTCATACACAGTAGAGCCTCTGTGATTGTTTTTATACTGCACACCCCGAGGCTGGAGTGAACACGCTGCTTTGGGGAGTGCCGGTCAACTTAACATAAGGGGAAGTGATAAAATACAGTGGCTTCGTAGTCAGACTGTATTTGCGAAAATGGTTAGGAGTAAAGGATAGTTATTTGGAGTAAGTAAGAGAGAGCATAAGATAACTGAAACCTTAAACTGTGCTTCCTTTGTGTAATTACCATGAAAAAATGAGACACTCTCGTCCCAGTGGCATTGTTAGTGGCTGTGTTTGTCAAAATTACATCCACGCCCCCCCCCCAAAAAAAACCCATTACTGCCTGTCCCAAGAGTTGCTCTTGTATCGTTCTGTTTATAAATGGGATGGTGATGCTGTAAAGTGGGATAATGATGAGTCATGCTTCATTAACCAGCCTATGCAGTATAAAGGAATAGCATCATCTTTATCTAATAGTTCAAGAATTCAGTACAAATACATTGTACATTACATGCATTTGTTTGTTGTTCGCAGGAGCACCGTGTGGGGACCCTCCGTCCTTCCCTAATGCCCGTCTGCAGGGGCACTCTGGGTTTGAGATGGGCGACGAGTTGCTGTACACTTGCGTGCCCGGTTATGTGATGCCCAGCGGGCACAGTGCCTTCAGCCTGCTGTGCGACAGCTGTGGAGAGTGGTACGGCCTGGTGCAGATCTGTGTCAAAGGTAAGAAGGTGTTTAAACTTTTAATGCTGCGGAGGAGGGCAGAAATGGAAAGCGGCAGAGAAGAGGCCCCATTTAGCTTCTTCAAAGTTATGAGCTTTGACCTGGACAGGAGACCTTACTAAGGTTAACCTCCTTGCTTCCTTGCTTGCGAACTCCCGCTGTTGTTCGGTGGCCACTGCTGGATTTCTGGCTTTCGGGGAAACAGAGCCATAATTGTGAGTTGGGAAGAAAATGGCTGTGATGACACCCCAGCGTGACATACCATAGTGTCACCCAGTTCAATAGAGGGTCTAAAAAGAGAGAGTCCGTAAAGGCAAAATGCAAGGCCTGTGTCCACGGTCAGCTTACAGAGACATAGTCATGTCATTTCCAAACTGGTCCAAGGATAAATCTGAATTGTCTGAGTTCAGTTGTTTTGTATGTTCTTGTCATATATTGGATACTTCCACTGAGTCAAGCTGCCTCTTAAATACTCTCTGCTCAAAGTGGCAAGCGCTTTCTTTTAAAGGAGTAGTTCAACATTTTGGGGAAAGGCATTGATTTTTGATTTTGAAGAGTCAGGCTTCTTTTTGGAAAGTTTTAAAAGTGCTGTAAGGTCGACTTCGGGACAGAGGCAGGGTCACTGTTTGCCCTTGTTTCCAGCCTTTATGCTAAGTTAGGTGATCAGCTGCTGTGGTGATGATGGCGGAATCAACTGCTCATCTGACTCTTGGCAGAAAGTGAATAAGTGGATTTCTCAAAATACGTATTCCTATTCCTTTTAAGGGGTCATTAAACCCCACAAAGTCCACATTGTCGCAATGTTCTGTCTTCTCTCTGATACTTGTTTCAATTGAGTTGTATGACCACAAATGCCTGATCAAGCATATGTGTTTCCTCTTTGTGTTTTCTCAGATGAGACCGAGGAGCACATTGACTACGAGGACAAGTTCACGGAGCCCTACCGAGAGGAAGAACGCCACATGGAGAGACCAGAGGAGGCTAATGGCGAAGTCTACGAAGAGGTGCATGAAGCCGCATACCCGGACGGGACGAGAAGTCAGGAGCAGCAAGAGACAAGCTTTGGTGTTGAAGTAGACGAGAGGCATCGTGACCAGCATGGAGAACAAGAAGCAGGACGAAAGGTGATTGGTAGAAAATTCGAAGGTGTTGCAGAAGGAGGGGATAAAGCCACAGAAGCACCAGTCTCTCTTCTCTCCCAGAAGCACATGTTCTGGTTCCCCTCTGAGGCCTTTCAGGAAGAGGGACATCCTGTCTCCACCAATCCAGTCACACAGATCACACAGAGAGAATCAGGCGCCCAATCAGAGGAGAGCAAAGAACATGAAAGCCAAGAGAGGCGCCACCAACAACACCCTGTTGATGCTGATGGTCACGACCACGAACGAGAAAGCTACGAAGACCGTGGCAGGGACGACAGAGATGATGACGACGACAGCCGCCACGACGTCCGAGGCGTCGATGAAGACAGCCACCAGGATGATCGAGATGATCATGACAGTCACCAGGACGAAGAGGACCACGATCGTGTGACACATTACATTCCAGCTCAGCGTGACGATCTCGATAGACGGGACCGCCACCAAAAACACGATGACGACCATGAAGACCATTATGACATGGGTGAACATGAAGATGAGCGGGTTCGCTATGGCAGCCAGGAGTACGATGATCGAGATCACACTTACGATGAACACGAAAGCTACGAGGATCACGAGGACGTGACCGACGATGATGACGCCGTCGATCAAGAGCATCCCAAAGACTCGAGAGAACATCCAGACCATGACGATGGTGAGGAGCATTATGATGTGGAGGAGGACGATAACGAGCGTTATGCTGATCGCGATGATCACGACCATGACAGTTATGATGATCACGATAGCCATGAACATGATGACGGTCACCAGCATGTAATCATTTCCATAGCAGCAGGGGAGCATCAAAATATTACTCAGAAGGAAGCAGGAGGAAAGGCCACAACAGATGAAACCTGGTTGGACGGCTACCCCGTCGTTCCAGAGGAAAAAGAAAAAGGTGACTCCACCACAGAAAGGGTGAGACCAGAGGAAAGAGAGAGGGGGACACATGCCAGGACAACGGAGCGACCCAATGAGGTGGATATTCGCAGACCTGTCCTTCACACCAGCTCGCCAGAGGAACACGGGTCGCCCACCATGGAGCCTGAACAAGAGGGAATGGAGGAAATGTGGCCTGGTGTCATCCCCACCGCTGCTCCGTCCCCTGACCATTCAGAGCCCTCGGACTCTGCCTCATATGCTGACACCCTTGACTACGACACCCAGCAAGCGGCGCCCACCCACTCCTGGCAGGGCGACCTCACCGATCACCCCTTCCTCGATTACGGCCCGGCCCCCCCGGTGCACGACGGGGACACGCTCACCGGGTTGATGGAGGAGCACACCGTGCGCAACCTGCCTGGCGAGACTGGCGAGAGGGGGCAAGTGGAGGGAGATATGGGGGAGACGGTCTGCGCGGGCGACGACTGCCCCCCGCGTCCCCCGAGCTCCTCCAGCCAAGGTTCCACGGTGGCCGCCATAATTGTGGCAGTGTGTGCGGTGGCCGCGGCGGTCCTCGTAGGGTTGTGGTGTTACCGACGGCAGCAGCAGAAGAGCTCGGTGTACGAAATGAATGGGAAGGGCCAAAGTCAGACCAGACAGGGCCAACAGATAGAGATGCAGCAGAAAGTGTAAGAGCGAGAGACGAGGACAGAACACTGATAGAGACCTTTTAGGACGGGTGGGACGACTCAGATGAATTTCAGAGCAAAGCACAGCCCTTCATCTTACCAGAAACTACTGCAAATTGAAGATTTTGAATAAGTAAAAACCGATGAGTCGTGTCACAGCCCTGTTTTAAACAGCAAAACCTTACCTGTGCAATGCACGCCATTAAGTAAAACGTGGTTCTCTTCCTCGCCCACTTAAATTAATTGACCCATTTTTGTCATAGCTGTTCATTATTTTCAAAGCTGTAGCATCTAGCTGGACAGATGCAGGGCCTGTGCTTTCGATTGGACTCGGCTCCACAGACTGAAGAAGAAGAGATTGTAAGGAAATTACATTGTAGGGAAACCACAAGAAGGCCTGCCTGCCTGAATATATGAACTGAGACTTCATTTGCCAAAGCTCTTGGATATTGTGGTAAAGATTTTCTGCGTTACCTTGGTGTTTTATTTTTTAAATTGGGTGCTCTTTTTGTCGTTGATGTGTTTTGCTCTCGATTTATCGATCTCGATCTTCTTTTCTGTTCTATTGTGATTATAAAACCCGTATCCCACTCGTTACTCGAAAAAAAGGGCGCTGAATCTCGGAGCACTTCAGATTGTCGCAGCAGATTTGGGCTGGTAGTCCCAAACTGAATGACCTGGCTTCTGTTAGACCAGCATGAAAGTAAGAGCGGCTCTGATGATTGTTAGACCAGATGAGAGAGTGGGATGAGTGGTATGAAGGGAACTGAGAAGGGTGAGGAAAGGAAAATGAGGCCGGGGGAATGGTGTGAGTAAGAAGTGTGACAGGAGACTTAAAGACTTTCCTGCCTCTGTTGGTTTTGACAGTCAGCTGGTGAGAAATACAGAGCGGGTGTCCAGACGGCAGACTCCTGTGTGTGTGTGTGTGTGTGTGTGTGTGTGTGTGTGTGTGTGTGTGTGTGTCTCAGGTTCGTGCAATCTGCCGCTCAGCGGTACATCGTGTTTGAAGTTTGCGACTGAGGGACTGGAATGGATGCTGACGGCATTCATTCCAACCAGAGATCAAACATTGTGGTGCTGCCATGGCAACAGAGGAAAAAAACTACCCCTAAAGTTACAGTTAAAAGTTGAGTAGTACTCTGAAATATCTTGACTGTTTAGAATGGGGTTTTTTTCATAAAAGCTGAAGATTTTTAAAAATATCTTGAGTCGGAGAACCTATGACTCTTAGTTGAAAATAAAATATATCATTTAGCTCTGCAATAATAAATGTAATGCTAAATATTTTTAATACATCAGTGGATTATATTTCCTCACTTTTTTCTGCTATCCCTATTCTGATTAATTACAGTGTGAGCAGTTCAAGAGACTCCTCTGGACTGGACTGTCAGATTATTGGTTGACTGAACTTCTGGTTAGATATCCGTGGTTGTTTTATAGGATCTCTCAAAAAAAAAATCAACTTAAGTGAGAAACTCAATGTCACTCAACTGATTATGGGTTGTTTTTTTGTTTTTTTTTTTTTAAATGAAAGCTTTTACTGTCACACTATTTAATTCTGTGATACTTTTGCTGTTTCTATATTATGTCAAATACATGAAAACTAGGTCAATTTATAAATGAGAAAGCACATAAACGTGCAAAAGTAAATGAAGTCAAATATCCATAAAGGGTTTAAACATAGATATTAGTTTGTAATTCTCGTGATGTCTAAATACTACACAAAGAGCTACGATACAGTTGCTTAAATAGAAAGTGCTTTACTTGTGAAAACTGTCAACAGTGAGGTGGCTGGAAGATAGAGCGCTTTATGGTGTCTTCAGTCATAAATGATAAACGCATTTCTCATATGTTTCTAACATAACATCTGGTGTTATCAGCCGGTTTATAAAATACATTTTTATTAATAGTGATTTTTTTTTAATGTGGTTATGAAACAAAGACTCGTGGGATTTGGACGGTTTATCTCTTTTCCAGACTGATGTGGCTCAGTCTTTTTCTTTTCGGACTCACGGTGACTGAAACTATATTGATGCTTTTCATGCATGAGGGCAATGATGTATGTGTTGTCTATATGTTTCTGTAAATATGAATATGTGACTGTATTAACTTGCTGTACATACTGTAGGATAACTGGTGTCTAGAAAAACACGTTACCGAGATGCACAGTCAAACGTAGTTAATGTTGGACGTTACCTCTTTATGTCATACACAGGGTAAACTCATTTCCACCACTCTGAATCTTTCTCACTGCCTGCGACATGTACCATTCCTCTCTGCTGTTGAAACACAAGTGCTGGGTTAATACTGAGACAAAAACTGACATTGTGGATAATTGAGGGAGGATGTGTGTGATCTATTTCACATCAGACTGATAGTAATCGTTAACAATGTAAAAACGCTGAGACTGAATTTGGCATTGCCGGAATTCCGTCCAAAAAGTCAACGAAAGGAAAACGGAACTAATTTTTTGTCATTGCTGCGTCTCTTTCATAAGATGCTTCAATGTGTCCATTTTTCTCAAACAGCCTGATATGCCCAATGTCAGGGTGAAGTGTGTACTGTATATATGTTCTCTAAGTCACAATAAACTCCTAAACATGTGACTCTGTGGCGATCATTGTATTAGATGTGGTTTTGACCCTTGGTTTCTATTTTTGTCAGTGTCAAATGGATACATTTACTCATGGAGATAACAAACGGCATTGTCTGTGGTGCATTGTTTACCATTTGCTGTGCAAAGGTGACCTGTGACCTTGACCTGTGACCTCCACTCCTGACAATTAGCCCCTTTTTATCCCGACTTTTGTCCAAGCGCCTTTTACCATCCGTTATCGTTCCTCTGCTTCTGTGATGTGCTCCCAGAGTTTGAAAAAAAAAGAGAAAAAGAAAAGAGGTGTGAGATCAAGCTTTGTCAAGGAAGAAGGAGAAGCGGTGAAAGAGACAGGTAAATACGGGCGAGAGAGGAACGGGAAGCCAGAGTTGGAGACAGAGAGAGACGCACACTAATACAGGGGGAATGTTCCCCTGTGGGTTTTTAACATCACTGTGTGACAAACTGCACAGAGACTCAATGTTCAAACATTATTAAACAACTCGGTGTTTTCTCTGGCCACGTCTCTCCGCTCAGCACAGCCCTGGGTTTCAGCTAAAGGGCCCTCGCACACACCCTCCTGTTCATCCCTGTGGGTCTTTGTCAAGCAAAAACGTTTCCTGGTTCTGCTTTCAAAATTGTCAGGATTTCTTTGGGTTAATGCAACTGTAAATTGGATGGATGGTAGCTACCTGAAGCCATGAAGTTTGGATTTAGGAAGTTGAAACACTTTTTTTTCACTATTTCATGATATTTAGTAAATCAGCAACTGTATTACAACAACACTGTAAAGATGATTTGGGAGATCTGACGTTTGGACAGTTATTTTATTGTTAAAAAAAAGACAAGGACCATATTTGAAAGACAACATCTGTGATTCACATTGGAATAATTAATAAAACAGCAGGTGAAAATAATCCTGTCTCTATCATCATTGCCTTTAAATCATGTTGCTACTGTGCTGAATGTCCATACCTCGGAGCTACATATTTTTGATGCACAAAGTGGGAAATGTTCAGGGTGTGGAGCTGCAGGGTAAAAACACAGTGACCAATCACAGCCCTCTCACAAATCCCAATAAATACACGCTGGTGCTGTTTTGTAGTTGGTGTTTGTTTTTCAGTGTTTTGGCAGAGTTTCCAGCGTGGACCGCTAATCCTCGTCTAGGAACTCATCTATAAACTCCACCACCTCACCCTGTGGACACACACACACACACACACACACACACACACACACACACACACAAATAATCAACCAGGGATGATTTAGGGGGTTTGTTTCAATGTGACATTTTGCGCTGAGTGAATTAGCATAAACTCTCCCACTAGCAGCTCTATGGTTTCTCCTACCTGGCATTGCAAAAGAGATTTCAGTCAAGAAATTAATGGTATTTGCCTAATACAGCATATAATCCTGTCCGGTCCTTGCGCTACATCATGACTAAAAGAAATGCAGTGTCACGCTGCCGCCCCGTGGTCATCTTTGATACTGCAGCCCGATATAAACAGGGCCCACATTGTACTGCATGGCATCATGTGACCAGCCAAGTTACACAAGGACAGAGCCCAGGAGAGCTGTGTTTTTAAGGGAAGACTGCATCTTATGTCCCATTTACTTGCCGAAGATAACCTCCAGGTTGGAAGCATCCTGAGATACGCTAACGCGCGAGAATATGCGAACTCAGGCACCTACCTCATCGTCGCTTACCAAGCGCTGCCTGGAGAACTCCAGCATCTGTAGCTGCATGGTGGTCTGATTGTAGTACCGCACTGCCTCCTGTAGCAGACACGACAACAAGTTGGAAAATAATGTGTGTTATAGTAAGACACAAAGCGGGGAGAGACGACAGAGGGCCAAGTGCAAAATCAATGTGTTACTCCAGAGAATCTCACAGGGATTGTATCTGGGAAATATGCTGGCGTTCTGGTTTGCTTCATTGCTGAGGGTTAGACTCAGTGATTGGTACCACTTGCTTATCTGTCACAGCTTTGTAAATATAAAAAAAACACCACCAACAGCTGGTCATCTTAGCTTAGCTTAGCACAAAGAATACCACTGGAAACCACTGCTTGCGCTTCAGTGGGAGCGCACAAGGTTCGTAGACATTAACAGGTCTCACTGATCTGGGGAGGAAATCCTCTTCTGTCAGCGCCCACTGGCTTCTGTGAAACTTGTAATAGGCCACGTTGTTCTTCATGACTTCATCACTGGGGTCAAACAGCATGTAGCTGGCCGCGCACGGTACTGCGTTCTTCATGTCATTCACTGAAAATACGACAATTAGCACTCCGTCCATTTCTCCTGGTAAATGTCAGACGCAAAGCGCCAGACGAATGCGTGTCGGCGATAATGAAATGCTACTCACGTTTGTAGTAGGCAAACTGCAGGTAGTGGTACATGGTGGCCACAAACTTCTCAACGACGAATCCCCCTACGACGGGCGTCAGGTCACTCTCACACCTCACTTTCCTTTCAAGGACTTCTATGTAGTGATCTGAAGGGAAAAGAGCCCAACCCTGAAGTCAGTTACAAAGTGCACTGGAGAAAAGGTTTATTAAAGACAAAAAAAGGCTTCGGGAGTCATCTAGGGGAAAAAAATAAATGTAGTACCGACCAGCTATGGAGGGGTAGAAATCTTTGAAGTCTTTGACATCCCTTGGGCCCTCAGACGCAGCCAGACACTCGTCATAGACCTTGAAGAAGTCCCTCAGAGCCAGCTCCATGTCGGACACCGAGGTGCGGAAGTTTTCCCCATTATAAGCCCTCACTGCACGCACAAACAGTGTCTAGAATACCACGCGACACAAAAAAACAGCAGAAAATATAACAGTCAGTCTTCGACTGTGGTATGATTGAATTATTGACACAATCCACATGGTTGACATTCAATTTCTTGTGTCTGCATCGTGGTCATTTAAATTTTTGACATTGAGGACTCCTTAAAAGATGAGGACAGATCTCCCTATGATAAGATAAGATTTATCAGCAGCAAGTGTGTGTGTGTGTGTGTACCTCATAGGATTTGGTCTCCAGGTCTTTCAAGTGTTCTTCGGCCCCCGGCAGACTCTTGTAGTAGGCCATGTTCTTCTGCATCATCTCATCATCTGGGTGCTTCAGCAGGAAGGTGTGGGCAGCAGACACCGCCTTGGCCAAGTTGTCAGACTGAGACAACACACATTGTGTTAGTACGTTTTTGTGTTCATCGCTAAAGCAAACATTACAGACGCAGGATTGGCACGACATTATGCTGCACGAACTCCTGAGCTCTTACTTGTGACTTAATAACTGATAAATATCAAATGAGGAATTCCTGAGAAACTCTTACTTGAGGACTATTAAAAATTTAGTTACTGACATAGTAAATGTCTTTTTGTGTCCAGAATAGACCAGAGGTGTGAATAATTACAGTGAGGTTTTCCTTTAGTTTGACACATCTGTGTGTATAAACGCTTGGTAAGTTAATTAGACCCTGGCAGTCGCAGTTCCAGTTTTCATCATGAGATCCTGGGCCCGAATGACCTGCGATCCAAAACCCTGACCCCACCGTATTCCTGCAGAAATCCCCTGCAGACGCGAGGACGAGCACGCGCGGGATCTCGCTGTTCCTGGAGAGGACTTCACGTTTTAAAACAGCTCGGGATCTCTTCTTTTGAGGAACAGAGCTGCGCAGCCGTGGCGCGCAGGCGACGTCAGGAAAAGTCACGTTAAAAGTAGAAACTGCGGACGCGCTGGTGCCCACGCCGAAAAAAAATGAGCACAGCAGCCAACACGCACTGGTAATCGCGAGGCAAACAAACATAAGACTACTGTTTTGACTTGTTTGGTTAAATGAAAGCTTCCCGATGACAATCACACACACAATTCAAACGTCTGCGTACCTTGAAGTAGGCATACTGCAGGTATCTGTACGGCTCCCTCCTCTCAAACTCATCTATGGTGTCCCGGCTGGGCATGGCCTGCCTGAACGCGGGCAGCCCCTGCTTGCAGCGCTTCAGGCACTGCGCCCTCTTCATGACGTTGCCGAACGCCCGCAGCTCCGGGAACTCCGCGAACCTCTGCTCGTCGTCCAGCCTCACGGAGCTGCAGTTGAGGTTGCAGAAGGCCTCGCTGTCCCGGAGCAGCCGGTACAGCCGCAGAGAAACCTCGATATACTCGACCGTCTCCTTCCACTTCTCCCCGGTGTACTGGTCCAGCGCGTACTTGTAGGCGGACTCCAGGGGCATCAGCTCGTGCCTGGGGAAACTCCTGAAGCTGTATTTTTCGTACTGGGAGCTCACCGTGGAGACGGATAGGGCGATCAGCAGCGCACGAAAAAGTTGGGAAGTAGTGGAGGGTGCCATTTTTCCCCCACTCAAGTTTGGGTAAATGGTGGATAGGGCCGAGGTGGGATGATCCCAGAAATGGGTCTCAAGGACCGCCTCAAGTTCCACCACGTATTCGGAAAAAGCCTTCCCTCCCCCGTGCGTGGAGCTGGATCAGTCGGCTCCGGCGGGGTGGGGGCTGCCGGGGCTGCTCCTCCCACGAAATCCCACAAGTAAATCACTGCTGCTGTTCCGTCCGCGTACAGTACAAGTAAAAACCTGGCGGAGTCAAAGACTTTTTTATACAACACAACACCACAGCGATGCCTGTTTATACTTTTGGGTTGGAGGGCGAGGTGATTTCTTTTGGTTCCATTTTAGGACAAACCGGGTTCCTCGGATGTCACTGTTAAAAGTTGAAACCTGCTTTCTGTCGGTCAGTAATTAAACCCCTGTTGAGAGGGGATTGTCCCTCCTTCTCCCACTGCCACGTAGAAACATTCCTCCTTCCTTTGCTCCCCCCGGGGCCTGAACCCCACCAACAAAACACGGATCCATGTTCGACATCATCTGAGGGCGAACTTTCTGCTCATAGTTAAAATCTGACTACCAACATGAGGCGTAGCCAGATGTGTGCATTATTGTTATTTAAAGGGATGGGGTTGGGGGGGGGGGTAATCTGCAGCTGTGCGGAGACCCCTACGTTACCACGTTGACACATCTCAGAGACTCCACTGCGCAAGAGCAATACGTGGTGCCCAAACCTTCTCATTCAATCACAACGTGCGTAAAGTCACCCAAAAAGAAAGAGGCTGGGACCGGAAATACTTCAAAATAAGGGCACCATTGACCACTTTAACTTTGTATTTGGGGTGTCTCACACAGACACCAGATTATATGTTTTCAATCGTGTTTCTTTGGGTTGAAATTTTTATAAAATGTGATATTGGGGGCACCAAACGACGTTTTACGCTTGAAAAAACAACCGGATGTTGTGCATTTTTTTTATCCAGCTTGACACGTGATCGTTCCTTCGCTGTGACTCGGGGCAGGACTTTTATCCAAGTCGGAGTACAGGCAACCGAAGTACTCTGGAGCTGGGAGGCCAGACACACACGCACAAGCTGAACCCTATGCTATCTCTACCGTTTGGTCGATTGTCGGCGGTGAAAATGATCCGGTGCGTGCAGGGGACGTTGTATCTGTCGGTCCTGGTGGCGTTCGCCGCCTGTGACGCTCCAGCGGTGCCGTTAGACGACATCTTCATTGAGAAAACTTTCGTGCCGGAGCAGTGCGGGCGCGCAGTCAAAGTAGGTGACTACGTGAGGTACCACTACAATGGCATGTTTCCGGACGGCAAGAAGTTCGACTCGAGGTGAGTATCGCGCAGAAAGGCCCGCTTGGTTCTCAGTTTGTTCTCGGGGCAGAGCAGACCGGGTGCACGGCGCGAAACGGCGTGCGCGATGCGTAAAAGTGCGCGTGTAGTGGTGAGCCACGCAAGCAGGCAGGCTGCCTGAGCTCTGGATGTATACATCCGGAACATAAGAGCTTCGAAACCCATTTCATAATCAACGACCCCTGCAGAGATAGCACGGAGGATTCCAGTGATCAGATTGAGCGTTTTAGATCAAGATTGCAGATTAGTGTAATCACACTGGGGGGTCAGGTCCTTTATGTGGAAGTCTACTGTCAGGATCTCTGGGACTCTCTGGACTCCATTTAGGGAGCCACTGACTTACCGCAACTCTAAAATACCAAATGGGCAAAGTGGTTAGCTGTTTAGCACTGTCAAACCACCAAAGGCCCCAAATTCACTGCATGTCCATTGTTTTTTGGTCATTTAATTAATTGCTAGATTAGATTAGATTAACTTTATTAATCCCACAACGGGGAAATTTACATTTTTTAAAATTTTTTTTTTAGATTGCTGCTAATTACATTTATCGAGAATATTCAAATTTCTAAGGTACAGTATCATCAAAGGGGGGCCTGCTGTATTAGATCATTTTGTAGCCTTGTCTTGAAGATGGGCCCTGTGCCCACTCCTGTGTAAAGAGAGGTGAAAATCTGCATGTGTGCAGCATGGATACTATTTTCTTAAGTCCTTACAACAGATGGAAAGAGGGTCACTGGTTAAAACTGTTTTTTCACAGGTCCAGTTAGTGACTGATATTTGAGGATGAAGAAAGGAAATGAATGAATCAGTGTAGTACCAGTCATATATAGATCAGTAATGTGATTCCATGTGTCTCTTGCAGTTATGACCGTGGCAGCACCTACAACGTGTTTGTCGGTAAGAAGCAGCTGATCGCAGGGATGGACAAAGCTCTGGTGGGGATGTGCATCAATGAGAGAAGGCTGGTCAAGATCCCGCCTCATCTCGCCTATGGAAAGCAGGGATACGGTGTGTAAACCCCCCCACCCCCACCAAAACATATCGGCGCATCTCTATGTCCCATTATGCCACCGGCTGAATGGTCTCTACAAAACTCTGGTGGCCAAACTGGCATTTAATCCTGTAAGGCATCATTACAAATCCACAGATGAGTGGGTGCACAACTGGCACTGCTCGCCATAACAGTGAGAGGATTTGGAATTTTTGCAGGGGAAAAAAATTACAGCCTCTGATGAAAGCACTGCATTGAGTTGTATTACAGCTTAAGCAGAGAGGAAGTGGGCTGCTCCCAAACGTCCCTGCTGAATGATGTCAGAAGGACATCATGGACCAGGAAGCAGGTCAGAGGAAGCTGCTCTGGATCAGGATTTTCAGCTGTTAGTGAATGCAGTGCAAATGCCAGAGCATCAGCAGCAGGCAGATAAACCCTCTATTTCATGATCTACATGTGGGCAAAGAAAAAAAAATATTGATATATTTGCATATGATTGCAGTTAAAGCAGAGGCTCTGTTTACATGTGGAGACCAGTTTTTTCCTGTGTGTGTGTGTGTGTGTGTGTGTGTGTGTGTGTGATCATGACATATGTGGAGGAGAGAAGAGAAGAAAGGGGGGCATGTGTGGACAGGTAAAAGCTGAGGTTGCGTCCTCTGCTACCGGTCTGTATTAGAAGGAACACGAGAGAGAAGAAAATAAAGAGGTGAGATTTTCGGAGGCGGTAGAGAGAGGCCGGAAAGCGACCCGCCGGCTCATCAGCAGTTGAGATTTATCTGCTGCCACCCCCACAGTCCTCGCACCCATCCTCCACCTCCTGTACACTTGTGGAGCTTCTGCAAGACAGCAAGACAGAGTTATACACTGAAAAGGTCTGGTTAAGATGTTGCACTCACCAAAGTAAAAGTAGATGAGTCAGTGCAGCTTTAACTTAGTAGTTGCTGATGAAACCAAGGGCATGCTGTTTTATCAACAACAGTTTTTGCAGTGAGGTTGTGAGGTTTTTCAAGTCAGTGCTCTTACATATTTTAGATCTTAAAATGGACTGTTTTTTGGCAAAACAACAAAATTATTTTAAATCAAATGAGCTTAGTAATTAATAAATAAGAAAGAAAATTATAATTTAGAACTTGAATAGTAGTGGCAGGTCCTAGAAATTTCTTTGGCAGGAGGTGGTCTGTTAGGTTTTTGGATTCACTGGCAAATGGGAAAGATAAAGATAAATATCAAATGCTCACATTGCTGACACATAAAGAAGTCATTATTGGTGTATTTTATTGCCCAGCAGCAGCGTGAGAGTTCTTAGTGCATGAAATTAAAAACACCTTGTTTCCTGTTCGAAGAGTAAATGACCTGTTTCTCTCCCCTCTCCAGGCGACATCATCCCCGCTGACTCCATCCTCCACTTTGACGTCCTGCTGCTCGATGTGTGGAACCCAGAGGACGGCGTCCAGATCAACACCTACCACACGCCCTCCACGTGCTCCAGGAAGGTGGAGGTGTCCGACTACGTCCGCTACCACTACAACGGCACGCTGCTGGACGGGACGCTCTTTGACTCCAGGTTTGTGCTGTATATAAAACCTGAGTCATGTAAAAGTGCGCCCACACTAAGCAAGTAACTCTCCTCCATCCATCCTCGGCTGCAGTCACACCCGCATGCGTACGTATGACACTTACGTCGGGATTGGCTGGCTGATCGCCGGCATGGATCAGGGGCTCCTGGGAATGTGTGTTGGAGAGAGACGCATCATAACTATGCCTCCATCACTTGGATATGGAGAGAATGGAGATGGTGAGTATAAACAGTGTCTTGATTAGTTTTCTCGACATCCACTCCCACGAGCGCCTGCCTTAAAGTCCTCTGAAGGTAATCAGAAGTTGACGACTGGAAAGAAACCAGTGCCGCAGTTGTAAATCACGCGAATATCGATTCTTCTCGTCCTCGACCTGTCTCCTTCTTCTGTCTCTCCAGGCAGTGACATCCCAGGACAGGCGTCTCTGGTGTTTGACGTCGTGCTCCTGGACCTCCACAACCCCAGGGATGGGATCTCAGTGACCAATCAGAAGGTGCCTGAGCCCTGCCCGAGGAAGTCCATGGCAGGAGACTTCGTGCGCTACCACTACAACGGCAGCCTCCTTGACGGAACGTTTTTTGATTCCAGGTGTGTGTCCCTTGTTGCTATTCATCACATTAATCACACAGACATACATACACACACACACACAGTCTTTGGGTTGTAAAAGGAATTGATTCAGTTCCAGCATGTTTATCCATTTGATCCCTGCTGTTCCTTAAGTGGCCTCACGATGGCAGCATCTCTTTGTGCACCGAAGATATACCGAGAAGCGAATCGAAACTTAAAAACCACTGGAAATTCCCTGAGTTCGAAACATAAAACTGCATCATCTGAGTTGTTATGTAACGTTTGTGTTCTAGTACTTCCTTCCTCTTTTATAAATGAGACTGATTGACTGCCCTAAAAAAGTCTAATATAATTTTATTTAAATGAACATCTTTAAGGGATTAAAGCATGTTATAGGTAGTTAATAACATTTTTCTTATCTTGTTTATTATCTTATACACTATGTGAGCCATATAAAGAATACACAACAGTGTGTACTCTAAAGTATACAAAATTAAGGAGTCCTGCTTCGAATATACGACATTCAGCCCCAAATATAAAACAAGTGTGTTTCTTTTTAAAAAATATTGAATATTTTAACAGCTCACCTTTTGAAGAAAAGAAAATTTTGCACCTGCTTTGATATTTTTACATCTCGGGAATTTCATGATGGTTGCTGAACTTTCTGTTCTCATCCAACCACTCCAATCCAGCTCTCTGGAGTTAGGCCTCGTAGTTGATCTTTAAAGATGTTCTCTTGCACATTCTGTGCAGACATCAAGGACCGGGACTCTTCTGTGTGGTGCCCAAAAACACATTCATATGTGACTGTATGACAATGGACTGTATACTGTGCAAAAAACCCTTTTCTGTCTATTAAGAGTCCAGACTGACTGTGATTTTTTTTTTTTCTCCATGGGGCAGTATGATAACACTTTTGTTCATATTTTCCGTCTCACAGCTACTCTCGTAATCGCACCTATGACACCTACATTGGTCGAGGCTACGTGATTGCTGGTATGGACGAGGGTCTGATTGGAGTCTGTGTCGGAGAGAGACGCACCATAACCATCCCCCCACATCTCGCCTATGGAGAAGAGGGCACAGGTGTGTGCGTGTGGTTTCTTGAGTCGCGATGATGCGAAGATGATGAAGGAATCTCCGCTGAGGCCGTCTTTCTTGCATATAAAGGTTTATTACAAGAAGTTCAGCGTCTAGACAAGCACCACGGACTGCTTGGAGGATTCAAGACCAATGTGAATCTCTCCCAAAGCAGCTCTGAATACCCACTTATATAGTAAAGTTGTTCATTCTAAATAAGGTAAACCATAAGGAAACCTTAATCAGGACACTACTTTTTAGGTTTCCTCCAATTTTATTCTAGCCTTTGACCCTGGGGTCTCTAACCTCAGGATATTCACGTATATGGGATCTTAAGACACTACATCAGCACTTGGATACACTTATATGTATCTGAATTTATTTCCCCTACTCTTTTGTGTACAACTTTTAGTAGATTCTTTCTTTTTTCCTGCCATGTTTATCTAAGGCTCTAAGATCCCCGGCTCGGCCGTTCTGGTGTTTGACGTTCACATCATCGACTTCCACAACCCGTCAGACAGCACTGACATCACAGTCATTTACAAGCCAGAGGAGTGTGATAAGCAAACGAAGAAAGGAGACTTTATCAAATATCACTACAACGCCTCTCTGATGGACGGCACATCCATCGACTCCACGTGAGTAAACGTCCGTGAGACACTTTGAGAGGTAGTGGAAATCTTTGTGTGTCTAGGGACTGAAGTCCCAGAGCAGCTCAAAGAAATTTTAGCAGATCAGCTCAAGGAAAACTTCTAATCGGTGTCCAAACAAATAATCAGGAGTCAAAGTTCTGGGCAGCAAAAACTTTAATACCAGCAAAAAATGAGAGGTGTTCGCCCCCTGTGCTCTGCTTTTACCCTCTGTGACTCCTCATGATGGCCTCAGAATTCAGTCTTTAGCAGGTGCATAAATAATAGCTTCAGCTGTGGCCTCCTTTTTTGGTTGAAACATACAGAGTTATATCCACTGGTGCCCAGGCAGAGTCGTTGACCCCAATACGTCTGGAGTTTTTCACCACCTCTGCAGCTTCCCTTCGGCCTGTACCCACTGGTTGGCTGTCCTTGACGCCAGTTTCACCCTTCAGGACTATTAGCTCCTGGAAATGAACCATGTTTTGGCTTCTTAACCACTGAAACCCTTGATATATGCAGATGATAAAATGCGAGAAAGGAACAACATCTGTCTTTGTTTTCAAGTTAGACTCTTGCATTTGCACACAGTAAAATTGAAGAAATTAAGTAAACAAAACAGTCTTAAATCATAATCTGACATTCATGCACACAAAATCAGTGGAACTAAAAGTACAGTTTAGTTTCTCCGTGTTTCACTCTGACTCAATTTGTTTCAGGCATAATTATGGAAAGACATACAACATTGTCCTGGGAGCCAACCAGGTAGTCCCAGGGATGGAGGACGGACTGATGGAGATGTGTGTGGGAGAGAAAAGACACCTTGTTATTCCCCCTCACCTGGGCTACGGGGAGAGAGGAGTCAGTAAGTCACACACACACACACACACACACACACACACACACGCATGCATGCAAAAAATAAAATTTTACATTCCAGGTTCCTTCTTGAATGTAGTGTCCATCAGCTGTTTCAGTCATGTGTTCAGTGATATCAAATGATCTTCAGTTTTAAACTTTGGCCCAAATTTTATGCCACTGATGTCTCTTAACAGATTTCAGACAAACTGCGCCAAAAGCCAAACAATGGAAAAACTGATCTGAAAATCTAACTTGATTTTTTTGTGTTCGTGTTTGCGTGTGTGCACGCGTGCATAGCTGATGAAGTCCCAGGGAGCGCTGTGCTGGTGTTCGACATCGAGCTGGTAGACATGGAGGAAGGACTACCTGAAGGCTACATGTTCATCTGGAACGAGGACGTGTCACCTGACCTCTTCACTGAGATGGACAAAGACGAGAACGAGGTGGTGGAGCCCTCTGAGGTATGCGATAACCTGTTGTCGCTGCAGTACTTTTAACACAAATAATTAACAATAATACAAAGGCAGTATGATGTGATTTCCACCACTTGTATTAACTCTATTGGATCTCTTCTTCGTACCCACAGTTCACTGACTACATCATACAGCAGGTGAACGAGGGTAAAGGCCGCCTGGCTCCCGGCTTCGACCCCTATCGCATAATCGACAACATGTTCTCCAACCAGGACCGCAACGGAGACGGAAAAATCACAGCGGCAGAGTTCAAACTTAAAGCAGATGAAGCCGCCCACGATGAGCTATGACGGGACCAGGAGTAAAATTCAGATTGGGGTGTAAGGTCAAGGGTCAGACAGTTGGGGGAAATGTGGGTGGGTGGGTGGGGTGGAGTGGTGGTGGGGGGATCAAGTAACTAAAGATGGGGTTGTATGTGTAAAGTGAGTAAATGCGGAGTGGGAAGTGTGCTGAGAGAGAATTTAATGTTTTTTTTATTTTGAGGACTGAGATGATGGCAAAAGGATGTCTTGTCCCTTAAGATGCTCTCTCAGAGCCGAATGAGTCTGAAATCTAAAAGTTGGAAAGAAAACACCTAATGTGAGGACTATGATGACCGTGAATGACTTTTTTTTTACCTCTTCGCCCATCAAGTTCTTTGTTTTATTTTCTTATTTTCTAAAAAAAAAAATATTTTGAAGGGTATAAAAGCACTCCTGCGTTAGAGTATCGTGTAAAATATTTTTTTTTGTCTCGGAACCAAAGTTCCAGGGCACTGGACCGAAATGCTAAGAAATTTTAGCAATGTTCAGATCGGCTCAGGAAAAAGCTTCCCATTGGTGTCCAAACAAATCATCAGGAGTCAACGTTCTAGGCAGCAAATACTTGAATGCTGGCAATAAAGGAAAAATGTTCAAAATGTACACTAGATACACCTGAAGAGCTCAGATTTATACTGGCATTTGTTCCCTCTTTTATACCCTTGAGGTGCTTTTGTTCTTGCTATAGATCAGCCCCCTTAATGATCATTTTCCCTTTATTTCTTAACTGTCTCTTGTGGTCTTTTAAAAAAAAAAAAAGATAGGGTCATACAAATGTGTTTAGGATTATCATCCAAGTATCACGACTACAATTCATAATCCAGGAGCGCGCTTTAGTCAGCGTGGCTACAGTAGGTGCGCTTTTGGGATCACATCAGCCACGTGCGTGTGGATTACATGAGTATTCGTCATATTTTGCCTACTACCTAACACACACACAGCATTTTATCATTATCTATCATGGCGTTTTATCCTTTCCAGCACATCACAAGTCTTCAAAGAAAAATTATACTACAAGAGAACAAACTGAGGCATCACTCCAGGATCCCAACATTCAACGCTGCTTCCTGACTGTTATTGTTGCTAACATTTTGTGGTTGTGCGTGAAACCTATTCTTTTGTCTAAAACATCTGACAGTCTTCCAGGAGCAAAGAGCTGGTCGTCAATCACAGTACTGTGACGGAAGGAAGTTACATTTGTTTCTGAGACTTACCACTTATGCACAGGGGGAAATAATTGACAGTTTTAAGTTAAAATTAACTACAGTTTGCAGACAACCTCCACTGTTTTATCTACAAACGTCAGGATGTTGTGGATTTAACAAATAATTTGCTAAATAACTTGGAAAAAGAAAATTCTGAGGTCAAGAGGTGAATCGGGTGAAAATGCTCTTTTCAAATGATGATTTACACATGCACAGGGAGTACAGTTGCATGCAGCATGCAACACTCAATGCATGTGTCCACCTCAATACAGAAATCATTTCTCTGTTATACGCTCAGTAAAGGCCTAATAGACTCCTCTTCAAAGGTCAAATCCAGGTTGACATGTGTTGAAGTCAAACTTGACTTCCCCAGGTTAATGGCTGCGGAATCAGAGACAGAGTTCGAAGGAGTGGAGTAGATGACTTTATTTGCAAAAGCTTTTGGAGGTTACACTTGGAAAGAGTGAGAGAGAGTAACCCTGTCTGTCCCAGTGCAATCTGAAACAGTATGGTAAAGCATCCTTCTTATAAAGGAGTCTGACAACTCCTCCCTCCTATTGTTGTTGACCTCGAGAGGTAAATCTAAAAGGTGAATATAAAATGCCACATTTGAATTTATGGTCTGAAAGTACAAGGCGGCAGCAGAGCTTAAAGAACGGAAAGTAAAAAAAACAGGATCATGACAAGGAACTGATTGTTTGCCTGCTGTGTTTAAGGAAGTGAAAAGAGAACATGACCATAGTATGAACTACTGGTCTGACTGCTATGCTACTAATAAGGATGTCATGTGAAGACAGGGACTGTGATTTTGCTGAATAATCACCCTGAAGGGGAACAGTATTGTGATTTCTGCTGATACGAATATATTTAATGAATGAAGAGGAGGGGGAGAGCTAGAGAGGAACTGGCAGGGCAAGTAACCACAGACCCGGTCAAGACCAGATTGAAAAGGCCAACTTCCTAAAAGGTAACTGACAGGATGCAACTGGCAAAGGTTGCACAGACGTTGTGCAACTAATTGGGAAATACAGAGGTGAACAACGACAGGAGGGAGGAGATGTCAGACTCCTTGATAAGAAGGATGCTTTACCATACTAACCACGAAGGTCTCGAGAGTCTGGACCCCGGGGTACACGTAGATAGATAGATTACTTTATTCATCCCTGAAGGGAAATTATGTTATGTAAATATGTATACATATTTAGCTTTACACATAAAGTATGTTCAAGCAATATTGGCACGTGATATTTACTTAATAAAACAGATCGTTTAAGGGCAGACTGAATCATAAAATGTTACCCAACATATCAAACGATAACTTAGTTTCCCATCACACACCTCATCCAATCTGGGTCAAGTCAGAGCAGGGCGAGAACGAGGGGGTGGGGGTGAGGGGTGGAGTCCGGCGGCGCTCCCTTGATAAACCCACCACCGCAGCCGCAGCTGGGCGGCGACGCGGTAGATGAGGCAGTGGATGACCTGCGCGTGAGGACTACTTTTATTCTTATCGGGTGCATTTGCATCTTGGAATCTCGTCGTTTCTTGCGGGTCCGTTAGACGAGTTCACGACGCTCTACTTTCCCCCGTGTTTAAAATAACAACCTTGCGTTAATTTCCTGCCCTGAGAGAAGCGTTTATTTTATTTTATTTTGTTAACGGATGGCCATGGGGTACAACTCTCTGAGCTGCCAGGTGGGTGGATTATCGGTGTTTGTGGTTTCCGGAGACAGGGGGTGGATGCGAAAGAAATCAACACGAGCGAAGAGATGGGTCTCGACAGACCCGATGTGGCTCGTGTGATTCAGCTGCAGTTCGTCGCCTGTGTTAACTCACACTTTTGGTGTTTCTACCCGGGGCAGCTTTGCCGGTGGCGCTCACCTGGGTTCTGCTCCCGAAACGGAGACGACGTTAACTCCGAGTCAGTCGATGTGGTGGCTGGAACTCCGTGCGCGAAACCCTGCAGCTTTTCTTCAGTTAGCCCTTATTTCCTCTGTGCCTGAAGAAGTTGCATTTCCTCATTCAGCGCACACACACACACCGGTGCACATGAATTGAAACTGTTTGTTGACATGAAGACAAGTCTCGGGTTGTCAATCATTTCTCTGCATTATGCATTAATCACTTTAAAAAAAAGGCTAAAGTCTTGTTCCATTTTCTGATGTTCCCTCCCTTCCTTTTCTCTCGATTTAGGTCTGTCTCACGAAATATGAGAGCGTCTGTCATTTCAAGAGGCACGTGCGCTCGAGGCCACATCGACAGGTGAGCATTAAATTTCACGCGCGGTTTCCGGAAGTGGCCAAAATTTCAAGTGAACGAGACGTACCTGTCCGTTACTGGGAACACTGCAGGGGCACATCATTGTTTCCACTGAACTGAAATGCGGAAATGTGGAACAAACGCTTTTTACGTAGAGAGTTGTCAGGTTGTATATGTGCTAACCACCCTGATCGCAAATTGCGCTCAGCAGTCCCCTCGAAAGTGTTTAATCGAGTGACTCATGAACAGCACTTCCGGTAAATTGGTGAACCTCGAAGCCTTGAAGTGATCAAATGATGCGAGCAGTCCTGTGTTTGACTCGACTGGAATCCTGTATCTTGAAACACACCCATATGTCTTATTTAATCACACCTGCATGTTTCTGCTGTTCTTTTTACTCGCAGAAAATGGAAGAGGTCTTCCAGAAAGGTATTGCTTACTTTTTTTTTACATTTTGTGCATATTTAATCTCTTGTATTTCCTGCACAAAGAAATATCTTTGACCTAATGTCCAGTTAATCTAATTTCCCCGTTTCTCTGTTCTTTAGATACATTCAGCAGTCAGGGTAAGCCTGCTTCTTCTTCATCTTATTAGTGCTTGAAATATGGAAATGTATATGAAAAATCAGATCTTGCCTAGCGCAGATGACAGTTGGTACTCATGGCAGTAGACGCATTATGTGCAGATGTTTATTGCTTTCAAAAAAGAGCTGCCCCCCAGCAACCCTGGTCTCTGAAGGACAAAATCATTGGGCAGACCCAGCACCAAAAGATACTTCGGGGGAATCATGGTCGAGACAGTGTATAAGCTAGTTCGTTGGAACATGCTGCTGAAGAGATGATTTCACAAGAGCAAAGTTGAAAATGCTGGAACAAAGACAGACCACAAGTTGACTGTCAGTTTCGCTGGTTTATTAAGCAGATGGATTGTCCATCAATCTGCCTGTTTTTTTTAAAATTGAAGATTGAAGTCATGTTTTTTTTTCTTTTACTTTACTCTTGCTTTACAGCTTTCATTCCCTGGATTGTTTTTATGGATCCACTGACCAAACTTGATGAGAAACACCCCATCGTAGGTAAGTAAAGTGATTTCAAGTACATTTGATACAGGGTACAGATTCACGACCAAATTTTTAAAAGAAAGAAAGAAAAGTTTGACAACAAAGACAAATTCTTGATTTGTAAATATTCATTGGTTGAAATCTTTGGTCTGAAAGACTTCATGATATGTTTGAAAGTTCTCGAAAAAGCTTGCAAATGAAACTTTTAGTTGGCTGAAGTGTAGTCTATCATAGTAATATTGTACTGTATCCCACAGCACAGGCTTTGTGTTCGAAGTAATCCCACTGTTTTGAATGTGCTTTCTTCCAGGCTTGTCTTTGCTGACTCTGTGTTTCAGTGCAGAGACCTCCACCTTTTTTTACCTGTGCCATGTCTGTGAGGAAAAGCGTCCGCCGGACAGGATTCTGTGCCACCTCTCCTCTGGTGACCATTGCAGCAGCTACTTTGTAAGCACTTAACAGCATAAGAGTTCGCCATTGAAGCACAGTTTGATTTGGCATTTTGTATTTTAAGAACTACACAGACCCCAACGTGCTGAGTTTCTCCTGGATGCCCAGCATGGACATGAGAATCTTTCTGAGGTCTCAGCTCACAAAAGAATTCAAAGAAAAGGGTTCTGGAACACTACAGGTTTGTACCCAGGTGCCTGCAATTACAAATATAAAAAATGAAAGCATTTATATTTCTATGTTAATGATGGGTGGTGTTGCTCTATAACTGCTGCATGTGTAAATGGGCAGCATGCATCCGCGTGACTGTGTGATAAGACTCCTTTTTAAATTACAGAGGATGTTGTGTGTTTTCATCCCATTTTCTCTTTGCAGATGTTGGATTTACCTCAAAAGATGATGAAAAGGCTTGAAACAAGCACCTACTCTGAAGGTACGTGATGAAATTTCCCAACAGAGTATTTGAGAAACATATTAGATTTTGTGTAAATGGAGAATCATCTCACCCTTCTCCCCAGTGATGCAGGTCCTCAGTGAAAATGACAAGTTTCTCAAGCTGTTTGAAGGTGCGTGCACTCTTATTACTGATGGATGATAATTCAGATATTGGTTTATTCATTCTGACTCCGCAAGTCAGCAACTGCCAAAGTTTATTCTTTACCTGCGGGGAAAAACAACAGCCAAGAAAACAATCTCAGAACAAGATCTGTTTACAGAGCATACGTCATGATCCATGGTGACCTAAAACCTCAGCTTTTCTTATGAGGAGAGAAGGAGCTTAGAAATAATGGAAATGGGAATATTGCAATTTTTGCTGACAAATGGAAAAGCTCCGAATCCACCGTATGTGCACTCATCTAACATGCACAACACACACTCCTTCAGCCCTGTTTTTTTTTTTTCTGTCGAGCAGGCATGCCAAAGAGGTCGATGATCCAAACGTACCAAAGAGACAGCAACAGAAAACATCCACTTCTTGGTCGGTGAATGAAACTATCACAACACCTGGTTACCTAGCAAAAACATGCATGCAAAATTCTCTTGGTAATTAACTTTTCCTGAAATAGAAAATGTATCCCTCAATATGGAAAACGGGAAGGACATGAATGACCAGAAGACAAAGAAAAAAAATCAAATTTTCTCCCAACATCACATATAAGACAAACTAAGAAAATTCATACTGAGGACTGACAAAGCAGAAAAAAGCCTGGTCAGTCCTCTGAAATGAAAATCATATATAACCTTATTCAACAAAATGAACAGAGTTTGGTCATGCTGTTGTCCTCCCTTAGTTTTCTTGTTGCCTTTGAACTAAAATCCACCCCCACCTATACTCTCTGATCTTGGTCTTCTAGGCATGCAGCACCTCATTGAGAGCACTTGTGTTGGGCCGACAGAGAAGAGATACTACCTGTGCACTCTCTGTAAACTTACTTTGGCTGTGCACACCATCATCAAACATGTCCTGAGCTTTGACCACATCGTGTGTTACTTTGTAAGTAGCTTTAATGGCGTCAAATGTTTCGTAAAACAAATTACAGGCTGGAGAAGAATAACTCAGCAGAGGTGGTAGAATAAAGGGCCAGTTGGCACAGTGATGGGGGAGATGTGATATTACTAAAAATACAAATAATAGTCCCCCCCCCAGGGTGATATTCATAGAGTTGGACTTGATTGAGAACATGAAAAATTAGCTGTGTGGAGAGAAACTGTCCTCGGCTCCTTTCTCACCCCCACACAGCTGATCGCTCATGGCATGATGTGGAAGTGGCAGGTTTAGAAAGTTACAGAAATGCCCCAATTTGATATCAGAAAAGTACGTGTGAAGTTGGGCGACACGAATAGGGATTACAGATGGGGCGTGAGATACAAGTCCTGATACAGGCACAAAGAAGTGAAATTACTGGACATACAGAACTCAGTGGTGAGTGGTGTAGATGGTACAGGGAAGCAGGTTTCACCAAGGATGAAACTGCTGGTCATACAGATGCCTGATTGTGAAGAGGGAAGAATGACGATGATAATAGAACCTGGAGGGCTTGACAGGAAGATGATAGCTCCTGCCCACCAGGTTTGAGTGGATGCTCTCTGCTATAATGGCAACACTGGAAGTATGAGATGTGGAGTTTGAGCATGGATGCTGAGTGTAGAAGAAGAGTAGAACAATCCCTCGGGTTTCCGGAACTGAAGTGTCAGTCGAAGGAGAAGAATTGAACGCAGTTGACACAGCAATGTAGCATGTAATGACAGGTGCGAAGGAATTGGAAACGTGGAAGAAGAGCATGACAGAAAATAGCTGACGATGTAGGGTGAAAGAAAGAATGAGGGGGAAGAAAATGAAAAGTGAAAAAGAAGAAGTGAAGAAATGTTGGAAAATACGTTCAACACAGTGTGACGCTAGGAGGTGAAGCTGAAAGAGTAGTCAGTGAAGGACTCTCGCAAACAGAAATAAACAATATAAAATTGAAAAATTGTACTTCTTCCTCTACAAGGTCGAAGTTACACGATTTCTTTTTGTTCCCGAAAGGTTTATTGTAATGGAGTTAACGCATGCACGCGACCGTGTCTGGTACCAGAGTGAGACACGAGAGAAAAGCGTGCACAGTGAAGTAAGATTAATAATGATCCCTTGTGCTTTATCTACTCTGTGTGATACAGTGTAGACTCTGCACGCATAACAACTCATACCTGTTGTTGCATTTAAAGCCGCTTACGCTGGAATGCGAGCCCAGTATGAACAGAGGGTCATGGGGAATGCGTCAAGCCATTCCGAAAACGCACAATCGTAACAAAGTGTGATATTAAAACGGAGACTAAATGATAAGCAAGTGATGCTAATTTTATTTTCTTGAGTAATTAATCTGCAACAGCTGTAATCAGTGCTTTGCAATTGCAATCTGTGCAGAAAGCATGGCACCCGTCCACTTTGCTGTCAAAAGAGTGTTACCAGGATTACAACAGGTCCTTCACCAACATGGTGCTTGATTTCGCAAAGCAGACGGAGGAAATTCACGGAACTTCGAACGCTGACATGAAGGTAATCAAGTACGCACAAGGGCCCGTAGATAAGGTGCGCTTGTCTCCGCTTTCCCCAATCGGTGCTTTTGTTTGTGTTTTTAACGTGACGCTTTTTCGGCTTTGCGTTACAGCAAGTGAGCCTGGAGCCAGCTGAATTCAAATCAGTGAATTTCACCTGTTACGCAGAAGGTGGATACTTTTCATTTTTCTCCTGCCGCCGCCATGTTGCTGAATGTAGTGAACCGTCGGCGGGCCTCGGGACGATGTTGTACTAACTGAGCCTCTGGTGGCTTTCAGCTCTGAAGAAACTGGAATCCTCTCACAGAGAAGAACAAGCAGAGTGACTTGGTTACAAGCGTCAAACCGGGGCGCAAGCTGGGTTTGTATTGTTTCTGTCAACTCCTCGGCAACTAAGCTGTCTTGATATACTGACGTGAAAGCTCATCACTTATTGTGTCAATGGCAGTAACTTTATTGTCTGTTAAATTTAACCAGTGTGTGTGTTATTTCCTGTCCTCTCTCGAGCTGCTTAAGTAAAAAGACATCTGATAGTTTTCTTGAATCTATGTATTCAGTTTCTTCTCTTTTTTTAAACTACCATCAAAAATATTTAACATTTAAACATTCATTTTATTGAATTTGGCAACTAAATGTGACAGTTTTCTCTTGGGTCCCCCCCGCCTTTGCAGAGCGTCAGACTTTGCCGACACTGCCTGTGGCGCCGTTGTACAAACTGCACTGTCAGGTGATAAATTAGGATCTCACAACAGCAGCCTTGATGTTTTTACTGTCCTCTGGGTGCACAGATTTGTTCAGTGCACCTTGTTCCACTCTTCTTTTTGTTTCTCCCTGATGGCAGGACTGCAGTGTTGCCTTTGAAACCATTCAGCAGTATTTGCAGCATTTGTCAGTTTTGCAGCACAAAGAGGTACATTTTAAGATTCTCGTGTTTCCTTGCAGAAAATGTAAACCCCCAACATTTTGATTCATGAAACGCTTAAAATATGCTACAATTTATTCTCTAATGTTTTCACCAGATGTTAAAGAAATTCTTGAGACAAGGTACCCATTCACTTTTCTCTCACCTTCTGTATTCTTGTGTATTTTAAAGCTAATTTTAATTAATGAATTCTTTCAGCTGAAAGCACTGAGGGTGATGAACAAACAGGTACAATTTTTTTCTCTCCTCCTACAAAACTTGCTGCAACCCTTTGAGTCAATAACAATACAGAAAACTGTCGGTCAAAATGTGTGAAAACAAATAAATGTGACTCTGTCAGCTTTTTCTCATTTTTGGGTCTCAACCTTTTTTTCCTTTCAAGCGCTTTTTAAACCTAATCTGGGTTTGTACTGCTACCTCAAAGAGAGCTCCAAGCAAGATCAGGTTGTTGGTGAGATGACCCACTTGTTCTCATTGTGTATTTGGAAGATGGTAAGAAGATGTAAAACAAAACACAACAACTTTTTTTTGTTGTTTCTTTGATTAGGTGTATCCCTGGTTGTGGCTTGTGTGTGCTCTCAGGATCAGGCAGAACCCTTTTACGTGTGCTTTGCTTGTCAGGACTGTTTCACTGAGTCCGGTCTCAGGGAACATTTTAAATCTGAAAAACATCTAATACAAACATTGGTGAGCTTCTGTTTTAAGGTATTTTCAGTTTTTCTTTACTATATGTGTATAGCCACAGTGCTTGGAGTCCTTCCCTCTTTTTTTTTTAAGAAGTGAAACTTGTGTTGTGATGGAAACCCAATGTAATACGTGTACAGGTTCTGTACACCACTGCACATTTTCCATTCCATAATCCATTCATCCTAAATAGCATCTGTAATCTATTACAATGAACAGAAATCATTTATTTTTGTTATTGTTGCATCCCCGTGGCGCTAAAATTGTGTTCAAAGTCATCTGCCTTGAAAATAACCAATCATCTAGGGCTGAGAATGGGCTGGTTTTGTAATAACCAACCTTCGTTTCCGTTCTTCTAGATGTACCATAATCCTTGGCGGCTCCCTTTTGCCTGGGTGAACCAACCGGATGTGAAAGACTTGACGTCAGTGGCGTGGGAAGAGGAGAAGGAAAGAGGACCAGGTCAGATGGTGCTGAAGGTAAAATGCCAAATTCAGAGTCCTTTTTCAAGGAGCAGACTTGTTGTTTTTTTTTTTTCTTACTGAGGTGTTCATACATGTGTAGAGAGCCTTTAACCAGCCTCAAAACATACAAATAAAGAAAAAACAACAAATGGCTGCCTGACAGCAAAGGATGCATATTGCAGTCTTCATCATTCCCAATTGATGATTTTTTTTTCCCCTTCTCAGGTTCTTGATATCCCATACCAGATATTTCAGAGTCTCATCCCACCTAGCTACCCAAAAGGTAAGAAGGTCATTGATAGTTGAGGTAACATTAAAAACCAAAACTTATACATGAAGCTGTTTTAAAATGACCATGTTTCATTCTTGATTTTGCCTGCAGTGATGAAGGGACTCGATCGACATCACACTCTCTTAAAGAATAAAGGCTAGTGATACGATTAATTTCTTGGTCTTAAATAAGATAAAGGAAATGATGTGCCTTGATAACTCGACTTTTCTCTTATGCCTGTGCAGTTCCACAGTGTCAGACCTACAGCAAGCTCAAACAAAATGAGAGATTCCCTCTGCTCGGTGAGTGCTGCTGCAAAGAAACGTTCATGCCAGAAATCAGAA
The DNA here is from genome assembly GCA_016785225.1 of Psettodes erumei. NCBI lineage: Eukaryota > Metazoa > Chordata > Actinopteri > Pleuronectiformes > Psettodidae > Psettodes > Psettodes erumei. The sequence continues at coordinate 3,306,578 of JAFBJZ010000408.1, forward strand.
GAGCACTGTGGGTGTGTCTGACTTTTCTTCACCTCCTTATCGCAGGCAGAAAGTTCCTGGTCATGCACGATTTGTGTATCAGACAGGGTCAGTCGGCAGAAATGGGGTTTCTCTGTTTGCTCTGTAAGAGGAAGCTGTCAGGAAATGAACGTTACGCTCACGTGTTCAGTCGGGAACACGTTAAAACATTTCTGGTGAGTATTTTTATACTTCACGACAACACGTCCCACTCTATTGTCTTTCCTTTCGTGGTGAATGTGTTCCTTCCTCCTCACTCAGTGCTGGTACCATCTTAGTAAGTTGCATACCGTGTGTGTAGGACTGTGTTCACCCAGGCTCGGTGAGTTCAAGCATGGACGCAGAGACCTTACTGGACTTGGCGAAACAGGCGGCGCGCATTCACGCCATATCAAGCGTACAGGTATCGTCTATTCGAAATTTAATTTCTTCTTTTTTTGACTCCTTCCAATTACTTTGTAAATGAGAAGATGAAGATGCTGACACCTAACATGTCACCCAGTTTTTGAACCAAACTTTTGAGTGTCTGCAAACGGCCGGTTGCTAGGCCCAGACCCAGTGTCCAAGGACAGGGCTCGATAAGATGTTTGCAAGTTGTTTTGGTATCCTCCAGGATGCTGTCCTTGCAACCAAAGGCAAGACAATTGACAATTTGTTACCCTGTGTCAGGTTCAAACAACCTAAAACATTATTAAAACACACACAACGAGAGAAAACACAGAGTTAGAGTTCTTTTACTCGCGAGGAGAACGGACGGAGACGTGTTCAGTTGCAATCTCCGAACCGCTCTGAATCTGTTCCGCCGTCTCCTCTCTTTTTATTTTCTTAGGGTGGTAGTTACAAAATGATTTCAGCCTCTAAAGGATGGGGGTCACACAGGCTGCAATCTTCAGATTTACCTCATCTGTTGAGGGCTGGTATCCTTATCAGTGTTGTTAGTCGCATACTCCTCCGAACGACCCTCCTGTTTTTTTTTCGGGGTTTCCTGTTCCTCTTCTTCAGAGGCTGTTTGACCCCGTGCCTCGTCCTTGAGCCTGCAAGGGAGGCTGTAAAGATTCTAAGAAAAACAGCCTGCACAACATTCCTCACAGAAACACGCACACACACAGATATAACTCTCAAACAGTATATAACTTTTATGTACAATTATTCCAACACCCTGATTTAGATAATGTGCGCATAGATGTGTTGTTGTCTAAAATGTTTTTGAGGATTACGCGAGTACTCAACGACATATTTTGCCACACATCATGACATATCATTTATCTAGTGCATCACAGGCCTTTAGAGACGAATGATACTACATCATCTCCTGTATTTGACGATATGATTTGCGCTGTGAGTCTCTCCGCAAACGCTTGAATTAAACCTGACAGGTCGTACCTGCTCTATTCAAAGGTGATACAGTTGGACGCCCCCATCTGGGAGCCATGCACCTACCACAAAGGTGAGCGCCTGTATTGCCATCCGTGTTGTACTTGGTCATGTGTAATTGTGAATTGGTTTCTTGATCGTTCTATCGCTCCTTTTTGTTCCAGCAATATGCATCATGGCAGCTGCAAAAAAAAGACAAGGGGGAGGAGAGCTTATACCTGTAGTAACACCTAAAATGAAGCTATGTAAGCCCAGCCAAAAATATTTCAACTGAATACTTTGAGTCATGTCAATTTTATGGGCAGTATGACCTCAAATACCTTTCCTCATGATTTCCCTGAGGTTAATTACTTCCAGATGGAAAACATCTCAGCTGATTTGTTACCATTTCTGTCCTATACTGAATGGATACTCAACAAAACTGTACTTACAGTTATAATAAGTTTTTTTTTTCTTGCAGCTCCCAGGGAAACTCAGAAAGAAGTGGACAAGGACCATGTGAGAGACAATAGTCAGAAAAACACCACGGCGATGGAGGGATCTGAGCACCAGACCAATCAAAAATCTGCAGACAATAATGAGAACACCCAGGTAAATATTTCAGTAGAACTAAGCTCTGAAATCACCAATAAAGGCTGTGCAGAAAGTGAAAGAAAAGCAGAAAAAAGAGCAAACATGGAGACTCCTGCACCAAGTAACAAAGAGCCAGAGAAGAAAACGGATGTGTTTTCAAAAAGTAGTCCGGACGAGGTAAAGGGAGGCATCGCAGGTGGGGAGGCATCCCAGCTGATAAAAGATGAGGAGAAGACGGAAGAGCTTACAATGCAAAAACCAGGTAGGGAGATCCCAGAGAGCTGCCAGAACACAGACAGCCACGACGGAGCAGAGACTGGAAGAGAAGAGAGCAACAGTTGCAAAGAAGTCCTGACGCAGTCCAAGAGTGATGCGCTCAAAGAAAAATATAAAAGAAAGTGGGCTGATGAGAATGCAGGGAGAGAAGCGGGCCATAAAAAGCAGCGAGTCACCTCCAGAGAAGACAAATGTTCTGACGAACCCCAAAAAACGCCAAAAGGACAACTAAAGGGGGCGACCACCGCCGACCAGGGAGGGACCGAGAAACCAAGGCATGAGACTGCGAAGGATGAAGGTATGTAAAGGTGTCAGGTTCAAACAACCTAAAACATTATTAAAACACACACAAAGAGAGAAAACACAGAGTTAGAGTTCTTTTACTCGCAAGGAGAACGGACGGAGACGTGTTCAGTTGCAATCTCCGAACCGCTCTGAATCCGTTCCGCCGTCTCCTCTCTTTTTATTTTCTTAGGGTGGTAGTTACAAAACGATTTCAGCCTCTAAAGGATGGGGGTCACACAGGCTGCAATCTTCAGATTATCCTCATCTGTTAAGGGCTGGTATCCTTATCAGTGTTGTTAGTCGCATACTCCTCCGAACGACCCTCCTGTTTTTGTTCGGGGGTTTCCTGTTCCTCTTCTTCAGAGGCTGTTTGACCCCGTGCCTCGTCCTTGAGTCTGCAAGGGAGGCTGTAAAGATTCTAAGAAAAACAGCCTGCACAACATTCCTCACAGAAACACGCACACACACAGATATAACTCTCAAACAGTATATAACTTTTATGTACAATTATTCCAACAAAAGGGCATATTTAAGTTTGCTGAAGGTTTTTTTTTTTTTTTCACAGTGTTTGTGTGAAAGTGACTTAGTTTGTCCGCGGCTCTCTCACAGTGTCTTCTATCGAGAACCACCAACAAGCAGCTCAGCTGTGGCAGTACGTCAAGATGAAGAGCAGAGAGCCTGTGGTCGGTCGGTATCTTTCTTTTTTTTGTTTTTCTGCACTCAAGTCTGAGGAGTTCATAGATTCTGTCTTTGTCCCGTACTGTAGAAAAATGCATCAGCTGATATTCTTTTAAAATAATTTCCACGAATAAAAGTGTTTCTGGCCACACAGAAAATAGAATAAAACATAACATTGGTCGTCGACCAATATATTCCCTAGGCTTAGGTGAACTTTTTGAATGCCACTGTGATCAGCGTGACCCCATCTACCTGTGCAAGTGCTGTCTTCTGAAGATCCCAGAGAAGGACATCATCAGCCACGTGACCGGCTTTGACCACCAGAGGATGTACCTGACGGTGAGTGTTCAAATCTGATGGGATGATGACTTTGCAGCTTCTGTCAAAAATTGCTGCTTTGAATCCAAAATGGGTCGTTTTTGCGATGGTGCCGGTGAGTTTGTGAAATTGGGGAACGGGGTCCTTTCACTTAAACTTATTTTGTGATCATCATATGTCCATAATGTGACCATCTTTTTGGAAGTGAACATCGTTCACATGACGTTTATATGTTAGCAGGTGAAATGGTTGTTGTGTCATACATGCCTTCAATTTACTCAGACTCTACTCTACTCTTTTTTTTTTTTTTTTTGGAAAAGCAAAAATCCCACTTAGTTTTAAAGCTTACCGTAATTATTTCACGTCTTCATTACAAAATTAAAGCCTCTTTCATAAGTCCTTTTATCTTGGCCATAACTTCTTCCATGTTCTATACATATGCACGGGTGTCAGGCTCATATTCAATGTGGGATGGTCTGATTTGTTGTGGTGATGCTTTCTCCCATGTATCTGACTGACATTAGGTGTTACAAAAAATCCCTCCCATACAAGGAAGGCACCAGAGGAAGAAAATCAGAAACTTGGCTGCCGAGTTTGAACAAAATAAAGGATATGGAGAAGCTCAGGTTTGGACCAAGCCTGATTCCTTTCATTTGTGGAAGTGGTTATAATAAATAAATCAGAAAAAATGAAAAAATAAATAAAGAGGGATAAAAAAGACATTTTCCTTGTATTCGGCAAGGTTGGAGAAATTATTTTGGGAAAATTACTGAGATGAAGATTTCAAAAATCAAACCAATTTAAATTTTTTAAAAACTAACTGTTTATGTCTTCAGGTTGTTGATCTGGATGAAGAGACGTACGAGAACATCTCAAATCAAAGCTTTCATTCAGGTAAGAATGCGCCATTGCTTAATTTTATGTTGTACATTTTAGTATTTTGTTATTTTTCTTTTGTTCTCTGCTTTGTTGAAGCTAATTTTTTTTTTCCATCATCGCAGCCATACAGACAGTTAAGGCACTTCAGGATCAGCAGGACAATGTGTGTGAACATCCTTCATCCTCAGCTTTGTCTGGTGGACAACCTGAGGTCTCCTCTGTGGCGGACAACATACAGGTCAGTCAACTGTGACCCGTGTGTTTATGAGTCAGGGTTACAGAAGGGCTAAAAGACTGGTTTGTTTTCGGGTCTGTTTTTCCTTGCACTCGTTGGGAGGCAGGTTGACTGGATGTAATGGATGGTGTTCATGGTGTTTGCCGCTTTCCTTCACTTCAGCTGTGACCATTGTGGTGGAGATTTGTGTATAACTTCCCTGGTGAGAAATAGTTAAGTATTACTCTCAGCCGAGATTTATGTAGTCTATTACAGGACTGAGTTAATGAGTAGTGTTTGTGCTCGAACCAGCTGCATGCCCCCCTCATCTTCAATGTCCGTTTGCTCAAGTCACGTTGGACCTTGGGCCTCCTACAAAACTCCCTCAAAGACACAACTCAAAAACTCCCAGAAGAGGATAACAAAGTTACATGAATACTCAGTATTTTTCCATCAACTACAGAACAAAATTCAGTCAAAGCCATACTATTCAGCTGAGTAGGGACACCAAAGCAGTCAACGGTTCCTTTGGTGTCAAGCAGGGCCTTTTATACGTGAGTTTCATATGAGTCGGCGGTCTGTAGTCACATTAGCATCAATCTGCTGTTTGCAAAAGAGACAAATCTCGTCCCTCCTGGCCCGAGGCTGTAGGGGCCCATGTTTGGCTAGCAAGTTCTTTGTGGGGACATCACTCTATTCATTTTTTTTTTTTTTAATCCTTATCTCACAACACAGAGGTCCCTTATCTTTGCCCCTAGATAACAGCTTCAGTTGCCCACATCCTGTATTAAGGCACCAAATGGCACAATTGTGTGGGCCGACTTCTGAAACCTACTTAGGCGTAAGAACTCTGTCTCCGCTCGGCTGAACGGTACTGCAGTGACTCGCCTTGACTTATGTTGATTTATCTCCTTGAATGCATTCCAAAAACAAAGCTGAGTTTGGGCTGCCTATTAAATATGGTTGTTTCATTTCTAAGGTGGTGGATATGGATATTGATTCAGAAGACTCTGAGGCCAAGCCATCCTCGGCAACTGCACCAGTGTCTGTAATGACTGACACCACCTCCAAATCGAGCAAAGTCCTTCCTGAATCAAATGCCGACCTCAGAATGACCCATATCAAAGTTCCAAAGATTTCAATTGACAATGCTAACACCAGTCTGACTGTTTCCAGCAGAAGTGACGAAGCTTCAAATCTGCATGTGTCCAAAGTTGGGAAAACCACAGGAAATGACTCTAAAAGTCCAAGATCCAATAGAGTGGGGACGTCTCCAACTCCAGAAATTTCTGTTTCTCCTGTAGCCACCCATAAAAAGCCTTCTGGAACAGCATCCAAATTTACGGTTGCATCTCAAACTGTCGTGACGAATTCAGCTGCTGCCGAAATGGCTGAAATATCAGTTAAATGTGAAAGTCCTGAAGCCTCTGCCGAGACTGTATATATGAGGAGTCCAACCTGGGAAAATGTTGACTATAAAAGCAGAGCCACAACTTCCTGCGTTACAACAGCCACCACAAAATACGGAGAAGCTGCTGACAAATGTGCCACAGCCACCTCCAGTGTCGGTGCAGGTACCGCCAAACCAGTCAGCAGTACCAGAGCTGCAGTCGGCTCTGATTCTGGTACGACCACCATATCCACACCTCCTGCCTCCAGCTTGACTGCAACCACCACCAAATGCAGAGACACCGCCTACAAATGTACAGCAGCCACTTCCAGTGCCACTGCAACCGCCTCTAAATGCACAACGGCCAAATTGGCAGGAAGCACCTCTTTGTCTCGCGTGACCTTCTCAAACACAATAATTGCAAAATCTACAACAGTTTCCAATCCACTGGAAAGCAGAACTGGAGCTGCATCCAAAATAACAACTTCATCAGCAATTTCATGCAAAGCTGCACATCCCTCTCAGACAGGATCCACAGCGGTGCATGAAGCCACCCACGGATCTACGCCTTCTGAAACGGCATCCAAATTTACGGTTGCATCTCAAACGCTGAAATTGAAAATTGAAAATTCAGCTGCTGCCAAAATGGCAAACATATCAGTTAAATGTGAAACCACCGAAGCCTCTGCCAAAACTGCGTACATGAAGAATGCACCAGGGGCAAATGTCGATGGTGCGCCGAATATTCGTAAGAGTCACCCACCTGCGGCTCCGCACCAGACCACAGCCGGGTCTGTCAGGTCTGAACACAAGAAGCCACCCACGAAGCCATCGCATACCTCCATGACTGAGAGGATGATGATAGAAAAACCTCCTGAAGTTGGTACGTATATTTCTATAATTTTATATATGTCCGTGTTCTATTTTGATTTTAATCGAAGTTCTACATATTTTTCCTGCAGGATTGAGCCACCTGATTAGAGTGTGTTGTGAAGACAGGCGGCAAGTCTTCTGTCTGCTGTGTTCAGTCAGGCTGCTTCACTCCAGTCACGTGTTTGGACGCACTCACCAGTACAACTACGTGGTGCGTGCCCGGCAAGTCCCAGCGTAGAAGGTGCAGGCGGCTCGTGAGCGAGCGCGGCGTTTTGCAGGTTTTTAACCCGTGTGCTCTGAAAATTGTCTTGCTAGAAATTCAAGTACCCTGGCTGGACTGCCAAGCTGTCGGAGTTGGAGGGTAAACTGGAGAAGATAGTGGCCAACTTGGCTGAGATTGAGAAAGATATAGGAGCTCACAGTAGTCAGGTGACCTGCGCAAATCTCCTCACACACTCGATGCGATAGAAAATTAAGACGTCCACATCTGTCTGCTTATTCATTTCTGTAAATATTGTATCACATTATGAAGAGAGACACAGAAACACTGTACCAGATTAGCTACGCAGCAATAAATTGTTCTCGTCTTCAATGCAAGGATCAGTATCAATACTGTATTTGAAGAATGTAGTATACTTTAGGTAAGTAGAGTAAGATGCTGCAGACTTATCTTGGATCTTAACATATCTTGGTATAATTTTTAAATTAATATGTGTGATATTTGTCTTTCTTTCTGCCAGATAATTTACGTGAAGTATGATGTGTACAAAGAGCTGCGGAATGTCCCGGATGACAAAGGTAATGATATTGTGGTGTCCCTAAAACAAACAAATCCACTGTCCAGGCACAAGAATTGTTGTATAAAATCTTTGTGTGTCTTGTCCCACAGCACTGGACCGCATTTCAAACAAGTTTTTAGCAAATGTTCAACTCAGGAAAAACTTCTGATTGGTGGCCGAACAAGTCATCAGGAGTCAAAGATCTGAGCAGCAAAAACTTTAATGCCTTCAAACAGAGGACAGATTTTCCTAGTGTACATGAGATACACCCGAAGAGAGCTCGATATTATAACTGAGGAGACTGGGTGATCTCTCTTTATATAAAAAAAAAAAAAGTAGTAAAGGCAAGTGGCAGTAGTGAAAGTCTTGAGTGCTGTGAAGATTTCACCTGTTGTGTGATTTGACTGACTCGCCTCTTTGCCTGTGAAAGTAAAAATGTCACGGACTTGTTCACTTCATCATCGTTTAGAGCTCTGAGGTCGAAGTGTCCCATCAACACAAAGTCACACAATGCCCTGCTTATCCTTATTTGATGAAATGTGTATTAGACACCAGTGTACCTTGATATACAGATTTATTTATTTCACTGGTTTAAACATAAATTTCAATAGGGATGTGGCTGCAATAGATTTTTAAAACCTGTGCATGTGTACACATTTGTCATTTTTTAAATACTAAAATATGATGTGTTTTTTTTTTTTAAAGGTAACTTTGTGGGAAAATGACTGACAATGGAGAATTGAATTTCCTTTTCATAGAAGCGGCCAGTTCATTTTCGACATATGGTCATCGTTGTGAAGTTTATTCACTTTCTCTTTCTCAGCTATAGAAAGAGTGAAAGCAATGCTGAGACAGAGCAAGTCCCACGTCCCGGCATCCTTCACAACTGATGCTGCAGACGCTTCGAGACAGCAAGCTGCCTTTGCCAGTCCCTGTGAGGTTACGAGCTCCGATGATGGTAAGTTTAAAACTGGTCTGTACGAACCACACTTTACTGTGTGTGCGCAGAAGGTTTTAGTTGGTTGTTGTCATTTGTTGCAATTTTTGTCTCTCAGGGAAACCACAGCCTGAAACGCCTGGACTTTCTACTGGCAACCAGCCGGAGCGGGAGAACAAACACAAACTCCAGACACCGTTGGTCAATATGCCTGGTAGGAGCACAAGTGGTTCTTAGATCTGGGGCAAAAAATATTTATTCTCAAATCCCAAACTGTCAAATGAATTCCTGCTCTTAATTCAGAACTGCAATCCAGTGTGAAGGAGGAAGTGGAACAGTCAGACGGCTCTCAGAGCAGGACTGGTAACGGTCCAGGAGCTAGTGACCCGAGTCCAGACCAGCTTCAGTCGCGTCTGAACTTAAAACCTGATCCAGAGCCTATCCCACCCCCAAGCATTCAGAATGCAGACAAAGCAGGTAAATTGTATCTGTGTTTTGTCGTAACACATCCTCCAAAAGAAAATGTACACATTTACAGCTGGACTAATAAACTATTTCTCCTGTATTTTAGTCACTGTCAAACAAGAAAAGTTTGAACCAGATGTGGAGACCCAGATTCATGTTGAGTTCACACCTGCAATTCAAACTACTGGTAAATACCAAGGATTTTTCTTTTAGGTTTTGAGCCACATGCTAATTCAGCCCCTACTGAAAATCAATGAGCATGACTTTTGCAGCACTAATATATTTTTTGACATCAAAGTTTTGTTATTTTATTGAATGGAGTGACTGCAGATTCCACTACACATAAATTTGAATATTAAATGTCTTGCATCGTAAGAACTTGCAATTTTTTTTTTGTCTCTTCCCTCTGTGCCGCCATTCATTTAGCAGCAGTCAAAGTGGAGACACCCCATGCTGGAAAAGAACCTCCAGCCACTGACCCAGAATCTGCACGCACCTTTGTCCATGTCCATCACACAGAGGAGCAGGAGAGCAAGGAGAAAACATCACCTGTAACATCCTTCAGTCCAGACCCGCTCTCTTTAGCTTCCGTGAAGAAGGAAGAGCAGAATCAGGCGACACCCATCCCCAAAGTGGAACATGCACCGGAACGCCCAAGACGCAGTCCAGGCCCCAAGCAGCACAGCGCATCACAGGCACTCCCAAGCGTTTCAACAGGTACATATGATGCATTTGCACTGTGTGAATCAGTTGTCGTTCAGCGCACTCATCTGTTGTTTCGTATCGGTGTCGCAGGGCAAAGAAGTCAGGGCTCCAGTTATTTGTCCTGGATCGTGAAGGCACTGAACGCTAAAGAAGTCGTAGGTGGGTGTTTCCATCCATGTGCAACAGTTCCTGTAGTATAATTTATTTTTTTTTGAGACTTGTGATGTGCTGAATGTAGAGTAAAGACAACAATAAGTCTCTTCAACAATAAAAGCATTTATTACAGAACAAGTCAAATCCAATTTAGAAGGAACAACCAGCAATAGTCAGCAATGATCATCAGAGTCAGAGACCAAGTCTCGCAGTCTCGTTCAATCACGAAGGTCTCGAGAGTCTGGACCCCAACGTACACATTCACACAAAACGAACAGTTTTTGTTTAAGGACAGGTGTATCAGTGTGTACACCGAACATTTCCCCTTTTTTGCCAGCATTAAAGTTTTTGCTGCCTAAAACTTTGACTCCTGATTATTTGTTTGGACAGAGTTTTTCCTGAGCTGATCTGACCACTTGCTAAAACATCTTCAAATTGCAGAATATTTTATACGACATCCCTTTCAGCTCCCCCTATTTCATGCCATTTCACACAAAGCGTAGAATATAATAAATGTTGTGTCCTCTTCAGGCCTGGGCTCCGTGTGGGAGTGTCAAGGTATATCTCTGAACTCCTTTTTCTTGTGCGAGAGCTGCAGCGAGACGCTCTCCATCAATGACATCTTTCAACATATGCTTAGCCCTGATCACCAGCTCAAATACATGGTGAGTTGTGTTTCAGTAATGCATTGAAAACCTCTGAACAACAAAGTTTGCTGATGATATGATGTGTGCTTTTTCTTTCAGCTGAGGCAGTACCCTCACTTTGTGTATTTCTGGCAGTACAGGAATCTGCCTCAAGAGATGAAACTTGAGCTTTTAAAGGAAATTGCCCAGAAAGTCTCAGAGCGGGAGCGTTTCGAGAAGATGGAAGTGCAGGTATCCTATTAGATCCACGTGTAATGCATGTGTCGGAGTGGGGTAATTTGGGGAAAGGTGTGTAAAAGCATATTTCATTGCCTTTTTTAAAAAAATCAGATTTCACAGCTGTACGCATTCATTATTGGAATTGTTACCCTTTCTGCATTTTCTCTCACAAAGGATGTTCTGCTGGGACACGAGTTGTATGAATGTGTGCGGACAGCTCCTTTCAGCGAAGGTAGCATCGGGTTTAATTTGCTACAGATTTCTGGTTTATGACGCAGCAGCCGGTGTCAATCCATGCTAATTGCTTTTTGTAGCTCTAGAAATGGTACAAAACCACAAGAAAGGACAGACACCGAGAAACTCTCTACCCACCAGCACTCCACAAGAAAAGGGTTAGTCCCATCAGCCCAGGCTTTTTGTTCACACTCCTATACGCAGATTAACTAAAGTGAGTAATACAGGAAGAGGGTTGCTTCCAGCTTATGACATTTCATTTCTGTTGCACAGACGAACAGCAGAGTCGAGAGGAATCCGTCAAAGTGGAGGCACGTGAGACAAACCAAAGAAGTGAAGATGGTATGAAGTGTTGTATGTGAACATATCTACACTTTATATGTGGCTGAGCCTCGCCAGAAGCAGATGGAATGCTCCTTCACCCTGTGTGTTGGATTTTTATACCTCAGGAAATCTATTTGCATCTTCCATCCAGTCATTGTCTATGCCTAAACTGTAACAAATTTAAGCTTTTTTTTCCCCCCATGTCCCCTCATTTTTTTTACTCCACTGTCTCTTTTAGGAGCAAGCCAAAAAACAGAAAAACATTGCTTGAAAGAAGAAAGTGTGAATGCTGGAGATCTGGATGAAGCAAAACCGAGAACAGTCTTTAGTCCTCTGGATGTGACCAGTGTCTCCACAAGGGCTGATTCTGTTGTCTCTCCTTTACCTAATGCTGGCACATGTCTAATTCCACGAGCGACTGACATGGGTCGTTCTTTACCGCCAGAACGCAAACCACCAGTCTCTCAGCACCAAACGCATATCTCCATGTTACCCGTGAAACAGGAAGAGATGCACTCAGAATCCCAATCTTTTTGTACTGTTAGTCCTAAAAGTGCTGAAACCCTTTCAGGGTCTCTCAGAGACAAACCCCCCACCACCAGGAAAAGGCCAGCTGACACATCTGTTGAAACACTGGTCAGAACTTGCGCCAATAACTGGCAAATCCAGGATCCTTTGTCAGCCAAATGCATACACGGCTCTCTGCAGAAGCGCGGTCAGCCCACCCCTGAACCCAACTCTGTTAACCCCACTGCAACCTCTACTCCCCCAATCTCAAAGGGAGAATGACACAGGGCCTGGGTTTGACAGACAGACCACATCTTTGGTGAACTGGAGACGGTATGAACAGCTAATAGCTCTGGTGAAAGAGAAGAATAAATATTTCCCCTTGCGAGTCGGCTCCAGAAGATGCTGAGTTTTCTACCTCCTCTAGTCCTCCTGTCCTCCCCCCTGATTCTGACCCTTCATTCTCTGCCGACAACTCATCTCTTGAGGGCTCTTCAGCGAAGGCCAACCTTACGTCCAGAGCCACTGACACAATGGCAGCTGGCTCACCAGTAACGCTCTGGCAGCTTCAGGAGGGTATGGTCAGCCCAGCCGGATGGGTTCTGTCACAAATGCACATTCTAGTCCAGTTTCTTTTGAGGCTGCTGTGGGTTACACAAACATATTTTTGTATTTGTATTATTCCCTACCCCTTCATCTAATTAGGTTGTATCATCTGGAGAGATGGAGACTGACCTTACACAGACCTACAAGCTGTTTTTGTTTTGGTAGCAAAAGTATTCTTGTTTGGTATCCCCCCCACTTCATTTCAAATTTCAAATGTAAATGAGAATGTTCAGCTGCTGTAGCTCATTTCAGTTTTTAACATTTTTAATGTAACATTTTCAGCAGTCATTCATTGTGAGTTTGAGTGTAATTTTTATATTCATATTTTGTTCATTTTAATAAACTTGTAAAGTGGAAGTCCTATGTTGAATGTCTGATATATTCCCGTTTTTAGTTTTTTTTTTTTAATCTTTGCTAAAATGACTTAAAGGGGATATTGTGTAAAATATTTATCTGTCTTGGAACCAAAGTCCCACAGCACGAGACCCCAATTGTAGTTTCTCCTTTCTTTTTTACACCCTTATTACTTAACTATCTCTTGCGGTTTCTTTTTTTAATCTCTGCCCCTGATGTACACATATTTGTCCAGACGGTTCAAATTTCATGTTGGATACAAAGCATGTTCAAGCAATATTGGCACATGATATTTACTTAATAAGAACAGTTTAGTTAAGGACAGACTTTTTAGCACATCACAAGTCTTCAAAGAAAATTATACTACACCTTCCAGTTACTGTTGTTGTGGAAACTTTTCTGCTTTGTCAGGATTCTGTTTCCACTAGGTTCTTTTCTACACAAAGTAACTGAAGCTGTCAGGAACAATGATTCTTAGAGTCCGAAGTCAAGCTCAAATGTTTTTTCTGGTTGCAACACAGGATGACACTCAGCAGCACAGCACACATGCCGACCTACAGAGTGGCATACAGAGAAACAAAGCACGTGGTTTTTATACTTTTCTAAATACATGGGTGTGTATTACAAAGGCATACATGACTAGAGACATGCATTCCTTATATAGGGAAAGTTCAAAAGTTTAAACTGTCTACATCTCTATCTACTTCTACATACATACTTCCTTAAACCACAAAGTGACACAAAAGTTGTTAACTGTAGATAAAATATATTCTTACTTATTAGCTTATAGCTCACTCCTAGAAAAGACCTAGAAAGGAATGTTCCAAGATAGCGGGTCAGTTCACTCTTTGAAGTTTACTCTTTGAAGCTTACTCCTTGAAAGGGATGTTCTGTAACCAAGGGCAACAACATATTGAGCTCATACTCCATTTAGTAATCACACATAATAGCTCAACATATGATAGGTATACATACAGCTTAATGTAGGTCTTATAATAGACAATAATAGAGGCAGATAGCAGAAGTAGACGCACACACAGAGCAGGGTGACTTGGAGGACACAGCTTACACAGCACACAGCTGCACATAGTGTGCAACAAATTAATGAGCAGAAGTAACTATCAGCAGCACACACACCCAAGGTCACAGTAACCTGAAGAAGACGGTGTGCAGGATGGAACAACAACAACAAGGCCGCCCGGCCCGGGAACGGCCCACGAGAAAAGGGGGACCGGCAACCACCTGAAGATAACGCACATGCACATGCTGATTCCAGTAAAATTCCATCACCCACACATAGTCAAATGCTGTAACAAGTTCACTATAAAGAAGAGAGACTAGATCAGATAGACAGAGCAGTGTTGGAACTCTCTGGGGAAGAGCTGTTGCACAGAACTTCTCAGACCAGATAGTTAACTGTCTCTCCAGGCCTGTCACTGTTCTACTTGATCTGCAAAATAAATGCTTGCACTGTTGTGGTGGAGCAACTCAAGACGGTGGTATACTTACTTCAGCAGATTCTGAATTACGCAGTGAAGTCTGTAGGTACCTTCTGAACTAAATATATTCATGTTTTATTAAGTTTACAGGTGACAGGAAAATTCCTACATCGTATTTTTTTTTCTTTGAAGACTTTTGATGTGCTAGGAAGGATAAAACGCAATGCTAGATAATAATAATGATATGTCATGATGTGTGTTGGGTTACATGCTGCATATTATTGAGGTTGGGGGAACTCTGTGACTTCAGCAGGACTTTTTATTCAATGTTAAGGGGTTTCCTCTTCACTGCTGCTGTCATCAATTGGAAATTGAAGATTCCTCACTGTACTGCAGACAGCTGTTTTTGATGCCTGCTTAATCACTTTATTGAAAGAGCACCAGCTGTTTTTGACTTTTCCCCTCTCAACTCAAGATTCTACAGTGGTCCACAGTACATTTCTCATTGACCGTAGCCCACGCACACACGTGAACGGTGTGATGTTACTGCAAGCGCCATCTGGTGGTTAGAGTGCCACCTGGCGCCACAGCTCGCAGTGTCTGTGGTTGGTGATGAACGAGTAGGATTAAGATATGTACATAAAACTGAAAATGTACAAAAGCAAACATTTTAAACCAAAGCCCTCAAAGTTTGAATTTTCTTCAGAGGACTTCTATGACCCTGCTTTCGCTTGTTTCTTACCCTTTTTCATGTTATTTTAGGAGAAAACTAATATCGTTAATGCATCTGGACACAAGCACACTAAGAAATTGTACTCTAATTTTACAGGTGTAATTATTTAATGTAAACTCTAACTTTTTGATTGTTTTATTCTATGATTATCATATTATGTGGTGATTTTCCATTCTTGTAACAAGTTGTTATGTGTGACTGTTCATTCTTAACATTTTTCTCTGAGGCCAAGATACGTTCAAGGACACTGGAGGAAGACAGTGTTGTGCTCACCCATCTTTTCAACTGGTTGAGACCAGTTTTTATATACTCTGTCTTATCTTATCCTGTGTGCTCTTGTGTATAAAGGGGGGAGCACTGAGCAGAGGCTTCAGAGAAAAAGGGAAGCAGGTTGGACTGTCTGTTGTTTTTCCTTTTTTTCCTCCTTGCAAGTAAAAGAGGATCGCTTTGAACAAACTGCCTGTTGTTTCGTCATCTTAATAGAAAATAAGTGTAACGCTTTTGCTTTCGTGCAGGTGGTGGCTCCACAACTGCAGCATGCAGCCGGGCGAGGCACAGAAAGGTGTGTATGTCCCTCCCTGCATGTGGGCTGCCATTCAAAATAACGTTTAAGCGTGCTTTCTTTTTAATCGCATTTCTCTGATGCATTCTGTGTTATCAGGAGTTTCTAACAGGAGTGACCTGTTTGATTCTCTGAGGGGGTATCTGAACAACAAGACAAGACTCCAACCCATAATTGGTCTGCAGGAACAGATGGCTATCTGATGCGTATGTTATCTGTGTGTCCTGTGACTATTCAAAAAATTGTCGTTTCATGTGCATTCAGGCCTGGGCAGCATTATAGAATGTGTGAAGGTGGGTGCGCGCGACAGAGAAGTGTTGTACCTGTGTGAGGTGTGCGTGCGTCGGCTCGGCAAAGCTGACATGCGGAACCACATTCTGGGAAGTCAACACAGATACAACTACATTGTAAGTAGAGGACGTCATGATGGCAAGCTTGTGTCCTGCCTCGGATTGTAGTTATTTAACAGGTGATTTTTTTGCCTGACAGAAATCGTGGCACCCCCACTTGCTGTCTGAATGTAAGAAGACGCCCGACATGTCTAAGCTGGCCTGGCCACTGATGGAGATTGCCAAGACGATCGAGGGAAGGGAAGGAGCTGGGGATATCAGGGTATGTTGCTTTGACTGTGTATGTCTTTGTTTTCTTGTTGCAAACATGGGAGTGTTTTGGATATGAGCGCTTACACCTTTTTGCACCTTCATATGAAGCTGTTAGAGGTGGAAGATGCTGTATACAGGAAGATGGCAACCCACAGTGAGAACGATGGTCAGTGACTCGTCTTGATCTTCTCAATCCCCCTTGGTGTCTTTCTTTTGGGGTATGATTTCCATATGTCCATATGGGTCTCTTTCTCCCTCTAACACCACAGCAGTGACACTGATAAATTCCTCAAGGGATTGGCAGCAGCGTGTGGAACCCGAGAGCCGTTCGGAGACTACATCTCTGCAGACGGAGCACTATCCCATCCGATCGCGGATCCACTCCACTCCACCACTATCCACTGTAGCTCCTCCTGTGAAGTCTGAAGTCCGCTTAAAACACGTCTCACCATCACAGTCAGACATGTCACCTGAACTCCCCGTGCTACCACAGAACAGTAATGGCTTTCTTGATGGCTACATGGGACCTGAGCCTCTTATTGGTGAGCACAGAAACAACAGTGTGTGCTGTATGAAACTCAGCTCTGAAATACGCTGTACTAAGTTATCATTATTATTACAGTTTTTGTGCTGAGCTAAGATAGCTGTCTGTTGGCTCTAGCTCTGAGTTTACCATACAGATGTGTGACAGTTGACCTTTTTTTCTAACCTGGCAAGAAAGCAAATAAGCCTCTTTAAAAATGTCAAGTAGTTATCAAAAGGAAAAAAAAAACTGCTTCTGCTTCCTGTTTACAACAGGTCTTTTCCGCGTGGTTGAGTGTAGGAGTGAAGGCGGCCGCACGTATGCGTTCATATGCCACTGCTGCCGCATCAGATCCAGCAAAAAGGACATCATTAAACACCTAACCAGCTCTTCCCACATCATCAACTACTTGGTCAGTTCATGTGGCGGTAATTCAAATGAACAGAAGCACCGATCTTTCACCGTCACGCATTCTGTGGCTGTGAGGAACGTTCGAGGAGGACTAAGTTTCAGGTTCACTGGAAATGTCTGTGTGTAGATGGAAACTCATCCTGAGCAGGTGGAGCCGCTGATGACAGATACTAATCACAGCTGTCCGTTTCTCCAATCGCTGGCCAAGAAAGTGGAGCAGGAGGAGGGCAGAGGAGAAATGGAGGTATCGCGTTTGCTTTTATGCACAGCTCAAATCCTGCTTTGGTTATTCCATGTGTAAAACTGCTCTTTATGTCCTTAACCAGGAAGGTCTTGTCTTCACTTGTCTGTCCATCAGTTTTCAAACATCTTAATGTTCCCAGGTCGTAAACGTACCGGAATCACTCTGTATCCTACTGACTGGCAAAAGTTACCATTGGTGTAAGTACAGATTCATATTTTTTGTTTGGCCATAAACAGTTCACCTCTTTAGCTCCAAGTCTCTGCTCGTATAACTTGTATTGTTCTCGCCTCCCCTTCAATTTTATTACTTTATTACTACTGTGGTTTCGTATCTTGTAGTAGTTTTGTAATACTAGATGCCGTACATAAAACTGATATTCCACAAAGGCTTTTTGTCGTTCATTTTACCTCTGTTCAACCACCTCATTTTTTCAGGCACACTGTTTTGACAGTGCATTTTTAATTGCAAAGACTTGTGTTTTAATTTTTTAAATATTTTTGTTTGTATACCCCTGGGCATTGTGTGTCTTCATTTCCAGGTATAAAAATGCTGTGTAAGGGATGGACACATACTAACACCCAGAAAACCACAATAACTGTCAAAGGTGTGTGTCTTTGGAACCCATCCTTCACTTGAAGGGAGCCAAAACTACTGTTTTTTTTCTTGCGGTAATGAAAGATTCCTGATACCAGCTTTTCAACCCCTTTGTTGACACTTCTTGTTTTAGGGCCAAGTGGGAACAAGACCCCAGTTGAAGGCGTGCCAGAGAAACGTAGAAAAAAAGCAGCAAAGAGGAGGAAATTGGCTAATACTGTGTTCAAAGTAAGCATGCCTCTTACCAAAGGTGCAGTGCTGCTGGAGAGGACGTCTTTCAGCGAGGACAGCCTCCCGATGTCATGTTCATACTCATCAGACCTCACTCCATCACCAGTGTCTGTGACGCTGGATCATCTGCAGTTAACCACTGTGAACAAACCTCAACCTTACAATTTCAGCACGACCTATATTGTGGGCTTGCGGTGACTGGTCAATACGTGGGACTAGAGAGAAACTTCATGGACACTCAGTATCAAGAGGTGGATGGTTACCTTGGTGATAATCAAAATTTCAGCCAGTCTGAAAGTATAATTGGGAAAAAAAAGACCAAAACATTTATAGGGAGGGGAATTACAACGCACTGCACTTTTCTCAAGAAAGGTCAAGTAGGACCTTTAATTAAGAGCTGAAAATGAATGACTGACATGAGGAGGGTAATGCTGAGCAGTGGTACAGTTCATCTTCAGACGGGAGGAGTTGACCTCAGATGCTACTCACAATTATTACCAGCAAGGGCCCCAAAATCATTACATGGTGCCAGATCACAGAAGTCTTCTGACAGGCAGTGTGGGGCACAGTGGCAGCACTGCACCAGTGCCACCTGGAGTATACGCTCTTGAGACTGGGCAGGGACAATAGCAAACACACATGGAAGCCGCTGCCAACCATGCCCATACAACTCCACAAAGTTTATGATTTAGTTTTTGAGTGGATTGTGTTTTCACTGTACGGTGATACCATTCATTTACTTTGACGTGTTTGTAGTTTTTTTTGTACTTAAGTTTCTAGGCTCAGCAGTGCCTTTTAATCCATTTATTCAGTCTTTCACCAAACATGACTCTGTATGGTTCTCTAGCAATGTCTAGTGATGTAAGTGATGAATCTTTGTAGGGGCGACAATACATAAAACATATTGTATGCTTGTTACCAAATAGTGTGGATTCGTCTGCAGAAGAGACATATTCAACAAGGAAATTTTTTGTCCAGTGATGGGGGGGATTTTCTTGTTTGCTTTGCATAGATTGCGAGTTGGTTTTTTTTAACAGTTCCGTTCATATACATCTACGGGGTAAGCCTGTAAATTATTGTTACATACATATACAATGAAGTATATCAGAGGCTAATGCTTATTCTTGCATATCTGCCAGACGGATTTTCGTAAGAGTAACTGTAATTTCCATCCGTCGTGAACGCAGCATAGCTGTCGCACGGAAAGCACGGAAGCGCCTCTCCAGCAGAGTGCTGTGGTTTGCCCTTAGCAAAGCCAGCAAGGCAGCCCCCCTCTGACACCACCGAGACGACGGCGGCGGCGGCTAGTTAGCATAAAAAGCCAGCTTTCAACATAGGAAGGGTAGTGCATGGCACTTATTTTGCATGGCTAAAATTGCTGCGGTGACCGGCTAACTTGCTGTGGACAACACATCTGGGAGAAACCTCGGAGCTGCCTCTCCCGGTGTCTCGCACTCCCTCCCCGATCTCGTCGAGATGTCAGCTTTCTCTGAGGCGGCTCTAGAGAAGAAACTATCCGAGCTTAGCAACTCTCAGCAAAGTGTGCAGACGTTGTCGCTGTGGCTCATTCATCATAGAAAACACTCGAAGACCATTGTCAATGTTTGGTTCAACGAACTGAGAAAAGGTAAGGGTGTTGTGAGCTAGCTAGTCCCTCGTAATAAATAGCGCTAACGTGCCTTTGGCTAACTTCGGCAAAAACGTTATTGTACATTTCAAAATCGGCTAACGTTAAACAGTCCGTTGTTAGCACGCCGACCGCTAACGCTAGCCAACTTTCGAGCGATACAAGTTTTGGAGAGGTTTCGACTCGCAAAAATTGTCCCATCAATAACGTTAGCATTTAACCACGTTGCCTATATAACGCTGGTTTGTTTTCGTGTTAGCCATGTCACGGCTATTAAAGATACGTCGACGCCGTGGCTTTCTAAATTTGCGCAGCGTTGGCGCTAGCCTTGGTAAACGAGGTTATAGTCTCTCAAGTGTTAAGTCCTGATACTTCAGTGCTATTCGAGTTGACCCCTCATCGCGGAACGTGAATTGTCATGACGCTGGAAGCATTGAAGCTTCATTAATACAGAGTCTCTATGCTAACAATGGAGTTATGTGCAACGGGAACGAGTTTTGCTCGTAGTGCCGGATCCCCAGGGAATTATCACCCAACTCGGCAGCAACCTTCATTTATCTTTTGCCCATTTCGCTTCTTTCAACGCAATATTTGGGATCTTCTGGCCTGCAAATGCCACTGTCGTCAACCTCGTTCCCTGCTGTTTTCAGCGAAAAGTCTCTGTGCTACTTGTCCAGCACCAAATGGCAGACTGACAGAGTTGACGTTTGGCACCCACAAAGTGAGATATTTTAACTCTGGACATCGTGGAAACCAAAACGGAGCATCGTGTCTCCGAACAATGCTCAGGTTATCAACTGTAGAAGATAATAACGCTCCTATTTGTGTTTGTTTACACTTGCTCCATCGTTAGCTTGATGAATGATGAATACCAAAGATGAGTGAGTCACCAGGGTCATGTGACGGCCCCTGATCCGTCTATAACTTAACCTCACGCAACTACTACTTTTGTAGCTGCTGAGATGGGTGGACATTTCTCCAGGGAGCTTTGGCTGGGGCCAAAAGTGGTTTCTCAATCATGCCTCTTTTTGTAATGCCCCCCCCCCCCCCCCCACACACACACACACACACACACACACACTAGCACAAGCATCCTCATGTTGACTTAAGTTCAAAGTATGTCCTGGGAAGCATCAAGTGCTCTAACCGACACTCATAAACCACACTGATGAACCACATTATTGTCTTTGATGCTGTTTGATATTTTTTTTTATTCTTGCCATGAAGCCGTAAAGGCGGCCTCATGATATGCGAATGACATATTAACTTTGCAGGGTTTTTTTGACAGACACTGAATGGGAGGAGAAAAAACAATGATTTGCTACATTAGTTTGATATTCTACAATATATATTTTGGTGGCTTGTTGTCGCTCTGGGTTTACAGAACATCACGTGTTCGACTGTTTAAAAAATCATAACACAGCAAAAAGACAACATTGAGCTGAACATTGCTGCAATACTAAAATGTACTGGGTGGCTTATGGATTTGTAATTTTATGGGGTTTTGTTTTAAGGTACTGTTCAAGCTGGAAGGTTTTTTTTTGATGGGTCTAAATTTATTGATGCAGGTACAGTAAAAGTAAATAGCCGAGCTTTTGAGTGTACTTTTTAGAGTTGGTTTAAATCAGCCTGTCGTACGGGTGTCAGGTATCGCTGTAGTTGTAGCTAATACGGGCACGCTTCCTTTGGGGCGCTTCTCGACAGCCTAATGATATCTCAAGTGGGATGTCGTATTTTAGGAGCCCTCTCTGAGGACTGAGGGGCGTGTGCTGTGGTAACTGCATCGGGGATAGATGGCACATTTCTCCGGAGCTTCGCGCTCGCCTCAGTGTTGACTGTGGCCGACAAAGACGCATGCGCTACTGCTGGTTTTGTTATCATTGTGCCATAAAAGTACATGTGGGTGGATGAAAGCCAAATGGGGGAAAAGAAGACAAGCAAAACAAGCAATGTAATTAGAGAGAAGAAGGGCCTGTGTGAATAAGTGGTGGCTACCTTATAGATTCTGTTGCTTGTTGTGACTGATAGCTGTGAGGTGATTTTTTTTTTTTTTGTCTTGATGGAGAGAAAAAATTGTCAGGGGGGATAACAAGGCCATTCACAGTTTATTTCTTCACTTCAGTGATTAAAAATAAAAGAGATCATTGTTATTATTATTAAAATTAGTAGTAACTTAATTAATGGATCCTTATTTATTCGCTTGTGTTACCCATGAGCCTGAAACGCATCTTTTGCGCGCTGAAACCAATCACTGTTTCGCTCAGTCTAGGGTTTATGCTTGTATGTGCTAACCAAACGCCCAGCACTAATATGCGTGTGTGTGTGTGTGTGTGTGTGTTTGAATGCACGCAGCTCAGGTGTCGCGCAAGTTGACCTTCCTTTACTTGGCCAACGACGTCATTCAGAACAGCAAGAAAAAAGGACCAGAGTTCACCCAGGACTTCGCACCCATCATCGTCGACGCATTCAAGCACGTATACAGGTCAGATTACCACGCACAAAGGCATTGTCACCTTTTCGGGGACGCAGTAATAGGTTTACCATTAGTGTCTTTAATTGTTTATCAGCTGGTGCTGAAGTTAAAATATTTCAATCCTGGTGGAGGTTCTGTTTTTAAAATGAGCAATTCAGGAAACTCAAGTCGAGTCCCGTCTCCCCTGCGAGGATTAAGGAAAGCAGCTGAAAACGATATCGCCACGCAGCACGGTGCGGTAGACATCGTGTCGACCACCTAATGATTCAGGATGTGATATTATCACACACAAAAACCCGCTGCTGGTCAAAAGTTTAACAACGCTCCAACGAGAAAGGGAGACGTTACTGTTGGATGGGTTTGCCCCGCTGAAAGAAAACGACGCAATCCGAAGAAAAGAGCCAGACGGCGGCTTCACATGGCACATTCTGCAGACTTGTCACTAACTGGACGGAAGGCGAAAGCAAAGAAATCCTACGGGTGAAAGACATTTACGGAAACGCAGGATGCTTCAAAGACGTAGACTAAATTTAGAATTTAATAATTCACGATTACCGAAAGGAGGGGTTTTGTGCAATGTTTTAATTCCAGAAACGCTGAAGCATTTCACTCTGTAAATATCGGTAACCGTTTTGAGCGCCGTTGTCTTTTCTGCGCTCTTTTCCTGTCCAGAGAGGGCGAGGAAGGGTGCAAGAAGCAGCTGAGCCGGGTTTTGTCCATCTGGCAGGAGAGGGCCGTCTACGAGAACAACCTGCTGGATCAGCTCTCGCAGGTCCTATGTAAGTTTATCCGACGCTCGTCTGGACCTGTACCGGCTCGTGAGTGGTGATCACAACCCAACCCTGCCCATCCGCATGTTTAAACCTCACCTGCTTCAGCTTGTAAGACACCTCCGTGCACGTTCTTTGCACGTGGAACTTGCTACTGAAGTTAAGTAAACAGAATTGGTGGGGGAAAAAAAATTAACTGAATATAAATATGCTCCATTGCTACTAAGATTCATTGGCAAGACATAAGAGGTGCACTGTTCCATTTGAGCTGGAAAACATAAGATTTATGGCTGATGTGTGTGGTTTTTTTTTTTCCTTTCTTGTAAATGACAGATGGAGAAAAGAAGGCCAAGAAGAGGTCATATGAAGAGATCCAGCCAGATGATGAGGACTTTGCCTCCCAGAGCTCCCCAGCTGAGCCCCCGCAGGTGCTGTATTCGACAAACAGTGTGGCCATAAGCACAGGATTATATGAAATGATTCTTAAAACCACACGGAGGTCATTTAACGGTACAGTTTTACTCTTGATGCGGCTGCTTCTCGGCGGATTTTTTTTTGGTTTTTTGTCGCCACACCTCTTTTCTCTGTTGACACACACTTATCTTCACTAGTCTTTTACCGCACGCTCTTCTTCTCATCCCTCTGCTCCTCTCACCCGCTCCCTCAGACGGCCGAGTTAATCCGAGCTCTGCAGGAGCTGGAAAATGCAGCCTCTAGCGACTCAGTGCTGCGTCAGCGAATCTCCTCTCTTCCTGCCGAGGTGCAGGACACGTCACTGCTTCACAGGATCACAGGTGGGCGGCAGGACACGCCACGTTATCGTGTACCATATAAACTGTATATACACTCACCGAGCACTTTATTAGGGACACCACGGTAATACTGGGTCGGGCCTCCTTTGCTGTTAAAGGCGCTTCTTCTCGGAAAGATGTTGGAAACTTATTAAGGAGCTTGTACTCCGCGTCGACGTGACTGTATCACACAATTTCTGCAGATTTGTCAGCTGCAGATTCAATCTCCTGTTCTCCTGCTCCTGTTCTACCACATGTGAAAGGCTTTTTATCGAGAGGGTAAATTGTGGCCATAGACGGACGCAAATCATCATCAGAGATGAGCTGCGGCAATCAAAGGATGATCGGTTGGTGTTCAGGGGCCAAGAAAACATTCCCCACACCCTTAAACCAGCACCAGTCTGGATTGTTGACACAACCATCTGCAGCCTCAGCAGAAAATCCAGACTCTAAGACCTAAGATGCGATTTCCCGTCGCCATTCTTCTAGTGTAGTTGTCTTTGTTGCACGTCCGCCTCAAGGTTTGGCGTGTTGCTCACTCCGAGATGCCTTTCTGCCTCGCCGCAGTTGAGTTGCCAACGATTATCCATTAGCTATTTGTCCCTTGCCCTGCCGTAGTTAACCACCGCGCCCCGCTCTCTGTTTTTCTTTTTCCGATTTTTAGACAAAGAATCGGGGGAGCGGCTTTCCCGGCTGGTGGAGGAGGCCTGCATGCTGCTAGCAGACTACAGCGGCCGCCTGGCAGCCGAGATAGACGACAGGAGGCAGCTCACGCGCACGCTAACGGTCTTCCTGCAGAGCCAGAAGGACGGCCTGGCGCAGAACGAGCAGAAACTCGAAGTGCGTAAACATTTTCTTTCTTTCCATTCATATCTGACCGCGCTCGTCCCCCGTCTGCCTCGTGTCAATATTATTCATTCTTCATCTGTCTACGTAGCTGTGTGCTCACACGCCATTTCCCCAGATTTTAAAAGTAACACTTGCCATGCGTTTTAAGCATGCGGCATACATCTGCAGAGTGCCTGTTTTATCAAACCACGCTGCAGATTTCGCTTTGAGAGTTAGCCATTACAAACATTAAACGTTCATTATGAGATACCCGTTCTGACCCTTTTTAATGCAGCTCAGGTCACTCAGTGTGTACCTCCAAGCATTGCCCGAAATAGCGCGTGAGCAAGCGTTTGACCTCAAAAAACATTTTCATGTTTTCTCCGTAGCCCTGCTTTTTTTTTTTTTTTTTTTTGTGACGACAATAACGATCAAGCCTTTATTCACAGGATACCAAGAGGATAAAGCGTCTCATATTTGTATCTTCCACACAGTCAATTCTTCTGTAATAATAAAAAAAACAACCTGAAAATAAAAAATGAAAATAATTTTGTGAGTGCTTTTATTTTGCTCCAACACTTGAAGCTCCTGGTGGACTTTGCATCGTTTGACTTCTCAGTTTTCGAAGATGGGCTACGACAACAAATGTTAGCGCCGCAACGCAAGGTTTGAGTTTAGCTCGGTTCATTAGAAGTTGAGGGAAAGGTTACTACAGGTCAAACCAAAAGTCAAGAAAAGAGTTTCAGGAATCTTGATGTTGAAGACCTGAGGAGATTTTGCACACTTATTAACCATCTACACACAAACTGTCCCACAATCATCGTTATGTTTATTATTAGTATGTTATCATACAATAACATCTTTAAAACCATGTGTGCAACGAAGCTGGAGCAGAGAGGACACAATTGCTGTTACTGTATCTTTAAGGTGTTAAAATTATTCCATATACATGAATTAGGTGTTATCTCTCATTCGGTGACTGTTTCAGCATTGTTTTATGACCCTTTTAAAATTTATTTCAATACACCCCCATGCCCTTTAGATTTACAAACCTTTTAAATTCATTCTTAATTTACTATGTTCTCAAAAGCAACTGAAATGTGTTTCTTGTTCTGATGACCGTTCACTGCATGTCCAAGACAGTAAACCATGAAGCGAGGTAGTCACGTAATAGAGGCAAATACAGTGATGTATGTGTACAGATTTTAAAATGTCGTCATACATTCAGTGGTTTGAGGACAGAGCTGAACGTGTGAAAAGTTCAACACAATCTTTTTATGGTGATGTGTGTTTGTTTTTAAATGGGACTAAATTGTAAGGGACAGCACAACATGTGTGGTGGAAATCTTTGGTCAGGAACCCAAACTCATGCAATTAAACTTCAGTCAGGCCCTTAACTAACACTACATTCAGTAATGTATGATGCAATATAGAGAGTTACGTTAAGACTTAATATTATTTCCACTTTTATGCAGTCTTCTTATCCTTGATCTAGATTTTCTAATTACACGACATCCTGGTATTTATCGCAGCCTACTTTGCAGAAGTGCCCAAAATATTGCTGTTGAGAATTTAAAAAAGCAACAACACAACATTGCTATGGCACTGAGGGATCTTTGAGCTCTGATTGACCGTTTTGTGCTGTGGACTCTTTCAGGAATACAAACGCAAACTGGCGAGGGTGACCCAGGTCCGGAAGGAGCTGCGCTCACGACTCAACAATCTTCCAGGGGCACGCTACAATTCCTCAGACTAACTGAAAGTTTCACATCCTCACATCGTACCCAGCCCTCCTGCTCCTGAAACGTTTCAACTTCGATATTAGAAAAGTGTCATTGCCATAGCCCTCTGTTTTGTTTTGTCTTTTATTTTTCAGAGTGTCTGTGTGTGTCCCTGTGGTTCTCACTGTTTCTTTGACAGATAATTTATCCACATGGCTTTTATTAACAGATATTGTTTGTTTTTCTTTGGCCCCTGCCCATCTGACTTTGACAGCTTTAAAGTGGTATGGATGATGCTGGTGTGATATTTTTGTATGTATAGTGACTTAAGATAATGCACCAGAGTATGTCCCTTTAGTGTGAACATTCATGACAATTTTCTGAAATTTGGATTGCCGTCATCACTTTGTTTGACTGTTTCTTTCCAGCTCTGGGTTATAGATAATTATTGCAGCTTTTTTTTTCGATCTTACGTCATTCTTTTTACGCAGCACGTGTACTTGTGAAAATTAGGAAACCATATCCTGAAACTGAGTAGTAAGCCAGGTTCCCTAAATCAAACATACAGTATGTAATTATGATTTACATAAAGCCTCTTTGTGAGAGGGGAGTGGAGATGATTACTAAGTGTACATATTCAAAATTGCATGTAAATACGATGGAGTTATACTTTTAAGTGCTCATGATTTGTATCCATGTGAACATGGCTTGGACACGGTCATGGTCATTTTGATTTACCACTGTACAATGTTATCCCTGTGGTAGCCCATACCTACACACTAACTAAATAACGAGTGAAGGATTCTGTCGTCCCGTTTACTGTCGTTTTATCCACAAGTCTACTGAATGCTGTGCTGATGCCTCACACAGCCCGCAAAGTGCCCCAGTTTCCAAAGCCAGACTTAAAAGCAGCTGTTTGTTTTTGTAACTATGAAGCAAATTATTCTAAGAACCAAATAAAAAAAGAAAGAAATGTACACATCTTTGTGGTGGTTTATGTTGCTGAATTTTATTTCCATTGGGGTCTTGTCCGGCAGGAGGCGCAAACGGACGTAGGGTCCACAGTCATTGTTTTCTACGGGGTACGCTCGTTTTGTTTTGTTTTTACCGTGACAGTTTATATATGGTGGCGAGGTACTCAAACGACCCCGCTCATGTGGGCTTCCGAGGGACACAGGAAGTACATTTGTTTAGACGGTTGTGTAAACGGAAGTAGCTAGTTACATGCTGTATGTAGCTGCCATAGCTAGTTAGCAAAATAGCATATCTTGATTTGCTAGCAGCTAACAGCTAAGTTTACAAAGACCACCATTATAAACTTTGTCATTAACTTATTACGTAGTTACGTATGCTATTTAATTAAACGTTTTCTAAGACACTATCGGTTTCCTGGAGCGTTAACGCAAACCACCCAGCTATGGACAATCTCGAAACACCTTACGATGTTGATGCTGAATTCATCGAATGCACGGTAAGCCAGCTAACGTCAACTGCTCTCAATGGAGCCTGGCTGCAAGGTTCAAGAAAGGGTTGCAGCACGGCTTTCACGACTGTATTAATGAGTGTCGACACAGCAGTTGTTACTTATTAAGCTAACTGGTAATACCTGTGGTTGTATATACAGACCAGACTCGTGGAGGTAATAGTCAGTTTTTATTGAAAAAAAAAAATCTGTCACTTTAGCTATGATGCTGATTGATTTGATCTATTGTATTCCAGGTCTGTGATAAATCCATAAGGGGAGACACCTTGTACAAAATCCACCTGACAACACCAGGGCATCTAAAGGTACACAGCACCATTCACTGGCGCAGAAAGCTATGCAATCTGAAAGTTAAATACTAATTTAGGTTAAACACCCAGTGATAGACCTGAAAGTTGACAAATCTTACTGCGACTCATGGGCTTCGATTCGACCTGTCGATTGTTCTTTGCATTCAGTCGCAAGGCAAAGGTCGTAGCAGTAAATGGTGGGTGTCCAAATGTGCTATTTCACGACCATTACAAGTTGCTGCCAACATCTGTGGGCTGCTGGTTTGGTTCTCCTGGATCGTGCTGCTCATCTGCTTGCGTATTCTGTGATCTTACTCACGTCTGGCCTGCCAGCCAAACATAATTCATCTCATGTCAAAGCCAAAGAAACTGGTGGTGCAGTGAGTCCCAGATCAATGACAACAGCAGGCAAGTTGTTCTACACTTTTCAAGCCATGTCAGGCTTGAAGCTGAAATTCTTTGCACATTTGCATTTTGTGTATGTGCGCATATTTTTCATTCTTGCTTCCACGACTAAATAACTGTATAGTGTTCAGTCACTTCCTCAGCAGCAAAAAGGAAGTAGGTTATCCTTGTCTTTGACCATCATGTAGACCACTGTCTTCTGACAAAGCTGTGTAACTTCTCTGCATCAATCTCCTTTTGGATTTGGATTTCCTCTCATGGAGTGTTTCATACCAAGAATATTCTTCCGTCTGCTTCATATGGAAAAAATATATTTTTCAGCTCATTCTGGAAATATTCCGGCCCGGGATCTGGTAAGGTTTCTGGAAGTCTCATGCCATGGCTTCTGATTTGGCAAAGAAATTGCGACACACCGAGGTCAAGCGCATGAATAATTCTTGGATGCGGTGCATGCGTTTTGCAATGAGGCCAATCGAAAGAGACTCTGATTCATGCCTCCCTGAGGAGATTTGACAACTGACATCACTCTCAGTGTTTTCCCGCTCCGTGCTGCTGGAAAGTCGTGGAAGACTGCTAATAATCCAACTTGCACAATACTTTGACAAAGTGAGCGTTACGGATTCAAAGACGCTGGCCACGCCGGCCACGTAATAGCGGCAGCAGCTTCAGTTCTCTGTGTCCAGAGAGGACGCGTTCATCCACAGCACGGCTGTGTGGTCAGCTGCATTTTGGCAGAGCTCGCTGCCTATCCGCAGTCACTGTAGTTACGCACGCCTTTCTGAAGAAAACAAACTTAAATCCCCCAAAATAGGCCTTGAGTCAAAGCTACAGGGCTTGTGAGTCTTGCGTGAGCGAGGCCTGTTTCATCTGGAGGGATCACGTCTTATGGGAACAGACTTAACACCGTGTTTGACATTGAAAGGCCCCACTGTGCATGCTGTGCAGCTGAGGGTCAGCGTGAATGAAACTTTTAGAAATAGAAAGTTGCTTGAACTGCAGTTCATGTCTCATCTTGGTCGTGTTGAAGAAAACTCCTTCTCTGCATACAGGTAACGATCTCCACGTTAAACGTGGCCTTTCGTTGTTATTGTCGCCGAGTAAGGTGTCTTTAGTATGTGCAGCTACTTGCAAGAGGACACGCTCCCTTCTCCTTAATTTGCGTTACGTACGAGTTGTTATGGGAAAAAAATAACTTGAAGAGGAACAGGTGAGGACATGCACCTTTTACTGCAGCTCAAGTGAGCTGTGGTTGTTCTCGCATGCTAAAAATGATATTTTATTCCATGACGTAACCTCTTCTCTGTTTTTAGCAGTGGTGAACTCTGACCAGTGTCCTGTTTACCCAGCACTGATTGACTTGACTTTTATTGCTTTCCTTTTCGTTCCCGGCAGAAAGAGGATGCCTTTGTTGCTGCGGGTAAGTACACTTTGTCTTCAGCCTTTTAGTTTTGTTCTTTGCTGGCCCTCGGTACGTTTGTCGTCTGTTCACATGAAGGTAACAGAGGTCGCGCTAATCTTTTCCCGGCTTTTAATGGACAGCATTTTTAGTCCAGTTCCTTCAATGGTAGCATGATTATGAACTCAAAACAAATGGAAGGACACATCATCATTGAGTTGCAAGCTGACTCTTGACTTTGTGGCACAGCCCCGACCTCATCCCCCGGGCTGCCTTTGGGATGAATGGGGACATCAACCTTGTCGCCCCTGACCTCACTAATGCTCTTGCGGACAAATGAGGAAAAAAAAATCCCTGCCGGGTTCCAAAATCTTGTGGGGAGCCGTCGCGGATATTCCACACAGTTAGTTTGCAAAGAGATTTTTTTTTTTTCCCCAGGTGGATGACATGGCTCAGCAGCTAAATCCAGCACATCTGATTGCTGGACTAATAGTCGTAGGTGATGGGCCAAAACTGGCTCAATTACAGTGGTTTGATACCGGGTGCTGAAGCTGACCGAAGCTTGGCGGATGAAGCGAGTGCTCATTCAAGTCAGCCCAACCCGCACACCCCAAAACAGTACAACACGACAACAGCGGCCGTTTTACAGCGTATCTTTTTGTAATTTGCGACGGTGACAGTTCTCCTCCTTCCTTTTTTATGTGCCGCACAGAATCAGTCAGTTCACGGCCTTCTGCCTCAGTCCCATAATTTATTCAGCTGGGCTCCTGTAATGTTGCTGCCTTGCAATTCTGCGTGACATTGACTTTACCGGTTGGATGAGAGGCCTCTCGCACAGTCTGGTCTCAATTTGGGCTCGTGCAGTCACCGGCGGTTGAACGCTGATGGGGCTAGCAGCTGGACCTGAGTCAGCGTCAGATGCTGTGGCATCAGTCACTTTGATAGCGAGCGAGTTCATTGGGCTTAGTGTGCACCGTTGGAGGTACCGGTGTGAGGCTTCTTGCACCGTGTAGCCTTGTTGGTTTTTTTTTTTTGTCATAGATTGTCATCTCTCTCCTCTTTGAGTTTGACTTGTTGTTGCCTGCGAATGGAGATCGTGCCCTTTCTAGTTTTTAAACATCATTCGGTCACATTGGGCAGCACAGGCCCAGCCATGCCTTTTGTGGCTGCCCCCGAAAACCTACGGTACAAAAATCTGGTGGGTATAAATCAGACGGAGCAGGCTCCAGTTCGGTTGTGGCGCTGGAACGCTCGGCTGCAATCATCCTGACTCAGCTCGTTACTGACTGGAATGAAATGATGAAAGACGCGGGTAAACGGCTCTGTAGGCCTACGCGGAGGAGCGTGTTCTGCGTAACCGTAGGTCACAGAGGCCTGCGCAGGGTCTGATTCGTACACTGAATGTCGACAACGTGTAACGGGCATCAGACGAGACGATCGTTTGATCCATCTTCCTGTTCTGAGGTGGGTTCGCAACCAAGAAGGGGGGAAAAAAAACACTCACGGACTCACCTTGAGTATTAAGGAAACGGACACGAAAATGCTTCCAAGGGGAGACAAGTGGACACCTGTTCGTTCAATCTGAGCAAATTGCTGCTGCATTTTCACACTTGAAGCGGACATAAATTTTGGGGGGATTTTTTTATATTTTGGTGGGTGGGGGGGGGTGAGAATTTTTGCTCTTT
The DNA here is from genome assembly GCA_016785225.1 of Psettodes erumei. NCBI lineage: Eukaryota > Metazoa > Chordata > Actinopteri > Pleuronectiformes > Psettodidae > Psettodes > Psettodes erumei. Next base: position 3,338,194 of record JAFBJZ010000408.1, read on the forward strand.
GTTGCGTAATGGCGGTAAGGTAAGAAAAGGTAAGAGATCACTTCCGTGTTGATGTCAGTAGACCAGAATTTGAACTGGAGTGTTTTAAGGCTGTATCAGACGAGAGAGTGATTCCGTCTTGCAAAGGAAGCCAGCTAAACAGCACACTCAAGTTTAAACCATGTACTGCCCATATAATACTATATGATATGTAAAAACCCTCTCTGTAATATTTGCTAATGTCCAATGTTTTGGTTTCTCAGGGCAGGCAGTCAGAAAACACAGGATCCCGGAATTTCAGGACATTTTACAATATCTGGATTACTTAAAGCTTGATGAGCCCCTTATCGGTGAATATCCTGATACGAAACTTTTTGACATTTTTTTTTTCCCGTGTGAATTTGATCTCGCTTTAACTTTTTCTCTGCTTTTCTTTCTTAGGTTTGAGCTATTTGGAGGAACTGCCCTCCAACGACCCACAAGGAGGCCCCAAATACTTATGCAGGCTGTGCCATCTGACTGCCAACCTGACGGAAACAGTCCACCACGTGATCGGACGTAAACACAGGCAGAAATACGTGGTAAAGGGTTGGGAAAACTCCAGCTGGACTCTTTGAGGGTTTGCTTTTTAATTATGAAGTTGGAAAAAAAAAGTGACTGTGTCTTACCCTCTGCGTTTGTGTAGGAAGTGAAACGGCCAGACTTGGTCACCTGGGATAAACTGTCCATACTCACCCAAGGAGGAAAGATCATACGCGCCAGAGCGGAGATAATAGAGAGACAGGATGGACGGGGAAGTCCAGTGGTGGGGCTCAAAGATTTCAGTAGCCAGACATGTTGAATACTATTAAATAACATGTGCATACATGAATTTTGATAGTAACATGCGTCTTTTTGTGCTTGCCTTTTTTTTTCCCAGCTAATGGTGAAAAGAGGGATTGAAGGCAAATTAAACATCTCAAGAGGTGCATTCATATTCACAGCCAATCCAATTACAGTTTTGCATGAGAAGGCGAGAACTGTCGATTTTTGCCCTTCAGTGCCCAATTGCTGTTTTCAGACAAATGACTCCTTGTCCTTTTTACCTAAATTGCATGTTTACTCCACAGCTCCCCCAAGGCAGAGGCAGAACAGCGACCGAAATATCGCACATAGTCTGACCCAACGAGATGTGCCGTCACGCTTTCCGGAACTCGCGGACTACGGGGACGAGTGCTCTCACCGGGGAGGGAGGCGTCCCCGAGCTTACCCAAACTCGCCATCGTTCCACCCGGGTGAACCTTGTATGAGCAGAGACGGACAGGCGTACCAGCGGGAGGACGGGCTCAACCGCGACCACGTGGGACAGGAGCCGCACGGGACAGATTACAGGGAAAATGACGCGCACGGACGAGAATACGCGGACCGCGATAATCGCAGGGAGTACGAATGGGAATATGCGGACGATCCACGAGGAAGGGCCACACTAGAGCCAGGTGGCCTTACCAGGTATGATACGAGGGAGGAAGTGCCAGCGCCCCGCGGCCAGACTCGGCACGGAGAGGATTACCCAGAGGAGGCTCCTTGCAGAAGACTCCACCCAGAAAGAGATCCTCTGAAGGAGTTCTACTCCGAGGAAGTTCGGCGCGGGCGGGTTCGTTCCGAGCTTCAGCACTCACAGTCGCTGTACTTGGAGCGTAAACACCAGTGGTCTCTGGACAGGGAACCCGGCAGAAACGACGGTGTGGGTAGAGCAAGTATGATGGGATCCGGTGAACCAGAGGCCAAGAGAAAGAACTCCCCCGCATTTATGGAGAACGATCGATCGCGTGATCATTTGGTTAATGTTATCAAAGATTATCAGCACAAAATGAGAGGACCACAGAATGAGGTGGGGGTTTGCAGTACGGGACCCCCCTCCTCCCAGAGACGAGCGGAAGTCGCTAGGACCATGTCTGGCATCCCAGAGCCGTTCAGGCGTTTTCTGACAGGGTCCCCGCAGATCGAGGGTCACGGGAAAAGGAAAAGAAAAAGTCGCTTCTCTGACGCCACTGCGGAGGAGCTTGAAATGACAAAGGACATGTGAGTGATGCCTGTAAAACTTCAGAAATGTGAATCTTTTATAGTGTCTGGTTGAAGGCTTTGTGTTTCCACCCTCATACATTATTTTTTCTGCTTGTTTGATTTCTCCACTCAGGTTCAGTGATGAATATGGACCAGATGCACCAGATCCAAAGTTTGCCAGTCACCCGAGACCAGTTAATGTACCACTGAGACTTGAAATCCACAACACACAATACCCTGACCTCTACACTGAAGCACAGGTAGTGTGTCATAAAATAAAGCTATTCTGATCAACTCATAACCAGCCAATATTTTATACTGCTAAGGACAGTAATCTAAATCTCACTTATTTGGTGTACGTCAAACCTGTTGTTTTTTTTTTTTTTTTAGAGCCCACATCATTCTGAAAGCTGCCAAACGACCAGAGGAGAGTCTGGGTCAGAGAGTGTCTTTGATATGCTGGTAAGATCATGAATGTATTTGCTGCATACATGACAGTGAGGTGGGGTTTTTTTGTTTTTTTTGCAGCCACACATAGACCGGGGTAATTTAACGACATCTCTTTTTTTTTTCTCTTCCAGAAAAGTATTGAAATTGAGAATGCAGAAGAAGCAGAATTCCTGAAGAACAAACTTTGCAGCCTTCTGAAAGAATTCAAGTCAAAAAAATCTGAGAAGGCTATGGTATATATCACCTTGCACTGGGCATTCCTCTCTAATAATAAACATGTATGTTAATTCTCTGCCTCTTTGAAAAAAAAAAGTGGAAATAAATTGAAGAATGTGTTTTTCTTGTTTCAGCAAAATAGCCAAGGTAGGGCAGATTACAACAGCTTAAATCCAGACCCGCTGCCGTCTACAGGACCCCGGTATGAGAGAGCCCTCAGAGAGGATTCAGACCTTAGACGAGCACAAGACTTCAGTTTCAACGGCGATCGGAGAGGAGGAGGAGGCTGGAAGCAGCGTACAGCTGATGAACAGCTCCAAGAATACCAGCATCCTGTACGTGGGGAACCTGGATACTCAAATCAAAGCCATTATAAAGGTAAAATGTACCGTATGCAACATTGCACATAGTTGAACGTCACATTAATAATTTTCTTTTTGCTGTGATCAGACACTGATGGGCCAGTTCACACTGAAAATTACTTTGAAATTTGTTGTCTCATACTTTTAGCAATTTTCTATTCAGCTTATCTGTAATAACAGATAAACTGAATGGGGGCATTGTATTTATCTTGTTTTTTTTAAATGTGATGAATCTCCTAATGAACAATAAACTACATCTTCAGTAATATAAATATTTGAAGTAATTCTGTGTTTCCACTTTCCTTTCGGTTGACATCAAAGTTTTTTTCCTGCTGTTTTTCTTTTAGAGGTTTGTGGGTACCCTGAAATATCGCGAACTGCACTCGCTACCCATCCAGATGAGCCACTACACTATCCTGAAAGGTTTCAAGAATCCATCCACCCTCGTGACTACCGACATGCTGCTGATTTTGATTCCCATTCTTCACCTCCCTTACACGTGGAACATGAACCCAGGATGCGCAGGGGCCCTAATTACTCCAAGAACCTGGACAAAATTACTTCCACCCTCCTGGAACTTGTGGCAAGGAAATAATCATCCAATTTCTGTAGATGTTCTGCCAGTTTAATATTGATACATTTACTGGAATGCTTTGGTGTCAAAACATGATTGTATGTTGAATTTCCCTCTTCCTGCTTGTAGTTTTTGAGTTGTTTGTTTTTAGTTTTTTATGAAGAATTTGTTTCTTGAAAGTCTTTCAAGTCTTGAGTATTTATGTAAGCATTAAAAAATTTAACATTTACGTTTATTTTAAAACATTTATTACTTTTATCACGAGCAACATGAATGGTAATGTTGTTATTGACTTTGCCGAATTAATAGTTACCGGTTCACCAGATTTAGTTCAATTAAACTTGATTTAACTGATGTTGACTATAATTATTTAAAGAAGGCATCGGTTGTTTTTCTTCTACTTTTCTTCTTCTTATTATTATTATCGTCGTTTACTGAATCACTGGTGGAGAAATTAACCATAAAACCCATATATATCTTTTAATTTACCGAATTTAATTAAGAGCCCGAAGAGATTGACGCTGACGCTCAGGAAACGTAATCTTACGTCATCACGTTCGTGCGTCCAACTCTTTCCGGTTCGAGCAGCAGCCATCTTGTTTCCCCTTGCTTGCTAAATAAAATAAATAATACGCTGAGCCGGACTTCACTTCGAACCCGTAAAACAAAGTGAGTAAGAAATTAAAATTCGTTTTATATGACGAGCGTTTACGAGAACGGAGTACGTGCTGGGTGGAAGTAGGGGCAATTAGTTCATTTTTTTCATTTGCTGTTCTTGACCAATAGACGATTGTTTTGGAAGATGAACATAGGCGCCATTTCCCTCCCCGCTCTCTGAGGCGCTTATTGGTGGCCCGCTGAAGGGATCACGGGCGGTCAGGAAACTGATGCTTTGTGTCCACCATGTTGGGTCTTGTGTGCGTGATTGGTAAACGGACTGGCCATTTGCATTGGGCCCCGAATGGCGCCAGTTACAGAACGAACTTAGCCCTAAAAACCTTGATTGGTGGAATCTAGTCCGAGGTTTGATTGGTCTGAAGGACAGATCCAAACGTTGTCTTTATTGGTTAGACTGCTTCTTCCTAGCTTCGGAAAGCTTTGCAAACTTTCCTATGGTGACAGGACTCGTTGACCAGTGATTATTAAAACTACACGCAATGCCGCTGGTCACCTACGCTGTACAACAGTCACCGCTGTGCATCTCCAACGAGCTAACATTAACTTCACCAGCGTTAGCACGAAATCACGGTCAACAGTGACCAGCACAACGCAGGCTACTACTGTCAAATGTGTGTTTTAAATGTTGCAGTCATGATTGTTAAGCAGCGCTACGTTGTCTGTAAATGTACCATTTATTTTAGCGACTTTGGTGTGGTAATTAAATACGGACTTCCATATGCTGCCTTACGATGTTGCATTGGTTTCGCTATCTCCTGTTAGCCACTTTGTTATCCTAACTGGCTTATAACGCAGCGACCTAGTTAAAGTGCGACGTAGTGTTGACGGCTGAAGCGTTACATGGCAAATTTGGTCTCCCGTCTTTATGTAAATTCTACGCGTGTCTTTATTTCCACACTCCGGTCAGTGTGACCAACGCTGCCGTTCTCGATCAAACTTGATGTGCGTGCCGTGTAACGCTTTGAAAATGAAAGATGACTTTAAATTCGGCCACAACAGATGGGACAGTCGCCCGACGCGAAGCTGCACTTGTGTTGTTTTTTAATCGATTTTAAAAATAAAAATAAAAGAATGAGTGGAAAACAGGCGTTGTTGCATTTCCTATTCAATGTTAGCAGTGGAGAAAGTTGTGTGCAGTTTACAGTCTTTCCTACATCTCTGTGTACTTTCTTCTTCTTCTTTTCCACGACGTTTGTTGATCTTTTGTTCTTACGTAACCGGTTCCATGTGCATATTTTAATATAGCAGTCACATTATATTCACGTCATATTAGGGAACTTATTCTGAGTAACTTGTGCGCAAATCGGGTAGCGATCCGTTATGCAGGTGTACACGTTTGTGGGTGAATGCATTGCTTGGCCTGGCCACCCGGAGGGTGTCGTGTTTTTATGAACCCTGCGCTCTGGCTGGCGGATGTTTATCTCTAAACAGTGGCGATGAGAGCAAACACGTCTTTGCTACGGGCAGCAGAGGTCATGGGAAGGTATCATTTGTGCGGTGACCTTGCCAGGTGTCATTACTGAGGCATTTTGGGTAGTCAGAATGCACATACAGGGAGAAGTGCTCTGACGTGGGGCCGTGCTGGAGAGATTAATCTTTTGCGCAGCTCCACTCTAATCATTAACTGGGTGGCTTGTAGTACCTGCTCTGGTCCCCGTGCTCCTCGCTAAAATAGAAAAGGGAACATTTAGCTTTGTTTCTCTCGAGTCTCTATCTCGTTCCCTCACCCCCTCTCCACTTGTTCTACCCCTCCCATCCTGTGGCAGCTCTCCTCTCTGTCCTTCTCCATCCTTCCGGTTCCCCTCCCCCTCTAGTTTTTTCATTGATGGGGCAGGTTTGCTCTCTTTCTCTTAAGCTTGTTGTGTCCCTCGCTACGGTCAGGATTTGCATTGATGTGCAGCATCAATTTGTCAGCTAAAAACCACCCTAACTAAAATGTCATTATCGTCAAGCCTTCTGTTTTTGCACCTTCTGAACACGTCATCGTCTGAGCTTGACATGCCTTGCATTGATGTTGAATTACTGATGTTGTCCGTGGTGCATTAAACATCGTGAGTGTTGCACATGAGTCTCCCACCTTTGTGTCCCAGAGTAAGGGTTACTGTGCAGAAAGTACGCACTTGAAGCCAGTTGCGAATTAACAAGAAGGACATTGTATGACATTGCTGACATGTTTTTTTTTTTGATGATGATGTTTTAATCGTGGAAGTTGCTGTGAGCGTAGTTTTTGGAGTCCTGACAGTAGTGTCTTTGTCTGCAGACTTTCACCCATATCTCTTAAGTCTTGTTTATCCACAAATAGGGCGAGAATCAAATGCAACACCCCCCCCTCTGTGGCTGCTCAACAGTCAGCTGACTCTTTCTCATTCAGTGCAAATCTCTGCAATGATCAGCTTTGCAGTAATGTTGTTGTGTACGTTTGATTGACACCATAATTAGGGTTTCATTGGATTTGTGTTGTGGCCGCAGTAAGTTGCATAAGTACATCTTCCCATGAGTCATAAAAAAATGTTGAATAAAGTCAGTTTTACTAATTACTCTTCTTAACGAAATCATAAAGTGGCCGTGCATGTGCCCAATTTTATTAGCATAATATTAACTGTACAACGAACCTCATTAAAACACGTAGGTTGGTTAGAGGCTAGATGTTTGCAGCGTGTACCTGTGGCTGTGAGCAAGGATGAATGAGAAAACAAGGACAAAATGTGTGCGCGGATGTGCATGTAAGCCTGCGCGCACGTATGAGACGGCGAGTCTGCTTGGTATGCTTTTGTACTTTAAATCGTGTGGATGCAACATGCCGCATCCACTCTGGCACCTCTCTCAGCCAGTGAGGGCCCGCGCGGCTGCCTGCATCACCGCGCCCGTCAGCCTGTCGCGGCGGAGCGGGGGCGGGGCCGAGGGAGACATTTAGTTTGACATTGTAAATAAGCACGGAGCAGTTGTCAGAGAGCAGCCCGTGGAGCCTTTTCTCATCTGTCCAGCAGCGGGAGAGGCAGGGACCGCCTGAGGACAAACCATGCCGAGGCAAGCCGCTACGAGCACACCCTCACACACTCCCCGAAGAGCTTTCGCCAACTTTACGCGCTGTTTTTCTTTTCTTTTCTTTTTCTTCTTTTTTCAACAACCTACTCTCCTCTACTCTCTCTTCCCTTTTTCTTTTCCCTGACCCCTATCTTGCAGCTCAAGGTAACTTAGAGCAGGAAGTTGGCGGTCGGTAAAAGGGGGCTGGGCGAAGGAAAGGGGCGGGGCGGGGGAAATGTTTCAGAGCTGATTGGTGTGTGCTTCGTCCAACGGCAAAGGAGGACTCTGTCCTCTCACTGGCTGCTAGAGTTTAGACTGAGGTGGGAGCCGGGTGGGAGCCGGGTGGGAGGCGGGGCTTGAGTATCATGTAGCATGCTAGATTGATTACGCTTGTATGTTAAAGGGGAAGGAGTCCAGAGATTTTTGTCTCTGAGTCGGGAGTGCCGCTGCACTGTTTGCCTGCTGTTGCCTGCGTGCTGTGCTGGCTCTCCGTTCCCCCTTGCCCTCTTCTCTGCACCGGGCCGGGCCGGGGGGGGGTCAGCTCAAAGACAAATGCACAGGTCACCGTTTAGAGGGAGGGTGAGGGGACAGAGAGTAAAAAGGACAGCGGAGCGCAGAAGGTCACCGAGTTGAGGGGGACTTGGTCAGGAGAGGAACAGGAGAGACGGGGCTGTGTGTTTAGGCAGGAGGACGCTGGGGGGCTGCTGAAGGAGACAGGGCAATGTGTAAAGGGAGGGGGGGGGGCTTGCTCTTCACTGTGTGTCCGGGCTGAGAGCCTTTTTAAAGCCGTCCACTGGAGCCAGAGTGCCTTTTGTCTGTTGATACGATCAGGGAGACTGGAGGAAGTGAAGGAGCTTGAGAGAGTTTTTCTGTACAGCCTCTGTGCCTCTTCTTCCTGCTGCCACTGCCGCTCTCAAGGAGACTTGAACGGGGCTATCGGTTCCCCCACCACCACCACCACCCCACCCCCCTCAGTTCTGCCGTGCTCCAACAGTGCAGACCGTTAACCATGAAGGGCACAGGGGTAAGTCTGACCGCTGAAACCACAACACACTCGGCGAGCCGCTCCGGCTCCGGAGTTTTTTCCCCAAATCAAATGTTCTCCTCTTCTCACTTTCTGATGTCTCCTCTCTCCATCCGGCTCTGCAGTGATGAGACGGTGTCTGTCCTTTACAGCCGTCCTCAGCCCCCCCTCCCCTCCCTTTCCTGTCCTGTAGTACTCTCCTTGGAAGATTGGAGTGCATTTTGTGTGTGCGTGTGTGTTTGTGGTTCTCAACCATGTCCTTCACTTGTCACTTCATTACAACATTGATGCTTTCTGTTGTGTTTTGACTTTGGACGACCACACACACACACACACGCGCGCGCATGCTTAAACGCTTACTCTGTATCCTGTTATCGGCCGTATGGAAGCGCGTCGCTGCCAGACTATGCAATCACTGTCTCGGTGCGATTGATGTCCCGGAGGCCCGTGGCCGCAGAACCTCAGGGTGCTGGTCCGGACCCCGTTTTCCAGCGTGACGTCCTTGTTTACACGCTCGCTCCAGACGGTGACGCTGGGCCGAGACGGCGTCCACGTCGAAAGGGAGACTTAGTTTTTGCACGGAGGACTCTTAAGCTGTTGCTGTCATCGCCGTCGGGTTTCAGGGGTCTCCAGGGGTGGAGGTGCAGCTGGTTGCAGTGACCTCAGGACCCCGCAGCCCCCCCCCTTCCTCCCCCGACCGCACCAGACGCCCAGATGGGACAGACTGTCAGCCTGTCAGCTTCAGGGGCGGAGGAGGCTAATAGTTTGATCTGATATCTTCTGATGGAATCTTCGGAGGGGCTCCTCCTCTCTCCCTCGCCCTCTTGACTCCCGCTCCCTCCCCTTGCCTCTTAATTGAAAGTTTCCATTGGTGCCTTTGACAAAACAAAGTCCCGTTGGGGAAAGAGAGACGGAGAGAGAGAGAGAGAGAGAGGGAGAGTTGTGAGAGAGCGAGACTAAAAATAACTCTTAAGTTGAAGCCCTTGCTGCCAAATCCCAGGGCTGGCTGCTGTCTGCATGAGATTTGAATATCATTTGTGCCCTACGCCGTTACCATTGGCACGCCGGGGGAGGATAAAGTAAACGAAACAAGCGAACCGCTTAGATATAGCTCGGCCTTTTCGGCTTATCACTAAGGTGACCACCGCTGCCGCGCGTTCACTCTTTTGTCCTTGCCACCCCCACCCACCACCACCACCACCACATGTGCACACTGTCACCAAAGACACTGTGTGTGTGTGTGTGTGTGGGCAGCCGGGGAGGGGGGGGGGAGTCAGCTGTGCTCCAGCACGTAAGATGCAGGTAGCTCTAGCCCCGCCTACCATCGAACGCCGGGGACTGGGCCTAGCGTCGGATGAAGGTCACGGGAATGTGAAATTGGCTCCCTGCAGTCTCTCCGCCGGCGAGGAGAAGGAAACGTGTAGCGGGAGATGAGAAGCGCAGCTCAAAGAGGGGGACGCGGGCCGGAGCGAATATGCGAAGTATGTGATGTTTTCATTAAGCTCCTTTAGAAAGTACACAGCCCGAGCCGCCGGGGTCACTTAAGTGCTGCAGTGAAAGTTGCAAAACCTGTCCTTTTCAAAACCCCCCCCATCCCATCCCTCCCCTTCTCTGTTTCATCTCTCTCTCTCTCTCTCTCTCTCTCTCCCTCCCTCCTCCCTCTCTGGTTTCTCTCTCTCTCTCCTCTGTTGAATGACCTTGGGAGATCAGTGACTAGCACTTCCTGGAGTTGGCTTGAAGCAGAACCAAGGGCAAAGTTTGCAGGGCCGTTTGGTCGGCTCCGTCACCCCCCCCCCGGCCAAGCCGAGGGGGATGTTACGCTGCAGGTCCCAGAGGGCACATCCATGATTATAACCCCCCTCCCCCTTTTTTAAAATCATGAAACACTCGCGCGGACATCTGCAAAAATATCGCGCGTTTCCCAGTTGTTAATCTGTAATTCCTGGCTGGGAACCTCTCGGTTTTCTCTTTTTTTTTTTTTTTGCCCGGGTAGATCATTTACCCTGCATGCTGTAACCATGCCAGTCTGTGTGTCATTAGCCGGGTTCATCAAGGTGAACGCTTTAATACCTCAGGATTTGTACGCTCGACCCCTCCGAGTCAAGGCCACCGCTCGAACCGAAACGTTTGTCCGTGCGTTCATTCCGTCCGTTTTGGGGAAAAGCAGATCGGGCGGAAACTGTCACGGCTCAAACAATTATATATCCCGGTTTATAACAGAGCGGCATTCGTTGCTTAAGGGGGGGTGGGCGGTTAAAGGCAGGCAGACGTCAGCCTTGACTGACCTTCCCGCGGAGCTGTCCAGTCTGCACCGCTGACGGTCTCGTGTTGAAAACCGACCTCTTGCCTAAGACGTGTCGGTGTGGCAACGCTTGTGGCAGAGTCGGTGCCATGGCGTTTAAAAAAAAAAACCCAAAACAACAAACCCCGTCTTTGGTCGATTTAATCGCGTGCAGTGAAACTAGCCCCCGTGGGTGCATATTTGCTCTCCATGAAGCCCGACGCTTTCGCTGCTGGCGCCAGCGCACAAGGTTGCTTTAAGGTCACGGCGTAGTGAGGAAGGAATCCTCCGTTTCGCCTTTTTTTTTATGATTATCCAGGTCAGTGTAGCACTTAGTCACAGCATTTTAGGCCCTAAGATTATTTAAATGAATCAAATGAGACGGGCGCATTAACTAACTGGCTTTTGCGATGCGTCTACGCTGAGGTAAAGGTTTCGCTACATGGGAAATTCTTCTCGCCGCCCGTCCACGCGCAGATTCGGCGCGGTCTATGCCGCTCGATTCCCGTTTAAGTCAGGCCTTCTTACGCGTCTGCTTTCAACCTGAAGCGTCACCCCTGCTCGGGGGGGCGGACCTGGGCTGAGACGAAGTCGTCTTCGGCGCAGCGACAATGCGATACCGAAGTTCCCTCTTCCTGAGCCCGCTTTACACCAATTTTCGGGCGATTACGGTGCAATTAAATGCCAAACATTTCACCTTAACCAGAGACGAGTTTAAAGCGTTTCCTCGAGCGTCCTGTGCGCGATATCCTCACACAGAGTTGCAGACCGAAAACTTCAGCCTCTCCGCCCATTTCTCCGCCCCCTTTTATCGATCGCAAATGCCGAATGAATAATCGCGTGGCGAGGTGACACGACCTTGCCGCTTTGTCCAGTCGTCCACCTCACCCAGCGGCCCATGAGTGAGCTGTGAGCTGGAGGTGGGGTTGGGTGGGTGGAGCGAGAGAGGAGCGAGAGAGGATGGATGCGGGAGCGGGCCGGGAGAAACAACATTAGTGCTGATTCAGCTGCTGCAAGCGGAGCAACACTGACTCTCCCAGAGAAGTTGGAGAGCAGGGGGGGAGGAGGAGGAGGAGGGGGGGATCAGGTGAGAGTAGTAAGACAGAGGAAGAGAGAAACAGTGAGAGAGAGAGAGAGAGTGACGGAGAGAGATGGGAAGTACCGGAGAGGAGACAGGAAGAGAGATGTAGAGCCGCCGCAGGAGGAAGTCGCTGTTTTGGAAAATGTCGACGAAGCGCAGACATCGCGTTTGTCCTCAAAGATACCCCCCCACACACACACACACACACACACACACACAGAGCAGAGCAGAGTTCGCAGGAAACCCGACACCGGCATCTCTCCATCTCGGATGACCCGGTGAAGGACGGCAGGGCCGCAGGGAAGAGGAGAGGAGCGGCGCGCAGTGCAGAACAGCAGCGCAGCCTAATATAGCGTACAGTAGCGCGGCGCGTTGCCGACAGCAACGAGCAAATATCACGGCGGATGAAAACGAGCCGCGTCGACGCCGGCGTTCTCTACTCATCCAACCTCCAGGCCATTTACAACTTTTACAACCCGGTCAGAGCGATTATTTGACGACGGCGGGGGGGGGGGCGGGGGGGGGGAGCCGCGGCACGGGGTCGGCACAAGGCGTCGACGTTCTCCCGCTCAAACGACGGGAGATACGTTCGCGTCGGGGGTTTTCGCTGTCGGCGGAAGGCGCCCTGCCCTCCTCCCTCGCGCATGTTTCTTCTCCCTCCCGCCCCGGCCTGCCTCTCGTCACACTCGCTTCGGCATTTGTTCTCACCCCCAGCCCCTCCACTTTGGTTAGCGCACGGCCGTGTATTTAGATTGAAGGTCACGGGGTCAGAGGGAGGGGGCTGGGGTCTGCGCGATTTAATAACAGCTCTGTCACAGAGGTATTTGCGAGAGGGCGGGAGAAGGGGCTGGATCATCCTGCGCGTTTTTACTTATCTGTTTTTTTTTTGTTGTTTTATCAATCGAATCACTTGCTATTTTAACTTCCATCCTCCTCCTGTTTCCCCCCGGGGCCCTAGCGTCGTTACCATGGCAATTAGCCGGGTGTTTTTTTCCGTAACGCCGTTAAGTGAAAAGCCTAATTATTGCTCCTTATCGGGCTGCCGGTCGGACGGAGCCGCACAAAGCTGGCAGGCAGCGCACGCTCGGGAGACACAAGGTTGTGTTGTTCGGGAATTATCACAAGATCAAGTGCTGATACGGACGGTGACATGCCATTTAGCCGGCGAAAAACCCCCCAAAACAAAACAAGCGTCGCTCTCGTTTCGCTCGGGCCTGTTTCGCAAGGTCGCGGGTACCCGCGGAAGAACCCGGCGGAGGCCGCGTCACCCGTCAGGCCGGGTCGGGGGAAGAACTCCGACTCCCATCGGGCCATTCCTGCCCCGTCCCCGCGGAATGCCGGGATCGCTCCAGCGACTGCGGGGTTTTCGATCAACCTTGAAAATGTAACTGGACGCTGGGGCGTCAGACAGAGAAGGGAAGACACTGTCAAGGTCAATCACTAGCCCGGCCCGTCATAGCGACAAGCGGCCCGATTGATTTATATAAAGCCACCCCCCACCCCACCCCCCCCGCTGCCATTCTGTCCCATCGATTTAGGTTACTCCCTGTCGAAAAAGCTGAATGACAGAGCAGGATGCAGCAGCGCTCCTTCTCTATTATTCAGTGACTCCCAGAAATGCCGGGGAAGCGATCTTTCCTGGCGGAAATCGATCGGGTGGAAGGGTGTCGGTTCCGAGTTTCGTGCGTTACTGCACCGGACCGGGGCGAGCCAAGGCGTCCGTACCCCCCATCCGGGCACCAGGCGTGACAGAACCCATGAGGACGAGGCGCTGGGCGGACAGCGCGAGAGGCGGCCTTTTTTTTTTTTTTCCCAGTTGTACTGGTCCGCCGGTCGGACCCGGGCCGCCGCCGTTCATGCCTGTTGGGCCCAGAGTGGGAAAAAGAAAGAGAAGATAAAGAGCAGGACCCCCCCCCCCCCCATCCTCCTCTTCTCCTAACACTCGTTTTCTTTGTACTGTCCCGTCTCTCTCGCCGTGTCTCCCTCTCCCTGTCTCGTTTGACCCACATAGCCGTTTTTTTTTTTTTTTTTTTTTTGCGCAGCGGGCCCGACCGCGGCCCGGCCTGTCTCTTACCTCCCCCTGTTAAAGCCTTTGGCACTTTGTCTCGGCGCTGGATTACAGCTGAACTGGACAAGGCGCTGCCCCTCCCTCAGCGCGCGTGCATGTGCACACACACACACACACAAACGCAAACACGGCCCCGTCTCTCTTGAGTAGCTCCACACACTCGTCTCTTGTTCTGTGCCCCCACGTTTTTTTTTTTTTTTTCTTCTTGTGTCCCCCCCCCCCCCGCTCCCTTCTTCCGAATCTGCCGAAGCGGCGGGGAGGGAAGGAGCGAGCGAACGGGTGCTATCCAGACACTCCGGGCTCTGCGTGCTCAGACAGGCAGGCCGATATTCCCCCAGCAGATTCCTGGCATGCCATAGTATCCTGCCCGGATCCTCTTTCAAACCGTCGGACCCCTCGCAGGAGCTTTTCGTGGCTTTTAAAGTTCACGCGTGCGAAAATAGTTCCATTTCGCCCCGCGACTTTTGATGGAGTTGGTCGAGCGCGCGCGAAACGACCACCCGGTTGCTGCCAGGACGTCGTTCGACCGTGACGCGGGAGCGCGGCGCGTCCCCGCTCACTGATTTTTTTTTTTTTTTTTTGACGCTTCTATTTTTGTCTCCACGTCAGGCGAAATTTGATTTTGAAATTTGACAGAAACCACTGCAAACATGAAACTGTCAGTCACTGGAGCAGGCCGCACTTTGATTTAAACGTGACATCTCTACACAAACATATAAAAGTATATGAAGGCGTCGTATTAAAGTATAATTTCTTATAGCTTTCTAGAGTACTGAAGGAACCAGGGGGCCAAAATGTGACCGAAATATGCAATTAATTCGAGGTCTTTCAGTGTCCCAAGATCAAGACGCCATTTTTGAAATCCTGTCGAAATCTGTAAGTCACGTGACAGTCTGTGACATCATCACAGGGACCTCCTAAGATCCCCGCGGCGCTGCAGCAAAGGTCACTTTCTTTGGGCGAGATGTCCAAAAACACGTCCGTCGCCAGTCTTGTAGAGAGAAGTGTGTGTGTGTGTGTGTGTGTGTGTGTGTGTGAACAACTGCGATAGGCTCCACCGGTCCAGGTCGTTGTGCGAGGTAGGCGGTCGGATGAGAGCTGGTTAGTCGGCGCGATGCTTTCCTTCTTCAATGTAAATGCATTTCGCGCCCATTACACCGAATGAGAGTATCGCCGCAGAGATAATAAATTCAGTCTTATTTACATTTCAGTTAAATTGGGGCCGCTAGTTTGTTTTATTTTTTTTAATTGCTTTTTCCCGGATGCCCTCGAAACGGAGACAGAGATGCGAGGCACAGACGAAAAAAAAAAAAATGTTATTACACCTAATTTAATGATCCGGACTACTATCGAAAACGATGGCGAATCACGGAGTAAAGGGAACGACGGCAAAGCCAGTGTCATTTTGCCCAAAAAAAAACGCATTTAGAGGAGCAAGCCATGGTCGTTATATCCATGTAAAACAATAAATGAAGTGAAAAAGACGTGTGCACTGACCTGTACTTACCACATTATACAGAAGAATGCGTAAAGATATAAAATGACGGTTAACTGGTGGAGGGCGTCATCGAATTTCCATCGCCCATTCAGCCGAAGGCGGTCGAGCCGTTCGTAAATCAAGGGGAGCGTGTAGTCGGTCCGGTGGCGGGTGCTCTGGCGTGTCAGCGTCCCACCAGGAGCCCACCGGGGCGATGTTTTAGATTTCACCGTATTGTAATTGTAGGCTGCGATGGGATATGCGGTCCTGACGCACGGTTCTCCGCTCTGGGCCCGGCCCGGGCTGACGCCGCGTCCCCGGCGTCCTCTGCTCTCGGGCGAACGACCCCGTCTCGAGTTACCCTGAATCATTCTCCAGCGACTAACATCTCTCCCACCCTCCCCTCCCGCAGGAGAGTGAAGGATGTCCGCGGAAGCGTTCGGAGCCGGGGGCAGCGACGCCCAGCAAACCCTGCAGTCCTTCTGGCCCCGCGTCATGGAGGAGATCCGGAACCTGACTGTGGTACGTGCCGCCCGCCGCCTGGCGAGACGCTTCCCGACGTCCCCCGCGCCCCGGCGCCCGTGCCCTCTGACTAAACGCCTCTCTGTTGCTTCCAGAAGGATTTCCGCGTGCAGGAGTTGCCGCTGGCCCGAATCAAGAAAATCATGAAGCTGGATGAGGACGTCAAAGTAAGACCGGAGAGCCTGACGAGATGACCAAACGAGAGATTCTGTGTTATTCTGGTGCTGGAGCTGCACCGCCCCACAATCCACTACAAGCATGACCTAATACATGAGGCCGCGCGACACAACTGTTCAATGATATGTTTCAATATTGTAAACATTGAAACATATCTGACTTTACTTCCATTACATCTTATATAGTCTGCATTTTGATTATTTTAGTACCTTGAGGATTATATAACCCTATGTGGCTCTCTTACCTCAGGCCACGCCGCGAGCCCACTCTGTCGCCCGCGTGCAGCCATCAGCAGATCATTTTCATACCAAGAAATAAAAATATTATCAGCCGTCGCACATTCGGCCGTGCCTGCCGATAGGAAGTCAATTATTTACATCGCGTGGCACATACAAACAGCCTTTTTTTGAATGTTTGAAACATTATTCCTCGTCGGGACAAGTCGCGACTGACGTCGAACAGCAGTTCGGTGAATACAGCAACAGTCCTGACTTCGCCGGCCGCATTCAAATTGATCTCAGCCGCTCTCAGGTTGACAGCAGTGCCAGTCTTTCACATATTATCGGGTCAGCCCTGATTTTCGGGGCATGTGTCTACAAGCTCCGTTGAAAGGCACCTACCCGTTCCTTAACATTTGCGCGGTTGCACGCAACGGTGCGTGCGTGCGTGCGCCTTTTTAACGTGTCGTGTCAAGAGCACCGTCGTCTCAGTTTAGCAGCGGCTTAAAGTGGTAAAGAGATCAGGAGATCACTGACATATCTGAGGACAAGACCCCTCCTTAAGCTTTGTACCGCATGTGTGCGCGAGCGCACGTGAATAGTCGCAGGTTTTTGCGGTCCATCTTGTGCGATCGAGCGCCGCTTTTTTGGCCTTTTACTTCGGGAGCTTCGAGAAAAGCAGCGCTTCGGCCCTCAGACCAGCGATCGAGATGAGTTTGAAGGTGCAGTAACTTATAACAATAAGGAAAAGAATATAGATGTTCAACAGCTTTGCAGGTAAACAAGAACAGTCTGTCGTGTCTGCGGCTCGCTCGTTCATCTCTCCCGCTCTCGCGAATGGGATGTGTCAGGAGTGCCTCGAGGGGTTGATTGATTACAAATTTGGAGGTCAAAGGTCAAGGTCAGCGTGACCTCCTGCCCGCCCCACTCTTGTGAGCGAGATGCGGTCGGAACTGGCCTGGCGGTAATTTCCTTACATCTTGCACGAGGATGAAGTGATTAGAATTTGGTCAGAAGTCAAAGGTCAAGGTCCAAATTTTTGGAAGGATTCACCATATGAATGTGATAACCGCAGCTTGAGTGAATGCGACGGAGATTGCTGCTCAGGTCCCGGGTGATTCACGCTCCAGCCGATGTGTGATTTATGTTCAATAGTCCAGTGTGGGTGGTTTTTTTTTTTTTTTTAACCAAACGGAACTCGGCCCCATCTCCGCAGATGATCAGCGCGGAGGCTCCGGTCCTGTTCGCCAAGGCAGCTCAGATCTTCATCACAGAGCTCACCCTCAGAGCGTGGATCCACACGGAGGACAACAAGAGGCGCACGCTGCAGGTCAGGCATCTCTTCTCTCATCGCCGCTGTCGTCGCCGTCCTGCGTTTTCGGCCGTCTTTCTGGTTCGTCGCTCTCGGCGTGCGCGCGCGAGCGGTCGCTCCGTACCAGCGCCCCCCCCCTGTTTAGTGCTCTCTCCCTGACGCTGACTTTGAAAGCACAGCCAGGCGGGCGCCGGTGACCCATTTTCCCTCCGGTGCCATTTTGCCTGCTCCGCTGTCCCAAAGTCGAGTAAGATGGACTCTGGAATGATGCGAAGGGAAAAGGGGGAGCAGGGAGCCGGAGCGCGCTGATGGTAGCAGTTGGAGGGTGGTGGGTGGGGGGGTGGAGGCTCGTGATTGTATCACCTGGATGTCAGGAGGGGGAAAAGTGCGGCGCAGAACTTGAAAGCCCTTAAGTCCGCTTTATCCATTCACATACCTCTGAGAGATTAGCAGCCCGTGGATGTGTGTGCAGGTGGAAAGAGAGCGCGTGTTAAATTGAAGACCTACTTTGGCGGCGCGCTCTCGCTCCCCCGTCGTATCGGCTCATCTGGGCGCGAGTCGTTTTTTTTTTTTCTTTTTCTTCGAGCGCGTAACTCTCGCCGCTGCGCGCTTCAAACTTTACGCGCTAATTAGGGTTTTTAAACGACAGATGGCGCGTTAGGGGCTCGCCACGCTCCGCCTCACGAACGTGTCACATCCCGGCGTCTAAATGACAGGGGTAAAAAAAAATAAAATAAAATAAATAAACCCCAGCGCGCTGCCTTCCCACTTATTCCACTTGTTCGCGCGCGCTCAGAGCTCGGAGTCCCCATTGTGAAGAGGGCACGCCAATCGCGGGTTCACCATGGCAACGCTCATCAATAGAACAAGTGTAGATGTGACCCGGTGTTACCAGATATTAATCAAGCTCCTATAAATAGCCTCTAGTGCAGGGAGGGCCACAATGGGGGGTCCTGACAGCCAATATCCTGTGGAAAATTCCACAGAGACAGCGCACTGCTGTGGATATAGGATGGCGTAGAGCGGCAGAGCGCGCGCTCATAAGGGCAGGACGACGTCATCCATCTCCCACAAACTTTGTGCTTTACGGCCGCGGAGCGACGTCGCCCGGTTTTTATTAGCCCGCTCGCCTTTTATTCCCGGGTTGAAAAAATAAAGTCGTTGGCGTACCTCGCCTTTCATTACCAGTTAATTTATAATAATTTCCATGCTTGCTTGTTTTGTATGTGAAATTTGTGAATTGCGCGCGCCGTCGTTGTGAGAGGGAAGGTGTTAAAATTGCTTGCGCCTGACCAGTTGAGGAAAACATATTCACTTTATTATCATAGAGGACTGAGAAAACCAACCAACAACACTTTAGAAGGCGAAAACAAGCAAGTGTTTGGCTTTTTTTTTTTTTTTTACCCCGCTGGAAAATTGCTCTGAACTTGACCTGTCTTCCTCTGAGCTCGGTTGTCAAAGCAAATACCTGTTTCAATACTACTGGGAACTTCGTGTCAGTTCCACGGCAACTTCTGGCGCGGCTATTTCCAGAGCGTCGACCTCGGGCCTTGAGGAATGTTTATATATAGGTTGCTGCATATATTGAGTTAGCGTAATTAAACGGTGACCTCACGCCTCCGCATCCCGTGTCTGTTTTGTGTTTGCGCAGAGGAACGACATTGCCATGGCGATAACAAAGTTCGACCAGTTCGACTTTCTGATCGACATCGTGCCCCGGGACGACCTGAAGCCGCCCAAACGACAGGTAGGGGAAGCGCGTGCCTTCCGGGAGCGTCTCATTATTAGAATTAGCTCGCGCATTAAAGCCAGCGCAGGCCCGCGGGGCCGGTCATCTGGGTCTTCGTCTCAGCCGCGCCTCCATTGTTGGCAACCTGGAGGGGCTGTAAACATCCTTGACTGGAAGCTGAGGTTTGGACAGCGAGGGCTTTCAGTCGGATGTTTGCAGCACCTTATTGCCTCTGACGGACGACGGTCGCCGCAGCGATGATACGACGAGAGCCCGATGCACCGCACGAAAAGAAAAAAAAAAAAAAAGATTACCAGATGGAAGAGTGAGATATTGAAATGCGTCGTCAAGTAGACCGTCTCCAGGCATGTAAACATCCTACACTCTCAGCTGTGTTGTCATGGAGCTGGGAGAGGGGTGTTTACGCTTCTGGCGACGGAGGGAACATCGTCCACGCGAAGCCGGACGACGCAGGGCGGTGGGTGAACTAACTACGAATTCGTAGGAGCTGTTAGATCCGGGGGTCGAGCCCCCCCGGGAGGCCGGCGAGCATTTAACCCGCTGAACCGTGCTTAGTAAACTGAATCCCGAACAACCCTGACGCTGCACTTGTGCGTCTGACCCAGGGGGAGGAGGACGGAGGGACGGAACATTTCCATACATAAATCAATAACTGTCCCATCACTGTGTGACATTTTAGTATGCCACTAGTACATTGGGGTTGCAAACTGTTTTTTTTTTTTAATTGCTCCTGGCCGATCAGAGTAAAAACGCACATCACCAGGCCTCCAGACCTGCAGTATTGCTGTTATTGACCAGTATGACGCCTGTAATGGATCTCGCGTCCAGATTACATTACTCCTCCCCAGCCAAGTCCCATCAGTTATTTATCAGACCTGCTCTTCTCTACCGTCACACCTGGGGAAAAAAAAAAAAATTCATGGAGATGTAATGGACTGATAGGCCTCCCCTCCCGCGCGCGCGTGTGTCGGCACGTGTTCGCCTCTCATCCTCAGGAGGAGATGCGTCAGGCGGTGACTCCAGCGGAGCCGGTGCAGTACTACTTCACCTTGGCCCAGCAGCCCGGGGCCGTACAGGTGCAGGGGACGCAGCAGGGCCAGCAACCCGGCGCACAAGCGGCCACGACCATCCAACCGGGGCAGATCATCATCGCGCAGTCGCAGCAGGGGCAGGTACTGCTAAAGGCCGCCTCTGGTGGGGAAAAAAAAAACCTCTCTTCACAGGGTCTGTCACGAGGAAGTTCAGAGCGGAGAGGACGCGCGCCGAGATTTACGCAAGCAGGAGCGAAATGAAACCGCAGCTGGATGCGGGAATTTCAGGCAATAACTGCGGCGCGGAGGAGCGCAGCTCGCCAGTTAATGAAAAATGTCAAAGTGGGCCTTGTGTGTAACACGTGAGGGATCGCATCTCCCGCGTAGTGCGTTCTCAACTCTACGCAGTCCTGGGAATCCCGCTGCAGAGGGCCCGGTTTTCTCGGGGGGCGTCGACACCGGGCCTTATTGACATTAGCGGTAGTTCACGTTTTGGAACCGACCGCTCTCCCACCAGCAGGAGGATCTGAACCTGAGAACACACCAGGCGTGCAGAACAACGCGCGTGCACGCCCTCCCTCTGACACCCCGCAGAGGGAACCAGAACCAGAATACATCCACATCTACTGACTCACGTGTACCAATGCGGCCAAATATTTCTGTATCGTTATTGAGTTTCTCGAGTCACGCGGTGAGCAGAGAAGGGAAGTACGCAGTGAAAAAGGACAAAATGTGTCATCAACACAATAACGATCAAACACTGACCTTTTGTGTCCTCCTTTTGCTGTTTCACATCCTCACTAGGGCTGAGCGCCTCAGCCATAGGAAAAAAAATGATCTGAGAGAAGCAAAAAGTGGAAATCGATAACTTTCTTAATGGAACCAAGTCTGTACCTCGCTCGCACACGCACGCACAAGCACACAAAACCCCCCCCCCAACAACACAAAAACCAGTCGAATAACCGACGTGCATAATTAGGCACACCGCTCTCCTCCCGATGATCTCATTCCCGCTCCTTCGTGCTCCCGAGCGCTTTCTCTCCTCCGGCCCGGCCTTCCTCGCGCTGCCGGGGCTGCTGCTGTGGTGCTGCTTCATGCTGCTTCAGCAGACTGCCTTTAGCTGAGCTGTCACAGTCATTTAGACCGGGCCTGGTTCACCACCGCTGCTGCTGCTGCAGCCCCCCCCACCAGCTGAGAACAGCGAGGTCGCACTGTGACGCTCGCCTGACGTAGACCTCGTCGTAGCCCATTTATACGGCGCAGCACTTTAAAAGGTGGGGAGCTAATGAGTGAAAGGATTGCTTAACCCCCGAGTGCGAGTTTGCATCCCTGCTATCCCTCCTCTCCGTGTTAAAAAGAATTTGTTTTGAAGTGTTTCCCGACGTGGAAAGCGTCTCTCGCTTCCATTAGACGCGTCTCGTTTGGTGCAATCGATCCGGTCCGTGGAGTGAGGTGTTAGCAGGAAGCGCCATAGGATGAAGGAGCAATAAGTGCGCAGGATACAGAGAAACGATGGAGAGGGTTAGACGGTGAGCGGCGACGGGCAGAGATCTCATTTCATATCCTTTATTTATGCCTTTGTGTCACTAGCTGTCACTGCCGTACCCATTCGGCCGTTTTTCTCTCCGGTCACCAACTCCCTCATAAGCACACACTGGGGAGTCGACATTGTTGTGATTTACATGCATTTTTTTTTTAACCTGTCCAAAATGCCACCATGAATTTTTTTTTTTTGTCATTTCATCTCAACTTGTTTATCATCTCTACTGTCCTGTTCGCATACCTCACGACGCTTCATTTGCCGCTTGTGTCACCGTTTGCTGCGCTAGCGCTCGAGCTCGCGTTGTTGCCCGCCGCTGCTTTCTCACCTGTGTGTCTTTCTCCCATCTTGTCATTCTGCTCTGTCGGCCCGTCAGATGCTGCAAGGTGCCACCATGCAGCAGTTACAGCAGGTGCAGGTGCAATCACAGGGCACACCCATCACGGTAAACACGCATGCACACGCGCATTTTAATGTTCGCCGACCACCACACGCACACGCACGCACACAGCGTCCGACGCTCAGCCCTGGAGGTGAATGCTTCCTCCGAGCTCTGTCCTGCTCAGATGACCGGGCGGCCGCAGCATGGGATCAGGTGGCCTTCTTGAGATAGTGTGACAGACAGAAGAGAAAGAGAGGTCTCGAAAACCTGCGTTGTCACCTTATGCGACTTTTGTGTGCGCCTAATGATCATCTAACAGACCTTTTAATATTTTAGGACACATCAAGGGGGAAGTTAGTGATTTGCTGGGACTTTGCTTTACGTCGGTCTTAAACTACACGCCTGCACCAGTTGCTTCTCGACTTCATGCGTTACTTCTGTCTCTTTCGCCTCTTTTCTCTCCGTCAGAGTGCGCCGGTGGCCATGCAGGTGGGCGAGGGCCAACAGGTACAGATCGTCCAGGCCGCGGCGGCTCAGGGTCAGGCTCAGACCGCTCAAGCCCAGGGCCAGACCATGCAGGTCATGCAGCAGATCATCACCAACACGGGGGAGATTCAGCAAATCCCGGTAAGAAATGGCGTCAAGCTCACAGTTTGATTGGAGCCATGAAATATGAAAAGAAAAATGTTTTATAAAGGCGACAACGCGCCAGAGGAAGGTGAACGTCAACTGCTGTCGAGCAGGAAAATGGCTGTGACCTCTGCGTTCCAATGACCTTTGCTCTCAACCAAACTTTGTCTCCCCCTTGTGTTGGTTGACTGCAGTTGCAGCTGAACCCGGGCCCGCTCCAATACATCCGTCTTGCTCAGCCTGTCTCCGGGGCACAAGTGGTCCAAGGACAGATTCAGACTCTTGCCAACACCCAGCAGGTAATCATGATGGGATTAAAAATAGCATTTTAAAAAAACTGCCGCCCAAACAGCTAAATTGCTTATCGTTTTTATATTTAACTTGTTTTGTTTCCAGATCACGCAGACAGAGGTACAGCAAGGACAGCAGCAATTCAACCAGTTTACTGACGGACAGGTAATGATTGAGACAAATACATCACGCGTCAAAGCTGCAGCCATGGCAGTGAAATTGTTAACATTTATTATTTTAATAAGTTCAGATGCCTCGCTGAAATGAATGATCGTCCTTTTTGAAGAGTATCATGGCCAAGATAGGCAGCAATAACAGTCAGGCAACAGGCAAGGTCATTAGACAGATAACACAAAATATGCCACGAGTCACAATTAGACAGAAATGTAATTATGTGATCATGAATAGAATTTCTAATCCGATCAGATAAAAGATGATTCATCCCAGGAGCAGAGCTCTCCGAAAAACCTTTGCGACCGCGTCTCCCCCGTTCGTGACACGCCGACCGCCAACCTCTCTGTCTGTCTCTCTGGTCCGCAGCAGTTGTATCAGATTCAGCAGGTGACAATGCCAGCGGGACAAGAGCTGACTCAGCCCATGTTCATACAGTCCACCAACCAGACGGCTGACGCGCAGGTCACGCAGGTCAGCACCGACTGAGCCCAACCACGGAACCTTCGCCCGCGCGCGCGCACACACACGAGACACGCACACCAGCCCACGTGACGCCGACGACCGGCGCCGACTTCGACAAGAGGCACTCGTCACCCTTGATTTTTTTTTTTAAGCCCTGCCCGTCGAGACGAGGGACGTGAAATCTCGCAACACTCGTTTTTTTTTTTTTTTCTTGTGATAAATTTATTACTGTGGATCAAAAACCAAAGGGACACCGATTGACTCTTTCACAATCACATGCTCAGTTGCATCCACACTTCAATGCCATGTACCTTTTTGTACTTCTCTCACCCACATCTTTAGAGAAAATTAGACGTCTACTGCCACAGTCAACTGTCTCTCTGCCAACTCGCCCTGCTCTTCTTCTACTCTTTCTGTCCAACTGTTTTTAAAACAAAACAAGCGTGCGCTTTATTCTTCTCTTGGGAAAGTTTCTGTCTCTGTGTACATGATCTGGTCCTGGCATATATATATATCTGTGATTTGAAGGAAGCCACGGAGTCCTTCACGTCCAGCTTTCCTTTCGGTGAAAACACAAACATCACCTTCTTCATTGTTTGTCCTGCAACTGACGGATGAAATGAAGCCATATACCTCAGATATCACTTTTTGCAGCAGCTCCGTCTAAGGGATCAGGAGAAGGAGCTATGTGTTCACTAAGGATTTGATGTAGTGTCCATGTTGTGCTTTTTTTTTCCCACGGTGACAAACGGAGCATGACTTAATGTTGTAAGGGCTTCAAACTGTATAGTTTAACTGTGTTACGCGATGGCGTGCGCGCGCTCGCGCTTCAGGCGCCCACACCGCGGCCGTCTTTTCTCCTCCGTTGCGTTTCTTTGTCCGCTTTCTTTCTTCACCCCTCTGTCTTTAGAGCAGGGGAGCTCCTCTCCGCCTCCATGCAGTTTCACACAACCTTCTCTACCCGGAGTCTTGTGCCCTGGTTTAAGTCTCGTGTACAAACACATGACTCCGGTCTGGAGGAAAAGAAACATGCTTTTTATAGAAATCTTTTCTTTTTTAAATACAAGTGTTTCTCTTTTGGTTTCGAAATAATGTTTGGCCTCATATCTCCCCCTTCACGTTTTTTTGTACAGTAATGCTCATTATCAATGTTCTTATTATTGTTGTTGTTGTTTTTTTTTTTTTGCATGTAGTTCGAATTGCCAGCATGACATGCAATAGATAGGTACAATTTTATTTTTGATGTTTTCTTTTTGTAAACAAACTTTGTTTGTGAGGAAAAAAAAATAAAAACCACACCTTGTCTAAGAGTCCTTACTTTATAGTATTTTCCGACTCTGCGTCATCAAGTGCTGATCTTTGTTTTTGTCGCTCCACCACCAGCAACACATAGCATTCAACTTTTATCTAAGTTCTATGAAGCGGAACGCAACATTATATGACAAAATGCAATTTAAATGTTCAAGGAAGACTCGTTTTAATAACGGACACAAGGAAATACCGGTGGTACACGTACGTGTGAGTGGGTATGGTACGAGGCCTGTGTAGTTCTCTCAAATGGCCATAGGAGGGCAGCACTGGTCTAATAAACAGTAAATGCAACTAATGCTGAACTGTACTCGAGCTCCTGATTTATTGCCAAAAACAGGTGCGCAGTTTTTCACTAGGGGCATTGTTCGAGAAACACAGATATATCCAAAGCGCACAGCAGCGCAAACGTCCTGCAAGGATTTGCAATCGAAAGTCTGCCCGAGTTGCACCCAAAACTATACGAACACCGCTAATCTTATTGCTGCCGCCCTGCTTGAGCACTGGGAAAGCTTCGTGGGCCGCAGAGGCCCGAGCGCTCAACAATAGAGTCACGAGTTATTTGGCCGGAGACCGCTCAGCTCCTGCGAGATCAGACTGCATTCCTTATCCGCCCCAAATCTTAAAAGGAAAAGAAGTAATTATGGTGGAACAGAAAATTGTGTGTGTGTGTGCACGGTGCCCATAATGTCTCAGTTGGTGTCTTTGTGAGTCAGAGTTCAAAAGCTGCGAGTACCTCTTTGAGCTGCTTTCCTATCTAGACGTATAGGAAAAAGTATTTCCCCGCACATGCGCCCATGGTGATGACACGGCTGCCTCCGTGTAAGTCACAGAAACCTGTGGGCCCTTTCCAGTTCGACTTAATCGCCAAACAATAACTGCATTAATGGGAGCAGACTCGCGCTCGGCTCTTTCTAATAAGAGGGGCGAGGATTGTGAGAATGTTTGCGCTTAAGTCGAGCGTGAAAAGGATTGTCTGGTGTTATTTTTCTTGGCCGGCTCGTCCGGTCAGACAGAGGCAACCTCGGCCAGACGAACCGAGGCTGCGGCCCGGCGCTTGTGATTCACCAAGTTAGCAACAAACCATGACAGGTGTGGACGCTCTTAGATGGGTTTTGTGTTTGATCCAGTTTTTTCTGTCTTTGTGAAGTGCCGGGAGAGCTTGTTTTATTCACCATCAAATCATGAAACTAGCTTTTTCCCAGGTCCTGGTATTTCAGTGTTGTGTAGAAGTAATGTGACAGGTCAGTAATCGACACAGTGTGGATCTCTTTTCACTTTTTCCCTTAACAGGGAGCTCAGAGTGCAAGGTAAGCAACAGACCTGCTCTGGTTTCCAGTAAATAAAAAACCTGGAAAAATTATTACGCCAATTCACAAACAATCAAATTGTATCAGAAAGCCTGAAGGATTGTTTGAAAGGTTATTGAACCGTTTCTCCATAGTCACGGAAAGGCTTGTGCGCGCTTTTGAAAGTGAACGTAAAATAAAAGGCCCGAGTAGTGAGTGTACTTTCTGTTCAGATTACTAATGTAGCCTCTCTTACCTGTACTGGAGCCTTTTTTCCTTTAACCATGTAGATGTTGACCTTTGACCCTTGACTGATCAGACTGAGTGAGACCAGTTAAGGATTTAAGGGCTCTCGTATGTTTTGGAAACCATTCGGTCCCCTCCACCCCTCCGAGCTGTTGTCACTAAAACTCCTAGGAGAAGCATGCTCGCTCACCTCTGTAAAAGCAGTGAGAGCGCTGGCGAGCTACAAAGGAGCTTTTGACTGCTCATGAAAGGCCCACTGAGTAAGGTCTCTACCCAAACTACTGTAATTTCCTGACTCCTTTCCTGAGTCACACCGCGTGTTGTGGTTGACGTTCACTTATTCACGCTGCCGAAAGGCGGACTGTCAGATTGATTAACACAGGAAAGCCGCCTCGCGTCAGTTGACGTTTTTGCAGTGTCTACGTGATGGTGGGAGTGTGTTGCTCGGCGGGGGTTTCTGCGCCGAGCACAGGACCGTTTGAAACAATGTCATTTCATCTCTCCGTAGCTGGACTTATCACAACAACATTAACACAACCCAACGGACACTGTATCAACAATTCATCTACTCCCCCCCTTTCTGAAGAAGGGAGGTTTGCCATTAAGAAAAATCAGTTAAAGAGAAGGAAACGGATGAAAAAGAAAAGCAGGAGAGAAGAGAGATTAAATAAAAGAAAACAAAAAGTGCAGTCTGGGAAAGCCATTAAGTCGTGTAAGTAAATGTCCAAGTGCGCAGCGGGAATAAAAGGTTGGTGGGGGTCGGACGGAGGGAGTTTGCACTGCACTGTGCGTGGCGCACAATTGCTGATGTGAGTATTTTTAAGTTCCCATAGATTCCCTGAGTGGCTGTCGACTCCCGCGGCTCAGCGGGGCTCTGTGGGGCGTGAGTGAATGCTCGGAGTGAGGAGTGCAGCGGAAAAACAACAGAGACCGGGAGGGGGGGGGGGGGGGGGGGTCGGCTCGAGGGGAACACAACAGCCTCCTCTTAACGCCGGGCCCCTGAAGTCCACCCCGGGTCATCCCGTCTGTAATTCCACCCGCGTACGCGAGTCGTCGATCTGTTCACATGAGTGTGCGGGCTCTTCCTTACGGTCTGGCGTTGTGTGCATTTGTGCATTGCACCATCCGTTCCACATTCACATGTTGGGGTCTGACCTTGCTCAGCTGTTGTGTGCTGTCACACGGCGGCCTCGGGCCCAGAGGCCGCGTTGGATCGTCCGCCCAGCTCTTAGTGTTGATCGCTGCATGAAAGTATCGCTGAAGCCGGGCCGGCACCGCGCTAGAAGAGAGCGGGGGAGCGGGGCGTCGCCTCACCGAAACTTTGGCGTCGACCCCGGAGGGCACGAGCACGGCCGGCCTATCCCTCGACGCCTCCGTCGGCGCCCGGGCCTGGTTTGCGCCGCCGAGAGGAGGAGAGGCGAGAGAGAGCGAAGGTGGAGCGTGGAGGAAACCACGCCAACAGAGAGAGGGTTGTAGTGGGAGACTCCCAGTACAGGATGCCGTTGTGTTGATGTTTAGATTGCGCCTCCTCCTTTCAGCGCCTCCTTTCAGTGCTCAGGATCCACAAGACTCTACTGTTAGATGACCTTCTTTCCCAAATTAGAGCCCTGAGTCTTTTATCTTCCTGTCACTTACAGTACATCTACTTTGGGATCTTAACAAGGCAGAAATATTTGTTACAGCTCTGCTAAGACTTGTGGGGAGTGTTAGCTTCACCTTTGACCCTTTTAAAAAAGCCTCACGTTGTCCACCATAGATGTAAATGAAGACTAAACACAGCTACAGTTCAAGAGTTTTATCTATATTGTTGTATTATGTATGTGCTTCTCAGCTG
The DNA here is from genome assembly GCA_016785225.1 of Psettodes erumei. Classification (NCBI taxonomy): domain Eukaryota; kingdom Metazoa; phylum Chordata; class Actinopteri; order Pleuronectiformes; family Psettodidae; genus Psettodes; species Psettodes erumei. The sequence continues at coordinate 3,366,617 of JAFBJZ010000408.1, forward strand.
TTCTTTTGTTATTATAAAAAGAAGTTTTGCCAAACTTTGCCAAAATAAAAAGGCCATTTTAAAATCTTTATCGTCAAAGACTGAGAAATCTTTTTTTTTTTTAAGTTTATGAATACGACCAGGCATTTGATGCCATCATGTGATACTTGACATGGGAAATGTGGTGCTGGGAACACAAAAAAAGCACTTACAGTATATTTGGCGAGTAGTTAAGTGCGCTCTGCTCACCCTCTAATTCAAAATGAATGTGTTAAATGTAATGTAAATGAAACACGGGGGAAACAACAGCAGCGGAGTCTCTTGTAATATGTTTCGGCAAATACATTGTAGCCACTTTAAATACAATATATTTAACCCTGCATTTCAGACCGATTTGTCATATTAACCAGTCCCCCGTCTGCATTAACACAATGCTGTTAGAAGTACAGCTGTCAACGCTCGACTCCATTATGTACCCGACAGTAAATCCATCAGTCCGTATGTGTGATGCTAAGTAAAGAGTTTAGGATTAGTAAGGCAAAAGTTATGCAACGGGCGCGGGCCTTGGGAATAATGTCCAGATTTGGGACTTGTGAGAGACTCCAGTTATGCTCTCACATGTCATTCCCCAGACCTGCATGTTCCATACACTGCAGCAGCCACAATAGACCGGAACGCACATAGTCAGCATGAGTAACCTGGGGGAACACTGTAAAACTTACATCATGCCGAACGCATGTCGGACACGGTCAGCCTCTCTGCTCGACGCTGGCAATAATAAACATTTTTCATTCAAGACTAGTGGTCATATATTTCACTTGGATTTCACAGCGGCGTGCTCGAGTAGATGCCAGAGGTGTGAGTGATTAGGTACTGGAGGAAAAAGAGCAGATTTCTTCTTTTGTTTTGAAAAACGTCATAAGGAGACCGAACCCCTCTTGTCTTCTTCTCACTGGGAATGTAACTCCCACTACCTCCGGGTTTACATTAGTTCAAAAGAAACAGATCGTTGTGAATATAAATTGGCATTCGGCGTTTTCCCTTTTGGTGGTCAGATGATACAGTGGGGCCGTGCAGGAGTTTGGGGTCCACCTCAAAATGCATTCCTCAGAGGCCCTCCGACAGGTGATGTCTCCACAAGGGCACTGTGCTCCATAACCCCAGTATTTGTGTCATAACCGCAAGCCTGCTGTGTGTCACTGTCATAGATTTAGAAAGCTCTGTCCACTGAGGAGGAGGAGGAGGAGGAGGAGGAGGCTGTGGTGGTCAGTGTCGCAACCCCTCCCCAGCACCTGTCTCTTTCGCCCCAAAGCCCTGTAACCATGGGTTCAAGCGCGTTCCCACAATAAACACGAGTGACAATTACAAAATAACTTATCGATATCGTTTAAGCAAGATTTACGTTAGGCGCCTATGCACGTGCAGCACTTCGAGTCAAAGTTATGAGAGAGTTCTCACTCTTCAGGGAAGCTTCATTGAGAAAAAAAACAAAACACCCAAATCACTGTCCGGTCTCCGTCACTGCGTGCATCCCGTGCGCGGAGTCCTCGCCTCTCGCCCGCGCTTCTGCTCCTGCACGCCAACTCTCCGGAGAGAGGGGAACGAGGTTTTCACCTTTGTCAGCGTTTACAAAAGCAGGTGTAAGGCATCGGCGCGCAGCTTACCCGGCCCCGTCTACTGACTTTTCGGAGTTGGTCGCCTGGCGATTCTTGCCGTCGCAGTAAGCCCGCTACTGTTTGTCTTTCATTTCTGCGCGCTGCGCCCCGCCTGCCCGGAGCGGAGGAGCGCTGGACCAGAGAGACGCACAAGGAGGGGAGAGCGGGCTGGTGACAGCGGCTGTGGGGAGGCTCAGTCTGTCCATCAAAACTGTAGGAAACAGCTAAGACGAACTTAATGAAATAACCGGGGTTTCTGGCGTTTTAGCACAGATCCGCTGCATGGCCATTGCGCTTGCTTGCTTTGTGGAAGTGCATCTTAAAGTGTGTTACCGGGGATATTTAGACGAATAGGTGGTTTTGCCGCGATGGCAGCTGCTTAGCAGCTTATTTTCATGTTGTCCTTGGTGTTAGCGCATGTGTAACTTCTCTGCACCCGGTGATTACTCCCCTCATCTGACTCCCAACAATGGTCGCCGAAGGTCACGCGTCGGCGCGGCTCACTTGTCCCACTATTGCGCATCTTTCCTTTGGCGGCCGTGATTTGATTTGCAGATAACTTAGATATCTTAACAAACCAGCCCGAGGCTGTGAGGCAGCAGGGATGGTATTCACCCGCGCGTTTTGATCGGCAGACTACTTTCAGACCACTTTAAAGCCAAGGCACACCGGACTATGACTCGGTCTAAACTTTGCACTGAGCTCGTGCGGATGATCCAGTGACAACAGTGTCAGAAGATCGTAAGTAGCGCAGTCGTGTCGGCCCGAAGATGTTAGGAAGTCCGTCGAACAACGGCGGCATCAGAATGCTGGCGCCCACGGCTCCAAACGACGACAGGCGGGTAGAGTTCGTGGCTCTCACCGCCGTCCACACGGAGAGGAGCGAGCCGTCCACCCCGGAGCGCGGACACCCTCCCACCGCACGGGTCTGCTGGGCACCCCGCTGCCTGGGCCCCCCGGACCCCGGGCAAACACGTCCGCGTCAAGCAAGCGCTACAGAAAGTTACAAAACTGCCTCTACAACGTGTTGGAAAGACCACGAGGATGTGCATTTATCTACCACGCATTCATGTAAGTTCATCGCCATTCTCTTATGAATTTTGTTGTTTTTTTTTCGTTACTCGTGTGTCGAAGTGAATCCAAAACTCCACGTGACTTTTCTTACGTTGTCGAACTTTTTAAAAGTCTCTCGAAGTTCGTGAACGATGGCAGGTGCTACGAGGTAAAAGTTCATCAGATGTTTTTTTCCCCCAATCACGTGCTTTGATCAGCGTACGTCAGCAGCAGTTTGTGCAATTTCCCAATTAACCCAAGCAGAGTTGCTTATGCTGCAATTAAGACGGTCATATGCCGTACATCATCTCAACACGGGGTCTAGCGTTCACTTTCCACTTGTCTCTGCCTGATTAAATCATCATGAGCATCTTGGATATTAAATTGAATTTATCCAAAACCACGGGGAGTTTTTAAAAAAAATCAGTGTCCTCTTGTAAACATTTTGAAACCTGCTGGTATGTCACTTTTGCAACGAATTAAGTTCCTGTTTTTCTGTTGACATGCTGGACTGATGAGTTTGAATAACGAATACCTGTGGATAACATGCTGGAAAAAAAAGGTTTTCTGTGAAAGGAAGAAAGAGAAAAACACATCAGCGTAGTTCTGGCTGTAGGTGCAGTCAAAAACTTTATGCCGACTGGACATGTGTGATGCAACATTTAAAAACAGTGCAACAGTTTAAAAGAAGAAGAAAAAGATTTCCACTCGTTCTGCACCCAGAAATGAGTTGATTAACCTGATGAGGCAAAATGCCGTCAAACACAAACGTTAAACACATGCAGCAAACTTAGCTGTTGAACTAAAGCCCCCCCCCACACACACACACTACAAAGTATTCTGTCAGGGTTTAAAGGGCCTCTGTACCATACCACCATGCTCCATAATGTGTGCAACATGTAAACATTGGAAAAGCATGAAATCACTGGAAGCGGTGCCTGCTTCCTTCTGACAGACCAATAGCCCAGGACTAATATGTGAAACATACGGTGCCCATTTCATCAGGCCATAAAACCAACCTGTGTTGATTGTCGTTCAGTTGAATTGCCTGTTTCTGAATTCAAAGTCGCTTTTTTTTAGCAACTTAACCACAGAAAAACTGTGTGTGTGGACGTGGTGTAAATGAGAGGTCTCATTAAAAGTCAGAGTTCGTTCAGCGCATATTTGCCCTCGCCTAAGTATGTTGTAGTCTCAGGGCAGTTGTGCACCGCGCAGCTGTCTTCCAGCAGTGTCTGAGTCTGGCACACGGTGGACAGAGCATTATGCGTGGGGGGCTGCTTGGACCGGGCCCGTGCTTTCTGTGTCGTTGTTTAGACAAGTACAGCTGTCCCCCTGCCAGTGCCATCATGTGTTTATAACAGAGGGAAATCCCTCCGCGGGGCCTTGACTCTATGTGTTCTCTGTCGGCACATTAGAGAGCTCAGGTCGGCAAACTGTGGCGTATCGCTTTCTTTCGCTTTTCACCTTCTCTCGCTTCCTTTATCTTTCCCACGAGACCGTGGACACGTCTTTGCAGCACGCGCGCGGGACAAGACGTACCGCCTGCACTCGGGGCGTTTCTCATTAAGAACCATGGCCTTTTCCCGGCGGTTGCTGCTGACATTCTCTCTGACATTACTTGGTGTCGGAGTGGATGGCAGCTTTACCATTGTTGTTGCTTCAGTGACAGGGAGGCAGGGCAGGCACTCAGAGGTGCCCGGATCACGTTTCAGATGCCACGGACGGAGCTGGGCTGACTTTGGAAGTGAGCTGCCTGAGTGGCGGCCTGTTTAATGTCGCCGTCTTAATAGATCGCGCAGCCTCAGCCTGAAACTTGCAAGGCTTTTCAGAAATCCCTGCGCCTTGACTGGAAACGCGTCGGGTGCACATATGTCTACCTGCGACGCGATAGCACCCAGAGCTGTGCGTTTGATTTGATTAATTGCGTGCGGGGCGCTCCCCATGCTGCGAGCTGTACCACGTGTGAGGCAGATTCATTGTACGGTGGAGCCCAATTAAAGCGGCGTTGATCTATTGTAATTAAATTGAGCTATACACTACTGTGCCGGGCGCTGTGCTAACTTGCCTTGCTCCTTTAATTAGTCCTGCATTGTAAGGGGGATGCTGGAACAGATGGGTTGCTTCAGAGAGCCCCCCTCTGCAGGTGTGTGCGGGGGAAAAAAGGGCCGAGGTGGCTCTCCGCTGTAATGTCTCTCCGCGGGTGCCCACTTGAGTCCCGCCGCACTCCTCAACCCTCCTTATCGCCGTCACGGCTGCTCGTGAGACGCTCCCTCGCCGAGGCGGATTTCTCCGCTCCGATTGAAGGTTTTGGGCCGCTTCAAACATCCTGCCTTCCAGGCGGTTCAGGTTACATTATTGTAAACTGTTTGGCATGTGTATGTCAGCTGTCTCCTCTGGATGAAACACTTTCATTCAGACCCTCTCCCCTGCGTGTGCAGCCGCTGTATGCTCTTTCGCGACTGGCACTCAGTCTCTCCTCTCCTTATTAAACCGTAGTGTTCCCAGAAACACCACGACTGGAGAATTCCGTCGCCGACCGACCTGGTTGGTAGCTTTGACGCACGCCGCGCTCGCCGTGGCTCTGGTTCAAATGACGCGTGGGCCATTTGAAATGTTAAGTGCCTCTTGTCCTGTTATGGGCCCTTTCACTCACTCGCAGTAAAAGCCCAAGACCTCTTTGTCACCTCTAAATCCCCCCTCTTTGTTCCACCTGCAGTAAACGTACGCTGTCAGCAGGAGGGTTGGTCTGCTTGTCTGAGCCGGTTGAGTCACTTAACGTCTGCACAAACACCGGCAGCGCCGGCAAGGAAGTTGAGGTCGTAAGAAAATGTGGAGGTTTCTGAGAATCAGACAGATACCTCATTGTATTTTACAGTTGTGTATGTGTCAGCGGCGGGTGTAAACAGTGTCTGTGCGTTTTCCACGAGTAATGATTCTATTTATATCTTCTAAAAAATTTTTAAAATAGTGATGTTTTCCCATCACAACTTTCCAGAGGATGGGGTTTTTCAATGTGGAACCAATGGTTGGGTATTTTCGCTCGACAGTGGACTGCAACAAATAATAAATGATCAAAACTGTAGCAGAATAACTTTCTGTCCATGACCTGCATGATTATTTGACTCAGTTTTCTCAGCTCTGCTACTCGCCCTTTCGTTTCTGGATGCGTGTGTGTTCGTGCATGCGGAGCGTCTGAGTGTTAACTCGGCCTCTCAGCTTGGCAGATGACCGACAACATTCGGAAGGATTGGTTTCAGCGGTTTCCCTCACCTTTGACCCCTCTACCCCTTTTCACAGTGGGCAGTGCCACATATAGACTGTCACATGGGTCCGCCTGTTGTGCCCTTAGCTGTTCATTCTAGCAGGAGGTCCTCTGGGGCCACGCTCCAGTCTAGCCCACCAGTCTCCGATCGGGTCACACTGCGCAGTGCCTACTATTAGCGGCACAGTGGAACTCTAAGAAGCCGTATCGTCTCTTGAAGTTGGCTTTGGCTGCCATTGCTCCATTTCAGTCTACCGATCGGTGCAACATTCCTCTGGACTCCAGCCTGGATATACAGTAATAGTACATGTGGCTGGACAGGAAAAAGAGTCAAGACCGAGCACTGACCATCCAGCGTGATTGATTGGTTCTAAGGAGGGTGAAAATATACCGGTCATGTATTATTGATGTCTTCCAGAGGTGGAACAGAAATGTGGGGCAAAATCAGACATGGAGTCTTTTAGAGCTTGTGCAGTTTAATCTGAATGAGGAAGAAACAGAGAAAGGTCTTGGCTGCCGTTAGATGAGCCCATGACTTTAAATGCATCAATATGAGTTCACTTGTCGTGAAACGTACTAGTCAGCCTGTGAAAACAGTTGGACGATGATCTGTTTCGACTGGTGTTTTTGGGGAAACATGTTGGTTTGAGTTGAACTGACTGCTTTGGGAAGGTTTGGGGACCTGGGTTCATCGGCCCATCCAACCGTCAGCCCTTAGCAGACGCCGCCCGTCTGCGATAACGCCGCCTGACTTCGCTGCCATCGTGATTACCACAGCCACTAGTGGGCTTTGAGCATGCATCACTTTGGAGCGCTCGCTGAGGCAACTGATGCTGTAGTTTTTGTCCAGAAACAAACTGCAGACATGATGGAGTTAACCAGGGAGGGCGAATGGGACAAAACGGAGTTCCCCTTCGAAGTGTGTCTGTTGCAAACCACCGTTTGGATGTAAACTCAAACAATTACAACTCACTCGGCAATAATTGAATGCACGAGAGGACGCTTTAATGCTTGCAAATCTGTTGCGGCTTTTAATAATGCATTGTTTATGCTTTTATCATTAGTGTAAAATACCCAGGACGCTCACTTTTCTCTCTCGCTCTCTCTCTCTCTCTCTTTCTCTCTCTCACTTTGATGTGAAACAGTTAGCTTCCCAAATTTCCAAAGTATACAGTAAATCTGTCCCAGATAAACCCCTTGGTCTCCATGCTGCGTGTGCTTGTGTTCGAACCCCTTCACTTTAACCTTTTATGGCACAAGCACCAGTGACGGTGTCTGCTGATGAGAGCTTGAGCCTAAAGCCGCCTTATTTATAGATGCGGTGGGAGATACCCACAACAGGACTCCACTGATGGTCTGCTCAAAGAGGCTTTGGAACATCTCCATGGTTATGGTCAGTGCTTCACACATCTTTTGTGCTGTACACAGAAGGCATCTGGCGAACATTTTCATCAAAGTGGAATTGCCTTTGTGACATTATTAAACTAATTTACCCCCCCCCCCCACACACACACACACACACTTTGAGCAAGCTTATCGACTTGGGTCATGGAAACGGTCTGCTCTGCTTTTCTAGGTTTTCGACCACGCGACACAAATCCACTAAAACCGCATCCTCCAAAAACCACTGATGCGTTTGGTGTTGGAGCTCTTTAATATTAATGGTCAGAGTTGTGTCAGAAAATAGCTTTTTGTTTTGCTGTTTGCTTTTTTAGTCAGCACATGAATGCATTTTTATTGATGACTAAGTAACAGAGAGAGAAGGGGGGAATGTAAGGGGGGTGAGGAAGGGGGGCACCATAAGCTGGGGGCGGGAGAAAGCCACTCGGCACTTTGTGTGGGTTTTTAACCTGCTCAGGACTGCAGATTGGACGCTTGTTGATCATTTACTGCTGCTGTTTTTTTTTTATCTGTTCACCTCAGCAGGTTGTGTAAATTCTGCTCCATTAAAAATCTTTTATGGCTCAAATGCCTTAGCTCTTCCTTCACACTCTCTCTCCTCCATCATTCCCCCTTCCCTTCCCTCTTGAGTGGGAATATCATCTCTTATTTGCTGTACTACCCTCTAATTGACTTCCCCTCCCTCACGGCCTTGCTGTGTCCTCCCCTCCATTACATGTAGACCTGATTGGCTGATTTATAGGTTAACTGTCAGAAAATTTAATTGATAATTAATGATCATATGAGTCCATTTTTGAGGCAAAAAAATGATAAGGATATGTTTTGGTTTGGCTGGTCTGTGGTGAATTTTCTGGGATAATTTCCACTATTCTCTATAAATTTATCGACAAAATTAGTATTTAATTGAGTGTGATTACCTTTTATCAGGTGGAGTGTATTTCCCACCAGTAATGCTTCATTGATGGAGCGTCATTGGCATATCCTTTGATTTAAGTGAAGGCCTTGCTGCCTGCTGACACTGACGTGTGGCACAGAGGACAAGCAGAAGAAGGAGTAGGAGGAAGTAAGATTTTGGTCGCTAAAGATGAATGATAATAATAGTAATGATGTGATATCGCCATCGATTCCTGGAGGAAATTTCTCTTTTTGCTTGTCCTCTACTACAAAAGCAGTCCTGGAGCTGGTAGGGATCTAGTGTCTCGCTCAAGGGCAGGAGAGATGCTTCGGGACGGGTATTGAAAAGCAGTCCCTTCAAAGGCGGCAGGGAGAGGAAAATAGATGGACACGTCACCAACGTACAGAATGCAGAGAGGCTGTAGACTAAAACGTAAAGAAAATGTGCCTGTTTTAGAGCTCTATCGTCTTTCAAAGGAAGCAAGGGGTTGTGGCGGGTCAAGTGATCCGCAGTGTGCGCATGATGGAGGGGAAAGGTACGGAGAGGAGAACAGCAGTGAGTTGGAGACAGGGGAGAGTCGAGGTTAGTCGCTGTATTAATTTCTCCTTTCGGGGCAAAATGTGTCTCCCCGGGGAGGGGACTGTCTGTCCTAGGATGGCTGACCAGGAATCAGGTTTCCTCCCCAATATACAGCCCTGCTGTCTGTGCTCACTTTCACCCGGGAACAGGAAACACACACACACACACACACACACAAACACACACTCATACATCCACACAAACGCCGTTACGGGGGAAAGCAAACTGCCCTTGTTTAGATACCGGTGGGTGCAGAACATGTAGAAAGGCTGAAGGTGAAATGCAGTATACACGCAAACACATGCACACGCGCAAACACACAGACACGCACATGGCACGGACCTTGAGCCGCAGACAGTGGTCCTGTTTCACTCGCCTTCAGATAGGTCATCAGTAGGGGTGTTGACACCCCTTAATCTGCAGTAATCTGTGTTTATGTAATGTTATTGTCACTGGAGCAGGCCAAGAATACTTCGGCATTTGGCCAGGAGGGTCTAAGGGAAATGCCAAGAGTTTATTTTGACTAGTCAAGACCCTCTAAACACTCCAGTTCTGCTTTCACAGCCAGGAAACCCCAGAGGCAGCCTCCCAGCTCCCCTCAACTTTATATCTTATTATTATGTCTCTCTTTCTCTGAAATATATGGCATCAGCGATTTCCGCAATGGTGGTGAGTCCGCTCAAGTAGACATACCACAGTTGCTGCAAATACTGATAAATTGTTGTGTCATTTTCCTGCGGCAGTCATTCATTTAAACAAAACGCTGAAGATGAGGGGCTTTGCTAATTTTCTGGGATTTTTGCCAGTGTCCCCGCTGTGTTCTTAGGAGGCTATATGTTATTGTCCAAGCAAGACGTTGGTGCTGAGGAGGTGAGAAAACTTCAGCTTAAAGAAAAAATAGAAATAACTTTTAAAGAGAGAGGATATCCAAAAAAAAGAGACAGGCATGATTTCGCTGCTCGTGTTCAGTCCTGATTTGCGTTGATCGATCAACATTACCTTCGCTCCGTGTCACTGCAAAATTTCAGCCAGCACCCTTCCTCCCGGCTGCTCTGGATGTTCTTAGAAGTATTTACTGGGCTGCCACCGCGCTGGTTCTCACACTCTCCTGTTTTGAATCAGCGTTACACTGGACTGTCAAAACCCTGCAACCCAGCAGATAGGTCAAACAGGACAATTAAGACTTCGAAGACAACCGAAGACCCCCACCAGTAACGTCTGTCTCCCTTTTAACTGGAAATGTACTGTCACACGCCGTGGGGAGGCTGCTCGGTACCCTCATCATCTGTAAATGTTGCGCCGTTGCCGTGCCGCCGAGCAGCCACTACTAAATCTGGTTTGTATACAAAGTCAGAGAACTGTCCTCGCCTCGGGCACACTGTCACCGTCTGCACAGCAGCTGTCCCTGGCAGATCGGCACGCGACTTTTCACGCAAACTTTTTCTCCCGGTGACGACTGACACCCAGGTGTCACTTGACTGCTCCATGACGTATCGGGACACGAATGGATGCGGCCGGACAGGGCACTGCGTGTTCATCAAGGCGTTCAGCCTGAGGGAGAGCGTTGAAGAGTGCTTAGGAGGCAGGGTCTGTGTGTCGCCAGCTTTTGTGAAGACCGTAAGGCAGGCAGAAAATAAATCAATAGCTTTAGCTTCGCCATTATCTCTCAGCAGCACACTTAGGGCCCGACCCTAATGGGTCGCTGCGACTGCACATGTCGACGATCAGCAGATACTGAGTGATGTGGAAACTAACCCTGTAGCTACCCACTGATAAGGAATTAACATGTTACTCCGTACAAGAAGCCAGTCCTCCTTATCTTATTCATTAGTCTACAGGACCGAAGGGCAAGGAGGGATCAAAGGGCAAGTGATGAATTTTGAAAGGTTAGCTGCCGGTGTACATCACAGATAGAAATCTAAATATAACAGGACATGTTGCTTTTTTAAAAAAAAGGCTCCAGGGAATATTGGCAAGCTTGAGATGAGTTGCTCGAACTCAAAATTATTTGTCAGTTGAAGTAAGTTTATATTGATAAAATCCTCAGTTTTGATATTTGTTATAACCTCTGTTTATTTCTGGTGTTATTTTTCTTTTATAAGAGCTAGACAGATAAAGGGGTTGTCTGGCCTTGGCGGAGGTACTGCGCTGCTGAGTGCCATTCCAGTTTTACACCGTCATATCCGATGCGCATAGAGATATTATACATTTCCTGGAAGATCGACAAAGAACCTATTTATATTCAAATTATGGATAGGATAACACACACGTCTGTCAGTCTGGCTGATTCAGAAAATGAAACACCTGGAAAAGCAAGGTGCTTCATAAAGATGGGATCAAAAATCACATAAAATCCAGTTAAGCAGTTCTTGTTATTGATTTGAATAGTGTTCACCACCTAATAGGCTCAGAGACTTTACTGTTTTGAGTGCTTGGCTTTGCAAGGAGAGTTTGGGGTTTTGTGAATGCAGCTTGAAAACCGAGTTTCGTGTTTGTCAGTTTTCAGAGAAGTGGAACAAATGTGTTTTTAGCGGTTGTGAAAATTTTAAATGAGGGGAAAGTAGACACACGTATAATATATATATACGATATAAGCCTGAAAGTTATATGAAAGCTGAATGAAAGCCGGAATGAATTCGGTGTGAGTAAAGACAGATCACCTACGGTGCATGTCCCTGCAGAGGTGGGCCAGTCTCTCATTGATGTGTTTGGTTCCAGCCCCAGCAGCTTCGATATAACAGACCCTGTTTCTGTTTTTCTGGTATTAGATTTTATTCTTCCCACGTGTTAGTAACTTGAGCCCCACTGGGCACGTGAGCACTGTGCATATGGTTTTCAAGATCGGGAGGCCGCATGACTGCGCAGGCATACCTGACACTAACTTTGTCAAGAGCTGCTTAACATCTCACTCGCCGTTTGGAGCGGCGTACTCGCTTTCCCTCCCTCCCAGTCGTCTCCCCGCTCTCTCAGCTCAGTCTCTGTCTCTTGTCTCCCTATACCCTGGGATAGCCCAGGATAGGTCTCTGTTGTCCCTGCCTGGCTGCGACCGCGTGCACAGCCTTGCTTAAGTGTTGTTAAGATCAATTTAATTTATAACGGCCGTCACTATAAACATGTGAGGAAGCAGCACCATGGAGACGGCGCTCAAACAAAATCACAGTGTAGGACAGTATTTATAAGGTCTGCCTTGCCTGCAGAAAGTGCTTTGCAATGCGTGCATATACTATGGTTGTGTGCGTTTGTGTGTGTGTGTGTTCGCGCCATCGCTCATGTGGCTGAGTGTGCATGCCGTCAGAAAAAGGCTTGATTGGCGTGTGCACATTTGCAAAATGTGCGTGCATTCATGCATGTGCAGGTTTATGGAGATAGTGTGTGTGTGTGTGTGTGTGTGTGTGTGTAAATGCCTGGCCAATGGCACTGTGGGCAGAACATAAACAATAATCAAATGTTAACGACGGAGCCATAATTACACAGACCGCCTGCAACTCTTGTGAGATTGCCCCCCCCGCTCAAAAATGTCTTATTTGCACATTTGCTTCACTTGACCGCAGTGCCGTTTCCTCTTTTCCTGTGTGACGGTTACTTTTTTTCAGTTCTGCTCTCTTGTCTCTTTTTGCAAGAACATTGTGCTTCATCCTTCTTTGGACCGCATGTACTTGTCTCTAACCTATTTCGTTCAGTTTTTCCCTTTCTCCCTCTATGCCTCCTCATACATTTGACTTCAAACATAACATTATTTGCTCTCTATCACGGCTGCCCGCTATGCAAAGAGGTTCCTCTTCAAAAGTCACTTTAAGCAGAGCGGCAGCGATAGAGACCTGGTCCAAAAGTTTTTTAGTTTTTTTTTTTTGAACATAATGAAGGGTTATTGATGGTGAAAACATATTTTGGCGTTGGAACCACGGACATGTGTTGTTGTGTATAATGTTAAGTGCTCAATACAAACCTAAACATAAACCTGTCACATTAACCTGTCACCTGTTATGATGTCACGCAGGAGTCCTGCCTGACTTTATTTTTACTCCCTTTGTAAAAAAAAAAACGCAACCAACAAAAAACAGCTGCAAACGTTGCTCCATATGCACACACAAACGCACAGTAAATCTGTCCCTACATGCCACTAACCATGTCCACTGCCCAACAGTGTGTGTGTGTGTGTGTGTGTGTGAGTGTGTCGGTGGGCCCTCTGGTCTCTTTTGGCCCTGAGATTAAAGCAGTGTCAGCAAGTGTGTGATGAGACCTCACAGACGATACCTCATCTCTCTCTCTTCCAATTCTGGCTCTCTTCGTCTCACCGTCCCCTCGTCTGTCCTATCCATTATGCAGCCACCTCTTTCTGTCTCTTGTCCACGACTCTTTTTTTTCTCATTATCTACCTCCTTGTCTGTCTGATACTTGCTCCTTGAGGTCGTCCCCCTTCTCCCCCTCCCTTCTATTTCTATCTATACATCTATTACTATATTCTCTGTCTCACTTCCTCTGTCTCGTCTTAGCGCTCTTTCTCTCTCAGTCTTTGCTACCTATTAGCGCTCAATCAATCATCTTGGCCACCGGCTGCCAGACCTCATGGTGTCCTCTGACGTCCCAGCAGCGTCCTTTATGCCTGAACACACTTCAGACAAAGCGAAAGAAGCTGCGGGAAGTTGCGGGGAATACATACCACTGTGCTAACAGAAAATCTCGCCCCGAGAGAGCCGATGTCGAACACCTCTCCTACCTCTCTGATGTAAGGAATCAGTGGGACAGTGTCTGACACTTTGCACAAACTGGTTTGTCTCAAACACAGCCTGGCTCTCACTTTGGACGTGAAGTCTCTAAGACAGAGCCAAGCGAGAGATTGAGGGGACAGCGCAGAGAGGGAGGAAGAACGGTTCACTGGGAGAGCAGGAGCTGGGTGGAGGGAGGGTGAAGTTCAGCGGGAGGATGAATAATTCAGAAGGGTATTATCTCTCTGCACTCATCCGCCGTTGCCTTCTCCCGGCCTGTCACCTAATTGGCTTTAATGAGTTGAAGAGGGGGCGGCGGGTGTGGCTGAGAGACCCACAAGTGGTCCACTCTGGTCCTTGGCTCTGCTTCAGCTACGCTAAAGAGAGGAAGAGGAGGAAATGACAGAAGAGAGGGAAGGTTAGGATGAGGATGGGAAAGTGGGCGATTGAAAGGAAAAGTGGTCCAAAATGTAAAATGTAGAGGGATTGAGGAGGACCTGGGCGCATTTTGAAAATTATTTCCATGTTATTCCGTCAGTTCAGTCTGTTGTGATACTGATATCTTTGAAAGCAAAGACGTCTGCAGTCTCCTGGGGAGGCACTGAGTTATGTTTGGGTATCAAGTCCAGTAAGATGAAGGAGGGACAACGAATGTTCTTGATTCGTGTTTTTGTTAGCCCACGGTGGGATGTGTGTCAGAGGGAAACAAAATTTAGACAAACAGAAGGCCGAGTCCAGGCGTTGAAAACCTACTTCCTCTGTGACTGAGTCAGTGAACAAAGGTCAGCTGTTATTACAGAGTGATATAGTCGTGTAGCTCATTTAATAAAAACACTGCTACGTGTTTACTGCAAGCGGATGCAGCAGTGCGCAAGGAGCAGTACCCTTTATCCCACAGAAAATCCTGTACGTCCTACATTAGCCTTGCTCTTTTGCCCACAGTTATGGACAGTAATATTGCTCAATGCACAAGGAGTAAAAAGAAAAAAAAAAGGCGCAGCTCAGAAAGTGATTGCGGAAGCTGGCAGAGTTACCGCGAGTGCGTTATGTTTGTGCGGAAGGTGGTTTTTGCAGGGTGATGCAAGTCTCTGGGCTCTGTCTTAAAATTGCACGTCACACAGAGAGGCGCGCAGAGACAGACACGCTGAGGTTTAGTTCGACAAGGGAGCGATTGCAGCGCTGACCGCTTTACTGAGGAATAACGGGACGCGGCCCCCCCCCACTTTAATAACAGCAGCGATAACGTGAGCAGGACAGATAGCAGCGCTATCGAAGAGGAACCTCCAGTCACAAAAGACTGTCGTCTCGAGTCTTATTAATAAATTGCCTGAAAATAAAAAGTAACAAGACACTGCACATTAAAAAAAAGCCCCAAAAAATAATGCAGTCATTTAAAGTAGCCACTGTTTATTATTACCGCTCAAATATTGATAATGAAAATTAAAGAACACGCAATATTTGATAGAAATCTGCACAAACTGTAATGATACGTAATTCAGACGGGAACATCATTATTGTCACACACTGCTTTAAATGACCTCAGCCCGAGCTGGCCTTAACATTACTGCACCCACCCGTGACCTCTGTAAATCCAGCCAGCTCCTCCCCGAGATCCGCTGACCACCAGGGTTGAGTGTGACCCCGGACTCACTTTCTCACACCCCGTGCCTCAAACTTGCGGGCCAATCCTATTACCCTGAGTTCAAATGTTACAGTCACTGCTTTCTTTTTGTTGTTTCTCAATCCTGGAGAACTGCCCCTGACCCCCTGTAATCCATCACTGGAGATCCCCGCTGCCACGGTAACAAGATTAGACCTGTCACAGAGTAATGATGATTGGCCTGAAATTCAGTCGTAGCTCCGGTCAAGGAGGGGTGGGAAGGAGTGCAGGGTGTTGGTGTGTTTTGGGGGTCGCGGGGTGTGTCACTTCCAATAAAACCTCTGAAATGTCACATGATTAGGTCCTGACTTCTACCGCTCCATCTTCTGGTTGAAGGTTTGAAGTTCTCCAGGGCACCGCAGGTTCTAAAAACGCGTTCAGAAGTGTCACATGCCCTGCCTGCCTCCCTTTCACCACCTTTACTATCAACAATGGCCCCCCCCGAGCGCCGGCCCTGCTGATCCAAGCCGATCTGAGCTGATCGGAGGTTGAGCTTGCGACGGTTAAATGTCAGCATTGTGAAAGCACACTGGTGTGTGAAGTGGCGGCCCCCGTGCACCTGCTAAAGGGTCGGTAGACTCTGTGCTAATTGGCTCGTTGCTGGTAACAATACCACAGCTAAATGTCAGCGCTCTCTCAGCACTTCGCCTCCGCCCTGCTCGCATCTCCCGGCTCTGTGTAGTACCCTTCACTGACAACGGGCCCATGAGCGGCAAAGTGCAGGAAGCAGGAGAAGCATCGGAGACAATGGCGGCGGCATCCTCTGGAGAGGTGTGTGTGTGTGTATGGTTGTGCACGCTTCATTGTTGACGTCTAATTACAGGCTCTTCGTGATGGACTTGATGATGGTCGCCATTTTTCCAGTTTAGTGAACAACTGATGTCAATATTGTGTACATAAATCACACGGTCTCATTTTCCCAACCTCTTTTTTCCCCCATAATCACGTACATTTTCTATAATTTATGTGAACAATTTGACACTGAATTGTCCTGATGTCGTATAAAGGTAAAAAAAAAAAAACCCCACACACACTCAGTTAATATTCCCACCAGGTTAAGGCGTCACCCGTCACCAAGAAATTGTGTGCAGTCACTATTAATCCAGGTCAGGCTAAGCAATACAGACACACGCAAGCGCTCACACTGTCTTACCCAGCCCTCGTGAAACCTTCCTCACATCATGAATTTATCCGCTGGCTGCGGTCCTACTTTAATTTCGCCCCATTTACTGGTTAGATATGTGACCACACTGGACATATTTCTTCAGCCTCTAACTATCCGTACCACATATTTGCAAAGAGACGTGTCATGGAGGCACCAGAAACCATCAGTGTGAAGTACACTTAAGTGAAATGAATATTGTACGTTAAATGGTAATAAGGATATAAAATAAAACAAACTCACAGGAGGGTTTTTTATCAGAATGAAAGGTATCTGCACAGATACACTATATTGGGGTATAACTGTCAAGGAACATTAAAATGCTGCTTAATTATGATGCATGGGTCCATTTGTTAAATGAATCATTACTGATGATGAGAAGAGGGCTCCTCATGGTGTAGATGTGAAAGACTAAGTACGCAGAGTAGACACAGGCCACAGCAACCCTATTTTCCTACTGCTTCTGTAATAAATTACATTAGCGCAGATTGTGCAGGTGTTATTATTTGCATCACAAATAGTTTCTCTGTCCTGCAAATACATTTCAACAACTCCTGTTGAGTTTCCCAAGTCTGTTTTTTCTCAAGACAAGTGAGAGATAATTCCTCTGGTTTCGCAATGCACAGCAGATTTCCGTGCAACATTTTCGCGATACTTGCGGACTAATGCAATCCAAGATAATCTTCGCTCACGTCGAGGAGATTCCACGCGCAAAAAACTGCCGTCAGCCGCTGAAGACACACAAAGTGCCTTCCACCAAGTGTTTCCCTGGTGTGTCTCTTGGTTTTCAGTTTTACTTCCTGTCTTTGCGATCGTCTTCCTCGCCCTAAGGTGGTGCACCTGTTTCTCATTATCCCTGCCTCCCTCTTGTATATCAGTCTCTGTCTGTCTCTTTGTCTCTCTCAATCGTTTCTCTTCTGATGACTTGTTCCTTTGTCTATTCCCTCCCTTTTGCAGCTTCTGGATTTACTCTGCTCCTTTAATTTTGTAAGATTTTATATTCCCCTTTTGCGCCTGCACAGTTTAGTTGATTGAGTTTTTGGGCTGAAGATGGCGATAATTAACAGACACACATGGGATAAATGAGCCTAAATATGTCAATGCACAGGGGAAAATAAATCACTGTTTTTTAAAAAGCATGTTTCAGTTAAGAAAAAAGTTCTCCCATTTTTAGTTAAATGAAAATGATAGCATTTGGTATTCTGCTTTGGGGACATGAAATGCTGGAAACAACCGGATCCGAAAGAATATCGCTGCTGGAAATGTCACTTGGACTTCAAGGAGTTTTTCCAGATCATTAAGCCTCGTTCTCTGGAAGAGAGTCACTTTTCTTTATTTTGGTTTGAAAAACTGATAAATCACGGATGAACACCTGGGGAATTTGCAGCACTGTGCCCTTAATCCGTTTTGTGTTACACCTCATTATGAAAGTGCTCGGGGGGTTAGGTCGTTTCTGTGTTACACAGAGCCAGGAACAGTCAGTGAAAGGAAGAAGCTCTTCTGTTTACCTCCTGTTGTGTGTGTGTGTGTGTGTGTGTGTGTGTGTGTGTGCGCGTGTGCACGCACGTTGCAGATACTTTCATGGCTGCTGTGACTAGGAGTGACATTCTCCAGCAAGGAAAATGTATCAGTCTAATTGGCAGCGTGTTTGAAATGCATCATGTGTGGACAGACAATGGAACAGCATGGCAGTCGGTGGTTCTCTGGTGAGCGTGTGTGCGTAAATGTCTGGCTGCTCAGAAGTTATGTGTCTGCGATGGAGAGTTGTGTGGCACTGTTGCGTGTGAAGAGTCCTCGTACGTAATAAAGCACATTATTTGTGAAGTGTCTGGCAGCGCCGCTTGTGATGCAAACTGCCAAGGCTGCGCCGCCGTGAGCAGTGTGACCAGCAGCCATTACACAACTCTGTACAGTTCGCACAATATTCCTGAACATTGTGGCATCCAGAGGAAGAAAACAAGTTCCTCTAATTTTTTTTGTCACAACGTTCTCGTGTCAGGTTTTCTCCCCTCCTCTGCCTTCCCTTTCTCCCTCCCGCCTTGGAATTGCTCAGTCAGCTTCTTTCCTCGTGAAAAATCACTTTTCATCTCCTCTTTGTTTGTGTGTTGTTGTTTTTTTTTTTTTTTTGTTCCTGCCTTAAAAAAGTTTGCTGTCCCAGAAGGAGGAGGGAGGGTTGGACTGGCCTGTTCTGAGCTGTGCTCTGCAGCCTACCTGCACACATTTTTGCCTGCAGTCGCTATTTAAGGAGAATGAAACGCTATTAATATCTTTCTACTGTTTCCACCCCCCTCCTCTTCCTCTGCTGACGACACCCTCGCTCCTCCTTCTCACTCCCTGCTACCTCACCTTGTTCCCTCTTTACTCCACTCGTGACAGGGCACAGCGATACCTGTTTTTGCTTCTTATTTGTCGTTGCGTAGCTCCTGTGAGTTTTGCGTAGTCGTGCGTGCTGCAGTTACACTTGTGTCGACACAGTAGAGGTACAATGTGCAACATTGCCAAGGTCACATTTGCCATCGGTTCGCACACACGTCTGTCGGCTTTGACTAAATCTCATGTTGCTCTCTTGGTGCATTTGTTTAAGCAGGTCTTTATGTTTGCCTGCATTTGTCCTTGGGGAAGGTGTCGCTGCAAGTGCGAGCTTGTGTGTTTCCAATAATTGGACTGTGAGCATCTCTTTGTTTGCGTATTTGAGCACCTGCAGCATGTGCGCAGATTGTGGGTCAATGCCTGGAAGCTGTTGTCGGAGCCTCATCGATCAGGGCTGGCGCCCCACACACGTACATGTACAGGTAACATGAAATGACCCCAGGGTTCTTTCACCTTATGTCCAACTTCACCCCTCACCTGCCCTGCTCTTCCCGTTTCTCTTACTTCGTGTTTTCCTCTTTGAGTCGTCAGCATCTGTCTCCATACCTTTTTTTTTTCTAACCTCAGTTTCTCCTGTTTCCGCATCCTCCCTCTCGCTCGTCTTCATCACCCCACTCCTCTCCCTCCGCCAGCGTTAGGTGTAACTGATAGCTGCTTTATCATCCAGTGGTGATTCAATCAGAGGTGCGTTCTCCCACACTCCAGCTCCGCTCCATTCTGCCAGGCAGCATAGAAAGCTACACACACTCAGTGTGATGCAGCAGTAAACAGTGTCATAGCACTGGTAATTCCTGTTTATCCCGCTACAGTATTTTCACACGGCCTGTTCAAAGTAATGTGAGATCACCTTTTCACTTATGTATGTTAAAAGGAAAACAGCTTAAAAGCACATGCACAGGCATCCATTAAAAGCAGTCTGGTTGCCCTGTAGGCTGCTGTGCCCTCTGGAGATTTACAAGTATATGCTTTCTACATGCTTTTTACATGCACATACATGCACATGTGGTGTGTAACAGTAATTGGTTAGAGAGATGCTGGACCTGGGATGTGAATGAGTCAGAATTACTCAGATAAACATGCAAAAAGTCTTTCCTTCTTTCTTTCTTTCTTTGTCTTACTGTGCTTGCATTTTTCTTCATTCTCTACAGTGTCCATGAGACAAATTACACCCGCTCGGCTTTTGGTGAAAAGTCAGATATTCTGTGCATACAGCAGCGCGTGCATTATTCTTTCGAAAAAGTTCTGGAGCAATTATTAATGCAGACAGCCTAACAGTAAACCTCCCGAGCGGCTGACTTTCATAAATGGTTTTATTCATTGTTTGATTCACGACACGCGGTGCATCTATACATTAACATAGCCATTTATAATGTGTGTAATGAGTCAGGCTTCCACTTCACTTTATCCTCTCTTCGCCCCTCGCTGGGTTATCCAGTATGTCGCCTCAAGTTGTAGTAGATGAACCTCAAAAAAAGATATGCAGTGTTGTTATTTTATTGTCTTGGCCATGACAGCAATATTCATTTACTTTATCTGACTCATGAACCTTTTACCAGAGGACGTTACTGAAATACTTTAGTATGAGGATACATTGTTGTAAAGCACTCAAGCCTTGAGTTTCCTACAGTGTCCTCCTGAGACCAGCGCTGCTGATTTTGTGGATTTTGACTGATGCTTTGCTTTTAATTGACATTTCCCTGAAAGGAGGGAGCGGCGGTGGATGTGTGGTGTTGGGGTGGATGGCGGGCTGTGGCGGAGAAAGTGTGCCCCTCAGCGATAACGTGACTCCGCCTCCACCCACATCACACATTGCCCAATGTCTCCTCATCTCTTTCACGTCTTTGTGTACTGTATTTCTTTGCGTCTTTATTTATACATTTCATTGTTCATCGGGTAGCACAAAGCACAGAACAACATGTGTGGATTTCCTTTCATGAATAATAAATGAACGAGAGAAAAAAAGTCACGACAGATGAACGGTACTCCAATTTGGTGCAGCTAATACAACAGGGCGCAGATGGTTTTGCAGGTACTTGTAAAGTTGGGGATGAAATGAAATGCTTGAGCTGACAACGGCAGGTGAAAAGTTACAGGATCACCAGCGGTACTGTATTTCGGTGCATCCCCATGGGACTACGAATGTCTGTTCCAAATCTCATGGCAATCCGTCAAGTGGATTGTTGAGCTATTTCAATCAGGAACAAAGTGGTGGCACTTGGTTTCGATCTGCTCGTGGGATTTGTGACAGTAACCAGATACAGAATTTCAAGAGCCTTTATCCTTTAAGCCCTAGAAATACAATATCAGTACCATTAATATGATCGGTCATTGCTTATATGTATGCTCAGGGTCACTTGATTTTTACAAAGGCATTTACTTAGGGGGTGGACTTCAACATAGATGGTGAAAGTAGTATTTTACAGCCACGTGTGAGTTTGCCAGCTGCGCTTTGTGGCTTGTGGTCTGAATGAGCTCTGGTGTGAAGTGTTTGTTACGCGACACCCGGCGGAAATCTACTTTGTGATTACGTGAAGCGGCTGCGCGCGGATACAGTGAGCCGCCTTGGCAGTAGCTCCCTGCCACCGGAGTTTACTGTACATCAGCGATAGTATTGTTTTTCTGGTAAATGCAGAGTTGCTTTCATAACTTGTTTGTGCGGGAGTGTTGTGTCTGCATTCCGTAAAAGCCGAGCTGTCGATCCAGCTTCCTTTCGCTGCGACTTGTTTCCTGTCATAAAGCGCACGTCAGTGGAAGAAACCACCTGAGATGCTGCCCCGCCTAATCTCCTCCTTATGGATATACACATGGCGCTTCGAGTTAATTGAGGGGAAAGACAGACGGATTAGTCAGCACATTACTCAGTTGATGAACGACCAAAATGCACGGTTTGCAGAGAGTCATCTTACTCCGCCAGGCTGAAGCACAAACTCTCCTCTGTGCATGCTTCAGTTGCCCGAGAAATATACAGTAGTGTCTTTGGTTTACTTTCTCTTTATACTTGTCTCATCCTTTGGAAACTGTGGCCGGGCAAGGCGGGCGAAACGAAAACAGTCGGAGAAGATGCTCATCCACTGACTCGTCCCAAGTGTGGTGGCAAATTAGTGTTTTTGTAGGCGGTGTGAGATGCGCAAAAACAAACCGAGCTTTTCAGATTGACTCTACGAGTTACTGCTGGTAGAACCTCAGATACTCAGATACTTTCATTACCAGATGTTCTGTTCTGATTTCCCTGATATCCTGTGGTTGTGAACCAAACATCCAGGTCAACAGCAGTCCCCAACCTTTTCTTTGTCTGATGTCAAGTATCCGGCTTCTAAATCAGCACCACCTATCATGGTCCAAATGCCCAAAAGGTCCAAAAGGAGTAACACGACAAAAAATAAATCTTCTTTCAGCCCTGAAGGTTTTAATCTTTGAGGATATGAGTCTTCCTCACAGTTTCCTCCGGTGATCATTGCAGAAGAAGTTCTTGTTGGAGTTGCATGTTTCTCTTCCACTACTTTGTTTATGTGTTTTTTTTTTTAGATTTATTCCCAACGATGTTTGTCTGTAGAATCAATAATTTAAGCATATAGATCACAGGCAGGACAATATTTGCATATTTCTCAGAACCGCAGCTGTTCACTGTTGCTTCATTGCCTGACTCCAACCCATATTTTTCAGCATCTTTTTTTTTTTAGATGCCGAGCGCCTGAAAATGTGTTTCCTTTGGCCAACATTAGCCCTGCGAGAGACTTGCCGATTGCATTACTAATCGTAGCAGAAAGGGAACCATTGTGTGGGGCTGTAAGAATCGGTCCAGCGTCCAACAAGTGCTCTCTAACTTTGGGCTCTGACATCCAGACCAGCTGGACCAGCAGCTGCCACCTGACTAATCCTGCCTCACTGCTCTGGATTCACGCGGCACAAAGAACAGACAGTGCTGGTGTGTTTGTTTGTGTCACACTCGTTTCCTCCCCTCTCTGTCAGCGCTTGTTTTTTGGTTTTTTTTTAACACAAGATACTTCCGCACAATCATTCTTTCCTTAAAGATATATTGTGGTGGGGCTTTCCTTTCCAGTGGGCCACTGTAAAGGTGTCAGCAAACATTTTGGGGATGACCAACAATTGCCAGCGGTCCATTAGGCATCTGTCCGCCTTGCAGCCAGTGTGGTTGACCTTTAGAGCTCATTTAGAGCTAAATGGTAACTCATTTTTGAAAAACTTTACTTATTGAAAAGGTAACCACAATATAAAATCCAATATATGAAGATCTGAGCATAACTGTCAAAGCTGTATCTGATGCCTTTTTTCTTTTATTGATAATAAATAGTTAAATTGAATGTATGACATAGAATACAGTTTTAGAGCATTATTATGTTTTTTTCATGACCTTTGTTATTGTTTGCGTCTTGTTGCTTTCGGCTTACTGCCTGACTGAAGGTTACTGTATGACTAACAATGATATTTACAGTAAGGTCAAGGAAATTCTTTTGAGTTAACCTTCCTACTCCCACCAGTATCCATCTGAGCAGAAACCTCCCTCTGATCATCTTACAAACCATACAGTAATGAAAGTAATTGAAAACACTAACAAAACTAAATTATGAAGACCCATCCCAAACAAAAAAAATTAAGAAATATTGTGGTTGATAAAAAGAATAATAATAATAAGAATGAGCAGTCCTACAGCAGATTTTCTGCTGCGTGGTAATGGCGCAGCACCTTTTAATCTCGCTGTCGACAGTTCCACTGTAACGACATCTAACAATAACTTTTTCCACTGGTTAAGAGGGACAGAGCGTGGCGATGAACACACAGATGCCACCATTACTCCTTTCAGCAACACGCTGTTTCTAACATAAATGTTTTTACGCTGAAGTTAATACATCATCCTTAGTGGAGTTTTTTCTTTTTGACCATAAGGAGTATTTGTGGTTTGACAGGTAGTTAGTAACCAGTTCCCAAACAGATTTGAAAACAAAGAAGTTCACACTTTCACTTGTGTGTAATAGTTACAATCTGCACTATGAACCAGATTTGCATATGATAATGATTTAAAGAGATATTAGGCAGCATTTTTCCCCCCTTCAAGTGCATTCATCAACAGAAAGCGTAAATTACTTGCATTTGATGATTGGTGGGTGGAGATTTTTCACATTTTGAAAGTGCTTATATGAACACGAGAGCACCTCAAACTTAAAACACAATTTACCAGAATTTATGTTGTGTTTTATTCCGGCATAGTTCTCAAACTGAAGTGGCCATTACTTCTGCTGGGGAAGTGACTGCTGTCCCGCCAGAGGCGCAGTCCCATTCTTTTGTTGAAAGAGGCTGGATAATACCAGTCACGTTACAGTACAATACATGTTCCTGTTGCTGATTTTAACATGCTGCTCGAAGGTTACGGCTGGGAATGTTCAGTCCCAAGCCGCAAAAGTTTCTTCTGAAGGTGTAAATCTTTAAAAAGGGGTTACAAATTACACACACATTTTCATTAAATGACTTCTTAAAACAGCTTTATTTTTAATGTGGAGTATAAGATAGAAGTGAATAATGAATTTAGGATTGTCTCAAAATTCCCTGTGCAGTTTTCATGTCTAATAATAATAAAGGAAAATGGCACACTGCAAAACTGTGCCTCAATGATGTGTTTCCATTGGTTTTATGAGAACAATGGATGTACATGAAATACAGAAATAAGCAAAGTCAGGCTGTGGCTGCATAGACAACACTGGTTTTTAGGATTTATTGACTGTTGGTTTTTGTCTTTTCATGGGATTTGTTGAGTGTTTTAATGAATAACGCTTTCACTGACAACCGGAAATTAACCCGGTAGGTTGATTGGATAAATGTTGCCTATAACCAGTGGGTCATGGGGTTTTTCACATCAGCAAGTAGCTGACAAAAAGCCACTGACCGAACATGAGGATATGAGTCGGCATGCTGTGTTTGTGCTCTTTCACGGATCACCAAATCTTTTCCTGCTTATTCGCAATTTAGTTTTTCTCCGTTGGCTAATCACTCAGAAAGTGAACAAAGCATATTTTAATGAGTTTTATTTAGTCCATGTGATTCTTCCCCACAGGGATTAACAAAACAACATAATGAGTGTTCTTAGTTTTATTGTGTTTGCTTTGAGATGTGCTTACTGACCGTGTGTGTGTGTGTGTGTGTGTGTGTGTGTGTGTGTTCCAGTTTTCTGCTGGTGTTTAGCTGCTTGGTGTTGTCCGTGTTCTCCACCATCCCCGACCACCACAAGGTTGCCAACCAAGGCCTCTTCATCCTGGTAAGACCCCGTCCCTCTCTTCCTTGTCTCACACACAAACACACACGCTGACCAGTTCAGCATCACTTACATCATTGTACCTGTACAATTTATTTTTTATTATTGGTGGAGGCACAGACAGCCATGTAAGCAGGCGAGAGGATTCAGGTGTTGTTGACTGCGCAGGAAATCAGAGACACGATCCACTAATCCTAATAGCTATCCCATAATCTCCCCTCTTCCTCTGTGCTCAAGCAGCTTCAGTGAAAGGTAATGGACGCTCGCTTTCTCCTTCCTTAACCTGACTCTCTCAGTCGCCTCCTCGACTCTCTCTTACCACCTTGCTCGTCTCTTCCCTCGTGTCATTTAATGGTTTGTTGACTCCTTCCATCAATCACTCAGCCATTAGCAGGGAATCAGCCATTAGTGAACTTTACTTACACGAACATCTGCAACTTAAACTGCCTGTATGGTCCAGAGGCCTGAGAGTAAGAGAGACAATGAGGTGGAGAGAGGACCGGCAGAGTGGTCTGATAATAGGCTGTGACTGTTATGATTTAAAAATTTAATCTAATCATCTGTCAAACAAATTTACAAAAAGTAAATGTCTTAAATCTAGGGTTTGTCATTTTTGAGACTTTATTTTCCCGGCCAGGCTGGTAAAAATTAAGTCATGGTAAAGTTTTTATAAGTAGAGCCCAGGGCATGTTGATGAGGGGGTTTCACAGGGAGGAATAAGGAGCGGCTGCCCGTAGCGGGGCAGAGTGTGTTAGAAGAAAGACCGGGAAAACCGATTTCCCAAATTTGATGTTACGCACACGGATCTCACACGGTGTACCGTCCTCTCTCTCCCTTTCAACACCGACGGACGACAAGCTGATGAACAATGAGAACAATTCAAATGGACTTTATGTTTTCATCATGTCCTTAAACGTGACCAGATAATTATAAATATATGCTTTTTTCTAGGAGTTAATTTTGAGAAATTGGTACATGTGCTGTACAAATACAGATTGGCCAAAATGTAAAGATTTTCTTACGGATATTGAGCAGGTGGGGTTGTATTTGTTTGGATGGTCTGCCAAACGCTGCGCTCACCTGACCTGTGCACGTAACTGACCTGTCATTTTCTCTCTGTCCTTGTGTGCGTGTGTGTGTGTGTGTGGGGTTTGCAGGAGTTTGTGATGATTGTGGTGTTTGGGCTGGAGTACTTCATCAGGATCTGGGCAGCTGGCTGTTGCTGCAGATACCGTGGATGGCAGGGACGGCTGAGATTTGCCAGAAAGCCCTTCTGTGTCATAGGTTAGTGTGTACGTGCGTGTATGTGTGGGCAACACACGAACCCGTGTAAAAAAAGTGTACAAATTGTGAAAACCGCCTCATGCTTATCTCCTCTCTTATGTCGCTGAACTACTTCCCTGTAGACTTCATAGTATTCGTGGCATCACTGGCGGTGATCGCTGCAGGTACGCAGGGGAACATCTTCGCCACCTCCGCCCTGCGGAGCATGCGCTTCCTGCAGATTCTGCGCATGGTTCGTATGGACCGGCGGGGAGGCACCTGGAAACTACTGGGCTCAGTGGTTTACGCTCACAGCAAGGTGGGAGTGGGAGCCTGCAACATATTATCCTGTTCTTACACAAACTCCCTTTCTCTGGTTTATGTTTGAGAATGATTTAAAGACCCTGGTTAGTTGCAAAGAGACTGACACTTGAAATTATGCTGACACATGGAGGTCATGTACAGCATTATGGATTAATATAAATGCAGGAAGGCTGCTGAGGGCTGTTATTAAAAGGCTGGTGATGTTGGTCATGATGGTCACTAATGGGATGGATAACTTAATAGCTTTCAATGTTGAGGAATATGTGGTGAGTCCACTAATGACCATCTGTTTACTTTCACTGCCCCCCAAAAAACACTGAACTCCCCTTTGACTGCTCATTTTTGGCAATCAGCTGTTCGCATTTGTGCTGAGTAAAAACACTTGACACCCACTGGTCGGCCGCAGGACACGGTTAAGAGGTGGCGATGATGATGAACTGATCCATCAGCTGTCGAAGCAGAACCGTACCGGCAAGTCAAAGTGGAAGCCAAATGCGATGATGATGGGAATTTAGCCAGCAGCGATGATGGTGGTGCGGTAATGACAGGAGGGATTATGACGGTAAAGATGCTGCCGCGGCTGCTGACAGGTGTGATTGATCTGCCTCTCTCGCTCTCGCTCTCCCTCTCCCTCAGGAATTGATTACGGCCTGGTACATTGGTTTCCTGGTCCTGATCTTTGCCTCCTTCCTCGTCTACCTGGCAGAGAAAGACAACAACTCAGATTTCTACACCTATGCAGACTCCCTCTGGTGGGGGACTGTGAGTACTACATAATGCGCACACACACACACACACACACACACACACACAAGCTCTTTAAAACACTATAATCCCACTTTGTGAACAGAATGGTATTGATAAAAATAAATTTATACATTTTTACTTTATTGTCCTATTTAGGGTGAGAAGACCAAGCGTTAGTCAGTCTTGTTATATTCCAGATATTTTATGTAAGTATGTTTTTATTCAAAGTGATTCTAGGAGTCAAACCATTGTTTGTGTGTGTGTGTGTGTGTCTCCCCTCCCAGATCACTCTGACTACCATTGGCTATGGTGATAAGACCCCTCGTACCTGGCAAGGACGGCTCCTCGCTGCAGGCTTTGCTCTTCTGGGAGTCTCCTTCTTTGCCCTGCCTGCTGTAAGTCTCCTCTGTTTTTTGCTCTAATCGCTGTTCGTGGCTCCTGTCTGTGCTCTTGATTTAAATTTGACCTCATTTGACCCTCAGGGAATTCTGGGGTCCGGCTTTGCCCTGAAGGTCCAAGAGCAGCATCGGCAGAAGCATTTTGAGAAGAGGAGGATGCCTGCTGCCAACCTGATACAGGTAATGCCCACAGCGAGGGCCGTTAAGTCTCTATGTAACGTGGCGTTTAATAAATTCAAAGTGGAAACTCAGGCAGGGAGCCAACTTTGACTTTGTGTTACTGTTTTTTTTTTGTGGCTTTGTGTAGGCTGCATGGCGTCTCTACTCTACAGATGCCAAACACTCCTATCTAACAGCGACATGGTACTTCTATGACAGCATGCTGCCTTCGTTCAGGTAGGCGCTCACATCAGACTCCATGTGCACTGCACTGAATGGGCCCGCCAACATAAATCTGTGGCTGCCTTCGTTGGTTATTTGTCTAAAGTCTAATTACGGCAGGTAGAGGTTTGAGAGTTGGATCTCAAAATGGTGAACTTTTTATCCCTTGTTTTGCTTCAGCTTATACATTCATATCACGATCAATAAAACACAGAACACTGCTCTGTTACATTTCAGAATTATGACTTATAATGAAACTGTGGCTCAGCCCTTTTGGAATTCCTCTTCCAACACTATTCGATGACATTTTCATTACTTTTGTTCTGCGCAGTGGTTTCTCATATTTTGCATTTATGTATTAATTTGACTAATTTGTTCATTTGCTTAAAAGGAGGGGCACATGAGAAACACAAATAGAAATGCGCAACAAGTCCAAATGTTCACTTTGCCATATGTTAAATTTTTTTTCCAGTTTTCACATCATCGTATTGCTCTCAAGTGTCCCTCTTCTTTTGAGCGTTTTGGACCGTTGATTTGGCCTTTTTGTGAGTTGTTCATTATTTCTGTTTGTTTTTTGTTCATTTGTCATGTGTCGTTTTGTTGTTGTTGTTTGTTTATTTGTGCACGTGGGGTGTCAGAGAACTGACGCTACTGTTCAGTCACCTCCAGCGACAGCGTAACACCAAGAAGGTTCTCCACAACTCCTACATCACGCTGCTGTCTGGGCTGCGGCCCTACAGCTCCCCCTACCTGTCAGGGGAGAGGTACGCAACATCAGGTCAACAGATGTACACACACACACATACGAACACAAAATTGAAGGCTGGCGGCTTATGGAGCTTTCTGCATGGACGTGTTGTGTCTTAACAATATTTCACTAATATCTGAGACCACTGTGTTACAGGACACCCCCCCCTGCTTCTCTGCATCTATGTCTGCTTTACTCATACATTGTCATCTCCACCTCTTCCTCCTCCTCCTCGTCCTGCTGTTCACTCACCGGTTTCCTTTTCCTGTGTCCCTCTTTCTTTCCCTTTATTTCCATCTTGTCGTTTCCATGCCACCCATCCTCCATCCGTCACCTGTTCTCAGGAAAGCAGACGCTCCATGCAGGTTGGTTCTTCAAGTCTTGAGCCATGCTTCTTGATTTGAGGATAGCCGTAATGAGGATGACGTTGCTGCATTAGATTCGTGAAAATGCTACCTATCGGACCTGTGCATGCATTCGATGAAAGGAGCACATTGGTGTATTGGAATAATGCAGGTTTTGCTGGTGGAATTGTCCTTAGGAACTGCTCTCGTAACATGATGTTTAATGAGGTGTCGTGATGAATATACTCGTGTGAAACATTTCGCCCACTACCGTTGCATGATCCTTCCCCACCGACTGATCAAACCCACCTCCTCTCTCCACTCTGAATGTGTCTCAGTAATCCAAAATGCTCTCAGAAGCACGTGTTTGGACTATTGAGATGTCACACCTCACCCTCTTCTCTCTTTCTCTTGGCTCTCCTTTGCTACCTTTCGGGCACACCACGTACCCAGGATGTGCCCCAGAACTTGTCGTCCTCCCTCCCTCACCGCCCCCTCCTTCCACGCCTCTCTTCCCGTCACCCACTCTCCCTCTGCCTTGTGTGTCTCCCCAGTCAACTCCTTTCTAAAAAGCGGGGTCTCTTCCGGATTCACGCTGGCCGCAAGCAGAGGTATCCACGGCAATAAAGCCTGTGCACGGGGCACGCTAAAACATCACCAATCAATGACACCGCTCTTAGTCCCACTATGAAGCGCACATCCTACTCACTTTGCCTGAAAAACTCAAAAATTTGTGGGCTGGTGCAGTGGCTCACTGAAGTTTTGCGTTATTTAAAAAGAAAAAAAAATCCAAAAGCTAATTGAGAAATCTTGTCGTAACAGAATCCTTGAATTGCATCTTATTTTCAGCGATGGGCTGCAGCTACCAGTTAAAAACTTTAAATTGGCACCGTACTCTGGTCCACAAATGCTTGAGTGAATCCTTTTCCCTGAAGACTTGTTGTGTTCTCTTTTACCAAGACGATGTTTCTCCAGCTTGGTCTTTATTGTGAGGGCTGGAGATGCTATGGCTGTGCTGAAAACACAACGTCCTTGACGGTTGATGTCTGTGATGAGTTAGAATCTTTAGTTTTCCTTTCATCAAGACGTCTCTGATGAAACTAGGAAGCTAAATATTCAGTCGAAACAAGCCGCAGAAATCTCCCTGCTCTCGACTTAATTTGCGTCTCTTCTTGAAGAGAGGGTTTAAAAGATTCAGCATGCTCTTCTGTGTCATGTTAGACAAGCCTTTCTAACAAATCAGTATGTTTGTGCTGTATTTTTTAAAAAGGTTTTTTAAGAGCAAAACTACGCCTGTTTGCATGCGAATGGTATGGAAAGATTCAGTGAAGTTGATGGTCCTGAATGCGTCCCCGTCATTTGCTTCCTTCCCCCAACAAGCATGCAAAGTCTTTCGCTCTCCTCCCCATTTCCTCCCGTTCTACCTGAAACGTTCCAGCCTGCTCGTACGAACTGCTGTTTCCGCTAACATCCCTTTTAAGTATTTAAATTTTAATTTAAATGGCTTGCCATAACACACGCTCAGCAACAGAGTATATCATCGTAAACATGTAGGAGGGAACGCCTGGAATTGCTCTGTGGCGCATGACATTTGCTTTGCCTCATGGATCCGTGATGGCGTTTAACATGTGAGTGGATGCAGAGAAGGAGCAGTCCCCAGAGCATGCTATAACAGCAGCGTGAGAAGTCCATCTTTCTGAGGCAATGGCCACCTAATAGCTTTTCTTCTGTAAATAGATGGCCCCCTCCTATCTACCTGCTTTGCATTGTAGTAAGTGGTGTGGAGTACTTAATGAGACACCTTTCATACGACTGCGCTCTGTAGCCAATATTTTTGATGCTTATTCACCCCGCTGAAGGGATTAAGGAAGTGTGTGGTGGTCTGATGTGGACGGTGGAAGATTTTCTGCCATCCCAGCACTGCTGCGAGTCTTGAATCAGGTTTCAGTCTGATTTTGCTGAATCAGGTGCTATGATAGGCACATTAAATAAGCAAATCCTCGGGGCAGAATCCGTTTTAGCAATACTGAGTGGTCCCTCAGGCCTCTATGATAAGTCAGCCAGTCTGTCCTTCATGGTGACAAAATGTCTTTGTGTCCCCTGTTTTTTTCTGTTTTTTTCATTGAGTGTTGATCAAAACCTGAGGCCGTATTTTCTGCGTTACTTCACTTTTACTAACAAACTCTTTCCCGACAAGCTCAGGCTGTCCTGCTTCCATCCATAAACTCCCAGGATAACACAGTTTAGTTTTCCATTAAGGTCAAAGGCATGGACATTGCGATCATTGACAAAAACCCAGTGCCTGATTACGATCAGGAGTGTTCTGCGCAAAGATGTTTGACGATTTTATCTTTCACTGTCAGCGGTAAAATGGGCTTCCGGGATCGGATCAGGATGAACAATTCCAGATCGTCCCAAACCATCCGGAACAAAGCGTCACCACTGCCCCCGGGCTCCAGTGTCCGGCGGTCCCCCAGCCAGGAAAACGTCCCTGAAGCCACCAGCCCAGGGAAGGTCCAAAAGAGCTGGAGCTTTAATGACCGTACGCGCTTCCGCACCTCGCTTCGCCTCAAACCGCGACCTCCTGCCGATGGTGGGCAACACACACACAAACACTCACAATTCACAATTCACACTGAAGGATCCGTTCTGCAGAATAGCATCTCTGAATGTCTTTGCTCTGCCTTGGTCCAGTGGAGGGGGTCGGAGAGGACAGTGTGGAAGACAAACCATATTGTGACATGGCCATGGACGAGGTAATCCCTGCAGTGAAGACACTCATACGAGCAGTCAGGTGAGTCCTGCCATCAGTAGTATATTAGTTATACCTACAGTGGAAGTCATATAACAGGCCACATCTCAAGATCAAACTTCTATCCCTCCTCAAAATGTGCTCTGCCAAACTATACCAATAAAGAGATAAATTGTACCAAAACCTTTGGGACGGCTGAGACCTGACAACACATCACAACCTTGCAGTGCAAGCTGCTGTGGAATAAGGTCACTTTGGTCAGAAAGGCAACCCCGGCACGTGTATTCAGACGATGGGCGCTTCTCATGGTATTTACAGCCCGCGTTAATGGGTGAGCATTCTGCTCCTCCACTTAGGCTCTGGCGTGTGCAGGTTCAGCTGACGGGGTAGAAATGTCCACTTAGGAGTGGTAACTGAGCCCTCCTGCAGGCAGGGTTACTTACCCCCCGTGTGACCTTGTCGCTCAGAGAGTCCAGCTCATTCAGGGCGGTCACGTGTAAGGTGGCGTGATAGAGGTGCCTATTAGAGAGCTCGCACACAAAACACACACACACACACTCAGGACTACTGTACAGACGGAAGATCAGAGTACAGTACGACTATGCAGAGACAAATGATATTGTGCAGTTTAAACAGGGACAGATATAATAACAGCTGATTAAGAGCATTGATGTTGATCGCCGTCACGTGTCACCGCTTCCTGTTTCTGCATTAACGTTACTGTAGTACATCAGTCGTGGATGTCCTTACACAGTGTGTGCTTAAGACACTTCAAATAAAGGGACAAGCTCCTCTTCAGCGTTCCTTCATGAAAGGAGGCGAAAATGCTGCGCGAAAATGCAAGGTGGCGGAAGAAACTGCAATGACCAAACATCTGGTGCTGGGGGCCATGCTGGAGCGTTTCTTCAGTATTACTCTCTGAACACAATGCTGATTTTCACGTCACTCAATCATTTATTGTGTTGATGCTGTGTTATGAACGTGAAAGAGCCAATACCATTTGCATTTGTGAATTGAATTTATCTTAGCTCACGCTGTCCACATGTTGGCCTGAGCCCCAGGGTGCCCAGCGCCGCTATCAGTGTGTCCTTGCGTGATCGAGAGGCAAACATGTAGAGCCCTTTGGGTAAAAGCAGTATATGCTAATAGATTCAGTCCATCCATTCACCATCCTGTTGGGCAGAATGTTTATGTATGGGTGTTAGCAACACAGGTCAGCTGTCTGAACCAGGTGCTTTGTGAACACTTAAACCGAAGGCTTCTCCTCCGTAGACATACAGCGGGTAGATATTGCCCGCTCCAGGGCTGCAGCGTGATATATTGTTGTCTGATATTGTTAGGCCACTGATAGGGTATTATATGATCTCTCCTCGGGTTTGCGCTCGACTCAGCAGCTTAGCTCTGACCTCAGCTGCTCTGTGCTGCACACAACAGAAGAGAGGGAGCTCTTATAGATAGCGCAGGTGTGTAAACAGCAGGTGCTTCATCGAATTAACACACACACACACACACACACACACACACACACACACACACTCATGTATGCATCTTAGTAAGGTTCACAGTCGATGTCTGAAACACAGAATTTTGCAGCAGGCCTTAGTGCTGAGGCTTCACTTTGGAGAGGTGAATGTGGTTTATCAGTGCCTGGCTGCTTGAGTAAGTGCGTATGGTGTCCCGTCTACGTACGGAGGGATGGGTGGAGGGAGGGGGAGGGTGAAAAGGATGTGGAAAATGAGGTGTGATTCTTTTGGTCTCTCTACTGTGCTCCTCACATGCTCAAATCCAATACTGCACAAGTCACAACATTTCTGCACATTTGCAGTCTTGGGAGAAGTGCCGGCTTTATGAAATGAGTCGTTTGGACATGCTTACTATTTCTAACCATTTGATCATCGTCATCAGTTTTTTCCGTGTTTTCAGCTGTAATGTTGGCGCAGTGTATTTCTCTGCAAGAAGGACTGAATGCACATACTGTAGCTTGTGCGTCGAACTGTGTTCAATTAGCGGCTCGCCTCATCTGGCGGAGAATGAGAGTCGCCCCAGCAGCGGCTCACCCTACCTGGCTCGCCGAGGATACGTGTCAGCACAGCAGTAGCAGCAGTCATATTTAAGTCACAGGTGAAACCTTGCAATTGGAGACTATCTGGGATCCACCTTTGCTGAATTGCAAAAAAAAATGTTTGCTCCAGCTATGCAAGCATTCTGAGGCACAGATGACACTTCCTGTCCCTCCGATCATCGCTGTGTTGCGACGTCTCACCTTCCTGACATTAGGAAGGTATAATATCTTTCAGTGAGCGGTGCCAGCTGTGCTGTAACAATGCCAGTGACTATTACACTAGAGGTGGGAGTTTTTTGGGGGGGAAGAGGGGGGCAACACTCAGACCTGTCGGCATATTAGGAAAGCACTATTATTGACTCAGAAAGAGAGTCAGCATTTTGAAGAGACCCTTGGAGGAGCCGAATCAAAAGCCCCCCACCCCCTCCCGTCCCACTTCCTTAACCTTTTCTTTTACCCACACCTGAGACCCATCCTAGCAAAAAAAAAAAAAATCTGCATCTACCTGCAAAATAAGAAAAGACTGCCTGCAAAAAATACCCCAAATGCAGTAGTCATCAAGAAACAAGAGTGCTGCGTTAGGGGGAAGAGTGCACGAACGGCTGCTACGGTACCAGCTGTAGACCACCACCACCTCTTCTGCCTCCTCCTCCTCCTCCTCCTCTCCCCCTCTTCTCTTTTGCTTGCACCTTCTCCTCTTCTTTGTTGGTCACTACACAAAACCATGTGCCGCGTGCGGCTGCTGTAAGAGCAAGCGCTGCAGGCCCAGACAAAGGTTACGGTGGTTATTTCAGAAAATGACCCCTCTCACGAGTTCACGTTTCACCTGACTGTGACTGTAGTGCGCGTGTATTTCTGACCAAAAGTGTGTCGGTGTACTCATGCATGAATTTTGTGGCATTATATTCTATGTACATTGCGTGCACGTATGCAGTGTTTTCTCAAAACAGCTCAGCGTTTCTGATCTTCCACTTGCCAGACCTTTGATGTGATTTCTTTTCTTCCTCCTGTGAAGGCGAGTGGGAGCATTGTAGTGGACTTAGTCATCTGGGGAGAGAGATAGGATTTCCTGTTAAAAAAAAAAAACTCTCCTCCCTCCCCTCCTCGCTCCCCCCACAGCTTGACTTGTAGTGCAATCCATAGCAGTGTGAGATGACAGCTTGAGTGTATATATTTTGCCTCGCTTACATTTGGTGATTCCAGTCCTTCTGTGGAGCCAGCATCTCTGAGATGCCTGTCATGTAATTGATAAGAAAGGAATTGAATGACCCAACCAACACAAAAAGACAGGCACACACACACACACACACGCGCACGCACATATTTTCCCTTTGCACATCCTCCACTCCCTCCAGCATGACGTCCGGCCAGAGTGACACTGGCAGGAGATGCTGTCAGCGATGTGTTGGGTGGGTACAGTAGTGCTGGGTCAACATTCCTCGGTGTGATTCCCCCACAGCGGGATGTGGGAAGTGATGATGAGCCGTGCGTACACTGGGAGTGGGAGCAGCTGGCGTCCACCAGTGGCTCCAATGCACAGAAAGAGGGCGAAGCTCTGAGGTGTGTGTGTGTGTGTGTGTGTATCCGTGGATTTGTGCTAATTGCTGAAACAGCAAGTACTGATGAGCAAAGATCATCGCAATATATCCACATGGTTTAGTGGGTGGGGGGTTGCTCTGCTCTCTTTATGGGGCTGTTTGTGAATGATAAGGTCACTCTGACTGTAATTAATCTTGTTCTATTCTCAGGTTTGGGCCGCATCGTTTGATAGCTGTCCTGCCCCTGCATTTTTCCAAAGGTTTACTGTACGTCCATATATGTGGATGTTGCAGTGCGAGGCTCTTTTAAGGCATGGAGG
Source organism: Psettodes erumei (assembly GCA_016785225.1). Classification (NCBI taxonomy): domain Eukaryota; kingdom Metazoa; phylum Chordata; class Actinopteri; order Pleuronectiformes; family Psettodidae; genus Psettodes; species Psettodes erumei. The sequence continues at coordinate 3,402,481 of JAFBJZ010000408.1, forward strand.
AGCGATAACAGCCTCGGCTTTGTTTGTTTTGACGCATGTGTAGGATCTTAAAGTTCCTCGTGGCCAAGAGGAAGTTTAAGGAGACGCTGCGGCCATATGATGTGAAGGATGTCATAGAGCAGTACTCTGCTGGGCACCTGGACATGCTTGGCCGCATCAAGAGTTTGCAGATGCGGTAGGTTTTTGCACATTTCTGACGTCACGATTTCTGCTGGTCATCACTAAATGAAGTCAACAGCATCTAATTCTGTGTTTGGCCTGGAGATTACGATTCCTTTGTGTGATCATGATTCATTTTTGATCATTCAAACATATTCTTCAGTTGTCTACTTTTAGATTAAGCTTGTGCAACATCATTATAATTGACAAAATATAGTATTCTTCATTACGTTTATCATAACTGGTTGTATTTGTGTGAAAGAGTGGACCAGATAATTGGACGAGGAGCTGTTCAGCCCGATAAGAAGGCACGTCCTGAAAAAGGAGAGAAGACGCCGCCAGAACTGGACCCGCTGGATGAGCTGAGCATGATGGGACGTGTGGTCAAGGTGGAGAAACAGGTAAAAAAAAAAAGGGGAGGGGTAATTTACAAAGTGTTTGTGGTATTATGTCAGTCAGACCACTTTTACTGACGTCAATAAAAATACAGGAAGTGCAATAAACTGAGATCAGGAAGTGGTTCAAATTTAGCATTTAGGAGCTGGAGTCTCTCCTCCACTTAGTCATTTTCTTTTGTCAGTCCTTTTTTTTCTACGGCCTCCACGAGACTCATAGGAAATCTTTTCAATGCTAAGAAATTCTGTGTAACAAGCACTCTGTATGTAAGTAAATACCAAATTGAGTCTCTGTCATCATCAGAAACAGTGATGAAAGAAATTCAGTGAAAGGATTTGGTGATACAGAGTATGAAACAACTGTGTATGTTTTCTTAGGTACAGTCCATAGAGAACAAGCTGGACCTCCTGCTCAACTTCTACTCCCAGTGCCTAAAGAAAGGCACATCCCACTTTACCCTGTCCACCCTCCTGGACCCCGACCTGACGTCCGACTACCACAGCCCCACGGACCAAAGAGACCTTTTCCCCTCTGCTAACACACTCAACATCTCCCAGTCCGAGAGCGGCAACTTGGAATGACAGTGAGCTGAGCGCTCCGGGGGCTGTCCGAACACAGACACAAAACCTTTACAGTACGTCTTCCTGTCCGGCTGAGTCCTCACTCCGACCAGCCGGGACATGTCTCACCTTCATTTCATTTCTGTCTCTTTCTCATATCTCACCCGTTTCCTTGAAGTGAATGTGTTGCCACAGCTGACGACAGACAGAGGCCACCAGGTGGCTCCACCTGACAAGTAGCCTCAGCTGAAGCCCTCAGCGGAAAGCCCTCTCAACCCCACTACATGAGTATGGAGATATGAGCACATGTGGGACACGTGAACAATAATTACTTGACTACTGAACCACTTTCACCCACTCACCTCATGCTTTATATCTATACCTACTTTGAAACTCCAACTGTAGATAATCAAACTTTAAGCATTGAAGTTTTGTAAATCTTTGGAGAAATCTTTTACCCTCCCCAGTCATTGTTTCTGTTTTTCCTTGGCTGCTCTAATCAATAATCTGCGCCCTTCGACTTGGACGGAGAGACTGGGCTGAGAGTGCCACCTCGCCAAAGCACCAAACCTCCACCATACTCCTCCCTTCCTTAACAGGGAAGTTTTAATCACCCAAACCTGTCATGTGAAAACAGCCAGAAGAATGTGTTGGACTGATTGATGTGTGCTGTACATTGTTGTTTGTCTCGATCTCCATTCCTTCACTGAGAAGTTCTGTCTCCAACAAGCCCACATGCAAAAAAGAAACAAACCCAGACATAATTCCCTTTTTGGCTGACATTCAAGTGAGGAATGTCCCACTTATTTAGGATTTAATAGAATCAAATGTCCTTTCACAGGTCTAAAATCCATCCTTTGTGATGTTTGATAGTCTATAGTGCCTCTTTGAGTACTCTATTGACCTGACTTTATGTTTTTAACATGCCCTTTAAAACTCTCTGTCTTGCAGCCCCCGCCCCAAATGTGCATGTTCCTCAGATGAGTCCTGCAATCCTCAATCAGGATTTAGACACTCACGTCACGTTTTCTGCACTGCTCCTCGTGACTCCCATCGAGCCTCAGGTCAGGTTTTTTTGTGTCAGCTGGTCAGTAACACTTCACAGCCTTTCTTACAGAGGCAAAGTTCTCACTCTTAGAGTCGTCAGATGCTGCATGGATGACATGCGGAAACCTTCTGGCCAGTTTCGGTGCCGATTTTAAACGACGAACGACCTGTGAGGCATCCGGCTCTTAAACGCATGAATTCCAGGCTATTAACCTCATGAATGCTCGTGTCTTAGGAAATGGTTTCGAGCCTTACAGCGTCGCTCCAAACACACAGTGAGCAGGGTTCGGGCTCCGCTCCTCACAGGTGTGACTGACTGTCCTTGTCAGTCCACGTTACTCTCCTCTGTCTCTTCCGGGCCTTTCTTGGAGATGTTCGATGCACAATGGACACTGTGCTTGTGGACAAAACTGGAGAGTGCACACAGGCACACACACACACACACACACAAACAAAACACAGACATACACAAAATGAAAGCAATTTCTTTACTTAAATACTTTGGCACTTGATAAATATAACATGTTTTTTAATGTATGATTTTATGATTTTGTTTTGATTTCTTTACTGTAATTATGTTGATGCACTCGATCTTGTGTAACCTAAAACAGCTAAAATTTTCTTAAATGATTTTTCTGGTCGTTAAAGTGAATGTAGGGTTTAAGTTATATTTAATTCAGTTAGATATGATCTTTAAATTAATGTAGCATTTTCGGGGTTTTTTTGTCAAGATAAATCATGGAGGACACAACTGTTATGACACACGGACCGACCGGGTTCGCACACATGCGCACACCACTTGTATGTGTATTTTTAAAATGTCGTCACATAATTGCTGCCAGCTTCAACTAAGAAAACATTCACCATGCTGTATTTGGCCAGTGAAAACGGTTCTTCTGTCCCCCGCAAGTGATTCACTTATTTGGTCCCGTCAAGCCAGTTGACTCAGGTGCTTCACTTCTCCATTCAAGCCAAGCCTCGACTTCAAACAGTGAATGTACTTCATTGCTATTTCTACTTAGATCTATCTATGATCTGATGTTCTCGCTGCCATGAGGAATAAAATGGCACTCCGGAGCTTGCTGTTGGCTTCGTTAAATCTTTGCATTCATTTCATAGAGAAATGCTAGGTACGCAGATTTATCCTTTGACCTAAATGATTAGAGAGATGCTTCATTATTAGAGGCGTTGTTACACTGAACAATAATGTTGATTCACTGTCACCTGGAATGTTGAGCTTCATGAAAAATGTATGTGAGACCACTGTATTGCATGTTCTTGTTAGTGGTGGCCCCAAGTATTAGGAAAAGAAAAAAAAACCCTAAAAGAAGGATGTCTTCTGTAAAGTCTTGAGACAAGACATGAAAGGAATTGACCTGTGCCTTCTATGTCCTCGTTCTATGACTGATATGGTTTCTATTTCACACTTAAATATTAATGCTGCTTTGAAGACAACAGTTTTTCATAGAAATGTAATTGTTGTCATCACGAAGATAGCCATGCTCTTTTTTGCAAAATCAAACTAAAGAAACACTATAAAAAAAATGGTTATGAACACATAGTTTTTAGGGGTTAGTCTTTTACAACCGTTGCAACCTTTGATATTTTCGGAGAATATTACTGTATGTTTAGCATATCATTGTAACTCCACCAGGAACTCCTCGCATCAACGCCCTTACTGTATTTTAACGCCTGTCAGATCTGGAGGCCAGAGGCATGGACAATTGCGTCACCGCGGGAAACTCTGCAGGCATGTCTCCTTTCGTAAGCATGTCACGTAGAATGAGAATGGCTTCCACACAACTACCTCTGAGGCCACTAGGGGGCACTAGTCTAGGAAAACCCAAGTATGAGAAACAGTTAACTGATTGTCTAACTGACTGAATGCTATGCATGACTCAATCTGCACGTTCTCTTTTCTCTTTTTCACTCCGTTACTTCTTCGCAACGTCCTTACCATCCATCGTTCACTGACTTGCTGCCATTCGACATTCCAGCTCGTTGCCCTTTAACTGCTCTCTTAGGTATTGGAACTGTTGTTGAGATGAAACACAGCCTGATCAAAGCAATAAGCAAAGATGCTAAACTAACAGAGTCTTCCAATTCCAATTGATGTAGCTACTGGTTGATGACATATGGCGCTTATTTTATTTTGAACACCTCTATTTGATCTTTTAAAGAGATACGAATTGTGTATCTGCTGAGAATAACATTAGCTCACTTGACTAACTTATTAATTTATTTGTTTCAATAAAGCTCTTTGGACTGTATGCTGACATTTGTATTATTTTTTCAACTACACATACACATAATACTGTGTAAGTGGGTAAAGTAAATAAATTTATGAATGTGGCAAAATTAGGAGACATTACAGTCATCTTTTATTGCCTTGTTGGGCATCAACATTGAGTCAGTGCTTTTTAAATGATCTCAGGACAAAGCAAAAACCAACATAACAAAAAAGCTCCTTGAAATAAAAAAAACACACACACAAAAATTATTATTCCTTTCCATTCGTAACTGAAATCCTCTGTTCCTGGTCCTACTCTCTTGGTTTACTCTACATTAGACTGGTGATGCCTCAAATCTCTCCAAGTTAAGTGACTGAGCGTAGCCTTCTTCACTTGTCACAGCGTGAAGCTTCCAACGCCGTAGAAGTGGTAGAACAAAGTCACGTGTCGCTTGAAGGGGTCGACCATCAAATAGGCGAACGTCTGCTCCTCCTCTTGTCTTCTGGGGTAACACCGCCCTGACGCATCCTGTGAGGGATACATGTTTGGGGAAATTTTTGGAAATTTTGGAAATGACAGCTATGCCTCTTGCCTGTCTAAAGAAAAAATATAAGTATTGTTGATGGCTGTAATATTCAAACTGGAAATGCTACATGAGGTTAAATTTATAATGTAATGTCTTCAAAAAGAGCAGTGTAGATGAAACAAACTCTCAATCAGTAACTTACATAGGCACTGACTTTGAGCACCGTGGAGACGACGCTGATCTTCTTTGTGTCTGGATCCTTCTGAACACTTGAGAATAAAGCATAAAATTACAAGCTTGTATGTAGATACTGCATGGAATTCCTAGTTTGATGATGTTTTTGGACAGGTGCTCAAGTGTGGCCAGATTCTGCTCACCTGATCAGATCTCTGTACACTTGCTTTGTGGTGCTGATGTATGGATCAATGGTGTCTTCGTATTGACAGAGCTCCCCGCCGAGGCACAGGTGTTTGAAGAGGCGAAACAGGAACTCTCCTCGCTCCTCTCTCCCGATCACATAGTAGTTCTCAGTGTCCTCTTCCTGCAGCATCTGGAGGAAGACGTGCATGTCAAAAACAAACAAGACGGCCAGATGGATGAAGAAGGAGAGGGAGGATCACCTGTCTGAGTTCATCATACTCAGGGTAGACATCATGAAAGCATTTGACTAAATGTCCAGAGGGCCTCACGATGCCGCAAGAGTAGATTGGGTCAAACAGCTCCATGGAGATTTTAGTGCAGGGCACCATCTCCACATCAACAGACTCCACTGGCTTGTCTACAACACACACATGTCAAAAAAATTCCACAGAGATCTGACTGCAAATACTGTCCAGCAGATGAGATCAGTTTCTGATGATTGAGGATGAAAGCCTTACTTGGAGATGTTACATACCGAGAGGAACCCAGACTCCTCCGGCCTCCATCTTTTTCAGACTGGATACCACATCTGGGTGTCTGAAGAAACACTGCAAGGGCATTTCAATAAGATTAAACACTTTTTTTACTCAACAAACGGTTAATCGACTAACTAGCTCCAATAAAAGAAGGAACGTGATTAAGGATCATTTCCAGGGATCCAGTCTGTCCTATTATATCAGTGTATAAATCCTCTGCCGTCATTGTTATTATGGTGGGTCTTACCAGTGCAAACGTTTCACTGTTGTAAGGGTAAAAGCTCTGGTCAAAGCTGTAAGACTGAGCTGAAACCCTCCCCAGCATGGACCTGAAAATAACACACACCTCCATTAGAAGTCCGTGTACAGCTGGGAGCTACACTGGAGAAGGACTTGCGAAATCAATTAAATTAAATTTTCTGGTTTGCTATTTTTCAATTTTTTACCATTTCATCAACAGTGCTAAAATGTCGCTGTCCTGTAGAAAAGAGAACTTCTTTGAGGGAAGAGGACTGAAAGAAAAAGTTCGCTCAAACGCGGATTTCTCTCCTGCCATGTCTGATCCCACTTTAGTTGTTGTTAGCCGTACCGTAAGCACTCGCTCGTGTGGCACTAACGAAGCACGTTTGCTAGGAGTCCACGGCCCAATCAGCGACAGGTGTGTTCACTAACAGCCAATGATCGCAGTCATTTTGTCTCGTGCTTCCGGATGCAAGAAAAGGCAACAAAGTGAGTGGTATGGCTTTTTTTCTTTTACCCATCTCAGTTTGGTGTGCTGTTGCCTTGGCGACGGACGCTCGTAAAGTCCCAGCCAAGAAATTATTTCTCAAAGAGCAAACGCCAAAATCATCAACTCCTTTTTTGCTTTTAGTCTCCCATTTGTCTTCATTTGCCGCCGAAACTGCCTCTTTACTTAACTATTTGCCAAATGTATCGCATGAATTACATAATGTGGAAGTCTTCACTCGGGATAGGAATTCGTGGTGACGCCACTAGTGGGCGACATTGTCATGCTTTGCCCCCCCCACACACACACACACACACACGCAGTTAGATTTGTGATCCTATTCATCTATTGGCTATTTCTTTTTCATTCAGTCTTCTGCTGTCTGTCATAAAGGATGTCAACTGGCTACTGTTGAATGCCCTGTCCTGTGTTACTCAACAGCAAATCACGTTTGAGCCAAGAAATGCATTGAGATTGATAGGTCATTCTTGAGACACATGTGACACAGTGGGACGCAGACCAAACAACAACCAGCAACCAACAACTTACATGAATGTGATTTGTGTGATAACAACATGGTGAAAACATTATGGAAACATCTGGCCCCAGATGGCTGCATGTTATAAATTCAGTTCAATCAAGCAGGAACACCTGAGTATCAGAAATAAAAATGGCTGGATCACTTTAACTGTCAACCTTAAGTTTAAAGATGATATTTTACCATAACATCTAAAGGGCACCATGTCCTCTGAAGCTTTTTAACACTTAAGGATGATAGACTGCCAATGCTTCTATGCTTCGTCCCATTTATATTTTTACTCTTGTACAACCTGCCTTCCCCCTCTTTCAAACAAGCCCCTCCACTAACTCCTTACAGATCCTTACAAATATTTTATTCATCCGGGCTCACCTACTTATTTCATTCCCTTCATTCCCAACATTCCAGGTTGGTCAAGGCTGAGGGATCCTTTTGATCCACATTCCATTACAGGATGCCCAGACCCTGATATTCCCTGCAAGGAGAGCAAGGAATATCCGGTGTGGGGACACTCTGACACCACAATAACATAACTGTGTTGTTGTCTCTTTAAATTTGTGGTTCTGAGTCTCATAAAAAGTGTATACCTGAAGAAGGCTACAGCTTCAGATAAGGGAAGCTAGATTTATTACTATGATAAGTAAATTGGACCAGTTTTCTGAAAGTTAAAAAAAAAATGCAATGCAATTATTTATCTCTGACCTTTTGATAAGTAGTTTAATCTCATCTGATGACATGAGTGATAAGATATTGAAGAAAGACAAGAAATCTTGAGGGAATACTGTGGGTCCCTGGGTCTGACATCTCCAACATCTCACACAGTAAATGTGAAAACATTTAAGCTCCACATAGCTCATGTAATTATCATGACTGCCAAAGGTAATAAGTAAGCCATACCTTTTTATCGCAAATATTGTTTTGACGCTTAATCAACCCATGCATAATCTTTGATTATGACCCTTGGTTCGTTCTCTAATTTGGGAAATTATGAATCCGCAATGCCTATGGCAAACAGAAATAAACTTCCTCGAGCATAACATGGGCGAAGAAAAGACTCTTTTGAGTGGCAAGTTCAGCTCCAAAGCCCTGCCTAGGTGGTTCTCTCGACAAGACTAAAGTTATTTACATTTACTGTTGATGTGATTTACCACCGGAGTCTCAAATACCACTTGCTGGCCGAGCACACAGCTGATGCGGAGAGCCCTCCTCCCCCCTCAACCAAGGCAGGCTGTGCTGGGTTGTCTGGTGACGGAGACGTCTGCAGAACTCTACAAGTAGCAAACTTTCAACAGCGACAGCTAAATGGGTGAGTAAAGATCTTAAAATGCTGTCTGGTCTTTCTCTGCTGCCTGGCAAGACTATGACGCAAGACTGATAACCACTGGGTAAACTTATTCGTTAAGTAGTCATCTAATAGTGATGATAATTTGAGTTATAAGTTAACTTGTATTTAAACCTTATAGCCTCATAATGAAAACAGATAGTGTGAGGTCATTTAGTATGTTCAGATAGTGACAAGCCCAATGCAAAACATGTATGATGGGCCCAAGGTTGGGACCAGGTCCAAAGAATTTACTGAAGGAGGGAGAAAATGGTGCCAAATTGGTGTTTTGACACTTTCCAGCCTGACATAAGTGAGTCAGCTCATTAAAATAAAAGTGTTCCTCTCATTTTCTGCTGATTGCTGTGTGGTAATTGCACTTGATTCCTCCTCATTACACTCGTCAAGATCAAAAATTAAACTTGGCAGGCGGGAAGGCGAGGCAGGTGAGAAGATGTCACAGCTGAGGAATGGTGGGAGGTGATTGGTGCCTGTGATTGTATCTTTCCTGGGCAGTTAAAAAAAAAAAAAATCAACAGCAGACTGGACACATGTTCCCCCCAGATGCCATGTAACAGTCCTGTGAAAACATGACAACTCTATGAACTTTGTTTCGTAATGAAAGGAGAAGGTCAGGGCACGGTGCTCTTTGGTGATGACGATATTTAAGTGAAACATCTCTTGAGGTGAGAAGCCCCCGTGGCAGCAGAGCACTCAGTCTCAGTGGTGTGACTCCAGCTTAGTAAGTGCTGCAGAATTGATCGCGCTTCCAAGCCCCATAACATTATCTAACCTGGACTCTGTCAATGCAGGCTATTTATATTCCCAAATGTCACTCAAACAATTAAGAGGCTTAACGTGGCTCCAGTTTGCAACGTCCCCGCCCTCGCAGGCCCCCAGGTGGACCATGTCAAGCCATGTCCTTATCTTTACCACTATCGTCTTCTAAACGGGGCCAGCTTCCTGTATCTGTTGTAGTTTGCTCCCCTCATCTTCTCGCCTCATCTTGTCAGTTAACATGCAGTTAAAAAGAAAAGAAAAAATTGCATAAATTGTATTTGCTGCTGAATTTATCTTCGATGACCCCAAGGTTAAAAATCTTCTGAGCTGTTTCTTTCTTGTCTTTATGCCTCCGTGGATTCTAAAATGAAACTTTTGTCCCAGTAGTGTTTGGGTTAGGGTAAGACAAGGACACTGTCCTGAAGGGAAAGTCACATTTTACATAGCAAGGCAGAGAGATCCTGAATGAACATTTGCATGACTAAAAATAAACAGTACTCTACACACAGATGCTGCTGCTATTGAGAAAGAGGAACCACGGCAAAGAGTTGTGCCCAGACTTGGAGAACAATGAAAAAGTCCTGCTGGAGTATTTTGATAACGACTGACTCAGTATCTGAAACTTTTTCCTAATGATGTCATGGTGAGAGTGAGCTTTGTTACTGAGCTCTTTTTAAAATTCTGTTCAGGGTCAGGCAGCAGAGGGTACGCGTCCCAGAAGGAACTCAGTTATGCTCAATCACTCCGCAGTCTGCTCCCTTCAAAGTAGAACAGTGTTTCATGTAAACAGGAGATACAGTGATTAAACTTGCATCCATTTAACCTCTGCTTAATCTCTGTTTTTGCGTGTTTGTGGTTCACTTGGTGCAGGCACCACTTACAACAACAGTATTTCTTTTAAAATTATGTCTTTTCTTTCTTTTTGCCAATTTTTACACTTATCTTTTCTTAAATTTCAACTACTTGATACTTTTGTGCAATCGTTGCTTGTGACCTTTAAATATTGAGGAAATGCCCAGTTGTGACTCTTCCTCATGTTAAAGGTCTTGTTTGTGGATATGAGTTGTGCAAGTTCAAGCAAACATATTTTTTCCCTCTCAGATCATTTCATTTGAGGGATTGAAGAGGGCATAAGTATCCAAGATTTCAAGAAAAAATAAACCAAATTTTGTGTTTCAGAAACTTTTGTTATTTTCTGACTTATACCTTTAAGCATCGCATGACCCCTCACAATTTTATGGGACCCGTCGAGGTGATTTGACCCACCGGTTTTGAACCACTGTGCGTGTGCATGCAGAGGAAGATGAAGTCCATGAAAAGCTGCTCTTTTAACATAACAAAATAATTCTCCTCTCTAACTCTCAAGTTTTATTTCCCTGCTCCAGCAAAGATAAACGGACTCAATCCAAATGGGAGCATCAAAAACCAGAGCTGGTTTGTTATGTCTTCCTTCAAACACACTCCTTTTTATTCTCCCTTGTTTATTAATTTCCCCCCACACTGCGTGATAGTGTATCTAAGACATTCTGGGAATCCCACAAGAGTTTTGCAGGGACATGCCAAAGACGAGGAAAATGGAGGAGGGGGAGATGAGACAAGAGGGACAGAGATGGACGTGGAATGGGAAGGGGCCACAGGTAGATTGAATCTCTTCAGACAAGATCCTCACTGATGTGTCTGTCCTTTAATGTGTGTTTGATTCTATCTGCGGGGTTGTCTGCTCTGCTTCTCCTCACCGTACTCTGCCTCTGTAACCTGATCCTGTCAGCGACTTAGCATAATGCTTATTGATGGATAGCATGTGTTGTCAGGATGCACCGTGTTACAGCTGTTGTCTCAAAAGAGTCTCAACATCCACTGGACATATAGAAGAAAAGTGAAGTTGTTGTGTTTGATGACTAATGAGAGGACATAATTTGTCCATTGATCATACGACCCCCAAATTGTTCCAGATGATGAGCCCTTTGACTGTGTTGGGAAAACGATATGAGTCACTTTGGACAAAAGCGTCCCCTGTGTGAATGCATTGTGCCTGCTGCTTGGTGGATGAAGAGAGACCCAGTAATGGATGATGAAGTGCCCTAGTTTGTTAACATGAAACTGTTGATAGACTCCGTTTTAAAACATCTGACGTGAGCACATTTTACATTAGCAACACTTTCCATTCGTATTTGGGCTCTGACTTGATGACTGAGCTTGTTCATCTCATGCCTCTCTCGCCCTCTTGACATTTTGCGCGACAACCCAAACGCTCTGTCCGTGCCGCCTCTGGACGCTTATGTTTGGAACGGTTCTATCCCAGTGTCCATGGTAACGGTCCCTCTAGAACCATCTGACATTAGAACATGATGCTGGATGTTCCGCAGGCATCGAGGAATGTAATCTCATGTCTTTGCCAGCTTGTTGTTGTTAGTCCCGGACGGAAACAGTCCTCCTGTGACACTGGCTGGTATCGACAAGTTCACGCAGTCCCCGCTTGCCCTGTGCTTCCTCATGAAACCTCAGCCTCATGTCTCTGCTCATTTTGTGCATTCACATATGTTTCCTGCAGCCAATGAGACTGTCAACTACCCTGCTGTCTTTCAATACAAACCATTGAGACCAAGGAGTGGATGGTAAACAACTTGCTGGGCTGAGAGATGAGTGGGAGACAGAAGAGGAGGGAGGAAATAGGAATCAAATTACCAAAGTATGTCTAATATCAGCCTAAAATAACACTCAGAGAGCCCTTTAAAATCTTAATTTAACAGCATAAACAAAGAAACCAAGTTGTTGAAAACACTTGGATGTTTCTTCGGTCTTGAATCCCCGCGGCGCTCAGTGGATTGCTTGTGTAACAGTTGTATGAGTGAGACAAGATAAACAGATGATATACACAGGAGAGGTGAGGAGCGCCGCTGATGCTGCCGCCCCCTGAGCCTCACCGCTGGCCCCGAACTCCTGCTCTGCTCCAAATGGAAAAAAAAGCTCTTCCTTAGGGCCAAACCTGCCTCCACTGTATTTGTGTAAAAGATACTTTTTAGTAAATAAAGCTGTAAATCTGTCATGCTGCTTGAAATTTAAGCATAATAAAGTGTGTTTTTACAAGGTGATTCAGTATTTTTTTGACGTTACTACCATTCATGTGTCTGCATAAAGGCACAACTGGCTCAGTGAAATGTGTGTCTTTGCAAAATAGGGCTTCTTGCAGGGGCTTTTGGTAAACTTCTAGGCCGGAGGCACAAATTTACATGAAGGTTTAGCAAAGTTGAATTTGATGCAAACATTTTGTGCAAGTTTATTTATCTCTGGAATGAATTCATCCTGAAATGTCTTTATAAAAGCTGGTGTGATATAACAGAGCAGGAGGATGTATTATAACCCATTAGGAGAGATGAGTGCCTTCAGTGAACGGATGGTTTAGTGCAGGGATGGGCGACGGCTATTGAGCAAGGATGTCGAGACTGCCACGTCCGGGTCAGTCCCTGTGGGGATGGAGAGGTGATGGATGGATCGAGGGCCTTGGTGGATTGAGGGGGAGAGGAGGGGTTGGACCACCTGAGGCCGCCTCCTCGTCTTTTTGTGTAAAGTATAGGGGATGACATCATCGGCGAGGGAAGGGGTGCGCACATGTCAAATCCTCATACGAGTGTTTCTTTTAGTGTCCAGTGTTGCACTTCCTCCCCTAGGAAGTCAAACAATCTCCATTCCCCCTAAAAGAATCTTTTACTTTTTTGTCGCTATTACATAAGATGTAGTGATTGCAACACAGTCACTGTAACTAACCTGTAGTGCATTACCGTAGAAACGCCTCTCACACGCACACCAGAGATGTAGTGTACATACGGCTGAGAAATTACAAAAGCATCAGAGCAACAGGCCCCCGCATGTCACATACAGTAACTCTTACTCTGGATAAACTCGTGGCAACAAAATGTGAGGAGGTCTTTTCTTAATAAAAGGAAGGGACACCCTGAGGCACTGTTTCATAATTTGTGATCTTTTTTGAATGGATTTATAGTGACTGTGTTTGATAGTGCCAGATCTATCTCTTGATTAAAAAAAAGATGAGAGGTAGAACTTCATTCACCCAGTGAATGCTTTCCTGCATTCCTTCAAAAGAAGTCATAACATGCTGGAGTTTTTAGAAAAACCTTGGGCAAAGCGTAATGCAAAGCAATGCTGTCGATTAACTTATTAACTGTCAGTTAATGATAAATACCCAAACCCAGATTTTGCAATGACTTCGTGTGAAGTACTGGTATAATCTGTGAAGTTAGGTGTCTTAAGAGTTCCACACTCACAATCACTGTCAGCATCTACTGAGCTTGTGAATGACGAATCTTAACAAGCAGAAGTTGTGTTTGGCTGACAAGACTATAATTCACAGATTTTTTTAGCAACTCAGTTTGTCCACTGACTTCCTATTAGTGATTCACAATGCGTCACTTCTCCCACATGTGCAAGTCAGTGCTTTCACAATCAATATGAACTGGATTTGACAGATGGGCAGATACGTGTGGGTGGCAGAGGTGACAGACAAACCGCACTTTAACACTTTACATCCTGCAATAGATGCTGACTGACCCACTTTTCATCTCATGAGGGTGAATGTGCGTGTCTTTGATAGAAACTGGGGGAAAGGTCATTGTCTGGGTGCAGACCCTTTTGTTGTCTTTCCAATTTTTAGTTTCAAATTTACCAACTTGAACATTCACATGCAGTCACATTTAAAAAAATCATTCCCTTGACTGTCCTTGTCCTTTCTCTGCTGAGTGAGTGCGAGACAGGTGTTTTGTCTGGGAGATACGCAGAACAAAAGCAGCTGTAGATCCCCAAACAGGATCGGGATCTGTTTCGCTCAATGTGAGGAGGAATTTGAGCCTGAGACTGACATTAACAAGAGGATTTAGGGGGGCCAGTATAAATGTTGTGTAGCTCATATTGCACGCTCCATGAAGCTGTTTGTGTAAAGGGTTTGTTTTTTTTTGCAAAGTTCGGAGCATCCAAACAAAAGTACATCCACTGCTCTCCAAAAAAAAGAGCCGTCAAGTGCCACAGCTCCAGCTGCAAAAAAAGAGAGAACAAACCGTACAATGAAATTCTGATAGTCTCCCAGATGTCTGTGCTTCTCGTCAACACTAACACGTGGGTGTTTTTCCATACACCTGCTGCTGTGACTGCCGCAAAACATCTAGAAAGATCGCTGATGCACTCCGTCAACGCGTGTGCCGCCAGAACGCCCATTCTTGTTTACTATCAGCGGCGCTCGTCCCACGTGTTCTTGGAATGGGAAATTCTCCGGAGGGGATGGAGATGGATTTGTGTCCACTCCTCTACGGGGTCAAGGGAGCAGACCTCCACCCTGACACACTGCAGCTGGGATTCCGGGCCGCGCTGCATTGCACCATGGGAAGACTGTGATGCAACGATCACGAGAAAGAGAGGGATTGTTTCTTGTCGGGCCCATGCCATGTGCCTGTCAGGTCCAATCTAAAAGCTGGATCCTTCTTCTTGTAGTATCCTAATTGAACACACTTACAGAGGTACACATAAATGCACACACACTCATCACTGAGTGCACACAACTGTCTTTTTGTGTGCACTTGCTAATGCGTGTGTGTGTGTGTGTTTCCCTGGAGTGCACTCGTCGAGCACTCCTTGTGTATGTATAGGCTCTATTGTTGCCATGTGTGTCCTCAGCCTCCACAGTTCAGTCTATTTTCGGGAAATGACCTCACAAACAGAAGCACTGCTGATCTGATATCCTTTTTTTTTCTCTGCTGTTTCCTTAAAGAAGTGAGTGTCACGGTCAAACATCTGGAGGGCTTGTTCGGGCCTGAGTCACCGCAGACTCGGTTGGGCCTATCGAATGTACACCCTCACATGAGTCTTACAACACACCTCCTACAGACCTCATCCAAACGCCATCCAAGGTGAGTCACTCCCTTCGTCTTCACCGATGAATCGAGGATGAATCACACACGCGCTCCCTCGTCTGCTGACTTCCTCTTCTGATTCAGGGGTCTGTTCCGGCTTATCTGAGGGTCCTCACGCACACGCCCGTACGCAGGCGCACACCTTCTTCTTCACATGGCTACAATCAAACTTTTGTGCGTTTACCGTCAACGAAGCATCAGAGCCGTACACTAATGCACATGAATCATTTGCTGCCGGTTGCTGTAGCATTCTTTACATGTCGGTACAACTGAAGCAATATTTACTGGGAGGTAAATAACATGTAGAGTAGAAGGCGTTCTAATGTTTGAGTCTGTGGTCACAATTAAACAGTGCAAACATAGCTCAGAGCACCTTTACCCCGGCGGGATAAGGTTGCATAAGAGGCGTTAAAGCCTTAATTGTAGTGTATGAAAGGTGAACATGCCAACGTAACCCAGACCTGGCTCATCTTTGCTCACATTAGTGACAGACTACTACTTCAAATCTTGCAGATGACAAATTTGGGTTGTGCCTTTGTGTGGTCAGTGTTCTCTTTTGTCGTGATACACCCCCACCCCCAACCTGTCTAACACCCTGCTGTGTTACGGTTATTGATTCAGCCTTCAGCTTATTGATCAACCCAAAGGGGGTCCATGGGGCAGCTGTGTCTTTCAGGACCACCATGTCATTCTTCTAAATACTTATTATTCTTATTCAGAAGAAAATGCAAAAAGCTGAAACAAATCATCGTACACTGAGCATGGGATAAATTGCTGATAGTTTTACGACTTTGCATCAAAATTTTAAAGTAACCATATTACCAGTAGACTGATACATGAGACGAATAATTGCTGAATTCATGGATGAGTTCTGGAAAAATATTTATGTTTAGTTAAAGCACTTAATTTCCTGAGCTGAATTTACCCAGTTTGGAAAGGAGGAGATGTAGCAAAACAGAGGCAGATCCTGTAGAACAGATTCAAGACAACTCATGTGGTTCTCGTGGGGAGAAAACATCTGTAATATTTTGTACGGGGCATTTGGCCTCTCTTAAAATGTCTGCCAAAGCCTCTCCTCCAGAGGCTAGTTTGTATGTTTCTAGAAGCTTGGAGGTCCTCCACCAGCCATCAAATAATTTCCTGGCTTGCCCGAGGTGAAGTTTTGCAACCTTTGACCACTAGATGGCGGGCAGGAGGTCAGCGGTAGTCCTCTACCACAAGTCGGTTTGACCCTGGAGAGGGGAAAGCCACAGATAGTGGAAAGGAAACCGCTGTTAGTGAAAGTAACAGTGGGAAGAGAGTACCAGTGAATATAGATGTGTCTGAGTGCAAAGCATGTCACTTTCAGATTGGTGGTTCCCTTCTGATAAGGAGAGGGAAAGGCATGGAGAGATAGCGGACCTGTGAGAGCCACGGGGAAAGGAGTGTGACTGAGTGTGTGTGTGAGTGAGTGAGTGTGGGAGGGAGGGGGAGTGCAGACTGGAGCAGGAGGCAGTGAAGCAGGGGACAGGGGAGAGAGTGGGGGGTGGTTGAGGGGAGGGGTTAGTCCTCACTGACTGCCTGTATATAGAGAAGACAGGGCCTGACAGGGCATATCCTGTGAGAGAGGCTGAAGAGGGGAGGCTCTTTAAAAAAAACCCAAAACAAAACCAAAACTCATTGCACCTGTGACTGACTTCCTGAGCAACATACCAACAAAGCTTCTGTCGGATTACAAAGCCCAGATTCTCTCTCTGAACTCAAGGTAAAGACACTTTTTGTACTTAAAAAAAAAATCTCATCAGCTTTTACATCAGATTTGAAGCAGGTGCAACCAGAACATCACATACACACCATTCTCGTGTTACTTTACTCAACATCTTTCTGAATTTGACCAAACTTTTACATTATTTTATTTTATATGTCTCTTTTTTCTTTGCTTTGTGCTCTTTCTCTTAACTTTTGCCATCTTGCATATTTCTTTACATAAGGTGCAGAACTTATGTTAGTCAAGTCTTTACTGTTGCAACATATTTACTTTCAGGGTGTGGGATTGTAGGACACGATATTCAAGAATATGAGTTGGAAGACCGCGGTGTTTTTTTTTCTTCCCAAGAGGTTATTGAGTGCAGTGAGTGTGTGGCTGCTCCCCTTGTGTAATTCACAATGAGACTGATACTCAATCAAGACCAGTTATCCCCTTCACTCTCCCTGCTTTGCTGCCGGCCTTAATAGACACCTGTAAATGTCAGTATCCACTGCCTTGACCTGGTGGGTGTTCTAAAAATAACACTTGACAGATAATAGTCAAGGACTGTTTTGCACTGTGGGAAATGAGACTGAAAGGGCTATTATACAGACATACTGAGCTGATGCCTGAATCATCTGGTGCGTGGTGCGGTGATATCTCAAGGGTCAGCTGTGTGAAAGAAGTGAAAGAGAGAAGAACATGTCCCAAATTACAATAAAACATGGGTTTTCACTTACCCATCCAGATTTGGTTTCTATTTCTAGATTTTGTCTTGAAGAAAATTAAATGGATGAATAAATATCAGAAGGAGAGAATTTTTTTTGTAATTTTGGTGAACTGACCCTTTTAATAGAGAAAGATTTCTCGCAGCAACCAGGCAAGCTAAGATTCTGCACATGGTCCTGAAGCTGTCCTGAAGTCGAGCTGTGACACTGACTGTGTGATATATGTTTGTTCATTGTATGTGTGTGTGTGTGTGGGCCGTCTGAGCCGAGGGTTCATCTGTCCTGTGGCTGCAGTGTGGGATCAGTAGCTTGGCTACAGCTGTCTGATGGGCCATATGGCAGCTTCAGGAACACTCTGTTAAAACCATTGTTTCATAAGACTGAAATAATTGCAGACATCAGTGGATTAAATATTAAAATTTATAATATATATTGTAGCAAATCAGATGCTGTTCTCTGTTTACCCACTGCTGCTGCTACAACAATGTCTGGATCACTGAATTTTACAGAACAGTTGGGTTGAGGTTTAGACTCCAGCTAAAATGATCAATATTGTGCCGCTTTATTTGAGAACAGGGCCAAACACAATCAGACCTTTTGTTATCATGAAACTGCTGGTGGAAGAGCAGTAATTTTTATTTTAAATTGCTCTGTATGAGGAAGCTATTGATGGGGCACTGTCAGCAGGCACCATTATGGTCATCACTTGTTTTTCACGCAGTGACAGTTTGACCCGAAGGCCTCGGCACCTCATTGAGCAGACTGGTGGGTGTTTTATTGCACTGCTGCTCAGAGTTGGCCACAACAAAGCACTGGGGTAAAGGAGGAGACCTGCCCATCCCATGCTGCCATATGCTCATGGGTGTGTGTGTGTGAGTTTCAACTAAAGGCGCAGTCATGCAGAAAACAGCGCAGCAAAGATCTTTTCCGGAGCCCCGCTTTATGTGTGGAGTGTCTATTGTGCTCTGAGATCTGATTGGATAATTAATGAGGCTATTTATGTAAGCAGGGGGCCAAACCCCTCTCGTCTTTGTCTGACCCCACCGGAGACTCACCTCTTTAGTAACCTGAGACTGATGTACAAACAACCATACATATAGATGATTGTTTGACCTTTGTCCAGCCTGAAAAGTGAGAGTTGCGACGCTCTTTTAAACACGCGTGCGCGTGCACACGCACACACACACAAGCAACAGGCTAAACCTGGTTACGAAAGGTGTTACACAAGCGCATACATACTGGAGAGTAAATTGTGCGACAGTTCCAACCAACAGGGAAAGTGAATCACATTTAGTGCATGTGTGTAGTTTGTCTCCGGCTGCCCCGCTGCCATGGCGTCTCCTCAAGTGTGACAGATTAGCTCCGACAGCAGGATGTTACTTTATTTCCGTGTCTGTGATAGCGTCCTAATGTTGAATGATAATGTCCCCTCCCTGTGACGAGTCGCTACACTGGCAGGGTGATCACAGTGTAACTCAACTTATATTAGACCAGACGGAACTCGCATCATTCAACACATTTAAAGCGATGTGTGTTTCTGTCATCTAAGACTTGTTTTCCATCACTTTCTTGCTGAGTGCATTTTCATGTTTAGCTGCTGTTTGTCTTGGCGGCTTGAAAGGAAAAGTTGGAGGAAGTAAGCGGATGATCTCCAAGGATCACGCGGGTCTGCATTTGGACCATTTGCTGCCAGCTTTGTTTAAATTTATCTTTTGTGTGTGTACCGGCAAGTGTATATGCATCAGTGTGTGTGTGTGTGTGTGTGAGTTACGCAGCAGGAGTTTGGGAGGTGTGTTGGCAGCAGTCATACCCCAATTATCCTGCTCACTGTTGTAACCCCTTCACCTCTCCACCTATGAAGTGTGAAACATTTGGAATGTGTCTTCTTGGAAAAATTGGGGCAAGATTCACATACATTTTTCTATCCCGTTACATAACTGTTTCAATCAGTTTTTTTAATACGTTTTTTTCAAAAGCATGGCTTGAAATATCTTAGAAATAGCATAACCTAAATCTCTGTCCCTGTCCTTTCACAGATTTATCATGAGGCTCATCCTGTTGACTGTTTCGGTGCTGCTCCTGGTGGTGGGAGAGGGGGCTGCAGACAGAATCCTGTCCAGGAGGACCAGGAGGGAGCTTGCCAGTCCTCTCCACGTTGGTGGTATCAGGGACCCGTTTGGCTCGTACTGCCAGAGGAGAGGAGGCTGCTGCCCCGGCAGAGACGACCTGTGCACGGTGCCCTACCTGGACACCATCTGTTACTGCGACCTGTTCTGCAATCGCACCGTGTCTGACTGCTGCCCTGACTTCTGGGGCCACTGTTTAGGCGTGCAGCCACCTTTCATTGGTATGTACGGGTGTGTGACTGGGGAGGGGAGTTGTTGGAATTAGTTAATCTCATTCAGAAAGCAGCAGAGAGCCCCACGGAAAAGCTCAGTGCTGGACCACAATGCAAAGCAGCATGACACCGAAAAATGAATTACAATTATGCCCCCACTTGCTCCTAAACTCAAAAGAGAGAAACGTGCTTAAGATTGGGACTGTACAAAATTATGGGGTTTGGGCAGGAAGGACTTTTCTTTATTTAAAAGCAAGACAGAAATATTATGGCAAACATAACAAAATGCTGAAAATACAATCACTATTTCGCAGTCACACAGCTGCTGCCAGGCCAGTAAATGCAGAATAAAGGAGCGACTGTATGCTGCTTATACTAGGGATAACTTTCAGTCAGTAACCACCAATTAGCTTCATATGTGTAGTGTTTCTCATAAGGGGCAAATTGTTTCGATGAGCTCCTTGTTTGAATTTGATGATGATAAAAAAAAAAGCAGTGAAATGAGAGACAGGACTTGTGTCCTTTTACATATGGCCAAAAACACGTTCACATCTTTTTGACGTGAATCTCTTTTTCAAAATGAAAGATTGAAATAAAATAAAGATAAAGAGTAAGAAAGAAAGACTCAAAAAAGTCAGACAATTTCCTACTTAACCTTTCAGGAAAAAATTGAAATTACACTGACCCTAACCCTGTCCCCCTCCACTAATTTTCATACAGTCCCTAAGTAGATGATTTAAGATTCAGCAAATTTTCTCTGACTACCTAAATGTTCAGTTTTTTGACACTTTACACATTTATAGTACCATTCTTTTTAGAGTAGAGGTGTAAAATGTCCTATCGACAGCAGAGGCCTACCTGAGAACAGAGCAGGGAACAGTAGGCTTCTTATTAACCCAGACAGAGGGAGGGTGGACGGAAGGATGAATGGAGGTCAGGAGAAAGAATGTGGACTATGTGGAGGGGAGGGAGAGACAGGCAACGGGGGTAGGATTTGAGGGGGGTCCTCCAGGTATGTATTCCCTGAGCAACAAGGTAGGCGGATCACGGGGCGGGACATGCACGGTAATGCATGTTTGAGAACGTGCACACATGAGCGCAGCCAGACATGCACACACACATTGGACTGCACAGTCATGTGAAGTCTGGAAGAAAGCCCTGGCGCTTCAAAAGGAAGGAGGCGACAGATGTTTACAATGGGTCTTTTCTCTTATCGCTACGCTCCAGTCACATATTGTTGTCATCTGTAACTCAACATTCAATGCTCTATTCGGATGGACTTTGCTTGTTATGTTTTCAAAGTTGGGATATCATTTTGAAATATTCACTACCAGTGGAGTTAAATATAGAAAAAAAAATGTACACACAGAAAATATCACAACCGCCCATTACACGAAATCATGTACTGACAGTACAGCAGTCTCCTCTAAATAAAACTTGCACTTCAGCTTTGCAATAAATGAGTTGTGATAGACTGGGTGAGACAGCTGTGGGGTGAGGGGGGTGTGTGTCAGAGGGCCTCAGTCATAAATCACACTATCTGCTCTGGGCGTTACACCAGAGGCCAGGAAACCTACTCGTGCTGTAAATTTCCATATGAAGTTTCCACTGACAGCACCCTGAGCTTATAGATAAACTTCAGTGTGAGCCTGTCACCAAGTCGCCGTGATTTGCACAATCTATAAGGTCCAAAATACACATGTAATAGGTCAAATTCATTGAAAAGTAATGCTGCGTCACTCCTGGATCATTTTTCGTGGTTTGTGATAAGGCAGAGTGGATTTAACCTCACCACTGCAGCTCACTTGCCAATACATTTTCTTGTTCTCAATTACCATTGTAATGTACTTTCCCTCGATCTCACAAGAGGTGGTGAAGTCGAGAGCGATCCTGTTAAAGCATGACGAGGGCCTAGGAAGCCTGGGAAGCCAGGAAAGAAGCTAACGCCACATTCCTATGCTGGATTACTGGAGCTCAGAGCTCTTTAGACCTCACATATTCTGTGTACACACGCATACACGGACCCACACATACTGCGCTCACATGGGGGGGGTACTGTTAATGCTTTTTATCGTGGTTGCAAAGTGAAAGACTATGTGCCAGTGTGTTTGCATTATATTAGGCGTGTGTAGGTCTTCTTCTCTGTGTCTCGCTTGTGTCTCTATACTTGAGGCTGCGCATGGCTTTGTGTGAGATTAGTGGTAAGATCCGTATTGTTTAGCCACATCAAATCTGTATATATTAAGATGCCTCTCTTTGTCTCCTCTCAGGCACCTGTGAAAGAAATGGAAACAGGTTCTTTACAGGGCAAACATACAAGGAGAACTGCAATTTATGGTATGTAAACCCCTCTTACACTTTTGTTTTTCGGCCTCCCAAACACTGGGTTTTTCCTCTGTCGTATTGCGTATCTTAAAATTTGAAAAATAATTTCCCCCCTCACCTTTTGACTGTTTTTTCACGTTTCTTCTACTGGTTCTGTCCCTTCTCAAGACCCAGGAGAGGCTGATACTAACTGAATTATTCAAATCCCAAGATGCCATAT
The DNA here is from genome assembly GCA_016785225.1 of Psettodes erumei. Lineage (NCBI taxonomy): Eukaryota > Metazoa > Chordata > Actinopteri > Pleuronectiformes > Psettodidae > Psettodes > Psettodes erumei. Next base: position 3,424,917 of record JAFBJZ010000408.1, read on the forward strand.
TTTTTATGGATTGCTCCATCACAAGAAATTTAAAAAAATAGTTGGCACACTACTAGATTTGATGCTGACATACAGTCCTTGGAATTCTGAAAACTTGTGGGATCTGCACTGGAATTTAAAGTCAAGTTTTGTGGGAGTGCACAATATGTGTGTAAACGGCATGTGTTTCTAATGATAAAGCCACTGGTGGCTTTATGGAGAGATATATATTTTTGAATCCTTGTTTTGGGTGGAACTCTCACATCGATCACATCATCTTCATACACAAACACACTGCACACACACATACATACTGTACACTCAATATCCTAAATCTTTGTCTGTAATGGATTTTTTATTTTGACTTGAATTCCGTTCAGCTGCCTCGGTTTCAAGGTCCTGATAATTTTGTATGCTGCCTCACTCAGTCATGGCTTAGACGGGACTTTTGAATAGAACCAATATATATATATAACAGCACTATAATAAGTACTCTTAACAGCAGGAAAAACAAATCTTTTTTGAAGACAATCTTTTTTGATGACTTTAGAAATGCCCATAACCTCTATACAGATGCCATGGTTAGATACCCATAGTTTTGTCTACAAATGCTGAGACAGAGTGCTGTTCACAACAGTTATGCATGACGATCAGCTAACAACTGGCTCAGCAGCAGCACTGTTGTGTTTGCCAACACCAACACCAATAGCGTCTTTCATGTTGCCCACTTAGTGCCATGATAAAATGATGAAACAGATTTCCTGTTGCGCCCCTGAACTGCCCAGATACACAGTAGATAGAAATCCCTCTCCTCTAATGCACAATATTGAGCCTGGATATTGTGATGCAGAGCTCAAGTGACTCCTTAAGCAGATTTCCTCGATAGGGCCACATCATTTTTCCACTTCAGGGATACTGATTTTACTGGCAGCTCTTCGCTTTATGGCCTCGGCATGAAGTTAAGAGGCCCTAAAAACAGCTCTCAGTGTAAGCAAAGTACTTTTATCTCTGTGGCCGTCCACGCCCTGAGGCCAACCATGCTGCTGTTTTAATTTTTTAATTTTTTTAATGGTATTGACAACAGTCACGGAGACACATTCACACCAGTCCTTGAGAGAGCTGAGGGGTGGTGATGCAGGGGAGAGTGAAGGCAGAAAGAAGGGAAACTGAATTCCTCACCTCTCCTCCACCGTGGTTTCTCGCAGCTGTGTCATTTGATGTTCCTCAAAGGCCCGTACGTGCATACGTGTGTGAACATGCACACATGCAGGCAAATGTTGATTCAGCACCCATTTGTACATCAGTACTGTATTTAGTTTCATTAAAAAAAATGAACTCACTGGGGCTGTTTGTCGTGACATGACCGACCCCAAACCAGGCTGACCCCGCTGATCTCCACATCATCCACTTTAATCCTCCTAGCTGTTCGAATCCAGTAGCTGCTGCGTCAGTCTGATAGGCCTGAAGTCTGACTCCTGTCAGGGCAGCTCAGTTACATTTGCCCTTGGGGTGTAGATAGGCGAGGATAAAAGTTGATAAATGGCGGGGCTGATATTTCATCTTGAGACAAGACTTGTGGAGATCGAGCAAACACCAGTTGCGTGGTTAAAAATAGCCTCCAGTTTTCCCGGTCGGCCAGAAAGCAGCATTTGTGTGCTAACTCCCCCCTTTCATCGCCAAACAAAAGAGCGTTATGCACATACGCTCTCACACGTGCTTGTTAAGGCAATACACATGGGCGCTCGAAAAATTGCACCACAACTCTGGCACACACAATCGCACTCCCTTTTCCTGCTCCCGCTCTCTTCACTTATTAATTTCCCAGATGTGCATCCTCCCACCCTCTCAGTAATCATGACGGGAGGAGCAGTAGGAGGAAGACGGGGCTTCCGGGTTAGTGTTGACAGTCAGAGCTTCCTATTTTCCCTCCAAAGTCTCTCACTGGCTGCGCAGGAGCCCCTCTCACACTTTAACCTGTACACATCTTATGTGTCTTTATTTTGTATTAGAAATGTGAGCACTGCACCAAAACATTCAATTAATGTATGTGCTTTCACATCAGTGTCAAAATAGTCTCTGCAGTAGCTTGAAATAACTGTCTGTGTGTGTGTGAAGATGCACCATGATAACGGTGACAGTCTTTTGTTGTGTTAATGGCATCTCCAACTGAGGCCTTTTCCTCCCTCAGCTGTTGGCATCCTGATAACGTTTTATCTCTGATCTGAACCACGGCGCCTCCTGCTTGCGCCGGCAATCTACAAGGAGAGTAACTACCGCAGCAATGATTTGGGGCAGCTGTGCTTCGTCTGCTTGTACTGCACTTCAGATAGGAGGACGGCCAGCAGACAACTTTTGCACATTGTTGTGTAGTTTCTCAGATGGTGTAGGAGCGTCATATCACCCAGGTGTGTCTATAGTTTCGTATGTGGGTAAGCTTGTCTTCAATAGGGAGTGTGACGGGGAATGTAAAATATGGCCTCCCACTGTGCTCACAGACCCTTATATTTCATTTTAAGACACACTCTTTCCCCCGTCTCCATAAACCTGTCATTATGCCTGTCCCCGCGCGCGCGTGTGTGTGTGTGCGTGTGTCCAGTAGTGTTACTGTGTGAATTTATTGTCCTTTTTGACCCGGTGGCACAGAGCTGCATGCCTGCGTTCCTGCTGCTGATGCGGATGGAGAAGTCAAAGGTCACTGTCTCTTTCCTCTAATCAAAACCAGCAGACGGTCCTCTGTGGGACGCTGGGTTAAAGACACACAGGTCTAAAATCCTTGCCAGTGCATGTGTGTATATTTGTATGTAGGTGTGTTTGTACATGGACTCAGAGATCCAGCAGGGAGGAGTGTAGTTTGAGAAGTGATACAGAGCCAGTGTGACGAAAGGGGAATTTGTCCTCTTCATCGTTCTGTATGTGTGTGTGGTAAATTATCTTCCTGGAAAGGTTCCCTACTCTGTAAACATGATGTCTAATGTATACTTTATGGATTGCAGCCCACACGTGCTTGAGTGGGGAAACACCCCATTATTTCTCTCAAATTGACGGTCCTTATAATATTCCAGAATCAGTCCCTGGCCCCTGGACAGTAATTCATAACCACTTTACACTCAGTTTGTATGCTTAGCAACTTAAGTTAATCGGGAGGTTTTGTTGAGATCAGTAATTTTTCTTTTTCAAGAGAAACATGAGAACAAAAATATTTACAGAAGCTAATTTCATAATGCACCCAGGGGCGAAGCTTAAATAATTTATCCACGGAGCTTGAATATTGCTGTGAACACGCTGTCAACAAACTGACAAAACACCACAAGAGCTTAAAAGTTTCTTAAGAGGAATGAAAGAATCTAGCTTGACAGATGTTTGTTATTCAGTTGAAAGACATATAATAGCCACTGAGTTTAGCTTAACATTAGGACTTTTTAAACTTGTACAGATTCAAAAAACAAACAAGGTCTAACCTGTCAGACATAAAACCTGACTCACAAATTGGGTTAGGAAAACCATGTATGTATGAACCCTACAATTAGTCTGTATTATTATATAGAATATGAAGTTCTCGTGGCACAGGCAACAGTTTTGTTTTGTTTTGTCCAGACAGCTTTATACTTTGGAGCTATAGGGATCGAAATGTTCTGTAAATTGTCAATGAATGGCCAAAACAAGATCAATTCAAAGAAACATTTTGTGCAGTAACAGTTTTAATCATTTACCCTGATGTGTCAGCACAGTGCTTGCGCCTCTCTCTCTCACGGGCACACACACAACGCTCTATTTTTGAGCTTCCCCAAAGTAAATATCTGAACATTTTCATTAATATCCTGTTAGCTTATCTCCTCTGTCATCTTTCTCGAAATCTCCGTTCCCCCTGACTAAAGAGGGAGTTCTGCAGCCGTAAAAGGATGAATGTTCCGTTTAGTTTAACATTTACTTCTCTTTAGTGACATTCTTTCCTCAGTTAATTTCTTATTTGGGAATTCCTTTGAGCTTCTGCATATTTGTCCGTGTGATGCTCTTTCCATTTTAGCTCCTGACGTCACTGGCCTTTGCATAAATATGGAAATTGAAGCTATTCTAATGCTAATGCCTTTTAATGGTCATGTCTCTTTGGCCATACTTTCTGTCTCTCCAGTACATGTGGGACCTTGGGACGATGGGAGTGTGAGCAGAACGCCTGTCTGATTGAGCCTGACATGATCCATGCCATCAACAGAGGAAACTACGGGTAAAATACAAATACATAAAGACACAATACTTAGGCATATCATGCTCACAAACGAGTTCTCTGTGTTTTCAACAACTTTGTTTTTTTTAGGTGGAAGGCAGCTAACCACAGTCAGTTCTACGGCATGACTCTCGACGAGGGCATCCGGTACCGCCTGGGCACGCAGAGACCCTCCAAGACTGTTATGAACATGAATGAGATCCAGGTACAGGACAGTCCTCATCCCTGAAAGGGAATAGTTTTATAGGATCTAAATGACCAAAGGTACCAAAAAGAGAATATGTGTGTGGTCAAATTCCTAGACACAAACTTTTTCTCGTTCAAGTGCCCTTGAGCAAGTCGTGAAATCCTTGCCACCGCCGGTACTACTGTTTTGTAGCTGACCTCTGACATCTGACCTCGCTTTTAAAAGGTAGCAAGAGAGAAGAAATGTCCAGAAAGAATATCAGATTACTTATTGCCAGTGGCTATAACCTCCTACACCTCTTTAAACCTGCATTTCCCATTGAAATACTTTGAAAAAAAAAGCTTACATACATTACATATTATGCAACCTGTCTTCCCTCTTAAAAATTTGAGTGTGTGCCATACTGTATGCGAGGGAGGACTGTGTGTGTAGCCGTGGGGAATGTGTGTGTATGTTGGGGGTGTAGTAACAGGAAGTTTTAGCGACAGGTGAAAATGCAGAAAAAATGAGAACTGTTACAATTGTGTCGTGGCTTTTGACTTCTTTAAAATCTCCCTCATGCTTCCTGTTCATGTTTTGACTTGCGATATGCGGGTTTTTAAAAAAAGATGTATTACGAGGGAGCGCTCATCAAAACATTTCCCGTTCAATTATGTTAGCTTGTGGGTACGCGACGGTGTCTCCTCCTGGAACCTCGACCCACTCCGTTCCGCTCAGCCTTTGTTTACATTTTACCCAGACAGATTACATGAGACAGAACCAAAACATCAGACAGAGAAGATGGAGGGGATGGTGGCCTTCCTGGAGAATAAAGAGCTACCCCCTCTCACCTCCTCTTCTGTCCTCCATCCCATTCCCTCATCCATCCATCCTCACTCAACCCTTTATATCTCCAGGCATTCCACGACTTCTTCCACCTGAAGAAAGAAAAAAAATCCTCCCCCTCCTTCTTCCACTGTCAGCGTGTCCCTACCTGTGCCAGGAACCAGAACAGAGCCTTGTAGCCCATTCATAAATCTCTCTCCCTCTCTCTCCTTTCCTGTCTGTCTGCAGACTCCTGTGTCCAATCCAAAAATTGGAAACTTGACTTATTCCCCACATACACGAACACACATGGCACCTTACTCTTGCAGCCATTTCTCCTCTTTTATCAACCTTTGAGCTGAATCGCTTCAGGTGTCTGAATCTTTGCACTTTGACCTTCGGCAGCTACAAATCTCTGACCAGCAGCACATTCCTGAGCTGTGTATCAGGTGGCCGTCTGTGCTCTGAATACCTCACTGTTTAATCAGAGGAATGCAGCCCGGGTAGCCTGGCTCTTTGTGAGCAAGAGGAGAAGCAAGTTGTACAGCAGCGCGTGCTCCGTTATCGCACATAACTGGGAGATTAGGAGAGCATCCAACCTCGAGTGGAGACTAATAGATTGAGCATGTTTGGCATCTGAGAAAACACCTGGGAGTGAATGTTGCGAAGATATTTGCACCCCATCACATCCTAATTAGGATTTATCATCACAGTGATATTAATGCCCTGAATAGAGACGGATGCCTCCCTGAATACCTTGAGCTCAGCTGGTCCGAATGACGCACTCGGATTTTACACTGATGTAACCAAATGGCTTCACAGAGTGGACCGGGTTCAAGGTTTCCTCTCTGTTCTACAGCGTCAGAGATTGACTCTTCGCCAAATGTTCCCAGTCGCCTGTGAATACATCCCTTCTCCTGCAGGGTTGATTAACAGACTTGCGTAACCTGCCTGTGATCCAGACTTGTCGTACAAAGCCATCCACAAGTATTTTAATTGCAGTCGTGAGTTTGTGTACTGTTGTGGGCAAACAGTTCCTCTGCGCTGCCATCACACCACATTGAAACAAGCCCCACTGCTGCAGCTTGACTCTGGTCGGTGTAACTGCTGTTTTCCCTGTTTTGCTCAAAATCCCCATTTGACATGTCAACCCATCAGTCAAGATAATAATTGTTTTCGCTGAGAAATATTAATGTTTTCTCAGTAAAGGCATTCTTGTGAGAGTGCAAAAGTGTTTAAGCCCTAAGCAAATAATCTTGACTTGAATTTTGCACTGAAGAAGGGCTGTATGAACTGCCTTTAACTTTTTCTCACTCTTTCCCTCTTGTCAGATGAACATGGATCCTCAGAGTGACAGTCTGCCACCCTACTTCAACTCGGCAGAGAAGTGGCCAGGGAAGATCCATGAACCACTGGACCAGGGCAACTGTGCAGCCTCCTGGGCTTTCTCAACAGCATGTAAGTTCTGAAGGGAATTCAGTGTATAGGGAAATAAGGGATACCATTATAAATGCCTTTTGCCTGCACACATTGTAACATTACTGATCCTTATGCCCAGCTGTGGCCTCGGACAGAATCTCCATCCAGTCGATGGGTCACATGACCCCCCAGCTGTCGCCCCAAAATCTTATTTCCTGCGACACTCGCAACCAGGGAGGCTGTGCAGGGGGCGCATCGATGGAGCCTGGTGGTACCTCAGGCGCAGAGGGTGAGAACTTCCTCCTGAGCAAACCACAAGCAAAAGGACCACCACTCTAGGCAAATCAGTCATGGTGATGACTTGATAATAAATCTTTCACCCCCCCCACCCCCACCCCCCCCCCCCACCCCCTCGCAGTGTGGTGACTGAAGAATGCTACCCATATCGACCCCCGCAGCAAGCACCAGTGGAGGTGGGCCGCTGTATGATGCAGAGTCGCTCGGTTGGCCGGGGAAAGAGGCAGGCCACGCAGCGCTGCCCCAACACACACAACTACCACAACGACATCTACCAGTCCACGCCACCCTACAGGCTTTCAACCAATGTGAGCAGCGCACAAACACAACTCAGCAGCTATTTTTCTCACGCACTCATGTGTACCCGCTGCTCTTACATCTCTACACTTTGATGAGATCTCTGTACATTTTTTGGAACTTCCTTTTGCTACAGTGGACATAATCTCTCTCATGTGTTTTTATGTGCTTTTTCACCCACTCGCACACTTTCTTCATGCATACTTGACTGGCTTGCGAATGAACATGGGAATGTACAGGATTAAGTGCTCAACAGCACTCTCAGCACTGAGACCGCAGGTTTATTTTTATATGTTTTTCCAGCTTCCGTGGTGCAGGCAGTTAGTCAGTTTGGAGAAGGTTATAAATATAGTACAGAATTATGATGTAATCTACATATTAGTTTGATTCGGTTGTCTTGAAATATATTGGATACACATGGGAGTGAGTAAATTATTATTTATATATCAATTTACAATTTACAGTCTGCACTCTGGATATCATCATGGATAGTCAATATGTGCTATCATTTTAAGACTCCGAAGCGTATCTGGAATTACATGTCTCAGTTTACCTTCTAATATCAAATTACTCTGCTATTTACATGTCAGTATGAACTCATTTGATTCTTATTTAAAAGCCGGATGATTGGAAATTTGCAAAAAAATCTTCTTAAAAAATCGACTTCATGCAGAACGCACCTCTACCCTCCCTCATTAGCACAAAATATTGTGTATGGTAACAGTCACTGAAACTGTTTCCGGAAGCTGTCTCCACAGGCAGCTACCTGCAACTGCTCCAATTTAAAGTCAGTATCCGTCAGTGCTAAGCGACAGATAATGCCTCTCAAAATCATTACAGCCTGTTGTTTCTGTCTCCCTGTGGCCTGTGAAGTCAATAAATCAGGCATTAAGTCCAGAGGGCCCTGCTGGGCTCAATCTGGTTATCTGACTTTTAACATCCGGAGGGATGTTTTTCATCCTCTCCATTTCACTGGCATGTAATGATCTCTCTGTCTGTTTCTTTCTTTCTCTCTCTCTCTCTCCCCCCTCTCCTCCTCCTGCCTTTAACTCATTCCCTCTATTTTATCTCTCAGGAAAAAGAGATTATGAAGGAGATTATGGATAATGGCCCCGTTCAAGGTAAGGTGATGCCTTTTGTATGTGCGTGTGTGTTCATCTTATAGACCTGCTTGTAAAGAACACTTGAAAGTCAACATTTGCTCCCTAGCGAATGTTACTGTGCTCCCGAGGGTCACACAAATCTGTGTGCACTTTGGAGCCTTGTGCTGGTTATATGACTGAGGATGATGTCATGTTTGACCTTGTCACCCTGATGGTTTTGTCCTGGGTTTCAACTTTGACCCCAGTCACCTGGTCAAATTGATGGCCTTCTTGTCACTGTGGTTGAACTGACCTTCCCTTACAAGCCTGCCTGTCTGTCTGGTGCCCATCTGGACCATTGTCACGTACACTTGAAAAGAGAACTCACGTGGAGTTGTGTGTGTGTTAGTGGTAGTGCATGCCTGTGTGTGTCCCTCTGTGATACTCTATAAGCCCGTGCCAGCTTCTTGTTTTATTGTTTAGCAGTCCAGGAAGACTTATTGGCTTCATGTCAAGTTTCCCTTTTTGGCCTTTGAGTTTTTCTCTGACACAAAGGCACAGAGGTGTGTGTGTGTGTGTGTGTGTCATTGTACTTATGCATTGTGAGTTGCTGATAAGAATGTAGATCCACATAGTGTTCTTAGCCAGGGAACACTGGATTTAGTGCAGGATGATCTCCAAAAGAGGGAATTTCTGAGCCGTACATCCGAACCATTATTCCCACTAAGCTACAATAGGAAAAAAGTCCAAACACACAGTTCTCACACACACACACACACACGCACAGCTGTCCTGCTCAATGTCTGGGTGTGTGTGAGTCAAGAAGAAAATTAGAATTTGTTTAGTAAAAATAATATAATTCCTTTTAGATTAATCAAGGTTTGAGTAAGATTTTTATCTTTCCCATCCATAATTTAATCATCAGCCCTTATATAGTCATATTGTGTGTGTGTGTGTGCGCGCGCGTGCGTGCGTGCATGCAAGTTATATCCGCCTGCTAATTCTCCCTGCCTGTTTGTTCTTGCAGCTATTATGGAGGTCCACGAGGACTTCTTTGTCTATAAGAGTGGGATCTACAAACACTCTGACGTCAGCTTCACCAAACCTCCACAATACCGTAAACATGGAACACACTCAGTCAGGATCACTGGGTAAGTTACCAAAAATACAGTCACCGTACAAAAAAAAAGTAGAGGTATTCCTCCCTGCAGAAACATGATTAGACTCTTGGTGTTGAGGTTTTTGTACAGTCTCAGTTATCCACAGGAAAAATCAGCCACGTCTTCATGTGTCCCTTTTTTTCTCACTGCTGGTAAATGCTTAACGGATGCTCTTTCAGCACAAAAATAGTCTTATTAAGGATGAATCAGATTTTAATTCAACAGCTGCTGTTTTTAAGGCTTGATTCAAAGCTTCACTTGCACGTGTGTTTGCACACTGCCGAGAGCGTGCGTGAGGGAGACACACCTTGGCTCCACTCCTCCGTCTGCCCCAGTCTCCCCTATCTAGTAACTAGGGCGACCACAAATATGCAGGCGGGCAGACGGCTGACACACCTGGATTACCTGCTCCCACCCTCTGTCTCTCGGTACCCCCCCCCCCCCCACTCTGTGGAGTCTCCATCATCACTCCTCGGCCGGCCGTCTGACTCGCTGACAGTACCGCTTCCTCTTTTATTGTCTTCACCCACATCCAAGCCAAAATACTCTTGTTGTCATTGACTCTTCCCAGACAGGCAGGTAGCTGTTTGCTGCTGCTTTTATGTTATGCGTGGAGGGCAGCGAGAGGCCTGGTGAGGGGTTCTGACCTGTAAGAAGTCATAAACATCCTTTTTACTTGCAAATATATGACAAGCCTCTTCTCAATCAGTCATCCAGCTGGTTTTGAAGTGTGTATATTGCGACAATGATACGTTGCTGCTCACTAGTCTCACTTTCCAAATTAGAGAAATGAGCAGCTACCTTGTTATGGGCCTATTACGGAGGCTAAAGGAATGTGTGTTTATGAGCATTTGACTGTGCCTCAGTACCTCAGCGTCTGAGCTTGTCTCTGCTTTGAAATGCGGTTTCTGAAATTACAAAAACTCCAGACAGGGGGAGTTCAGCGCTGTGATAAAAGCAATCTCCCTGCTTTTATCTGATTGGCCATAAATGAAGACAAAATACAACCCCTTTGCCGGTCCCCTTGTTCATGTGCATGTTCCTGTGCATGTGTATATTTCATAACATTTCATTTTGTGACATAATATGTCATGTGTAGGCATGTGTATGATAAACCCTCCAACCTGTACTTAGCTTGTTTAAATCACATACCTTCAGGAGCACGCGCTGTTCTGAAATATCTAGTGGGAAAACTGTGGACACTCATGTTTGCTCACTACGCTCATGTCAGGATCACATCTCCGTGGACTGTAATTACATCGCTACATCCTCATTTTTATCATAACCTGTGGAGGCATGCATGGTGTGAGAAGGTGCTGAAGATGAAAATTTAACAGCTTCCCTGAATGCCTCCTGCTCTTCCGCTCCTTCTACTGAGACTGTGATTACTCCCCAGTCGCTGTGCGAGTGGATGTACCAGTGACATGGGTTTAGGGATGGATGGAGCGCACAGGCCAGGGGGTGGGGGTGAACATAGTGTTTTGAGCCCAAACCTGCCAGCCACAAGCATCAGTGTGTTTACACAGGCCAAATCCCATAGCGGTGCGTTCCTTTAAGCCCAGGGCCTGGGAAAGTTTGTGGAAAGAGTATTGAGGTCCACTGTGGTGGAAAGGTCTTTGTCTGGGCCGCTGATCCTGACTGCACCGGACAGAGAGAGGGGGATCAGTCCCCCGGAGAAGAGGTCAGGGGTGGGCTGAGGGGCGTTTGGGGAAGGGTGGGGCACGTGGGCACAGCGGTATGCCCATCATTGTCCCCGTCTGAGCAAGTGAGCTGATTGGAGGCCAAATTAGAGATCAGCAGTGGTCCGATTCTGTCTGGCTCAGTCCATACCAATAAATATGCAGGCATGCATGCATATGGGATCATCACGCAGACATATACAGGTGCGTGTGTGTGCCTCTTCCACACAAACACAAATCCCACCCCTCCGCTTTATTTCAGAGTGTAGCTGGCATTTGCCGTTTACACAGCTGTTTTGACTATGTCTGCTTTAGCTCAATGTCACGTCTGACTTCAGTCGGGGAACCACTGGGTAATAAAGTCATCTGCTGATAGAAGCTTGGTGCTATCTGCCAGTGTTGTGGTGGCGGGCTTCTGATTTGGCAGAATCTGAGACAAGCCACTCGATTTCCCAGCATTCCTTTCCCTTATAAAAGATAACAAGCGATTGGGCGCTGGGGGTCTCTTGGGAAATGAAAGGCACAGAGTCCAAAAACAGGATGGGAATTGGCTTTGGGAGAATGTTTTGATCATGACGAGCAGAGACGAGCAGGCGTCTAAAAGTTGGCAGCTTCTAGGTCAAGACGAAAGTGCAAGGCATGATGGGAATTTATGGACCTTGGCCAAGGTTTCCTGAGAACAAAGCTGCTGGCAAGGGAGAAGGGTAAAGATAGGTCTCTAAATTCAGAGTTACATGTGTATTTGTGTTTCATGTTGTTGGCGTTGTTGTCTGCTGCCCGTGCAATGACAGGACCAAGGCAGCATTCACTTCCTTGTAACCTCCCCTCTCCTTCCTGTTTCATGTGTTATGAGTATGGAAATAGCAGAGGAAAAGGGAAATTCCGTGTCCTCTGTAATGGAATGATGTAGGAGTGCAACTAGGCGGTGTCCAGCCATAAATATTCCCCTTTCAGGATGTCGTTAGCAAGATGAAACATTCCTTTTCTTTTCCCACTTGAACACAACATATACCCCTTCCTGCTTCAGTCAATCACTGATGCCAAGTGTGTCCAAGTAAACATATTTCTGAGAAGTGTGGCACGATTGTAGGAAATCCTCCCTGCTTTAAAAATAACTGGTGCTACTCTGACACAGCTGATTTGTTGTATTTTCGAGGATGTCATGCTTACCTGTAGTTTGGCTCTTCGCTCTCATGCGTGTTGAGTAACCACCCTCTCCGCTTTGTGCACCAGGTGGGGCGAGGAGAGAAACTTTGATGGAACATCAAGAAAATATTGGGTGAGCGCACACATTCATCTTTTTTGACCAAAATGTACTTGAACATTGTTGAACAACCCTTTCCAAATTTGCTCTTATTTTATTAGAAAAATGGAAAGATTTCAAGTTCACATTAGCTCTTGGTTGGCTTGAAACATTGTAATTGTTAGTAGAAATTTAATTGACAAAGCTGAAAATACTGTATTTTGCCTGAAGTGCAAAAATATGACCAGGTGTACCCATTCTGAAAATCAACACCAATCTAATCTACAGTTACTTTGACTCTATTTTAAAATACATTTCCTTTCCAGATTGCTGCCAACTCCTGGGGAAAGAACTGGGGGGAGAACGGTTATTTCCGCATCGCTCGGGGAGAAAATGAGTGTGAGATTGAGGCGTTTGTTATTGGAGTGTGGGGCCGGATCACAATGGAGGACATGCACAACCATCACCACCACCATCGTCGCAGACACATTTAGAGACAAAGCCGTTGTTCATTTGTTTTTTTTTTTGTTTTTTTAAAAATCCCACCTACAGTCAGGTTTTACCTAAGAAGAGAACCTGCAGAGTCTGAAAACTTCATTACTTCCCCTAATCCACCATGCTGGCTGGGACAGCCACCAAATCAACCCCCAGAGCTCCCGAACCTTCTCTTTTTTACACCTTACTTTATTCTGGAAATCAATACAACCCTCTTCTCCTCCACCTTTTCCCAACTTTCCAATCATAACTCAAGGTTAATGGCACCAAAAACAAAAGAAAAAAATGTAGCTAAAATTCTATTGCCTTGCAATTAAGCACCTCAGGTACCGACTGTTCCAAAGACAACACCTCCCAGAATCCTCAGCGCAATATCTGGTAGAACATGTTCATGTCACAGCTGCTGATGACAGGAGGAAATGCTCAATCTGATCTTTATATGTTTTCATGTGTCAGCCTGAATCTTTAGTCTCCTCTAACTCTAAATACTGAATCTGCATTGACCCAATTACACAGGGACATCTTGGAAAAGAGGAAATCTGAGAGCCACATTATTAGATGTCAGACCCTTTCAGAGAGACACACCCAGCTTAACTCTGTAACACGATAATATATCACAGATGACCATACTGACATTTACCTGTCAGTTATACACAGGCACAGTTTGACCCGTTCCCTCAATTGTAGGCAGGACACTTTTGTATAGAGTTAGTAGCTGCAGGCAGTAGAGTTTCTCACACATTCCAGTAACAATGTAGAATCTAACACCGGAAACACAAAGAGTCTGATTACCCCCCCACACACACACACACACACACACACACATCACCACCACTACATTGGAATTGGCACCGTGATGTGATAACGAAACAGGCTAAATCCGTCTGTTCTGGTGAAATAAATCATTTTTCAGCCAAGCAAGATGAAAAAATAAACTCACCATGAGCCAATGAGAGAGAGATATAAATAAAGTGATGCTACAATTCCTGACCCCCACCCACTCATTCAAAAGAAAAACACAAACACTGATGCCTTAAGAAGTCGAAAAGATTGAAAGGATTAAGAAACAGTTGTTCTGACCCACTGCAAAAGAAGGTGTTTGTGTAGGGTAGTCTTAAATTTGCTCTGTTCTGTGTACACTGTTACAATTTGAGCTGAAGATATTTTTTTCGTTGCAGTTATATTTTAAAGTTTTATTTTACTACTTGTTTTACGATGTACTGTATTTAGTAACTTTTATAACACACTCATCACTCAGTTGCTTTTCTGCTTCTGTATAGCTGCAGTTGTTCAATCGGAGCGAGGACGATGAGGGGGATACTGCTGCTAAATCCAGTCTGTGCTACAACATTTGTCTTTAGTTTGATGCATTTCATATGTAATAAACATGTAAAGCCACCTCTGCACTAACCCTGAATCACCAGTTCAAATCACACAGGTTGCATATAAGCTGTTGCGCTTGGTATGTTCTATTTTTTTTATTATTATTATTTTTATTGTGCTCTGCTGAAAATTTAACATGTTGCAACTTATCAACCCCGTACCTATCTTTGCATTACAGTGACATAGAGCTTTATGATGTCTTTATTCCTACAGATTGTGGGCTGATTGAGGGATTTTTACATCTTTTTCAAGCACAGCCTCGCTTGAAAAGGAAAACGCAGTGTATTATTACCACTTACCTTAAATTACATCCTGCTGTGGTTCAACTGTCACTTCAAAAGGCTTTTCTATTTGTATATCATCAGGTTTCGAGGTCTTTAAGTCCTTGTGTTGTCTCCTTCGGGCACTGATAGACTTGAAAGCAAAGAGAACTGCCTGGATGGACATGTACTGTGCGATGTAGTGAAGGGGCAGCACGAGTGAAGGGAATGATTAAGAGCAGGATGCACACCAGGTTTACAATAAATGACAATACACAGGAGACAATGTGAAACTGACCTCTTTGACCTGAGGAGGAGATCTTTAAAAGTGTCTTTTCATTTGTGGTCAAGTTCCGTTACAAGCGCAAAAAAAGGATTAGTGGACAAAATGTTAGTAACTAGACTGGTTTATGTTACTGTGTCACAGTCCTCACTGGCAGAAGTTGGAAAGCCAAACATTAATTTATACATGATATGTCGTGACCTCCTTGCTTCAGAGCAGCATCAGTGTGAGATGACTGATTTTTTTTATTTGTGGGCCAAAGCAGGGTCATATTCCCTAAATGCACCTTTGAACTGAGATGACCCTAGCCCCATTATAAATCATATAGCTAAGATCATCTTGGCACTGAGATGCTTTTGACAAAGGGAGGCATACCTACAGTGCAACTGGTGCTTAACGGGGCCTGAGAAAATCAGACACAGACTCAGAGTTTTTTCATGCAGAAGAAGTAGTAGAATCTGACCAAAGCTGGAATCATTTTGTTTCCACTCTGCAGAGACATCTTGTTGTCAGTGTTCGTCTTTTTTGCACGCATTGTGTTGGATTAAGGAACATTCAGGCTCATTTTTAGTTTGGACCTAAATGCTATATATGACAATGAGTATGTATAAAAGATATGTTAACAATAAAGCCTACTTTATTACTGAAAATTCTCTGCAAAACCCATATCTATACCATAGAAATTAATGTTACCTTCAGCCAAACAGTTTTCTCCAACTTAACAACCTCTCCTCTACAAACTCCCTAGTCGCAGCAAACATCCGCTCAGAAGTTGTGTATTTTATGTAAAATGAACCACTTCACTGATGTGTCACTGATGTGTAGACTTTATTTATGACAAGATGTGTAAATTATATACGTTTATTCTTCTGTGTTTTCCTGTGCAATGTTTTATTATCTCTCTGCCTCTTGTATTGTGTGCACTAAATGCAATACCACATTTCGTGTTCACTTGTGCAGCACAATAAAGTCTTTCCAAAATCACACACATTTCTAGCTAGTATCTTGTGTCGAAAGACGGCATGATCATCAGGAAAAATGCCTGTTATAGCACGGTGCTAGAGAAGCAGTGTTAGTCTTAGGAACATTAAGGATCAGTGAATGGTTGCTCAGTGAGAGAAGCGGATTTAGCCGGTTGGGATGACAGCAGTTTCTCTAAGGTCCTGCTGTGTCAGCATAGCTTTCCATCACTAAATGCATTAACTCTGCCCACCAGTCAAATACATTCATACTTAATAAATGGATAAACTGTATACTGTATTGATATACCTTTTGTAGTTTGAAATTACTGTATTCACATAGCACTTAAGCTTTTATAAATTTGTGGTGTCGGGCAGTGTGTATATTTGTATCGTATGCATGACCCAATGATTTAAAACTTCACTTGTTCATTCATAGAAGCATGTACAAACACACCTTAGACAGACAAACTAATTGTGTCACTCTGCTTGCATCTAAATTCTTCATCATAACAGAAAGATTCATGGTAGAATTCTTGTTATATTTTGTACATGTTTGCATCAAAAATTAAATCTCCAAAAATGGATTCAATTAAGTAATTTTCTTGAAAATAATCTCATCTCCACTCTCAGGACAATGCGTGATAAAATACAATTTCCACTGATTCCTTTCCTTTCATTCTGTATTAATTTGCATGTGTTTGCTTGTTTTGCAGGTCTGTGGCTCTGTGTCTCACATAAACACCTGGATGAACATCTGCCTCAGAGAGGGACACTGTTCTAGCCTGGAGAGCGGACACCCCCCTGTTTGAAGTGAGAGAAATTGCAGGCCTGTAAAATTAGCCATATTGAGCAAATAGCCACATATATCAACTCAGTCAAAGTCAGTGAAAAATAACAGGTGTTCTCGCTGACACCATGTCCAACAAACACTATGGCTAACAGAAGGGTGAGCGGCACCCGTTGTGTCTGCTTTGGAGGGGTGACCTTAACCTTGCATTCCTGAATCGAAAAACTTCTGTGAAACTGATGAGCTATGAGCATTGCTCAATGTAAGGTGCATTTCAACTTTCAGTACAAGTTAGGACTGGGCACTTAATGCTCGAAACACGTGCATGAGAATGTCTTACTGCATTAATACAACTACTATTGTGTTCTGTTGTGGAAATTAGATGATGTTTTTAGGTAAAACATGCTGCAATCAAAATACACGACTGGCAATTTGATTCCCCTCTTTTAGACCAAATAACATTTCAGGGCTCCAGATGTTATATGATACTTTTCAAGATATTGTTTCAGTGGGATTTACTCAGCTGATGAAAAGAGCAGGGCTTCATCCTGGAAACTTTTAATACTTTTTAATCATTTACTATAATACTTAATGAAAATACACCAATACAAATTAACAGACTTTTCAGAATTCACTTAGTGATTTAACTCCTCAGCTTTTATGACCCCAGTGTTGTAAACTTCCCATTGTGGTTCTCCACAAAACAAATATTATGAATCAGTTAGTTTATTGGCTAGAATGTGAAAATGTGCCAAATTGTCCCACAGGCTCTTAAAATCTGGCCTTGGTCAAAGCATTACAGTTGGCCATGAAAGAATCTGGAGAAAACAACTCAATATCACAGAGCTTATCTCTTCACAGCAGCTACAGGGACCAAGTATGGAAACTTGGATCAAGGGATCTGTCTGGTGGCTGTTTACATTTCTCTCATTGTGTAAGCGTCACCAAGTAACCAAAGCATTCATTACCTCAGCAGCTACTGCTCTTCTCCTCCCAGCTGATGATGAGGAATAGCAAGAAAACACATACCAAGAAAACGGAGGAAGCAGTTATTAAAGTCAGAGGAGGTGGAACAATCAGTGGTTGCAGACCCCACCCTGGTGCCCCCCACCCCTTCCCTGGTCCCGGATCGTCTCACATAGACACACACACACACACACACACACACACACACACACACACACACACACACACACACACACACACACACACCTCGTACCACTTTTCTGTGTACAGTCTGTACTTGACTGTACTCAGGAAATGTCAACAAAGCTGTTGTGGAAGGTCATGCTGGAAGATGGAGCCCTTTCCCATGAGCAACAACATAATAACGAGGAATGAGTTATACAATACATATGTCTTTCTCAGGATTAGAAGCCATGCATTGTGGTTGCAGTTTCCCTGTAGTTGCAAATAAATAGTAAACGTTTCTCAGATATTTAATCCTGATTCAGTCTGTAATGCCATCCCCATATACCTCATCAAATCTGAACACTCTGCTCTATTGTACTTTTGGTTGAGTGTGTAAGTGAGTGCTGCCATCCTCTGGTGTTCCAGTACAGCTGCAAAAAATCACACTAACATTTGAGGACAAACTTTACTCAATGTGCCAAATGACAGTTAGATTAAAAAAAAAAAAAAACAAGTTGGATAAAAGAAGTTAAATAATACCAATATCACATTACAATAATCACACATGAGTTTAATTTAGTTTGTTTTTCCTCTGTACTATCATCATGAATAATTCAACAATATTCCTTCACAAACATGTTAAGCAGACTGTCAAAGGCCTCTGGGAGCAGCATCAGACTTCATATCTTCAGCAGATCAGTCAAAACTGCCTAAGTGGATGTATATTAGTGTATGTAAAGTATTTGCTTATTATTTTCTGTTAAAAAAAAAACAAGCTGTTTGTCTCCCTCTAGCGTGGGCCGGTCCCTCTCCTGCATTCACACATTCTGTAGGCACATATGTAGAAAATACCTGCAACAGACAGAGGCAATGTGTTTGGTGATGATGACCACCCATACTGTATCAACAAGGCTGTCTTCAAATACCAAGCAAAAAAGTGTCCTTTGTCCTCCTCACCTGCAAAGAAGGTCATAAGCATAGCCACCCAGCCCAGTATGTAGGACCAGGAGAAGCGCCAGTCGCCAAAACGCCTTCCGAGGAAATTAATTGTCACTCCAGTATAAATGGCCATACCCAGCAGAACAAAGAACGCTGAGAAAGAAAGAGGAAAGTGCATGTCAGTCATACTTAATGTATGCGTAACTGTATTTGTGTGTTGGGTCAGAGGGGAGACACTCACTGGAGACAAAAAACATGATTCCTGCAGCAAAGGAGCGGTTGAACCTTTCAAAGGAGGAGAAGTGTGCGAAGGACATGATGCCGGCAATGATGCCTGCAAAGCACGACATCCCTGAGAGGATCATGAATGCCCGGGTGGCATTCCAGTAAGCTGAAAGGAAACAGGTAGAAATAATCACTGCATGTCATCTTTAAATCTAATGTCGTCACAAACATAAAGTCATTCTTGATTGAAACTGATGTGATGTTCAAAAAAAGTGCAGGAAGTTATTCAGTGATTTTTTTCTTTGCCTTTTTAAAGTGTAAATCTATTTGATACTTTAGGGAACTATCATTATCTCTCCAGATATGATTTAAAGCTTTAAGCTTGGGTACACCAACTGTTTTATAACTAAAAAAGAAAATTAAATCTTTGTCCCCTCCATAGTTCGGGGATTAAAAAAAACTTTTTATCTTACCGATGCTATCAGTCTGCATGTAGCACTTGTTGGACATGCAGTACCTCCACAGACCCTGGTGGGCATAGTTTCCTGAGAGACGGTACTGCATCCAGTAGTCCGTTGCAGTGGAGACCACCAACAGGATATTACCCACGATGGCACAGAACAGACCCCCTCCCATGAAGCTGTACATCTTGAGCTGAGATAATGGGGCCGCTGCCGAACAACTGCAGGAGAGGAAGTTAAATTTTGGTGCACTGCCAATATTGTAAAATCATACTTTGCCATTAATGCACAACATACACACATGCACACACAGACTTAAAGTGTGTGAAGTCAGATTTAACGCGTTCTCTCATGAGCTTTAGCCGAAGAAACTGAATTTATAATGGCTGTAACTGTATGAAAGCATCGAAATATATTCATCGCACTTTGTACAATGACACTGTATAACCATGGGTATCTTAACAAAATGCAACAATACTCATAAACATACAGGCAAAACTTCACAAAGGATCTGGAGAAAGGGAGTCAGGGTTGTGAATCCAGTCAACACATTAAATAACCAGCCAAGCAGAGAGCCTCTTCTCAGTAAGGAAAACCACCAAAAATATGAAACAAACATCCAATTGGAAATTATTTACAGCTGCTTTAACCTCTTCATTTGTTAGTATCATACTCTTGAATTAAAAATTAAAGCAGAGTGGATTTCCTCAACTTTTTTTCTCAACTCTAATTACCTGTTCTTTAGTGGAAACATCACTCAACAAGTTGAACCAGTGCGAAGCAAAACTACAGTAAAAGCTGTTCTTCACGATGATGCAGTTGGTTGCAGTTGTCCGTTCAGATCCACAGCGTTTGTTCAGTCCTAATGAGGTTTTATCCAATCGTGCCACCCTCATCCAATCACAGTCGTCATAAGCGCAAATGTACTGCTCTTGGATACACACGCTAACACAAAAAAAAGCCCAACGTGAAATCGGATCCCTTACCTTGTTTCTGGAAATGCACCCTTTCTACTGCCCACCTTCCAGAGGTAAAGATAGAGACAGGTGGAGGGGAAAAGAGAGGGAGCGAGCTGTTGCTCACTTGGTGAGAAAGAGAGAGAGAGAGTCACAGACAATACTACGACCACAAAGTTGCCCCCTCCTTTTTTTTTTTTTTTTCTGTCGATCAAAGCAAAATCCTTTGCAGTCATCTGTCTCCCCATGGGCTTGACTTGAATGAGACACTATGGGGGCCGCAGCGCACGTGACCCTCTTTACATTTGTGTGTGTGTGCCTATGTAGGTATGGGGCCTTGGAAAAAGGGTGGTGGTCTATGTTTCTTTTTTGGGGGTTTTTGTTTATTTGTAAATGGTGTGCTCTAGAACTGGGGATATGCATAGGTATGCAGGACTGTCTGTGTCAATGCAACATGCTGAGACACACACTTTTCTTTCAGTGCCGTCACACTGTGGCAACATGGAGGGACACATATAGAGGGAGCGCTCTATACAGACAGTATCTGTTTCGTCCCTCTCATAGGACTATCTTAACTAAAAAACGTAATAAAATGTATGTTTTTTTAAATATTTTCAGATGGACCTTGCAAATTATATGAGATAAATATTTAGAAATTAATCCACTAATGTGACACACAGAAACACGTCCAAATATATATGTTTACTTGCTCTCTCTCTGCTCACTCTTACAAAAGGCAACATTTTTAAACTTTGTATTCAAAATATAAATGTATATCTCAAAATTAAGACAACTGCTTAATAAAAATATACTCCTGTAACAGTAGGGGTCATGGAGTATGGGTAACATTTGTTGAATAGTCTATGAATAGTATGGCCTAAAGGTTAGAGAAGTGACCCCTGAGGTGCCCTTGAGCAAACCATGTAAACCCCAACTACTCCACCTTTCAGTCAACAACAGAATTGACTGTGGGTGGCATGGTAGAGCAGTGGTTAATGCAACTGCCCCACAGCAAGACATTTCTCTCATCCGAAGGTGGGGTTTAAACCCAGGTGAGCCTTTCTGTGGAAAATTTGCATGTTGGGGGACTCCAGCTTCCTCTTGACTGTAACCCTGTAGGCAATGGCAAATGGTTGATTGTCTCCCTGCCCTCACCTAATGCTGGGATTAACTCCAGCACCCTGCACCTGCATGGGTATAAGTGAGTATATCCATAAACAACCTCTGCTGGCACCTCTCAGGTGCAAAGGGCAACAGAGGAATGAAGGGGCCACTGCATGGTGGTACCTACCTAACATTATATTTAATTTTTACACAATTATAATAAAAGTAAAAACTTTTCTGAAAAGTAATTATCATGCAAATAATTATCATTTTCATTGTCAAGTTTTTTTTTTTAAATTTTTGATAATCAATTAATCAGTTGATTTATCAAAGGTAAGAAATGTGATGTCTTCGGTTATCTTGTTTTGTCTGACCAACATTCCAAACCCTAAAAACATTCAGCTTGCAATCATTAGAAATAGGGGAAAGCAGCAAATCCTCACATTTGAGGAACCAGAAACAAATAATTTAACGATTAATTGATTGTCAGAATTTATTCTGAGGTGATATTTGTTTTTGCACTACCTATTTAATCACAACATTTTCAGAAAGCCTGTTGTTAGAGGAGGGTATATGAATGTTCAAACCGCTTTCCTAACAGGCCATCTGTTAAGTGAAACCATCTCATTTAACAAATAAAGCCACCGCGTTATCAGGCGGCCTTCTCATCAAACCCAACAAAAACATTTATCAGTGCTATAAATTTCAGGGGACAAATATATTTTCAGTTCTGCGCTTACTACCAAGCAGACTTATGAACTCAGGAGATTCCTTCTGGAAAGAGGTTTGACCTCTTATGACCCGGAAGCTGACGCCAGACCCGAGCTGTTCCATTGGTGGAGTAAAGATGGCTGACCAAGGCGCCGCAGATCCTGGTAATAACAACAATAATAAACCTGAAGCCTCGGAGGGAACTATTATTAAGGTCACAGTTAAAACCCCTAAAGACAAAGAAGAAATCGCCATCGCAGAAGATGCCTCTGTCACTCAGGTTTGTTGATTTGGCAGTCACGGAGCTGGCTGGTGCGTGCTCTAACGTCATGCCCCTGCCCACAACTTCGGCTAGGGAGCTAGTTAGCCGCGTTAGCATTTGTCGTCACTGTTACCGGCTAACTGAGAGTGTGTGAAATTAAAGAGACTGTGTGTAGTGAAAATATTACTGCTTATGTTAAGAGTTGTTCGGCGTTATTGACGTTATTGGCACCCAGTAGAGCGATATAACCACCTTTTTATTTGCAATGGCTAACCGGCTAGCCGGATATGGGCTAACAGTTAGCTATTTAGCTTTAGCTAAGGCAACGTTAGCGAACTGTGTAGCCAAACAAGTGTCAGCTGACGGGCTGCGCTCTGACTGTGCCCCAGTGATAATGGCCTGACAGTACCGAAAAAGGTGGTTTTGGGTGGATGGTTTGCCGAGTCGCTTTCATTTCCGATCTCGGCTCAGTAGGTTTAAAAAAATGCCCAAGCTCGCTTTCACTCTAGAACATTCTCCCTGCTGCCACTGAGTCATTCAGCTTTCCTGGGAATATACAGCAGTCTCAGAGCGGCTGTTTGCCTGGAGACGCGGTACACTGAAACCACAATGCAATCAAAGAGCCAGAAGGAAATCTTATAGTGTCTGTAGCATGGTTTGCCGTGTAATCAAGCGTTCATCATTACTTTGCAGCCTTAAGTAGCCATTTTTGGACACGTATCTAAGCATGTGTTGTCAACTGGATCTATATATGACTTTATATTTGATACACGTAATTCATCTGGTAGTTTATTGAGGATATTTCTTAATATGGTATCATAAAACAGTCCTGCAATACTTCCAACCCACCTCAAACATATACTGTTTAGCTTTTGTTGAAACATTTTGGAGGCTGCAGTTTGTGGTACTGAGGAATTATGATGTGTTACACTGTCAGGTGTTTCTACTATTTTGTCCAGTGAGGGTAGGCTAAATCACAGACATACCTCCATGGATAATTCGATACAGCACAGCAAAACAAAACAGCACCACAAGCTACGTCCTTGAAAGTGATCACAGTTGAATCAATGCCTCTCTAAAACAGTCTCAATAAAAACTGAACATTATAACATTAAAACCTAGGATTTATTGCAGGACTGTTGTATTAGTCTTATTTTTAGTTAGCTAATCATAATAAAATTGCTATCTGAGTGTACATTGGCATAAAACATTTATGGTGAAGGCAATAAAAAGCATATAGAAGATAAACACTGAAAATAAAAAGTAAAAAAGAGAGAAAAAAAATGAACAAACAACATCATTTAGAACAAACATAAGAATCCATGGAAGATTTAACAGTTTTGTTCATGAAGAAATTTTACTTTTGATCTACAAAACACACAAATTCATTGTTTTCTTTGAAGAATAGTTCACACAATAGGAAAAGAGTTACTGTAATTTGGAAGATTTTGAGAGTTGGGACCACTGCTAATAGGATAAGTACAAAGGACTTTCTTGGAAATGGGACCTTTCAGGCTTGAAGGTTGCAACAGAGCAGAAACAGATTACAGCAGCATTACTGGAGTGTAACCATCTCATTCTCGATAAAAGTCTTTTCACTTCTTCCCCACATCCTTTCCCTCTCTTCCCCCCCCCCCCAATTTTCTGTCGTAATCGCTAATCTTTTATCTGTTTCTTTTTGTTGTCTTTCAGTTCAAAGAAGAGATCTCGAGGCGGTTCAAAGCCAAACAGGACCAGTTGGTTCTGATTTTTGCAGGGAAGATCTTGAAGGATGGCGACAGCCTCAGCCAACACGGCATCAAGGATGGTCTGACGGTGCACCTTGTCATAAAGACGGCGCACAAGTAAGGCAGAATTATCATGCCAAGCATGTTGGGTCAGCAGAATGTTTTGTAGCGGGCCCGTATGATTCATTAACCTTGCAGTGTAATCATTAATTCAGTGAACTGCATTTTTTTTTTGTCATTTGAGTAGGGCAGGAGATGGTGGTAGCACCTCTGCCTCCAGCTCAACCTCCGCTCAAGCAGGCAGTACGTCCACCTCCAGTCCAGGCACCAACCCTTCCTCCACGCCAGGCTCTACCAGCTCAGCCCCACCACCCACGCAGACGCCCAACATACTGAGTGAGTCCACCTGTGTGTACCTTTTTTTTTTTAAAATTTAAACACCCATCATTAGTTCAGCGTCGCAAAAGATAACACGTTTAAAGATCACCCACCCATCTGGCTTCCCTCAGCTGGCTTCGGTGACCTGGCCGGTCTGGCCGGACTGGGCATGGGCTCGGCTAACTTCATGGAACTGCAGCAGCAGATGCAGAGGCAGCTCATGTCCAACCCGGAGATGCTCTCTCAGATCATGGAGAACCCGCTGGTGCAGAACATGATGTCCAACCCAGACCTGATGAGGCAGATGATCATGGCCAATCCTCAGATGCAACAGCTGATGGAACGCAACCCTGAGATCTCCCACATGCTCAACAACCCTGAGCTCATGAGACAGGTAAAGGAACTGAGCAGGGCTGAATGGCACATACAGTATATAGTTAGCACAGGCATGACTACAGGAAGTTCGCCCTGTATCTTTATTCAGCATTTTGCCAGCTGTGTTTTGAAAAAACAACTTCAACTGACTTGCCTCCTCTTCCTTTTTATGTCACCTTCCAGACCATGGAGCTGGCTAGGAACCCGGCCATGATGCAGGAAATGATGCGGAACCAGGACAGGGCTCTAAGCAACTTGGAGAGCATCCCAGGAGGTTACAACGCCCTGCGGAGGATGTACACAGACATCCAGGAACCCATGTTCAGCGCTGCCAGGGAACAGGTAGCTGGGAGGATTACTTGCTGATCGAGTCTTTGTATATGATGCAAGGATTTGTTTTTCTTGCGCTGTAATGTGACAGTGATAACTGGCTAACGGCAGCATGTTCCGACTCCTCTAAGCGTGGCCAATCTCTTTTCTTGTAGTTTGGTAGCAACCCGTTCTCAGCTTTAGGTGGCAGCTCTGAGTCTGGTGCCCAGCCTTCGCGGACAGAAAACCGTGAGCCCCTGCCCAATCCGTGGGGCCCCCCAAATTCTTCCAACCCTTCTGAGGGTGGAGGGGGCACTACAGGAAGTACTAGCACCACTGGGGGCACTACTCCCAGTGTGTCCAACCCTCTGGGCATCAATCCTGGCAGTCTGGGCAATGGTAAGACACAGCAGCTGGTGATTCGCAGTACAGTATGCTTATCCGTTTGTTGCGTACTTGTAAAATATTCAGTGACTGCATTTACTTGTGTCCACAAATACATCCATAGACTGACTTTTCTGTGTGTTGCAGGCATGTTCAACAGCCCGGGCATGCAGAGTCTACTGCAGCAGATCTCCGAAAACCCTCAGCTGATGCAGAACATGCTGTCTGCTCCTTACATGCGGAGTATGATGCAGTCACTGGCTCAAAACCCAGAGTTGGCCTCCCAGGTAGAGAGCGGAACAGACGAATACACACACACACACATACACGCACAGACATCGCCACCACCGTACAAAAAATACACAGCCATGGTCATATAACATTATAGACGGTGAAGTTTAAGATTGAAAACCTGTCGTAAAACTCTTTGTTATTCAGATTGCGTGCCACGTGCGGATTAGTTTGATTATATTGACGTCTTCAGTTTGTAATGAATTGTAAATAGCAGGCTGTGGCTAAGCCTGTTGTGCATTATGCCAGTAAGCCCAGTTATTTAGTGCACACTCGCAGAGAAGAGAGGGGATTGTCTCTTAAGCCCACTTGCATTTGCAGAAAATTGTAAGAAAGGGTAAACAACACATCTCTGACTTATTGGCGTTTAATAAACAATACCGAATGCACAGAAAACCAGAACAAGTTTAAATTGGAGCGCTGCACATGCACAGACGTGACAGACGGAGATTCTCCAGAACTTTAACTTCAGTTATTGCTCTTTGATATATTTCCTAAGGATCTAAAACACCTGCTGTTTTTAATATTAAGGGTTGCGAGGAGGCAGCTTATTCTGGTGTGGAATGATAAACCGTCTTGACTGTCTTTTTCTCATCTCACCAGGTTCTGATGAATAATCCCTTGTTTGCTGGGAACCCACAGCTGCAGGAGCAGTTCAGAGCTCAGCTGCCCGTCTTTCTGCAGCAGGTACTGCACACATTTGAGTCCATTAAACAATTTGCAGACATTGATATAAAGTTTCTTCTTAAAGGCACAAAAATAGTCCTGGCAACATAACTGATGATGATTAGCCAATAGGGGGCGATATATTGTAACAAGCCTGAATCCAAGCGATTTTAAACAGATATGTTGTGCATAACATTTTTGTCTCAAGATTATAGATATCTGTCATACATCATTTGCAACCAAATGTTTTTGATGGACCTCTAGTCCCTTTCTCAAAAAAACAATGTCGGAATGTCAGAAAAATAGACTTAGATTTATATAGATTTAATTGTGCTCTTACTCTTTTTTTTTTTTCTCTGAAAAATGAAGAAGCATTAGTTTGATGGCTAATTGGTCATTTGGTTAATCCTGTGCTCTCTTTTCTGTTTGTTTGCAGATGCAGAACCCAGAAGCCCTTTCAGTGATGACCAACCCCCGGGCCATGCAAGCTCTAATGCAGATCCAGCAGGGCCTTCAGACGCTGCAAACAGAAGCACCAGGCCTCATGCCCAGGTGTGCAAACACACACAGATATACATGTTGCTTTTTTTTATAGGTAATATTTTTTTTTCAACTCTTTTGGTTTTTCTTTTTGGCCTAGTTTGATGTCAGGTGGAATCCCTGGCATACCCACAGGAGGGGGCATGGCCACAGAAAACCCAGCCTCCTCACCCAGCAGTGCAGGAACAAACACCACCCAGCAGCAGCTGATGCAACAGATGCTCCAGATGTTTGCTGGAGGAGCTGGAGGAGGAAGCGCAACGGTACGCGCACGCACACACGCGCAGGAATGACTTCCTTCACACTCGTGTAACGATTTTTTTTTTAAAGATTTTTTTCAAATTCTCTCCCCGCAGACCCAGACCCCAGAGGTGCGGTTCCAGTCCCAGCTGGACCAGCTGAACGCCATGGGCTTTATCAACCGCGAGGCCAACCTGCAAGCCCTCATCGCTACTGGAGGAGACATCAACGCCGCTATCGAGAGACTGCTGGGCTCACAGCCCTCGTAAAGACATCCAGTGCATACTGACACACAGACACTTGCACACACATACATACCTAACTCATACATACACCCAGCATCTACAAAGAACCAAGAGAAATTTAAGTGTATTGTCCCAAACTTTACAGAATAAACTGGGGCAGGATCTGTAAGACCATCATTTGCATCTGTTCTCAGATCATTCCCTAGTCCCCATACTTTGTCTTCTTGGCGTCATCCACCCAGATCACTGTCCCAGACTGCTGCTGTAGAGTCGGACTGAACCACTCTCACCTTGAGGGGTGTTCTGGTGCAGAGAAAAAGAAGTGAAAATCCTCTCCTGAAAAGGGATTCCCACCCATTTCTCAATTCATTGTTTTCTTTACATAAAACTGGAGTGGAGTGTCGCGGACAGACATTTACACGAAACAGATCAAACTCATGTGATGTGATTGGCTGTTGGCTGTTTCATACATGGCCATCATGAGGCAGGACGATAGCATTTAGCTAGCAAATCAATACATGAAGATCTACTGGTATAAAAACAGAACATGAACAGGAAGGTATCTTGTCCATACAGTCTCATTCCTTGCTCTTTCCCTGTTCTTGAGATTCTACATAAATAGCTGTTTTTGCCCAACAATTTTCACTATTTATTGCAAAAGCTTCAGAAAAACGACGCCCTCCACACTTCCCCAAACGTGTAATTTGTCATTCCAGATAAAAGTGCCCACACTCGGGTGCACAGTGTCTTTTCCTTCTGAGGCACCACTGCTGTGCCTTCTGTCCTCCCATGCCCGACAAGAGCGTTGTCAACGAATTACTCCCTCACTCCCCGGGTTAATCAGAAGCCCCCAAAAAATTCCACACAGCATCATCCAGAACTGTTACCATAGTCAAATATCACATTGCAGCAGCTCTGAAGCAGAGGACACTGTTAGAATGAACATGAATGAAACAAGCTTTCTTTCGTTTTAATCTGATTCTTTATTTTATTTTATCTTTTTTTTTGAGGTGCAGTTAGTACCTAGAGATGATTATGATTTGTCTCGCATTAAAAATAAATGTGGAAATCAAATGAGTAAAGAAAAAAAAAAAGAAAAAACCTTAAATAACGGAAAGGCTTTACAAACAATTCTTGATATGGTGACACCTTACATTTCTAAAATCAAGTTCTAGGTTGTCTTATTCTTTTTCCTTTTGAAAATCTCAGCATTGTAGTTGTGGTAACCTTGGCAACTGCTTCGATAGCTTTGCTTTGTCTGTTGACCTCAGCTGGAAAAAAAAAACCCATCTCCCAATTGAACATGTTGGAACTAACTTTTAACAGTACTGTACTAAAAAAATAATAAAACATGGTCAAAAACAGTCTATGCCCCGTGTTGGTTGATCAAAGCCTCGTGAAGCTGTAGGATTGCGCAATATGACGTGTGTAGCTTCGCATTCTTCACAGTTTTCTGGCAGTGGAGTTCATCGATAATCCTGAGGTTCTTGCTCCGCTTTGGTTCGTTAAGTGTGTGTTAGTGGCTCAGTTTGAAATGCAGTGTGATTGTAATCTGTCTTGAGGGAACAAATGGGGATACAGAATGTACAGTTTGTCTGGTATTACTGATAATATTTCATTTCACAGATATTTTTTTTTTACTTTTGAACAACATGCAAAAAAATAAAAGATCAAACGTCATCAATGGGGAGAAGAAAAATAACACGTTTTTAAAATCCCATAAAAAAAAAGAAAAAGACAAGTTAATGACATTTTTTAAAGCCTTGGCTTAAAGCGATCAATTCTGTTAAGGAAATCCGGCTGCAAATCAATCCTCCACGCTGCTGAGCTCATACAGCTCCCGCCATCTGCCCTGGAGTTTATCACATTAAAGAGTTTGTTCTGAGAAATGTGCTACAAATTGTAGGGTAATTATGAACCAGTACAATAAAGCATTACCTAATTTTGTATAAACGAGGCTGTTCACGGCTCATATTGTTATAGTATTTTTTTTTTTTTTTTTAAGACCAGAACTTTAGCACAGTTCTGTAGACTTTAGACCACAGACAGTGGCAAAATGGCGACACGCATCTACTCCCTCGGTGAGTTCTGTTGTCATACAAATGAGCAGAGTCTTTTGAGTGAAAGGAGGACATGAGAGAGGGTGGAGACTGTTCTTGATGAATAACCACGAGCTGTTGTACCTGTTCCACCTGCTCCCCCCCCTGCCCCACCAGCCCTTCCTCAGGTGTCAGCTGATGAGGGATCGGCCGGCCACAAGACTCCTGCCTGTGTGTGTGTGTGTGTGTGTGTGTGTGTGTGTGTGTGTGTGTGTGTTTGTGTGTCTGTGTATGGCTGTCCTCATTCAGGAGCTACCCCTATCCGCAGATAAAGGAGGAAGCGGGTAGGTGCAGCTGAACCTGTTTCTCTTTCCCTCCTCCATTTTTCACCTTTACTCTCTCTCTCTCCACACTGGAGAGAGAGAAAGAGGAGAGAGACTGTATTTGTTTCCCCCCGTTTGTGTCTGTTTTTCTTTTGCACTTCTCTGCTTTGGGAGCTAATATTGAGAGTGGCTTCAGGACATTTACTCGAGTGAAAACAAGAGCCCGTCGCCACCGTCTGCAGCATGGGGTCTGATGACTCGTACAACTTTGTCTTTAAAGGTGAGCCATGTTTACTTTAGCTGTGATTGTGTAGCAGCGGTGTGTGTCACTGTATATCTGTAAATGTGAAAGCTGTCAGGTGCAGCTCTGGTTGTAGCTGCCTGCTGTCACTTTTTGTGAGGAAGCGACAGGAGCAGGAAACGAGGAAGTGGTAGCTTTCTGTCCATGTGGCTGTAAAACCATCTGACCTTTGACCTGTTAGAGAAAAATATTATCTTAACACTGCCCACCTAGCTGAGAGCGTAATGTGTTTTTATGCTTATTTCCTTGATTAAAATACACTGCCGACAATTTTCATACCATTCATTCCAAAGTAAAGCAAACCACAGCGTAGCTCTGCCACATGTTGCGGCGTCTGGTGTCTTGTGAGTGTGACAGAAAGTCTACATGTGTTAAATCAGATAAAGCACCTATGATTCATCGCAGAAACTTGTGATCGTGAATTGTGAACAGTGAGCACTTACTTTTAGGTTTAATGTGCCATGAAAAACTTGATTTTGTTTTTAACCAAGTATTTAGAAATAAATGGGTTTCTGCTTCTCCTGTCTCCTGTGCAGTGGTCTTGATAGGAGAGTCCGGCGTAGGAAAAAGCAACCTCCTATCCCGCTTCACCAAGAACGAGTTCAGTCACGACAGCCGCACCACAATCGGCGTCGAGTTCAGCACGCGTACGGTTCAGCTGGACAACTTCACCATCAAAGCTCAAATCTGGGACACGGCCGGGCTGGAGCGCTACAGGGCCATCACCTCCGCGTGGGTAGACGCACACGCAGTGTGTAATAGATACACAATAAAGGTGCGAACGTTGTAATAATAACAGCCTCCAGTGACTATATCAGATCCAATCCATGCACTCAGGTATTACAGGGGAGCAGTTGGAGCGCTGCTGGTCTACGACATTAGCAAGCATCTGACCTATGAGAGCGCTGAGCGATGGCTGAAAGAGCTGTACGAACACGCCGACCCTCACATCGTGGTCATGCTGGTGGGAAATAAGATAGACCTGGAGACCCTCAGGACCGTGCCCACAGAGGAGGCCAAGGACTTTGCAGGTCAGCTCAGCAGGATTATGCTGGTTTTTGAATGTAGTTATATGACTATAACTTTATATGACTGAGTTATACATGTGTAAAAGCATGCCTGCACGTGCTTGTCGCTTTTCTTCTGACAACAAAATGTATATCATCATATATTCAGCACTTTAACTCTTTGGATATGCCCGCTTTTGTTGAATGTGATCTTGGCTTTGCTTGCTCCGAAACCAACGCACCAAATCCAGAGAAGAGAGGCCTCATGTTCATGGAAACATCAGCGTTTGACTCCACCAACGTCGAAGCTGCTTTCAACGAAGTCCTCACTGGTAAGGAGGGGGTCCGGCTAGCTCTGTCAAAATGCACGTCCTCTGCTTTCTTTGAATTACCTACCGCCGTTGTCTCCATTGCCTCCAGCGATCCATAAGAAGGTGGCCAGCAGAGAGGTGACCGCGTGGCTCCATCAGCGCTGTAACCATAACCAGCTCCATTGGGCCGGTAGGTGAGGCCCAGGAGGAGCGCAGAGGCTGCTGCAGCAGCTCCTAACAGACTGCAGCCCCCACGCAGATCCGCTCTGTCCGTGTTGAGGCAACATCACACTCGACCTTCGCTCAAGTGTACGCATGACATCATTCGACACAATTTGAAGGGTGAGGCACCCGCTTGACACTTCAGGAGTCAATGTGCAGACCTCCTTAAATATAAAAGTTGTACGGTATATAACTCAAAAACAACCGATTCAGAGAAAAACCCATATATTTTTGAAACACTATATGTCTCGTGGTGGCTAATAGGTGCTTCTACCATAGAAAGCTGTGCGGTTTGTTTTCTCTTATCTTCGAATATTTAAAGAAGAGTTGTAAAGTTGTATTGCTTTTATACAGGTGTGTACTGGGATCAATTTGAAATAAATTATTTATGTTATTCTGTCTGCATGTAATTACCACACAAAAGCATAAATATATGTATTAGATGCAGGATAATATAAACTGGATAAGGGTATTGGAGAAAGAGGTGTTGTGAAAATGAAGAGACCTGGGTAGTCAACCTGGGAGTTGCAAGAAAGAATCTGAGAGGCCATGAGATGATCACCGGGGAGGGAGGAGAAGCAGAGTTCTGCTGCCTGACTTTAAATCTTTTGTTTTGTCTTGAGAAATACCGTGTAGTGTACTTTTTGTCTTCAGGCCTTATTCAAATGAAACGGTCTGAAAACAGGAAATTAATTTTTGATGGAACCTCTAACAACTCATAGGCATGCACCCTGTGGGGGTAGGCACTGCTTCATATTAAAGTCTCCCTCCACTCAGACCTTGACTGTGCAGAATGACGCATGAGTATTTGCAGCCTTTGACACCAGAAGGCTGATTTCACTTCACTTTGCCGAGGGAGAGGTGTGTGTGGAGGGTTGGGGATTGGGGGGTTCTCGTACAAGCAAGGCTCTGTGTTATCATGACTACTTTAAAGCAAATCATGGTTCAACATTCTGATTTGAAACCTCTGATGTACAATTTTTACATTTGATTCTGGATTCTTGAGGGAGCAGAGAGAGTAGGTGCGATGTTAAGAAACGTCATCGAGATAATAGATTTTTTTTTGAGGGGGGAGGGAATATTAGACACAAATTTTTATTCAGAGGAAGTTTTCAAAGTGTGTTTTTCAAATGACTGATGTTTAGGGCCTTAAAAATGTAATGGGATATTGCTGTACTATTATGAATGGAAGGTGTTCTGCCTCATGTCAGCCTGTAGGTGGCAGCGCTGACGTTGAAAGTTGAATATCAAGCATCGGGGATATGTGGCGCAATTCTCCCTTTTAGTTTCCTTGTTAACTCTATTATTACTCTATTACTCTATTATTATATAACTCTACTATTACATCTCACACCACTGTCTCACCCCTACTCCTTCCATCAATGATCACAGTATTAAACACATGTGTGGTGTTGTCACCATGGAAGCAACCTCTGATGCCCTCTTCACAAACTAGTCAGCATGTCCACGAAGTAGGAAATTCATACACATTTCCCCACCCAAATAGTAAATTCATTCACAGGCTTGATGACTGTGTCTGTGTGCAGATGAGCTCAGACTTTGGCTGTAACTGGACAGCCTCACAGGGCAATGACTGAGAGAATAGCAGTCTACAGCAGTGGTGGTTAATGACATTCTGGACAGATAGTGGTCTATCTCTGGCTCACAGATGTGCATATGGAGCTTTTACTGTGGTTCGAGTGAGTGTGTGCGCGCGTGTGTGTGTGTGTGTGTGTGTGTGTGCGATGTCCCGAAGCAAGATCTCTGTGCCGGAGATCATTTTTGCCCCAGTGAAATGACCACAAATGCTTTTACTAAGTTTCTCTTACGAAAATATGATAGGGAAGGCTCTGCACTGTGCAGTAAATGTTTAATTATTTCCTGTGAATAAGAATATTTTTATGAGTAAAAGCATCTGGTGTAATAATCCACGCCGGCTGAGCATGCTGCACAGGTTGAAAGATTGGTCATGAAATCCGTAAATCTCTCGAGAGTTCTGTCTGCAAAAATTGTGACATTAAAAATGATTACGAGCTATTTTGTTCTTGTATCAGAACGAGAGGACTAAACAATGAAGTAAGATTTTGCCAGTTTCTCCCCCCCCTGGATCTGTGTGTCTTTCTGACCTAGTCTTAAAAGCAGGGAAGTTGGAAAGAATTGGATTTAGCACGTACATGTGGTGGTTATTACCCACATGCTACTAGACATGTGTAGCTCCTTAAAAAGTGTCTGAAACCAGGACTCATATTTGCTAAACTGATGAGTTGCATGGCACCTTTGACCCAGACCTGCAGCTGTTTATCTCCCATTTACGATCCCTGCTCCTCCAGCATTTGCCTCTGTGGGTAATCTTCTCCCTTCAAGAATTTACAATTGCAGCATCACATCTGTATGGGCTTAATTGTGACCTCTGTGACTTTGACCTTTGACCTCATTGCAGCTTCTTAAAAACCCATACTTATACTGGAATCCATCTTTTATGTTGTCCTTTTGTTTCTCCTCTCCTGCCTGGTTCCCAATTCCACAGACTTCTTCTTCTTTTCCGGCAGTGCTGCTTTTCTGCTGTTTATTTCTGCTTCCTGTGTTTGTTTGTCTGTTTATATGTGTTGGTACGACAAGCTCCGTTAGCATAACAAATGACGCAAACTCACAGAAGATCACCAAAAACATCTCCACTCTCGTGTCCCTTTAACTCTAAATGTGAGATATTTTTTTGTTTTTTGTTTTTAGGAGGTTAGGACAGATTGTCCACTATTGGCGGATCAGTTCCTGGCTCCTCCTGTCCGCTTGACCAAGTGTCCATGAGCAAGACTTACTGAACCAAAATTGCTCCTCATGGTCAGACCTTTTATCCCGGAGTCCACTTCCATTGATTTCGCTGTACAGCAAGAACATGTGGCTGTAGTAAAAGATCGTGTTTAAACGCATAGGTGTTGAACATGCACCTGTCACTGATAAGCCGATTTGTGATTTGTTACCGTGTCAAACTGGATGACGTGCCGTGAGTGGGTGGTTGTCTGCATCTGCGCATGCAAACACAAGATCAAACCCAAAGTCCAAATGAAACGCATAGTGTGTGCGATAGCCTGCTTTCCTCCATCATGCTGCGTTCCATCCAGACAGCACAAAATCTGACATTTCCACGTCAGTTGACATCGTCGCATAAATAGAATAGAAGTCAGTGCGCGCTGATTACCATGGCGATGTTGTTATGGCGACCAATCAAAAAAGGAGAGGTGAGCTGATGGGTGGCTGTGTGTTCAGGCTCTCCACTCCCCAAATATGTGCAATAGAGAGAGAGAGAGAGAGACAGAGACAGATGAAAACAAAGCTGAGAGGTGGATTATTGCCTGGAGACGTTTTGAGAGGAAATGTTGTGTCGCTCCTGCTTGAGGACTTGATCTGTTTATTCTTAGCTCAGCTTATTATGAGATTAATATAAGATAAAAAAAAAAAAACTCTTCCCATAACTGTGTGTTTGCACATTTGTGTGCCTTCTTGTGTTAAGCTGTATCACCTTCCCATATACTTCAGTCAATTAACTCCTGGTTTCATTTCATAATTGAGGCCTGTTGTTCTTGCCGATCCGTATTCAGGGCCCAGCTTGGGTCACTAGATTCCTTTCCGGCGCGCAATTAAACAGGTTGCCAGTGACAAACACAGCTGAGAGCCTCAGCGTCATTCCACTTAACATAATATTACATACCTCAGTTGCCATGACAGCCTCAGTGTTTGCGGGTCTGTGATGCTAAATGGCTGCAGGTGTAAAGCGAGGCACTGGACTATTATTTGAGTGCTGCTCTGAGCCGAAACTTGAGACCAGAAACAGAGTAAAGTAAGATTGTCATTATCTCCAGTGTGACACGGGAGCTCTCTGCTGAGTTTACATTTGTGCTTAAGTGATCACATCTGGAGAGCTGGAGGCGTTATTATTTTTTGGCAACTTTAAAATCATTTTAACGTAATAAAGTAATTTACCCATAGTCACAGGCTAAATATGTGACTTTTGCTTGGTTTCATGTATAGCCGCCCTGACCGCAAATCCACTGACCTAGAAATTTTTGACAGCTGAGACCACCATTTTCAGAACCAACTTTCTCACCACTTCAATGGTGATTTCTTACCTTGGCACATCTCTTTCACTTGAGGAAAGAGGACATCTGGCTAAAACTAGAATATGAAACCCTGGAGCTTCTCAACGTGTGGGACTCTGTGAGAAACTTCTCAGCTGTTCCTTCCAACAAAGGGGGGGGGCAGCAATACCACCCAGCCCCGAAAAGTGCTCTGCTCTTTCTCAGAGGAACTCAAAACGTCTGGCAATACAGTAAGTGACAAAAAGGGCGTTAAATTGAGTTTATGAGCAGATATTTCCATGTGTGTATTTTTTCTCTTCCTCAGCTTTTGTTCCATGAGTGTGTGGATGGAGGTGCAGTCCAGATAAAATGGCTCAGCCAGAAGATGTGCCTTGAGCATTCTTAGTCCCATGCTGCTTTGTTGTACCGAATCAACCCTCCGATTGACCCTGAGTGGAGCAGGCTTCGTACTATTTCCCTTCGCTTTTTCTTCTGTAGGACCTTGTCGTCGAGGCCTGCACTTTCTGATCAGAAATATGTTCCAATCTCATGTGCATCACTAATGAAAAAAGGTTTGCTAGCTCAAGCA
Organism: Psettodes erumei; assembly: GCA_016785225.1. Lineage (NCBI taxonomy): Eukaryota > Metazoa > Chordata > Actinopteri > Pleuronectiformes > Psettodidae > Psettodes > Psettodes erumei. The sequence goes on from JAFBJZ010000408.1 coordinate 3,461,265, forward strand.
GGCACTGTTTGTGCGTGTGTGCATGTTTTGAGGACAACAGTTGTTAAATTGACTGAACTTTCCTGAGTTAAATCTCCCTGGAGTTTTGTATTGTGGGAAAACACATGTTGTTGTCCGCTTCCCTGTAACAGGGGAGCGGGGAAACATGCTTGGGCTTGAAGACAAGAAAGTTGAACCAAGGTCACTCTGCCAAGAGACACAGCACATCTGAACTCTCAGAGGATGTATGTGCATATGTGTGTTTGTGTGAGAGAGAGAGAATGCACGAGAGAAAGACACATATGAACATATAAAAGTGAGAGTGAGCAGATGCATTATGCATAAACCTGCATGAGAGCGTGTTCAGCTCGCATGTATGCGTGACAGCCTGTGATGTTTTTAGCAGGACTGTGTGTATGGTAGTGTGTTGTGTGCAGTTTCCTCGCTACGCGGTGAAAGCTCCGGGATGCGTCTAAAAATACCGTCGGCCCGAGAGGAAAAGAAGTGAGGGCAGGAAACCATTTTCAGAGGCATGGAAGAAGAAGAACACGGGGCCTCCCTCCAAAAGGCAGCAGTCTAGGAGGGGAGCCCGCAGGCATGAAGTCACACTGTGACCTGCAGGAGAAGGATTCCCCCTCATCCTCTCACAGGTGAAGGTTAAGTTTTGACAAAGCCCCCTTTAAGCTGGATAACTTACTTGGATAAAGATGAGATATCCATCTTGTCTGGTCTTTTGGCGTTACCTTCGAGTTACACACAGCTGTATCAAACCCAAATGTGCCTCTTGCTCAGTGTGTGTGTGTTGGCATTCAGGGCTGCACTGTAATCCAGGGTGGTACTGTACACTCATTAAGGTAATTTCCGTCTATTTGCTAAATTAAAAACAGATTTCTGGGAGATGTTGATACATGGGGCAGACTTGTGCGCAAATCGTGAAGAGATGAGGAGGAGGAGGAGGAGGACGACGAAGAGGAGGAGGGCGCGGGTGGCGAGGAGGACGAGGAGGAGGGAATCCAGATGGGAAGAAGCAGCATCGGCGCCGCAGGAGAGAGATAGAGAGGAGAGTCGGAGTGTGGAGGGGAAGACGCAGAGCCTCTTCTCTGCCTGGAGATGAAAGATACTTTTATCCAACAGTGAACAGTCGGATTTTACGTGGTGCCGCCATGTATTTTGGTATGTAAACGACGTGCTTTGCTTTTAATCTCAAAGGAGTTGTTTTCTCTTTCTTTACAATAACGCAGCGAAGACACTTGTTGCTGTGTTGTAACCTCATAGATGTAAGCTTTGTGAAGTAAGTCAGCGGAACCGACAGAGCCAGTAATAGTGCAGGTTATCTCATAATTAAAAGCCTCGACGAACAAGAACATACGGTGCGAATTATTTAGTAACATGAGATGATATAGAAATATAATAGCAGAAATACTTACCCAGCATAGACAAAGAAAATGTACTTTAATATGGCTAATTATATACTGATGAATAGATTATATAAACTACAGGGGAAAAAACACTTAACGTAAATGATATTCCTTTTAATTATTAGATGGAAATCCCAATTCATGATGAACAATATCATTTTAAAATTTAAAAAGTGAAGGTCGTGTGTGTGTTTGTTTGTTTGTTTGTTCCACGGGTCTCTTGTTCAATTCTTTTAAGTCATCTCTTGCAAATGCAAATTGCCAGGTCAAACACGTTACGTGCGCGCGAGCCCACGCACGCGCACACGACTCCAGCTAGTTTAAGGTAATCAGGCTAATGGCAGAGCGGATGGGCGTGCTGTGATTGTGATTACACATGCGGGCTGGTCCCGAATCAAACTGTAATCAAGCTCAGAGAACATGCGAACTGTAGCGAACAAGCTTCCATAATCAGGACTCAGCAACACAAAACGCTTATCACGCTGAACGGTTAGTAATGGCCACGTTCAACCAGAACCATGTGTTTATTTGTTTGTTCTTTTGTCAGGCTGCATCCATGCTCGCGTTTGTGTGGACGTGTAATAACACGGTTTGCCGTGTGTGTGTGCGTGCGCGTGCGTGTGTGCGCGTGCGTGTGTGGGCACGTGCACCCTGCGATGGATGTGACTTTATTTTCGCGCTTGAGATGATTATTTGATTAACCGTCACTTTCCTTGTGTGTGTGTGTGTGTGTGTCATGCTGCACCCGTGCTTGTATGAATGTCTAATGGTTTGAGCTTTCATCTAATGTCAATCGGTTTTGGTTCTTTAATAGTAAACTCACTCTCTTTGGGTTTCAGCCTGAGTCTGACAAAATGCGTTGACGTCACTCTGGGCTTTGAGAATGTATTTGTGACTTTCTGATAGAAGAAAATAATTCATTGTTGAAAAATGAAAGATTAACAGAGAATAATAATTGGTCATGGTCCTAATGAGATTTGGCTTTTTTAGAAATTAGATAAAGATTGTGGAAGAATCAAGAGCCTTCATTTCCTATGCTTAATCATAGGTGTTGGAAGGAGAAGGAGGGGAAGGTGTTCTATTAGTAGTCCAATGGGCTGCCAGGTATCATATGAATTAAAAAAACAGAATTTTGCTTGCTTTATCTGTTTATATGTAGACAACAATGCATTTAGGGTTAGGTCAAGAAAGTTGAAATTAAGAGAGGAAAAACTATAGGAAATGTAACAGAACTCCTTTTTCACGCAGAAGTTTCGTCATCTCCTTTGAGTCATTGCTCCACATGTTTATCTGTCTACCTGTCTCCTCCCTGTTGCGCTGTCTCCTAGGTAATGTGTGTCACAGCCTTTCGCCGCCGGTGGCCCGTCCAACGCTGTGCAGGACCCAGCCCTCCCCCGACCCGAAGCCCCTCCTCCCCTTCCACCTTCTGCCTGGATTCCCTGACGTGAGTACTGTCAGTCATTACAGTTGTCAAGGCAACCACTCTCTTACTGCACTTAACGGTCTTAAAAAAAACAGAAGAAAGAAAAAAGCTACCTACCCCACCCTCCCAAAAAAACATCTCATTTTTCATCACGTTGAATATCTGCTGCAAGTGGAAGCGTTTGTTTCACGGAAGACTCTGCCCGCACAGAGATATTTTTTCAAAACACAGATGTATGAGCTTGCTGCCTACACCTTTCCAAATATATCACCTCTGATGCAGGGAGCTGTGACATTTCAACACATCCTGGGGGGTTGGAGGAGCTGATTCCTTGGTATTCCTCACGCAGAGCTTTTTTTCAAGCTGTCTGCCCCGGTGTTTGCGAAGGGTGAAGGTGCAGAGAACCAAAGCTGGCTTGAGTGCAAGCCCTGAGGAGAGGAGAGTGCATATGTCAGGCAGGGCTAAGGGGCTGACGTCTGGTTTACAGGGGAGCCGTGCTGTATGCTCCATATAACCTCCTGGCTGGATGAGGTGTGAAATCCTTTTTCTGGTCTGAATCAATGTAGTGGGTCTATATGTCATGTCGCCATAGAGCGGATTGCTGAGATGCACTCGCTGACATCACCAAACAGCCGTTTACACTTCTTTTTGCGTGGGTGTATTTGTTTTGAGCACATAAGGCCAAGAAAACACGAGAAAGCACTTTGAATTTTTCACAAATTTTCCTGCATCCAGATATGTAAATTTACTGGTTTCTAAGTTAGACCAAGATCCACCTCTGTTAAAAATTTAATCAAAATCCCTCCATCACTTTTTGCGTAATCCTGCTAACAAACAAACAGAGAGAATGGAAAAACATAACCTCTTTGGCGGAGGTCTTTTTGTACTCACACTGTCACTGATACCAAACACAATACAAAACCTTAACTTGAAATGAGGAGGCTGAAAACCACTAATAACCCCATCACTGAATCGTGCCAAATATCCACTCTGAAGCCAAATTGATAGTTTTCTTTTTTGTTCCTCCCACCTTTTTTACTTTTGGCTTATCTATAATCCCTGTTGATGCTCTTAGATGTTGAGAAGAGATATATACGGAGAGACAAATTGAGGGTTTAAAAGGAAGAGAGGGTTACGCCTCCGTGTGTGCCTAAAGGACTCTCAGTGTGCGGTAAATTTATTTTGTTTTTGAAGTGTGAGGGCTGTATGTTTGTAATGTCTTTGTCTTGCTCCCTCTTCATTTCACCCTGCTCTTTTCTTCTCTTCAGCCTCCTCATCCATCCCTTCCACTTTCCCGCATTGTTATTGCTCTACCGCCCTCTTCACTTTGGCCCTCTCTATATGTATTTTTCACTTTATCTCCTGTCGTCAACTTCCCTGCCCCTCATCCTTTCACGCTTTTCTTGCTTTTGGAGTTTTCGCTTTCTCCATGGACCCCTCCGCTCTACGTCTTCCTCCTACACCACAAAAAGAGGAAATCAACAATACCATTTTTTGATCAAATGTTATTTTCTTTTTCTGTCTCTCGGTGGATGACCTTTTGCACTCAAGTCAGAGAAGATGTCTCACTTCTAACTTAGCAGAGGTTCTCACATTGCCTCACCCTCTCCCTGCTGAGTCACATTTCACCTATTTGTAACCGCTGTCTCTCTCCTTCCTTAATTTTTCTCACAGTTTGTAATACAAATTCATGGAATAATTTGGGGGGAATTTTGGAACCGGTGATTGTTTTTGTAGTTTTGCTTTAAAAGATAACCAGATTTTTTTAGTTTATGATTAATTTTCTCTCTTTTGCCTAGTATCAATTAATTAACTTATTGATGATCATGTTTGATAATTAGATGAACCTGAATGATGATGAATGAATGAATCTATGAGGTTGGGATGTTTCCTTGGTTGCTTCTGAAGTTTTAATTTCAATATTGTTCAGTGGAAACCTGTTGAATAATTAAAAATGCAAAAAACCCTGAAATGAACTCAAGTACATTTTGTCCGCAAACTGAGGAGGGATTTGAACCTCTGAGTGTTCAGTAAGTGGTAACCCTCGCTACCTGCATTGTTTCTGGAAAATTTTTTTCATGTGTGGGTCTGTGAGTGTCCTGCATTCTCTTGTAAATGCAGATGCGATGTGCATTGGCCTCTGTAAAGCGCTGTTCAGGAGTTTGTTTGGTGCCCACATGTGGGTCGTCATGGTTACAGGGTTGCATGCACGTGTTGCGTGAATGCTTGTCGTGAGCCAGGGATCCAGTGCTGCAGACTGGGACTTCATAGCCAAGTTTGGCTTGTAGTTTGACAGTGCTCTTTTTTTCCTGAAAATGGAAACAAAAAGTGTTTTTGTTACCAGGCAAATAACAATTTAAATTTACAAAGAACCAAAAGCCGCAGCTCATTTATCATACCCCCCTCCTTTTTTTAGGTGCTTGACGTCATGCACGCACAGCTGTCAAGCTGGTACATAATGTAAATCCAGGAGCATTCATCATTCTAAATGTTGGGGCTCTTGACTGTGCTCCAGGTAAAAGTCTGCTTCACTTCACTCTGCCATATGTTTCAGCCATAACTCACTCCCCGGAGCCGACTGTGTCTGACAGGGACCCACCGCTTTGTCTGAAGGGGTTTCTAGAGACGACGTGCTGATTATAATTGATACTGTGTGGCGGATGTCACCTCTTTATTTACTGTATCATTCACTAAATTGGCTTCTTTTATTGCTATTAATATAACAGTGAGCGGCGAGGGCACGGACAGAGGCAGATTGGTTTTCAGCAGGTGATGTCGTTATGCGTGCGTATAGAAGAAAGGATGAACTGTTGATGAGTAAGAAGGGCGGAATGACTTTGCCACAGGTGCTAGTCTATCCCACAGTGGAGTGGGAGAAAAAGGTGAGAGAGTGAGTGTATGGGGAAAGCGAAGAGGTGACTTTGATCAGACAGAGATGGGGGGGGGGGCAGAGGGGTCAGAGGGGAGCAGATGGAGGAGCGAAGTGAGGAATGTGTGATGGAAGGTCAAATGGTGATACAGGAGATGGGAACCCCGGGGCAGAAGAGGGAGGAGGAGACGGAGACGGGCATTTGCCGACGTTAAAACTCTCTGGCTCATACAGAGAAAAATAAAACTGTACTCACGTTCTCATAAATGCTTCAACATTAATGTGGCCGTGTTATTTTGCCATACGTGCCATGCACTCAGTCTTTCACTGTACATTTACGTTGTCTGGGTTATTACAAACGTCTCATTAATAATCCATTGATTTTTACAATTCCGTGATTTGCATTTCACACGTTACACAAAAGAACTGTATTTGCTTTTGTCTTTTTAATATTTGTTTTGAGTTTTATGCACACAAGCAGCTGCAGGGATTCAGAGGAAGATAAGAGACTAGTGACTGCAGAGAATCATTCCAGTGCAGCCAGAGTAATGATCAAAGAAAATGAGCAAGAACACACACACACACACACACACACACACACACACACACACAAAATTCTGTTGTATTTCTTACTTTTGAAGAGTTCATGTTTCAGCACTAAAGGAACGAGTGCTATCTCCACTGCAGTGCTACACGCTCCCGGGGCTTACAGAACTAGCTGGCTGACCCATAACAATGCATAAATTCTTACGTCAGCCCCGGCCAGATTTCCATAAAGACTCCCCGGTCGTGGCTGCTTATACGACTCCCAACATTTCATCACAGGTAATAGGTTTGCTTTGCTCCACAAAGGCCAGTTGGGTTTTTTTTTTTATTGTGCTCAGTATATGTGCTTATTAAAACTTCCAGGAGGTAATGTCCAGAGGTGGTCGTATACCGGTATTACGTGCGCAGACCCACGCACATACACTGTACACATGCAGAGACATGGGGAGGTTTACTGCCTGTTTTTTAACACTCGTAAAGAAAGCTGGTCTGCAGGTGAATGGTCTGTAATTTTAGTTGTTTTTGTTACTCACAATGCAGGGTAACACAAATATCACTACACAACACAAGACATGGTTTTTAAACCGTACAACTCGGTGTTCACTGAATAGTAATGGTAGCTGATCACACCTTGCAGGGAATGTTTCCAAACCCCACCTTCATTTCACACTGACTGGAAAGACCATCCGCAGGGTCAGTGTCACGGAGTCTTCCTGGAACAGGGCCGCTTGATGAAACCCCCCACCACCACCAAATAGGCTTTAAAGGTAGCTGTAAAAAGCCTGCATTGTGGAGCGCAGAAGATTTGGTCAAGTAGGCTTCATGGTGGTCCGAGCATCATGTTTTCACTGTGGGAAAACAGGATCAGTTTTTTTAAGACATTTTCAAATAGCAACATCTAATGTCTGCCGCCTGTCTGAATCTGCATTGTGTTAGTTAGCTATGTAGATTTGTGTTTAGCTAATGATTGAGCTAGTTTCAGTTTAGTCTAGGTTGAGTCTCTCCAGAGCACACTCTGAAAAATGGCCCCTGTGACCCCTTGTGAATGGAAGTAAATGCAAGTAAATATCTCTGTGTGTCTGTTCTTATGTCTGCTGTTGCGTTCACGCACATCACTGCATGCCACACCAACTACTCCCCCCATTCAGTTACCACTTCTAACCTCCACCTCTAACCCGAGATATTGTAAATCTTTGCTTTTCTGAGGGGAAACATATTGTGTGCAGACAGCGTGTCGTTTACAATGCAGGTGATCACTTTTCACCACCTCCTCAGTCTCATCTTTTACAATCCTAAACCAGTTGTGACTTCAGTGTTCTGCTTCTCCTTTGGTGCAGATGGATCACGTCCATAAGGCTCTAATCAGTCCGAGCTTTGGGCGAACCTCACCGCTGAAGAGGAAGCTCAGTTCCTGCGGAGTCTGTCAGCTGAGGTTCAACTCTGAGGTGGGTGGTGTCGTGTGGGAAACACATGCACTTTAAATTGTTTTGGTTTCAGGTTGCTTTTATTTCTCACACACACCCTTACATGACAGTTGAACAGCTGATGGGACCTGCCCTTGTATTTGTTGCACCAGGCTGTTGTACTGGTTCTGAAGAGTTAGAGCTGCATGGTTTATTCCCAGGTTGAAATGTGCACATGCTAATATTTGACCTTTGCAGATAATTCTTTTTTCTTTACTCTGCTTATTACAAAACAAGAATGATCATGTGCTGCACTGCAATGCAATATCACCATTCATATTCCAAACAATAAAGAAAGCCTGAAAAAGTGTAGCACAGAAATCGCTGTAAAAAAAATGGAAATCAGACAGAATATATAAATATAACACAAGCAGGTTTTTGTATGCCAATATTTACAATTGCAACTGATGTAAAAATGCACTTACACCAGGAACATTACAAACATTGATTTACTTTTTGGACAGTGTTGGTCTATGCATTCAAACACCTGTCAATTGATGTAGGAGTGACAGCAGCCTCTAAAACTTTAAATGTCACATTCACATCAGCCATACTGTTACTTCAGATAAAGACAATATCAGGTTTAACATAACTAAATAACTGTGAGCAGTTAGTGCATACCTTCATGTTTGCTGTTGTGCACGCAGGTGCAGGCTTCTTCCCATTACAGTGGCACCAAGCATGCGAAAAGGCTGAAAGCTCTGGACGCCCCAGATTCAAAGATCAGGACCTCTGAACCGGTCGCCAGGGAAACCACATTGCAAATCCTCTCGTCACCGTGCTCGCAGTCGTCCAGCTCTGACACAACATCAGGAGGTGTGTGTGTGTGTGTGCGTCTCTGCGGGCCTGCACGCTTCCCCCGTGTATGCGTGTGTGTGTTTATGCAGACATCAAATGGATGACGGCGTTTGATATACGAATGTACGGCTCAAACCTTCTTTTACCCAGTCACGACTTTAACTCTTTGATGTGATAAACCTCCTGCTGCTTTGGGTTTCACAGGGAAGAGATTAAAGGTTGAGCATTTTCCGCTGCTCCTTCTTCATGTCTACATTTACTGACCTCATTCAGTGGCCTCCTGAGATCAAAAACATATTGCGAATGCTTTGAATATGATCTGTGGTTTCACCGTACAGTGTGTGCGTGCACCTACAGTACGTGTAGGCCTGGATAAGTAGTATGTAAGCATCGACTACTCTCCAGCATGAGTGTATATACAGTATGTGTGCCCGTGCTGATGTGCCACTTTTGCATGTGTGTGGGTGTGAAGGAATGAATATGATACATTTCACTGCAAGCTATAGAACAAAAAATTTTCAAAGAACTTAGTAATCATTTCCAGTTTGATGTCAGTTCGGTGGGAGCGGGGGAGACGTCAGGAGGGCTCTCTGAAGATTACTTCAGCAAACACTCTCATCGAGCCTTTCAGAATGGATGGTAACAAATAGACAGTTACTCTGCTGGGCCGAACTAATTATTGTTATTAGCAAAGAGTGAATCCTTAAATCAGCACATGCTCCTCCAGGGAACCTCTGCAAGTCAGTCTCACAAAAGATAATAGAGCCCAATCATCTCCATACAATGCTGTTTGTTCAGGTGCTTTGGAGATGGATCCTGAGGGGAAATCATTGATTATCAGTGTGATTTCGGAGGTTGGTAGAGCTCATAATCACCAGTAGCCTAGTGGGTTTTTATCACTATCTCTGCAAGTCATAGAATTGCTGCTTCTGTGAGCAGTAAGAGTTTAAGAATTTCATACCCCTCCCCTTTATATCTGCTTTCTTACCATCTCTTTTCCTCTCACATGACATACTGCACTTGGTCTTGCTAATGTCGCTGCGTCGCTGTTTTATTCTGGGCTTCATTTCAGAGCCCTCCGCTCCAAACCCTACCTCCGAGGCAGCACCATCGAGCAGCGGCGCCGCTGAAACTGTGAAAGCGTCATCTGAGACCTCACCGTCACGCAGCCCGAGAAAAACAGAGAGAGAGGCCCAAAGAGACGGCGACGTGGACGTTGCTCCGGAAGAGGAGACGGAAGAGGAGAAAGCTATACGTCTTCTCTACTGCTCCCTCTGCAAGGTGGCTGTCAACTCTACCTCGCAGCTGCAGGCCCACAACAGTGGTGAGAGACTGTACTCAGCGCAGGAGTTGAGATCGGCCTGTACTCTGTTTGTTACTCTACTGATGTGACTTTACGTCTGCTCAGGTACGAAGCACAAGACAATGCTGGAAGCAAGAAGTGGCGACGGAGCCATCAAGTCCTTCCCGCGGACGGGGGTAAAGGCAAAGCTGGCCGCACCTTCTGAATCGTCTACTGGACTCCAGAACAAGACTTTCCACTGTGAGATCTGTGACGTGCACGTCAACTCCGAGACTCAGCTCAAACAGGTTCGTTGCCAAAAATGCAAAGGGAAAGACGAAGCTTTGCCATCTTAGTTGTTGTTATGATTAATTTCATTCAAGATAGTTGTCGCACTTTACATTACACACACATTTTTGCACAAATCTTTCCTTATGCGTAAGAAAAGATAATCTCTTGATATTTGGTGCAAACATAAATTATGAAAATTAAATAGAATAGAATTTAATGTGAGGCGGGAATTTTATGTGTATGTGCATACAATCTTATAAGGGCTAAATGTCCTTAATTTCTATTGATTTTTATTTGCTAGTCATGTTCTTGTCTGAAAAATGTCAGATGACAAATGAGTGTTTGTGTGGTCTTGTATGTACATGACACAGCACAGAATACGATTGGCTCACTCGCTAACCATAATTGCAGCATTGTTCAAGTCAGGACCAACGCTGGGCACGTGACACAGAAAATGGCTGTACACACTTCTTACCGGTTAGGTCCTCTTTCGCATGTAAAGCTACGAAAAGGTCGACTGTCACGCAGATTTTCCGCTCACATATTCAAGCTGGTCAGCAGTCAGCAGTTCAGGACCGTGCATGTTTCACTCCAAGTCCCACCTGTTGCTGCAGATAAGATAAAGTCATAGCTCCCTCATCTCAGTGAGCACAAAGATATATAAATTAAGCCAAACATCTACTTGATGCTACACAACATGATGCATCTCTATTCCTGATATGAATGCACAGCATTGGGTTTTAATATCTGAATGTTCCAAAGTTGAATTTGGCCAGGTGCTCATGAATATTTAGCGGTTCACTGCTCATGGTGTGCCACACTGGCTGAAGCCATCTGTTTGTGCTTGTGAATCAAATCAAAAAGGTTTTCAAACCACCACCCCCCACTCTCCGTGAATATTTTGAATCTCAAACAAAATATCAACATTCCGCTTGAATCCTGAAAATAGGAAACCTGCTTCCTTTAATTTCCTTTTCCCTGATTACTCAAATTTTCTGAGCAAAGGCTCCTTCTTTCTGTCTCCACTATCTTTATGCTGCTGCCTGCATCTGTCTGGGTTTTTTGATTTTTGATTTTTTTTTCAATCTGAGTGTCTCTCTGTCCGTCCCTCTCCTCCTCTCCAGCACATCAGCAGTAGGAGACATAAGGACAGAGCAGCAGGTAAACCTGCCAAGCCTAAGTTCAGCCCTTACACTCCCACCCAGCGTCACCAGAGTTTCCAGGCAGTGAGTACTCAGCTGTTGCGTGATTTATTTTCACCCCTCATCAGTGTGTTTGTGTACATGAGCTGGTTCTCCAGAGCTTTTTTCCAGGAAGTTCCACTCCCTACCACAAATTGTCAGCGATAGGGACCGAAGAATCTTATATCTGAAATGTTTCCCTCCTACGATGTTGTAAGGACAAAAAGGCAGACTGAGTTAGAAAAACAGCAGATTGTTGATAAGACTGTTTGATGATAACTCATAACTCTATTGGCCAAGAAGCTTGTCCCGCTCTGGTTTTCTACTTAAACTGCTCAATTTCCTTTTCAGAAAAGACATCTTGATTGTAGTTTGTTTGTCCTGCGTTTCCTCCCCAGATTCGGCTGACTCTACGGAAGAACCAAGACTTGACCAAACCTCTGGCCTCGTGTCTCCTACAGCGTCAACTTTCCGTTGCCGCCGCTGCTGCCATGGCGACGCTGCCCCCTTTCCCCCTCCGGCCTGCCTCAAACTCAAGCCCTGCCCTGTTTCAGAGTCAGGCCCTCCCCCAGGCACTGCTGCATCCAGCCCCCGGACCCATCTGTTCAGCACACACGCCGGTTCTATTTTCTCCCTACTGACCCCTCTTGACGTCTCTATCAGCCCAGAACTGGGGCTAAAAACAAACCCAAGATGTGATTCAGTGCTGTACTGCACATAAACCAACAGCAGATAATGTGGGTCTTGTGGACCAGGACTGAGGACTGTGTGCTGGGACCAGAACCATAAGACAGGTTGGGATGGATTAAGTACAAAGCAGCAAATGAGCGGAAACAGAGTATAGAATATTTTCTGATGTGAGCATGTGTGTGTGAATGTGTGAGTGCATGCACAGACTTAGCCATCACAGAAGGGTAACTTTATATGGTATTTTTTTTCTCTATCCCATTAAATTTTATAGATTTATAGATCATCTGTATAACATTTGAGAAAGTTCCTCTTAAAATGGTTTAATTCACTCGAAGGAATTTTAAACTTCCATGATGACAATAACTCTGTGTTTGCATGTTCAGATATGCATATATGTATGAAAGCGTGAATGCCAATCAGAGCATGCTTGACTCAAGATGATTACTATTTTCCAATAAACAATAGCTGTGGATACTGATATTCCAGAAAATTCTTTATTAACCTTTGGAGAGAGAATGCAGCTTCATTGGGGTCACCAATTTAATGCTCCAAAACATATATTTTAACAAATAAATAACTGCAATGGCATATCAGTGTAACATTCACAGTTTTTTTTACTGTTTTTTTTTTTTTTACGAGAGCTTTATTTAATAAGATGCATTGCAGGAATCAATGTCTATCTTAGTTCTTTCAGCTCCATGTGTACATGTTCACCCAGACACATAGACGTGCCAAGACGCAGTCAGGCACCTCCTCCCAAAACCATAACTCTGCGTATTCAGACGTAGGCCTAAGCCCATTTCATCCTCCTTTGCAGCTCAGAAGCACGTAAAAAACAATCTTTCCTTGGTCTGGGTTCAAGTATTTTCCTGAAAACATAATGAAAAGGACACATCCGTAGCCTTTATTTGGCTGCAGGAAACTTTGAAGTCTCTTTTCCAGCTATTTATTACTTAAGAGGACAGATAAACCTTTGCCCCACACCCCACATCTCCGCCATGTTCCTTTTCTGCGATAAATCAAAGAAGGAATGTCTTTTTGATGAGCTTTACTACACTGCAGCCTCAAGCAACGTGACACTCATTTGGAAGTTAATCTTAAAAGCCTTCAGCTATTGAGAGAGTTGTGCTGCTTCTGCAGAAGCTACTGATCTGATGAGCTGCATTAAGTTTATGGTTTTTAGATTTTATCTTTGCCTAAAGTTGACCTTTGTGAAAAAAGATGCGAAAAACAACAAAACTATTTTAACTGTGACCAAATCAGATAATGCTGACATTATCTGAATGATGGTAATTTTAACCTTTCTCAGAGGCCCAGCTCAGTCCATCAGGTCAGAGGCTGTGTGATCGCTGCTTTTTTCAACTTTCCATGACTTCTCTTCTTCTTTGGGTCTTTCATCGGCCAACTGACACCAAACTAGATTAATGTGTAAAATAGACGAGTGACAAATTAAAGGAAAAATCAACATAAATTGTCATAGTAAAATGTCGGGAAATAGCTTCAGTGTGCCTTGGCATTGATTCTACAAGTCTCTGGAACGAAAGGATGGATCACCATTTTAAAAAAAAGACACTTTTGTTGTTTGGATGGTGGTGGCGGAGAGCACTTTCTAACCCGCTGATTCAAAATCTCCCATGGGGTCAGGATTTGGTGCATGTGAAAGTTCGAGCATAAGATTCACATTTTTTCATACTTATCAAACTATTAGGTGACCCCTCACAGCATATGGATGGGGGTATTGACACCCTGTTTCTCTGCTAATTTTTCAGCTTTTTCCTTTAATTTGTTACCGTCTGTGTTTTCTGCTTCTGCCTCCTGCAGCCACTCCAACGCAAATAATTCCACAAGCCAATTTACAGAATTATCATCCAATCAATCACTGCCCCCAATTCTTCCAGTTGTCACAGCAGTCATTATTATTATTATTATTATTATTATTATTAATTGTCTGGGGTAGTGATTGTGAACATCTGTGTGTGGGATGCTCAGTTCTCCCGAGGCTGTCGGAATTCAGACCTACTCTGGCCCCTCAACTCCCTGGCTCATTCCCTAGCCAGCCTTCACCGCCTTTTCTCCTTCACTTTTTGTCATCTTTCTTTCGTTATCTCACAATTACGTTCACGCTCTCCGCTGGCTTTTTGTCTATCCCTCCTCAATAAAATTTGTGGTGTGCACACTCACATGCACACATAAACATATGTCAGCAACACGAAAGCCTGACTCGACATCCAGGGAATTTTTCATTCTCTGGTACCTGGAGAGAGTACAAAGGCACAAAGCAGAGCTGTGCATGCCATGTGAGGGCAGTTTTACTTGCTGTTCATACAAAAAAAAGAGACTATAATAAGATTTTGGCATGAGGATGCTGCATTTTGACTTCTGCACATTGCACCTTAATCCAAATCATAAAACAACAGTGGTCATGGGTAGTTGTAGTGAGACTATGACCAACAGAAATGAGGGATGGAAAAACTGATTTTATGGAACTCAACTGGAAAATAAAACATTAAACACTACTGCAATTTGCACTCTCCATCGTTTTTTTTCTTTACTAAGTACATTTTAAAAGTCTGCATACAAATAATTGCTGTATAAATAAATTGTTTTAAAATAAGTAAAATGAACAGAGGCATCTCATGTATACTACCAAATGTCTTTGGTCATTTTAAAAAACAGCAACCCCTGCATCTCAGACCTATTCAAAGTGCTGTACATCTACAAGTTGGTAGTCCCAGAAGACCTGTACAAGCTGCCCTGTGGGAGTTGTGTTCCTTCAGCTCCAGTGGGCAAACAAAAGCTGTGTGGGCAGAGGGGAGCTGTGGCACAAGCACCATCTGTCTTGGTCAGCATTTCTCCACAACTGTACAGGGAACTAAGGTTGAAAGTTCAGGCAGTCATCAAATTCCTGTTCCCTCCTAAGCTGTTGCTCTTGCAGTACTAGATAGAATTTATTTAGTCCCTCTGAGGCTTTCTGGTTTTGCGGAGGCGGTGCAGAAGTATGGCACAGAGCAACAGATCAGTAAACGGAAGAGATGTTGGTGGTGAAGTAAATGGCTCAGCAGGGTGTTGAGGAGCAGGCTGTAAGGCATAATGACGAAGTTGCAACCCCGCAGAGGGCCGATTTTGTGTCTGTGGCTCATTGCTGCTGTTGCCCAGACTCAAAGCGATGTGGGTACTCCTTCGGTTTGGGCTATCATCAATACAGTCAAACGTGGGTCATCCTCACATCTATGGAGAGAAAAACTGTCATTTTAGAATCCTTCTGCAATACTGAAATACACAGGGTGATCCAGCAATAACTACACCACTTGACCTGTGAGAAGATGGTCATTTTGTCAATTAGATGATAAATGTTCTGATGGAGTTTTTTGGGGGGGTGAGGGGGTCTAACTCTGATTATCAGTCATATTACCGACCAGACTGGGGCTTATGCGATACCACCATGGGTATTTGTTCTTACCTTTGCACATTAAAATCAATAACTATTGCAAATTCAAAATGTTTCAATTCAGGTTTACATTAAAAGTAAGCTTGCCACACTGGTTAAAATTGTATTATATATTTTTTCTAATCTCTTTTCATTATTTGATTTAGAATACTTTATTGACGATGATATGGCTTTTAATTATGTTGGGATACTTTTTTGTATGATGTCACTTTATCTTCTTGACTCCTGCATCTATCTTTTACATCAAGGATTATGATGCAAATAAGTCTTGAATTAAACTGTGCTACAGTGTTCTTCTTATAATGTAAAATAAACTAAAGTGAAAAAATGTGGTAAGGATTTAGGTGGCAATCTGATTTACTGTCCTACAGTTTCCCATCAATCTAAAATCCATAAAACAAGTTATAATCTGATTTCCTGAGGTGTTCCTGTCTAAAAGGTTTGCCTTTGTGGTTGATTACACAACCTCTGTTATGATTTCATCACCATAAATTGTGAGTATGGCACCAGACGCATATTTTCCATATTAAAAAAAGTAGTGTATTTTTGGTCCCACCTGAGGCGAGTGCACAGATTCGAGCTAATTCTTTTCATCTGGCAGAAAAGCAGATTGTCTGATTGTCTTTTCATTGGCCAGTCAGACTGCCTGGACAAGGATGGGTGAGCTAGCTATCTGACTGGACAGAGTTAAATTGGTGTGCTCTTAATAATGATACCAGTGCATCAAATCAGTCAATAAATACCTTTTGTATGAGCTACTTTTACACTAAAAAAGGCAATGTCTTCATCTGTGTTGACGTCCATAGTCATCTGTTCTTTGTATCTTTATTGCGCCTTGATTTCTCCTGCTGCTGCAAAAACTCGCTCAATTTTTCTTCTCAGCCGCTCCTATTCTATCCTTTCCCTGTATCTGTGATAATAAGTTTCTCTCCAGGCGTCTGACATGTGGATAGTCAGGGGTGGCATGAAATGGCTGTGTGATAGATTTGTCCATTAAAGCAAGCTGAGCTAAAACCTGTGGAGTCCCTCTGGCTGTCTTTCTGTCTTTTTCTTTTTAGTACAGACCGACTCACAAAAACACTCTCACACACAAAATACACCACTCACTCTTTCCCTGCTGTGAGGGAGCAGCTGTAACATCTACTTGCTTTTAGAAGTAATACACCTTTTATGTAAACAGAAGTGATTTTATTATTAAGCGGTGAGTCTTTACAGGTTTGTTTGGCTCGCGTACTAACAGAACACTCATGCACTTACTCAGACCCCTATCCTGTACTAAAAAGCTATGTCTGTTACTGAAAAAGAACTTATGATGTTAGCTGGAGTTTATGTGGGATTTTCATCTGTAGTACATTATTATTATTTATTTTCTTTGTAATAAAGTTTAACTGCTACATATCCTTACATAAGCAATATGGAAACAATCCCACTGGGTACATCTGTGTGAAAAGAAAGAATCAAGTACTGTCCATATGCTTTACTTTAGGGTCTCACTCAGAAGTACAGGCTTGTTTTACAGTTGAGGCCCCCCGCTGAAGTCATTTGTTTTCATAGGGTGACACTGAAAACACCCAAGCTTTCCTGAAGCCCTTTCTGTAGCCTCAGTATGCCATTCAGTCAGCTGTCCGTGAAACCTCACTGACAAATCTCCAAGTGGAGGTTACATTTGCTGAAGTGTTGTGCAGGAAAGGTGCAGGTTTCTTCCTTGCACCCTGCCAAGTAAGATGGGCTTGTTTGACTTTGACTTGGGAAAGTAAATGAGATCATGACTAAGTACTCGCTGTAATCCAATATTTATGGAACATTTACTAAGCAAAACCTGAGAAGGGGAGAAATTGGCACTGGTGGCATGGAGACAGGGTTTTTAAAAAGTTGTGTGTATGCATGAACACTGTCTATGTGTGCCATATGCAAAAAGACAAATTAAAAGAGGGAGAGGATAGGTTAAACACTGGCACATGATATCATTAAATGTATAGAAATTTGGCATGAATCTAATAATAAACTTACTTTCTGAGCTACTGTTATCTAAGTCTGAAAGAGCCATGAGATTTTCAGAAAAACCTTTAAGGAATATAGCTCAAACACTGCCACACTCTCTGTGGGCTTTCATATTAACACAGTGGTCGGCTCCATCCACAGGCAGTTCAGCTCATAGAGCACCCCCAAGCTCTTATCTCCAGCAGTCAATTATAAATATTATAGTCATGTTGGAGGAGCTGAATGAGCCTATAACCTTTTTGAATATTGATCTAATTTCCATTTTTAATGAAATTGACAATACAACCATTTCCCATTTCTGCATGTCCACCTTGTATGTTTTGTTTCCTACGCAATTGAAACGGGCAAAAAAATAGGTGAAAACTGTCTGATTTAAACGCCGAGAATTATGTTAAGATATTTGGTGTGCAGTGTGGGAGTCTACTGTTAAATCTCAAAGGAGCCAGACTATGCAAACTCATAACGATTACCAAACACACCTCTTCTGCGGGGATGTGTGAGTTTTAGTGTTGTGCATTAGCGACATCTAGCGAAGCCGTTATTTCATTTAGAGGAAGTGACGTCTTCTCAAATTCCCACCAATCAGCAGTCACGGGCCAAAATTCGAACGTTAACTCGCGATTCGTGAATAGGACAAACTGAGATCAATTGGATTATGTTGCTGCCTAATTTATATGGTTAACGCGTTTTGTTGAAGCCGCCGCTTACAAGACGTATACACATGCTGGTAAGTTGCTTCTCTGTAAATATGTCACTTTCTACTGCAGCTACCGAAGACAGAGTGTCGGATTGACTTACGTTAATGTCAACTATAGCGCTAACTTAGCTAGCAGGTTTAGCTTACCCAATTGTTTTGCTAACTTTTATCGCCGTCATGCTACGCTGTTGTTCAGATGGACAACGTAAAACATTTTGAACTGATTTTTTTTTTTAAAAAAAGGAGACATGGCGAGGGAACGCGCCCAGAAGAAGTCTTTCCAGCAGAGTCTGGAGGACATAAAAGAGAGGATGAAGGAGAAGAGGAACAAACGGCTGGCCGATGCCTCGGCTCCCAGCAGAGGACGGGCCAGGATGATAAACAAAAGCAGCGGTGAGGAAAATTAAGCACTATCTTCACATTTATCGTCACTTAAACCTAAAATAAACCAAGTGATCGACTGAAGGGTGCACTCGCAAGATGCAAAATGTGTTACGTGTTTTTGCCTCAGACTCAGCACCCTTCTTATGTTATCTCCCAGGGGCTATGTCCACACACACCATCCTTAAGGGTGTCCAACTGAACAACAAGGCGCTGGCCTTAGCCCTGCAAGCTGAGAAGGAAAAAGTGAAGCAAGCCAATGCAGTGATCCTGCAGCTGAAAAGAGAGCAACAGGCTATGTTCCTTCACCTGCTTCTGCTCAAGAGGAAGCTCAAGGATCAGGAAGCTCTTGCAGCGAGTGCTTCAGAGGTACAGTTTGGAGACATGTTCTTGTTCATATCCTTTCCATGTTTAACATTTGAGTGGGTGAATCTGAGTTGTGCAGAAAAGTATATCGTGTAAGTTATTTTACCATCTGACATTGTTAAAGAGAAATATGTTCTTCCTTTGTGTGTTGATTTAGACTAAACCCACAAACATCTGTGTTGAACCTCAGCGTCACGTGAATTCAGAAAGGTAAGTCGTGTTAAATCAAAATGTCAGCACATAAAATTCTTATCACATTCTTTATCATGAAATGAATGGATATGAGTACCTGTAACCTGTCAATTTACAGGAGCCAGAATCTCGAGGAGCCCATTGTGTGCAACACCTCACCAATTTCTGCAGGTATAAACCCACATAGCTAATATTTCTGGTCAATATTAGGGATTAGCCAGATGAGTATTTTTATATCACTGACTCGAATACAACTTTTTCTTTCACAGAGTCTCCGCCTTCTGAAAAAAGGGAACAGCCTGAATTTGACAAGCAGCTTACCTTGCCATCCACAGTGGGTGTACGGCGTCGGCATGCTGATAGAGCGAACAGGAGGAGATCTGAGAGCGTGTGGGATTGGAGATCGTTGAATGAGGGGGACCCCGTCACAGGCTTAGAGGCTTTAATACCAAGTCCTATTTGCAGTGACAATACAAATCCAAATCACCTGCAGCAAGAGGCCGGACCAGAAATGGCAGATCCTATTGACACTGAAGAGTTTCAGCACTCTACTCCAGAACCTGACCCACCTAAAGGAAACAACCAGCAGCAGCCCGGTAGGAAACAAGCCCAGCAGCAGCCCCGGAACAAACCCGAACCGACTGCACGGAAACCCGAGAGAGGTCGCAGACAGGAGCGTGCCCAATTAAAAAAACCATGGGAGAATCCCAAACCAAGAGCCCGCTCCAAGAGTCGGGAGCGTTTAGCCACGCGTTCTAAAACAGCACCTCCACCACAGGGCAACAAACTCAACACCTCACTGGGATTTAATGACACGTTTGACTTTGACTGCGAAGGGACGGTTCACGTCATGCCTTTCAGGGCAAAGACAGAGGACGGTCAGCCGGCCACCCCCACCAGCGAGGAAGCCCCATGTAGAGGGCAGCGCCAATCCGAAGCGTCACCTGACGCTTCCCAACAGAACGAGTCCAGCTCGTCGTCACCATCTTCCGAATCAGAGGACAGTCTCTACGTCCCTCAGAAAACCAGGAGGAGACAGCCTTCACCGGACAAGAACAAGGCAATCGCCACCCGTAGAGGCAGGCCCTCTAAAGTTGTCAAACCCAAAGAAAACATCCGTGCAAAACAGGAGATCTCAGGTGAGAGCTTAGGCATGGCACTTAAACTCCAACTTGATATTTCATGTTGAAACTTTTTGTAGGGGAAGTTTAAATTATTATAACTATACAGTTTCTTTAATTGCTTTGTCTTTTGTAGTCTTCAGAGATGAGGAGTCAAGTCCTCAGGGCTGCAGAGCCTAAAAAGGAGGAAGCCCATCTCCATCTCTCCCCCGACTCTCGCTTCTCTGACAGCCCCTAATGCTGCGGGGCGGGACAGGAAAATCAGCAGGGTGAGTAAATGTTCTGAAACTGACTTTAAATGGGAATTGATAAGATTATTATTAATTCATCTTATTTGTAATTTGCCAATTAAAGATGTTTTGTCCTGGTTCTTCAGAGCCTCACAGGAGAGGTAATGCAGGGGGACTGTTTGGTCCCCGTCAGCCCGCTGGTTGAAGCGGAGATGATGAGAATAGACACCGTCCTGTCCAACTTTGGAGACTCCACCTGCGACGCTCCATCTCTTTTACCCCACAAAACGCCTCAGAGGAAGGTGGCGTGCAAGAAACGTGAGTTTATTTCGGCACTTCCCAAACCTGCTCGTGAAAATGAAACCTCGCAGTGTGACAGCCGAGAGACGAGAGCTTTGCCACAGCATGAGCACTTGGCATTTTTATCGTATTATCGCGTATCTATTGCTTCATTGCACTCTGTGTTATTAGCCGTTCACTGGTGTATGTCACTGTTTTCCTTTTCTCTTTCTTGTGGATCACGTCTTCCTTCACGTTTCTGCAGGTGGGCTTGGTGTAAGGACAGCAGGGCGGGGCTTGAGTCTGTGTGATGTGACCAATCTGTCCCCTGCAGCCCATCGCAAGCTCTCCACTGACGCCCGATGTGCCACTCCTGTTCCTTCCCGCAAGCGGCGCTGCACCATGGTGGTGGACTACAAGGAGCCTTCACTGAATGCGTAAGTTTGCATATTAATGCTGCTCTCACTGTAAACATTAATCATTTCTTTTTACCGTGTGAATGCTCAACAATTATATTCTCATCTTGACAGGAAACTTCGACGTGGAGACAAGTTCACGGACTTGCAGTTCCTCCGGTCTCCTATTTTCAAGCAGAAGTCTGTCAGGAGGTCTGAGCAGAAATCTATGAGCGACCAGCAGTCATTTGAGAACTACAACGAGTCGTTTGTTGGATGTCGCTGAAAGCAGGTACTCTGTCGTGAGTGTTGGCTGCCATTCAGTTTTTTTTGTTGTTGTTTTTTTTGAGAAAGAATTATTTTTTTGTTACTCTCAAGGTTAGATTTCTATGCGATGTTATGTATGTGTATGTGATGCGACTTCAGATTTTTTTTCATGACTTTATTTCATGCTTACTTTGCATATGTTTCCCAGTCTTGTCGTCTCCATTCCTCCTCTTAATCTCACAGAAAATGTAGAGATGGCTATTTTCTGAAGACCCAATTTCACTGTTTCATGCCATTATCTTAAGCTCTGATCCTAAATATGAGCACATACCATTTGCCATTTAATAAATTTGGAGTTATGAAATTCTTTGATAGTGACTTCTACCGTATGATGTGACAAACTTTACTTCCTCAGCGGCTGAATTGCATCACACAAGTTTATTTTAAGGGCTGTGCGCAAACGATAATGATTGTGATGGGCATGGAGAGGAGTTTGTTTATCCTGACAGGCTCAGATCTGAACATATCGAAGGTTAGATGGAACCCAGTTCGTCAGGCTGTCTGTTTCATCCTTGAATTGTTAATTAAAAACCTTTTGTAAATGAACCTTGGCAATTGCAAATAAAAAAAAAACCTCACAATAATGTACTTTGACTATGATTATTCTAGGGGTATAGCAGTTTTCTTATTGGACCTGAAATTGAATCTAAAATCATGTAGAAAGCTGTGCCCTGTCATCTTTGCAAATGAAAATATTTGGTGATGGTTAGGAAAATCTTTGATGTCCTTGAGTTCAAACACTGCAGACACTCCATTAGCCTCACTTCTGTTTTATTCAGTCTATAAAATAGGCTAATACTATGTCATTAAAACCACTTGTACAAAGAGCATGAAATAATTTTTCCAGACATTTTACAAAATGTATTTTTTTTCCTAAAGTTTGAAAAGTACAAACACCATTTTACAAAAACAGCAAAACTACATAGTATTGCACAATCTTTTCATTTATCTCCAAAGTATAAAGTTATCAATCTCCATCTGCAGAACAAAAATAAGAAAGAATAAATTAACCTTGTCTCAAGCATAATTCTTTTAAATTACAGCACATAAATAAGAATAAACTCTAGATAATTAAATTAGTCCTTAGTCAACAGCGGTAATTTATATGTCAAACAAATTCTGAAGAAAAGATGATGCTCTTATTTATGTTTACTAATACTTGGAAAAATAAAAGTGCATTTCGATAGTCCAACTGCCCTAGGTGGCTTATACAAAAAAAAAAAGATTTCTTTTTTTTAGTTCTGAAACAGAAAATATATGTTATATACACATTTAAAATATACAGTGGGTATAAGTGCTTTTAAAATAATTAAAATCTGTACAAATTTAAAGTACGTATTCCTCTTTTGGCAGGATGAACTCATCACAGACAAACTTTGACCTCATTAATAGCGTACAGGCCCACAGGAACAAGATTACGTAGACAGGAAAGTCCGAGCTCTCAGTCACGGCCCTCGAAGGTAACGCGTGTAATGACTTTAATACACAGTGGATGCCATCGCTGCTCGTGACATCTCTACCTGAGTCAACTGAGAGGAGGCGGCGGGCAGGGCATGAAAAGCATGAAAGGACAGGAGAGAAGCAATGGAGAGAGACAAATGTCAGATGTGTGTGTGGTGAAATCATTCCGTGTTGCCTTTTGGCGCCCGGCACAAAACTAATAAAGGAAGCTTTCTGCCCTCTTTAATATGGATTATACCTTTCTGCTGTCCTTTGGTCTCCCCGGGACCCTGGGATGCATGAGGAAATATGAAGACACAATGCTTCTTTTGTGTCATATCAGCAACAGTCTCACAGGACGTCAACAAAGCCTTCCCTTGTGGCCTGTCTTTCAGTGTAAATATCAGTCTAAGCTACTGATCCAGGATCTGGGCCTGCATGCATCAAACAGTAAAAGAGTGCCGATCTGAGACCCGTGTGCACCTTTTACATTAAGATATGTTTCTGAAACCTAACTGCTCCAGAATCAGTAGTCCTACTCTTGGCTTTGTCCATGCGCACAGCTGTCATTTGCATTATTTATAACCTAACTCTTACCACTTGCAGACTGAGGACCGTCTCATCCTTTGTTACAGTAAGGAGAAACTTCCTCTTTCCTCTCCTCTACTTCTCGATGAGGCCCGCTTCTTTGATCTTGGTGTAGAAGAATTTCTCCAGTAGGTTGGCACACTTGTAGTACTCGCTCTCCGGAGGGTTGTATTCACGACAGTTGGTGAAGATGCGCTGCATGTCCGCCATGAACAACTTGCGTGTCGTGTAGTACCTGCTCTTCAGGCGCTCGCTCATAGTCTTGAGGTCTGTGTCGAAAAACAAAAAAGTGAACGCGTGAGTGATTTCTATATTATATAACTCTTATTTTTTTTTAGATACCACTCGAACAGCATTAACAGTGAAAAACCACTGAAATGTGCTAAATGCGATGTTTAGAGGTTTTCTATACCTTTTGTATTTTCTATTATAGAGCATGGATTAAACGAATTGCAGCATTTTCACGTCGTCATGTCTCACTTGTTACCTCCTAACCTTTCGGTGTCATTCTCTTTATCTCTCTCTCTTCATTTACCTTGTCCGATCCCTGTTGAACAGCTGTGGTCATGTGACTACATACCCATGGGGAAGCGAATCACTTGGTAGTACCCCGGTGCCTCTGTTTTCTTCACAGGCTCCATGAAAGGCCAAGCGTTCTGGTGACTCTGTGAGGTGTATATCAGTCTTGTTAGAAAACAGGTTTGTATGTTTGTTTGTCAAAGCTACTCTGCAGGTGTGTGTGTGTGTGTGTGTGTGTGTGTGTGTGTGTGTGTGTCACCTTCACATGCTGGAGGATGGTCTTCAGAGTGCTGTACAGCTGATCGGGGTCTTTAAGTTCTTTCCTGAAGTAGAATAAAGAACGGATAATGAGAATAACATCTAAACTGCTGTTAGCTAGTTTGACATGTCCAGGAGCATGATGCTTTACATCCAGGACATTCATTTGTTCTAATTTCCCATCCGTTTGATGCATCTTGTTGT
Source organism: Psettodes erumei (assembly GCA_016785225.1). Lineage (NCBI taxonomy): Eukaryota > Metazoa > Chordata > Actinopteri > Pleuronectiformes > Psettodidae > Psettodes > Psettodes erumei. The sequence goes on from JAFBJZ010000408.1 coordinate 3,485,651, forward strand.
CATACTTGGGTCTTGACTTAATGAAAAAGTGTAATCTTCTATTCCTGTCTTCACTGTTTCTATCATTGCTGACCTAAGAGATCTAATTATGTTTCTGTCCACCGGTCTTCAGTCCTCAATTTAGAAATCCTGTTTCTTGCCAAGAACAGTGGAAAACGTTAGCCAAGTCATGTGGTGAAGCACTCAAGTTCACATCTTTTACATTATAGGGTCACACTTACCCCTTGCCTACAGGTTTCCAGCCAGTTTCACCTGTTAACATGACGAAACCGAGGTTAGTCCCACATATAATTCCCAGAGAATATAATATATATAATATAAAAGCTATGGGATAATGTTTAATATCTGTCAGACACAGTAGGATAGGGACACGCCTTATACTATAAACTCCACATTACGACTAACGTACGTATGCCGGGAATGCTTTCAATGGGAATCTGCCGGACTCCTTCCTTAAAACAGGAAAGTCCTGGGTAGACTTTTCTGATCTGAGCCTGCTTCCGCTCTATCAGCTTCTTAATGATCTGAAAGAAAAGGATGATTGAATGGATGAAAAGATTGTGAGTGCCGGAAAGAAAGCATTCAAACTTTTCTGTTTTTTTTTTTTTCAACAACACCCACACACCTCCTTCTGCTTCTTGATAATAACAGAGAACTCTGTGTAGGGGATGCTGGGGTTGAGCTCGCAGCCCATGAGTGTGGCTCCTTCGTAGTCCTTGATGTAGCCCACATACTTGGCCTTGGGAACTTTGATGTCTTTTGAGAAACCCTGAGAGGGAGGAGGACATATCTGATTTCTGGCAACAGTGTATACAGGGCAGTGTGAATCATTGCAAAAAGGAACCCACGTAAAAAAAAAAAAAAAACACGAAGATTTTCAAGACCACATAAAAGTTTAAAGTACAAGCATGTCAAAAGACCAGTGTGAATGCTGCCAAATGGTGGCAAATAAACATATTTTGAAGACATTTGCAGAAATGTGCATTAGTATTTAAAAAACACAACAGTCTGGAGCAGTATATAAAAAGCACAGCTCAATATAATTCTTCCAACAAGCTGAAGTAAGTGAAATCATCATAAATGGTCGATTTGTCCCACTTGTATTAAAAATTCTTTTGTTCTTGCAGGTTATGTGAATGAAGATGTTTAGGAGAGACGGGAAGACATAAAAAGAGCATTGCAGCTACAGTGACGATACAACGCATTACCTGTTTCTTGAAGTAGCCAATGGCGTACTCATCGGCATAAGTGAGGAAATTGAGGATTTCATGCTTGATGTGATATTCCTTCAGGTGGTTCATCAAATGGGTCCCGTAGCCCTACAGCCGCACGACCAAACGGGGCAAAGGTCAAAAATAACCCGACGAGACAGAAAGAACGTTTAATGCTAACACTTTAAGCAGTGAAGCGGGAACGTGTTCTCACCTTGACCTGTTCGTTGGAGGTGACGGCACAGAAGACGATTTCTGTAAAGCCCTGCGATGGAAACATCCGGAAGCAGATCCCTCCGATCACGCGCCCATCCTTGATCAGTGACAGCGTCTTGTGCTTCCTGTCGAAGAAAAGACTCTGATTTTTAGTCACCCCCGTGACAACTTTGAATGTGATAAGTGGCGATTAATCACGGTTCCACCCACGGATCAAAGACCAGCCGCGTGATATACTCCTTGGGCATGCGGGGAAGCTGGTGGGAGAACACGTTCTGGAGGCCTACGAGCCACATCAAGATCCTCTTATTGGGCTTCTGGTTCAGGGAGTTACCGATGACGTGGAATTCAATCACCCCCCTGCGCTCCTCAAGACGAGCAGCTTCGTCACGTGCAGAGTGGGCTGACAGCAAACTGGTCTGCACAGGAAGGAGGGTATGAAATCATCATTATCGCCTTTGCCAATACTGAAACTAAATATCAACAAGATATTTATTGCCAAACTCCGCCTGTGAGACATGTTATTTGGTTTATTTAATGTTTTCTGTCGTTACCTCAGGAATGGCAGCAGGGTCGGCAATGGTTGCCATGACTTCATTGATGAGGTCCATGGGGATGTCACCCATCACCCTGGGTCTCTTGTTTTCCTCGTGGGGAAGGGAATCTGATGGTTTACGCTTCTCTCCAGCTACAACCACAGACACAGGGGAAGGTACTCATCATTACATCTCTTCACACTAGTGGAGTAGTGTGTCTGAACCCGAACAGGAAGTTGTCCAGCATTTAAGATCAGCTTACTATGGGTCCTAAACATGACGGCATGATATGTCATTTCTGTTTCTTCATACATCTTTGAATCCAACATCCAGTTACGTTGTAGAGGAAATGTGTTAACTGCACTTTTTGGAGATTCCATGTCAAAGAAGATTTCTATGCCTGAGTCACACTGAGTATTTGACACTGGCACATCACTCTCAGTCGCTAAAACAGTAACAGTGTGACACAAGGCTTTACTCTGGTGCTTGCTCACTGTGAGTTGTTCCATGAACGCATGGCATCCTCATAACCTTATGAGTAAATGGGGGTTTGACTGTAACACCTGAGTTTGGCTCCAAAACAGATGCTGTTTTCCTTGCTGGACTGCCACTGCCACAGGTGGATGGGTCCACTGACACAGGACTGGTGCTGTAATACAGTGGCCTGGCCACCGGGGGCGCACTGATAACTGCAAAACAACAAAGAGGACAACAATGGTATAAGAACGTGCAGCTGTGCAGGTTCAAAAATGTAAAGTCAGCGTATGCGTGAGGGTGTGTGTGTTTCTGTCAAGCCTGTGAGGGTGCGGGTTACCTGTGTGAATAGGGATCTGCCCTCCCGACGCTCCTGCCAAGAAGTCTTGGCTCCAGATCGGTGAGCTGTGGCTGTACACCTCCTCCTCCAGCATGGACAAGAACCTGAGCCAAAGAAAACACAACAAGTTCAACTCTGCTCTGTTTAAAAAGAGGTTGTCAAGCATGCAAATGTGACTGCTGTGTGGTTTGGCACGAAGAATCCGCATGCAGTGTGTGAGTGGATTACTGCACTGTACGGTTAATTACATGTTAGTCTGAAAATATAATTATGTTTGCGGTATGTTTCTCTGTGTGCAATCTCAGAGGTTCTGTTCGTCGGTTCCTCTCACTTGGGAAAGTGTGTGAGAATGAGTGTGCGTTTCTCAGGTGGCAGCTTGTCCTTTTCCTGTCTGGCCTGCTCCAGCAGTTGTTTTCTCATCACAGTGAACACCGAGCGCAACAGGGTCCGGCCAAAGATCTGAGTGGTGTCGTACCGCGGCAGGCTGTCGCAGAACTGAGGCACATTGCAGTAGCAGAGCCATCTGTGGTAAGCACACAACGGAGGAACTCTGTTTTAATTATGAGTGTAAAAAGGTGTATCACATGTTTACAGGATATGTGATAGTGTTGCTACCTGGTGTAGTTGGCTTTGTATCCAGCTGCGTCATCGTTGGGCACCCTCTGGCGTCTCTGGGAGGGCGTCTCCAGCTGCCAGTAGTTGATCTGGTTGAGGAACATCTTAGCGAGCTCCATTATGGTTTGACGTTCCTTAGAGGGCAGGTGGCTGAATTTGTACTGGACAAAATTATTCACCCCCTGTGTGGGAAACGAGGAGAAACACGGAAGGAACAAATCAAAATGAGAACACAGTAAAACACTAATTTGTGCCAAAGTGTAGGTTCTGATACACTTGTAGATATGTAATTACCTGCTCAATGCTGGGTTTTTCAAATGGAGGACTCTCCTGTGCTTCTAACATTGGTTTACCCATCTGTAGAATGGATTTCCTCAGCAGCTGAAAGATAAACACAAGGGGAGCATGTCTGTTTACTTGCACACAACACAGGTCGGGAAATCCTGAGTTTTAATACATTTTGACTATAAAAGCAGTGGCTTACTTTGAAGAGGGAAAAGTAGACCTGTTTAGTGTCAGCATCCTCCTCTTTGTGAACACACGTGTAGAGGTACTCCACATCCAGGACAATACCTAGGAGTCTGTTCATCTCCTCTTCGGAAACATTTTCTAGATGGGTCACGTGGTCGCCTGAGAGATAGGCAACCCAGATGTGGCTCATTTTAATTGGCCACTAGTAGCACTTGAAATACCGCTAACTCTTAACATGTTGGTAATTTATTTTCCTCTGTGGCTTCTGTCCTAGACATGCTGACGTACCCAAAGTGTGAGAGCAGCTGCGACAGGGCTCCTGCAGGTTCACCGCGTTGGACTGCTGGTCAGTGCGAGGGGTGTTGGAGGGGGATTTTGACTTTTCCAGCCATTGCACTTACAGGCTCCCTCAGCCTGTAAGTAAAGCATAGTTAGATGCAGTACAAACAAACACAAATCCACCATATAGATGCCAACTTAGTGAGGTTATGCTTAAGGTAAAACAGGTGTCGATAAAATGTTAATATGTTGTGAAGCTGATTACGATGCTCCATGACAGACAGGCTATCAGTCACATGCACAGCTTATGTGCTTTTTCATTTATCACATCGCTGCCTAAAAAGTAAAGTAAAAAAAAAAGTATTGTCATAGTGTGCTTCTGGTACTTAACATGTCACTAATACGGAAGTAGTTATGTCACAAATTTATTTAAATCATAACTAAATGGGCCTTGGAAGAGTACAAGCCTCTAAAAACTTGACAAGGCCTCTTGGGTTAACTTCGATCTGTGTAGAGGAGGCCTGTCACCATCAGCTGGAGGTGCTGCACTGAGCATGCGCTGTGAAACAACAACAAACTCCACCCCCCCCCCCCACCCCCTCCGGCAGCTGTCACCCTGTCAAAACAAAGACCCCGTCTTTCCCTGCGGATCATACCCTGCAAAACCCCAATAAAACCCTCTCTCGTTTACCAACGTGCGCTGACAGACGGCGCGGGGACGCAGCGAAAATCCCCACGAAGCGCATCCGACCGCGCGCGAACGCGCACTGAGATGCAGCCCTCTGCACGCAACACAGCTACTCCCAAGACCAAGCGCCAAGCCAATGTTTACGTTCACCAACCCCCCACCTTGACAGAAACATAGTAACGTTGTAAAAAAAAAAAAAAACCTGCGGACAGCATGCAGCTGGAAGCCCCCCGTTGAAAAGCTGTGTGGCAACAATAACGCTTTAGTCAACCCGATTTCTAATATCGCCTTTTCAATAATTGGTTCGTGCAAGCAAAATGAAAAAAATGAAGTGCGGCAATGGCTTCCTTTGCTGCGCTTGCATTTTGCAAACTATTGCAACCTCGCAACGGGCCGAACGCTTTTATTGAGAATGAGCCCTCAAATCGCCGTGTTAAAAAAGTCAACCCCGTGCACGCATGGCGTACTTTGCAAGATGAATACACCCCGAGTTTTTCCAGTTTCTTCGGCCGAGGTGAGGAGCGGAGTTGCGCCTTCTTCGCGGCGATACGTGCGGATCCTCCAGCGGCGCCAGAGCCCTCCGTGCCCCCGGCTCCAGGAGCGGCCGGAACCAAGCCCGCGGCTCCGATGGCCGGCGAACCCTGCTGAATCCCAGCGCTGTCGCCCATAATTCGCGCCTAACCCCGACGGGACCCCGGGCCCGGGAAATATTCGCTCTGCCGTCCACTCTATTCCACAAGCGGAGGATCAGACATGGCGCTCATCCTTATTTTCAGTTTCTCACTGTAGGCCCATTTTCCTCCGCTAGGGGACTCAAAACGGGATAGGCCAATTCCACTACAATTCAGACAGGAGAGGTCACAAAATGCAACCATTTGTAGCAAAATTTCAAGGTCAAATGTAACGGGGGGAAATGTGGCTTGCGGAGCCATATATGAGCACAGAGTCATTTCATGCGCCACATAGAAATTAACGTATTTAATAAGGAGAACATTTTTTATCTACTGATATTAATATTAATGCCACATTGTAACATTAAAAGTCCTGGTTCAGCAGTTTTGTTCAGCATTCAGATGAAACCCCCATAGGAACGCGCACGTGGCATCTCATAAAATATTACCGTTAGGATTTTTTTGTCACATACAGGCTTAGTCAGGTTAAATCTCAGAGATAATGAAAATAATAATAAAAAAAACTTTTAACAATGTCAAGGTGACAAGTAGGGGACAGTAAAACCAAGCCACAACATGTAAAAAACAAACATGACAAAGCAGCATTTAAAAACAAGTTAGAGGTGGAAATCCTTGACAAAATCTCAAGTGTCAAAGTCCATGCACACACAGCCCGATTACAATAATAAATGATCAAATTTATTTCAGTATTTATTTGGTCATTACATAACAGTACTGTAAAATGCTTGCATTTAAATGTTTTCGGCTGCAATTAGGTGTCCATGGCAAAAAAAAAACAACCTCAAAAAAACGTACAATTTACATCCCTATTATGTGTTAATTCATTTATTCATGAATCACCATCTTTGTCAGCTGATAGCTGTTACACTGTTGCTACTATATCGTCACAATGTTACTGAGATGTTATGGAGGTGCAGACAATTGGTTACTCATACTGTTTTGTATTGTGTCTGACTCCTCTGGAGGTTCAGGTCTACTTACAGGAGTACTGGACAAGGCATCGTAGCCTGATAACCACAAAAAAAAAAAAAAAAAAAAGAATTAGTCAGTTCCAATAGAGATAATGTTAAAAAATAGAAACCCAAATATTTGGATGTTATTTTGTCTTTTGAGAAAAAGGTACAAGACAGACGACTAAATAAATGCATTTTCATTTTTTTGTTAATAATACTACATACATTTATAAAGACCACCACTGATTATAATTTAACCATTTGTGTGAAAAAAGGAACAGCAACGAAACTCCAAACCCAGATTGTAGCTGTTTTTTTTTCTGCTAACTGTACAGGTTTTTTTTTAATGATTATCTAGACAGCTCCCTAGCAAGCATTAGTCCTGTCACTGGTAAATTGAAAAAAGGTAGACTACACTTCAACACCCTATTTACAGTATATTATTTATATATTTATATATATTTATATATTTATTTATATCACACTGGCTGTAATTATGACAAGATATATTCATGAGCATCATTAGTGCAAGGCATGAGTAAGACAGACCTGTAAAAAGAGTTAACCACATGTACTGTATGAAATGTGTGTGTGTGTGTGTGTGTGTGTGTGTGTGTGTGCGTGCGTTTGCATGTGTTTGTACATAACAATGTATAGTGGGGTGGTGATCAATGTAGGTGAGGGAGTGGTGTAACAGACTGTGTGTGTGTGTGTGTGTGTGTGTGTGTGTGTGAGAGAGAGATTATGTACAATTATGTTTGAGTCTGACAGGGTTCAGATGGAAAAAGTCAAAGTGATGTGTGTGTTTATGTGCAAATGTGTGCTCCAACATATCCACACACACACACACACACACACAAACGGGCACATGCGAGCGAGTCTGTGGATGAAATCTGTCACCAGCCAGCCAGCCCAGGCCCAGTTTGTACGCACTCACACGTGACAGTGTCTAAAGCACTTCCTAATCAAGAGGAGATGACAAATAATTATGATTCAAAAGGTGATTATGAAGCAACCTTACATATTGCAACTCCCCACTCTCTACCATCACCTTCACTGTTTACTATGTGCAAACCCGGCAGCGGTCCAGCAACATTAACACAGTGGAAAAGGTAATGTGCATTAACTAAATCATTCAAAGGCAGAAAGCCAAGAGACCCCAGTGTTACCACGAAGGGGTGGTCTGTACAAGAGTTATGAAAGGACGCTGCATTCAGAGGTTGAAGTGGTGGTGACACTGACATGTACCTCAGAGGCTCCCGCGCCTTGTTACGGAGAAAGCCGGGAGGAGCAGGGAGTTTTGCTGCGCTGCAACGGTTCTTGCAGACACTCAAAATCACAGAGTACATACTGTGAAACATTGCACAATGCCACTAGGGGCAGCTAGAAGCAGGCATGGCCCCAGAATGGAGCCTCAGGGTGGTAGAAGAGAATGTACACTAATGCTACTTTGGGTTTTTAGTCAGGGAAGGAAATAAGTAGCAGTGGACAGGCAGAGAGAGAATCAGAGAGAGAAAATCTAAAAGGGCTCAGCCATTTTTAACCTTCTACATAAAAGGGTCCCGGTGACAAAAGAGAGATGTGAAGCTTTGGGTTCCTCTCTGCCTGTGTCCACCCTCTCTGCCTTTCCTCTTTCTTAGATTTGTAAGAATACGCTCCTCTTCTCTAAAAGTTTTTCTGTGCTACTGAAGACAAAAAGTAAAACATCTTTTTTTCCCCTATTTTAGGCCATGTAAGAATACAGATATGTGCATCCATAATTTTGACAAAATTATAGCAAAAAAATAACAAAATATCAAAAACAGACGACTGGTTTTAGAAACGCTGTAGTTAAGTGTTAAGCTATTCCAGAAAAGGGAAGTGACCACTTCCTCTAAATGAATCTCATAGCTACACATTGGAAAGAAGATGATGGAAGTCGGGTTGCACTAATACTATGTAACGTCTGCTGTCATTAATCTATCAGTAATAAGTGATAGATGTAAAGAGCTCGGTGGCAGAAAGTAAGAAAGAACGGTCAAGAGGCTTCACCAGGTAGCAGCAGAACCACGATCTAGGAGAAATAGGCAGAGCCACGTTGAGAGATCAGTGTAATGGCATCGACTGCAAAACGCAAGGTGGACACAGGCCTTCTTTTCTTGTTTTGCCGATCAGAGAATTGGAGATACGAGTACAACACATTTCATTAGTAACTGCAGTGGCAGTTGGGGCCCCGGCCGCATTAGTTACTGCTATATAGGTTGGGTGGTGGAGGGAAGGTGTTCTTCACGTTAGTTACTGCAGCATGGAGCCTTGGCTGGCTGGGCGGCTTCTGTCAGGTCCACTCCCCGGTTCCGCCCGCTGTTGGCTCCGGCAGCCTGCGGCTCACTCTTCGGCAATCTCTTTGCTGAAACGAAAAAAAAAAAAATCCAAACCGAATTAAACAACAACAAGAAAACGCCCTGAGAGAGCAGACCCCACCACCCACACTTATTTTGAATCAAATGTAAAATTTTGCCCTAAATCACCTCGTGTAAAAATTTTTATGACAATCTCTAAAAAAATAATCTCGGCAATCCCGCAAACAAACAAGTAGACAGACCCCAAATCATAACATGCTTGGCAGATGTATAAAAAATTAAGAGATACCCACCGATAGCCATAAATATCTCGTTCACATTCATTGATGTCTTAGCTGACGTCTCCATGAAAAGTAAGCTGTTGTCATCTGCGTAAGACTGGGCATCCTGTCAACACAAAGTAAATAACATGATCTGCTGATTTATCCTCCACGTGTGCATGCACTCAGGTACAGGAGAAACACAATTAGAGGTGTTAATTAATCATGACATACTTGGCAGTACAGATTAAAACGCCATCAAAATCAGAGAGGTATCCATAAAGAATAAGAGATGAGTGTTCCCAAGAAATGCACAGACTAAGACTGATTGCCATGGTGCAATTTGTTTGGTCTGACCTGGAAGTCCACAGCTCTTTTGTTGGCAAGGTCAGCTTTGTTGCCTGACAGAGCGATGACTATATTAGGACTAGCTTGTCTCTGCAGCTCCTTCACCCAATTCTTTGCCCGTGCAAAGGACTCCTGCAAAAAGAAGAGAGCGTGCCATTTGTCAATACCTTGATGCTATCAGGAACTCTAGTCACTGTACTTTAACTTCTTGTTTATCTGAATAAAGTGTAAATATCATCAGTACAATTTAGAGTGAGAACAGTGTTGGGGGGGGGTTGCATAAAGAACTGGGAGGTCGACAAACGTGCCTCATTTGTGATGTCGTAGACCACAATGGCAGCCTGTGCTCCTCTGTAATACATAGGTGCCAAACTGTGGTAACGCTCCTGACCTGCAGTGTCCCAGATTTCAAACTTCACTGTTGTGTCATCTAGACACACTGTCTGGGTGAGAAAGGCCGCTGAAGGGATAGGATAAGGAGAGGGGTGAGTCAACATTAGATAACCAGCGTCTACACCAAAACAATAATCTTTACAACAACAAATAATGATCGATTCCAATTATGAGAAACAAAGCGTCGCTCACGTTGTAGAATTCATTTAGACTTAAGTCCATTTAAGTTACAGTTCATTTCTATGACAATGACAACAAAAAATGAAGTGGTTAATTTCTCACAATTCTTTTAATGCTTTTTTTCTCCAAAAATTCCAAACAATTAGCTAACCACCTCCTATTGTGCTCTCCTGGAATTCATGGAACTGGCCCTTGACGAAGCGAAGCACTAAGCTGGACTTTCCAACAGCTGACTCCCCCAACAGGACCAGCTTAAACTGACAGATCTTATTCCCTGCATTGGGCCCGTTGGGTCTCGTAGCACCTCCCCGATTGGCCATGACCTAGTCAGATCCCCCGGTGTCCTGTGTGCCAAACCTCACTATCAGGACTTCTGCTGCAAGAAACGAGAGGGGGAAAAAAATAGGTTTTCTCACAGTGACAGTGATAGGAGTAGCAGAAATGCGTGAAACACTGAAGACTGCACATCAAGGAATAAACACAACAAAGCATATCTGCTTACGAGCAGTTAAATATGCCCCAGCGCTTTATATTACAATAAACTGTTCCCAAACACCGACAAAATTATAGTGTAATACTAAAACTCTACGAGCAACAGTGTCTACATTTAGTTTCAGAGCTGTCAACTGTTGCTGAGATAAACAGTTTCTTTTTTCTTCGTTTTGCTGTGATGAGGGACTCTACAGGGCTCAAAATAGAACAAAATATTTGGTTTGCAATATGACACACTTCTGAGAGACAAAGTGTAATTTTGTGCAAAGAGCGGAAAAAATAAAACCCACTGACGGTTATCATTGTGAATGAGCAGTTTGTGGTGGTTTCAAGTAAAAGTTGGTAATTAAAGGGGAATTAGAGACCGAGAAGTTGATTTACCTCAAGGCCACATGGAGAATAGTAGCAAGACCGATCTACGTCAGTGAGAGCAAACAGGCTGCATTGCTCTTATTGTGTACACAAGCAACTTGTAGGGATGGTAAGTACTCATCATCTATTTTGAATAAAATCATGCAACAAAGTCAGCGAACTCATTACCTTTAAAAAAAAAAAATTAAAACATACAACCCAAACAAACTACAGCTAGATGGCTTAATAGGCTGATATCAAAAGTAATTAAATACAGAGGCGCCACTTTACGCTGAGTCTTATCATAAATACTATTTCACTGATTATCATTAGATACGTCGGCCAGCGTCGTCACTGTAGTTGGGTAGGATCGCCATTCTCTGTCATTACTAAAAAATTGTAATAGTCTTGTCCGCTCCCACCTATCCGCAGCAAGCACAATGGAAGTGATGCATTTCACACCCACATTGTCACATTTCAAATTCAAGCTTCAGCCCCATGATATCACTTTTTTTGTGCCATAAAAGCTGTTGCAGAGGCTGCAATAAATCAACAGCTTTCATTTTGTTTTCAAAGTTAAGATATCCAGTTATGTTCACCCATCTGTAAACTTCCATACATGTCATTCGAATACAACTACAAGTTTTTCAAACACCCCAAGCCCTAATTTACGTATAATTCTGTCAGTTATTTCACGGTTTCAAAACACAAGTAGGTATATCGCACTAAAAATACCATCATGAATCACATTATCAAAGAGGCAAAAAAAAGCTCACGACCACATATCATGACAGCAGGCAAAGGAAGGCCTTGTCAAGAACCACAACAGTTTCACCCACCCACGTTACTCGAGCCCGTTACAGCTGCGGCAACCTCTGTATGGATACATTCCCTGCATTCATGCATTGCTTAGTAACTTATTTAGGAATGAAATGCTGACTGATTTATTTGCAACAAATGGTTGTTGTCAGGAGATAATCACAGTTTGTGTCTGACTTGCCTGGGAGAATTTCATGCGATCTTATCCCAAATCACAAACATGGCTCTAAGGATTTAAAATGTACACCCCACGCAAAAATCCCTAATCCAGGAGACAGATAAAAAAGGGGACTACTGACAGAAATACAAATATCTTATCGTACTCATGTCAAATCACATATACAAGAAAATACAATGGCTCTGAAACAAAACTGCCTCTGTGAACCATGTAAGTCACATTTTTGCTCTGTGAGGGGTTGTCAGTGAACTTTGAGGCTACAGCGTATGATAATGTTGTATAGTATCATATTATATTTTGATGTGTGCATAAGGCCGTCCTCCATTGTCAACAAGCACGACAGCTTCATGTGTCCACACATGAAGAGAATAACTTGTACACAGCTCTAGTTTTACAAGTGTAGAAATTTGACATGTGTGAACCCTTAAGTCGCAAAAGCTCCGCTCAGCTGATGACAATATAAGGGAGAGTTCAGCTGATAAAAAGCGTCCATACACATGTCTTATTAATGCCGCAAACGTACCTAAAACGTAAGGTAGGAAGAGAAGAAATACGCATGAGAAACTGCAGCGCGAAAAAAAAAAGTAACTGCGTAAGACTCCTGACAGGGACTGTCAACAGACCCTGCGCACTGCAGGACTGCAATGCCCACCAAATAATTTGGGTTTATCTGTCGTTAGTTGACTGTAAACACACTTATTCATGTTAGCTGCAGCCTTGATTCTCTTTCTATTTTAAAAAGGGACGCCATTTTCCATATTGTTTTTGTTGTCTGGCTAGTTAGCTTACTTGCAGTTAGCCATCCACAGCTTTCCAAGTGGCCAGTAACGTTAGCCTCCCAAACGATATATATGTTTGTAGTACATAAAAACGACAGGTTCAGTCATATAAAGCTGAAAGAGATGCGATGTGTTAGCAAGGTAGTAATTCCATTGCTACACTGCGTGATCAAACTGGAATCTTGTGCTAGCTGGCTAGCGTTATTTAATGGGGAGCAGCTAAACCCTCTATTAAGAAACAGTGACGTTAGCTTGATAGCACTGTTAGCATTCCACCCACTGACCTGATTCCACCCATCTAGCTGCTAGCCATCACAAAGTCAAGTGTTAGCCACGCACACTGCTCGTTATACCGGACCGGACATTACGAAGCACTTGCTTCTAATCGACATAAACGAGTAAGCGCTGGAATCATCAAGACATGACATAGGCCTGTATTGCTGCATTCTCCTGGCTATCAAACACCAATAGCTGGAGTCAGCTAGCGTCAATGCTAGCTAGCTAACGTTTGGTCCCCGATGACAAGTGAGCAAACGTTAGCCAGTCCGCCAGCTGGAAACCACAACTTGTCGATTCATGTCCAGTACGCTACCTGAGAGCCAGGCGATGATTTAAACTTTAAGTACCGCCGCTATAGTATTTAAACGCAGAACCAGGGACACAGTGGTGAGGTGGTGCTGGGGAAACAGAAAAAAATTATTTCAACAATCCCGTCACGTCTCCTCCTTTCTTTCTTCTCGCAACTTCCCCTTAGAACCAAAACACAAACAAGCTCTTCCGCCCCCCGTGCCACGTCACAGCCCGATGGCACTCCAGAAACGACTCCAATATCTGTATTTAATTTGCTCCCAACAAACCCAGAGAGGTTTCACTGGTAGTAGTTCATGTGATAGTACTTCCGCAGCATATTTTTTTTCAATAAATTTAAGGGCCTGTCTTATATGCACATTATTACCGGTCTAATATTTGCACGTATGGTTTGATAATACTTCACAGCTAATATTTTGGCAATCTAGCATTATTCAATAAAGGCATATCAAGCTTTTAAGAGGCTATTTATAAACATAACATAGGAACAGCATACACACTTTCATGTTTTTTGTATGTAAAAGAACAAAACTGAATTGATAATAATAATGATCACACAGTTAATCAAAACAGTGGTTCTCAATCAAGCTTTATTATGAACAGTTGCACCAGTAAAAACTTGATCTTTTCTGTTCTTTTCGCTATTTTATTTGCTCAGTTTTCAGAGGCCCAAAAAAGGAACGAATCCAGTATTTTATATTTTTATTAAACAAAATCTCCTCACATTAGAAAGTAATAATCTGTTTTCTCTCTCATACGTTTGTCATTTTATGTACCTTTCAATTTATCTCGGACCCTTTAGGTTTGTTCATAACCCAGGTTTGGAGGCAGTTTTACATTTACAGTTGGCTGCTATGACAGAAAGCTGTAGAACAGTAACAGATCAAGAAGTGGCGCTATAGCAACATCGGTTTCGCAAATGAAGAAGAAGGAGACTCCGCCCTCCCCCTTCGTCTCTTCCGGATAAGGCCATATAAGCACGTTTTATTTATTGCAGACTGCTTGTATTTATATCGTGGCAGTCGTGGGCTGTATTTTGTAACTGCGACAGTATTTTACTTTGCTTACTTAACGCGTGTCAGTTTAATGTAGGTCGCGGAGACACTCTCGTTGAACAAAGTGAGCAGCACGAGCATCCAGTCATGGAGGAGGTAACAGCGGAGACACCAGAGGAGCTGCTGGCCAAGCAGCACCGCAGGGAAAAGAAAGACCTGCAAGGTAGCTCATCTAAGCAGATTTTATTCAATCTAAAGATATTTTATTTCTTGGAATTTAGTGCAGTTTGCCACTCCATTGTTAGTAGCTCACCAGGATTTTTTTAGTTTAAGTTTCAAGCACTAAGAGGAAATTGCTGCTGCACAGGTGTCTTTGCGTTGAAACTTGAAATTGCACCTATTATGTTCATATACTTGTATGTACATATGTAAGTTACATGTATGGGCAGCAAGCATTGGTCTGTCTGACATTCTGCGTGCTTGCTTTATTTTCAGCTAAAATCCAGAGCATGAAAAATGCAGTCCCCAAAAATGACAAGAAAAGGAGGAAACAGTTGACAGAGGAGATTGCCAAGCTTGAAGCTGACCTTAGTGAAAAACACGAGCAAGAAATTAGTCAACTCAAATCTACAAATGACACTAAGGTAAAATCCTGCATTCCGGCGATTAACCAATATTGTGGCTGTAAGTTAAAGTTACACTTTAAAAGAAGCAAATGTATTTTGTTAATGAACAAGGTTTGCAAAGAATGCAACATCACCGAAGCTCTCCTAAACTCTGTTTTTAAGGTGGAAGAGGTGATGAATGGAGTTGAAACCATGAAGATGGAGGGTGAAGAACAAGAAGAAGTAAAACAGCCACGAGTAACTAAGGCCCAGAAGAGAAGGGTGAGTTACAGGTTTCCTAAAGTGCTGTTTACTTTTGCATGCAGTGATGTAACTGTCATTTATTGACACAGTCGGTGTACAAAGGAAGAAGCACAATTCTCATAATTCCCATGCAAAAAACCCACCACATTCTGAATAATATACAAAAGTTGATACCTTTAGACAGCAATATGGTTATTGGTTATGCCCCAACATTTCATCTGTGGTTTGTTGTTTAATCACCAATCTGTGTTAGCTTTCATTCTAAATGAAATAAAGTACTAAATTTAAATAATCCTCTCCAGGATAAGAAGGCTGCCCAGGAGAAGGAGAGGGAGAGCAGGATAGCAGAGGCTGAGGTGCAGAACCTTCAGGGGGTGAGGCATCAGGAGGGTTTGAAGCTGGCTCAGAAACTTGCCCAGCAACAGCTGCAAATCAAAGAGATCTCCTCTGATGGCCATTGCATGTACCGCGCTATTGAAAATCAACTGGCAGAGAGATCAAATGTAAGTGTTGATACAGGAGTAGTTTGAATACCTAATCAGAAGCGTGATAAGCAAAAATGTGCAAACTGGAGCTGCTCCTGTTGAAAACGGCACATTTTGACAGGGTTTATGCACAGAGTACATAGTCTGCTCGGTTTCATTCTAGCCTGGGTTAACCATGAGTGTGAAAGAGCTGCGGTCTCGCACTGCTGAGCACATGAGAAGCCACGCTGATGACTTCCTGCCTTTCCTCACCAACCCCAACACTGGTGACATGTACACAACAGGTAACACACTTGCCTTGGTTAAATGACCATAAATGGCATTCGTAGATATCCCCTTTACAGAAAGTAACTGTGTGTATGCACAGCGTTCATGCAAGTGATTAAGGATTGTTTGGTTTCCAGATGAGTTTGAGAAATACTGTAATGAAGTGGAGCACACGGCAGCTTGGGGTGGACAACTGGAGGTGAGCCTTTTAAGTATGTTTACAGATACACTGTGTCATTGCTCCTTATGCTATACAAACAGTTTCTTTTTCTTGTCTTTTCCCAACAGCTCCGAGCTTTGACTCAAGTTCTCCGCTTGCCAATAGAAGTGATCCAGGCTGACTCCCCAGCTATAAAAATTGGGGAGGAATACGACAG
Source organism: Psettodes erumei (assembly GCA_016785225.1). Taxonomy (NCBI): domain Eukaryota; kingdom Metazoa; phylum Chordata; class Actinopteri; order Pleuronectiformes; family Psettodidae; genus Psettodes; species Psettodes erumei. The sequence goes on from JAFBJZ010000408.1 coordinate 3,501,846, forward strand.
CCAGCCTATCACCCTTGTGTATGTGATTAATATGTTGCTCTTTGTTTCGGATTCAAGTAGCATCTACTTCAGCAAATTAGTGATTCAATGGCAAACCAGTCAATGCGTTCATTGGTATTTTTGCGTATTGCAAGTTTAAATGCAATGTGTTGTGCTCTAAAATAAGAGTTTATGAATGGCTCAACAAAAGACTTCTCTCATGGAGCATGCTGTTGCTTTCAATAGTCATTAGTTATTTCATTTCAGTGTTAGTTTACATAATTTATATCCCCAAACATCTACATCTACTACTTGTAGAATATCAAGAAATTACTGAACATTATAAATGTACTTCAGCACATGAAAGCAGCTGTTGACAGATGAACTTGTATGACTGTAATCTATGCTTTAACTAAATGAAATGACAGGTTCTGACAGCTTTTTAATGTTAGGAGAGCTCTTTCTAAGAGATTCTGACTCTGTTTTTTTCCCCTCCTCATTGCTTGCAGCTATATGCGTCATGCCTATGGACTAGGAGAGCACTACAATTCTGTGGAGCGGCTAAAGGACCCAGCCAATGCAGAGGACAGCTGAGAGACGTTTCAGTCCTGGTGTGAAATAAATCAATTTGTGTAACGTAGAGAGTGGTTCAGACCATCTACACCACGGGCCCCTAAATACAACATGGATTGTGCTAATGGAAAATAGAGAGAAATTTAGTGCGTGAATGTTTTTACATTGGACACCTTTGGTCTCAGTGATAGCCTGGGCTGACCCCCTCCAGCCTGTTTGGGGAAGCACTGGCTTAACCTGTACTTTTTAAGCAAATCCACTCTGACAGGAGAGCGTGGAAGGGCTTTTGATCATGCATGTCACTCAACCAAATGTCAACAGAGTCCTGAGAGGTTGTGGAACGTTTGCAGCTTTCTCAGAAAGAACTGAACTGTCGAACCTCTCAACCATATTCATGTTACATAAACACATGCCAATGCTAATGACAATGAGTTGTGTCACTGTTTGATTTTTGGTATGCCTGATCAGGAACTACTGATTGAATTTGAAATTCTGTTCTGCTCTGTATAACTGATTATCAGGAGGCACGTGTACATGTACACGCTCACAAGTTCTTCACATTGTGTCATGTCTACCTTTGGTAAACTGTACACACACACACACACACACACACACTAAAGTATTAAATCTTTCAAGCCTACATCGATTACCAAAAAATGTCCTTTGTGAAAATCGTGCTATGCTCAGCTGTTACCACTAGAGGCCGCCATTGCCCAAACGAGGTCTTTATTGACATCACGGAGCGTCTGTCACCGTGGAAACTTGGGAAGACGACTTGGTCTGCTCTAGCAGAATGGTCGAGACAGTGGTTAGAGCTTTTTACGGTAACGCGAAGTCTTTAAACTTGAGTGCAAAGAAATTAGAAGACGTGCCCGAGTGTGTTTCCAGATTAACGAAGCTGTCGGTTCTCCTGCTGAACAACAACTCCATCACCGACCTGCCAGCCGCGCTGCTCTCTCTGCAACACGTGAGCGGGGAAAATTGCCAAGACAACACTTTAAATGTTTTATACACCGCGCGAATTTGTGATTAAATACTCTCCCCTTTACAACGTCTTCAAGCTGGTGGAGCTGAATTTGGGAAATAATGCCTTGAGGGAGGTCCCTGCTGTTCTGAGCCATCTGGACTCCTTGAAGAAACTGTATTTGTTCCGCAACCAAATTAGAGTCGTGCCACCTGAGGTGATAGGTAGGTTTCTCACCACTCCCTCTCATCATTATTTTTTTTTATCACTGCGAAGATATGTCGAAAAGCACAAAGCTAAAATGACCCCCCCCCTTCCCCAGTAACATAATTTGTTTTACAGGTGCATTAAAAAACCTTGTAGTACTCAATCTGAACCACAACCAGATTGACAGACTTCCACCAGAGATTAAAAGGTACATTTATAGCACCATGGTGTCCAAGAAATCCTGAAATAACGGGTTCTGAATACAACTATTGAATAAATACTACTGTATATAAGGCTTAATTGTTGTCTTCATCTCTATCTCTGAAGACATGGGTAAAAGAAGGGCATGTAGGGATTCATAATAAAGGTTTTCCATGTTTAAAAAAACCCTACAGTTTGAGAAAGCTTCAGCATCTCAGTGTACTGGACAATAAGCTGGAGGAGGTCCCCACAGAGCTCGGACATCTCACAAAGTTGTCTGAAATAAACTTGACTTCCAACAAGCTATCGTGGCTACCTCAGCAGCTGTACCAATGTAAAGACCTAACCAAGCTCCATGTGGCCAGGAACAAGCTGACCAGCCTACCGGAGGTGGGTATTCACTGATGCGTTCCCGAAATTCTCAGGAAATGCTTTTGTCCTCAGCTCCCACCTAAATAGAATGAACTTTGTAATTATTCTTCAAGTTTTTTGTGATTTGTACTTAGCAATGCAGAAATTGAATGCTTTTTATGTCAACCCAGGGCATTAGGGCACTTGCAAAACTCCAGGTTGTGGATGTGGCCGGGAACAAGCTGTCCATGTTCCCTGTCAAGGTACGACATATTGCATTGTCTATTATCTATCTATCAAGGGCCTACTACGGTATAGAGAAATCCAACAAAGCTGGAACTATACCTCACTGTCTGTCTTGGGTGACCCTGTCTAGTTTCACCTACTGGCCCTGAAGGAGCTCTACTGTGAAGGCAACAGGTTTGTGCCCTGTGAACCGATGCCAGCGGTGCAGGATGTGGAGGTGCTTACATTAAAGGTAACTGTCAAGGAAATACAGCAGGCACAACAGATTTTTTATAGTATTTATCATCCATAGCCATCTGACAATAATATCTTTGTGTTTCTTCTGTAAATGCTTGTTTCATCTTTGTTTCCAGGAACTGGTTGCGCGATTTGTCTTGCGGGAGGACAGAAACAGGTCTTCTCTGGTCCACAGGATGCTTCCCCACTACCCAGACCTGACTGCCCTGTTGGCCAGTGGCAGCTATTGCGGGCTCTGCCAGGGCCCTTTCCTCACCACATGGCTGGAGTGTGTGCATTTTATCAGTCTAAGGAAGGTTAGTTGATTATTTTGTCTTCCTGTCACTGAGTTATTGTGTGAAAAGATTAGAAAAGATTAACCTTTGCTTCTAGGACACCCTTTTTAAAGAATGACTGCTATACTGCTCTAAAATTGGATACATTTACATTACCTCATGTAACTTAATGTGCTTTGTTGTGATTATGTGTGTTACAGGACATGAAAATGAAGAGTTCACTGACTATTCCAGTGCGGGCCCTTCTTTGTTCGTACCATTGCTTTAATATGGACGGACACTCCTACTATGGTGTTGCTACAAGATAAATACCGGTACTACCCATAATCTCAATGGTTATCCTTTTTTTCTGTAAAAAACTAACACTTTGAACACATGTCTTATAACAATCATATTTTAGATGTCACTGAGACAATGCATTTCTGGCAGTAGTAAGATATGTTTGTCTTTTTCAGTTTTTGTCTCTCAAATGTTTCATGTATGATATTTGACTCTGTGATCACTAGATGGCAGCAAAAGAACACTGTAAATTGGTTGGACCCTGTTTGAGCGCTTAACACAGTCCTCTGCTGAATTTAGAGTACATTCATGATGTATGCTAATGACAGCTTTCACAAACTACCTGGCACTAGAATATACATTGCAACACCCTATGACAACTAATAACATATTGTTACATGTAAAAAAAAGTCACTAAAGCTGTTTTCTTCACACTGGTTGGTCAGTACAGGCATGTAGTATATAACTAATAAACTTAAAAACAAAACAAAACTCTTCTTCAATTATAACTTGTTGAACAAGCTGCACTAAGACTCCATACCTGCTCCATCTCCAGTCAGTGGCATCTGTTCCAACCTGCCAGACAAGAGGAAGATCGAGGGAGAGGAAGAGGCAGAGAGAACTTCATTTCGAGCAAATTAATTTCCCATCCACGCCTCCAGAGCTTGCTAGCTCGCTCGCTAGCTGCTGCTGCTGCGGCCGCTGCTGCGTGTGTCTACTGAGTCGGGGCCTCATGCATAATGCATCAGGTTTAATTGCAAACCCAGAAACTAATGACTTTGGACTGGTTAACAGCAGGGGAGCCATACATCTCGAGCAAACTGAATGAAAAATCAGCTCAGAGGAGAGAAAAAAAAGGAGCCTAGCCCCTAATTGATGAATAATTGAAGCGGCGAGCTACAGGGCATAATTGTGACATTTTGTTTCAATCAATTTCCAAGTGGTGTGGGCGAAAGTGCACTTAAAGGGAAAAGGCAATGACAATGAATGAGAAAGAAAGACAGAGATAGAGAGTGTGGCTGGTGATGGAAATGGACATTGGGTCGTCAGTCATCGCAATGACATTTGCCGGGGCAAAAGACCGGACTCATTCAAACACAAAATGACTTTTCTCTCTGCCTCCATCTTATGTTTTAGGTTTCCTGTCATACTCCGGTTATGCCGCTGTTAGGTCACTTTTTCATTCCCAGCCAGATCCATATCCTTTTAAATGATTTCTTTTGTTCACTTTCACTTACCTTATCCATTTTTAAAAAGTAATTTTCAACGAAAATGTGCAATTACAGCCCAGAAAGGTGAGGCTGCCATCTGCTTATGTGCATGTGCAGTGTTTCAGCAAAGCTTAAATTCCTTTTGTTGTCAGCTTAGGTAGTTTGCTCTCAATTATAGTGTGAGGGCAGTGGCCCAGTCAGCCAGTGTGGTGGAAGTAAACACCAGTGTGTCTTCGCCTCTCTGGCATTGACTAGATAAAGCCTTGGGGTCAGGCAGACAAAGAGAGGCAGGCAGGCCACTGGGGCACAAAGCCATTTAAGGTTAAAGTTTGTGCCACATCAAATGCATAAGAAACCGTGCAAAGAGCATCGACTGTAACATTTTAGCATTCAGTATTTGTCAGCAGCACCAGGCTTCAGTAGTATATGGGATGAGGATGTGTAACGAAACTTGCACTCAATGGTGTTTGTAAGCTTACAAAATTGCGCAAAAAATTTTCAACCTAAAAGAGTTACGTTAAGAGTTCTCCCTAAATAATCACGCTGGATACCATCATATTGCCCGTCAGGTTCACCTCTGATGTATTATTATAAATCCATAGCACTTCACAAGAACATTTTGCATGGTTACATCACTGCAGCTTTTGCTCTTTTGCCTCTGGCAGTGGAAGAGAGCTGTGTGTTCACAAATCTGCATTCAAACTTTCTAAAGGCTTTAATTACCATTACTAAGATTACACAGAGACTATTTTGTTCTGGGGTAAATTTTTTATCATAAATGATACATAACTTCACTAAATATTCACTAGATTTACATAATGACCTCACAATGGAAATTCAGATATGGCTTTTAAGGGGTGTACATGAACATGGCTGATAAATAGGTCATTAAATAGGTCATTTTAATCTGCCGGCACCAGACTAATGGGTGAAAGGCCAACAGTATGTGTCTTCTTGCAGGCAGCAGATGTCGGGTCCTGAAGCGGTGGAGCAGGAGCAGCAGCAGCAGCGCCACCAGCTCAGTGGCCTCAGGACTTGTCTGTTAGTCTGTCTGGTGTCTGGTGTCAAGCTTTCTGCATGCGTTCACACATACACACACGCCTCTTTAACACACTGTGGAAAAGCAAACACAATCTCTCCACCCACCCTGCACTGATGGCACGTCAACGAGATAATTTTGCCCCCATCGCTTTGTTTTTGTCGCATCTTTTCACAAAACAACACAGTTGCACCCCTACCCCCCCTCGCCAAACACGCACACACGTGTGCAGACGCACTTTTTCAATATCACTGAGCTGTCCCTTATGATTGTCTTATGATTGCCAGAGCCCTGTGCTTTTGTACAGAGTGGTTTTAAAAGCCAAGCGCAGCTTGATTGACATCTATGGAAATGAGGAGGTTGCATCCTCAAAGGAGACACCATACGGCTGGGAGCAGCGCACTGACGAGAGGCATCTACAAAAGGCGCTTGTAAATTCCTGACATGCCTAGCATATGTTAATGAGCCATTCTCTTGCTCTGATATAATTACTGTGAGGGGGATATTGCCTTTGGTGGAAATATTTGTCTCGCATAGCATGGCTACCTCATGGGGGCGAAAAAAAGTAAAGAATGATAAAGTAGCGGGTGCATAAATTCTCATTTACCATGCGTGGAGGTAAAGAGAGTGATGTTGGCAAATTCACTCAGGATGATATATTGGGTAGAAGGCACCTTGGGTTCATTACATACGTCCTTTGTTAAAGTGGCTTCTGCAGTCTCATATGGTTTGTTAGTGGGTATTTAGTCTGTCTGGTCATTTGAAGCACTTACTTAAGATGTCTCCAGAGAAGAATATCACTGCTTGAGCTCACACTGGATCTTGGGACTAGGCAAGCCAAGGGATATATTGTGTAAATCAGGATATAGGATGCCAGCTGCAAGCTTTAATTGTTGAGGATATGATGAAAATGTGTGTATTTTCTGCCAAAGGTCATATGCAGCGTTGCCGTGGTTTCTTTGACCTCATATTCTGCATTATTAAAGCTTCATATTTCCTGTTAAGAGTATGTCATTTGCATTTTCTGTGGTTGTATATGAATACGCTCTTTTAAATTTTATAGTGTTATGCTCACATGTATTTGCAGCTTGTTCTGGTAACAAACACTGACAAGTGTGATATGTCTGTAGCATGTAAAGTCTTTTTTTTGAGAGAGAGAGATTGAGAGATCCATCAAAGTTGGGATTGCGGTCTTCACCTCAGAAGAATTATTCAACACCAGTTCACTCTGATTTCTCCCCTGCTTTCCACAGGGGCAACAGCTGAGGTGCCATTAAAAGGAGTTGCATTGATTGCTGAATTAGGGACCCTGTGACAGGAGAGAGAAAAACAGCCATTCAGTAGCAAGTGGTAGGCCAGTCTCATAGCCAGAAGCGTGCAGCTCTCCAATCAGTAGAATCTAGTGTCGTGCATCACTGCCGATGACAGAACTTGGTATCGAGCCACTGGCAGACGACCAGGGTGTTGTCTGTTTGACGTCTGCACAATCAATTCTGTTGTGTTACTAATGACTGTGGGCGCTAGGGGGCAGTGTGGTTCTCTGCTGGCCCTGGAGCAGATGGGGAGAGAAATGCACTGATGCACAGCACACTCAGATATGCCTGATGAATCTAAGAGATAGACCAGCTAATAAACGCAAGAACAATGAGCTGTTATTGGAATTCAAAGCTTAACTGAGATCTAAGCATCAGGTCAGAGCCCTGTATCATGCGTGACCATAAAAACTAATAAGTGTAACGGAATATGAGAAAGGGTGAAAGTTTGCTTGCACCCATTGATGCATATCGATAGAGAAAGAAGATGGCAAAGACACCAGATGTGCAAGACAATAACTGTGAAATCTGTTCATCAGAAATAAATATATTCAACAAAGGAGCTTTCTTGATATAGATTAAGAAGTGAGAAGAAATAAACTAGAGACAGCTAGATTTGTAGTGTACCCCACTATAAAAATATGCTCCCAAACAAAGCCACCCAGATGTGGTAATCTAATAACCCAGCTTCCTCCCAATCTTTTCTGTTTTTTCCCCACATCACAATATAAGAAACAGTCTTAATACAAGCAAGTTAACTGTCCTCTGAGGTTACAAGAAAGCAATGCCATTACTGAGCCATTCCTCATTAGGGGAGCTGAGAGGAGAGCCCAGCCATCAGGCCAGCAATCTCTCTCTGGCAGTTCTGGGTCAGCACCAACCACACTGCAAAAACACCATTACCACGCTACGTTTGTTGGAGAAATAAGACAAAAAACACTGCTGGAACTTCAAAAGAACAAATAAATCTTTAATCTTGAGTGTCTTTGAATCTCTTCGAAAGTTTCCTCGGCTTTGGTAATGACAAGGACTGTGGAGCGCGACAAAAAAATCAGTCTCTGTGTTTTTCGGAAGACAGTTTATTTATTTGGGGAGCAAGACTGGAGGGAAAACGGGGCTGAAAGAGATGTAGATGATGCATTGTGTCTTTTGATGTTACTTCAGATAGTTCACTCAGTAGAATGTCATGTGGTATTTTCCGTCTGTTTTCATGCTTGCATTTTCCAAAAGTAATTCTTTATTGGGTGATGTTCCTTTCTATTTTGCTATGGTTTTAGTATTACTCCTATCAGTGTATCTGAATTGAATTAGAAAACGCATACCTTCTGATTTACATGCATGTGAGTCTTTCACACTTTCTTATAGCTACCTTATTTGATTCATGATTCAAAGCAGTCTGACATATTATTTTAGCCTGTCAGACACATGATGGTGAGCCTGCTGAGTCGACCCCGTGAACTCTTTCAGTTCCAGCGCTGCTCTACTCAATCATCGAATATGAGTGACAGCACGTAATCTCAAAACCCAATCAGAGGTCACGTGATGACCACTGGAGCATGCCCAGTATATCTGAGCAGCAGGCGGATGGGACACCAGGTAGCAGCATCTGGTCTCCGGGTTTTTCTAGAACACACAGTGCCTGTAGCGCTGCTGGCTTGGTTGGTCGAACATCTGTCTGCGTATGCAGGCCGGCTGGATGAGCAGACCCCACAACCCAACCCACCAGCCAAATGAACGTCCTACACACATGAATGTCCTCCAGGAATATGTGGGTTAATGTCTCTGTTATCGCAATTTTCAATCGACTCATTGCTGTCTATGATTTATCCAAAGCTGCTGCTGTTACTTTCTGTTCGATTTCTAGTTTCTCTGAATAAAAACCACAATTCTCTGCAGCTCCATGTCAGTCAATGTCTCATTTCTTCTTGCGCAGGCATTTTCTTGCAACATCATGCAATTTGCAAAGTAGATGTCGCCTAAAGTAACGGAACTGAAAATTATGGGTTTTTTGCAAGTTCAAAGCATTTTTACCATTCTTACAGTAAGATTCCTTGAATACTCTTAAGTTAACCATTAATAATGTTTGCTATTTCAAGCATGTCTGGTTTTGTAACAGGCATGACAAGAACTAATTCCTTTTCTTTTATGAAAAATCTACATTTTTACTTGACGGTTGTGCAAGATTCTAAGAGTTAAGGGATTGCCAAAGTATGTGGGATTCATCCTCTGGGGGCCATGAATGTCTGAACAGGCAAGGGAGTTAAATTTGACAAAAGACGACCTTCTGCATGTTGTTTAAGGTGTTAATGCCCTTAAGACAACCACACAATTACATTTTCTTATTCAATGTTAAATTTAGTTTGCCTTTTTCCCTGTCGCTATATTATTGTGGCAAAGCAGTGCCAGCAGGAGTGAAAACAACAAAAACACGATAACAACTCAACACTTCACACGGCTCAGACCAGCAGAAAAGAGCAGCATGATGCACCGTGCCCGCTCATCCCCTTCCAATCCAGCCTCGCTGACAACAGATGGCCATCTCTCCCACAATGCCGAGCGGTCACAGATGCCAACAGAAGAGGTGACAAACTCTCTGCAGGTGTCTGTCCCTCTGCGTCTGTGGTATTCGCTGTGTGTGTGTGTGTGTGTGAGAGAGAGAGAGAGAGAGAGAGACAGGGGACAAAGAGCATCTTTCTTGCAGGGAGAGGAGAGTGTAATTGATAGCAGAGGACAACCTGCAGGAAGGAAGTGCCATCATATGCTAAATGGATGGGTTGGCACAGACCGGCACAAACTGTTGGCACAGATGCAGTAGAAGTCAACATTACTCATTACGGGAAACTTACACAAGTATGTTGGGAATCTCTTATTCTAACAAAATGATTTCTGTTGCATTGTTTCCAGAAGCACTGAGATTTTTACGGTGACAATTATTTAAATAATAATACTTGATGTCATTGCATCTCTGATATAGTCCCCTAAAAAGATTGCATTCACATTTTGCATGTCCTACATTTCTGTAACATTATACAGCAAATATATTCTGTACCACTTCTTTTTTTTCAAGCTGCAATGTGTGACTGCTTTTGACTGCACTGTGCAATCTGTTCCCTTTCCTTGTGTTTTGGCCAGACCAGGTGTGGTGGTTGGCAAGGGCTAGCAGAGCCAGGTGAGCAAGCTGCTGGCCAGGTGCCCTCCAGAGGCTTGCTAGACTGACCAGATACCAGATGGCTGCGGAGCACCAGCAGGCTAGTACACCCACAGGCACGCATACGTGAACATGCACAGTTAGATACATAGTTTTATATGCATGCATACAGACACACTCTTGTGTCCAGTAAAAGGGAGAGCATTAGGAAACATTGCAGCCCTCCGGTGAGTTTCAAAGTGAAATGCTTAATGTGTTTTTACTGTGTTTCTCTCCCAGCAGCCGAGTCGGAACTCATGCACGGCACAGCCACACACTCACTCCACCTCAGAGCTCACATAAATGTCACTGATAAAGTCTAAACCTGGACTAGATCAGGGCGAATTTTTGAGAGTTTATAGGACTCCAATTTTGGCGCTTCAATAAATTCTTTGGCATGTGTGTGAAGCTACTAAGGGAAATGTTTGCCTTCAGTTTGAAGAGATACTACAAAGAATTGAATCTTATCTTGAAATATGAATCTCTGACCAGTTGAACCATTAGTGTATAACCCTACTCTACTATGTCAAACATGATAAGTAGAAGTTGAGTAGAAGTGTAGCACGTATTGGCCACAAGTCATGTAACACATCATGTGAAAGTTTTTTTTGTCAGCACATTGCATGTAAAGGTTAAGTATTTGTGCACCACTAGTTCATCATAACTAGCCTTGCAGCTCCTCCGTTTCCACACAGCTGCCCACACCGGTAATAGACTGCTTTGGATCCAGGGATCGTTAATCTAGAGCTTTGAATCTCAGCCCAAACCCGATTAGCCTGACTCTTTGGGTTTGGCTTGATTCAGGATCTAAATCCCTCTGGCTTGAATTAGGTCAGGTTTAATTTTATTCATCAAACCCCCACCCCTCCCTAAATTGGAGCACTAGTTATTTGTTTGTGTGAATTTGGAATTAACTGAAGTATATTTTGAATGTGGCAGCATTCTTCATCTGATGTTACAATTTTTAATGTTAATGTTTGTTGCTGATACCAAACTCTTGCTTCTAATCATCTTATTGGAGTCTTGCCCAGAATCTAATTTATTACTGAGGCCTGGTCATTTGAGAATAATAGCAAGCCAGGGTTAAAATGAGTCTTTGGATGTTATAGTAGTACAGTTCAGTTCAGGTTAAAACAGAGTCGCTTCCTGGTCTAGTGGGGTTATTTTAGGGCAGAGTTTCAAAACTTTAATGTATTCCATTTACTCTAATACTGTGGCCAGAATCCACCATATCTGACAAGACCTGAAAGCTACTTGAGCTAATACCATGACAATAACTATAGATTAATACAATCTCCAGAAATCGTTCAACTCAACAAGTTCCATCCAGACTTATAGTAGCAGCTACTAGCATGTATTAACACAGACTTAAAATACCACACAGCTGGTTATAATACATGTAGTGCATAATGTTCAGCCTCCCTACAGAAACAATGACAGTCGTTTCTTCTGCATTAACTGACAGTTCATAAATCACACTTGTGGGCCTGGCCGGGAGAAGACAGATCGGCCATCTGTAAATATTTATTCAGCATCTCTATAATTAAACAGGGCCAATGCATCATGTCAGACGTACATGTCTGATGACGCTGGCTTGCACACAGTGTTGAATAACAGCGAGGAACAACTTGGTCAAACATTTGTTGTAGATCTGAGAGAGACACAGTGAGACAGAGAGAGAGAGAACGGTGAAGTGACGATAGATGAGTGCAACATGTTAGAATAGTAAAGGACGGACTGATAAATGCAAGATGTCATTTGACAAAGAGTGATGGTAGAAGAGAAATCAACAGATGAAATGATAAATACAAGATGTTGCGGGAGGGAGAGAGAGTGGGAGAGAGATGAGCAGCAGGGAAAGATGAATCCAAGATGTCAGAGGAAAGAAAGAGACCGAGTGGGAAGGTCTGATGGAGGAAATAGTTTCGTGATGGTCTGTCAGTCGCTGTTTGACCTAATGTAGCCTGCCACTGATGAAATCCCACCTCTCCACAAAGGAGGTGAGTTGGAATCATGATTCATTGGGATCTAATCCACCTCATTTTCTGGATATTAGCATTTGGAGTGAAGTAAAAATTGTGATATCCTGTGTGGGTGTGTGTGGGAGACAGAGGAGGGAGAGTTCTTTGAATTGGCAAAGATATTTTGTAGGTCTCATTAGAAGGAAGCACTGGCAAACAAAGTTTAAATAATTTATAGCTGGATGAGCAGTGCAGACAGTATCTGAGTGGCTGCAGAAAGTGTGGAGCTCTGAGTAGCACCATACAAATCAGGCTTATATTAACCCTGTATTTAAAGATATTACATGTCCATAACCACAAAACAAACATAACCCATACAGAGCTCATGCAGTCCACTTAAAGCCACAGTTACTCACCTTGATTTGATTTCCCACGAAGCCACTCTGTATAAAGTCACAAACAACAAACACTGCTTACCCGTCTAGCCGCAGGTCTGTTTTTTCTTGCTTTCCTCTGTATAACGCATGTCCAACATTCACTTATCCCTGGTTTGGGTTTACATGTGAGGAAATGAAGTGGGGGGACAATCACTACAACCAGCAAATGAAACAATGTAGAAATATGCCTGAAATATTGTTTGCTTTACACATTAGCAAGCACTTGGAATAACTTAAATAGTGTGTAATATTGCTTGTTTTGTTTATTCAGACTGTATTGAAATGTGTATGGATTTTGCATGATGTTTATGGTCTGTTGCTGTCCTACATGTGCATGCCTTTTATGTCTGTCCCTGCTTGCATTCGTTTAGTAGTAGCGGATTGTGTCTGGATTTGAATCCATACGGGAGCTGCCATTTCCGATCAGAGACATTTCACGCGTATACAGAACGATGTCGCAGCCTCCCTCAGTCCCCTGACAACCGACCCCGGGTAATCATCAATCTTCCCTCCCTCTCACACCAATCAAATTTGTGTGCCATGGGAGAGCAAAGAAGTCCATGTATATTTCAACAAAAATATCTCATACCCCAATCTGCATAGCAAAATGCAGACAAATGTGACATATAGAATGAAAAATTGATTCCACAAACAAGTCATTCACCAATAAATAGCTTTTAATCAAGATGACGGTTTGACGTGCCTGTGGTGTTTCTATCACATTTTAACGTTTTTATTAATACATAGCATTGGAATTAATTAATTTTACGTCGGCCGCAGGGAAAACCTCTTGAAGTGCTCCGCTATAAATATTCTATTGTCCCTGTCATTGCCTTCTTCATCTTTTGTCAACTCATTAATATAAGAACTTTTTTTTCCCCTGAAAATCAGGACAAACACAAGTAAAATAGCACACTTGAGAACGTTTGGAGTCAATCATATACTGTAGGTATTGTTAATGAATTTCTCTTTTGAGCATCAGGAAACTAATAAGAGAAAAATGTATATTTTTTTACTGGTTTTGTTTTTAATTTGACTAGAATCATTTTCAAAAATTTGTCAGGAATACACCCAGGCAAGAAAAATAAATTAACATCACTGTGTTGTTCTTTTGATACTACACTTGTAAACAAACTGCTTTTAATGGTGCTAATGTGTCCCACCAAAGATGGGCAGTGAAAAATCACTGCATTATGTGTTGGAGATTGATGCTTTCCTGTTCACTAACTTTCCTAAAAATACCGGTCAAGCCGTGCAGATCTCCTGGATCCTGGTTCAGTAAACTCTCCCACACACACTTCTTTATACGCATTGGCATATTCTATCTTAGTTTACCCTTGATTGTCCCCATATTTCTTTAGGATTAAACACCACCACTAAATGCCAATATAGCAGTACCAACCCAAAGATCATATCATTTAATTTTATCCACAATGCTACTCAACCCACATCCCTTTGCTCCCTGGAGGCTCGAGCAACCCCCAAGTCTATACACACACACACACACACGCACACACACAAGCATACATATGCCTCACATGCCCCCTCTGAGAGATGGATGGCATGCGTTCCCATCCCTCTCTTAGAGCAGCAGCCAGGTGCACAACAGCTGGGGTAGCCAAGGGGATGGTGCTGGATAAGGAGGAATGGGGGGAGACAGAGGACAGGGGATGTGTGGATGGAAGTGAGGCCAGGGGGTGTGAAGGATGCTCAGGAATAAGCTATAAATTTCCTTAGGAGTGCTCCGGGTACTTATGGCATCTCCTTGTCTGTCCAGGAAAGCAGTGCTAATGGTATGGTGTTGCTGTAGTGATGAATCCAGTTTCATCAGGTGCACTTGGTCACAGTTAGTTTTCTTTTTCTCTCCGAGAATAAGCTCAGCGCTGTGCTCTCCTCAGCTACCCTTGGTAGACAGGAGTAGACCTATGAACCAAGAGAAAGTAAGAGTAGTTTTAACCAGGAGAAAGAATTTAAAAAGAGAAGGTAAAGATGGAGTGTTGTGTGCAGAAAAAAATTGACGTTTGCTTGGTGCTTCATTTGATATTGGAAAAGATGCATCACAAGCACTCAGCAGTCACATACTCTGCACACTCAATGCGGGCAACAGTGAGTAATTTTCTATTTTTGATATATGGCTCAAAAGTGTAAGTATTTAATACTGAATTCTACTTTCTAATTTTAATTCTAATTGCCTTCAGTTCAGGGCAGAAAGTGTTACAACTGACTTTTCAGGGAAACACATACCATTCTGTGTAGCATATAATAGACAGGTTTATTATTTGAATTTATTTATTTGTTTATGCGATTTATTTATTATTTGAAAACATCCCCTTGGACTTCAGCTAATTGTGACAGGAATTTTCCCCTATTTTCTGACCTTTGATAGATTAAACTATTAATCCGTTAATCAAAAACCACAATGGAAAAAGATTATGCTAATGGTTGTTAGTTGCCTCCCTAATTGCTTGTAGGTATTAAGTGATGTATGTTTTCTTGCATGCACCACCAATCACCAATCAAACTGGATGACCTGGATGATAAAAAAAAGGACTAACTACTGTCTATCCATATGTTGCAGGATTCATATGAGGCTTCATGCAGTGTCTATAGGAGAGAGGTCTGCATGGATCCGCCGAGCAGGAAACAGTGGGGTTCGTGATGACCGATGGAGTGTGATGTCCCGCTGTGTGTCATGGTAAACTGTTTGTGAATGTGATTTGGCTCAGCAGCTTCATAACAGATTGAGAGAGAAAATACATGAGAGAAGTGCTCTAAAGTTACTGTAAGGATTGTAAAGATAATAATAACTAATTAATAATAATGCCAGTGTTTTGTAGTAGTGAGGGTAAAGTGAATTACCTGGGTACACACTGAGGCATATGAAAAATGATCACAGAAATATGAGAGTTGTAAATTCACCATATTATATTGTTACCCACTTCTGTCATCAACATTTTCATGGAGACTGCATAGTAGCATATCCGCATAAAGCTTCAAACAGCATCACGTGCATGTGGGAGTATTGTAGCTCAGCGTGTCATCCATCATATGGTAAAGCCACAGTATGCAGTATGCAGTGTGTTTGGTCTCAGCTTCTCATTCAGCTGCCATTAGCCATCAATCACCAGCTTTTATACTGGCTGCCTGCATGGGAAGAGACCTCCTGACTTCACATCCTGGTTAAAGATGTTCACTTTGGCACTTAAACAACCCCTTCACACACACACACACACACACACACACACACACACACACACACACACACACACACACACCTGAACATACATGCAGGAGTGAAACCATATACTTGCTCACCCCATGAAGTCAAATACAGAGGTTCAGGGAAATGTTTACTGACTCAGAGGTTAGTTGCTGTGAGAATGTGCCTGTTGTTTGTGATTTGACGGTCTGCCAGTTCTCAAAGTTAAATAGCTTGTGTATTCCGTACAGTTTGATGAGAATTTGAAAACGCCAAAGGGGAGTCTTTAATCACCACAACAAGTACTGTAGAAGGCCAGCGATTTCCATTTTAAATTATTTTTGAGCTATTTTTAATCAACAGTATCATATTTGCCATCGTTTTTTCTGCAAGAATGCAAAGGCAACATTTATTAGTTTTGCAGTTTGTGGGAAATTATTATTATTATTGCTATTATACTGCGTCACACAAGGGAATCCATTGACAATATCAGGAGAAATTTGTATGTTTTAAATGTCATATATACTGTTTGTGTGTTTGTACCATTTGCTTGCTAGTGCCTCTACAGTTGCATAAAACAACTGTAGCTGTTTCAACTAGAACAAATGCATGGTGGATTGACGAATGCTGCCATGGGGGTGAAAGTGGAGGAAGTGGTGGTGGTGGTGGTGGAGGAAGGAAAAAGATGATTTTTTTTTCCTATTGAATCTTCCCAGTGAGTTCTCTCTTTCCCCCAGGGACGTAAGGAAGCCTTGTGAATTTTTCTCTCCACTCACCTGCTGGGCATTGTATGGAGGCCATTACTTGACATTGATAGCTGCATGGGCTTTTGTCCTTGGCCTGTATATGCCACAGCTGAATACACTCTCCTGCACTGCTGAGGAGACATAAGGTGAGAGCACTGGCTTTATCAAACAAGCTATAGTGTTTGTGGTGTAATTGCAACTAACAACCTACCCCTAATGAGCCTCTGATGTATAATTAAAAGGGGTTTGTGATAAATACATGTATTTTGTCATTTGCTTTCAGAGCGTGATAAATCATTTGAATCCCTGATGTTTGCAGGGCACTTTTAACAAGTGCTACTGATAAAAGAAAAAAAATCTCAGCCTCATATCCTTCACCCCTGACTTTCTTGCTCTTCCTTTCTTTCTCTATGCCTCCCTCTAAGCCTGTGTTCCTTGACTCTGATCTGTTCCTCCAGCTCACCCCGTCCATCTCTGTCCCTCCATCACTTTTACTATTTTTCTTTTCCCTTCACTGCGGTTCCCTACCTGTATCTGAGAGAGAGAGAGAGAGAGAGAGAGAGAGAGAGAGAGAGAGAGAGAGAGAGAGAGAGAGGTCTGACACATGAGCCCAGTTTCTTAATAATGTCATTCGGTGCGAACGCTATTAGCAGATTACCCCTGGCCCAGGGCAGCCTAGCCATGTGCAGGAACTAGATAACCTTGTGTTCAGTAATTTAATATCAACACTTCCCTCTTTTCTTACCACGCTTTACAACACACAAATACCCTGCCTGTCCCCTCCGGTTCTTGAAGAGGGGGAGGGGGAGAGAGAGATAGAGATAGGGAGAGAGAGAGAGAGAGAGAGAGAGAGGATTACAAGATAGTGACTTCTTGAAGATTCCTTTCCTCTGCTGAGGAGTGCGGCAAATCGTCCCTTGTCCATGGATGTGAGAAATACATAAACAGGCTTATAGTGCAAATTCCATCAGATTTAATGCACACATCAAAGGAACCGCCCATCTTTTAAAGAGCCCTAGATGGGGCAGAAATGTCATTTCCCCCCTCTCTTGTAGTTTTTTTTTTCTTGGTGTACTATCATAGGCCCAACATTCACCACGTATCAGTCCACTGCAAACGGACGACAGAGGAAATTTTCCTGTCACACAGTTTGGTTTTGTGTGTGTGTGTGTGTGTGAGAGAGAGAGAGACTGCAAAGGTAGGTAGAGAGCGAGCGAGAGAGAGAAAGATCTTCCCACTTAAAGAAGCAGTCCGTTAGAGAATCAAATCCCATGCTCTATCCCCACAAGCTGAATCACAAGCCTGCATTAGCCGCGATATCACACTTTGTCCTGCTGCTGCTCTTTTTTTTAACCCCCACCGCCCATGAGCCAAGCGGGAGAGAGGGGCCAGACGGCACGGCCCTATCACTCACCGGCACTCTCTCACACCAGCTTTACCACGCCTTTATCTCATCTCCTGCAGCCCGGCATGGCCGGCTGCTTTCGCGGTCCTCCAGGCTACTTTACTAATAACCTATTCCTTATCAGTCACTGTGCACCTCTGCCTGTGATCAAAGAGCCAATTAATGGAGCGGGGAAAGGTGAAGCATTCAAATAATGGAGACAGCTGTTTTTCTCTGTTTGAGAAAATCCATTTTGTATTGTTATCGTCTCCAAGCAGCTCCCCCCGCGACCAGCGCTTAATTCAAGCCGCTGTCTGCTCCTGCCTGGCTTGATAAGAAGCGAGCGAGAGAAGACAAGGGGAGAGAGGGAGGGAGAGGTGGGGGTGTGTAGCGTGGAGCGCCATGGTCACAATGAACTTTATGTGGAAGAATGTGGCAGGAATATCACAGCAGTCCAACTCATCCCTGAGCTTTATCTACTCCGAAGTGGTTCAACACAGAGATAAAGATGTGTGTGTGTGTGTGTGTGTGTGTGTGGGGGGGGGCATAGAAAGGCCGGATGCTTTGTTGCACTTCACTGTCATTCATTTTGTAAGGGAGGGACTGAGTCCAGCGCTTTGAGTTCCAACACAACCATCTAAACCTTAGGTTAGTTAAGAGGTTAATTGTACTGGTGTCAGGCCAGCGTATAAAGGGCTCCATCAAAGCTTCATATCTTAACCGCTTTGTTGTAATGAACCCTCACCCATCTTATGAGCCTTGTGTTTTACACTCTTTGACATTTTAAGGCACAGGGTAAGGTACTGGACATTTAATCCTTCTTTCAGGTGTCTAAGATGATGCTTGATAAAACCTCTCACATAGTACTGATTAAGGCTGAATTCTTTCTTATGTTAATAAGCGAATAGTTAAATGCTACATATCCAGGAAACCTAGAGTACATTAATGGCATAGTCATAGGTCACAGATTGGCTCTTGCCTGTTCTGAGTACTGTTTCTTTACTTTCAAACATCACAGTCTCCTGCATGTTGTTCCTGTACCTGCGTGGGTTTTCTCCATCTACTCCAGCTTCTCCCCACTCCACCAAAGACATGCAGGCTGAATGTAAACTGCCCTTGGTGTG
The DNA here is from genome assembly GCA_016785225.1 of Psettodes erumei. NCBI lineage: Eukaryota > Metazoa > Chordata > Actinopteri > Pleuronectiformes > Psettodidae > Psettodes > Psettodes erumei. Next base: position 3,520,759 of record JAFBJZ010000408.1, read on the forward strand.
CTTGTAAGTATGAATGGTTGTGTGTCTCTAATGTCATAGGCAACATGTGTCGCCCAGTGTCATCTGGGATTGACTCCAGTCCCCCCGCGGCCCCCCGATGGATTCTGTTTATCTGGGGTGTTGCTGATCTGGGCTACTGCTGCTGCAATGAAAGAACACAAGTCTCAAGTCTCCGAGGCAGGTATTAACATATTTATTACACCGTAAAGAGAACAACAATACCAGAATTATACTGCAAAGTTTCACAGACTGACAGACCATAGTTTACAGCCCAAAAAGAATTAAAAAAAGAAACTAAAAGAAATTAAATCAACAAGAAACCACAGTTCTGACATAGTAGACTGGAAAGCTCTCTAGAGGATACTGACACTAAGCGATGGAAAGACCGCTCAGTGTCAGCCTACCACTAACCTGTGGTTTTCATGTTTCAGTTAAGTATTGCACAACAACTTCAAATCATTAGAGCTCTTTTTTTCACAATAAATTTTCTGAAGAGAACGCCAAAAAAAACAACAACAAAAACCCCCAAAACAAAACAAAAGAAAACCCTCCCACCCATGAAGTTCAACTCAATCCCCCCAGATTAATGCTATGGCCTTTGCTGTTCACTGTTGGCCACACACATTTTCCTTCTGTTTCTTGTTAAGTAGGAAATTTAAATAATATTTCCCTCTATTGTGAAAAAACAGGCATGCCTAAATTCATAGCCTTAGTCTTTTTATGTTTTTTTTATTTTATTTTTTTTTGCAAGCTTTTTCTTTTATATATCCCCCTTTTTGAATTTACCCCAGCTGACAAGTTGACAAGCACTTTAGCATGTCTTCACAACAGAGAAGAGAAAAGGAGAAAAGGCTGGAGGGGAAACAGGAGAAAAAAGAGCGAGAGAGAAACAACATTTTTTATTTTCTGTGACCTTAGCTTGTGTTGTCAAAATAGGAACTGACAACACTTTTATTTGAAATTAGCACATTTTTTAAAATCTGTTCAAACAATTCAAACTGGTAGGGTTAAGGATGTACTCTAGAAACGCCACAGGCATAAAGGAACATAACAAAAGTTTTTTTTCCACTTTTTTCTCATTTCTATTCATTTATGTTTTATTTATTTATGAGGTCTGCATTGTTACCAAGTAGTGATATGGTTTTGCAGCTGTATGAGCTTCGACTTTGGGTTTTTTAAATTTTCCTGTTCTCTTGTGCCCATTTGGTTTCGACTAGACCAGTATCAGTGTCGCAACTGATGCTCTTATGGTGCTGTAAGAGGTAGAGTGAGACTTGTTTGCCACCGAGGAATTTGTAGCAAAACACACATAGAGGAGGGAAGAAAGAAAAAAATAGAGCTTCTCAAAGAATCATTGAGCGATAATGTTTGTCGTACTTTTTTTTTTTTCTTTTTTAAAACCAGGTTTTGCCCTGATAATGATGAATACACACATTATTTGTTGTATACTTTCAAATACACTAGTGTTAAAACAGCTTGGCTGTTTCCTCACAGCTTCTGAGGAGTTGCGAGTATGGTGTCAGACACCTTTTTGGATTGTTTAACCCTTCAGAGTCAAGAATGCAGGTGTCCGTTTTATTTAGACAACGAGGGAGAGATGAGGAAATACAGAGGGAGAGAGCCGCCCAGAACATTTGTGGGCCTCCACTTGTTCCTTGAGGTCAGAATTTGCAACGCGCTTCTGTGTAGCACCAAGGGGTTTGGGGTTGAGGAGCTTTTATGTGCGTCAGGGTAAGTGCTCTTTTACTGAAAATGAGAGGTTTGTTTGATTTACATTGAAGGTTTACAACAAAGCTGTGACTGATTCTCTATCTAAAAAAGGACATATTCTGATATAGATAAATATAAAACAGCTGTAAATGGCATTGGTGTGAAAGCCCAGTCTCACATTCACCTCTTTAAGAATAATTTAATTGCTTAAAGCTGAAATGGGCACTTAATCTGAACGTTGTGTAATGAGAAAATGCACAAACAAGACAAAATAAAATAAGAAATCCCAAGAATTCCTTCAAAAATAATTACAGAAGTTGTTAGTGTTCGTGTCACATTGGTTATTATTGCTCCAGTTAAAATGCAACAATGCTGTGAAATGTTTACTATGTTTAAGTCACACCTCCTCATTTCACATCGCGAGATGAGTGCTATCAGTTTACAGAAGGGATTAAAAATGAATGATGACACTGAAGTTGATTTCGTTCCGCAAAAGTGTGAACGAAAATCTGCAGGAATGAATAACCAAACATTGTGTCAACAAACCTCTTTTCAAAATTGTTTAAATCAGGATTTTGGTCCTTGGTGTCAGTCTTTGGCTGTTTTTGGTGTTTTTTAATGTTCATCTCTTATGTTAATACTGTATGTATGTTACCTGGTGCTTTGCAGTGTTAAAGCTGTCAATCGGAGTCTACACCTCTGCATTTGGAAAGTTTGTTTGTTAGAATATTTTTTTTTAGTTTTTAGTTTTTTTTAGTTTTTTGGTTATTTTTCTTTTTTTTAAAATAACAAATATTTAACAAACGTTCAGCAATGTGCATGCACTGTCTGTAACTGTTGAAAACAAATCAAAACAAAAAACATGGCTGCTTTTAGCATGTTAAGAAGAAAAAAGTAAGTTTGGTGATGTTGAATTTTCCAACAGCCCCCACCACCCCATTCCCAAAGATGTAAAAACAGAATATGCTCTCACTACATACAAAATGGTTGATGAATTATGGCTCTATACCAACAACACAAGTATGCTGAAAAGAAGCATGCCGAAATAACCTTTGTGACAGTGCAAATACATTTATGTATGTCCCTTGTACAAAACATTTAGATTAGCATTCCCCACAACATGCTAGTTCTCAGAAAAGATCTGGATTGGACTCAAGTAGCAGCTCTGAGATATAGCTTGTGTCTTTTTTCAAGGACAAAGGGAAGTAAAACTTATAGTAACTACGAGGGATCTACCACTTACACACAGAATACAAAAGCAGCTTGGAAAAAAGATGAAAATTCTTTTTTTGTCTCTTTTTGCACCAGCTAGTGGGAGAGAGAGTGTTATGAAGGACTTAAGAGTTGTGACTGGTTGAAATACTATGCATTGTCACAAGTGTCCAACACATATACAATAAATAACCATTGATGACACCACAGGACAGAAGTCTTTAACACCATGACATCTATAGAAAAAGAACTTAATGAAAGATGAAACTGTTTTTCAGAGTTGAGACAGGAAAAAGCATCTGGGACGAGTCTCCACGCTGGGGCTTTTCAGTTCTGTCGCTGCGATCGAGGTGATTTGCCACGCCGGTGGGACGTGGACTTCACTTCCTTTTGCGTCTGTGAATTGCAGTAAGTACATCCAACCACATGTGCAGTGGGCAAACTTTTGTATCTTGTCCAAAAATTCCTCATTTTACATCCTTCAGGGAGACAGATTTGTATTTCCCAGCCCACTGACCTGGATATTATTACAAGTGAGAGGGAAATAGCATTGGTTGAACAGCTGGCTCTGCTTGCAATCTGCTGCACATCTGCACATTTCATGGTGGTCTGTGGACCAGAGATTCAGTCCGTCCCTCTCCCCTCTCCAGGCAGCGAATTCGTTCATGTATCCATCCGTCAGCGTGTCTTTCGTAGTATTTAATCTAATTTCTTTCCATGCAAAGAATGCTGATGACATTCTGCTCCCTAGTTATGTTCCCTTGGTATATTGTTTGGTAAAATGTCTTTTTGAGGTTGACTAGTCTCAGGTCCCAGTTACTGGAAGGAAATACACATTAATTCAAGGATGGAAAATAAAAACATTTAAAAATAAAAGAGAGGGGAGATCAAATATACTTGTTTTGAGTTCACGGCTATCTCTGCTCAGTCTCATATTTACAGGAAAAAATAAGACAAGATAGTATGACACCAACATTAACAACAACGGGCACAACGACAAACGGACAACAAGAATAGCAAGTGTAACAATAAAAGGATGTCAATATTTAAATTCATTCATTCAAAACAAAGAATATCTTTGTGTGTCTTTAAAGTCATGACAAGTCAATATGACCTGATTATGGACCTCCTCCTCCTTCTATGACTATGCTGCAAAATAGGCAGAAGCATTGCCATCTCTTTCTGTTAGCCATGTTAGCTTAGCATCTTTGCAAGGCAATGTAGACAGTCATGCTGTTTGTGGGGTTGAGGGCAAGCTGTGTGGCCCTGGAAGCCTTTGCCTCCGTCCTCTATGAGAGTCTATTAGCGCGGTGTGCCATCCAGGGCAGAGGAGGATGGGGTGCTGGGGGTGGACGAGCGAGGAGTAGCAGCAGGCGGGGTAGCAGCTGGACTCCCAGTCCCGCTGCTCGGGGTGCAGGCCGATGAACTGATGGGAGCAGGGGTCTCTGACCCAGGTACACCTCCTTGCTGCTGGCTGGCTTGCTGCTGCTGGGCCTGGAGGGTTTGACCGCAGACATGGTGGTGCTTCTCCCAGTCCTTATGCTGGCAGAAAGAGCCGCAGTAGCGTGCTGTGTTGCAACCACTGCATGTCTCACTGGCCTTGCGACCACAGTTCCAGCAACTCTGACGGACAAATAGAGACAAAGTGAACTAAATAAAAAAATAATTCAGCAGAAGGATTCACAGTCAAGACAGACAATTGGTTAGATCAGTTGATGAACTTTTGATAAATGAAAAAAAAACTATGATTAGGGATTCCTTGTCTGTTTTATTTTATGCCTTTATTCATACAAAAAAAGATAATCTGTTTGATGAATGACAGCAGACAACCATATCAAATGGTAGAGAACAAAGCACCAAGATTACCGCAGATATCAGAGCACCAGTCCAGACATTAACAAAACAAGACTTCATTTTCACAACACTTTAACAACAAATCACAGACAGATCAAAAAACCCATCTTTTATTACACTTAGGGCCTCTTATATATCCTGGTAACAACAGGGAGAGCATGTCTGGGGCATCTGCATATCCACAGGAAACAGGAGGACAAGGTTACAAACAGCTTCTGAAAGCTTCCTCTGGGGCGTTTCTCTCTTGTAAACATCACTCCTACCATTAACGTAATATGTGAGCCATATTTCCCTCTTATTTACTGATTAAATGTGGAAATCTCAAATATTGATTTGCAAATGAAAGCTGCCTTTGTTCTCAGCTGATTAGGTAACACCTTTCTAAACATGTTAGCTACTCTGTCGTAAAAAAAAAAAGAGGAACGAACGTCTGGGCAAATGGTTCTTGATTGACCTCCTCTAGCTCTATTTGATTATCAAATAACCTGTATTTGCAGGGACACTATTAAAGCTGCAAACAATCAACAAAACTCTGACATTTTAAAGATGTAGTATAATGATTTGCTTTTAAGAATATGATGATAAACAGAAACATCTTTGTCACCGGAGATGCCATAATCTGTGTAATTTGGGAGATGGCAACAAAAGTGTCATCAAACAACAAAGGAGGAAATTGCAATAGTTGCCAAACGAGAGGATAGCAGTGACAATTGTCATGATCTGTTTGAAAGACTGATGGTACACCTTTTTTTATGTATTTTTGTGTTTGTTCCTACCTCGCTAGAGTCCTCCTGCTGGTTGATTATGGAGAGCGCATCCTCTGCTGCCTGCCGCTTGGCCTCAGCTACCGTGCGCTCCATCTTGGCCCTCTCGCTGCTGATCATCTCATGGGCCTTGCGCTCGGCCTCTGACACGGCCTTCTGCAGCTCCGACATGGCCTGCCGCTTTACCTCATTTACCGCCTCTTCTGGAAAGAGTGTGGAGACAGAGGAAGTCAAGCCTCCCGCACCTGCAATGTAGTTCGCATGAAATCATCTATTCGTTGGGGCTTCATTTTCAGTTACGAGACTGCAATTGCAAAGTGTCACAGATTTCACTTGCATAGAAAAGGATACATATACTAAGTTATGAAAAATATGTATTTAGTAAAGTATGTTGTAAGAATGTGGAAAACTGTCAAAAAATAATGTGTGGGAAAAAGCCCCAAATAAAATCAAAGAATAGTGTTTCATAAGAACCTCAGAGTATAATATAACTTAAAAATGGAAAAAAGTCACATTGTACTATCTCATAAAAATTCAAAACCCCAGGCCCATATTATAGCATGTTGTAAAAACATGTAAAACAATAACATGGTCCACTTATAAATTGGTGTTATGAAATAAATAAATACATAAACAATAAATACAAATAGTAAATCATAAAATAATTTTTTATGAGGTGTTCATAAAACTGTGATGTTTTCAGCACATATTAAATTTTGCCATTTTTCGCATTTTTTCAACATACTATACTATGGCGTTTTTTTGTTGCAATTTTACAATAATGCATAATATGACCTTTATTGCATTTGTAACACATATTATGCTACAAGGTGTACATAAAGTACTATTCTGTGATGTTTTCTTGCATTTTCAGCACATATTAAATTTTGATATTTTTTGCATTTTTTCCACATACTATACTATGGTGTTTTTTTGGTGCAATTTTACAATGAGCTGTAATATGACCTTTATTGCATTTGTAACACATATTATGCTACTACAAGGTGTACATAAAGTACTATTCTGTGATGTTTTCTTGCATTTTCAGCACATATTAAATTTTGATATTTTTTGCATTTTTTCCACATACTATACTATGGTGTTTTTTTTGGTGCAATTTTACAATGAGCTGTAATATGACCTTTATTGCATTTGTAACACATATTATGCTACAAGGTGTACATAAAGTACTATTCTGTGATGTTTTCTTGCATTTTCAGCACATATTAAATTTTGATATTTTTTGCATTTTTTCCACATACTATACTATGGTGTTTTTTTTGGTGCAATTTTACAATGAGCTGTAATATGACCTTTATTGCATTTGTAACACATATTATGCTACAAGGTGTACATAAAGTACTATTCTGTGATGTTTTCTTGCATTTTCAGCACATATTAAATTTTGATATTTTTTGCATTTTTTCCACATACTATACTATGGTGTTTTTTTTGGTGCAATTTTACAATGAGCTGTAATATGACCTTTATTGCATTTGTAACACATATTATGCTACAAGGTGTACATAAAGTACTATTCTGTGATGTTTTCTTGCATTTTCAGCACATATTAAATTTTGATATTTTTTGCATTTTTTCCACATACTATACTATGGTGTTTTTTTGGTGCAATTTTACAATGAGCTGTAATATGACCTTTATTGCATTTGTAACACATATTATGCTACAAGGTGTACATAAAGTACTATTCTGTGATGTTTTCTTGCATTTTCAGCACATATTAAATTTTGATATTTTTTGCATTTTTTCCACATACTATACTATGGTGTTTTTTTTGGTGCAATTTTACAATGAGCTGTAATATGACCTTTATTGCATTTGTAACACATATTATGCTACAAGATGTACATAAAACACTATTCTGTGATGTTTTCTTGCATTTTCAGCACATATTAAAGTTTGACATTTTTCGCATTTTTTCGACATACTATGCTACGGTGTTTTTTTTTGTTTTTTTTTGCAATTTTACAATAAGTTTTAATATGACCTTTATTGCATTTGTAACACATATTATGCTACAAGGTGTTCATAAAACACGATTCTGTGATGTTTTCTTGTATTTTCAGCACATACTAAATTTTGACATTTTTTACATTTTTTCGACATATTATACCATTGCGTTTTTTGGGGGGTTTTCTGTAGTTCTACAATGTGCTGTAATATGACCTTTATTGCATTTGTAACACATATTATGTGATGAGGTGTTCATAAAACGCTATTCTGTGATGTTTTCTTGCATTTTCAGCCCATATTTATATTTTTTTTTACATTTTTTGCATTTTGGGTGGAGCTTGTTATGTTATATTTGTTACTTTTGGAATGAATAATCATGCCACGTCTATGTTAAGATGTGGAATTCCAACCAAATATCAAAGTAAAAGGAGGGTGTTTTTTGTTTGCTCCCATTGAGCCCATAAATTGACTAATTGTGTATGCAAATCAGGCAATATATATTTAAATCATGCACTTCTATTGTGATCCCAGAAGCCCATGCAGTGAGGGGAAGTGGTAAACCAGTAGGACACCATGCAAGGTGCTTGAATATTTTTCACCAAATGTAAACATTTTGCTGATTTCAAACAGATGTATTCAATGCCACACTCAGTTGTCTTAAAAATCCTATTTTGCAATCCTCCCTGGGTCACATTTAAATCAGTCTCTCTTCACTAGAAGGTTGGAAGAAATTTTGAGAGTGAATATAGTGAGTGAAAAATAGTGGTCGACATTCATCATACAGACAAAAGACATTCTACAGCTTTACATCTGACAAATATGCTTTACTTTGCACAAATTACACTTGTGTTACAAATGTAAAATCTTTTCAATACCAGAAAGAATGCATGCTTTTCTAAAGTCAGAGACATTTTCTCTTCATTGTTATTGAGATACATTTTTGAGCAGGGTGGTTTTGTCTTTAACCTACTGTGCTGCCTGAAGTCATGGAAATTTCCCTGGTGCTGTGTGATATATGCCTTGTGCATGGAATTGTGATTACACACCAAATGCCTTAGATGGAAGATCGATCAGAGCTGGCAAGGGGAAGAGAGTACTGGAGAGCAGGCAGAGTCCTGACGGTGATACTCAATTCAATTTAAATGCATATTACTTGTTCTGAGTATCTCGCACATCATGCTTGGTCAAGCAAGGGGACAATTACTTTTCTCCAAGGGGTTTAAAAAGCAGATATACTGTATCACTGAGGGTGAATACAAAGTGGATTCCTCAAGCAACCCTCAGTGGAAAATTCTTTCAGTTTTCGGGACCGCAATAATGGTGATTGCAGCTGTGCTCATGAGTTTAAAGAATGCTGTTTGCGTACACTTAAAATTTAATGGCAACTAATGAAAGCTGTTAAAGCAACAAATTAGTTTTGATACTTGATCTTAACTGGTCCTAGAAATTTCCCTTTAAAAATTCACATCATTTTCTTAAATAGCAGAGCTGCAATCTGTTGCTAAGGGGATTACTAAAATGCCAAAAGCTAAAAGTTACCATAATCTTCCCACTGTTCTTTTAATAACAGAACCAGTGGACCATCTTTAAAAACAACTTATATCCTCTATTTAGCTTGTTCAAATTATTTTCATAAACTGACATCATATAGTATACAGTATTTGGAGTGTGATGAGTGTAATAGGGAAACTCCTTTTCTGAAAACTTTCTATGTATCAAACATAAATGTTTTTTCTCAGAGAAGACCAAAATATTAATTCAGTTCTATCAGAGGAGGAGGTTGCAGAGAGCAGATTATACTATGATGAAATGGGAGAATGTGGTGTAAAGGAGTGCCTCTCAACCACTTGCAGCCCTCAGTCATCTGGGTGAAAAAGATCACCTTGGTTTCTACAAAGCAAAATGTCTTAAGCATTCCGGAGAGACAGAGAGAGATTGCGATTATGATGAGGATGATGGCCACAATAAAAGTAAAGCTTACCAGCTTTCTTCCAGATCTCTTCAGGGACATAGCCAGAGACAGGCCGATGCAGCAGCTCCCTGTGAATTTCTGGGAAGACACAAACATGCAGCGATGGTAATCAGTGATCAACCAATAGTTTGCATGGCACAATGCAAAAGACTAGATCAAATCAGCTAACTTAAGTTGAATTGTATTAAAACAGAAAGAAACTTTTTTTTACCACTATGTTCTGTAATACCTCTCATATATAGTGTTTGTGTATTATTCCCTACCTGATGTTGCATTTTCTTGTGCTGCCGGGCTCTGCTGCCTCGACTGTCCGCTCGCCGCACCCTTCTTCAGCTCTTCAGCATCGCTGTATCGTCGGATCCAGTAGTTGAGCTCCTCACGGTCGGCCTCCTGGCAGCGCCGCAGTACCGTTAGTGAGCGCCTTGTTTTCTCCACCATGTCCATGATACAGTTCAGCAGCTAGGGGTGACAGGGAGCAGACATGGCCCTGAGTTTACACACAGATGTGGATGGATGGATTGAAATTCAGTAAGAATGTGTTTGGGGATCTAAATTAAAGCCAACACCTACCATAATATTTTAGTTAGTTAATCACTATTCTATTCACGTGTATGGTCGAGTGTGGTTGTGAAACAAAAGATGAATAATTTAGAAACACTCTCTCACTGTTGAAATGTCAAACCTTACTCTTACTTCATTACATCAGTAATTAATGTATTCCAGTTGATATTATCTCAGTTGCTGATTAAATTACCAGTGTATACTAGCAACAGAAAGGCGTAGTCTGAACATACAGAATACTGTCAGACATATGCATGTATGTATATAGGATTTCTTTTCACAAAATCTAAAAGAGAGAGTACAATATTAGACAGTGTATTGCAATCTAATAGTCTTAAAATAACTGAAATAAGGACTTTGATCATCTCTGTTTCTTACAGAGACAGAACTGTAGGGTATAGTAATAAAAAATGTTATTACTTTTCTTACATGGTCAAGGTGCTTCCACTCCTCAGCCCACTCTCTGTCTGTCAGTCTGTGGTCAATCACTTCCTCCTGCCTGGTCCCTGCATGCATACCTGTAAGAGAGAAAAGACAATGTAGACATACAGACAGATATAAAGAAAGATAGACATAGAACAGGTTAGTATGACACAGAGGATCAATATAATATTACTCAACTACTTGCTTGCTCTCCTTCTTTTATCTAGCATTCATTTGGTCACCATTTGGCACTCTCTCTCCATCCATTTCTTTCTCTTTCTCCCCAAGGGCAGGACTCGAATGACTGAGTTTCCAGTCCAATAAACATCCATCACAAGGTGAAGACATGTTAAATGTCTCATATTTTTAGAACAGAGCCAAAGTTGTCATTATAGCCTCATCCAGACTCAGTCTACACAGAGAAAGTCTCTAATACGACAACACTGAGCCTAAATGTGCTTCTGTCGTGCACATATACATCTCACAGTGCATTACTACGCCATAAGATTTCAGTTGCCTTTGTTCTAGTGTATGCTCTGTGAGGCCTTGTGATCAGGCCACATGCAGCATCAGCAAGTATCCACCAGGTCTGAAGTGGATAACTGACTGATTATCACTATTACTAAAATGACTGATCTTGGTATTTAAACAAATAAGATGCCTAACAAATTATTTCAAAATGATGTAACTGTTGTAACCATTTACGTTTGTGTATGAAATCCTCTTTATGCTATGACGCAATGCCATAGAGGGATTAGTTTTTGCCTTACAATTCTAAAGTACACACACACACGTTCTCACCAATGGATCTGGCTCTCTCCCGGATTTCCCGATGATTTGAGGTGGGGTGTCTGTAGGTGTCTCGGTAGTGATGGGCGATGGCCATATCGTCCAGCCTGTAGTGCTGCGGAGGAAGTGGGCCTGGGTGGGGCAGCCCGTTGGGCTGGTAGGAGAGCCCATTGGATGGGCTGAAGCGCTGAGCGGGGCTTATGTTGCAGGGCCGTTTGTTGGGGTGAACATCTGGGTGCAGGGCACCATCTCGCTCAAAGCCATTCTCTTTGGTTCTGGGTGGGCGACAGAGAAAGAGAAGATTTGAGTTTGTTTCGCATTGTGACTGCATCCAGCAATGTATGTTATAAGGCTTAGGGCCATATAAGGGTTTCTTTCAAGGAGAAATTTTTTTTCCAGAATCATGAAACAACTGATACTGTATTAAGTACACAGAGAGTTATTTAACACTACTTGCAAAATGGTTCACTTATTTACTCACTCACTCACTTATTTCACCAAGTAAAATAAGATTTGAATATGAGACCAAATATGGCTGGGTTGTTTGCTGTTGTTACCAGATTTGAACGCATTCTTGTTACAGTGACAGCCTGGCAACTAACAAAAGACCTCTTGTGGTGGAGTGGATCAGGAGAAAAGCAAAAGGAAATAAAGGGAGTGGAGTGAAGAGTACACAGGCACAGTGTGACGTTTATAGTACACTTATTTTGTAAAAAATGACTTGAATGATTCCGTTTCTTATTACATATGAGAGCCAAACTTGAAACATATCATCACAACAACTGTTCCGGCCCTTTGTGCTGCAGTAAAGACTTGAATCCAACCTCTTACCAATAAAAAGGAACTTCCATAAAAAGGCGGTTCTTACTGCAATCCTCCTGAAATTCTTTCATTGAAAACATGTCCATTCATACACAGACACCAACACACACACACAAGTAGCTTCCAGGGGATCAGGTAGATTTTTGTCAGCCTGCTTCCGAAGATTAATGTGGCCAGGTGTGTTTCATTTGTGCGTGTGTGCTTGCACGTGTTTGTTTGTGTGTGTGTGTGTTCCCAGCTTTGTCAGTTCACAGTTAAATCTTGCCAACCTCCCCCGACTATCTGCTCTCTCTCTCTCTCTCTCTCTCTCACACACACACACATACACACGATGAACAGATTGAACTTCTTAATGAGCTGTTTTTATGGGCTCCTAATGCTCATCCACAGCTCTCCATATGCTCTTTCCCTCCATCCGTCCGTCTCTCCCTGCCTCCCTTGACTCATCCACCCCCCCACCCCCACACCCACACACACACACACACACACAAACCTCCTGCTGCAGCAATGTTTATATCTACAGGCACTGGAGAACACACTTGCACACATATTCATAGTCACCTATACAATGTAATCAATTAATACGGTTATTTATTTATGAAAGACACAAACTTCTGTCTGGACCCCTGCTCTATCATGACCAACACACACGCACACACACACACACACACACACACACACACACACACACACACACTCACACTTTTTGGTTTTTGACCTGCTCCCCTTTGTTGTTACACAAATGAAACATTTCCCTTATTACACATTACAAAATTTGAGTTTTCTGGGGGCATGCCCTTGCTGTGCCTGAAGGACTTTTATTGTGAAGCATCTGTGATACTTAAAAGACATTAACAAAAGAAAGTGTTACAGATTACAGTGAATCAAGTAGTGACAACAGTATTTCTGCTAAAATGAGAAACTCAGAGCAATGGGGTGTTGAGTATTGCGTAATTATATTGTACCCCATTGATTAAATTAATGTTGTGAAAATATGCTGAATTCTACAGAACTTTCCATGCAAGCCATTACAGCGCATGTACCAGTAATTTTGCACTTCCATACTATATGTATATTTTTCTCATATGAATATTGTACTGATGATATTTCTGGTCTGACTTCTGCAGACCACGGTATTAATCAGGATGCATTGATAGTGCATTGTTGTCTGTAATTAAGGATTCCCATTCAAATTCCAATATTCAGAGGCAGGGCTCCAGTAAGCGGGAATGCAGAGCAGAGGTAAGCAGAAAGCAGAGGTGCTTAGCCAGCCGTATTGGTGCTGGGGCCTCATCTGTATGTGTTATCAGCCCATCTCCCTAGGTACACACACACACACACACACACACACACACACACACACACACACACACACACACACACACACGCACACAGGTGCTCAAACGTGAACCATCCTTACACTTTCACACTGGATAGAAAACCAAGCCCACATGCGTGCACACACACGCTCGCACACACATTCACACAAACAGACCACATTTTTTACAGAATACAGATGCCTACTTATTTCCTCTCTCTCACACACACACATTAACATGCACATCTTTCCCCCTAAGCTCACTCCCACTATGCACCAGACAGCCTGCAAATATGCAGGTATAACAGAAAAAGTCTTCCTATCCAACTGATGGGGGAAAAGAGAAGTGAAAATTGTTAATATCGCATTCAGCATTTTTGTCCCTCAGCGAGTATAAAAAGTACATTTCCCTCTCCCCTGCCTGTATTACAAATCTTAGACTGCTGGGATTTACTCTTTATTTCAAAAGACCATGCACACATTGTACTCGCTGCACAGGTACAAAACCCAAAACACAAAAATGCTCACAAACTTCTTTCTAAGAAGTTAAAAGTGCTTCATAATGTTTAATAGTGTTTAATGGTCTTTTTTTTTTTTTTTTTTAAAAGACTGTTTGCATGGGTCTGTGCATATATAATAACATTTACTAAAGGTTGCTTAGTCACAGTAATTATTGTGATTGGTAAAATGTCTTTGTGAAGAAATGTATACAACTGGATGCAGATTCTAAAGTTATGTTTTAGTGGTAGTGCACATTTCAACTACATATTTATTTTATTAGGCTGAGCCAAAGTCTTAGACATGCACAAATTTCTAATATTGGTCTGGAAACGCTTTGGTGCTTGTTTTAATTTGTGCCGCATTAAGGGAAGACTGTTGGAGAGAGAACTCAAGATTTTTACACTGCTGTGTGTTCCTGGAAGGCACGTCTCACTGCTTGTCCATTACAGCAGGGAACATTGAGTCATTACCTTGGTGTCCGTGACAACAAATGACTGCAATGACTTGGTTGGGGGAACATTTCAGTTGTGGAAGTAAATGATAAGTTAGGTATCAGAAGCATACACAGCACAGGAAGCGTCCACACACATCCACACTTTTCATTAAGACACAGCTCTCTTCCTTGTGTCCTAAGGATGTGTGTGTATCCAGGTCCATGTTTCCTTTCTCTTCCACTCCTCAGTCCCGGCCCATTAAACCCTGGAGCTGGGAGCCGAGATGTCCAACAGAGCATGTCATGAGACCCGGTGGCGCACTGACAGACACTTACCATACATACATTAACACATCACACTATTGCCTTGTATTGGCTCAGCTTATGTCTGAGGAGTAATGTATGGGCTCATGGGGACACAGGCAGACTCAGAGGGATTTATGCATGAGATCAGACAATAAAAGAGTGAAAAGTCTAATCCACTTTTATGTTTGGAGCTGATAAATATATAAATTCCATCCTGATCCTCGTCATAGTGTAATGAGTCTGACCCAACTCCAGACTATACAGTCAACGGCGATTTCCAAAGTGGTTCTGACTTTCTGATTCACCCACCTGTCCGGCGTCCTTCTCTTGCCATTCTCGTTGACGTCCAGCAGGAGTTCAGAGGAGTCCACTGGGGAGGTGGTGCTGGTGTCCAGGAGCAGCTGCTCGTGCTGGGCCAAGTACTGAGCCGGGTTCTGCTTGGCCAGCCTGGCACAGTGTAGCAGTTCCCTCTGAAGAAGTGGCAAGTTGGCCTTTACAAAAACAAAGCAAACAGCAGCAAATTATTAGAGGAGTCTGTTTTTGTATGCTGGGAAGAGAAGCAAAATATATATATATATCGCATCAGCCTTGCTCACCTTTCAACAAATGTAAAAAAAAAAACTCACTCATCTTTATAAGAGCTTCTCTGTTTCCTTTTTGGCTAATTGACTCTGAGCTGAGCTGTATATGAAAGGTCTTAAACAGCCAGATCTTGGAGTGAAAACATAATAATGAAACACTGGAACTGCAAAAAAAATATTCACTGTGTCTATGTTGCTGCAGTAGTTAAAGTCGACATAGGCTCATATACAAGTTGTATTCACCATTCAATCAAATGGATACATCTCAAAATCAAAATGAGCTTGCTTTCAAGAAATATATTGGATAACAACTAAAGCCTTACTGTTCCTCAGAAAGAAGAGAAAGTCCAAAAATGAAACATGAAATAATAAGTAAGTAAATAATTTCTACAGTCTTTTCATTTCAAAAACACCAATTTGATCCAATTCGTCCATGTCCTTTAACCCCTGTTTGCTCATTACCACCAAAACATGACTTCCTGTGATCTACAGTGCATTAACACTTTCACTATGGCATACACAATTTTTCTTTTTTAAGAGACAGCAGCTATTTTCAATCTCTTTGAGATAACAGGGGAGGGGGGGTCTGCTTTCTTGCGTGGAGTTACAGGGTCATGCAGGTATGTGAGCATCGACTTCAAAGACATCTGATGGGGTGTGTTTTGAAGCAAGAAGATGAAAGTGTTGCATCAGGCAGGTTCAGAATGAGAGCGGGGGCCATTTTGGCGAGGTACATACAAGAGCCTTTGGAGGGTCCATCTTTGTAAGTTTTAGCTCTTTTAAATCTTTGCTTTGTCTTCAATAACATAATCTCTCTCCATTCCTTGTTTTTTTCTTCCAGTTTTATCATCTTCTCCATGTTGTAAGATTTTATTTGCTCCTCTGTTTTTTTTACTCTTGCCATAAATTAGCTGATGCTTCCATTTCTTTGACCACTACATCTTCTCTTTGCAAACTGCATACAGAAATAATACTCACAGAAGATAACTGATTTCTTTAGTGGTATTTATGTTTCATAATCATACAAAAATCCCTCTCCGGTAATTGGCTATAAAAGAAATGCCAGGCGCTGGCCTTCACTTTACCTGCCCGAGTTAATGGTCCGTTAATAGTTTATGATCGTAATTACCCTCTGAAAAAAAGAGCATAAAATAGATTGCTTTGACCCTGGTGAACTCATATTTCATTAATTAGAGGTCATCCTAATTGCCAGAGATGTGGGATGCATTAACAAAAAGACTGAGTCAAGAAATTCAGACCGCTGAAGAGACCAGATCATTTTTCATATGATTAAGTATGGAGATTTGCTTCCGTGCAGTTACAGTAACCAACATCTGTACTCGCATATGAGGAAAAAATTTCAAGTAGTGTTCATTTAGCGGCTGCGGCTAAAATCTGCTCAGGATGATTTATTATGAAAATGTTGGATCTGTCATTTTGTCAAAGGGTGCCAAAAAAAACAAAAAAAACAATCAGAATATGTCAAGTTCAGAATGTGCTGCACTTCATCAACTTTCTGTTTATGTGTAATTTGCTGTTGGAGGAGAATCAAGGTGACTTCATTTTCGCACGTCTAGATTGTCCTTTTTCAATTACTTTCTATCACCACCCTCTTTCTCTTTAACTAAATATGTTTATTCCTGTGTCATGGCACTCCTCTCACGTCTGCTCAACTCACAAAAAGAAAAACAAAACGCTTGACAGCTAGGATGAGAGCGAACTTCAAAAGAGCATGACTTCAACTTCAAAACAGAGAAACATTGTTACTTTGTAAGCCTGTCGTCTCGTGTGGCGGGCGTCCCGCCAACACATCACGTCACTGGAGCTGTGTGGTTTATGATTGCCTCCTTCCAGTAAAGAGTCCCAACCAATTTGTGGTTTAGTATTAAGAGAAGGGAAAAGGAGTTGAGTGGGTTTGGGGGGGGGCATGGAGGGGTCGGCTCAGTCTAACATTAGCCTAATGAAAAACTCTGAGCCCTGACGCGCATTGTTGCAGCTGTGCTTCGACGCACCTATAAAAGCTCCCCCACACCTCCAACCGCTCTTTGCTACCATATGGTAGCTGGCATTAAAGGCCCCGCAGTGGGAAGACACTAAAATTAGACTGGGGAGAGAGAGAGGCAGAGCTCGAAACGAAGGAAGGAGGGGGGAAAAAAAAGTGGCATCTTTGATTCTGCAGCCATCTCAGTGATACACTAACCATCTGGCGAGGAGAGGACAGGAGAAGGGAAGGAGGGACTGGAGGATGGATCGACGGATGTCTAGAAAAGAGTAGATAACAAGAGACCCAAGAGAGGGACAAAGATATGTAGAAAGAACAAATGAAAGGGTGAATGAAAGAAAGATATGAAGAAAATTTAAGGATAGGGGAAGGATGTCAGAAGAGAGTGAGGACACAAAGTCTTCCCTGTTTGTGCTGTTAACAGCCAGTAGAGTGGTTCTAGTGGGACCAGCCATCCTCGATGCAGGACCTCAGTGGATAACTTGTGATCGTCACTTCACACACATCTGCAGATTCACCTCATGCTCAAGCACACAGCGGAAAATGAGACAATATTGTGCTTGGTGGGAACTAACAGTCTTGTTTTCATAAATAGCATGTACCTCATGCCTGTCACTCAGGCACAGACAGATAGAGCAGGGTGGGGAGAGAGAGATGGGGGACAGGGAATAGGAGGGAAGATGCAGGGAAATGAAGAGGCTGGGGGGAAAGAGAAAAAAAAAATCTCAACATTTATAAAACTTGTTTGACCCTCAAATCTTGCTGACAACCAGAACATGCGCCAACTTGACACAACATGGCCATTACTTCACCTGTCGATACAAACAGAAAAAAAAAATCTATCTTCATCTTTATCTCCCAGGCTGGAGTAAAGAGATATGCAGCGTTTTGAAACAAGGTAACCGCTGACAAATGGGCTGAAGCAGGGATGCAGCTGGATGCTAAGAGAGTGCTCCTTCCTCTGGTAATACACCATGCTAATGACTGAAAATGGTAGATACTCGCTGAAAACATGGCTTAGTGGGATGAAGAATCGATGACAAAACAAGCTCCAGAGAGAGAGGAGAAGGACTCTGGAAAGGAACACATGACAGGGGGATGTTGTCCTCACGCCAAAACCACATCCATTGTGCTCTGTTCCAGCACATGTTGAGCAAGTTTCTTTACAAAATAAAAAATTCTTTCCAAGTTTAAAACATCAAAATGTCTTTCCAGTTCAAACAGCGTACAGAGGAAAATACAGTTTGAACAAAGTGGCTAATTCTAGATTTTTAAAAAAAGCAAACCAAAAAGAGGTAGTGCTGAAATGAACCATGCGCTATTGAATTTGAAGGAGAGAGAAACAGACATATTTAGGAATAGAAAATCAACAAGCAGATGATGTGAAAACTGAGTGACAAGCAAGGAAAAACCAGCTTAGATATAGATAAAAGCGAGAGATAAAGATTTAAAGCGAGACTCAGAAAATAGGGAGAAAATATCATGAACATAAGTATGCACATCTGGATCTGGGGCTGGCTAAATGTTTTCCAGATTTGGTTAATCAGGCAGGGAGGCAGACAGGCAGACCCTGTGTGGTAATTGTATATTTGAATATCTACCTTTAGAAATGGTATGACAAAAGGTCGCAGAGGGAAGTTGGTGGCTTCTTGGAGCTTGGAGTGAAATTCTTCGATGGTTAACGTGGAATTCTGGAGGGGAGAGAGAGACAGAGAGAAAACACTTGAATCCATGTGGAAGGCATTAAGTGATAATATTACTTATTGGAAGCTAAGCTATATCCTGGCCTGGAGTGAATGTTTCAGGGTTTTTGTAATAGGAAGCACATGGGCAGGCCACAGTGAAAAAAGCCACAGAAAACAAAGACACACATCTCCTTCAATTAACAATACAAATACACATGCAGGAGTCACATCATTTAAAAAAGATATGCTGCATGATATAGAAATTCATGCATGCATCATGGAAGTTGGTGGACCTCATCATTCATATATGTATTTGTCTAAAAATGTCTTGCAGTTAATCTGGTTTGTGGATTATTTTCTGGTTATTTGGATGAAGATGAGCTACTTTTTGTTTTATTTTGTTGCACATTTAAAAAATTCCATCTGATATAATAATACACATTGTGGAGTTCACTCACACAAGCCTTCTGCTGTATATGTGTAACATGTATATGATTCTTATCCTTGTCAACACAGTATATGGATACTGAATATCTGTCTGCCTTTTTTCACAGACCAGATAAGACCAATGTTACCAAAATACATTACAGTAGCATGGGTCAGACCAGGTAAATATGTGTGTGTGTGTGTGTGTGGGGGGGTATTTGTGTTTTCTATATACTTGCACACAGGAGGAGTGTATGTCTGTGTTTGCAAAAGTGGGTTATGCATTAAAGTTTATCAACCTCCACACCCGAACAAAGTCTATTCTCTATCTTTTTTCTCCTTCGGTTGCCTGTAACTCACATTAATGGCTGACAGCGACATTATTTTTAATTTTCAACATGAAGTGTTTCCAAGTTTGAGTGGAGGAGCGAAAAAAAGGAGGAAGAGGTGAGCGTGCACATGGGAGAAGAATCTGCTATATAACAAGCAAAAAATACAAACAAAGACAAAAAAAAAAAATCAAGCGAGACAGAGAACATAAAAAAGCTGCAGATATTATTTTTCCTCCCCACACTCTCAGCCTTATTTCCCAGACCTGAATTTTGTTACATTCAGCCTTACATCTGTTCGCCCAGATTGCGCAGGGGCTGTTCTTGACAGCTAGTGAAACCTCCTGAGTCTCTCCCTCTCTCCCTCTCTGCAGCACACAACCAGCTAATTAACAGTGTCACTCTTTTCAATAAGGCAGGGGGGAGGGACAGAGAGACAGTGACTGAGAGAGGAAAAGTTGGAGAGAGAGAGAGAGATGGGAGAGGGGGAGGGAGGGAGGAGGGGGGGGGGTGAATGCAAGCCAAAAGGACATGGGAGAGGCATGTGCATATGCAGATGGTGAGAAAAATAAACATAGTGAAGCCAAAAGGAGGCTATGCTCTGTGTGGCTAATTAAAAAAATCCTCCCTCCGTCTCCTCTGCATCCTCCTCCTCCTTTCTGCACAACATTCAATCACTATTTCTGTATTCCCCTGTTCGCAACGCTCACATTCAGATCATAGATGTGCCGTAAATCTTCAGATTTGCCCATGCATTTCATAACAAATGCTCTTGGTGATGTAGCCTTCATATAAGCATGTCAGCTAAGCCGCAGAAACACATCTGCCTCAACAAATCTCTGTTCAATAAATGTATGTTTGATGTTTGCAGGCTTGATTTGTACTTTGCACTTTTACGAATGAAGAAATCTGTGGTGAAGGAAGAGTTTCAGCACACACTGTGATTTAACATGTTCACAAGTCCAGTCATTCTTAAGTGCATAAATGTTGTTTATATATGCAGTACACTGGTGGGTTTGACGTGATTATTAGCAATGCTATGATATGTGCATCCTCTTAAAGCTACAGTCATCATTTTTATTGCAGTTCCATCTATTATTATTACTGGCTGAGTCATGTTAGGTTATGAGGCACCTGCACAACCTTAGTGATACCATTTGTTTGATGTTAAAATAAGAAGCCTAATCCTTATCGCCCTGTCGGTGCAGAGATTTGCAAATCTCTTGGAGTGTTTATTTTTCACTTAAGCCTGAGGGAGCAGATGGCTGAAGGTTCTGGCATAAGAAAACAATAATAATAAAAACTTTCAAAAATACCTCTGGCAGTTTTCATAATCAGCAATACGTATTTCGAAGTCATTTAAATCTTCCTCTGTGTGACTGACAACTGACACTATTTAAACTTATTTTTCACTCAGTAAACACCTTTCCATCTGGCACTTCAGGCATGCTGAACTAATACTGAGAGTTATTCTCAAATAGCCCACTAATTGATTCACTTAGTCCTGCTAACTTAAGACCTCGTGTCAGCTTTCACTCTATGAGCCCTTTGAACTACAGCTCTCACACACAGTAGCTACTCACCACTAGTCCCAGTACTAATGTGCGGACCCGCTCGCCGATTTCAGGCGAGATGTCATTGCCAAACTGCTGCAGAGTGGTGAGGAAGCGCTTGAGCTTGCTGAGCTGCCGGGCGCCACAGGCCGGCGGCAGCTGCTGGTTGGCCAGTGAGGATGAGGATGAGGAGCTGGGACCATTGCTGTAGCCATTTGGAGGAGATGGAGCGCCGTTGAGCGCAGTTGGAGAGTGGCTACTGCCATTGGTTACTGTTTGAGACAAACAGACATATACATTCATATATAATACCACCAGGAAGAAGAAGAATTAAATAAGGACAATTATATTTTTGGTAAATGTACTTTCCAGGGAAACTAAAAAAGTATCACTGTGTTCTGGTTTTCTGTATCCAAAACACTAAAAATAACTTGAAACCCCTTTAACGAACACCAACAAAGAGAACAACGTAGGTCAGCTTCTTGGAGACCTAACCAGTGATTTGAAATGATTTACATTCCCCTGAAAACATTCACAGTCCTCCACATTTGTTTCCAATCATCGCATTTTGTTTGATCCTTTGCGGCGTCCTCTCATAAAAAACATATTTCGGCATTTTGAGACATGTTACCTCTCCCCACATCCCCCTCCCTTTCCCTCCTCCGCTGCAGTCTAAACAAGCGGGGACAGGGTGACCCCCCGTCTTGCCAGGGCACAGAAGCAGTATGTGTGTGTGTGTGTGTGTCTATGGGGGAGTTTGTGAACAAAGAGATACAATGCGGCATAAAGCTTTCTCTCTAATGAGATTAGGTTTTGACTAGTGATCCACTCACTCCCCCTCTGGCCGCCATCCAAAGCCGCCACTGTAAAGAGAGGAGCGAGACGAGATACTCAAACTGCATCTGGTAACAATTACGTCGGGTGGAAATCAAAGCGTGCTGCTTTGTTAAAACCTTCGGCATGCGTAATGAGAGAGCTGGGGCCTTTTCCTCCCTCATCGCATGGAAGCCCCAATGTTAATTGTGGAGTGTGAGTGTTTGCAAAAGAGAGATACAGATAGATACATAGGGGGGGGGTTACCAGAGCCTAAGAAAGAATGAGTAAGTGAGTGAAAGAGAACAAAATAATGGCTTTGTTGCAAGGAAGGAGCCATACGAATACAGTCTTGAGTGCTTGGAGCATTTTGAACTACAGGGCCTTTGATTCTAGTGCTTTTCATGCAAGTGGTTAAGTATGCACTTCTAAGTGAATACTAGGGTGTAATTTACTCATCAGAGGCTATGTGTGCGTCGTGGCAAAGCTCCAATGGTTTGTAAGCATGGGCGTTAATGAACTTGGGGAAGCTGTTGGGAGCGACTGCAATGTGGAAAAGCTCAACGCAACTCGTTAAGAAGGTCTTCTCATGTCGACGCTTTTTGAAATTATTTTATTTTACCACTGCATTTCAGTGAACACAAATGCAAATTATACACAATTAAACTGCAATAGCAAATATGTTTTGTGGGAAATGCAATCGCTGCCTTGAATAACTCCAGAGGCAACATATTTTTTAAACGGAAAAAAAAAAGAATTTGCTTATTTATTAACTGCAAGATGACTCACCAGCAGATGGTTGGGGTGTTATGGCAGGTGTACAAAGTGCATGATTCTAACACCAGAGACTGGGGTTCACATCCACAGTCCCATCTGTGGTTTAGGTGACAAAAGCACCTTGGTCAAGGTTAAGGAAAGATTGTGGTTTTGTTGCAATGTAAATGTTTCTGAAGTCACCGTGTACTTTTTCTGTATTAAACCAAGCCATGGTCTTACCCTGTGCTTAACCAAGTGCTGTGAGTACCTGAACACAACCATAAAAAATGTAATCATGGTTTATTCACTAAATGCATATTGTACCGCAAGATGTGGCATCTGGATCCTTGTAGAGTAACATAATGTTGAAAAATCACACAACATAAGTTTCATTTTGAAGTATCCTGATGATGTGCATTTTGCTGCTGTATAATAAACCCCACGATGCAGAACTGTAAATCTGGCTTTACTCACAAGTTGTGGGGGTGTAGGAGCTGTTGCGTGGTGCTCCCTGCGTGCTGGGTGGGGGTGGCATGGTAGGGGGGGTCAACCTGGACTGTGTCTTGACGTCCGCAGGTGAGTCGGGCATGGTGGAGCGCTTCCCAGTGCGATCTGAAGCGGAACAAAGAAGACAAGGAAAAAGGTGATAAGAACATACCAAACACAACAGCTGATAGCTTAACACTGGAAGTAAACAACAGTTCAAAGCAACACATTCCACATCTGTGGGGCGAGAAAGAAGTATATCATCATTTGCGCCTATACAGGGGCCGGATTTAATTTGAAAAACCAAAGCTGCTGTGAGGTGCACCAGACAGACTAGATCTGGAAATAGACGGCTCACCACATCATGTGTCTGACAATGATGCATATGCTCAGACTGTCAAATGAGAAACGAGGGAAAGGGAGAGGGAGCGAGAGAGGGAGAGAGAGTCACAGACACCGCAGAGAGGAGCGTAAATCTACAGCGCGCACGAGTCTCATTTCAGCACCATCTGTGCCATCCCGCACGCCCTCTGTACAGCACGACGACACAACACAACTCCCTCCCCTCCCCTGCTAACGACTGCAGTGCTCATCGCACACACACTGCCCTGATGCTTGTATCGCTGGATTCTATAATCGCATCTGTTCAGGATGACAACCAACTAGTCCATTAAGTCATTTTTAGATTAAAAACAGACACAAACTAACTTTATTTGGTATTTAACCTTTGATATTCTATGACACTGCGTGCCACTTGTGCACACCTGAAGCGCAAAGTAGGAAAAACAGCCACGTCACACTCGCACGACTTATAAGCAATTTGAAAGATAAAACATTTATCAAAAACAAAACATTTTATTTCATTAGGTGCCCATTTTCACCTACTTCAGTTGCTTTGTGCGCTGCAGATAACTGAATGAGAGCAGCGACACGACATTATCAGAGTTACGCAGTGGCACAAGGGCCGAGTCTGCATTGTGCAGGGCGAGATACACAACTTTTTCTCAGCAATAGCAGTAACAGGCCTATCACAGAGTCAACAGACTGTTATCAGCTGTCCCTGTGGCAAATTGTAAGGGAGGAAATTATAAGAAAAAAAGGAAGAGAGAGGAAGGGGGGTGGAGGGTAAAAAGATAAAGGAGAGAAGAGGGAAGGGAGGAGCTGCAAGAGAAACAAAAGTATTATCTGTGACATTGGAAACATATAGCTATAATCACTGAGGGATTGCATGTGCCTTGACTCAGAGACATACACATACTTTGTAATCAGGGTGGTGAGGGTACATGTTCCAAAACAGGGTGGTGCTTGTCACGCTTTCTTCCCATTGCAGGGACACCAGAGATGCCCTTGTGTGTTTTTGTATGGCGATCATGCATGCTGTTATGTAATCTTATATTTTACATGTAACTATATTTATTTGCATATTACCCACTTGGTATTTGCAAAGCCGAGCTCGTGAAGCATATTCACCACAGACTACATGAACGTTAGTGCTGCTCTGTGCGTTTG
The DNA here is from genome assembly GCA_016785225.1 of Psettodes erumei. Taxonomy (NCBI): domain Eukaryota; kingdom Metazoa; phylum Chordata; class Actinopteri; order Pleuronectiformes; family Psettodidae; genus Psettodes; species Psettodes erumei. Next base: position 3,545,538 of record JAFBJZ010000408.1, read on the forward strand.
GATCCACAGTATTACATTTAGGCAAAATGAAAGAGAAATACTGATGTGAGAGAGACAGGACAGCCTAAGCCTGTTAGCTACGCCCGAGCCTCAGTAGCCCTCTGCCTTGCTGCTGCCGAGGTGCGCTGTGACTAAGTACTTTAGTCACACCAGTTCAGCTTTAGCAACCAGGCGAGCGAGAGATGGAGATGTCACTGATGTTCTGAACAGAGTGCGCTCCGTAGCTCCATCTCCTGAAAGAGCATTTAGGTCAGTTTTGTTTCTTTTACGCTTTGACTTTCTAGAAATATGCAGGACAATCCAGCCCACCACAAGATATGCTGCATTAAAACTACTCTTACAAGTGTAATTTATCCAAAAAGTTACTCAAGTTATTGTAATTGAGTAAATGTAGCACGTTACTACATTTGGAAACTGTCTGCGTGTTTCTCTCACCCCGACCTCTTTCCATGCACACTCACAAACACACACACATTCACATTCTCCATCCCCATGACCTGGCCAGACTGAGAAAGGTTTACTACTCTAATTTCACCACAGTAGAAAAAAAAAGTCTGAATCTGACTATTTATTTTATAAACCCAGGATATAGCAGAATAGCTAGTGGAAACATATAGTCTTACCTCTGGCTGCCAGCTATCATATCCTGTAGGCCTGCCTAAAATATGATCTATGAAAATACAAGGTTGTTAAAGAAGACGGCCGGGTGACAGGGCCCAAGGTAATTCATCATTTTCCAGTCAAACACAAAGACCTTATATGTATATACCTAACAAGCCCAAGTTAAATACAGAGAAGTCACCATATCACACATGGTTCTACTTATCCTGTTTTGGTGGATCTTTGAGCTCAGGCTTTCCATAGTTCTGTATATTGCCTTTTCTAATTGCGTGGTAACATTTGGCCCAGTTCACATGATCCATTGTTAGATAGGAGGACATCAAATTAGGATCCAAATCATCTTATAATTACCTTAATCTTTGAGAGTAGATAGGGAAATGGGGAGAGCAAATGACTCACATCACTACGATACAATTTGGAATCAGATACTGACATCCAACAGTCCCTAGGGTGCAAATAATCCAATATATTCCTTTTTTTTTAATTAACAGCAAAGTGGGGTGTTTAAAGAGATCCCTGGAACATTATTCCTTGGGGTACTGTTCATTTAAAAGGAACATAAAAGTGCTTTTTAACACATTTCTGCACAACAGAATCTTAAAGAATCAATTTGAAGCACAAAGTGAAACATAAGCGGGGAAGAAAACATAAAGGTCTGGACTCAAGATCCACCTGAACTCCTGCACAGCACCACGGGCCCCTGCGGCAATATGAAAAGATGAGTTTGGTTACAGGCTTGTAATTGGGGATTAACACCTGGGTCAGTGTTATCATTGGACGGCAGTCGGGTAGAGATGAGAGAAACATAAACCAGCATTTGAAACTCATCCGCAGTCCCTCGGGTGAATAGGATGAAGGATAAAAAGCGAAATAGTATAAAATCCATGCACACGGCATTCACATACATCCAGGCAATAACATATTCTCCCTCTCTCAAATACACGCGGACCCACACAAGCACCTTTGTGATTTACAAACAGCTCTTTCTGCTATGAGTGAGTGCACTGCAAAGCATACAAGCAGAATAAAATCAATGGCTTCATACTAACCAACAAGGGCTGCACCCAACCATTCACTCAGCAATTACTATGCCACTTGAATCAATGGCAATGTTTCTTCCAAAAGGTAATTTACCCAGTGTTTGGGAAAAAATGAAAATACATCTGACAAGTGAAGCACATTATTGAAAACACATATGATGGAGCACTTTTCATTTTCATGAGCAAATATGGCATGTATACCTTAAAATAAAATATATATATATGTACAGACAACAAGCCTCCATTTTATTACAGCAATAGAGCGAGGCCGAACAATAGCGAGCAACTTCATACATAATTCAGTTCCAAAAGAACAAGCATTCTTAAACAACCTTGAAAACAAAGTCGGGCGTCTCCTCCAGCCTAACACATCTGTTAAAAGTTCATGGCTGAACTTAATGCACATCCACTGCCCATTTATTAGCCCTGTTACTGCCCCATCAGTTGCATCTTATAGGCAAAGCAGCAGATATGTGACCAGCGCGATTTATGGTATTCCAGAACCGAACGGATATTGACGTGCAGAGCTTTAATGGAAAGGGGGCGATGAGTGCTTTGAGTGCTTTGACTTTGCTTTTATGACTTCTCAGAAGTGCGGTTGTCCAGGAATTAATGGATTGAAGAGGGTGAGGACGGTTGTCGGAGAGGCAGCAATTAGCTATAAAGGAAGAGCAGAGCCTCCGGAATGTGCGTTGGCTCATCTCTGCAGTTCCATGCAGGCAGAGATGCCAAACCTATTGATGATCATTTTCTATGGATGACAGTGATTTATGTGTCACAGCAGCCACTTGGTGTGTGGTATTATATCAAGCATCATAAAGGAGCTTTTAGTGCAAATATTTGTAATAAAGGTGGCCCGAATGAGACTCAAACCCATGAGAATACCAGGGCTGTAGTGTTACCTCATTACACGTATCTGTCACGCTGTTTTCCAGATATCATATTTTTATGTGTCAGTGGTAATTACACCAATAAGGGTGAATTTGTCAGGATCACACTACAAGGAAAGCACTGTGACCATCCTGTGCATCTTTTGTCAGCAGTGCCTGCTCCCAACTCTCTAGCAAATATTTTAGGCTTTACTCTACACTTTGTTAACGTTTGAGGATAAAACAAGAATTTGAATATACTAACCGCCCCAACATCTCCCCGAAAGACGCCCTCAGAGGCTCCCTGTTAAAATAACAAAGTCAAAGTTGAATTGCTCTTGTTTGTAACTTCACTAATCTCTTTACAATCTATTCCTCTGACTTGTGGAGCAATCCTAGAAATGAGGCAAAACCCTGGACAACTACCTGCCACTCACGACGATGTCTTCACACTTACATCACCCGTTTGCATCGGCCATGATTACGTGATCCTGAGTGTTTGCAAAATCTCCCTTTCTTTTCCTTCTTTCTCTCCCTCTCGCTTGTAACCCTCTTTCAGCCCAGCTCAAAGAAAGGAGATTTTTATCCCCCCGCTGACTTGCGATACATGCCTTTTCTAAGGTTACATACAAGTTACATCACTCGCCTAAAACAAGGTTGTTGCAATGAACGATATCTAGAAGGAACGCGGTCCCTGAGAAACAGTTGAGCATGTTACAGGGAGGACTGTGCTAAGCCACAACTCCATGCAGAAATAACAGTGTTAGATCAAAATCGTAAAGATTTCATCATCACGCGCAAAGCTTTGAGGTCATTTCGCATTCAAATCACCTTGCAAAATGAGGAAAATGTTGCCTAACCTTGGTATTTTAGATTATTCATAGAGGCTACAATGCCTTCAAAGTCTATCATCAGGAGATAGAGTCAAACAATCTCCATTACACACTCCATAAGCTTGAATTGCCTCTGTGCGTGCATGTGTGTATGTACGTGTTTGCATGACCGTGTGTGCATGCTGTGATCGTACAGTTGGAAACCCAGAAAATGATGTGATAACAGTGGCGGTAATATGCCACTCGAGAGTACTTCACGCAGACAAATGCCATTCTTCAAAACGACAATGGATTTCAATCACGCTGGGTGAATTTTTGAGAGTTGGCGGCTGTGACATAAACAATTTACGGTGCAGCGGTGCCTTGTGTGAGCACAAGATTGCATTAGTCAGATGTAAGATATCATCATTATGGAGTTAAATGGAAAAATGCATATAAGCTGACCCATTTATACCCTTCACACACACTCACACACACAGGCAAACACATTCTGGAAACATGCATAATACCCTCAGCGCACACAGTGATAGGTAAGTGTTGAGGTGACAACCGTGAGGCACTGAAGCTGCAGGAAGCCTGTGAATTGAGCAGTAATGTCCACAACATGCCAATGTCTGTGCAAAATGGATCCTCCGGGTGTGTTATACCCACACACCCACACATACGCTCACACAGTACACAATAATGCGTGAAAAGAGGGAGCGAGACAGATAGGTAATGGAACGGATGAAGCGATACAGAGATGGTGTGATAGCGGCTTGTGGTGATTGCTCTGTGCACTGGGTGCAGATGTGGAGAGAAGGAGCGGCAGACAGACACAACAGAGAGATGGAAATGGAGAGAATGAGAGGACGGGTGTGTTAAAGAACACAGCCGGGGGACAGGTGGGACGATTGAGATTCAGGCGGCATACGCAGAGAAACAAGAGGAATCCATCGGTATGCAAGTGTAGTAACCTCTCTTCTCTTTCCATCATCCCCTCCTCTAGACCATGCGCACTACACGCACAACTCACACACACACACACACATAGATTCATCGGCAACCAGATGAAGCAGTATGCAGAGCATGTCCCATCAAACTCCACCCGCTTGTCAAGAAGATGTATGGCTGCAACGCCCTACCGCAAACACACACACATGCATACACACAGTTGCATGGATGCATGGGTGTGCAGAAAAACAACACAACTCTCTCTCTCTCTCTCTCTCTCTATCTCATACACATACATAGATCTGATTTCCATCATCTTATTTATTTCCCCTCCCCAGCAGATGCAGGATGCAGAGGAGAGCAGTACCACCATCAGCCTGTCCCTTTGGACTTCTCTTTTTCTTTCTTCCCATTTCTCTTTCTTACTCTCACTCCCCCCCCACCTCATTTTCTCAATGTCGATCCCACCTTTCTCTCCTTCTCCCTATCTCCTCTCTTTGTCCTCTGTGAAGACTCACTGGTGAACCCACATTCTTCCTAAAAGCTCGTATTCACTCATGACTGCCGATTCATCTCGTTTCCCGGGAAAAATTACGGTAAACAAGGCAAGGACACAGTGTGATGTACAGCAGCTTCCCCTCACCAGAAAATATTATTCAAGTAATTATTCATTATGCATTTGATGCAATTATCATGAATAAGTATGTTACTCCACAGGTTCTACTCAACTAGCTATATCTTTCTTTTTCACAGCTCTCTCTTTCCTTGAAACCTTAGCTCTCCTTTGCATTTTGATGTTCATTGTTCCTGGCATTCTCATACCCTATTAAATCAAAATGGATGGAAAAACTTTGACTGTGAAAAAAATAGTAGTACCAGTAGTAACCATTTTTCAAACTCATCTGAGACAGAGCTGAGACTCAAGGAAGACTTTAATAACAGTAATAATCTTGTGATTAGCACTGAAGTGATTTGTCACAGTTAAAAAAAAAGAAGCTTTCTGTGGACTGGCACCACATAATGTTTTCCTGTCTGGCAAGATGATGGAGCAGTTTAAGAGTTTAATGTGGTCCACTAACCTGAATATCATTCCATTTTTCTTCTCCAACCACCAGTCACATTGCAGACCTATGCTACATTTGGGAATTTGGTTATCTGAAAAATGGCTCTCTCACAAGGTAGGAGTGTCTCCTTGAGACCAGCTCATACTGGAGGAATGTTGGGGTTAAAGGTCACAGTGTTATCCCGTGATGTAATATGAATAGCATGAGAAACCCAGACATAGACAGACACAGGGTTCATCATATTGTTCCTGTTATTGTACAAATGATAGCTTGTAATATAAGAAAACACAAAACAATATGAGAAACTGCAGCATTTAGAATAAGTGTTTTCCCTTTATTATTATTATACAATGGGTTTTTTTTGTTTCAAGTGCACTTTGCATCAATTTTGCCTCAAATAATATCATAAATATGCAGACATATATAGAGTAAGTATAATAGTGAAGTGTTGTTGGTACAGACACAGCAGCATTGTGTTTTTCTCTCATTGTAACATTGTGTGTTTACACTTTGTCAAGCCAGTGAAGACATAAGGAGATTTCTCAATTGCACACAAAGGTCTGAACGCCATCTGTTCATCACACAGACATTAAAACACACACACAGCAGCAGCAAATGCACACAAACACAAAAATGCATACACGAAACACGCAAATGCTGCCCAACACCTTCGATGAAGCACACATGCACACGCTAGACAATGTGCGACCATGTGCGGTGTATAACATGGTGTAGAAGTTCTTTTTCACTCTTTTAAAAAACAAATAGATTTATAGTAATGTCTGTTTTACCCATCTGTTGAAAAAGTCCTCTCTTGCAGAGAGAGAGGCAGAGAGAGGGAGAGGAAGCAAGTGTTAAGGAACAATAAAAATGATTCACAGTGCCCGTTACACGTCCTCTCAAATCGAACCGATTCCTGCCACATCTTGTTGCCAGGCAAAAACTGAACTATGGGGTCTTGTAAAAGAAAAGACAAGCCATGGGAAAGCGTGGTGGAAGAAAATACAGAAAGTGGGTGGGGGAGCGCCGGTTGGGGGGGGGGGGGTTAAGGAGAGGTAAAGGTAAAGAAAACACAGGGATGTGTATGGTAAGACAGGGCGAGAACGAGTCTGCCATTATTTTAGAATAGCTAAACTGAAACATGTTGCCATCAGACATTTTTCCACAGCGGTGCCATGCAAAGCTCAACATATTTAGAAAACTCTGTCGAAACCATGTTTATTTACAGTACATGAAGCTGGTCTGTTGTTGTCATTAACAACATGATGTCAAAGTAATGATACAAATATTGCGCTCTGTGGAAAATAGAGTGATACAAATCAGATGTAAGCCTTGGTGAGCTCTGTTCGCCCACTCGATGGAAGCCGGCCCATTGAAAACTGCTCTCTGTATACAGTTTGGTTCTTTTCTGATGCCATGCTGACCAAATCAACCCAAATGGATCTGGGCTTTTTCCCATGCAAGACTCTGTGCCAGCAGAGTAACAGTTCACAGAAAACACTCAACACACCCAATGCTGACAACAACTGGCTTTATATCCCTACGCTTCACACACACAGAGAGTGGGTTACCTTTCTTGCTTTGTGATGTTGTAGCTATATACGGAATGTTGTGTGGCTGAGGAATAATACGATTGCAGCATACACCAATCAGCCACAGCACTAAAACCAATTACCTGTTTTAATGCTTTTATACTCTGTATAGTACACAAAGACAGCCTCTCTATGTGAATCTCATTGTAAGTCATGCAGTTTTAGGTCTATAAACACAAGGCTTTATTTCCAGTCCATGCTGAGGAAAAAAGAAGTGGCACAAGCAACCCACACACATGCACACACACACACACACACACACACACACACACGCAAACGCTGTGTACTGTTAGCCCCTTGTAGCAAAAGCACAATTTGAAACCACTGATGCATCCACTCCACCTCTAAGTACAAACACATTGAAACAAACTGATGCACACACACATGCCCGAGTGGCAATTTGTATCTTTTTGCCTGATGTGCCCCCTTAAGCGAGTTGGAGGCTTCTGTCTGTAACCAATTTATATGTGTGTGTGTGTGTCCATGCTAAAAGTAATAATATCCCTGTCCTCGCGAACAAAATCAATTTTCAACAGACAGTAAAGGCCCTCGTGTTTTACATGTCCGTTATCTTTTATGATGTGGAGAGAGGCAGAGGCACCAGGGGACAGGCAGGGTGGAGGACTGGTGGATGGAGAGAGATGCTGGCACTTATCGTGTGCAATGGGTAGAAAGCCAGTCGGATGAAAGGGTGAAACACATGTGGAAAAAAGAGTGGAAGAGAGGAGGAAGCGGGAGGAAGAGCGAGATGAGGATGCTGAAGAAAGGGACCCGAAAATGAGAGATAACAAGCGCCTATGAGAGACAGATGGGGAAATCAAACGCGAGAGGCAGAGGACGAGCACAGAAAAAAAAAGAGAGCAGAGGCTAACAGTGCGGGAGGGAGGGAGGGAGGTTCCTGTGGGGTTGGTGGGGGGGGGTGGGGGGAACAACCCGTCTGCCTGGTGTTTTCAAAATATCACATGACGGCTGCCATGTGTTTGAAATTACTGCCGGTTAACTGTCTTCCCCAAAACCGCTCCGAAAAAATATGTCTGCAATTTATGAAATGTGTTCCAGGGCTCTGCTAAATAGAACCAGATTTGCAAAACTGGAGAAAAAAAAAACCCCTTTACCCCTCAACGCCCCTCCTCTGAAAACCGCTGCTCTCTCTTCTTTTTACGCTCCCTCTCGCACACTCCCCCCCTCCTTTTCCCCTTGCAAGAGAAGATGTTTAAAAATGAGGTCTTAGTCACATCTGGCGAGCAGAGAGCCAAAAGAGCGGCGGCTGCTGTGACCTCCCGTCAGGGCCTTTTCCCGGCTTACACGGTGCGTGCGCATACCCGCGTGTTTGCGTGTGATATGGTCACCGTGGTTTGCTAATGGCTCTGTGCGGACGAGACGAGAGCATGGCGAGAGAGACGGACATACAGACAGGTCAGCGATGCGTCTTTGTCTCATTTCACGTAAACCATCACACACTTTCTCATCTCTTGGTTCCCACTCCATCGATTCACCTGAGTGTCACACGGGCAAAAATAACAGTTTGCAACAAAGCTTTGAGCTCAAAAACATCCAGACAAGTCGTCTCATTGGAGAAAAAAATTTCACACGTAACAAACTTAATTACTGTCAGCTGACTGTATTAATAAATGTGGCTACAAAATATCAGTGAGAATGCCATCAGTTATCTGTATCGCTGTATCAGTTCTTCTTCTTGTCTGCTTTTAGATCCGTGCATCCTCAGGACAGATCAGTAAAAACTTTGCTCAGACTTCATTAAAGTTCACTCTGCACTGCGGGACACATGTTACCGTTTTTGTTCTGCAGGAGGCGCTTCAGATCACTGACCTTCCCACGTCCACCTCCCACTCTCCATCAAACAGCAGCAGCTTTTAACCAGCAGCAACTCTGAACTCACACCCACCACTGATACTAACAGCGTAATCACGACAATCGCATTGTTTTGTTTTTACTGCGGCATAAACACAAACACACACACACACACACACACACACACACACACAGACTCAGACTCACAGCCTAACCGCTCTCCAGTGCTACAGATGGATGCCACCACTCTCTCTGGAGCGCTGCCAGCGCCAGCTAGTGAACAGCTTGCCTGGCACAGTGCTGTGTGTGTGTGTGTGTGTGTGTGCGTGTGCCTGCAGAAACAGTAGCGAAATAGCCTCGCGCAGATGGGTGGCCAAAATACTCCACCCCCCCCACCCCCACCCCCCACATACACACAAACATGGAATGATACACACATACACATACACACATATGCTTCAGAGTAGAGACACACACACACACACTCACAAACACACGGTCTTGGTTCTATTTAAGTGATCCCGACCTGCCACACGTTGCCGCTTGCACAGCTGCTTCCTTAGAGGCGTGCACAGACACACACACACAGACTCCCTCACGAACAGTATACACACACACAGCAGAGGATCGTGGTCACACACACATTTAGACACACATACTGTACATCTGTGCTTGGTTTACACTTCCTGTTTAAGGCATGGGAAGTATAAAGTCCACACTCACCCACCCACACACACACACGCGTGTGCCACAACTGCTCCTCTACCACCAAAGCCCACACACAGACAGGCATATGCATTCCTGTGCATCTGCCACAAACACACACGAACACGCAAACACTTACTGATCCTTTATCCTCGGTAGCTATTCAGCCTTGTATGTATCTGAATGTTTTCTTGTCACACAGAGAGAAAACATCAAGGCGTTCAGCTGGAAAGCCTCCAGCGCTGGCAACCTGCCAGCAGAGGCCTATAGATCGGCATGATCATAGGAGTGTGTTAAGACACATCACTGTTTAATGATGTGACAATGAAATTGAGACATGAAAGCTCCTGCCGAAACAATAGAACCAACAGAAAGTAATTACAAAGCAGCTGTGTACAGTCAAAACCCTTTAAAAGGCTGGAGGTGTGATGCAAAGGTAACATCAGATTGCCTCCTTGTGCTTGTTTTTTTTTCACGAGCTGCAGCTGCACGGATTCATGACGCGCCGATTCTGAACAATACATTCTTGAACTCGGGCGGCTTCACATTCATTTAGGATGAAGGGATGAGGATCTGAGGATCAAACAAAGACGGAGAAACTTTACCAACTGAATAAGTCAGTTGGTCGGCAGCCGGCTAGTCAGTCGATGAGCTTAGGCGCCTGGCAGCAGGTACCCTCACCCCGGTACATAGGGGAGAGCATGGTGGCTGCGCAGTGCCAACTGTGCACTGCGTAACTGTGCCAACTCTGCCAGCCTTGCAGTGTCTGCCTGCCAGTGCCATCTGGGAAGAACAGCTCAGCACACATACAGTACCTCTCCTCAGCTCAGAGGGCACAGACACACACGGATGCACACAAGAAAGCAAGGGCAGACGTGCACTCCGCGTGCACTCGACATGCAGCGTGCACAAATATGCATGGTATGATCACACACACACACACACACACACACACGCACGCACGCACACTCACGCAAATGCACAGCCGGCCACTGACAGCTCACCATCTGTGAGCTGCCTCTGACTTCTCCCTCTGCTTCGTTCGCTGCCCTTGTTTTTTGCTTTCATAAACTCTCAGACCCTCTCTCTCTCTCTCCCTCGCATTCTCTCATCACATCTCGTCTTATCAGATGAATTTCCAGGACACATATCCCTGCGTTACATCACGACCACCTGTGTATTGACACCCTGCATGCGTTATTTATATAATGGCATATAAGACTAAGATGTGCCATCACTTGACAGGTCTTTTTCAGGTTACCTGGAATTGGACAAGACAGACAGAGTCCGCAGAGGCTCTCTTTCAAACCCCCTTTCTTCTTTCTCTTTCTCAGTCTCTTCCCATCAGCTGTACCGATGAGATGAGGGACCACAAGAGGTGTCCTTAAGTGGTTTACTCATACTGGAACACGTGTATAGGCTTGGGCACACACGCATAAAAACCACTGTCAGATTACCCAGAATACATGACATAAGTCCCATGAAACCAGAGAGAAAGATGAAAAACAAAAACGGAAGGAGTTCGCTTGTAGAGCAAGCGAAAGAGAGAGAGAGAGAGAGAAGAGGAGAGGAGAGGATAAAAAGGAGGAGGAGAAGAGAAGTGAGGAGGTAATATGAGTTCAGAACCGTGGAATTCACATCAAAGAAAAGCTAAAACAGGTCACTGTCTTTACCAGAGTTTTGCCTTTGGTGAAGCTCTCTCTCATATGTTTCTCATTTAAACCCTCTGAACCACTGTTTGAAAATACAGGCCAGGGGAAGAAACAAGCCCTCTGAACGTATCCCATTCCCTTTTTTCTCCTTTTTTTTTGTTTGTTTGCTTGTTTTTATTTATTTATTTATTTTTTGGTTCCTCTGCGGGAGTATACGTTCACACGCGATTTAGGCGCTTAGGTCATTTGTGAACATAGCACATCGAAAAAACATAACAAAACGATATGCTCTTCCAGATGGCGTTCCATTTATCTTAATACTTTTATTCCGACATCGCGGTTTAACTGCTCCAGTCTTGGAGCACCACCAGGCTATTACTTTCCTCCTCCACGACACAACAGCTGTAATATTTTCTATCACGAATCTGCCCTCGCTTCCTATTCCGCGCTCCATTTGTTTCTTTCCCTCTCACTGGCCACCACTACCTGCAGTGGTTGATTGTTTCTTCCTCAATCTATCCTTGCCGCCACCCCCCCCCACACACACACACACATGCACACGCAAAAAGAATATCTGTTTGAACTCCTATTGTTCTGACCGTCCGCAGCTAGCACGCCCTTCTTCCTGCACTTCTCCCACCCATCTTCACTACTCATCCTCCTCCTCTATCTCTCTTGCCCCCCCACCCACCCCCCACCAAAAAAAAAAGAAAAAAAGGAAAGAAAAAGGCAGTGCCAGAAGAAGTAGCATCATTACAGACAAGGAAAATCCATTTGCAGCAGCCGTCTGCCGCTGCTTCACCAGCCCTCTCTGAACTCTCTTGAGTTAAAATGCCCCACATCTCTCCTTCTCCCACTTGGATTTGTCCGCTTTCTAATTATTTCTCTCCATTTCTCTTTTTCCCTGTCTTACCTGCCTCTTGAGCCCTATTCAACATACGCAGCCATGTACAAGCGCCACATTCATAAATTCCAACGTATCCAGGTTAGGGCTCTGACGCCGAAAAAAATTTCATTATCAGTTAGTGTTTCAGTGTGGAAAAGATTTGTAGAAATAATTTAATGTTATCATGTAAAGTAATCATAAAAAAATAGCGTAATAATGTTTCAGTTCATTTACAATAGAAAAAACTTCTCACACACATCAACACTTTACTATCTTGTTTTCTTAAGTTTTAATTACTTGGTCTAGTATCAGAATTTAGCCATCAGAATTCAATAATAATGCAATGTGATCATCTTCGTCTTCAAGAACAGCAGTCATACAGATCTGCGACTCCTTTGACTTTGCATTTGGTCATTTTTCAATGTTAATATAAAAATAATGATTATAGCAGATTAAATGTTCAATAAGTGCCCATCTCTGTGGTGGGTTCATTTATATGATACTTTAGGTGGGTATTAGAGGTTAGCCTACTACCAGGCTAAAACCAGATGCTGCACTAGAGTTTGAATAAAATGAAAATTTAAAATAAATCACACTGTGTATGGCTCATGTATCCAGTCCCAACAGGAAACATTTATCATTTTTTGTTCAGTGACCTCAGACTTACAGTGTGGGTCCATTCAGTTAAACGAATGGATTGGATCGATTCTCAGCAGTTGTTTTTGCAGTCAGAAAATTAATCACTGCAGCGTTTCCCCTCATTTTCTCTGTTCTCCTCCTCGATCCTTTTCCCCAGCATACCTCTCCTCCTCCTCTTCTTCCTGCACCATTCCCTTCCTCTCGCTCTCCGCTCGCCCTCTGCCTTTGAAAAGCCCTGCGCTTCTTTTCACCCCTCGTTCCTCCCCTCCAGTGCTCGCTCTCCCTCTCTCGCTCGCTCTCTCCCCTTCTGCTCTGCCATCATCACAACATCTGATTAACATATGTCTGGGCTTTCACTCCCTGTCAGCTTGCAGGCATCTGCACACACACACACACGCGCGCGCACCCACACAGGCGCACACACACAGCCACACACACACATTCACACAATCTCAGGCACCGCGGCTCGGGTTCAGGAGGTTTGAGGACAAAGAATGGCACCAAATATTCCCCCGATCCTCTTTTGAACTGCATTTACCTCCATTTCTGTGTGAACGAGTGTGTGTGCGCAGCCTGACTAGCGAGGATGAGAGACAAAACATCTTAACATTATTGCAAGCCAACAAGCCTCATGTTCCCCAGTGAGCTGCTTAAAATGCCAGTAATGGAGGAGAGAGAGAAAAGGGATAAAGAAATATAATAAGACAGCAAGAGAGATGAGATAGAGATAGATGAGAGGGAGAGAATATGTGTGTGTGTGTGTGTGTGTGCGTGTGTGTGTGTGTGCGCGCGCACGCGTGCACTGATAAACAACAGCAGTAGCTGCTCCAGCTCCCCTGAGACTTGCAGTCCCTAAAATTACTCACATTCACATACACATAATCTCTCTCTTTAAGATCATATTTCCTTTCATAAGGAGACATTGATACAATGGATTGAGTTTATTCAATAAAGCAGCAGTCGGGAGCTTAACTTCATATCCCACCTTCCAGTTATTGTAATCAGAGATCTGTTATTGATTATCTTCAACCCCTCGTGCCGAGAAGGCCTGCCATGCTAAACAGTACCAGTCCATGCCAGTCAAACTAAATGATCAGTCAGTGGAGAGGAATTTCTTTTACCTGATAGGAATTCACCGCCTCACAGCCCCAATGAAATCATCTCATGTGTGCGGAGGTGCAGCGTTGCAGGATGCTGAAGCCTCTTTTCAAGTCATTTGTTCTCCCTCCTCTGATTGCCTGGCATCAGTCCCACTCTCACCATCTCATCCGCGACAAAAACATGTAATAACGGCAACAGACGTCGACAACCAAACAAATACTTTAGTGAGAGGCTTGCCAAAACACATAATTCAACTGACAGCGACAAAAGCTTTGCAAAACTCCGCGGCCAAATAGCGATGATTGTTTGCCTTGCTCTATGTTTTGTAATATCTATAATTTCACCTGCTTGTAATAATGGCATTCCCTGCCATTCGAACACTTTTGTGACAAATATATTCGAGGCACTCGCGGTGCAAAACCACATTTACAATTGTATGGCATATAAGTCATGCTGTGTTAAACTACGCTGTGTGTTTGTGCGTGTAAATGTGCATCAGGGGCTTACTTTACGCAGGCATTAAACAAGTCAACTTGTCAAGAAGCTGCAACACTGTGGCTTTAAGTAAGCTCGCTGAATCCCAAACACAGACCTTCCTCTTCTCGTCTCCTTTCCTGTCCCCTAAACACCCCCCCCCCCTTCACCCCCTATTCAGACTATTAAAGACTCATTCTCAGTATATGGGTTAATATATGTGCTTAAATTCACAGGCAAATAAAAGGCTTTCTTCATACAAGTGCATTAACAATCTGAATAGTCACACAATGCTGATGAGGAGAAAACGTTTTGCTGAGGGGATTTGATTGGCGCTGTTTCGTGCGGGACAGAGCCATCCTATGAGTATCATATTGTGTGTGTGGAGGGGGGTTAGCTGGCTTCAACAAGAAAGAATGGGAGTGACTTTTTTGTGGAAGACTTGATAAACTCAATAGAGCTCTGGAGGGGCCACTCAATGATGAGTCAATGAGGTGGACTTGAATAGTGGGGGTGATGGAGTGAGACGCGCACACAAAGTGCTCTTTTTCTCTCTCTCGCTCTCTCTCTCACTAGCCCACACTCACACACACATTGATGTCCCATGAGACAGCCCCTGGCCACTCACCATGTGTCGGTTTAATGGCACAGATCGACGCGAGCGAGGGAAGGGAAGCAGGAAGGGAACTATCATATGCGAAAAAAGAGCGTAGATGCAAAAAGCATGTAAATACCGGGTTGTGTTTGGACTGACGCGGCGGTATCACCACAAACTCAGACAAACCTCCTATTCCCTTTCCTGTCTTCTTTGCCCACTAACCCCTGCTTGTCTGCTGTCTAAAAATGATGTGTGCGTGTCCGTGTGTGTGCGCAGCCTACAGAGCACACAGAGCCTCACACAGTTTACACCCCAGTGGAGACCATTACTGATTCTCTACCAGACACACAGGGAAGACGTAGTCTGAGAGAGACACAGGAAAGAAGCGAAAGTGTAGAGGAGGAGTGGGGTGGGGGGTTGGCGGGATCAGAGAAAAGGGATGAGAGAAAAAGAGAGTTAGTGACAGACATGGCAGACTGATATACAGACAAACACAGATGGGAAGATAAATGAACAGATATTCTGGCAGTGCTACACAATACTGAGAGAAAAAGGAAAGGGAACATCAGGGCAAATGTCAGTACTCTTCCTCTCTGTGACTCTCTCTCCCTCTCTCCTCTTTTGCTGTCAAAGGATCGACCAAAGATGGCCTCAGCTTTGGTGCAATCTGATGTAACTCGCCAGAAACAGAGTCTCAATACTGCATATCAAATATAGTCCTACCCCAGTCATTAAACTGAAGAAGGAGGCCAATGTGAAATCTGTCCAGAATCTTTCAGACTTTAAGCCGGACAGTTAGTGTGTCTAACAAACCCCAGTCCGAGCCTTTAATTAAAGGTATACGGATAACAGTGTATCACTTCACTGAGTGGAGAAGAGGAGAGAAGAGAACAGGAGAGCAAGACTTAGGACACCTATAGAAAAAGGGAGGTCAAATGACAGGGTGAAAAGAGGAAGGATGGAGGAGGAGGTGGCTGAAAGAGATATGAAGGAGACGTGAAAGAAAGAAAGGGACCAGCTTGCGTGGAGGTGCAATGGGGCCACAGCAGGCGCTCCACTGGGCCGCACTCAGCTGCACTGCTGGTCACACATGGCCTCTGAGAGTCTGTGTGTGTGTGTGTGCGCACATGCACAATGGCTGCAAGTGAACAACAGCTCCGGTGGAAGGGAGGTTACATGTGGGCTTTGGCCTTTGTGTGTGTGTGTGTGTGCGTGTGTGCATTTATGTGTTGATGGAAGCGAGAAAAAAGAGGGAGCCGCAGAAAGACAGCAAGTGAAAGCAAGTGTAGTTGAAACGGAGCAATCAGCGGAGAAGAAAAAAGCGAACGAGAGACTCCCTGTGTGTGAGGCAGGTCCCCAGCCATCTGGACACTCTCCCCCTTAGCTCTCCTCCCCCCTCCTTTTCCTCTCCTCTCTTCTCCTCTGCCGACTGGTGTGCTATTCATGGCGGACCCATTTCACCTTTCAGTGTGTTACGCCCGCTTCCCACAATACATGCTAATGAGGTAGAACAAATGACTTTTTTGCTATGGGTGCATGCATGTGTGCGGTCCTGTGTATGTGTGCGTGTGTTTTTGTGTGTGTATGTGTGAGTGAGTGGGTGGATGGGTTGCTGAATTCTTCCAATCTCAGCTGCTCGCTACCAAACCAGTTGCTTAACTGCCGTAAAGAGTTGTTAATGGTTATGCAGAAACCATTCTTTTTCTCACCTGAGGGCACAAAATAGCAGCAGATTACTCAGGCATGATCTGATGTCTCCACACGCAGATGCTTGATTTCTGGAAAGTGGAAACGGAAAACTCTCCAAATCACCATTTTTTAAAGAGTCTAGGGAGCTGTAATTTAAACACCCTTCTCATTGTGCTTCAAGGATCAATAGCAAATAAAACATATGATCACAATAGGGCACTACTCCATTTCATTCCAACTTGGACAGCGTCAACCAGTCCTATAAATCCTCACTCATGGACAACATCCATTTATCCAGCACTGAGTGACTTGGCCCACTTCCAATCTGATCCGCTCACCAGTGATAAAGTGGAGAGGTGGCTGTCAGTGGAGACAGAGGAGGGGAGAGCGCGCGCACACTTCCAGTTCTTTGTAACACAGATGACACGAGATGAATGGAGCGCTTGATTTGCTGCAGCGTACATGAGACAGCACAACTGACATCGGCAAGAGAAGTGGCGACAGGGAGAAAAAAATGGGGGGAAAAAAAACAAGCAAGCAAGAAAAGGGAGTGCTAGGGTGTTGAAAGATCGAGGCGCTGGAGAGGAGAGAGGAGAGCAGAAGGAGGCATTTGTGAAGAATAGATGAGGACAAGAAAAGCGGCGAGAGAAATGTGTAGCAATACAGACAGAATGACATACAGTTTGTCCAAATCAGCTCCCCTTTAGGTCTGTTCTGAGGAGTTAATGTTCTCCTTCTCTCAGCATCACTAGGTGGCGCTAACGATACATCTGTACACCAGCCAACTCTCTCCCCATCCCCTCTTCCTCCCTCTCGCTCTGTCTTTCCATACTGAATCACGATGACAGCCTGGCTTGGCAGTCATAATTAACCGAGGGCACTAGCTAGCGCAGAGCTCCATGCAGCACGCCACTGTGAGCAAGGGGTCTCAAAAAGGGAGAAACTCACGAGGCGCAGAGCGGTCAGAAGTCACAGCTCCAGCTGCTGCAGGGGTCATGGCCGTGAGTGTGTGTTCCTTCAAACCAGGGGACACTGTGCACACACGCATACACTGAATTGTGTGCTTTCATCACAATATTCAGTCAGTGACAAAGGGTCGGGGAAAAGAAAGGGACTTTTTCGAAGCTACTCCTTTAAATATCATCATCTTCACCATGGATAATTATTGCTGCTTGGCTGCTGATTAAGTCAGTACTGGGCCATAAGGTACCAAATGATCCAAAAAAATACTCCTGTCCATATTTGTCAGTGTTAAATGTAAAGAGTCATGTTAAAGAAGTTGTTAAAAAGCAAGGTGGATGACTCCCTGCACACCTCGATTGTTGGAAAAAAAAAAAGGCTGAATAAAAAGCATTTAATGTCATTAAAAACGTTGCTAGATTTGTATGTAAATGTACCTGCTTCTGAGGCCCTTCTCTGAATTCGGACCCCAAGGAAAGCCATTCATTTTTGGATAGCATTTTGTACATGCAAAACACAGTTTTGTTATTTAGTTATTTTTAACACCGAAGGCATCCAATTAAACTTCCCAGCTTTTCTTATCAAAGTCACAGTTCTCCCAAAAACAAGGTAAGCGACTTACATGGATATAACTGTTTCCACAAAAATAGCCTCAAACTCAAGTTTCACAGCAGTTTATAATGGACTAATGGAAATGGTGCCACAATTCCTTTAACTAGTACAGCAACAGGAACCAGGCCATTCCTGGCTCCCCTCCGGCCCCCGGGGCCCAGAGCCCAGCCCAACTCACCACACAATGGGTCGGCAGAATGAGAGGAACCACCGGCCATCCAGAGATAGCCCCACTGGTCAGGAACCAGAAAGGGAACCAGAAGGAACCTGGGGGGGGGGAGGATGGGAGCCCAGAGGATGGGAACACAGGGAGCAAGTGAGAGGAGAAGGGTGGGGATGGTTGGCTCGTCGGGGTCAGGATGTGTGTGAAGGGGACAGTGTTTGTGTGCGATTGTGTGGAAGAGAAGCATTGCACGGTTGAGATAAATGTCTCGTTCCCGTGAAAAACACGCTCTGACTCAAAGCACAAAGCAACACACATTATATGGACTCAGGTCTCTTTCTCTGGGTCCAGGATGTTTTTGCTTGTTTTCATGTAATTAAAGCTGGAACAGTGACTGTGGGATGAAGGGCGGATGGAGGAGTTGATGGAGCAGGGAAAAGGGTTGGAGGGTGGTGGTGGGTCCCATGACCCTGGACCAGACCCCACTGTTCTGGCTCCTGCCCTCGGTAAGCAGTCTGTCCTATCTGTCTTCCTCAGACACTGCCTGGGGCACCAAACACTGAGTCAAACCAGAGTAGGGGCAGTTTATTTACTGATGGCAGTGAAGCCGGACAAACACTAAAAAGTGGAAAAAGCGAATTAAGTCAGAAGGAAAAAGAGGTCCGAGCGTGGCCCCCGTCCTCCTGACCAGACCTGCTCCCTGCTCTATTTTGTGGGTCTTCGGTGAAACACATACATATACACGCAGTGCCCACTGTTTCCATGACAACAGGAGCAGCAGATATGCTCTCCCAGCTGTCAAAGGACACACGCACATATATGGACATGCAAATATACACACGCAGCGCAAAGACAGGTGAGTGCTATAGCACTATTTTATTTTAGCACCGGTTTGGCTACTGATATGACAGGGAGAGAAAAGGAAGCTGAAAGATAAAGACAATGGCAGACGGCAGAAAGGTAAGGGAGAAAAAAGAGAAAGAGAGCAGAATTGCTGAATGTTGAATCTAAAATATATATTCTTCCTTTGGCACAAGGGCACCATTACTGCTGCTCTCAGACACTAGAGAGAGACACACACAGACAGGGACTGTCTGACCTTTCCTAAATCAAAACCACTCAGCGGTATCAGAATTAATGGTTCGGACGGAGGGCTGTCAGAGTGTGTATGTGGTGTAGGCATTACTTGTATATCATGAACGGCTATGAAATGTTGTTTTTTAAATGTGTTATCGCTGAAGATTCTGAGGAACTACGGGATTCTGTTCCGTATTTGAAGCATATACATTCAGGGAAATTCATAAAATAACAAATCCCATTTCAGGTTTCTGTAAATTAACTATGAATTTCATGAATTTAATTTTTCTTACAGTGTCACATTCATATTGCAAGGCAGATTTAATTTGTAGGGTGTGAATAAAAATGACTGGCGCATTTCAAATGAGAAGAAGCAATAAATTCTAAATTGGTGTGCTGTAGTGGCACACACGCAGTAGCTGTTTTTGTCTCTTCTCTCTTATTAAGAAACGACAACTGAATGCCTCTATCCATCTTCATGAAATAAGGCAGCCTCACACTGGCAATCATCTAAGCAAGAGTTTCTTTTAGCTGCCGGCTATGTATGTCACATTTTACAAGCGCTTTTCCACATACCATGAATACAGCATTTTTTCCCAACCTCCCCACACATAATAACACATAATTTTCTATTACAGTAGAGCAGCTATACACAGTATAGTGCATACTGTGGCTCACATGTAACTGTGGTTAAGACTTGCTATGTGAACTCCTTGACATGGAGTAGTTAAATATAGGTTGACTGATTTCATATGTTATTTTTCCCCAAATGCTTCCAGCGTCGGAGCAGTTTAGCTGCCTGAGAGAGAGACAGCGATTCTCAAAGAACACATTAGAGGTCTGAAAGTTGAAGCTCGTATCCGAGCTCAGCAATTTGGAAAGCCATAAATGTTGTTTAACATCTTGTTAGTTCTTTCTCTCGCTCTCGCTCCTTCTGTTGTCTGTCACTACTTCCATCTCCCTCTCCCTACCCTCTGTGGCTTCTGGCGTCAGTCTCCAGCGGTTGCGAGTCGCTCACAAATGTGTCCCACTTGCTTCTCTCCTCTCCGTTTCCCGCTTTCTCATACTTTCGAGGTCTTGTTCTCCAACTGGCACTGGCAATCGGGCTTACATCAGAGCCACAGGCACACAACCTCGCTCACCCCTGCCTAACAACCTGGCTTTCATTCTAAAACACAAGAATCCCATTCTGGATTGTTCCCACTGGTCTAAGTGCTAAGTACTAACTAAGTGCTAGTAAGTAAAGTCTGACAGTTTGTGCTCTCAACTGATAGAAGCGATAGAAGTTTATTCCAAATCACTAGTGCTCCATCAAATACAAAAAATGATAATTTCAAGACTATAATCTTCATTTAATATTTCCAACATGCAGATGTTTCTGTCTGAAGAAAAGCATACAAGTTTAGCATTTTCCCAAGCAATGACTGTGGCAAAGCCCGCGCCTTATTTCCTCACACGATGGATGTCTTATTTTGGTACAAATCTTCAACTCTCTCCTATCTCGCCTCTCGTTTCACCTTGTCACCGTTCACCTTTCTCTGTCTCCCCGCCCCCTTTTGTAATCACAATCTAATCCTTTGCAATCAATTCCCCACGAAGACACCGCCCGCCCCCAACACGCACACAAGCAGGCACACACACACTCGCTCACCCTCAAACACACGTTCACTGCAGTGAGCAAGCAGAGGTCTGCAAGACACTGAATCAGCCATCGCCAGGCCCAGCTCTCATCTCAACACACACATTACCTGAGGGAGATTTTTTTTCAAAGCTTTTTGGTAACACTGTGGGTTGCAACAATACACGCAGAGCATGCAGGCACAAAGATATTATATAATACTCAGACATTTGATATATAGAAAATGAGAAGAGACAACAAAAACAAGTATAAATGTGGAGAGTAGCCTGAATTATTAAAACTGACTGCGACAAGTGTAATCCCTTTTATATGGTAATGGTAAACAAACACGGGCTGCATCTGAAGACACACATGCTGAAACTAGCGCATTTGTGTGTCCTACACCCCTGATCAGCTGGTGACTTGGTCTTGTTATTGTCCTACTAGGCAGAAGCCCGGGGCAGTGCACGACTAATGCATTAGTGTCTTTGGCGGTAAGAGGCATTTGTCATGTGTGGGTACATGTTTTTGTGTGATTGTGTCTCCTAGCCTTGGGCATAGGGGTGAAAACCAAAGATAGAGAGACGGTGCATGCGGTATGGTGCATGCGTGTAGTCTTGAAAATGTGATGATGCTGCATTTTATTTAATATAATTCTATGAGTCTGTGGCACATTTCAGGAAAAACAGGGATTTAATAATTGGCAGTAACAATGAATTTGTAAGAGTATAATGTGTTGGGCTGGTGCATAGAGTTTTTGTGCATGTCATCCGTTTTAATTCTCAAATGCTGTTTACCCTGTCAAACGCACACCACCGAGACACACCGTCGTACACGAGACTCTCGCTCAAAGCACACTCTGCATCCCTTCATTTCAGACAACACTGCCATATGGTGCTGAGCTGCAAATCTTCGTTTGAATATTCAACTTCTTACTGTCTGCGAACATGTGAGAGAGCGACTTGTGTGCACACCTGCGTCTACCTGTTTGGTAGATGTCTGCGTGTGCGCGCATTTGATGTGAAGTTCAGGCCAGTGTGTGAGATGGTTAGATTTGCAAAAGTAGAGTCGCAGCTGCGCCACAATACGTGACATACCCTGCACAGCTGTGAATTATACGTGGACAATTTAATACTGCCAAAGAGGAAATGGCAAATTAAGATCTCAGTTCTGCCGTGCAGCAAAATGTTTGTGCGCAGTCGTTCCAAAATAAACATGTCGTCTTCCTACAAGTGAGTTGATGCCGTGCATCTATCACGCTGGGTAGCAGCTTTATAATCTTCACTCCTAAATGGGTAGTCGAGGTGCAGACAAAGACCCAAGGGCCGTCCTCAGATGCTGCAGGGGAAGGGGCTTTCCTCTCTCTCGTAAGCATCCTCAAACTAACATCGAGGCAGTAATTTGTCCTTTCACCGGGGAAGCATAAAAACCAGAACCCCAAATTCTTTGTTGTTACGGAAAAAATGAAGAGGGAACGAAAAAAAAGCCAAAATACTTTATCTCCCCCTCTAACTGAAAGTTATTACATTTTCTGAATGGTATGACTTTCTAATGGTTAGCATATGTGAATATGTGTGCACAGAGACAGAGCAGTAGTTGAGGCTAAGTTAATAGCACAAGCAGAGGGGGAACTGCGAACCCTTGGCTTATAAAGGATACTTGTTTCCCTGCCTCACCGAAAACCAGATGTTGATAAAGAGACATAGGGGGAGGAGGGAAGACAGATGGGCAAGAAATTATCGTCACTTGGGCCAAACATCTTGAAACATCTGCAAAAAAATTTCGGACCTTACATGGGGAGATGGATTTATGCTCTCTCCTGGATTTTTATTGCTCCGTGAGAGCCCTTCTCCCTCTTCTGCTCCGCGCCTACCCTCGGTGTAACCAGGACTAAAGAGTTCTGCTGCAATCTGGAGCTGTTTAAATCCTGGGAAAAAAAAACCTTGGATTCTTCCGCAAATGGCTTTATCGTGTAGGGAAGACAAACACGTCCGTACGCTGTTGGAACCATAAAACTTCAGAGGGCGCCGCTAGATCAAGTCAGCACAAGCTCACCATCTCGCCGACTAACTCAATATGAAACACTATAAATGTCAAGGTACACTGCAACACAGACACCACATTGTGTGTAGACACCATTCACATGTGGGGCCAAAAACATAATTCATATGATATTTCTAAAAGAGGAGTGTGGTTACCATGGAGACACATCATCTACGCTACTATGAAATGCGCAGCTGAGGATGACATGTCCATATGGTGAGAGTGCGACAGAGGGAAAGAACAGATGCTTTGATGAAAGGGCCGTCAATCGCAAATCCATAAGAGCAGCTGGGGTCATGAATGTATATCACATGACACAACAGATACAGAAACATGTTTTATACGGCCCTCTGTCTCTCCCAATTCTAAGTTTTTCCATCCCTAACAAAACACACACACACACACACACACACACATACACTCACATATCTGAGGAGAGGCAGCTCTTGAGATCTCTATCTATTCATCAATACACAGCTACAGCCTCACACTGAATCCCCCTGTCCAACTGAATTACAACAGCTTCCTTTACTTAACCACCATCTTCAGCCAGAAAATCAGGATTTCTTTTTTTTATCCCCTTGGAGAAAAAACCCCCCCAGTGAGTGTGAATATTCTGACCATCTTTTTTTCTGAGGTGGAAATGCCATCAAATATCATTTTGTTGAGCTAAAATTGTCTGTAATTTTGTCCCCTTATGGACTATATTGACTCTGAGCATACAAACACTTAGCAGGGTGGCTAGCAATAATTCAGGGTATTGACGGTTGGATTGGGGGGGGCATAGGATGCACTAGAAGTTAAACAAAATGAGGCTTTTACTTGGCCCCATTTTGGGAAAATGGACCTGCTCCTTCCATTTTCTTTATGTAACCCCCACTGTCTCCTCTGCGACTCTCCTTCTTTCACTTTGAACCAATTTCTAAAATGGCCCTTCCTCGAAATAATTGACACTCTGCGTTTATCATTTGAGGCACCTGCTGTCCGTTTGACAACAAGACAATCGGATGGAGCAAGCGACCGTCATTCAATTGTCCTATATCTCCCTGTTTGCCCGTGACGTTAACTGACAACAGCTGGAAGCCACTCTCTTCCTACAATACCCATCATGCAAGTCAAATTTACCCACAAAAGAAAAGGGCCTCATTATTTGGCTTGCGGTGGTGTGATTTTAACCAGCAAAGAGAGGAAACAATGATTCAGTTGTGTCTGCTGATGTTAGATAAAAGGCTCGCAGCAACTGGAAGTCCTAAAACAACGGCGGACATGTCTGCTCTGCAGTTGTCGACTGCATTTTATTATGAATGTTAGAGAGACGCATCTTAAAGGCAGATGTGCGTTGGCTGTTTGCACATATTCTGACATACACACACGCGCGCGCAGGGGTGAGGATGTTCATGATATGTGAGCCCACACATACAGTATTTGAGCAGACAGACTCCTACATCGCCATCCCTTCTTCTTCTCCTCTCTCTAGCTGTAATTGACTGAACACGTCAATACTCGCAGGGAAAAAAACAGAGGGTCCACTGTCTGCATCTATTGATCTGCGCTTCTCTCTTTCTCTCTCTCTCTCCCCCCGTCTGCTGATCTTAATTACACTTCTTTTTACCAGGCTAGCCGAGGCTCCACTCCAGCGGCTGCCCTTTTCATAAAGTGTACCGTCCAAATCCATATATCAAAATTAATGAGAGAGAACGGCGCTGTAAATCAAAAATCGGGGGGTATCCAAGCTGATAAGTCGGGAAGGTGACTATAAATTATGTCTTTGAAAAAAAAGAGAACTATTTTCAAATGCTCATGCAGGTCAGCGTTAACAATGCAGGATTTTTATGCAGGAAGCAACCCCGTTTAAGGTGATTAAAACCGCCAAAGCATGACGGGGCTGAGCTGAGGTTTCTCCCCACCGCTCACTCTCCCTCTCTCTCATCTACTTCCTCTTTCTTTGTGTCTCTCTTTGTCAATTTGTCTGATTTTCTGCCTGCCTGTTTGTTTGTTTTAAGAGCTGTCTGTCCGTGTCCACCCCTCCACCTCTCCCTCTCTCTCTCTCTGCTACACAGACGCAGCCACACACACAGGAGGGCAAAAACAACTTTTATGGCCAGGTTTTATGGACTGGTAGCAAAGCAACCTGGT
Organism: Psettodes erumei; assembly: GCA_016785225.1. Taxonomy (NCBI): domain Eukaryota; kingdom Metazoa; phylum Chordata; class Actinopteri; order Pleuronectiformes; family Psettodidae; genus Psettodes; species Psettodes erumei. Next base: position 3,570,655 of record JAFBJZ010000408.1, read on the forward strand.
CCATTCTTCAACAACTGTCCTCTTGTGAACTATGGAGAAAAAAGGCTCCTAATCGCACACTTTCACAGCTCATACTCACACATCAATCAAAGCCGTCTGTGTGTCCTCAGTCTGTGTGTATGTGTGTGTGCATGCTCCCACCTTCCATCATCCCAAACCTCCGCTGAATCACAAAACAAAAGCTATTAAAGATGGCAGTAATGTCTTTCCACAGACGCCCACACATGTACTCACCTTTCCTTTTCGCACCAACCATCTCAGATGTGACATACAAACATAAACATTACGTACAACCGCACAAACCTGAAAACATTTCCCCTTCCACTCTCTAGTCTTTAAATATAAATTGGGTGACGGGTGAATATCGAGGAGGAGGTGAGTGATAATAGGTAACATCTTCACTCCACCACATTATCGTTGGTCCACATCACGAAGGAGCCCCTATTCAATATTGTTTCCTTTGGCAGTGGAGGGGAGAAATACACTTCTGTATTCTTTAGACATACGGTGTAGACACCTGCTTGTGCACTTATACTCGCACGCAAGCACACACACACACACACACTGTCAGAGAATCACAACCAGTGGCTTATCTGTTGGAATAAGAAAAGGGGCTTGTCAGGATGGCACATTGTACGTATGTGTTTGTGTGTGTGTGTGTGTGTGTGAGGGGAAGGCAATGTGCATTAGTGCGATTACAATATCAGCCGACTCCAGATGGAGGCAGGAAAATAAACAGTGGGAGAGAGAGAGAGAGAGAGAGAGAGAGAGAGAGAGAGAGAGAGAGAAGAGACATCACGAGAAGACGCCTAAGAGAGGGATTCTGTGTGTGTGGCAGTCTGTCTGTGTGCGATACAGTTAGAGAAAGTGAAGTTAATTAGCAACTGAATCCCAGTCTATAGACAGAGGACTGACAAGGTCTGTGTTTATGTTGCCCTGCATGTCTATCAGTGTGTGTGTTTTAGCCCTGAATGCCGGTAGACACCTGAACAACTAAGAAACTATATTTCCCAGCTGTCTGTCTTTAATAACACTGTAGCTGTCTCTCGATGTTACTGAAGAAGAAGGAAGACGTTGGATTTGGTCAAATTCACGATTCCTGATTTCCGTTTGCTTCCTAAATGGCTCCAAGTGTAGAAACCTGTGAAGAATTTACTGTGTCCATGAACGGTGATGAATTGTCAGACTCTGCCCTATCGGCCTCTTCTTCAGCTGCCCTATAAGTCTCACGTTATCTGGAGTAAAAGCACGAACAAGGCCAATAAAATCAGTTTGTAGTGCTTACTGTTGACTTTGACATTAAATAAGCCTCCGTAAAGGCCAACTCACAGCTACAATAAAGCAAAGACCTCTTTGCTTTTGCGAGCACGGAGGAGCGTGCACTGGCACACCTGCACAAAGCGCTTGCAGACAAACGCATTCGCAGGAACACACACACACACACACACACACACACACACACACACACACACATACCTGCAAGTCCTTTTAGACCACTGCTGCTCTTTCATGGGTGATGAAATTCAATAAGCAGTGAAGAGAACTGCCCTCTCGCTGATAACCATCAATGGGCCTATCGATCTACAAGGGCATGCGTGCGTATGTTTGCACGCGCGCACGCACACACACTCTGATTTCATCTATAATTCACTCTGGGACTTGGTAAGAGACGGCTCTGAATAATCAGAACAGATCTATACATCTTCAAGGAGTGCATGGAACAGTGGTTTTAGTATCCAGTTGTCCAGCTTTTTATTTGCCCTCTGACTGCGTGCCTTCAAATGAAACCTGTACCTATTTCAAAACGCCCGCTATCTTTATCTATATAACGCTTCAGTTTCTAAGGCTTATGTCTTTTGAATAATTCATATGTTACAAAGGAGACAGTGACAGTCCCTCCAGACTGGACTCAACTCCAGGACATTGTATTGTAAACTGTCTAACTCTTGAAAGCAGAGGTCCAGCAATTCGCCGTTTTGATCGATTGATCGGTGCCGACTGAAATCGGCGCTACATTGGCTGATGGCTGCCCTGCCTCCACCAGTCATGCGTCACCTACCAGCTTTTTATGATCCATGTTATTATTATTTCATCGCACATAAAGCCCCCCCACTATCGGTTAACCTCTACTTGACAGCCTACAGCATTTAAACCAGAAGTAGCATGGGGCTAAAATTGATTATTTTGAGTCATCTAGAGTGATGTCAAAGGTTGCTTATTTTCACCCACCAGCAGTCCAAAACCGAACTATTCAATTCACTCTCAAATAGATCACATTATAGAAGCTGAACTACAGATTTCTTGGCATTTCTTCTGCAAAAAATGACTGCAACTCATTGATTATGAAAACATTTGGCAAATAGTTTACTGTAATAATTGGCATAATGAATGTAGCTCTCGTGTAGCTTTTCTTCGATTCTGCATACTAGAATCAAACATTTCAAATACGCTCTCATCTGCACAGTTAAAACCAAATGAGCGTATTGAAACAATGTGATACAGGCAATGTGTCTGGGCAACACGGTACCAAAACAAAGCCATTTGAACAAAAAGGCTCGCGGTAGGTGAATGGTTTACACACGATGCAGCTTAGAGAAAGTAAAAACCTCACGGTGTAGCCAGCATACATCATCACTTATTCACCATACAGCAAAGTTGGACCATATCCAAATGTCTGTGTGTCATTCTTAAAAGAAGCGCTTTGTAATTACATCACAGCGCTGGAGTATCAGCGTGAAGCTATGCTAAAGGGGAAATCAGCACTTTTCCCCCCCTCTGAAATAAGACTAATTTATTGGTTGAGTCTGTGATCTAAATCCTGTGTGTTTGGTTGCAATATAAACCACTAGAAAGCTATTAGCTGCGGTTAGCATCAAAAAGCATGAAAGCACTAAAGGAAAAGATGCAGATAATCAAAGCAAAGTGACTCTGTGCGTGCGTGTGTGTGTCATCCACACGCACACAGTGTGGGTGTGTGGATGCACGTGCAGTGTTTTTCAAGCCAGCTGGGGAAATGTAGCGTTTCTGCGCCTCTGTGTGTGTGTGTGCGAAGGCGAGAATAAAATGGCTGCCATCATTTTTGCAAGGCCACGTCCGTGTCTGCGAGCACCGGTCTGATGCATTTGACCCTATAGCCTGAGCGCTGAGGGGGGATGAGGTGGGGGGGGTGGGGGTGGGGGTGGGGTGGCGTGAACAGGTGTGAAGCAGGCTGGTGGCTGGGCAGATGGCCCCTGGAAGCGCTAGCTGATGCTGCAGAGCCTGAACTGCAGTTAGCAGCTAACGTTAACACAAGCCTGTTTGGACAGTGGGCGCAAAGACAGTGCGCGTGGACGTGGCAACACGCGCACACACACACACACACACACACACACACACAGTAATAACCTGCAAACAGCACTTATCATTTGGTCTCCCCTCATCACCAGCTTTGTTTACCTTTCATTTACTTCTCTCTCTCTCTCTCTCTCTCTCTCTCCCTCTCTCTTTATCTCTGTAAACACACACACTCCAGGTAATGGTCTTTTCAGTCAAGTCACTACTTTAATGGAAGTCCCAGTAGTTCAAGAATGGAAAAAAAACAACAGATGACACAATAAATGATGGCCAGGGTAACCGATCTGAGGTGTAGGACCAATGCAGTAAATAATAATAAACCATGACAATAAAAATCATTTATAATAGAAATCATGATAATGCTCAATTTTCAGATGGAACACTTAAATGAATCATGCATACATGTACCACATATGCATCATGAAAGCCCAATAAAAATGCTAGTTTGTTGGAACTGACAGAAGACAGCCGCATTTTCTCATTTTAAATTACTGGTATAATTTGTTTTCCTGTTGATATACAACATTCTTGTACCTCTGCGAAACACTCACAAACAACTCTCCTTTTTATCTACATTTCACTTTAATTTTGAGAGGAGTTAACCATCACCCTCTTGGATGCCTACAAAGACTTGGCATGCCTGGGAAAAAACCCAAAAACGTCCAAAGCCCTGTGGGTTTCCAGGAGATATTTTCCTTCTTGTCTAATCCGAGCCGTGAGAACAGTCGGGCATCGACAGCAGGTTGTGTCCCAGCAGCCTCCCTCCCTAACCCGCATGTCTGCTCTTTTCCCAGTCGGGGGAAAAAAAAGATTCCCACCAGAGTAAAATATAGCCCGAACCCTTTAATTCCAACCCTACGCCACTCATTTTTTAAAGTCCGTTTTCTACTCTCTTTGGCGCTTTCGGTTATGTGATGATGACAAAGTCGCAGCGGGTGGAGATGGAAACTTCACATGGATTTCAGAAGATGCGTTTGACAGTCCTAACAGAGCTCCGGAGGGTGTTTTCAGACGCAAACTCTGAAATGCAAAATCTCGCTTTCCAGGACGCACAAATCAGAGAGGAGAGGAGTCTTTCTACACAACACGACGCAAGTCGCTGCGCCTAAAACTCTTTTCACCCAACCTGCGATCATCAACGGCCACAGCTGCTTGGAAAAGGACGATTAATGGCAATATACATATATATATTTATTCGTTTCTTTATGGAGCTACTGAACATCTGTCACCAGATTCAGGATTATTCTCTTTATTCTGGTGAGAGGGGACCGGCAATCGCCTTGTGCCGTTTTAGTGTTGGATTTTAAAACCCCGCACTCTCCGTGGCACATCTTTGTCTGTCCCGAGCTCACGCCTCGCTGCAAAACTCCATGTGCGCCTGAGCTTTCCGGAGACTGTCAGCTAAAGTGCAGGTTGCTTCACTGTTAGAAAACGTTCTTTAACAGGTCCAAATGCTCAACACCGAACTCAACTTTACGTTGCCTGTTGCCCAGAGCACAACTCTCCATCCAAACGATATCTGCTTTTTATGGAGACAGAGACAGCTGCAAGTTGATGTCCCTCTTTCGACCGAACTGATCATTTATGGAAAGCCAACTGCTCTTTTGATAACCCCCAAAATAATTATGGGCCGTTCTTTGATAGTGTCCCCGGACACAACGTTAAGTAGAATATTTAGATTTTCTCTGGCTAGTTTTGAGCAAACAGCGATTTAATTAAGTAAAGATGCGTGATATATTTAGTCGATCTACAACTTCAAATTCTCTAACTGCAGTAAATTCATTAAATAATATTCTCACCGCTCATTTCCACGAATGAAATATGACTGTTACGCGCATTGTTCGCTTCTGCAACCGATTTGTCATCTCGGGCAAATGACAACAAAATTAAAATATTTCTGTAAATATTTCCCGGAATATTATGAGATAATACGATAGCTGTCGTTAATTCGCTGTGTTTAATCCAAACCTGGCGTCCTGTAGCAGTTATCGCATTTTACTTAGTTTGCATTAAATATATGGAACAAAGTGCAAATAAAAAACCTTCAGATTCTGGTAAAGGCTCAACAGCTATTTCATTATTTTGTTGTTTTTTTTTCTTAATGTTGCACACACACGTCTGTATGCGGAAACAAAACACCACAGCCAAGGCGCAACTGGGGAAATACAACCAATATGGCAAGAGAGAGAAAGAGAGCTCCACTTACACTGAAAAGAGGCAGAAATTCCCACCATGCGGTACGTTGATGTGAGAGGGCTAAATAATTTCCAGTCCCTTTGACTCCGCGCAAGGTCCCCTCGATGATCCGCTCGTATCGGAAGGGAGAAAGCTGCAGAGTCCGGCCAGCTCTCGGGGGCTCCTACTTCCAGCAGCTCAGAAATGTGGTTCAAACTCCGACAAAAGAAGAAGGGCGTCTCGCGGCTTGCAGCGAACGATCAGTCACTCGGGGGATACGCAGGATGGGAGAGCCGGGAGTCTCGTAAAAAGCTCAGAGGCAGAGAAGGAGGAGAGATGAGAAAGAGATGGAGAGGAAGGATGCAGTAGTGCGCAGGGCACCCGTCTGATTTTGATTTCTTCTCTCGCCTTCGCACTTTCCTCCAGAATCCTTTTAAATGTCGAGTAGCTGTAGATCGTAGAAATCGGCTTTAAAATGTGTGTGTGTGTGTGTGTGTGTGGGGGGTGAATCATGCACACACCCTCGGTCTCGGGGCTCCCTGTTTTCTGCTTCTCCGTCGGCGTGGGGAAGAGGAGTAGCGGTACTCTGCCTCCAGTCGGCGGTGCGCAGCAGAGCCAGGTGGCGGTGGGCGGGACTGACGCTCTGCTGAGGAGGAGGAGGAGGAGGAGGAGGAGGAGGCGACTGGGCAGCAGCCAGCATCTGTGTGTCCTAAAACAGGTTGGAAAAAGCAGGGTCAGGTCAAGTCGAAGCGTTTTATACTGTGCAGTTGCATCCAAAGCTTTTTCACGTCAAGGGCTCTCAAGGAGGTCATCATCTACGATTTGCCCCCACCGAGGGCAAACAAATGTTTGCACTCGCATCCTATGTTGGTCAAGAATGAAAGGATAAGTTCATTTTTTTGAAATCTTTACAAAACTTAGCCACACACTCATATGTACATTAAACCATCATTGGTTGACTGTGCAAATGCCGACAAATGAGTTCAGCCAAAGCTCAAATGAAGCTTCAGGAGTCTGGGTTCGACAAATCAAGTGGGTTTCAGTAACTTGCTTTATTCACCGTGTGTGTTATACTTTTCCTTCACTACAGCATGTAAACACTGGGTGAATTTTTAATGCAATATTTCAGTTTGTGTGTTAAAATTCTGACACCAGAAATTCAGAAGAAGTTTAAAACAGCAAAAAGCTTCAAGTACAACAGACAGGTGGAAAAGTTTGGCATATCTATAAAACAAAAGCCAATAAAATGCAGTAGAAACAAGCTTATAAATGGTACATGAAGCGTATGACTTAGACATCCACTGCCGCTTCTTCTGAAGACATGTCAGCATCAGGTCCATGTGAAGCAATGACGTGACCAGCCACACAGAATGAACTATTTATTTATTTAGTTAGTTATTTATTTAGGAAGGGGGTGTCCTAGTGGTCCTTTGACCTGGCTTAAGAACCACTTGCACAGACAGCAGTGAAGTATCATGGACAGGAATCAGCCAGCTGAATGGCTGAGGAGCTGGTTGGCTGTTGTGTGTGTGTGTGTTTGCAAAAAAAAAGGAGGACTGCGTGGTGCGTGTCTGCACTTATACACACACACACACACACACACACACACACACACACACAGACACACACTGTATCTGTATCTTTCCCACAGCTGAATAAGGCACAGGCAGGCTGGCCTGCAGTAACCTAAGGCAAACACTTTCTCGGACCATCTGGAAGTCATCTCGCTTGCAGAGCCAGTGAAAGCACAGAGCAGAAGCTACGTTTACAACTCGGTGATAACAACTGGTCCACTTGAACTGCATGGTTGAACAAGTCATGCACCATAGCCCGTTCATAACATCTCATAAAACCTTCTTTTCTATTTTGTTCCTTCCTATTATATTCTATTCTGCAATGCGCAAATACTAGTCTTCTGACTAAAACAAGATGACGTGATGGTGGCGTTAAGAAACTAAACTTCGCTTAATTGCAAGGCATTCCTTTATGAACAGTCAACATTTTGATTTTCTAACACAAACAACAAAAACAGCTGAAGATTTATATTGTTTTCAATGTCCAAGCTCCACAAAGAAATACAAAAATGAATTCATTTATTCCAAAGTAACTTAGCTCAGCTAAAGCAACATCATTGCAACTTAAGTAACACTGACTACTGTTTGTCTGTCATTTACTGTATGTAAAGCACTCATCGAATTGTTAGTGAACGTCATTGTTCCCTGAATGTAATCTCTGTGAGGAAAAGATGATGACATTAATGGCAATTGTTTGCAACAGTGCCATTGTGCAGTTCTCCCTTTCATTTCATCCTTCTCTCTCCCTCTCTCCCTCTCATCTCTCCCCTGTCATCTGGAGTGCTTCTGCGGTGGGTTGCATTGTGTTCTCAAAGGGAATATGGATAGATATGGTCCCTGGCACTCTCACGAGCACAGAGCAAGGACTCGGTGCTCTTCTTCCATTTTCCAGTCTAGGTCCTTTTGTCAATATCTCTCATAGGCAGTGGGCTACTCAGGCTATGTGAATAGATATAGGGAGAGGATGGTAAAGAATGGAAATAGAGGGAGGAGAGTACTGAAAGATAAAAAAAGAGAGGGAAAAATGAGACATGCCTTAATGGAATGAGGAAAAAGCGAGTTGAGGAAAAAGTGGGAATCACAGGTGAGAAATGTCAGGACAGGTGCAGTGGTAAGGTGCCCACCCTTAAGTGAGCAACCAAATGTGGTCAGAAAAAGCAGCGGGGCCGCGAGGATGCCGTCACTCCTCACCTATTTGTGTCCTCTGGTTTGTTCCCGGAGAGCTGGTTCTTTCATGACAATCACAGCGAAACATCTTGACGGCCGGAGGCACAAGGATAGGCGTTGAGGAAACCTGCAAGGGAAAAGAGAATAGGGCAATGATCCGTGTGTGTGTGTGTGTTTGTAAGTGTGTGTGTCCTGTGATAACGGTGCGTGAGAGCAGGAAACACACAGTGCCTGTTTTTGCTGCAGGGGTTCCTGGAAGTCAGCTGCCCAGTGTGATCGGCGACATACATACACGCACACACACACACACACACACACACACACACACACACACACACACACACACACACACAGGATACCTCGCCTCTGAAAGGGAAAAACATGCTGCGTCTGATACATGTGTGCAGAGACAAGCAGACTTCCTGCATTTTCCCACCTACTGGGCGGCCACCTGTAACACAGTCTCACACACACACACACACACACACACACACACACACACAACACACTCATATTACATTCGCGGGGAAAGAATGAGACAAATATATGTGGGGGTTGACAGTAAACAAGTGCCAATCGAACCCCTCCAATTATCTGCCACTGGATCAACATTGCCTGGGGCCAAGCGGCCCGTCAACATCAACACTGCTGGTGACAAAAGCAAAAGGATAAGAAGAGAGACAATAAAGTAAAGAAGCTCTATATGGAACATCAAGATGAATAGCTCAAGAGTGAAGGAGGGTTGTTAATGCTGAAAAGGTTGCATTTCTTTCAGAACTACTTGTACCTCAAAGCATCTATAGCACACGGTCATACAGTTAACAATGGTAAAGGAGGGATGAATGCTAACATTAGTGTAATAGATCATATAAACAGGGTAACAGACATAAGTCTCCATTTATTATGTGCATGGTGTGCAAAATCATAAATACAATTATTACAGTCGTTACTCACCACATAGTCGTGAATGAGCAAATAATTGTGAAACATATTGGAAATAGCTGATCAGCGTCATACATCACAGACCTGCGATCAATGTTTAATTTTTTTGTAAACCCCTTCCACCATCCTCCCTTGACCACGTGTGTTTGTTGCCTAACCCTAACTTGCCACAGCTGTGGTTTGTGTGCCAAAATTACAATATTTCGACAGTCTGAACAAAACAGTAGCTTCATTGTGTCGATATTAAGGTAAAGCCATAATCTAAAAAAATACATCAAGTGTGACCTAGGGGTCTCGCTTGTCCGTCGGTAGGGTTGCTGCAAAACAAAACATCTTATGACAGATGGACTGCGGTCCAGTTTTTCTTGAGTTTGAATGAAATACAGTATATTTACAAGACCATCCCAATTAGTGTGCACGGCGTAAATGTCATTCTTTCAGAGAAAAGGACATTCATTTCTGTTCAGTTCTGAATGCCAAAATTCCTCTGCAGATTAAAGTGCAGTGAACAACTTGTTAACAAAAGAAAAACTGTGGCGCACCAGCAAGTAAATTCTTTTCTTTTTTGTGGAGAATAATGTCCAAGGTAACAATAACTTTTGGAATTGTTGAATACTTAATGAATCTATGACTGAAAAAAGTAGTAATGATGGAGACAGGCAGTGCCACTCTGTCAAAAGAAAAACGAGGCTTCTGCTGAATGCTCTTGCGAGGTTAATTGGTTGGAATGTGCACATTGAAAGTGGGAGTGATTTTGTTAACTACATCAGATTTAATATTTGGAATTTTATCTTAGCCGGAGATACAGCAGCAACACAGCATGCTCTCCTTGATTCTAGTATTAACATGCCATTGAAACACACATACTTTCAACACTAAACTGAATCAAATAGTTGCGTACAGGATCTGCTCACAAAATAGATATTTAAACATGACATCACACCAACATTTCTCTACAGCACCTCATCGAAGACTGAGAAGCAATAAATTAAATTGAACAAAATCCCTCACCCTCGAAGGATTGGGATGGGAAGAGATTGTGGGAAGGGAGGAATAGAGACAGAGCTGCATGATGGGATAGCAGCTGCAGTGCAGCATCTTATGCAGGTACAGTGTCTGGAGAGGGATCTCTGTCACTCACTGGGGTATTATGGAATTCAACCCACCGTCTGGCTCATGGCAAAGGAGAAGAACTAAGTGGGCGAAAACTGACATCCTCGCCTTCCTCCATGAGAATGTAAATGAGTCGCTCCAACTTCTTGAGAAGACTTGGCTGAATATCCTGACAGCATACAAACATAGATGTAGACCATAACTTTCAAGCTCCGCTGAGGATAATGATGTCTTATTATGTCATGGCATTTTACAGGACAAACTGTAGTCCATCTCTAATGAGGAAACAGATTGGTTTTCATCTTAATACATCAAAAAGGTTTCATGAAAGTAGAGAAACATCCCCAACGCATGTACACTGTCTGTGTTTGTACATGAAATCCCAAAATGTTAGATATACAGTAGATACTGTATGTCTGTCAATGCTCCTCTGCTGGGGCTTAGAGGGTATCCTATAATCCTTTGAGGTGCTTTAGTTTTCCATGTGCATTTGATGTGAACACGTGAAAAAAAAAAAAAAACACATCTCAGCTCCCCACCACACCACCTCTCTCTCGTCCCATCCCTCTCCTCTACCTCCTCTTCACTGCTGAGCTCCCTCTGGTCTTGGAAAGACAAAAGGAAAGTCGACAAACGTGAGGGAGATAGCCGAGATGCAAGAAAAGTTCTGTTGCTTTCCTCATCAGGCCGTCTAACCGAAAGTCAAAGTGAGCAGAGCCTCTGAAAGTTGAGTCCTGGTTTTACACAGGGGATGATGGAGTGAATTCATCTGCCAAGACGGGACTATGTTTTAACAACTGGAAGTGTACTCAGTCAATGAGACCTTTACAGCACATCTCGGGAGGGTTTCCCAATTGCGTGGGCAAATTAAGAAGCCAGATATGCTTCACGTATCCTTGGGATTTTATACACACTACAACTCGCAAAGGTATACAACATCAACTGCTCAGACATTAGAAACACCCACTGTACCCGCAGTTTTCATCCGGTGAAGAGTGACTAATTTATAAAAATGCAATATGGGTATTAAGGTTTTGCCCTTTGTAATTCCTACCCTTGTAGCTTCCTTTCAACAGCTGTGCTAATCCCTTTGTTATAATGCCATTTGGTTGATGAATCATCTTCTGAGCCTCTTGATGCTGGCAAAGCGAATGTAAAGTGGAATTCCAGCGATAAAACTACTAATCAGCTCAGAAAGTAATTAACCACCTAACATTTCTCCTTTGTCTTGGGAAACAGGAGTGCATGTTCTTGACGCACCATTTTCACCGGCTCAAGAACGCACATCCACTGTTTATTCACGTCACACAAGGACATTTAATGCCTTAGAATGAATGAGCATTCTGACGGAAAACATTTCTGTCATTAATATCCTGCAGGATCAATGGTGATAAGATTTCAGAAAATTCTGGATTAATTCCCTATATTTTTCTTTTGGTGACACGATGATAACTGCTTTATGAATGATTCTGCCCACTGAGATACAACCACTGGTGCACTTTGTTGCGCAGTGCAATATTGCTCATTGTTAATAACTAGTTACATTACTCATTACCTTACTCTTTAACATCATAGTGCCGCTTCTTTACTTGACAGAAATAGAAAACAAGATGTTATAGTCAAAAAAGCATGTGAGAGCTAGCTGAACATTAGCTAGGGTGACTATGGATATCCTGTCTTAATTGTTCGAGTGCACATATGAAATCATTAAATGTATCAAACAGCTACTGTCTAACCACGCCTGCATACTTGAGCAGGTCGTTATGAAACAGTTTGTTTATTAATGAACAGTATGTGGAATAGCTGCTGAGGGTGGCTGTGATTGGCAGCAAGGCTCGTGGCCCCATCCATCACCATCACCCATCTTGCTATACCTCACTTGCAGCACCAACCTCCCGACTTCCCCCAAATCATTGGCCAGATGGCCCTCTCCAACGCTGGCCCGCTCTACACACCTGATATCAAGCTATCCGTCATCTGATAACAACCGAGCTTTGGCGGTCCCCCAGCTGGGGCCTCTGCTGCAGCACTGGGCACTGGCGGGTATCGGAGATGGGTGGTGGCGGGGTGGCGCACAGCCTGACTGCCCCTCTGATGGATTAGTGCCAGGTAGCCGGGCTGGGGAGGGGCAGGGGGTGCTGAGGGGTGTCCCCTAATTCACAGCGATCCAGTGGACCATGGAACAGGTGGAAGCACAGAGAGGGACAATAGGGAGAAAGAGAGGTGCTTGTGTGGGTGGTAGGATGCAGTTTGACTAGATGGCGTGTAAATCAGAGAGACAGCGTGTAAAGAGGAAGAAATAGTCTCATAACCTGATGGAAATAGTCATTTTAACCTAAACCTTTACATTTCTGTTACTTAGCGTAGTGGTTTAGGAGAAGGGTATATGACAGATATGTTATGATGACAAGCATGTTAAAGCTGACAGTAAAAATATTTTACCTACGGTGTAAAATGATTGTCATCCAAACATTGCGCTGTGCTGAATGTGTTCACCTGTAAATAATGACTTTTTAAGCAGTTAGATAGAATACTTTCCTTGTTAACAACATCTTGGTGTTAGGGTGATTGACAAGAGAAAAATGCCTTAATGGCTTATGTTGAGCCTAATGTAGGAGTGTTTCCGACTTTACACATGCCAGTGCACAGCAAGGGAGGCTGGCAGCATGAATACAGTATACACAAACACACACACACACATACACACTCGTGCCCCATTCCCAGACATACATTGACACTGTTGCCGGCGCACACACACTCACAGACTGGCGGTTCTCATTAGTGAAGTCGGTGCGCTCGAGGCAGGCAGGGCCCCTGCAGCAGTCTTCGGGAGTCAGAGGAGCCATTTGTCAGTGGAAAACAATTAGTGGGGAATGATCCGTTCCATTGGTTTTAATGAGTACAGCCGGGTCACTCCGCTCACAGCGGCAACACGCAAAGGTCGTCAAAGGCTGAGAGCGACGCACACCCGAGTCACATTCATACGTAGGCGTGGAAACGCACACGAGGGCCCACACACACACACACACACATACACCTTTGTTCATTGTCACCCCTCTTTTTGCTGCTTCCAATGTGCAAAGTGCACACACATTTATACATGTGTCCAGGCACTGTTGCCGCACCCTGCCACATCACCCCACATCCATCTACTTCTCATATGTTTCAACGCATCTCGCTCCACATCAGCCCAGGCACTGAAAAGGCATCATGGTAAGGAAAGACTTGTATTATATTCGTAGATTATTGTGCACATATGTGACCTTGGACTGTACCTATGGCATAATAATTTGTGTAATACATATACAGAGTTAGTGTGATGGTTAGCTGTGATATGGTAGCTATAGTAACACATGGAAGAGCCACGTAGCTTTATTTTCCATTTCAAAGGAGAATAATAGCACATGGCAAAAGCGTGTCAGTAATGGGGAATGCATGAATGTTGACTATCCAGCTACTGATGACATTGGTTGCACTACACTCAGATTTATGTTTAAAGGTTATCACCCATACTGTATATCTAAATGCTTTGTTTCGCCAGAAGCTCACTATACTGTCTGACACAATCTTTTAAAAAACAAGCATTTGTATTTTTTTTTTCTTTTGGAAGAGGTTGGATATTTCAAATTAATTTGATTGGACTGTGAAAAACAGCCCAGCGGAGATAATTAGGTACTGAGGAATTGTTTCATCCGTTTATCTTCAGGTCAAGTATGATTGACCAAAATACACAAGGCTGACTCAATATTTAGGTTAATTGTGTTTGGCTTGAGGCATATTAACCAAAACAGACAGATAACTGCCTCATTTCACTTGAATGCAGAATGGATATGAATGATACAGGCGAAAAACAGTGCTGATGCTGCATAGTCCCACACAATACATTATCATACTAGTCCGTTCCCCAATTCATTTCTTTAACGGTAACCAAAAAAAGTGGGTATTAAGATTCACATGTAAGGCAAAACTGATTTGCTGGAACTGAGGCATTTGTTGGCAAGAATATTTACAAATGCAAAATATTATTTCTAAATTGTGCAAAGGAGCAATGATGGGTTTTTTTATATGTAAGATTTTGAGATTTTGATAGCATGACAGCACATCCACACAGTCTAAATTAAAACTTGCCCAGCCAATAACACAGACATACAGTATAATGGGCTTCCATGTGTAGTTGCTGAAAGAGCTGTTGATCCCAGAGACAGGTTTTGTTTAATGCAACCGTGTATTAATTTTACATGAAGTGCATTATTTAGCATTTAGCTTATATTAAATTCAGACTAATTGCTCTGAGTCACTGACCTTCAACTCTGCCCGCACAAAACCTGAAAAGGCCGTTCCTTCTAACTACCGATTTTCTGCTCCGCCTGATGTTTCCGCTCAATACAAACAACTCAAGCCTCCATTTAAATCTTTTCCTCCTTCCCTTGTCCTTTAACACAAACATATATACATCTCTGTGTGCGCTTGTGTAGTTGTAGTTATACCAAGTCTATATGGTATATTGTACACTAAATTGGCATCCCAAATGCTTTTTTTTCAATTATTACAGAGCAGTAGAGTAAGAGAAATGGAGAGCACCAATGGAAACACACCAGGGTTCATACAGCGGGAAAGGGGTTGTCCAACAATATCACCACTTCACTGCCTTTAATGGGCACATTAAGTGAGCAGCAGCCATTTAGCAAAGAGCCCACCTGGTGGAACTGCAGCCCCCTGTGAGACCCCCACCTCCCCACCCCCCCACCCCCCCACCCCAATCCCATACTGAAAAGAACTCCTAATGGTTCGTGAACACATTGACAAGTAAAATTGGGTGGTGGCGGAAGACGGGATGTTTAAAGCAGCAGTCGCAGCTCAAAATTGAATTCATTTCTGGAGCAACGTAATGCTCAGTTTCATCTTGTAAATTTAAATATCTTGCCTTAAGATAAACAGTGGAGAGACTGCAATGATGTAATCAAATGAGAAATCCTGGAGCTTTCAGAATTCATATACACGCTTGAATTTATTCAAGTATGTTTTGGAGGACATAATGCCACCGACTGTTTTTTTTAAATCAGCATATCATCGAGACAAATTCATATGTAACAAAAAGGAACATTGTCAGTACATTTACCTTGTTAGTATACTGTACATTCCTTGCAATTAACACATGAGTTTTCATGGTTAAGCAGTAGGTGAATGGAAACCCCTCATATATGGTGAATACAGCTAAAATGATTTTTAAAAATACTTACAGTAGCTGTACTTAAAAAGTACAAGTAAACACAAAAAATGAAACTTTGTCACAGCAACAAGATTAAATGTAACCTGTTCCATCCACTCCTGATACTGTGGTTTATATTGATTTCAGGGCTTTAAGCACAAGTTTTGGGCATGACTAAGGATTTCTTTGACAAAATTTTTCGGCTTGTATTACAGAGAGGGGTTCAAGGGTGCTGTCGCTCGCTCTTTCCCTCCTTCGCTCTTGCTCAAGCACTCACAGGCTTGCAAAGTGCATCAGAGAATGAAAGGATGTGTCACGGCAATCAGAACAATGTAATTAGAAGTGCGAGAGAGGTGGAAAGTACTTTATGGTGATAATGTGGCTCAGTAATTAAGGGGAAATATCATGACCCTAGTGCCCACGGCATTTTTAAAAAGAGTAATTTAAGGCTGAGATTACGCAAAGATTGTCCAATCAGTGGAGAAGGAGGGGGCGGAAACGTGGAAAATGAACCTGTCTTTGTGGGGGGGGTGCTTTGTGATGAAAGAGACAGGTTAGCTGTGCATATACATGTTTGCATGTGTGCATGAACATGATGGAAATGGAGGAAATGGCTTTGCATATATGTGTATGCGTGTGTGTGTGTGTGTGTGTATAAATACATGAACTTATGTCCTTGTTTGTTAACTTTCATACTTTTCATGACAAAGTCCACTAATCAAAGACCATCGGATCTCCTGCACAACTGCTGATTTTTGTTTTGCCGGAAGAGGGAAAGTTGGATGGTATAAAATATCCTCTCACATAGACGCAGAGTAATCGGGCAAAGAAATATATATAAATATGCCAAGCATTTACAAGCATCACTTTATATTCAAACATGAATGCAGTACACTGTATGAGTGTTGTGTTACGACGCTCATTAATATTTTGACACTGTCGGGCTCCAGTTGCAGAACAACCGCAACCAGTGGAGTCAGACAAAGGGGAGAGGGGAAGAGAGTCAGACAAAGGGAACCACGGAAAATCGAGATCTTGGTAATGACAAGCAGTTCACAGTCAGATCCAACCTCCTTCCACCCACGCACCCCAGTGAGATAATTCCTCTCCAAATTGCAATCAAAGCTCAGAAAAACACTTGAGGAGCAGCAGCCCTTTCATCCATTAACTCGCCAGGTCCTGGGGTGCTGCTTTTTAAATATTACATTTCTTCGAATGTGTTTTCTGCATATTGTTTTCTCTCTCTCTCGCTCTTTCTCTCTCGCTCTCTCTCTTAATTATTATTCCTGTTTCTCTTTGTCTTCATCTCACCATTTGCACTGTTTGGGAGTTATTCATATTCAAGATAAGTAACCGCATTGATTGCTGAGTAAAATGCACTGAAATGGTTATTCACTTCATCACCGTTTTTTTTTCCCATTCCTTTTGTGTATACTCACATGACGTGGCTCAATGGCATTCGACAAGGGGCCAGATTCAGGAGATGGCTGTTAGTTTGGTCGTTTCCTTCTGAGAGGGACACTGTGAACAACAAAGACGTACACTCATCACACTTTAGAAAATACAAGTGGGGCCAGCGACATTAAGCTAGACATCCCCAACAGATTACCAACATCCACGTACCAGCGATG
This sequence comes from Psettodes erumei, assembly GCA_016785225.1. Taxonomy (NCBI): domain Eukaryota; kingdom Metazoa; phylum Chordata; class Actinopteri; order Pleuronectiformes; family Psettodidae; genus Psettodes; species Psettodes erumei. The sequence goes on from JAFBJZ010000408.1 coordinate 3,587,799, forward strand.
TCACCCACTTCTCCCAAACATGTGGGCGCGCTGATGTAGAGCATCATGAAATGGAACAACCGCAATATTGGCCAGAGGATTGAGACAGGGGGTGGCTGGGGGCATGTTCAGGTGAAAATGCTGGCTGCGGGTGGAGGAGGTGGCTGATGTAATATTTTTCTTAAAATGGGAACAACAGGTCAGTGGCCAGGATGCAGGATGACGTGGCATTTCGGCATTCCTGTGACCTGCCGGTGGGTCCTTGCGCAGGACTTGAAATACCCCGAATAGTGGAGAGAAGAAAGCTCCGTCCCCTGCTGTAGATTTGGTGTCAAGTGGCTCTATTTGTCATAATTATGTGGTTGTAAAGGGAAAGTCTAGAAAAGGTCTAATCAATCTGATTTAATTAAGTGCAGTCAGTCATTTGAAATGAGCTGAGCAGAATTAATAAGCACACTATAAATTTGCATTTAAACCCATGTAATTATGCCAATTCAGTGTGCCTCACTAGCACCTACATTTTATCAAAAGAGCAGAAAAGACACAGAAACGATTTTTTCTTTTTTTTCTTTTCTTTGATTCTGAATCAATATGCAGTGAGAGGAAAGAGCTTCAATAATAAAGATGCCATCTGATGGGTAGGAAAGGTGTTAAAACATTCCTTTCCTCTTGAACAAGGATGTTTTGATGCCTAAGTAATAATAATTATGCATCCAAACACTGACATGTCTGTCAATATGCCAATGTCAGCCGCGGAATAAACAATGTCCCCAAAGGGCGGAGCTGTTGAATCATTCAATTTTACAAGCGTCATTATTTTATGAGCAATTTCATCTTCTTCAAGTAAACTGTTCACATCAGAGTTACAAATATTGCACACAATATAAATATTTCTCAACATTTTCGATTGCTTTGTGCAATACTTCATTGAAATCACCCACTATATTAATAGCTACAGCTTCAATTTACCCCAATAGCAATGCAATTATTATTATTTTTTACATCTAGTTAAATCAAGACTCAACTAAATCCCCCTAACCTTCTCTATGTTACATGTTACATGTAACATGAGTGCTACAACATCACAAGACCAACTACAGAAAATACAAAAATAATTTTTGACCAACCAGTGAGGGGCAGAGGGTCTGACCTGCGGCTCCATCATGAATTAGCAAGTGGAGGAGATACTGGATCATTACATGTACGTGAAGCTCACTTGTCGTTTGGGGGGGGGGGGGGGGGGCGGTCAGAAGGTAAGAGAATGATGAAGTGACTGATGGTGAGCTGGCCTACTGGCTTACTGACTGACTGACTGGCCAACTGACTGACAAGGTGACTGTTTATGTGTTCGGTCTTGCATGGACGATTCTTCGGGGCGCACTGAAGCGTGTTGTCTCTGGAGAGAGCCCCGTGCATGGAAAACTTCCCTGACTTTCCTTTTGACCTGTTTTCATTGGAATATGCCCTGCAGAAAATTTCTAGAAACTGTAGCTTTTGATATACAAACAGCTTCTTCAGAGTCTGCTGAATAATGTAAAATTATATTCTGAAAAGCTCAGCATTTCAACCGGGCTCCTCCCCTGTTTAAATAGTGGTAGTGTTACTGTAATTTTCACACGTTGTTACTTTGTCTTGATTGCAGAATTTTATACTGTATATATATATATATATATATGTGAAAACCATGTCAAACATGCCATGTCGAGAAGTAATGGCACACAAGTACATATCGCAGCCTTGCCAGTGCAGCTTACCTGCCATGGAAACAGCTGAAATGAACCACCTTCCACAAATCCTTTGTTCTATTTACATTTCAAATTCCGCCCGAGCAGCTCCACCTCTCCCACCGAAAACCATATGGGTATGATGCAGGCCCAAGCTCTAAACAGATATTACACTTTCCGTCACAAGCAGCGCTGCACATCTGTCTTTTAACTAGAAACAGCTGAAAAGGGTGGGCTTTTCAACAGAAAGTGTGTGTTTTTACGTCTGTGAGTACGTGTGTGTGTGTGTGTGTGTGAGAGAGAGAGAGAGAGAGTGAGAGAGGGATTTGTTATTGAAAGAGAGAGGAGTGACTCTGTCGTTGAAAAGATGCCTATGAGGATTTACTGTATCTGTACACATCTATGCTCTTTTTTTCTTTTCCCTCCTTGATATCAGAACGCTGCTTCGCGCTCCCAAGATTTCCCAGGCGGCGTCGAGTCATTTCCAAGCGGCTTCCTCCATCTTGCCGCTAATCAACAAAGTTAATTTGTTTCCCCATTTATTTTTATGAATCCTCAAGCTACCACACTTGGGTTTCTGCTGTTCCACAATATATTTCTCCAGCTAACTGGCGAAAGCTCTCTTCATTTATCAGATCCACACAGCCGGCTTATTACAAGAGTCCTCTTATCTGTCATATTTCCTTCCAGTAGCGCTGCAGTGGTTACAAATGGGACTTAGTCTATCTGGCTTGGAGCTGATGAGGAGGGAAATGAAATTATTGCGATTAGATCTGACCCATATGCTGGAGTGCTTGGTGTGTGTATGCGTGTGTGTGTGGTGTTGGCAGAGGTAGAGCTACTTCATTGTATTTGTGTGTCTCACACTGTGGTGGGTGGCAGTGGCTAGCAGCTAGATTAAGGCATTAGGCGGTGCTTGCACAAGTGAAGGTGGGTGATAATAAGACGCGGATCTTTTCCAGTCAGAAGTATTAGGTAATGTTTAGCATTTGAATTGCTCCCTTTCAATTTTTCATTCATTTTTTCCTTTCTTCCTGCCTCTCTCTTTCTCTCTCTCTCTCTCTCTCTCTCACACACACACACACACTTTCTTCATTTCTCTGTCTGTGAATAATTGAACAGTTAGCCCAGGCCAAGGTTTAGCATTATCATCTGACTGCCAATCAGTTGACTCATCTACTCTCGTGGAGAAAACAAACGGGAGGATATTGATGCAAGCCAAAAAGCAGCACTCTGAATTCTGAGCCAACAGAATGAATAGCAGGCTGTTGTCTGTAGTGGCCCCACCACGACGAGAAATTAGATGTATAGTCCACAGATGAAATAAACAATTCAGTGGAGATCTAACCCATAGCTTTTTAGAGAAGCAGTGATTAAGTTAATTTTATTTCTCCATGTGAGGGGAAAATTAAATATTTTTAAAAAAAAAAAATTCAAACTGAACTTTGTGCTTTTAGACTAAGCATCTGGTTTCACATTCCTCCCTGTGTCAAGCATCTTTCAGTGTGTGACGTACTGCGATGCTGGTTCTAACCCTTTCACAACATGCTGTTTTCCAGATATACCCGTGTGACCCTCTCACTCTCTGCACAATTAGCTAAGATGAATGAGGAGTCATAGGTCCCCTTTGATAAAGCAAAAAAAAAAAGGCCCACTTTGGCTCTGTGTTAGTACTTAGCAATCAGTAGTGGCATGACCTTGATTTATATCAAAAGATGTCTTATTCGTCTTCGCCGGTTGGATGGTTTCCAAAGCCCTGGCTTTGTATTAAAAAGAAACAGAGCAAGACTAACAACAATAAGAACAATAATAATAAAAACAAGGGTCAATGCAAAATAAAATATGCAGTTATTTAAATGAAGTAGTAAATAGCTATTATGGGCCCAAATGAGCGCTGACGCCATTGCTCACCATCAGCACAAGCCGAAACGTTGCCGTGCACTCATCCAGATGCGCTCTCTCCTTCACAATGACTTTGCTGCTGGATGTACTTTGTTCAGCCCCAGTGCTACATGCTGCTACCACTGTATAAAAGCCCCGTCAATTGATTCCTTCCTCCTTGACCCTGGCTCTTTCTTCTCTACGTTGTCATTACTACACTTGGCTTGTTCTCCAACCGCCCTAACCGCCCCATCCAGAAACACTTCTTTGCACCTCTAACCCCCAGACATCTTTTTTCCGCGTTCGCGCGCAGCCTCACACCATAACGACTCCCTCCCCTGCCTCCCTTCAGAAAAGATCAAGGCACTGCAGCACCAGTCAAGCTGTCACCATAAGGTGCCCTCTCCGTACTTAACATGGCCCAATCAATAATCATTGGCTGGGAGGACACAAGGACGAATAATGAGCAACAGGCCCAGGGGACGCACACTCACACACACGCACACGCACACACACGTGCATGACTATCAGTTTTTTCTCCTTGATGTCGATGTGTTGTCCTCTACTGAATATTTCAAAGCTGCTGTAGAGCTCCATCCTTTACCCCTACACACACTGATACGTAGGCATAAATCTATGACCCCCCCCAATACATCCACCCACACACACACTAAGAGAGAGAAAAAGAGAGAAAGTGGTTTCTTCTTCTTCTTATGGAATGCACCGCGTATTCAATATACACTAAAACGGAAAAACAAGTATTGAGTCATCAGTGCAGTTTAACTGCATGGAATAGGTAATAACCTTCAGTCAGGCAATATATAAAAGAAAATAAATTAAACTAAAAATAAAAATAAAATAAACACCAAACAGAGAACAGGTCAGCTCAAGCTAAAGCTGAAATGCTAAGTATTTTATAGGAATGATCACAGAAAGCTTTGAAAAGTCCGACAGGCTGTTAGCTTCAAAAATTGGCACCATGCTGCTTAGGGCTGAAACAAATAGTTAATTGATAAGTCGGCAGAAAATTGTTCATCAACAATTTCACGATAGTTTTATTGTTTAAGGCATTTATTTGGGAAAAATGCCAAACATTCTCTGGCTCCAGCTTCTCCATTGTGTCAGTTTAGTGCTTTTTTCCATTTTGTTTCATTGAAAACTGAATATTTAGCAGACAAAACAAATCATTTGAAGATGAGTGAGAGAGCTTGTGAAGGGCATTTGTCCCCTTTGTCTGATATGTTTCCATGGAGAAAAAAAATAATTTGATTAACCATCAAAATAAAAGACAGATTAATTGATGTTGGAAATAACTGTTGCAGCCCCGATTCTATTCTATGCTACAGTGTTTTTTTTATTCATTTCTGCTGTTCTCCTTTCAAAGCAACATGATGCAGCAGTACAGGTTCATATTGTATTAAGAGTCATTGTAAGGTTTTGAATATGTGGTTGTAATGCAGTTTAAAAAAGGCCTGTTTCTAAGCCTTTTCACCTGCATTTATTTCTGTCCATATTCAAAATGTAATCTATACCAGCAAATGTCCATTGCTTGTTACAGTGACAACGGTTCACAGAACATAAGTGGGATTTGGATTCCTGTTCCGACATTTCATTTCTCGGTAATGGCCTTAATGCTAGTGGTTCAATGCCCTTCCCGCTCATTTGATTAGCGTAAAGTCCTTGGACAAGGCCAGGTCTCCCAAACGCAGCTTGTTTCAACAATAATGGGCTACGAGGCATGTAAGTAGCAAGCAGAGGAAACATTAATATTTGAGACCATTTCTAAAACCATTAGGCTTCTTCTGTGTGTATGTGTGTGTGTTTTATTCTGGCCAATAAGAGGTTAGCGACTGCTAAGTAAATGAAATGCAGCAGAGAGTGTTTGTACCAAAAATCCTTGATGCAGAGGCATTGTCTTTGTGTCTTTTTTTTCTGGAGTTTTTAGTGGATCTGAAGCAGTTACTTGTTTTTTTTATTTTCATAAACAGCCCTGTCTCAGTGGGTGTGTATGTGATTTTCTTTCTGAAAATATGGGTTTATGTGAATGCGTGTGCCCACTTTCATGCTCCTGCGCGTGTGTGCGTGTGCGTGCGTGCTTGCATGCGCGTGCTGGGCAAAGCAGATTAGCATTTCTTGGCCTCTCTGCGAGCACATCTGCAGTGAAGCCTCGACATCTGGATCTCACATTTTCTCCCACCACCACTGCTCCCACCGCAAATGAGTGCACGGGAGAGAAAAATAAGAGAGGAGGTGAAAGAGAAGGGAGTGCTACTCAGAGGCAGAAGTTTTCTTCCTACGACGACTTTTCTATCCTTAAGCCCATCCATTCCCTCAGTTTCTCTTTTCCTATATCGCTTCCTTTCGTACGCACTTTATTGTTCATATCCAAATCTTTATGGTATCATAAAACTGTGGAAGAAACTACATACACATTTCTTTTATCAGTAAACTGGGGCCTGAGCTATCATCGGCATCACAATTTTAGCCTGGCGCCAACAAATAAGCCACCCCATCCAACAACAATCCATTTACTAGCTGTTATGGAGCTGTCGATCCTATCGCACGACCTTCATCGGCAAGCTGAGCTCACCCAGTTGTTGCAAAAGTGTAACATGTCGGAACGTTCTAGTTTTTCACCACAACAGTAGCCTTAAGTAGTAATGCTCTGCTTTCTTCCTTTTGTCCATTTCTTCAGTCCATGTGCTGCTAATAACAAAACCCAAACCTTAAGCATGTCCCACACATCTCTACCCCAAACACTTAGCCCAACCTTAATCGTTTTAGGGTTCTGGTTCTTAATGGGGTGGGGGGGGCAGATTTTATTCCACAGATGGGAGCTTAGTCACTCATTAATGTTGATTTGAACAGATTTTTGCCCCCACAACATGATAAATGCATAAAATGTGCGCACACAGACACGCACAAACACATATGCACACACAGTCCAGCGTAGATGGCATCTTTTCAGATGAGCTTATTTAGCGGTCAGAGTCTCTGTGCTCTGGGACAGACAGTTGGTCACAGAGCCGGTCCAAGACCCATTTAGCCCTCTCACCCGAAACAGATGTCAGAACACAGGCCACAGAAACTCTGCAGCCACACATACGCGTGCACGCACGCACGCTCTCGTAGCTTGACCTCGCAGCAACATACCTACTTGGGGGGTGTTTTCTTTACGGGGAAATTCGTAGTGCGCAGACTCTAACGCAACAATTTAACACAAACTCTCTCTCTCCCTCTCGCCATCCGTTAACATGAATGTAAAAATGTTAACTGTTAATGTCTCAAGTCAGGAAAACAATAATGATGACAAACCTTGGCATTTGTGCATAAGATAGGAGCGTTAAGTAAAGTTTAGCTTAACTTTGACTGTGGCTGAACAAAAAGTCTGAAGGGCACAGAGGTTCTTTGTGGTTTTCCTTTTCTCTCTTTCCCCCTTCACTTTTCTTTGATCATGATACAAGTATATTCACTTCAAAACCTCCCCAGGCCTTCTCTCCCTTTCCCTTCTCCCTCTCTTTCACACCCCCCCCTCGCCCATTCCTCTCTTGCCACCATCCATTAGATGACAAGGGACCAGTTCAGAGGCCGTATCAAAGCCCATCTGGTTTTGAAGTCTGTCTTTCTCTGCCTTCCAGTCATCCTCTGGAGTCAGTGTATGGCCGTCCATTACCGTCCCATCGGGAGGAGTTCTGGGACCATGAAAGCCTCAAGGTGGGTGGTGAGATAGAGCATGACCTGACCCCATGCTGGTCAACTTCATTAGAAGGCTGCTAATGGCAAAAAAAAAAAAAATGTAGGCGGTGATGAGGGAAACTGCTTCATGAAGTGTGTTCATGTTTTCTAACATAATACTGTCAGTGAGCTGTAGTAATATATCAACGTGCTGTACTTTATTGGTATTATTATTGTGATGATGATGAAGATGACAATGTAATCCATATGGCGGCCATATAAACGCAAACTGTACATGTCCAATCTAAGACTCAGCCACTGTGATATGTAACAGCTTTCCAGCAGAAGGTTTAACTTACAGGTGAGTCCTGATTGCTTTCATATGTGAGCAAAGGTGTGCGTATATGCACATCTGTAACATCGACCATTCACTTATTTATATGGCCTTTTGGACCGCAATTTTACATTAAAATGGATTGGATAGTGTATCGGTTTTGACAAATCTCCTCAAATGGGAGAAAGCAGCTGTGAGTCTATGAGGCAGAAAAAGCCCAGAATGGCAATGTTTTCCATGTGGGAAGCAGACACTCTGGAGAATACACACACACACACACACACACACACGGATGCTGACTTTACACATATATCTCACAGCCTTTACACTGCATCTGTCTCTGTCATCCTCCTCATATCCAATCATCACCATTTTTTTAAGAGAATCACAAAAAATACAGTGAAAAATGTAAAAAAAAAATTATTCCCACCCCACAGTCACATAGTTGGAAGTTGTCATCAATTAGACAGAGATGAGTATCACCACACTGTGTGGTTGTCATCCCCTCCCATCTTTGTTTCAAATGTTCACCACACAAGCTACAGTTTTGCTTGAAAATGTCAAATCTTTCTTCGCAGTCTCTGCGCGAGCTTGCAGTTGCAGCAGCAATCCAGGAATTGTGGGATCCAGTCACAGTGTGTCTTCCTCCGTGACACTTTCTCTCTTAACTGTCAACCACATTTCACTGTCGGGTATGACAACAGCACAATACCCTTGCCCCCCCCACGAGCTCACACACATCATACACTCAATAAAATATTAACTAGATGCGTCTATTAGTGCTGCCGGCCCCATTGAAATATAGCTGACGGATTTACAGTTTCACGCAACTGCTCTGATGAAGGGGCCGGCAACGCCCCCACCTTTCCTTAGTGCTTTTTTTTTTTCTCCTCAGTAGCCCCTCTGCGACCTTCCTCCAGCTGTTTAAAGTACAGCTCCATTCGAGTGAGCAGGGAGGCAAGGAGGCCCACTTACAACCCCCCTCTCCCCATTTCAATTCCCTTGCGCAGACATTCACATAAGCCCCCCCTCTGCTGCACCAAATGTCTTCACCTGAAGCCTTGGCTGCTATGCTAACAAGGTAACATGGGGCTCAGGCCAGATCACGACAATAGTGAAGCATGCCCAAAGAGTAGTTAATTCTACAGCTTTGAAACCAGATGCTCTGTGTGTACACTTATAAATGGAGTATGGGCTTTCTGAGGTGAAATGAATGTTCTTCTGTGGACACCCTGTCTCATAATTTAATGACTTCTTTCATGCTACTGTTATTTCTACGCGTTCTGTGCCTTTTTCGTCACATTCATATCATTCCACTGAGTTCTGAAGAACCACTGTTACCCTCGTGCTTACGCAACACATACATACTGACCTCTGTCAGCATGCGGAGAAATGCCAAAGGAAGACAGATGTCTGCTTTTGTGGAAATGACACAGAACAGCCACTTTCTCATCATACGTATTCCCTTGTAAGGCTCTCGTGGCTGTGAGGAGCTCAGCTACATAATATAAATTCAGCTGGCTCCTCCTCCATTCTTGGTCCCGCTCTCGAGCCGAGGGTTCCTGGCAACATCCGTATTGATGACAAGGCCATTCCTATTTGGCTTTGCAAGTGGTGGATGGAGTGAGCGTAACCGATCATAGGCAACAGTGACAAGAGTGGTTTAGAGTGCCAGAGAAGCTGTAAAAGAGGCAGAAAACTGCGAGCGGAGACTCACCTAATTATAAATCCAAACCCTCATTCTTCCCCAAACTCTAAATCTAAGTGAGCAGCTTCACCACTGAATTAATGTGCTACTTCAAAAGTGAGGCTTAATATGATGAATAGTTTTAGCAACCTCCTCGTGAACCCCTGGTAGAAATGACTGCACAGTAAGTGCATACATTAAAGTGAAAAAAAGAAATATGCTACTTCAAGTTGAGAATTCACAGAGGAGCGATGCACGGATTTAACCACACATTACCTCATTCAAACGCTTAACTGCAGGAGATCATAGATAAGCCTGCAGCCAGTCGTGCAACAGAAGGTCCTGACATTGGGGCAAATTCAAATCACTGCGAGTGTGAGTTCGAGTTGACTTTGAGTTGCCTGACTGATCACCGTGGCTGTAAGATGTGGGAGTTGCTTGTCAAATCAGACAGGTAGATAGGATGCTGACAGGCAGCGAGGTAAAGACGCAGGGGAGCGCAGACCGGCAATTAGCGCAGATTGATTTAGGTTGAGGAGCCACCCACGTCCGTCGTGGCAGAAGCAAAGTCGGGGCCGGCAGCTGTGAGAAGCTCCAGGTTAATTAGCAATGTGTGGATCTGTTCGAGTGTGCTTGCATGTGTGTGCGCTGTGTGCTAATATAACTCTCCGCTCCCTTGTGGAGTGTATATGACCAGATGTGTGCTAAATCACACACATTACTAATGCCATCCCCCTGCAGACCCCCCCCCACTGGACTGTACACGAAAACTCACGCAGTCACATGCTCGCACACACACACATAAACACGCATACACATAGAGAAAGTAGTTTCGGTGGCAAACAGCTGGCTCCATAATACTCCACCATTGGTTGATTAGAATGACTCCACCCCAGTGTCATAAATGGATGTGCAGAGAGAGAGCGAGAGAGATGAGGTGCAACGCACACCAACCCTATAATCACAGCTGTGTGCAAAAGTGTGTGTGTTCGTGTGTGTGCGTGTGCGTGTGCGTCCACCATTCTGCCACTCTCTCTCTCTCTCTCTCTCTCTCTCTCTCTCTGCAGTGGCTGACTTCTCATCCTCGGCAATTAAAAGGTACCAATTGTAATGTCATTAATCAGCACGTCTGCGTGGCAGTCTCCAATTCATATCTGTCAAATGCAATGGGCAGAAAGTAATAGGTCCCCAATTATACACAGGGTGCCTCGTGAGGCTCCGGGGACGGTGGGTTTAAACAGAGCACACACTGACTCACATGGACGCGACTGAACAGACGAGGCGCGCGCACGCACAGAAACACGCCTCACTACGAAGCCATACGCCGCCCCCCCCCAGTGACAGGACCCGAGGTGAGGAGAGAGAGGGGAGAGCGAGGCTAGGAGGCAGGAATGAGGAGATGAGAGAGCGTGTGTTTCCAAGTCTTTTAACAACAGAGCGGCTAAAATGAAACAAGATGTGTTCCCCTCAACGGCCAAGCTCCGAGTGAAGTTTTAGCAGCTGTTGAACTGGAGCCCCGTAAGAAAAGAAACCCACAAGAAAAAAACAAAACAAAACAAAACACCGCCGTTCCTCTGGAACCCCACTCCTTGTTCAGTTCAGTGATCGGCTTTGGAAAAAAAGTCGTCGACCCAGACAAGAACACAGACTTACACCCTCAGTGAACGTCAAGCGGCAAAAGCTCATCTTTCAGGGAGACAAACACTGTTTCTCCCTGAAATCCCTTGTAAACTAATGAGTCAAAAATGTGACTTCTTTAATACCAATAACATGTTTAGTTTTTGGATCAGGAGCAAAACCATGTAGCAAGGCATGTCGAACACACACACCCACCGCACGGATACAGTACGACGCACTCTGATGTGATGCAACTCCCACATATGCATTGAATTCAGCATGTGGGATGGAGGGCTGAATGATATAATTGCCACCAGATGTAACGGCCTGTCGAGCAGCAAGTTCTGGTTTCTAAATAAACAGGCTTTTATGACTCATAGCCTCACGGTGGTGACGGAGCTCCGGTTTCCCCTGTTGAAACACAAATAAATAATCAAGCGCACCCCCTCAACGTTCCACCATTACCATTTTGTTCTTGGCGGGCTGTTGTGGGTGTATGGTTCATATTAGCCTGGAAGGAAAGAGTGAAATGTTCATCCTTTTTTTTTTTTCCTGTGTATTGTTTTATTTTTTTGGCGTAATCTCGCAGACATACAAACACAAGGAACACACACCAAGAACTCCTACACACATCAATAATATATAAGGTTCTTGCTGTATTATGCATTTCTCCCTTCCTCCTTTTACATACAATACACATGTTCAACTGAAACCCAAATGTAGAAATGACACGTAGATTTATGGGGGATTACTAGCTGGCGTATTTTTGTGCGGCCGGGTGCAATCAAGTAGTCGTCACTGCGATGTTGGAAGACAAGGAGCGGAGACTCCAGGAAGTCGCAGCAACTGTATGTTTACGTTGTCCTACAAGCAAGATTTTAAAATAGAAAAAAAGAGGAGTTGTCTCTACCTGCAGGCGATGAGAGTTTCAGAAACATTTGGGCTGTTTCCTGTTCTCTCGCCCCATGGGTGGCAAGGTGGAAGTGTGGATTCGCAAGACGCTGATGCCACTGCTGCTGGCTACTTCTGGTTTCAAGTGGTTTGGACCAATAAGATGAAATGCGCGTGTTTCCATTACTCCAAGATGCAGCACACGGTTGCTGCCCTCGTTTACGGTAACACAACCGGTTGCCAATTTATTATAACATCCATACTGTTAAGTAAATGCCAGTCGGTCCTTTTCACCCACCCCTCTCATTGCATATACAATTATCCACTCAGTGTGCTGGGACCGGTGTCAAACCTGCAGATCCCAGGACGTCACACACACACACTCGCCCCTTTGCATTAGCACTCAGTCCTTTGGTGTCCAGAGTGAATGCTGGGGGACCTTTTCTGTCCCCACGTGCCAGCAGGTACAATTTTAATAACTGACGTCCAAATTACAGATATTCTGCAGAGAGCAGACAGGTTAATAGCCTGCGTGGAAGACGGGAGAAAGTGTATGTGTGTTAGTGTGGGTACTGGCAAAAGTATATGCGCACACAACTGCATGTGTTTTAAAGAGGGAAGAACATCCCTTATATATGCCGGCGGAGAAAACTGCGTTAAAGGCTGCATAACACTACTCAGTCTCCAATTTAAAGAGAAAGAGCTGCGCCCCTTGATCTCGCTAATTGTGAGAGGTTAGTCATGCGTTAAAATGATGAGCTATGTGGGGAACCCATTTACCATTAATGCCTCCATGCATCTTAATGAGGAGATAAATTCTAATAAAGCAGTGACACAAACATAAAAATGGAGATGTGAAGATGCGTTTCACGAAAGGGAGGAAGCGAGCAGAGAGGAATCTTTGGGTCTGTGTTTGTAGGTGTACACGCATACTGTATGTTTGAAAGGTAACACCAGGTTCATGTGTGTATACTGTATAATGCGACCCTCGTGGCCAAACCACACTGATTATTCAAGCAGTCCTTTCAAACCATAACTCTGTCCATAGAGGGTCGATTGAGTGCACATGCTCCTTTTCAACAATACACGCCAGCACTTTCATCCTGCTTCTGCCCAGTACAAACATCCTCCTGTTGGCCACTCAGAAACTCCACAGCCCAGTGTCCATCTATTTGCCCCGCTCGTCTTGAAAGGTTCAAAATAAACATTCCGGTTCTTGCGTTACAAGTTTAGTTTAAAAAAAAATCTCCATCCTTTTATTATTCTTTAAATTGGGAGAAAACATAAACTACACAAAAGGAGGACAAATATTAGCATGCCTCAGCCTGGGTGGAAATCCAACATCAACAACAACAAAAAAAGAAAAAAAAAAGATTTCTATGTTTTCCTCAAAAAGACGCACAAAAAAACACCTTTTCTCCGACCACAAAGGACTGTCATCATTATCGGCACTGACAGATTCCGAAACACGGCCACAAAAACATAACAACAGTCATATCTACTTTCTATGCATTGGGTGAAATCCACAACACAGAGGAAGCATTTTCTATGCATGAGTAACAGACAGGAAGCAATCTTTACTGGTATTGTCGATGCACGGCGTGAAAGGAGAGAAAATCGTTCAGAGGAAGTTCCAGGAAGCAACATGGTTCTGACTGGGTGTTGAAAAAAGGGCAAAACAACTTCAATAGTTGGAGCAACAAACATAAAATTGCTTGTATTAATTGATTTGTTGGTATATATTTTTTTTTTAAAAAGCTGTAATGAATAGGAAAACCTATGAATCAAAGGAGATGCAGTCAAATATTTTATATCTTCCCCTGCATATAGCGAAGATGTGTCCTTTGCAAGTGGCTACCGTGTTTTTCCCTCCTCAAGTCTACTCAGCGTGTAAATTGCTTCATTTTAGCCTTTTGACTGTAAAATGAAACATCCCAAATGAATTGCCTCTTGGTGGAGAAAAAAAAGAAGCTTGGTTTTGATTCTGACACATGCAATCACATTAAGGGGTGCACCACTTTCCACCTGTTCAGTCCCCATTCAAGCCTGTCAATTTGGCGAGTTTCAAAAGCCTGTTGATTTCAGCATAAGCAACGTTTTCCCCCCATAAAACTGCCACTTATCTATCAGGCAGACCTAGAAAGGCATACAAAAAAGATTCACATTCACACACACGAACCACAGATCATTGCTTGTATAAAAGAACCAGCCACAACTGACAGAGGGTGTTAAAGAAACGAACAAGGACATGATGTTAAAAAAAAAAATGCCAGTGATGGAACTCAGTTTTTTCCTCAAATGTACCGAAAGCCATTTATTCATCAAAAATCTTCTTTTCTTCGAGTCAAGGCAATCTTTTCAATTTGACATGTCCCATGTGCTATGCGGATCAAAAAAATAAATAAAATAAAATAAAATAAAAATGTTTTTCAGAGCTTACTGTTAACTGATGAAAGAATTTGAATCACTATGGTGCACTTAATGGTGCACTTGCAGGCGAGAGATTGTTTTGAAATTTTAATAAAAACTCTTGATAAAAACTATCAAGAAACGGTTTGTTTTGTAAATGTTAATTTGTCCGTCGCTGCACGGAAACAGGCTAAAAAGAGGTAAATCAGTCCACAACAGACATATAATTGATGCTCTATGTATTTGGTTGTTGTTGAGCTTTTTGTGTGCAGTAATTGTGGTTAATGGCCTACGCAGTGGTGGACTGATTTGCACTGTCAACGTGCTCTGAATCGACTGTTCGATTGTGGCTTCCCTATGTTGATTTTGTCATCAGCCCTGTGAGACAAGTGACCTGTCCAGGATGTACCCCACCTATTTTCAAATGCATGCTGGGATTGGCTACTGCCCTCTGCAACCCACGCAGCACAGGAAAACAGGGGTATAGATGATGAGTGGATGATTCAGTCTGAGGTAAAGTTTTGGTCGTACTAAAAACACCAAATTTTTGGAACATATGACATTTTTTTTAAAAAAAGAGTTGGAGATCGGACAGTTTGGAGTGTCTGGAGTGAGGTGACGGTGTTAAACTCAAAGCAAGCGAAACGCGCCGTCGTTCATCCCACAGTCAGCTCCGGCTCATAACTCCAACCTGTGGAACAGCTGCATCCTCAACCTGCATGGTTACTTTAACCTCCCCATCCCTCTCTTCTTCCCCACCTTCAATAGCTTCTGCCATTCCCCGTCCTCCCTGCCTCCCCTCCTGTCCTCTCTCTGATACACAAACAGGACAACAGCTGGAAGTGGATTGCTTCATCCAGGCTTGGCTGGCCACCAACTTTCTCTCTCTCTCTCTCTCTCTCTGCTATTTTAAGCTCCTACCTCTTTTTCTCTCTGTTTCCCTCTCAATTTAGTAGAAAGCATAACAGACACTGACAGATGTTGAATCCCCGCTTTACTCCTTACCCCCTCCCTCCCTGTTTGACTCGCTCCTTTCCCCTTTGCTCTCAGTTTTATTGGTGAAAATTTGCGCAACAGCCATTGACACAGATGTTGAATGCTGTTCGCAGGACCTAATTCCCTCTCTCTCTCTCTCTCTCTCTCTCTCTCTCTCTCTCAGTCTGCACCTGTGCAGAGTCGGTGCCAAGCTCCTGTTGAGTCTGAATGGGAGGTCCAAACAGTCCCGGAGCTTAGCTCATGAAAGCAAATCTCCCATTATTGTACACCGTATTATGGGCTGTCACTGGGGCGGTCCTGTTTGGAGAGCCACCAGCGACTAAATGATGCGAGAGGTCGTGCGAATGCAAAAGCATGTAAATACCCACATGTGGCTGTGTACACTCGCATACTTGCACAGATGCACAGGCAAGGCAGACTGCGTCACCATGACCAGTAACTATCTGTATGCTTAAAGATTCCTGTTCCCCATTCACGCTCATTGTGTACGGTGGGCACCATCCATGTAGCCGACCCTGCTGCTCCACTGTTTCTTATAATTAAAATTGTATCTATTATCTATCTATTTCTCTAAGTGTAATGCCCCATGACCTTTCCATTTTCTCTACTGAGATATTTAAACCATTCTTGAAAAACCTCCATTTCAGCATTAACTAGAAACATCTCCACTGTCACAGGCAAAAATGACTTTCAGGTGTTCAGCGGAAGGTTTTTTTTTTTTCCAGGGTACTAAAGCACAGCTGGGCCTGCTTTAGTTGGAAGGATCCATTTGTTGCTCTTCCTTCTTTTTCTTCTTTGACCAGCGATTTTGTTTCCTCTCGAACGCCGTCTGACGTGTTTGAAATCAATATATGTTTCAGTGGGATATTTTGGAATAAGGACAGGATGTGAGTCCAGTCAGGCCAGGTGATATGTCAAAGCAATGACCACAGTCAGGTTGCGCTAATCGAATGGTGTCCATTAAAGTCCATACGATCTCAGCTGGATTCCAAAAAAAAAAAAAAAAATCAGATTAGCATGTTGGATTTTCTGTATGTATGGTTGACGGTTGCCATTATTTCCATTATTTCCCGCAGGTAGTGGTTGTATCACGTGTCAAACTCTAAAACAAACAACAGATGGAAGTTGGGAAGAAAATTAACCATGGAGAAAAAGAGGATAGGTAGGAGGGATGGTACAAGTTGAGGATGAAAATGAGCAAAAATGTAATGTGTGTGCGTGCACGCGCGCGGGCGTGTGTGTACGCACCGAGGGAGAGGAGATTGTTGAGAGAGAGAGAGAGAGAGAGGGAGGAAAAGATGGAGAGGAGCGAGATAGCTGAAAATGAGTGTGAAACAGATCGGAGGCTGTGTGCGGAAGCGGCAGATGGACTGGGGAGCAGCGGAGCGAGGAGGAGGAACGCAGCCTTTGTTCTCCCCGCTGTCTGTCTGCCTCCGTGTTTTTTTGTCCGTCTGCGCGTCTGCCTACCTTTCCGTCTGTCCGCCCGCCTGCCTGCCTGTCGGTTTGTTTGGAAGTGTTTGAGCGCTCACCAATACGCTCTCCCCCGCTCCCCTTGTGTCGTTTTTCTCCCCCTCTCTTCCTCCTCTCTCAGTTACTCAAACTTGCCGACACTCCCATCTCTTCCTCTCTCTCTCTCTCCTCGGCGCCTCATCACCTTTCTCCTTTTTTTTCACTCTTTTGCTCACTTTTACCTCTATTGCCTCTTACCATCCCCCCACCTTCTGCTACTTTTTATTTCATATTCTCGCTTTCTACTGTCTTCCATCAACAATCACACTATCATTTGTCCTCCTATACATCCACAGCATTTATGGTCCCTGGAGATGTCGTAAACCACCAGTCCCTCTCTTCCGTCCTCTGTCTCTCTCTCCCTCCCTTTCTCTCAGTTCCTTTCCTCTCTCATAGCCCAGATGTTGTGGCACATGTTATTACACCTAAATGCCATTGCTGCTAATATCTCACTGGGGTGAAAGTACGTGTAGGTGGCAGAGCTCACCTGTGAAATTTCCTCTCAAACACTCACACACGTTTGTGCACCAGCAGAGTGGATCGAAGGGACAGAGGCACCACGTGCACCGAAACATGCAAACTCACGAATCCTGTTTATCTCTGAAGTGATTCAAGTCAAATTTTCTTGATCGCCGCACACGCACTTCAAACATACAGTTATGTATGTTTCTGTCTGAGGCACCCTCCAGAGTTCATCGCAGCTCTCCTCACTGCGGGGGAGTACAGTGCCATGCCGTGAACAAAGGATTAGGAGGAGGCAGTGTGTGTGTGTGTGTGTGTGTGTTACTGCACACATAACCCTATATCCTCGGGGCTGACTGCTGTTTAGCCTCTATCCTCTCATCATCCATCTCTTGCTGTGTGTGCACGCGAGCGCGTGTGCACGCGTGCGCACTGATGCTATCATCATATTAACATAGATGACAATCTGGCGCGAAGGTGCTGATCAAAGATAAATTTCCCTCCCTGGCTCGCCTCCCGTTAATTACGCCATCTGTGTAGGAACGTGGCGTCCTGAGAGTGGGGGGAGGCCGATCCGTCAAACTCCGCTCTCCGGCGCCGACAGGAATTCACCAGGGACTGATCGCCTCCAACCCTGAGATAGGTTACGCACACACGGCTGCGAAGGGCACACACATTCAGTGCTCAGTAGCATAGACACACACACACACACACACATATGTCCCTCCCTAAACTGGTTTAGTGTTTTAAAACCTCAGTCCCACCTCTCACGCACACACCAAAACCTGATACATGCTTCCACACACAAACCTTTCTCTCCCCACCAATCACACGCATTTCAACACCTCTCCTTTAACAGTGAACTTAAATCCCGGTGATGAACTGCCATTTGGTCGGTGTCGAGCGCAGCTTTCCGAGAGTTTAAATCTTTAAGCTGGACTCGGTTTAACAGCTCGCCCAATGTGTATGAACTGAGACAACTCCGGCACAAATTACAATACAAGACAGCCTAGATCGCTTTGCTTTGCTGAGGTCAAGCAATGACTTTCTTATTTTAAACCTGTTTTGTAAAGCATTGTTTTCCACTCACTGCCTACATGCAACAGCAATGAAGCAAAACTCTTCAGTATAATCTGGTGTGTACTCATAACCATACAGTAAAAGCAGAAGGGATACAGGGACGTTGCGCTCAGAAATACAACAGCTTTGCATAGAGCAGGAATGGTATTGAGTGTGACAGTTGCAGAGGCTCATAGACACACACACACAATTTTTGTGTACAGTAAGTATAATGGAAGAAGCCATGCGATGACCTCCAGGCACTTTTAACTCCAGTAGCAGCTACATCCACGTATGAGCCCAAATCTGTGGTAGTCTATAAAAATGTTGGCATTTGGCCAGTGGACTCAGTGAAGATAGGGTGAGCCATGCAATACAACTACAACCATATACTTCATTATATTCATTTGTATTCAATAAGAGAGTAATCCCATCAGTGACTAACAAGGTAATTGTATTACCGGCTACATGAGGGTAACATGAACGCCATTCCCAATAGGTTGGTTACTAAGTGCTTTAATTGACAGATATACATCTGGTGAACACAAAGGAACCGCAAAAAGAGGGTTGTCCTCATAGCGGAATATCACCCGCTCACCTCAGAGGCACGGATAAAGCAAATGAACTGTTCGTCACAATGTGACTTCTCCTCCGCCAGTATCTGTAAACACGCAGCGTAGCTGTGCCAAGAGGAACGTCCCTCCTCCAGAGAAAGGGTTAAACAGAGAGACAGAGAGGGATTGGTGCCCCGTGCCCCACGCTTGTGCCAGATGTGTGCGAGGTGTGCTTTATGAGGGGGCGCTTGGCACAAAGAGGCACGGAGACGGAGAGGCACACGCCATTAATCTCCTTCCTCTGGGAAGCCTGGATGCCACGATGCTTTAAGAGTCCTCCAACCCCCCCCGCTTCCTCGAGCCTCCTTCTCTCCTCGTTGCCTCCGCTCTGCCATCATTCCATCAACCCTCCCATCTGTTGTTGCTGTAAACCAGAGACTTTCTTTTTATTCCTCCACACTTTTCGAAATGAAATCGGCTTCTGTGCATTCCTTTAACTCCCTCCATCCGTTACTCATCCAGCCATCCATCCATCCATCACTTAATCTAATTTCGCTGTGGTCCCCCTCAGCATCTCTCGTCATTTCCCTCTTCCCCCACCTCCAGCTCTCCCACCAGTCAAATGAAGCAGTCACAGCTGTGCAGCCATTTCACGGGGGTTGGTGTGGGGTGTGGGGGTGTGTGTGTGTGGGGGGGGGGGTCGCGTTGATCACACCATTACGATTATTGACTATATTAAGCAAAGATGGCAAGGGCGTGGGGGCTGGTTGTAACTTTGACCACAGTGCTGTGTGATCAATAAACTCCCTTTAGGAGAGAGGAGGAGATGAAAGAGGATTTAAAACAGCAGCAGCTTGCATTGGGCTTCTCAACGAAAAAAAAAACCCCAACACATATATGCACCTCATTCTATGAACACTCCAATGCTGCAGAGGCACGCAGTAATTAATCTAAAAGAGAGAATGCATGCTGCTTGTTTTTGATGTCTCTGCGCTGTGGAACTCATTTTACATTATCCTGTTCAAAACCGAGCGTTTCCTTTGAATTCAGAGGTCAGACGAACCAAGTCAGCTTTAACTATCAAAGCAAAAAAAACAAACAAGCAGTTTTGCTTAAAACACAACTTAAGAAATGTTTACATCTTCACCGAGTAATTAATTACTGCATCTACCACCTACTGGTGTCCTTGGAGATGTTGTTGGACAACCGAACTTTAGTCGTTTACGTGGGGGGGGTCCTTTAAAGAAGAGACGTGAGAAACACTGATGTGCACTCTACTCGACACTGCAGCATTTGATTCACACAAAAATCAAGGTCATCATTAAAATTTCAAAGGCTTCAAAGCAACGCGGTCTTAAGTACCGCTTAAATTGACCATTAAGAGGAAAAAAAAAAATTCAGCATCTAAAAAATTCTCTTTCATCCCTTCATTCATCTTCATATGATCAACCTACCGAGGGAGGGATTTTGTGAGGAAAAGCTACAAAGCAAACGCAACCAGAGCGCTCTGGGAAGCCAAAGTACACCAGGAGAGTAAGTTCTGTTCGCTGATGTGTTTTGAAAGTGAATGAGCCATGACTCCTTTTTTTTGAATCAGTTTCGGTTCGGTTGCATCTTTCTCACTTAATTCTCCGCTCCTCGCGTGTTTGAGTTTTGAACTTTTGCGAGTCCCGCATTGCATTTATGTTTATGGCTACGGCGCACGTTTCAGGTCCCGGGCCCCGCTGACGAGCGCCAGGCTCTCTCGGGGTCCTCCTGGAGCTTCCCCAGATGGCCTGCAGGACTCCTACCCGTCTCTGGACCGGCATTGCTGCCAGGCCCGCGCTCACTTGCAGGGCACACAGGCTGGGGACTTGGCACATCAATCCCTGTCTCTCTCTCTCTCTCTCTCCCAGGACAAAAGAGGCAACTTTTGGAGGTCATCTGAGTGCTCTTGCACCAGCTATACTTTTACCAGACGGTGGCTCTTACATTTGTCTTTTTCATAGATCTGGCAAGCTCTGGCAAAATCTGGAAATTTACAGTGAGGCTTTAAGCATTTACCCAGTTACACCGCGCAAAAGTAGAATAAGCTTACTGTCAAATGTCCTTAAGCCAAGCACTGTAAATGAACCACAGTCAAGGACAACAGTGTAGTGCTGTGGAGTTCCTGCAGGCTTGTACTGTTCTCACCATGACATTTCAGGTCAGTGACATGAAGATCAGTCAGCATGGGGACGTAAGACGTACAGGAGATATTTGAAACTGTGAATCATATCTTGGGAAGGTTTTCAGAGCAAATTTGTCTATTAGTGCCTGCTTTCTTTACGATTTTCAAAACTAGTCACTGTGGATAATTTTAAAAAATAACTTATTAAGAGCTAAAGATAATTTGAAGTCTTTTGAATATATAAATTTGGGCATGCTCGCTCACAGTCATATAACTTAAGTGCACAATTTTAACTTTTTAAGCAGCAAATCTGCTGTAAAGCCCCATCTGATGCCAAGGTGACATTCACTCACCTGTTTTTGACTCCTGAATTTGCAATAACCCACCCTGCCTCCACAAACAATGTGTGGCTTGGGCAACTTTTTCTGTTGAGTTCTTTAAAAAAAAAAAAAAAATCAGAACTCCAAATGTGGTGTCAGGAGAAAATGGGGGGCTGGAGATAGGGAGCAGAATTAAATGATACGGAAATTAGAGTAGGCATAAATGACTCGGTGAGGGTGAAGGACGGAATAAATTGGATTGGACTGATTCTGGAGCCAGCAGATAAAATCCAGCAGGGATAAAAGAGGACCATCTACTCAGTCACATGGCACAAGACGTGCGTGTGTGTGCGTGTGTGTGTGTGTGTGTGTACACACAAAGCCAGAAACATTCATTTATTCATTATTAATAGATTCTCTCCACTTGCTGCCTCTCTTTCTTTATCTGTCTCTTTGTCACACACACACACAGGCATACAAGACTACCTTAACATCTTGGCATGCTGGTGACCTTGCTGTCCTGGACACTTTTCCTGTTGTTGTTTCCCTACTGGGGTGGAGTTTTTAAAGCTCTGCATGCAATGGAGTGTGTGTGTGTGTGTGTCTGGTGGTGGTGGTGGTGGTAGTGGGGATGTGTGGGGATGTTGCAGGATGTATTGCTGTGATGAAAGACAATTCCTGCGTGATGCCATCTCTGAGAACCTGGCTGCTGTACCATTTCCCCCAGCTGGAGAAGTTGGAGTCTTAAGCCAGGCCTGTTTCTATCATATCTGTGTGTGTGTGCGTGTGTGTGTTCCTCTGTAGAAGTTGTGTTTATCCCAAAGGCACAACTTGCCCAAAGAGTGAGAAGAAAATAGGTAAGACAGTGTGGAGGGGGGGGTAGAATGTTATAAGAGGGAATATGATAAAAGGAACCAAAGGAAAGAGAGAAAATGTAGAGGGAAGAAAAAAAAACACAACAAAAAAGAGAATGAAAGATGTTGTCCGGATAGTGAAGCCTACTGGAAGAGCATCCAAGAACACACTCAAAGGCAAGCCCTGGGGGCGTGGAGACAGGGAGGAAGAGAGAGAGCACGTGAGGGGGTGAATAATCTTTTTCCCCCCAGAGATCTGATAGAACCCTTGTCCACAGACAAAGAGAATGACCTGTGCAACCCAAATGGCTGTTCACTCAACTGTTGATAGGGCAGAGAGAGAGAGAATCATCTCCCCCATGCACGTGCCAACATGTGTTGGGTGGGTTTTTTTTTATGAGGCAGTGGTTGGCATAGAGAGTAAGAGTGGGGTGTATGACTCTGGCCTACTGAAGTTTCCCTTAACGAGACTTTCTATGCCGGGTCCAAGGATGTTGTTATGTATCTCCGCTCACCTTTCACACCAGGCTCACTGATAAAGGTCTCAGGTTTGGGTCTCCATGTGTCAGCTACACGGGAGGGTCCACTTGGCATATCGAAATCAATGCGGAACATTTCGAGGTGAGACACTGCGGACCTAAAGGGGTTCGAGCAGCCTCTTGTTGCCGTCCGTTTGAGTCAACAACCCTTTAGATTATGTCTCATACCCTCAGGTCTGTTCTGTCCAGGTCTGCCATATTTTAAGACGGAGTCTCTCTCTCTCTTTTTTTGTAAATGTATTTGTGCAGCTCAGATTAACGCAGGGTTTTTCCACTGGACTGGTCCATTTTGGCATGTGTCCAAATACAGCAATTTATTTCTTTATCCACTCCTGAGTCATTCCATTATATCTTCAAAAATTGTGATGCACACGAGTGAACCTTGGCGTGAACCTGCTGTCGAAGAGCTGGAACAAAGTCAAAGTCAGATGACCTCTGTGCCGTCTGTTAAAAGCTACAAGTTCTCTAACTCACCCCTGAGTGCTCAGATCTCCAGAGCGAAGCGAGAGCGGTGCCTGGTGAGTTGCTTTAATTACTTCTCTCCCTCCCTTGCCGCTAATACCTTTATTTTATTAGGCCTGATCTGATTCATATGCATAGTGCAGACATAATTTTGATTTGAAAATTCTTTCTTATCTGCAGTGGCTGGGTCTACCCCTGCATGACTGCATCCAAAATCAATTACCTTGCTTGGTCCCCTGGCGAGCATTTGGCGGGGAACAGAGTGGCACAGTGTGCAGGCTCTCTCGCAAACTTTTAACCCTAAAGACAATGTTGTTCTTCACTTTGAAGGACACCTCTGGTACCGGAGCGACGCCGTGTTTTATGCATGAGATCGCTGTAGCTATTCAAAACACCCCCTCGTTCAAATGGCTCGCTGTGAACGTCGGTAAGAAGGAGCAGTTTTGTCGTGTCAGTCAGGTTGGAACAGAGACAGGGAGCGACTGCAGAAACGTGACTCTTAAAGCCTTGCCGCTCCTCCTTTGCAGGAGAACTGTGCAGACATAAACGGTGTCTCCTGCACACAAAACCCCAACCTCTGTCTGGCAACTTTCCTTGACATGAGGCATCATGCCGTCACACTTGCAGAGGGGTAACACCTGTGTTAAACAAACATCCCCAAAGATGTTTGGCTATTCATTTGCAGCAACTTCTCGTTATGGATCCATTATGGAAAGCGCCCAATGCACCGGGGTGTAATGACACAGGCAATGCTTGCTGTAAAACAGTGGCATATGGCGAAACTACACAACATTAAACATTTTGGAGACTGTGCCTCCCTGGTGCCTAAATAGCACAGCGCTTTGGCAAATAAACCATTACGCAGTGTGAATGACTTATGGACCAGCATACCAAGCTGAGCTTCTTAGCCACGTTTTACTGAGACAAACAAAGCCGCACACAAAGAGAGAGAGAGAGCAATCCACAACCATAAATTTATGCAAATATACACAAGTGCCACATGCAAGTAAAAGTCACATGAAATATTAAAACAATATATAATTGCAGTATATACACATGTTGATATACATACTGCATACACCATCTATCTATCCCTATTTAACCATCCATTTTTGGCCCATCACTTGGACTGAACAGAACAGCGAAAAATCCATTTTCCCCCAACCTCTCTTTGGGAGTTCCCGAGTTGTTTCTCAGCCCAGCAGGACTATCTATAATCCCTCCAGCAGGTCCTGGCTCTGCCCTGGCCCTGGGGTCTGGCAGTGAATGGAGAAGCTCCACAGGGAGGTGTACAAGAAATGTCCAAATCAGATGCCCACATCACCTCAACTGGCCCCCTCGCAACGCAGTAGATCTCCACCACTGGTACCAATGCCCCCGCTCAGCCCCCGAGCATGAGCCGCGACCCCTGCCGAGCGAACTTGTTTGTTTTCAGTCATCGCCCAAGACCTCCGACAACAAAATGTGTCTGAGGCCTGTTATGTGGACTGTAAAATCAAGGGTTCTAACCCTCAGCATCAACATCTCCATCACTATGACACCGTAGGAAAACAGACACATGACCCTATCCGCATGATCTTATTTATGTATTTCAGCCCGGCGCAATCTTTCATTTTCAGCTCACCGAGCACAATTTGTCTTTGATTTCAGCGCGACGGCCATGACTTCAGATTTCATGCAGCTACTTAACAATTTGCCTGAAACCTCCCCCCGGTCCAACCTCAGTCCAACAAACACAGGACTGTGTCATCTGCGGAAAACAGATACAAGGGCCATCAAACTGGCGCCTCATCAATACTTCCACGTGACTTAACAACCTTGTCCATGAAAATTGAAGTCAGCTTTTGTCGGGCACCTGCAGCATAAAGAAAGCTCTCATGAACCTTCCAGTTAGCGGCACCAGTACTTTAAACACATTTTAACCAGAATTTTCCCAACATCTACACAGACACACAGGAGTGCGTATTCACACACACACGATTTGCAGGCTATCATCAGCTAGCATCGCGACTGCACATTTCGTAGTAAGCGTAAGTGGCCTCGCAGCTTGCCTCTGCATCTGTATCGCCTTCTCTGTGCCAGGCATGTAAACCCCCTCAGTCATGCAGCTCCAGCCATTTCCGTGTGATTGATGTGAGCGCTTAGCTGGGCGACAGAGGTTACAGTGCCTGGGAGATTGTTTTAGCCCTACCTGCGCCTCTTTTTTCACTTCCATCTCTCTGCCGTTTCTCTACCCCCCCCCAACACTCTCTTTCCCTCTCTCTTTCCCCACCTGGAGTGTCATGAACCCTCTCCACACTCCACCACCTAATTATATCCTGGACGTGTAAATGTATTCATATTCATGAAGGCACAGATGCTAAATTAACTGTGGCAGGGACACGTCGCACTGTGCCGACTGCACAATCTGCTTCCTCCACTTGCAGAAAGGAGGGAGGGAAGAAAGGGGTGTCGTAGCTGGTGGAGAGAACACTGGGGGGGGGTTAAACAAAGAAGGGAAGAAATGGACGAAAAGAGACAGAGATTTTTAAAAAAGCAGGAAGGAGGAGAGGACAAGAGGGCAGAGAAGAGGAGGTGCAGAGAATAACACAGGGGAAAGAGGAAGAAGAAAGGCAGCCATACTTGGTCCGGCGGTGTGAGGGGGCGACAGCCGTGGCTACGGCTGGTCAAAGTCACTCATTAAACTAAGGCAGTGCGCCGAGTCGCCTGAGACGTCACCATCAGTGATCCTGCCAAATGCCAACCCCAACCAACCACCCACCCACCCACCATGCCCCCCCCCATACCGGAGTGAACGCGCTCAGCTGGTCACATGGGCCCAGGCCGCGGTGAGTGACAAATCAAAAAGCCAGAGTGCATAAAAACTTGGAGCCGGTGGCGGCAGAACGGCGCGCGGGGAACTCAGGGGCAGATGGAGGGAGGTGCAGCGGTGCGCAGCGAACAGATGGCCGTTCCGAACTTGATATATGAAATTAATAACGTTTCTCAAATAGAATTCAGAAACAGGAATACATTACCTGAATTTTAATAACTGATTTTCTCTCTCTTTCTCTCTTTTTTTTTTTTTTTTTTTGGGGGGGTGTAGACAGGAGCATTTGCATGTCAATGAGAGATACGCGGGGGCAAACAATACGCAATGTGTCCAGTTCTAATGGGTTTTTTTCCCTCCCTGTTTTAGGAAAGCAGACAATAGAAAATAAATGCTGTCTGTTTTCATGCCTGTTCGGACTTGTTGGTCCAAATCATGGTCACATTCTCTTGTAATTGGTGGAATCACATATATTTGGTAAGTTTCTTAGAAATAAAAGCTCTTTTTACATTTCCAAGCATTCCTTCACAGGGTTTTTCATAGTCTGAACTTCAGAAAATGAAGAGAATAAGTGAATCTTAGAACACTAACAAAGGTTGAACCTTAAAGTAAACTTTCCCTCTGCTGCCTGAGTGATGAAAAAAAAATAAAAATGAAAAAATCGCCTTGAACCTGATGTTGACTGGCTGACTTTCACATTTCTGCTTGAGGTCTTTCATTCACGTAGTTTCAGAAATTGAATTTTTGTGAGAGGTTTGGCTGCTTCAACAAAGACTGTTATTCACTGCTTCTTGGATTTGCTCCCACCCAAAACAGAACCATGCATATTCACAGACCTACAGTATGAAGTACACTCTTCTGACACAGTGGTTATTCAGAGGCAGAGCCTATTCAGTTACACATAATAGGCTTTTTTCCCTCCTTTTAATGCTGAGCTTGGTAGGACTGTGATGAAAGAAAAACGACAGTGAACTTAAAATCAACCATAATGTTATTTTGCCGAATCAGTCTCTGTATCAATGCATCAACGGAAGTAGATTTTTTCCAATGGCAACATGTGCGTTTATGAAATAACTGCAGATGACTTATATTTCATGTCTAGCATCTTTTTTTAAAAATTTTTGCTGTGTACTTTCACTGATTTATAGGAAGCGTCATTTTGACATTTTGAGAAATATGCAGATTGGCGCAGCATCAGTCTCATATCCATGCAGACAATACAGTATGAAGCTACAGCCAGCGGTCAGTTAGCCGCTCTCCAGTGCTTGGTGGACAACTTCAAGGTGGGATTTCAGGAAGTCACTGTGTATATTCTAGCAAAAAAGGTTTACAAAAGGAATTAACTTTTATAGCCCCTAAATTTAGTACTATATCAAAACATGTCTTCCTCCCAAAGTGGTAAATCGTTCTTGTGTATTTTGTAATTAAATAAATGATCACATCAATAGAAAGTAGCGCAGCAGAACGTATACTTTAATGATGGGAGGTCAAAGTATTCTTGACTGTAAACTTAAATTCGGAGCCAGGATTCCAGCTCGATAATGCAGGGGTAAGATTCCGGGGCACTGCAGGTTGCCAATTCTTCAGCTGTGTGAAATGAGGCCAGTAGAGTAGTCAGCCCAAATAATAGGCTGCGAGTGAAGAAAAATTACTTTTAAAATGTTTGTTAGCAGAACTGTATATTTTCATAGCCTCAAAATGAGGCCAGCGCATCCAGGGAATTGTGGAACCCACACGCAGCGTTTGTGTGAGGCGCTATGGGCTTAAAGCCGCGCTCATGACCAAACCAAATCTCTCATTCTCTGCTAAATAATCCCAGATTTCAAGCAGGAAACTTTGGCTCATGGGTTAAAAAAAAAAAAAAGAGCAGCATATGTTTGGAGCTGCGTCA
Source organism: Psettodes erumei (assembly GCA_016785225.1). NCBI lineage: Eukaryota > Metazoa > Chordata > Actinopteri > Pleuronectiformes > Psettodidae > Psettodes > Psettodes erumei. The sequence goes on from JAFBJZ010000408.1 coordinate 3,615,600, forward strand.
GGCTGCCTCATCTCCACTGTGCAAATGTGTAGGGTGGGCACCTGCGAGCTCATTACATTCTCATACAAAGGTGTTGTTACCGTCTATCATACTGTACTCTTTTTTTCCCCTCATTCATTACTGTGGACATTAAACATACTCATCTCAGGCATATTGAATGTTTCAATATTTTACTGTGCCTCACAGGATTAGATTTTATATCAACAGTGTTGTTAGAAGTCTGACAAACTGCTGAAGCTGATGAATATGCAGCATAAAGCTGGTGACAGTGATACTGTACCCCTGCAATATGTAGTGGGAGTGGTAGCATGAGAAACTTGGAACTGGTTCAGGCACACAGTCTGTTCACCTTCATGGGTATTTGACAGATGGCCCGCATAGCTTTCTGCAGAGGAGCATAGCGGTGCAAAGCAACCATGTCATGAAGAAGTTTGCACGAGTGGGAGTTTTGACAAGCTCTGGTCTGCAGCAGCCTGTACATCCGCAGACGTTTACACCTGTGCACGCTTTCGCACACAAGACTTTGAGCTAAACCTCAATAAAAAAAAAGAGTTTGTTTTCCCACCCAGGCCAACTGCTCATGCGAAATCCATTACCATTGCAGCGTCATTATCACTGGCGGCGGGGCAAGTCGGGAGCTTCAAGGTACGTCTCAATCCACGGGGGGAACGCATTCCCTCCAAAAACAGAAGGTAGAAGTTGGCGAGGCATCGTGCACATGGAGAGTGTTACTTACTGGTTATTGTGGTGGTCATACTGTGTCCCGTATGGCAGTGTATAAACGAACAGCATGCAAACACCTTCTGTCCAAACATCTGCGACAGGCACATTTTTAGGCTCCCTTCCAAAAACTAAAAAAAGATGGAGGCAGAAGAAAAAAAAATCCTCTCTATCTGCTTGGCTCAGCTCTCTCAATCTCATTCTGCTGGCTTATTACTTTCTTGTTTTGTTTTTTTTTTCCCCCATTGTAATTCAAGCTTGTCTGCCACTCTTGAATGAGACACAATGCGACTTTTCATTTAGTTTAAGTTTTCAAGGATGTTTTTGCATACTTGAGATGGAGAAAGAACAGATAAAATACCCATCCAGGCAGTCTCGACTTTGCATTGTCTCATTGGAAGGACGGAAAGACTTTGAGAAACGAGCTCTGAAAAACAAGCCTTCGAATCCCCAACCACTAGTAAAATAAGAATAGGAAATCAATAAGCAATGTATAGTGTAATGTATCAGCCTGGCTCTGCGTGAAAACCTGTGGTTTTAAATTATGGGATGCTCGCGTTTTGGGTGCGCGCCAGCATGTGGCTAGCGGGGAGCTTTGCATTGTGGCTTCCAAGCGCCGGGATGTTACAGTCGCGTGGAACAATAGCAGGAAGCAGTAAGAGTCAAACCGCAGCTAAACGTGCGATCATCAGCATTTTCTTTTTTTAAAGATCCTGTGTACCACCTGTAGCGGCTTTACAGACACAGCTCACTTCACGTGGCATTTCAAGCTCTTCAAGATTACCTCTTCAAGAGTGTGAACTTGACCAACCACGGAGGAGTTGCATGGGATTAAAGGGACATGACCAGCAACAAAAAGTGAATTGATTTCACATTTCAGATGGACTTTCAGAAATGCTGGTCATAACCGCGATCTCGACATAAAATTAAAAAAATAATGAAGGGCCTGAAGATTTTTTTTTCTCTCTCAAATAATTTTCCTCTAGCATCAGCATTAAACGATATATAGCTCCTACACAGCCCAGTGTTTTCTCTAGTCACTGCGCTGAACCTATCTTGGCAAAGGTGTTTTTAATCTACAAGTTACATGACCTGGCCAATGCTGTATACACAAGTACTTGGCACGACCATACATAGCTGGCCAAGCAGGCGCCTGTTACAAAAATACACAAGTGGAAGCTCGGGTGCAGAGACTCTGCTGCTCCTTCTCAGGGCATCACGTCATGCATTCCTTCTGTTTTCACTTATTTTCCAGCATTTTTTTGCCGCCGAGGCTTTGCCCCCTGAACACGACTTATAAAAGACATCCAGTGTCAGCCAATTATTTTGGACTTTGATGGTCATAAATCAAGGCTGACCAATAAAAATGAAGACAGCCAAGTATAATGTTCGTGTGTGACTCCAACTGGATTGTAAATGAAGCCAGATGGGCTGGGAGAGTGCCACTGAACAGAGCTGGATCCCATCACTAAATGGCTGTGTGTGTGTGTGTGTGTGTGTGTGCGTATGTGTGTTTTCCCCGCGTGCACAAATTACGGCATCACCTCATTCAGCGGCATAAATCAAAGCCCAAGCTGTGATATGCGCAGGGCATCTCTCCATCTCATTACTAAAATAAATTCTCTGGCAGCCTCGCATGTGTGAGCCCCATTTGAATGGTTGATGTTACCACAATCGGTACCTTTGTAGCCGCTTGCATTTTGAAGCGGCTTTTCGAAAAAGCCGCCCGTGTGATTTCGAGCAAGCCGAGACATTCCTGGAGATGAAACAGACCCGAGTGAGTGTTACCTCATAGGGGACCTCTGGACACTTATTGAGGGAGGACTGATGTGTTTGGGTCTGTGAGAGCGGAGCGACAGGAGGGAGGAGGGCAGGAAGCGCAGAGGAAGAGGAGTCTGGCAGACAGCGGTGAAAAGGAGCAGGGAGCAGAGATGCATCTCGTAAAAAAAAAAAAAAAAGCACAATAGGCAGAGTTGGACAGTGACATGGAAAAGGGACAGGAGTGACAGATAGGAATAGACAGATGCATGCGGGCAGACAGTGATGGAGTTATTTGGAAGCGTTCCGCGGCGGAGACTCTCGGAGACTCTCTGCTTTCCAGACGCACAATGCTGACCTTCATTCGTCTGCTGTGACTCCCATTGTGGAGCGAAGAAACAGACCCCTCTGAGAACCTGGCTTTCTCATTGAGTGATAAGACAGCCCCCCCTCCCCCCAGAAAAACAAAGAAAAACAAAGAACGGCTTCACTGCGACCCTCTCTTTTCATCCTTCAGAAATTTACAAGGGTGGGTTATAATATATATATACATACATATTTTTTTTTTCACTCTTCTACGCTCCAGCTCTGAGAGAATATGACACAAAAAAATAACAGTTCTGGGTGGGTTCACTGTATATGAAAGAGTTTTACATATGGAATTCATGAATTTCCGAGGTCAGGGAGGCCTGGCCAAGCTAAACAAGATTCCCCACTTCACGAGGCTAGACTACTTCATCAGGCGGTAATGAAACAACACAAGGGTTGAAAGATCGGCTTTTCTGCGGAGAATGATTCACGGGGGCGGCGGACAGCCTGACCTGTTATGCTTTCTGCGTTATGCTCTCTGAAGGGGAAATACTCTGAAACTGGCACCTGATAAAAGGAAGCTTTCAGTCGATATTTCGGTCTGGCATTTGAAATTGAAGGTCATTGATACGGGTCCGTGAAAGATGTAGGAGTGGTGAGCTCTCGCAAGGTTGCTGACAAAGTTGGTCGGCCGTCAGTCAAAGCCAGCAAAAACAGATCTATAACATTATGCAGTCGGCGGACGGCGAGTGCTGCCGCAGGCAACTCTCTCTCCGTCTCCATCTCACTTTGCTCAGATGCACTTTCTTTCCTCGGGGAACTGATTAGCGAATGTACAGCTGATTGGCGGCCGGTCTCAATTTCAAATCAATGCGCTGCTCGAGACCGCGGCACGCATTAGTCGCAGCCGGTGCGTTTGCTTCAGTCTTAAGGGGACGTCCTCAAATTGTTCTGAAACTTAAACATGCAACTTTGTTGGCTCTTATTAAATCCAAAGACTGACTGACAAACTCCTCTCTGAGTTTCATTCGTCCAATCAGAGATGAACGGGCGCTCGGTAATTCAGATGTTAGCTGTGTATGGCGAGAGAATGCAGATGCGACAGGGTCTGCGGCATCAGTCTTATCACTTATCTCAGAACTGGCTGGGGCCCAGGCCGACCTTTTCTCTTTTTTAGCTGGACTGCGTGCCCGAAGGTGTTTCGCGAAACCCTCTGGCAACCCTGCAGCCGCGAGCCAGGCCAGACACGCTCTCTGCCGCCAAACACGCATCATCTGTTACGCGCTCCAGGAATTGTCGAGGTACGCCACGGCGAGCGTAGAGACTGCAGACGAGTCATACATCTTCTGTGTTTCGCTTGGAGGAAGTGGCGGGGGGCGACGTACGGAGCTCGTGTGCCCGTGTTGGTATGCGTTTGCGTGTCTGCAGTGTGCGCGTTCAGGCGTGTCTTGCACCCTGCATCTCAATGTGTGTAGGCGTACCCGTGTACATGGATGTCTGTGCGTGAGTGTCTGTCGGTAGTCATCCCCATGTCTCAAACAAAAGAGCCCATTGGTTCACGTGGAAAAAGGAGGACTTAAAGAGGAGAGGACCTGGATCTTATCATTCAGCGGTTTAACACTAACCAGACCACCGCTCGCTAAGTCCAGGCAGCAAATTAGGAGCTGGGAGCTGCCGACGGCACTTCTGACAGGGGCGTGATGGAGAGCAGGCAGGCTGGGCTGCTTCACAGCTCGCATGGACCATGATAGGAGAGGAATGCTTCCCGCACAGACACAAAAACCCTGCGACGCTTCCCGACTCCAGGTTCCATTCGCAGCAGTCTGACCAGCCATTGGCTCCCGCCGTCGCCTGCTATAGCACCTTGTCCTTATTGGTCCTCTCTTCCCTTTTTGTGTCGTTCCCTTTCTCATTCGCTGTCTGTCTCAGTTTCCCCCTCGCTCACACACACACACACACACACACACACACATTTAGTATTGGGGGGTACAGGGCATAACATGGCGAGACATCTGAGTCACTCTGTTCATTCTGGACTTGTGTCAGGTTAAAAGACATCTTTCACTGGTCGCCTGTAAAACACCTTAGCTTAGATTAAGGAGCTTGGCAGGTTGCCATCATCTTTTTCCACGGGCTGGCTCAACTTTGAAAAATTATGGTCTATGGCAGTACTCTCTCTCTCTCACTCTCAGCCCTTCTCGTCTTTCCATCGGACTAACATTTTGATTTTTAGTTTCCATCCAACTACATTCATATAATATTTCTTTATTTGTCAGTTTGTGTTCCTGAGGAATCGCTTTGCCGCTACTCATTTGCTATTTGAAACCAGTTGTCTCCGTCGAAATATGACTCCAGTCCGGGGGCTCGTGCTTTGAAATGAGAGAGCGATGAACTGCGTTAGCCCGCGCTCGTGAAAAATCGAGATGCTCGCCTCCCGCGTGCCAAAGAGGAATAAAAATGCACGAGGGATCTTTTACGCTCGCAAAATGTTTGCGCGTCCAACGCGGCGTCCCCGAAGTTGTATTTCACACGGTGAAATGGGGCTGCTGCCGCAGCTTTCCTTGGGCGACCCGGTTTTTATTTTAACAGCTTGTTCTCAAATAAGTCAGATGTATCCCTAGAGATCTCGCGCACAAACACGACACCTACGGCTACTCACGGGGGTGGTACAGAGTACTAAAGTAATCTTGCTACTGTTACTTTAAAGAAATACTACACGTGTAAACATCTACTTAATCAAAATGGACCAAGATAAATTCCCTCCAGGTAAACCTCACGTATTAAAACACAAAGAGATAAATCACCTCTGACTGATGAAACAGTATAGATGTCTTTAAGGAAATATTTTTCCCGAATCCATATTTAAAGTGTAATTTCCATATATGGGATTTTGTTAGAACAAAAAGTTTAAACCAATCTGTTTTACAGCATGGCGATGAAGATGAATCACTGTTCTTGTTAGTGCCCCTACATTATAAATCCTTGGCTCTGTATATGGGCTCATAATGTTCTGTATACACCACATGTAGAACTGTGATGTCTACAGCGTGTGTGTGTGTGTGTGTTTACTCAGCAAAGCGGGGCTTGAATCCAGCCGTCCCTCATGTGATCCCCTGTCTCCACTCCTTATCAACAGCACTTTGTCGTCCCTGCCTCCCTGTCAGTGCTGTGTGTCTGCGCCACCTCTCCGCCTGATAGCCAACAGCCGCCCGAATGCACCTGCACTCCGTCACGTGGCCGCGGCCACGCTGCATTTGCGGCTTTCGGCGTCCCGCGCGGTTTCGAGTCGGGGGGCAAAGGAGCCCGTTTTGCGACTGCTTGTGCCGAACTCGCGTGCGAACCGTAATGGTGTCCACAAAGCGCTAAGGTAATCCGCGGAACATCCATCCTTTCTCCTGTTTTGTCATTCCACCCGGTAAGATGAAAGATCCGGCGTGTCCCTCTGTAAGCTTCCCAAATCCATCCCACTCCGCTCCCCCTGTATGTTTATTACATGGCCTCTCATATTTCCTTCCACCGTGCCCATGGCCCGTATCCATTCCGACGCACCTCTCATGAATACACTACACTGTATATCATTTCTCTCGATCCCTTCATCCCGCCAGCGCTTTACCTTTCAGCTCCAGACTCTGTCTGGTTTGCATCAAATGAGCCCGCGGGCTCCATATTGACACCCACCCGGCGCGCTTCAAGTTCGGAGCCGGCAGCGGCTGATAACCTGCCCTCTGGGTGCCCCTTCCCCGCAACCAAACACTCGCCTTCCTCCAGCCCCGTTTAAAAACGAAAAAAAAAACAGACCGCACTGGTGAACAGCAGTATCTCTGGATGAAATTAGGAAATTACAAAACCATTTTAAACTTTGCAGATTTATGACAAAACGCACTTTAAGTTTGAAGTTTAACTTTGAAGGAAACAGGGTAGCAACTGTGCTCTCAAATTAGAGGACTTGAGGTCGAGACCAGCAGGGTTTCCTGGAATGTCCTCGAAAAAATGAAATCTGATTTCTACCAGCTGTGCCGTACAGTAGGTGCTGTGTCATAGTTGGTCTGGGGGAAAGGCAAAGAATTATGGAAATGAGTCAAGGAAATGGATCGGTAGGAACTCCTATCAGGAACGTTTATCCCTTTTTTTTTTTTTGGTCTGCTGTTCGTCGGTCGTCAAACGACAAACGCAGCATTGCCAGTTAAGGACGAGAGCCTCTGATGATGGCAACAGACAGCACAGCACCACGGGCTCTATTTACAGACTGTGTGCCGTCACGGGTGAAGTGGTGATGGAGTGTCGGGTGTATGTGCGTCTGCACGGGGAAACAACAATCCCGCAGGCGGGGTCAGGTATGCCGGTGCGAAAATTACGGCCCAAGGCGGTCGCTTTACCGCAGGGCGCAGTCTGACGTCGCACGAACAAAGATGACAAATATGTAAATGAGTAGACTAATTTAAAAATGACTCCACAATCTTTTTTTTTTAAACTGCCCTGTCCTCAAAAAGCTTTTCACCGTTTTTTTTTGTCGCACTTGAGCTCTGCAGCGGTGATGAATAAACCTCGAGAAGCCACTGACAACATAATACCCGACGAAACACTTTCCACAACCCGGCGTCTCTTTAAAATCAATCATCCGCCACAAATCACTCTCTCATGCTTTTCCCATCAGCCCCGCGTCCAACTATTTGTCATTCACTCATGCACAAAAAACCCTACACCGTATAACACGGCAGACAGAGCTGAATGGGAGACAGGGGGAGATACACAGGAGAGTTGTGTGAGTGCTTTAACAGAAGCTCGTGGAACAATAGCGTGGCGTCCAGGATGCTCCTCTCTGCCCTCTGCACCTTCACCGCCGAGTAGAGGAGGGAGTGAGAGAGAGTGAGTGGTGTGTGCGCTTGTGTGTGTGTGTGTGTGTGTGTGTGTGTGTGTGTGTGCGCATGCGAGACGAAATGTGAGAGAAGCGTGCATCTGTGTCTGGGCGGGAGAGTGCATTTCGCGTTGGATAGGATGATTGTTTACACTGATTTCCTCGCATTTGCGTAGGCGCTCCCGCATGCCCGCCCGACCACGCCGCCGCGTGTGTTTGCCTGCCCACGCGACGCGCGTGCGCGCGCGCACATATGCATGCGAGCGGCCGACATTGTGTAGGCTCCGCACCAGCTGTGTGGGCCATGTGGAGGAGGATGTACCAAGGGGTCACGAGCTGGCAGCTGGTGGGGAGGGAGCGAGTCCAACTCTGTGTCTCCAGGCTCAGACATTCAGGAGCTGCTTCAACGCGCTGCTCAGAGTTGCGCGTGTGTGTGTGTGTGTGTGTGCGCGTCGGAACGGAGTTTTGGGGGAGAAAAAGAAAAAGCAAGTACATGAGTCGTGTCGCACGAGTGTCCGTGTCTATTAAATCAGATAAGCGCATTAACACGTTAACAACAGTGAAAACACACACTCCCACCTCGTAACAGTTCGACTCCCGTTAATGGGCGTCCCCCGGAGCCAGCGCGACACACTCAACACATCCACGCACCGCGCTGAGCTCGTGGCTGAGCAGTCATTAACACCTCGAGCGAGCGTCTGGCTTTCCTCTGACATCACTGATGGTTTCGACCCCCTTGAGCGGAGAGGTCACGGGCGAGTCACAGGCCTTGCTTCCGGGGGAGGGGGCCACGTAACAATCAGCGGGACACGTCTCGCGGAGGACGCGGGCGACCGAAGCCCCGGTACCCCAGGGACCGTATTTTGACGCAAACCTCGACGCAGGTGCGTTTTGCGGAAGTTTTGGCGAATTGAAAGGGGAATCCTCCTGCATTACAGGTGGGCTTAAAGGCAAAGGCAACCAAAACCTGAAATGTGACTTTGTGCAAAAAGTACCACGATCACGTCAACGAGCTTGGTTATTATCCTGCGCGTAAAAATTAGGTCACGGGTCTTTCCTTTGAACGGTGGGGTTAGCTCTAACTCCCGACTGTTTCCTGTCACAGAGAATTTCTTTTCTTTTTTTTTTTTTTTTTAGAAATGTTGCTGTATCTCCACAGTTCACTCGGCTAGCACGATATTATTATTTTTGCAGACGGGAATGATGGTCGAAAGTATGAAAACCACGTCGTGACGAAATGGAATTCAACTGGTACATTAACGAGCTGAAGCTGCAGCTGCTCTCAAAGCGCCGCGTCGGCGTGAAACAGCGAGTTTGGAGGAATAAGAAAAGTTTCATACTTTAAAGAATGTACAGTAGTTGCACCGACAGTTTCATCTCAAACGTCTACGACGCACAAAGAGCCTCTCTCATCAGCCATGACTTAATTCCAACAATAAAAAGGGGCATCTCTAGTTATCAGCAAGTAGTGAAAGCAAAAAAACATTCTTCTATAAGATGTTATTATCCACAGCCACTGCAAGCCATAAGAACTGTAGACTATTCAGGTTTTGGCTTTTTTAACCTCACAAACCAAAGGCCATTCCAATCAAACCACCTCTAATCATGACTGTCAGTGCCTCCCTGAGGTGGATGTAATGTGTCTTGCTCCCCGATAAAGCTTCTGTGCGCTGGCAGGTCGAGAAATATGCTGCAACATCTGTGAAGCTACTCGGGGTCCTAACGTTTCACTCCGCTCCCAGCTAAAGCAAACAAGGGGAAACATATTGGGAAGGAATTAAGGGCAGATTTGAGACAGGCTGTATTGTTAAGCCCTCACCAGTGACATGTCTGTTTCAGTCAGCGTCTACAGACAGCCTGACCTGGCAACCGCTTTATGGACCTGGCAACCCCGGCCAAGATTTTGCAAGGCACCGGTTCGCTTGGGGTCTGAAGGTATAAAATGTACATCTATTAGGGAAGCCGTTTTTTTTTTTTTTTGTAGTCGAGGTTTCTCAGACCACATGTGTGTGAGGGGTTTGTAAATGGAGATTTGGGAAAAAAATTTCAAAAGTGCCAATGAGGCGAAATGTGAAAATTGTCGCTGAAACTTTGCAGTAATCTTTGACTCCATCATCATGTGCACCCTGGTTTACTTGACTCTTTCCATCCCATCACCACGAGGGCCATCATTATCGCTCTCTCTCCCCTACACACACACACACACACAGAGAAGCGCACACGCAAATCCACACAGAGCAGCAGACAGACGGACACCCGCTCATTTGTTCATTTGCTCGCTGAAAAACTGAACAGATGACGGCTTCTCCTTTCGGCGCGGTGCCGGCCGTGGTGGCAGTAGCGGCGGTTGGCGGCACCGCGCTCATCATTCCACAAAACCCCAGCCAGATGTCCCCGAGCCTGGGAGGCAGGTGGGCCGGGGCCCCCCTCTGCCGCGCCGCGACAGTGCTGGCAGCTCTTCAAACCTGCTGGGTATAACCTTTAATTCACATGCTTTTTCTGGCACGGCGGGCCGTGGGGCTGCCATCTGCCCAGCCTGTTGTGGTATACAGAGGGAGAGGAAATGAGAGGGGGAGAGAGAGCGGATATGTGTGCGTGTCCGTGTGTGTTTGTCTGTGTGTGTCTGTGTGAGTGGTGGGGTGGTGCAGTGAATGCCCGTATTACCCAGAGGCCAACTCAAAGAATATTGTTCTGGTGGTCCATCGGTTTAGTAGACGCACCTCTTGCCCCGTGTGGCATGCAAACACGAACAAGCGCGCACGCACACACACACACACACAAAATCATCTTTACTTAATGCTTACTATTCAATAAACGCGGCACCAAGATCACTCAAGCCAACTCATAAAGGCTGAGCAGCGTCCAAATAAATGAACGAGGAATTTCAAATATGTCCCTGTAATGACTTGGCGCATTATCGCGTCAACCATCAACACCTCGTGGAGGGAAAAAAACAAAACAAAACAAAAACAAATTACGGTCCATACAGATGCTTGCCAGATGCAAGGATTTCCACTTGAGTCAAACACGAGTTAGATACTTTTACAGTATCCCCTTTCATCTGTCAGTGAGCGGCGCGCTCCGTCACGGAGGAAGGGCTGCGCTGTTTGTTTCAGAGCAGATGTCATTAATAATCCCCGACATAATGAAACGCAGCTGATCCCTAAGTCATGATACAGTCAACAAACATGGCAACGCTCACCCCGGAGGTGAACGGGAAAATGGGGCTGCCTTGAGATGTAAACAGTGGGCGGGAGGTGGGGGGGAGAAAAAAAGAAATCATATAACAATGCTTGGAATTATTGCCAGACTGAATTAACTGATAAGATCGAGAAGGAAGAGCAGAGAAACAAATTGAAAGTGTCTTATCTCATGATGTTGGGTAAATCTGAAAGAGGGGTTCTCGCACCATGTTGCCATTTTTTGTTCTTTGTTTTGTTTTGTTTTTTGTTTTGTTTGTACTGTACATCCTTGTTGATGGCGTGTTTTCATTTTAGCAGTTTGAAAGACAATGAAACTTTTTACAGTCAGAGCTTGGAAGTTGTTGTGGTTCAGTATAGTAAAGTCATTCATAAAAGCAAATGAAGTGGTTTACATCCCCTTAAAATGAGCAAAAATGTCATATAGCGGGAATCTATATGAGGCCGAGAAGACAACAAGAAAGACATCTTTAAAATTATCATTAAGAATAAAAATAGAAATCATAGTGCTAAAAATATTACCCCGGGAAAATACTGTAATCGATTGTTGAATGAGCGCGAAGTTGCGAGAAGTTGCTGTGAGCATCATCATACGTCTCTGATTCTGCACTCTCTCTATTTGAGTTTGCAAATCCATGTCTGGGTGTCTGATCTCGCACAAGACAGTTTGGAGTCGATCGTGTCCTCTCCCTACTTCTTCCAGCTTCAGAGGAAATGAGAGATAAAAAAAAAACAGACAGTGTCAGATGATCAGAAAGACCGAAAAAAAAAAAAAAAACCAAGACGGAGAGGAAAAAACAGAGTGAGCATGATCCAAGGAATTAAATGAAGAGAAAGAATGATAAAGGCCGAGAGAAAGAGGAGGAGGAGGAGGAGGAGGCAGGCGGAGAGAGAGGAGAGAAGATAGATGGCGAGCAGCGCACGGCGCATGCGAGAGCGATAATGAATAGAAAGGAAAAATGCCAGAAATAGAAAAAAAAGAGGAAGAAGTGGGGAAAATGAAGGGAAGAGAGAGAGAGAGAGAGAGAGAGAGAGAGAGGGGCGCCGCAGAGAGGCAGCCACAGGCCTGCTGTGCGGTGCATGGCGGAGGCTCATCATTCAGCTAATTATGATCAGGCTTTTCCCTGCAGGCACAGCAGCGCTGGAAATGGAAAGTCTTTGTTCTCACACACCCCAATGGAAGCGATGGGGCATGGCGCCATGCAGATGAGATGTGTGTACACACGTGTACACACGTATGCAGACAGACACGCGCACACACACGCAAACACGGGCAAGCGTGCGGCCTCATTAACACTAGATGCACGCGCCGCGCTTCCTCCCACACGTGCATTCTTGTGTATAGAGCTCCACAAACACACACACACACACAAAATCACTATTCGCACCGCACCTCTCTGTTAATGCATGTTGCCAGCCATTTAAACATCCCCCTCACACAAACACACACCTCTCCCTCTCGCCCTCGCTCATAATCATGCAGTGCCACACACACACACACACAATATGGACTCCAGGGATCGCGCACACGCATCCCAGCAAACACACAAGCGGGCGAAAAACACCCACAGGAAATTGCGGAGAAACATTATCAGATTCAGCTCCTCGCCATGAATGCAAAAGAACATCATGCCGATATTATCAATTAAGTTTGCACCTACTGGGCCAAGTTATCCGTCTCTATTACAGAATACAGACCTCTCTTTGAAAGACCAGTGGGGTATTCAATTACAAACATGAGGAGAGATTTATTTCCGACAAGGGAAAAAAAAAACTTATTCTAAAAAGGGAAATTCCAGCTCCACCAATCAGGTCTTTTCGTGTCACGTTTGAGCTATTAGGAGATACGCACGAAGACAATGGTCCTAAACTTGTGAGGTCAAACATCAAACCCGATTTTTTTCCATAATGGCAACAACTGCCTGTCAGGACCCCACTGTGAAGTTCATGGCCACTGAGCAGCGCTTATTAATTGAAATTTATGGGCGTTTCAAACACTTTGTTACAAAAAAAGGGGGAAATGATTGCTTTATTAATAAATAAACCAAAAAAAGAGACAGCCTGCCAAGAAACTGGCTCTGGCCTGAATTTGCAAGCACCCTCCTTAATCCATATATTTTATGATAGTTCGAGAGGGCCCCATCAAATCTTGGCCGCGATCCATTCAAACAATGTCCGAAAGCAGAAAGTTGTTATGCCATTAAAATATCCTATATCTTTCCGCACGAAAAGTGCTTGTGAAGGGGAGAAATGGGCTGCAGGGGGTGTCGACGAAATATGTCAAAGGGTCGTAACGGACGGGAACGGACAGGTTTCAATATTCCCATTGCATTAAAGATGCAGAGAGCAGGAAATACTGTAGCCGTGCGACATCGCTACAGCGAGCCAATAGTTTGCTTGTAGTAACAAATCCCCGCTTGTTGTGTTTGAGTGCCGATGGCGAGCAGGGCCGCTCAAGGACCCCTCTCAGACAGAAACCACAGGTGTCAGCCTGACGGGGTGCGGCGGTGAGTCAGTGCCGACTGCTGCATACAACACAAAGCTTAGAAAAAAAGAAAAAGAAAGATCATTTGACTTCTTCTGTTAACACAGGATGTAGTAAATGTCTTTGTACAGGATATACATGTTAAAGGCCAATTCATCTCTTTAGAGTGGCCGTAATGAAGCAAACCCCTTGTCGCGCCGTTTGTGCAACCTTAAAATTGCACTCTATGAAAACAAAACAAAAACAATAACGATATAAGGATCATGTGGAACTTCAGATGCATTCATAAGTACATTGGCATACAAAATTAAACAAGACGATTGCTTGCGTAAAAGATCCGTGCAGCACCGCTACTTTCACGGACCTGGATAATTGGTCCGCCGAGTCCAGTTTCTCTCTGCAGTGGATATTAAGAAACATTTTTCTCCGGACTGCAATATTGTGGCGCGTAGGGTAGGCCATAATCGTGCTTCATACTCTTTTCGCGGGGTCACTCCCGGGCGGCATGCACGCTTCATAAGCAGCTCTCCGTCTTCCCCGTGCCACTATCCAGGCCTCTGGACCTGGCCAGCGTATCCCTCATCTCCCGACACGACACAGAAGCGAATGCCCTTTCGAATGGCGAGCAAATTTTGCGTTGTCACAAATTACGCGGGTTGTTTGTCTTGTGCCTGTTATTGGGAGAAAAGAAATGAAGAGGTCAGACAAATTCTGCGGTGATGGATTGAGCCAGCGTGGCCGCTTTGCCTGTACTGCCGATGAAACAATGTTCATCTCAAGAAAAAAGGGGGAGGAATGCCGTAAACGCTGCAATATCATTGGCCAAGACATAAGGAAACAGCTTGAGGAGAGCCGTGAATAACTACAAACTACAGATAGCCTTATTCTATTCAACTACTCAGATGAAATAACAGATGGGCAGAAGGAGGACGCAACCTTTTTCGGAGTGAAATTTTATTGCCCTGAATATTACAGGAGCATCATGGCATCATGAGCCAATGAGAGACATATCTGCATATTTTGAACCGTGGGATGATTGATGATTGACATTCCCAGCATGAATGGTTGTTTGTCTGTGATAGGCTGGCGACCTGTCCAGGGTGTGCCCTGCCTTCGGCCAATGTCAGCTACAATTGGCTCCAGTGCCCCTGCACGGATGAGCAATGGTATGGTATGGATGGATGGATGGATGAATACATCATAGACATGGTTGCAGTAATTACGCCGATGAAAAGACTCATCCAGAAGGTTACTGCGGGATTTACAATAATTTGCACACAGAGCGGACGCTTGATTTTACCTTCTCAACCCTGTCTACCACGTACAATTTATTCAAATATGTCCTTTGAATCCATTATTCCAGCACAGCTGATTGGCTGAGTCTTCGGTGCATCTGACTACCGGCAAACACCAGCGCAGAATTGCGTGAATGTGCGTTGCCGCGCCTTCGTGCGGAGAGTTGTCCCTCGTTCGTCGTTTTTCTACGAAGCTCGGCATTGGCAGCCCTCTGGCAGCCGGAGAGGATCTCTTGGCACGGCTCTGCGCCACTCTCCGTCTCCCCTCTCTTGTTTACAGTACAAACACATCTGCCTTTCACGCATAAGTGGCTCCTCAGAGTTGTGCAACGGTAAACGATAACCCTCCCCCCCCAAACCCCCACCCCCTCCCAAATAGAGGTGTGTATTGCAGGATAATGTTCCCCCAAAGCTGGGAGGACTTGGCGAAAACACACAGGCTGTTTTAATGAGCTGCTTATCATCGAGTGGGCGCCAAGCGTGCGCGCTTCCAATAAACATACACAGCAGCGCGAACGCCACCAAGATTTTTAGTGTGTACGGCTTGACGGAGCTTTTGAAAAAAAAAAAAAAACGCTTGAACCGTCATAGTTTTTCAGGAATTGTTGTCGTCAGAGTCAACAGTGCATTTGCCACAAACTTGCATACAAAAATGTTAAACGACTTAATTCCAAAAAGAGGCACCGTTCATTTTTCGAAATCATCCCCGCTGCCTGTGACCTTTGCGGGACTTCTTGCAGCCCAGACACTCATTAGAGTGTGAATCAATATGCCACAGAATGGGACACCTCTGAGGGGAATCTTGATGGGCGGAAATTATGGGCCATTACCAGGCAAATACCTTTTGTGTAATTATCAGCGTGCTGGATTGGGTTACAAGCCATTATATAAATGCTCCCATTCACAGTGTGCGTGCACATTGATGCAGCTATATCACGTTAATTGACTACATCCCAAGTTTTTCAGATTTGCATTTAATTATGTATATATACACAATATATTCTGAAAGAATTCAGACACCTTCACCTTAGTTTTTCCCTTATCAATTTACACCAACTATCCAAAAATGACAATGCATGAAAGAATTTAGAAACTTAACTAACGGGATAAGCATTACAGCTACAGGCTAAAGGATGAAGGCCAGGTCTTGACACTATGAATACACCAGTGTGCATGTATTTCCACACAAGTGCAGATAAAGGTGTTATTTGCACACACGGCACTACGTCTGGGGCTCCGCATCGCTGGGAAAGCTCCCATCGCGGTGTGCTGCAGATACAAATTTGTGTCTCTCTTCCTTTCTTAAACTCCCTCTCACTTCCTCCTCCTCCTCCTCCTCCGCAAAGTGCCTCAGTGCCTGGCAGTGACAGCCAGGGGCATGTCAAAAGCAGCGGACAAACTACAGGGCAGCTCCCCAGCAACCCCGACTAACCAGACAGTCAGTCAAGTGGCCTGAGCTCGGGGCCGACCGGCCAATCAGCCGGCGGCTGCAGCTGAGCGCCTCCTTGGCGCATGCCAGCTCTCTATTTCTTCCAGTAGCTACAATGTGGGATTGTTTACAGCTCTTTTTATAGTCCAGTGAATAAGCCCTTATTTTCTCCCAATCTACCCCTGCTGGGAGAGCCAGCCCAGACAGTGGGAAGTGGCCCTGGGAAGTCGTAATTATATTTGGCAGCGCGAGCAGAGCCAAATGCACGCAAGCGCACAAACACAAACACAAGCGTTTAAATGCCATCACTCGCGCTTATGCAAAGACACCTGCGAAAGGACGTGCGATTACAGGTAGACCCACACAGGGTCGAGCACGCTAAAACACATGGGCACGCACAAAAACGCCCCACGTGAGATTTTCGCCTTCCGAGAGAGCAGCACAACGGCACACCCGCCCGCACGGAAAAGCCAGCGTGCACGTTGAACGGAGGACCCGAGACTCCTCCGCAGCCTCGCAGCTTTTGCTTGAGCTCGCCTTGCTCCCTCTCCGCCTGAAACATATGTTTAACAAGCACTCTGGTCCATTTGGCTGACTCCCCTCCGAGACGCGACGGGGACAGCGGAAGTTCGCGTTACGCATGACAACCGCGCATCCGTTGCCTGATTGGGCGTGCTGTCTCTGCATCAATCGAGCTGCTTCACACTGAGAAGCACCACCAATTACAGTCGGCCCTTTGAAAGCGGAGGCTGTGTGAAGCTTGTTGCATGCCTCAGTAGAGTGCACCTGTTTTTCTTAGTAGTAAAAAAAGAGCTGCAAAGTACATTGTGCACTTGCTTTCACTTAAACAGTGAGCGTTAATTACATTTGCAAGACAATTAATGGAGGAAATGAATTTGCCTTGCACTCATGCAGCTACATATTTTATAGCCTTATAGGTCTGTGAATGCTAATTGCATTGTAGATCTATGGCAATGTTGCAGCAGCTGTAGAGTCCGTGCTATTGACTGACCAATTCCTTGAGGAGCAACAATGTGCAAAGGTAGATACTTAATAGTTAAGTGATTATGGCCGCCAAATGTACGTACAGCATGCCCCTGCAGAATCCATGGCTCACTGCAGATTAAACTGATTTTTAAGAAGCAACCTGGGTGTAAGGCCGTCACGCGACAGTCATAGTGAAATAGCGGGGACGGTTTTGCCTTTTCCTGTAGCCGCAGTCCCAGGGGTCCTCTTAAGCGCCCCTTTGTGTCTGCGCAACATGTGTGACTACGCGGTAATCCATTCCTTTTCAAGAATGCAATTCAGCCACTGAGAGCAACAACATCAAATGAGATGAACAAGCCATCAATTGCGCCACAAGAAAATTTGCAGCGGAGGGCAGCACATGGCTCCAATTGAAAATTGCAGTCAACTGCAACTGGGTAAAAAACGGTTTATATTCTCCCTCCGTCCAATCCTTTTTTAGTTTCCACTTGTATTCTTTTTTTCTTTAACAAAGAGCCTATGGTTAATGTTATATTCAGCTGATGCTTTAGCAGCACAATAGCTATGGGCGGAGGATGAATTGGATCATAGCGCCGCAAAGAAACGATTGGAGCACCACAGGAATCCCATTTATCTGTGGGTGGCGCTCAGATTGTGTTACAATAGCAACGCATTCCCTCTGGAAGTCTGAGTTAAGATGAACAACCATGCTTAATTTATTTGTTCTCCAAAGTGCCACTGCTTCAACGGGCAGGTCACGTTGCAGAGGAGAAAATATTTTCGTATAATTACATCCTAATCAAACCCGCGCTGCAAGATAATGAGGCGCAATCCTCAATATTTTGTGAAAGATTTTCTTAATTTTCACCAGAGGAGAACAGAATATTTTGGCATTTAAAGAACAATGTGATAATTTTAGAAAAGCTGTGTTTCGGATCAGATTATGCCAAAGTGTGCGCTGTTAATTTTATACAGGCAGGGCGACACTACCAGGATGGCAGTGATGGAAAAAATGTGTTAAAGCTGCAAATTAGCTGCGCGTGCTAATTAAAGCATTCGCCCTTATGTTCTGATATTAATATTTGTTTGCCATTTTAGCATTGTCATTATCATTAACGACAAAAAAGAGAGTAAAAGAAGAAAAAAAAAGTTTGAAAAAGACAAAAGAAGAGCAGACATCAGAAGCTCACTAAAACACACAAACACATTGTGATGTGGTAACAGAGAAAAACCGAGAAAATGATGGAGAGGCAGGAAACGCAACACGACTAGCATTGACCAGCTAAAATAAACACAACGTGAAACAGCAAAAAAAAAAAAAAAAGGGCAAAGAAAAGAGATGCTCAAAGATGAGACGGACGAGCGAACGGGGAGGGACGGGGCGCGTGGGAGGCGGACGAGGGGGACCTGGATGAGCTCACCCCTGGCTTGCGGGTGAGTCAGGGGGCAAGAATGCAGGGGATGTGCCCTCATTCACCCTGGTACCGGCTTGCGTCGAGGCCTGGGATCCGTCTGGCTCACCCCCCGTTTTTCCACGCTGATGTGTGGCAGAAAGAGGGGGAGGAGGGCCTGGGTCAGGGCTAGGTGTGGGTGTGTGTCTTCGGGTGGGGGGGGGGTGGCAGTTAGCAGGGCTGAGAGTCGTGGGGGTTTGGGGTAGGACGGGAAGGAGGTGGTATATTTATCAGCAGATACAGCGGTATAACGCACGTTAGTGTACGTGCAGTAAGAGGTGGAGCTGAAGCAGCGGACAAACTCGCACAGAAGAACAAAAAACCACAAGCCTGCAGAGACAAATCACAGGTGGTAGAAATTCACCCCTCACACACTGGCAGCGTTTACTCAGACGACGAGCCGGCACCTGTGAGCCATCTGCAGGGACCTCTCTGGCCAAGGTGACGACAAGAGGAGAAAAGCACGATGTATGCAGCTGGAGGAAGAGGAGTTGACCGCGGGACGCATTTGTTGTTAAATCTTCTTAAAACACCGGCAGAGGCTAGCCCAAACGCGGTGATTTATCAGGCCGCCAGCGGCTTTGTTTATCTTCGGGGAGGAGGAGCGGAGGGGGGGGACAATGAAACCAAGCTGGGAGGCGGGGAGCCGGGAGGAAAGTTTTTTTTTTTTGAAGGGAGTGAAGGCAGCAAACACCTTTGTCACGCAGCCAGGACAACTCGTGAGCAGTATCTTCTCCAAAGCAAGTTGGAAAATTAGTACAAATCAGTTGTTCTGTGGCCTGTTGCGGTATAAGGATTTCAAACTGAAACGTGCGTCGAACCGGATACATACATGCTGGGTGCAAGACAAAAACTGTTTGGGGATCGTCTTCGGGTAAAACTGGAGACAGTCGCGATCTGTCCCTTTGTTCTTTGTCACTGCTCATCCTACGTTTTTTGGATATTAATGCATTAAGGTCCTCGTTCAACAATCACCAAACAGGATTTTTTTTTTTAAAACAACAAAACAATAGATAACAAAAGGAAAGCAGCAACTGTCAAATGAAAACTACTTTCAAATTAAGGAGCTGTCAAACCCACGTTCCCTTTTTAACACCATTCATCTTTTCCTACCAATTGTCATCTGGAATAGTGTTTGTTGTTTTTTTTAATCATTATTATTCGTTGCGGTTCGACAACAACAAACAGACTGTATTCAACGCCGCGCTCGGGGGAAGTCTCATGTCTCATCCCAGATGATTTTCGCAACCTGATTAAATAATGGCGACCGTCGCCTGCTGCACAAATGCGGCTTTCGTCTGCGAAATCGAGGCAAATGTGATTTGCGGTGGGCTACAACTTTCCTCCGAGTCGTTGCAGACACAAACAATTATTATCAGATGCGGAAGGAGCTAATATTTATATAAAGCAAAGTGCTCGCGCTCGTCCTCTGAGTGCTTGTCGAGTGAAGGGTTTGGGCGTTAACCGCTGAATGGAGGGCGGTCGGCTGGCATGTTGCACTGCGGTTTGCGTACTGAAGAAGAAACATCCCAACCGTGCGTGTGTGCGTGCGTGCCCGTGACTGCGCATGCGTGTCTGTGGGCGTGGGCCATGTGTGTGCGTGGAAGGAAGGAAGGAAGGAAGGAAAAGGCCACAGGTGTGTGTTCTCTAATCTCATCATTAAAAACTGATCTGGTACAGGCAGATGTCACGTTCACACCCGTGCTCGCTCCCCTCACACGCACACACAAACACACACACACACGATGCGTATTAAATTTAATGGCACATAACTCACCGTGATGCAAGAGTTGTCCTTCAGGAAGGTATTGGTATTAGGATTGTCTTTGTAAATACCACTTTAGCCCTAAGGCCTGTCAGCTCGATGTCTCCCTCACTCACTCAGTCACTGTGTGCGTGTGTGTGTGTGTGCGTGTGTGTGAAGAGGATATTTAGAAGTCAAATGCAAATATAACAGGAAGTTGTTTTTTTTTCCTCCTTTGGAAAGCGGACACCTGTGTAAACTGCCATGTCACTCGACGTGTCTCCGTGTGTGTGTGTCTGTGCGTGCGCACGTGTGTGTAGACAGCACAGACGGCCGCCCGTCAGGTGACGGCGATTCCCGTGAGAACTTCGAGCATTTCCATTCCCCGGCGACTTTGAGGCACATCTCGATGACATAAGCGGCTTTGCGGGGTCGAGCTCCATCGGGGGCCCTGCGCGCGTCCCACCGTTTTATTCATCATTTCTGAAGGAAGACAACAAACTCACCACGGCATTACGATAATTTTGCTCCACTGAAGCCGGCGTGATGGTTTAACAATCACCCGACGTCTACAGCCTTATTAAATATGTGTAGCTGCCATGAAATCCTCTTTGGACACGGAGCGTTGCCTCACTACCTCCTGACACAGGATTTTCCTGGCACCGAGCTTCTAGAATGGCCGAGGTGCATGGGAAAAAAACAGAAACAAGAGAAAAGTTCTTTTCTGAATGGCGCTCTTTCTTCCACTAATGTCCCTCTTTCTGAATGGTACCACCCCCCCACCCCCCCAACCCCAACCCCCGACCTCTGGTGACCTGTGGCTCAAGGGGACAAGAAAGAGAGAGAGTGGACAGTGGTGTACAGATAGAGAAAGCAGTGTGCTCTTTTGTGGGACACAGAGAGAGAGAGGGCGAGAAGGGAGAGAGAAAGAGTGTGTGCGTGTGTGTGTGTGTGTGGGGGGGGTGCTCTATTTTTGCCCCCAGGGTAAGAGTCCTGTGGCTCAGACTCCTCTAAATCAAAGGCGGTGCACAAGCATGACCTTTGGAAGACGCCGCCGACCCACTTACCGCATTAAAAAAAAGTTTGGCTCTGTCTTTGCATTGCTCCATCCCAGTGTGCACAGTTAAGAGCAGGTAGAATTACATTTGTTTTTTTAAAAATCATTTTGGACCAATAAAGACGCAGGAACGCTGCACACGGCTTACACGTGCATGCGGTTTCTGAAAAAAAAAGGCCCAGGCTGCTTTTCCGGCTCGTTACCCCCGCGTCACGCGATATCTGTCCTGGTTTGTCCCCCCCCCCACAAAGAGGGAGCGAGTGAACAAGATAGAGGGGCGAACAGAGAGATTGATGGCCGCCGTCATCTCCAACCATGTATCATCTGCCATTGTCGCCGTTGCCAAAACACAGCGGCTGCCGCTTCGGCCCGTTAAAATGTCACCGCTAATGAGGTAGGTTACGCTTTCTAATGTAACTAATGCGCTGTTCCTATGGGGTTTGGTATCCTGCCAGGTTGACCCCACGCCTGTAAAACGCAGATTGTTTGGCACCTGCTGTCGGGCAAAGGTTAGAGAAGAGGAAACTCGAAGATAAAGAAAAACTTACATTCGGGTTGAACAAATATGCTGGTCGTGTTAATTGCCCATGGACGCATCATATCAACTTCATAATGTGATAGTGTTCGACCCGAGCGGTGGAGCAAATCTGTTACTGCCGCGTTTTCGACTCAGGTGCGTCACATACACAAACGACAAACCATGAACTTTGAGCATTTTTAAATGACAGCATGAGAAAAGGCAACCGCCGCAGCACTTAAACGATTAAATTACTGGACTGGGCATTGATTGGTGAGCCCCACGGCTGAGAACCAACCAATCGTGTGCCACTTGAACGCACCAGCACGCATCGGTGCTTGCCCGCTCTCCGGAACAGTGGTTCACAGAGAAGGAGAGAGAGAGAGAGGAGGAAGCAGTGCTCTCCTTACTTGTTCTAGCGGGGGGAAAAAAAAACAACAACACAACAACAGAAAGAATGACAAGACAACCTGTTGGTGTTCATTCCCTCAGGTGATCCCGCGCTCACGGTGAGCGGCCCAACCCACCGCTGTGAGAAACTCAGAGCGGAAGAAGTCATTTGCATGTATTTGTTTCATCTTCGGAGACAAGACGCCGACCGAAGCGGCCACGTTTTGGCGTCTCGAAGCTCATCCGCTGAACAGAAAGCCAGCGCTGCCCGCCGTTGCTCTTTGCGGTGCACCTCCCTCCAATCGGCCTTTAGACAGGCCCAACGGAAGCGGCCAAGCTCGACGCGCAAACAGATCCCCCGGTGCTCTCCTTTCCCATTTGGCCGGTGTGCATGAGAGGCCCGATTCTCAGATGAGTCAGTCTCAAGTGGGTCAGAGTTGGATGGTTTACTCAGGGTGCTGAATCTCCTGGGAACCGGCGGATAGGATGTCAGCTGCCGCTTCCTGCTTTAGCCAGTAACAGGAACTGGCTGTGTTCCAGTGTGTTCCTCTGTGTGTGTGTGTGTGTGTGTGTGTGTGTGTGTGTGTTTGTGTGTGCGCGCGCTGTACGACAGAGGACTGGGCAACGAGCCCAGGTGCAGCAGAGCCCAGGTGTTCCTCCTATGAAGAACACAATGAGCGTGTGCAAACATGGAGGGACAGACAGGCAAATAGAGAGGGATTGGTATCAGAGAGCACACCTGTTGAGCACCTGCTCTATCCGCTCATGACACACTGATTACGGATGCAGCAGTTGTAAACACACACACACACACACACACACACATACAAATGAAACGCCAAAACTTGCTCATGCGCATTCCCTCCAAACCGCAAAAATGCCGTAGAGGAGGATCAGCGACGTCTTGTAGTGTCAGCCAGTGACAGGAAGTGAGTTTTCTATCAAAAGACTGTCAGACCTCTAAGTACTTCTGTGCCTTCCCAACTTTTCTGTCACTTTCTCGCTGCCCCCCCTCAGCCACCACCTCATCCTGCTCTCCCGCCGAGTTCTTCAGTCTCTGTGTCATTAGGCGGCGCATCAGGGATTAAGACGGCGATGGGAGGATGTGATTCGCAGCAGAATCCACTAAGTCTGGCATTACCACACACCTCACAAAGCGCGGGGGAGTTTCTAATCCACCGCACAGCACAATCCCGCTAATGCATTCATATCAGAGGCGGAGGCAACCCGAGGTCGGCTGAGAATTAAACACCCGAGTATTACTGTCGAGTTAAGCGCCAACGTGGCCGTGTTTGTTTCTCACTTCAAGGTCCGCGGATACCTGCGTTTTGGTCGGGCGGCAGATACATAGGTAAGATCATTTGGAGGACAGAGACTAGAAGTAGAGTATCACATATTCATACGAGGGAAAAATATTCAACATCACTCTGCTGCGCGGCGATCTCGGAAGGAGATGCGTGCTTCGACTCTGGATGCGGGCACCAGAGGCCCTCACATGATGGAAATCTGCATATTTTGATTTATTGAAAGCGGAATGGCAGAGGCAGTGGAAGCTGCACAGAAGAGCAGCGAAATCAATGTGTGTGTGTGTGTGTGTGTGGTGGTGGTGGGGGGGGGCAGAAAAGGGGTGGGGGAGGAAAAAAGGGAGGAGACGTTACATGCGAGACCAGCAGTAGTACTTTGGGACACGCATCATCAGTCCCGTCTCCTCTCTATACCTCCCTAATGGGAGCACAGCGGCGCATGTTTGCGTGCACGCGTGTGCGCGTGAGAGAGATGGTGGGAGCCTCCCTGTCAGAGTGACTTGTGGAGAGACTGTGTGTGTGTGTGTGTGTGTGTGTCTCAGAGAGAGAGAGAGAGAGAGAGATAGAGATGGGGACTAAATGAGCTCCTGGCGGGACTGACCCTCCTCACTTCTCACCGGTCCGTCAGAGAGACTGAGCGCTCCGCTGGAGCATGGCCACAGGCATGGCTCTGAATACAGAAAACACACACACACGGAGGAACACGCTGTGGAGAAAGCTGCTGTGTGCTCGCACGCACACACAGACCGACAGACACACACAAACACGCGCGCGCACAGGTACCGAGACGACAAAAAAAAAAAATTAAACTACAGTGAGGTCAGCGTGTGTTTCAGTTTCGCACGACGTCACGCCGCAGACGGGGAAAAATGTGACAGGACGCATGTGTTTGTTTATGTCAAGAGCGAATACCAATGCAAGCCAAGCCCAGCATGCTCCAAGTGCATGGCGTCGGGTTCACCGGCAGCCGTAATTATGATTCATGTCTCTGTAAACAGCCTTGCACGTATGAGAACGTTTCCTACTGCCTTAAGTGTGGGAAAGTGCAGCGATACTACATATCGCGTGTGCACGTGCGTGTCTTTGGTGCGTGCGCACATTCGGGGCTAAGTATAATTACTCTCGGTGACATACCTCACATGACTAATGAGCGGGATTTGGGTACGCGGCGTCTGGCTCGTTTGTCACGGGACGGCGGGAAAAGCGTCAGCGCGCTCAGGTTCGGGCTAAATGCCCGCGCGCCGCCGCCGCCTGATTAATTCCCGCCCGTTCGAGCGGCTGCAGAGAGGAGGCGGTGGAGCGCCGTCAATTAGCAGAGATGCGTCACGTGACGCTGGCCAGGCGCGTCGCACCCGGCGTCCCTCCCTCGTGGCCGCAGGCTAGCCCTGCCGCATGAAAAACAATATATCTCCGGACTACCGCCGCGTCTCATCCTGTGCAGCAGCTCGCCGAGGGGAATCCTGTGTCAACATCCTCACTTGTTGACGCAAACGCAGATTTGCTCCCAATAAGGAAAGGCCGTGGCACGCCATGTAGACCCGTGCGGTTTGGTACAATTTAATAATCCATTACTGATAGAACACCGTGGTTAATGGCTTAGAAATAAAACGATCTAAGAGGGATAATGGCACGCTTTTAGCCCATAAAAGTAAATCGACACTGGGATTTTTTTATTCATTAACTTTTAAGACTCAAACTAACGACTACACCTGCATTTAACAGCTAAATATAAACCTTTAGGGATAAAAGAGAATAAAATATCACCGGTGGTTAAAGTTAATGTCAAGGTGTTATCGTACGTATGCGTAGCCTGATCGGCTGTCACTGTCGTCGTTCCACTCGCGCATCATTTATTAATTGTAATTACAGTCACCGCTTTGCCACGTTAAAGGCCTTAGATATGTCCACAAAAAACAACAACAAAAAAAAAAAACCTGGTGTTTTCTGAACCAATCACTGATGCTCATCACATCTTCTCCGTCAAAAGCTACAGCATCCAGAATTAGAAGCTGAAACCAGGAAATGCACACAACACGCCAGGAGCAGGCACCCACCACTTAAGATCAGAAAAACATTCATTCAAATGCATTAATTCAAACTGCAGTGTTTCTTTAATCTATTTTTTTAAAGACATACAACATTTAGATTTCCTTGTAAAAAGAGATGCAGGATTGTCATTTCAAAAGCAATTCAACAAAAGAAAAACAGTCCACAGCAAAGGCGTTGTGCTCAAGCTGTCAAGTTTAGCAGGCTGCTCTTTGCAAATTCATCCCGACTAAAGAAACCGTCCAAAGAGTGAGTGATGAAAGGAAGTTGGTTGTACAGCCCTTTCTTCGACTAGTTAAAGTATTTAATGCATCTGTTGATGAGGTGAACCAGTCAACACACCTTGTGCCACCAACTGTGACCACACCGTTTATTTTGATTTGGCTCAGCACTGACCATTACACTGCTGTGATAAAAAAAAAAGCCTGCGTCTCATCTCGCCGGACACAGGTCTGGAAAAAAAAAGGCTGTGCCTGCCGGCTCCTTTCCTGCTGCGCTGACGTCAGAGCCTTCGTAGCTGGTAACGGTGACCTTTCAGATAACAGGTGTCATGTATGGCGGTCTATTAGGCCAGGCTGTACATTGTTACGACACGCAGGGGGCTGGGGGGGGCTGGATGTCCCACGACCTGATAGAAGCCCCTGTGTGAGGGGTTACGGGGGTGCACGCTTATCATAATGGCTTCTTTGACATGTCGCCTTCGACCAGAGGTCGTGGGGGGTCGCATGAGAAAACTGAGAGCTCAAGATGCGTCTCACATTTCCAGAGTCCCGCAAGTCGCAGGACACAGTCGGACACAGACACGAGGCTTGTTTTTCTAAAAAGAAAAAAAGAAAGAAAAAAAAATCACGTTAGGAAAGGAAGCAGTCACGGGGGCCTCTTGTATTTGGCCCTGTTCTATAAATAATCTAGAAATAAACGAGTCACTTCCGAAACAATGCATCAACCGCCTTTTAGGAAACAGTACCGCTATTGCCCGCCAGGGCCGATGTGTGCTGGGAAAACGTAAAAAAATAAAAAAAGTAAATTACCTAATGGCAAATGGACTCACTAAAACGACCCTGACTTTGCACACCTTCGCTAACAAAGAATATCTCACTGCGAGATCTGAAATGGTTAATAGAAGGTCAGCCCTCGCATCTTGCAAGCCCGGTGCACAAAGGGTAAAGCATTGGTGTGTGTGTGTGTGTGTGTGTGTGTGTGTGTGTGTGTGTGTGTGGGGTGCTGATAAACCTTCGCACTCCTTTCTACAGAGACACATCGCGTCCTTAAGGGCACAACAATGCAGGCACGTCAGAAAAGGAAAAAATAAATAAATAAAAATACCATCAAGGTGTTCTTATGAGGAGCACGCAGGCTCGCCACTATTCAGTCATCGTCTGTAATTTCCATTCAAATTGAAAGAACAGCGTCCTGTTTGTAATGCTAATCCCGCCGACGCCTGTCTAAGTGCCGCACGTATGTGCAGCAGGTACAATGTGTCGCTCTGTATTCTGCACACATGTCCAATCAGAGTGAGGGGCTTTGTGGATTCTAATCTCACACTTTGCGATCTCCAGATATCCGGGAGGAGAGGGTTGTGCGCCGGAATGGGAGGCAAGTGTTTGTCTCCATGTGACGAGGGCTTCGGCGGGAGATTTACATTTTTCTATTAGCGGGGAAAACAGTGGGACGTGACCCCGCCGAATACGATTAACAGAGCTCGGTCTCGGCTGTAGTTTGGAAAACTAGTGTAAAGAAAAAAAAGAAGAAAGAGAAAGAAGTTGGTTTTTTTTTAAAGAAATAGGAGGCGGCTGCAAACCTCTTCCACGGCTCGTGACTGTAAACAAAAAACAAAAACAGGAAAGTCGTCGGAGCGCGGCCCACCTCCTATTACTCGTCATCCTCATCCAGGTTAATTTCCGTGCCCAGGCTGAGGTAGAAGAAAGCGTAGACGCAGAGCACAAAGAACAGGATTGCCGCAATGACGAGGAACGCGTCCTGAGAAGGGAAAAGAAAAAGGTTTATCAGACACAATGTTGTTCTATAGAGCTATTTATACACCTGCCTGTTCCTTCGTCTGCCTTTATGCGTATGTGTTCTGGTTATTATTTTGCTCATTTGTTACCGTTATGTCTACGTTTGCCATGTCCCCACTGTCTTTCTTTTCATCTAGGTTCACCGCGTTCCCCGTAGACTTCTCATCAGTTTGACTTTGGGAGTTCGGAATACATTGTTTATTGAAAAAGGAAACGCATGAATATTTAAGCTTTTTTTTAAAAAAAATTTACAAATGTATTTGTATTAATCAGTTCATTTTTTTCTGTTCACGCCGACAACAAAAATGTCTCCATGTCCTCTCCTCTTTAACATTTGTTTTTATTATATTGGGGCATTTCCGGATAAGCGATGACTTAAAATAATTTACTTATACTGTGACTGTATTCTGTAATTATGATTCTGGAGACCTTAATCAATCTTTTTTTAAATCGAATCCTTTTTTTGTTGGGGGATCTGTACAGTTGCTCAAATATATTTCATATTTATATTATTTTCCGTATAAAAATAATCAGCTCCGGTGGTTTTGTTTTCACAGGTTAACAAGCTCAGTGCTGTCATATATCAGCTTTTCCTTTTCCACGCGGCAACACAAGAACAGAGTTGTTTTAAGCTATTCACAATAAAGAGTTTTTTTTTTTCTTCTCGAAAGCTTTGTTTGCAGCAGCGGAGAACGCAAGCTAAGGGCCGACGGGAGGCCGAAACCAGACGCAAACAGAGAGAATTCACCTGCGCTTGTGCGGGAACGGCTTCAGGCGCAGGTCGCCACAGCAGGCGTCCCCGTTCCGACGGACCCGCATTTGCACATTAATGACACCGACGCTCTCGGCTGCTCTGAGAGATTCGCAGCGGGGGGGGGGCGACAAAATGATTCAGGTGACGGTAAACATCATGCCGTTTAATTTACGACGGCACAATTGCCGCATCTTTATACATTCGCATCACTTCAACGGACAAAAGAAAAAAAGAAAAATAACGGCGTGACAGGACTTGTTGGTGTTTTTGAAAGTTTGATGCGCCGCGTTTGCCTGACCCTGGGGTCGGCGCTGTGCAAGAGCTGTCATTTACGTTTAACTACCAGCTTTTACAGACAGTTTGCTACGGAGTAAACCCCGGAGACGCATCTGAGGAAAAACGCGCAAGATCACAGCTCAGAAAAAGCAAAGCGGTGAGCGGCTGCTGCTTCGCTCCTGACATCTGTACGCAGAAGTTACCTTTCCTCGACAACAAAATGGCCTGTTTTTTTTTCCAATTTTTCCATTGGTTAATTGTCAAACAAAAGGAGGTTTTCCAGAGGAGTGGCGTTCAACTCGAAAAAAAAAAATGGGAATGTAGAGCGCTCGCTCATTACAGGGGCACCCCCCCACACACACACGATTACAATCTTCATCAGCTGGAGTTTCATTAGGGCCACTCAGAGTATTGAACAATGCCAGTTATTCTTTATCAAGAGAACTCATTAGCGGGAAACTTTCTAATCAACACTGGAGGGCCTGGGGAGCTTTAAAAAGAGCGCAGAGTACACTCTGATTGGGGGTGGGGGTTATTCGAACAAAACAAAAAAAAAAATGGAAGTGAACATGAAAATTTGTTTTGAACATGCAAACTGGGACGCGACAACACGAGCGACATCGAAATAAATTTTTACTTCTATACGCAAAGTTCCACAATTTCGGTTTCTGCAGATATGTGTCCTATTCTCCTATTTATGGACTCATTCTGACACTTGTGTGTGTGTGTGTGTCGGGGGGGGGCAGCAAGCAAGACGAAAGAACTGGGGAAAAAAAAGAGAGGAAAAAAGACAGGCAGAGGCAATTTTGAGAAAACATCAGCTTGGTTATCACTGAACGCGGCAGGCCCCCCACGCAGCGAGGGGCCGCGGATGCAAACCCCACCGGCCCGACGCCGCGGCGAGAGGAGAGACGGCATGGGGAAAAAAAAAAAAACAAAAAAAAAAAAAAAAACAAGAGCGAGCGGAAAAAACAAGCGGCAGATAAGGCTGGGCGCAGACGAGGGCCGGCGGTGGTGGTGGTGGGGGGGACTAATAATAATTCCTCGCGACAATTAAAAGGCGTCACGGCGTCCACAGCTATCTGTATACATGCTGTAGTGCCTAGTCATCAGCAGCATTGGTCTTCATTAACCGCGGCCCCGCATTTATCTGCATCCCGACAGCCTCCAAACAGCTTAAAGTCCTCGCTTAATTGGAAAACTTTTAAATTTCATGCACTTTAGTTTTATACATTAACCGCCAGGCTCCCGCCGCTTGATTTACTTTTCTATTTTGCCCAGGCCTCGGAGAAAAAGGGAAGCCTTATCAAATTGTGGGGCCTTGATTGTTTTTTTTTTGTTTCGTTGCCCCGCCCCCCACGCACGCTTTTTTTCTTTGCGTTTTCTTTGGAGAGAAAAAAAAACAAAACACGACAATGAAAAGCCGTTCTGTTGACAACATTGTGCTTCTGAGGTAGGCGAGCATTTTGTTGAGTGAAACACAAGGACGCACAAAAGTGCAACCCCCACCCCCCTTTTTGTCTTTACGTTCATGTTTCAGAGGGAGGGAGGGAGAGAAAGAGAAAAGCTGGTTACGGCGGCGTGTCTGTGAAAACAAGCTGGAGGGGTTTCGGTGAAAACACTCGAGTGGCAGAAAGCACCTGCACTTGATTGAGATCATTGTCTTGGGAGGAGAGTCGCCCACTGTGTTGACTCTCGCCTTGTCTCACAAACACGCTTGTGCGACGAGGACGCGCGAGCGCACAAAAACACCCAGCCTCTCGCGCCCGCATCGCGACGGAGACCCCTGGATGCGGCCCAGGCGCGTCGTGATCGTCATCGGCGGTGGCGCGGGGCTCTATCTTGGCAGCTGCGGCGCGCTCGGCGCGCTGGGTCCCCGTCACCCTGGCGACGAGCCACCGCTCCGCAGACGTCCCCTCGTCTGGTGCGCCTTTTATCCTCCTCCTGGGTTTGTTTACTGCATGTACGCGTGTGCTAAGCAAGGGAGCTTCAGGTGCGTGGGCGGCGGATAGAAACAAGCTCCCAACGACCGCCGTTGCATTGGTGCACGTCTCATCTGTACGAGTCATGGCAAAACATAACCCACCATTAATTTGTATTCCATAATACCTTCCTGTCCAGCAATCAGCATATACGTCTTCTTTCTACCGCCATCACCCACGGCATTAAGTTGTCATACTTCCACACTTTCATTCAAAAGTCCTTTGTGGGGCCTCAACCTGTGATTATTTTCCATATTTTTTTTTGTTTTCGTATCAGAAAAAAAAGCCAGGGACCGAACTTCCCAGAGCTGAGATAAACTTCGAAAACCTTGTTTCGCCAGACAAACACGCCACAAGATATTCAACTCACAATTCGCGCGAGGCAAGGCAAAAAAAAAACTCTCGCATGTCCGGTGGGCGAACGGGAACTGCTGTGCTTGGTGAACCGGACTTGCTCCTTGGAAATAAAGCATGGAGCTTTATGACACAAGGAACATCGAGGGTTATACAAGAAACCGGGTGCCGGAAAAGAGTGAAAACATTTTTTTTAATTCTGTGCGACCAAAGAAAAAAAGTCGTTTTCTATACGGTCCCTCCTACCGCGCCACATACATTCACAGATGACAGCTGGTAGCCTCCGTCCGCTGCCAGTTCCATAAGCGATTTTTCCCAACTTCTTTAGGCTCGGCGCCTGAGAGAGACTGAGGGAGAACGGCGGCTGAACTGAACAGAAGGTAAGTGTGCCAATTAGACAGGGCGGCGGGCTCGTTTCCTGCGCTGCAGGCGAACGCGCCGCAGCTACTTTGAAAGGCGCTCCTTCCCTCCCCCGAAGGCGACCCGAGGAGCGACTTCCCCGCCGCGACCTCGCTCCGGGGCGCGTTTCGCATCCGGGGGGGGTCCCACGTCCACGAACGAAGCGTGTTTGGCAGTGCGTACGGGGGGCAACAACAACAATAACAACAGGTGTCTGGTTTCCGCTGCTTCCCCGGGTCTGCGTTTCTGCGCGACCCCGACCGACTGATCGCTGTTGTGGGAACAGAAGTTTGCCCCCCCCCACCCGTCCTGGCGCTCTCTTTCCAAGTCTCTCCGTCCTTCCCCGCTGCCAAATCATCCAGACTGCCCTGTTACGAGAACGGCCCCGAGACAGCCTGCCGGGCAGCTGCCGGCTTCTCTGTGCCCGCGCGTCTGCCGGCCCTTCTGAGACGCCAGCTGCATCGGAGACCAGCGTCTCAACCAGGGAAGACGCTGAGACGAGAGAGGGACTCTCCACATCCAAGCCAAGTCGCTGCAGAGAGGGGGGGGAGCTCTGTCATCACAGAGCTGCATAAAAAAAAAAATCACGACTTCATATAAAAAGGCGTAAAAGAAAAGCAAGCGTGAGCAAATATCCATTACATCCGGGCTGAATTTCAATCGAACCCGGGGCCAAGAGGTCCGAGTCGGTTTAATATCCCCGTCCCAGAGGTATTTTTAATCCGACCTCTGAAGATTCCCCCCGTCTTGGGCGCGAAGAGGGCCTGAATTATTCATGAGCGGTATCAATATTTCAAGATATGGACTAATCTAATTGGATTAAAGACGTGCTTAATGAGGCCGTGCGTGTCTAAGAGATGCATATTTTTTTTAAAAACCCGACAGTTTCACCCGCGCTACGATTTTGTCCATCTCTGCGCGCCACACGCCAACTACAGCTTAATGAGGAAGAGCAGGCCTTTTGGCTTTTGATGTGCTGTAAACAGGACCGAAATCCCAGTGGCGCGAAAGAAAATAAACGCGCACGCATTTTTTAAAAAAATAAATAAATGAAATCGGACATGTCAGGATTATGTTTTGTTACAGCAGACTCTTACTGAAAAACTGTCAAAACAACAAAAACCACAGACGCAGAGGACCTGATGGCATCGGATTGCGTTTGCAATTTGAAAGACGATTTCAAAACGAGCGATTTTTTTTTTCTTTTATTAGTATTGGCTGCGAGAAAGCCCTGAAGTGGTAAAGCTACGCCACATGAGGGAAGGAAGAGCACGAGGAGCGGCGGCGCGTTCACGGAGTGATGGACGAGTGATAAACGTGCAGTCATCCACCCTCCTCCTCCTCGTCATGGCGCAGCAAAGCGATGGAGGGGGCGTTCGCCTCTCTGCCCCGGCGGCACCCTCATCTCCGTCTCCTCGGTTTCTTACTCCTGTTTTATATTTCCCACCTCCCTCTCGTTCTCTCTCCCACCTGTTCTTTTTTCCATTAAAGGAATAAGGAAACTCACGAGTTTTTGATCCCTCCAAGTATTTCTTTACTCCATGAAGATCCTTCCTTTTGCTCCGCGATAGTTTGCGAAAACTTTTCGGCGGATCCTCGGCAGATACTTTTCGAGTGGGTGTTAGCATTGCCAGAGCGCCTGGTGTCGGAAAAGTGACCAAGAGGGACAAGCAGGCGGGCGAGTAGACAAATGCGAAGGAGATGGTTTTGCAGAAAGGCGGACGAGCCAGGGCGGACGGGCAGGCGGAAAACGCACGAGGACGTGCAGGTAACAGACGGCAAGCCTGCTTAAAAATCTTACCCTGAATCCGGAGGAATTCTTCTTCGCCTCAGCTTTCAGCCGCGTGGCCTTCAGGACCGACTTCGTCTTTTTGCAGTCCTGCTTACCTGAAAGACGGAGGAGGGAGGGGGACACGAATCAACCCGGCTGCCCGGTTATCGCTTTGTGTGACTCACGCGTCGCCTCGTGTCACGGCGAACGGACGGACACGGAACGAAGGCTGAATGCGGATCTGTGATTTGGCCAGGTCGCCAATTAAATATACCGCCACGTGAGATGCAGCACGTGCGTCCAACACGCAGAGTATTTTTTTTCTTGGCCTGAGCTGTGTGTGTGTGTGTGTGTGTGTCTGGGTCTAATTAGAAGCAACACGCTGCAGGAAAAGGAACTTTACTAACAATAGGGTGGAAAGACAACAGCTTGCTGAACAGTGTGTGTGTGTGTGTGCGTGTGTCGCATTCTACTGTCTTTGTGAGAACCTGTTTTCACCGCTCACAACGGCGCGGCGACGACTCCTTGACGACGACATTTTCAGGGCTTTGGTTCTGCGGTGACCCGATGGGTCGGCTCCGTGGTTTTCTCAGGCGGGTGACGCGACGGTGCGGAGGTGACTCGGAGTTTTCGCGCCCAGCCAAGTGAGCCTCGTTAACGTTGGAAGAGGGAACAAGAGGAGGAGGAAGGAAAAAAAAAAACAAAAAAAAAAACCACCAACAACAACAACAACATCCATCTGGAAAGGTTGTGGGTGAGAAAAGACTGAAAATGAGCTCGTGAGGCGGGAGGGGTAAGGAGCTGCGTGCGAGTTGAGACTGAAAGCAGACGGACGGACGGACGGAGCTTCATCACGCGCACGCGCTTTCTGTTTTTCCAACCATCTCACTCCCCCCTGCTTCTTTTTTCTCTCTCTCTCTCTCTCTCTCAGAGATCTTGCACTCAATTCCTATCTCCTTCTCCATCCCGCCCGGTCACGGACTCCTCCTCCACCTCCCTCCGACTCAGTGGAGGGCTAATAGAAATGGGGAGCATGTTGCCAGGAGCAGACAGCGAGCTAGTGGGAATTCATTAGGAGGGCCACTGGATGTCTCCTCCACTTGTCAGAAAGTGGGGGGGTGGGGGAAGGAGAGGGGGGTGTGATTTGATTGGAGGGCACCTCAGGTTGCTCTCCATTCACAGAAGTGGCGCGGGGACTTTTCAGACTGCAAAAACGTCTGGCTGTAATGACGGGAGGCTGCGTAAAAAAACACGACGCGAAGGGAAATCGCCGAGGACCGGATAGATTGTGAGAGGTGTAAAAAAAAAAAAAAAAAAAAAATGCAAGGTAACGATCTCGTCTTGCATGTGACACGCAGGGGAATTGCTCGGCCAGAACACCGAGGGCACAGATCGCTGGCGTCGGCCGCAAAGTAGTGGAAGCGCGGGAGGGACGCATGGGGGGTGATCTTGCTCCCACACAAGAGTCCCTGAGTTCGTTCAGCGGGGTGATCATTACTCCAGTAGAGTGACCACTTGGACGTCCGTGCAAGAACGCTGCGGCCCAGCCTCTCCCAGCGGCGGCTTTGCGCGGTCAATTACAGAGGGATTAATAACGGTATTTTTTTTAAAAAAGGAGAGTGTCAACAGCGGCACCTCGACGGCTACCTGACACGACAAAAGCGCTCCAGCAGAGATGATGGGGCGGCTCCACAGCCGGCGCCGACTGCCGCAGACGTGCCATGAATGGGCCGCCCCTATTATGATTTCAAATTACCGCGCGGGGTCCATTACGGCTCTTGGAAGACCCAGCCCCGTGCGAGCTTTGACGCTATCTTCCAGCAGCAATTGAAGTGTGGGGAGGAGGCTGCGACACCTCCGCTACATATTTTTCGAATTGACGAGATGTGCTGAGAAAAGAAAAGAAAAGAATAACGCTAAATGGGCAGGGAAGAAAAGGGGGAGGGGTTACAGGATTTGCCTCCGGCGAGGGACCCGACAGTGGGAGGTGAGCTTGTTATGCTACGTATGTCTCTCATCTGTTGAACCTGACGGCTTTTACGCGACTGGCAGACGGCCCATGGACGTCCGCTGCCGAAATTATCCCATTCTTCCGACCCAATGCGAAAACATACGCCGCCGCCGTGCTGCTCTACGAGGCCATGCCCGAGTAAACAAAAACGGAGGCATTTCTGTACAGGCCGCCACGTGCCCCCGAGAAAGACAAATACTGCAATCTGTGTCAGTTTGACTTTGTCTTTGACACCGCCCCACAAAAAAAAAGAAAAAATTTAAAAAAGAGGGCATCAGCATGGTGTGAAAGTGATGAGAAGGTGCAACAGACAATATTTAGGTTAAGAGCCCATCTCGTCAGCCTTGTTAACGCTCAAGTACCGCCCAAACCTGGAATAATCAGAGGATGTGAATCACCAGGGGCCAACAAACAGCCATCCAACGGGAGGAAGCGGGACCGGAACAATGTTCTAACACGATCTTCAGGAGGGGTCGTCGCGGGCTCATTTTCTTAAATTACAGGAAAGGACGGAGGCGATCGTTTTCCATTAAGACGGGACTATTTTTAAGAGAGCTTCCCTTCGCGTCTTGCGTCGGTAATAGCTGCTCACAGTTATCCGGCGCCCTCTCGGTTCCGCTCCACGAGAGGAAGAAAACGGAAACAAAAAACACACGAGATGAACCCGGGATCTTCAAGCCACCGCAGCTGGCGCGCCGAAGGGGGACCGAGCTTTTGATTGATGCCCACCATATTGCTTCAGTTAGGCCGTTGTGATGCAAGGGGAAACAAAGTACCGCAGGATTACGGCAGTATTAAACTTTGACAAAACAGCTTCTGACGTGATATCAAAGGGAGGCTTTTAAAAAAAAAATTTTATTTCTTTCTGAAGCGCGGAGCTCGCCGCTGCTTGTCATTCTCCGGTGTAATTGCTTCCACGGCCACGGCGTTTCTAATGCAGCGAGTCGCTCTCCTTCTTCGATCCGGCGCCAGCTGAAAAAGTTTTCCAGGACCGCGCAAAGGCGAAAAAAAAAAAAAACCCACCGCAGAGCCGCTCGTTGCGACACAGCATTGCGTCTGATTTATGAGGTGCGACATTATGTCCGTTGATTGCCGCGCTGGGGTAAGATCGCCCGCATCAAGCGGTGACTGATGATCTCTGTTGAAATGCAGTTACACAACCAGTCGAACAGGCAATCCCGACTGTCAAAAGTCATCATGTATGAATCCACGGACCTTATTGTTTTAATTGCCAGTTAATACCCTGATTATCTTTTTGATTAAACCATCAATCATATGATACACAAAAATCCTAAGTAAATGGAAAATGCCCAGAGGGCCCTGAGAATTTCTTTGAGGTTGCAAAACAAAGAAGAAAGCAATCTGATCCGCGTCCAACCAACGTCAAAAAATAATATCCACTGGCGATACCAGTATTCTTCACTTCACTTGATTACAGCCGATCAATTCGCAGTTCAAAACCGCATGGGGGACGACACCACACTCACCGATCTGTTTTCGGTACAGGTCAACAGGCAGCCTGGTCGCACTGGCGTCCTTCTTCCCCATTTTCCGCCCTCGGCCTGACGAAAGGTGAGAGGGGGGAAAAAAAAAAAGACCCGTCAAGAGTGAGAGAGTTTCATCGCGGGGTCTCAGCGTCGCACCTGAACACGGAATACATCCTGTTGGCGCTGCCCACGAAAAACTCCCAAAAACCCGCGGCGAGGATTCGAGATAACGCACAATCATATATATGTATATACATATAGGGAGAGAGACGAGGAGTCAGTTTCGATCAGGCAGACGGTTTATCTTTCACATACATCTGCGAGACGTAATTAATATCATTCCCACCACCCTCTGCGTGTGTTATGTTCACAGTGTGCGCGCTTCCCTTTCCCTCTCATTTAGCTTCAACACCCTTTCCCTTCACGCCGTGCGCTCTCTCTCCTCATACCCTGACAGCCGAACAGAAGAGAAAGAAGTCGGAAATAACATAAATAGTATCCTTTGGTCTCCACATGCAGTATAACTAAGCCGGCGTGCGACTCTGCTCGTGTGACAGAATAAATGCCGGGTAGCGCCGATGTCAAACACCAGAAATAACTACGTCTGTGTTATACTTTTCTCCACAAAGTGCTAAAACTCGTGGCCCTCGCATCCGTCCGTCGTCTGCCGATGTTTTCTCAGTGAGCCCGCTGCTGTAGCGCGCGTGAGTCATGGGGGCGGGCCACTGCTCGCTGACGATACCGAAATTTCTAACCTGTTTACCAAAGGCTGAGAAAAATGATGTTAAACATCCACCATGCATGATAACCGATTATTGGGGGGGGAAGCCGAAGCCGACGCCCCCCATCCAACCCCACACACACACACACACACACACACATTTCAAACACCGTTTAGAGGGGCAGAGGGGGGAGCGTGCACGCCCGGCTATTGTTTTCTCCAGGAGCTGGAACCCAGCGTCAGCAAATTAAAGGAAGCGAGGGGGACGACGAGAGGAAGAGCAGAGATCGTGCAAATGTAATGTTTACAGTTTACAGGACGCAGCAGGCTCTCGGAGCTGCCGGCGATGTTGTGCTGTGCAGCAGCAGTCCAAATATCATACCTAAATTGCCGAAAAGCAACGCATTTGAAGCCTCTATCGTCGCCTGTGGTCATTCCTCTCCGAAAAACGTCCACAGATTTGTTCGTGTATTTTAAATTTGCACCAACGCCTGCGTTCATTTTTGCACCTTACGGGCGTAAATGATGTCAGCAATGATACATTCTAGTCCTTAACAGTGTTAACCATAATCCTCTGTCACATGGGCTATATGACCTTTTTTAATAATGTCATTTAGTGATGATGTTCCCCCGACTAAAGGCCGAGGGACCGTCCCCACTACAGTAAAACCCGCCACAGTACCAAGGTGCACTTTACAAGTTAATTTACCTTGTTAGGTAAGGTATCAAGCAATAAATTAGTTTTTATATGCGTCATGCATACAGCTACACAAAGAAAAGTCTCAGTGCAGAGAATAAGTGTCAAAAAACAGGCAAGAGACTGCATATGTGGAACAGAAACCAGGTACGCGAAACGGTCTCCCTCAAGACCTGAAACCAGAACACGCGCAGACTGAACTGAAATCAGGAGCGTGCAGTGACGCCGAGGGAAAACAGACCCAGGTGCCGCTTTATCGGGTCCACCTGGCTAAAAGTAATGGAGTCTGACGCAGGAAAAACCTCCCCTGCGTGAGCGTTTTCCATTCACTTCTCAATTCGGCTGTTTCAGACAAGCGTCCATCTGGACTTGACTTGAGAGTTTTTTGTGGCGCTCTTTGGAGCTGAAAGGATTTTTGAAAGGAAGCGATTCAACTAATGGAGGAGTCGGCAGTAAGGAAATTTACCACCAGTTGTTCAGATATTTTTCTTAAATATTCAAGCATCTCTCTTTCTTTTTAGTTTTATATCATTACAAACTATCTTAGGGAACAGAATCTAGCTGGTCATAATTCAACTAACTGTGCATCCAACTTTTCTATAAGAAACAAAAACAAACCAAAAATCGTGCTATTGGTGTTTTGTGGCATTGTGCGAAATGACTCTGACACAACCTCACATGCATTTGCCCCCTCCCTCTTTTCTCTCTGCAGACAGGAAGAGGAACATCTTTCGGGAATCACACGATTAGTTTGCAGAATTGGTATATTTAGCGTTGGAGTACTGTACTGTTCAGTACTGTTCAGCTCGACCAAACGCGTGGACGTCCCCGTGTATGTGCAGTTCACGGGAGCTGTCGGTCAGTGTACTGACGAAGATACTCACGCCGTTGTTGTCCGTCCAGAGAGTGTGTCGCTCAGCGGAGGCGTGTCTGCATCGCGACGCGGAGGGCGACGGCGGGGACGTTTTGTTTTTTTTTAACTGCACTTTGATCGGAATTTCCGCGGAATGCCAACGCACCACGTCGCCCCGCTACCGGCTTCCTGGTTTGCGCGTCGACGGCCGAGGACGGAGTGACGTCTCATCCAATCGGGCGCGGGCCATTTGGGACGCGGACCAATAGCACGAAGACGAGGGAGCACGGAGGAAGGGGGGGCGGAGCGGTCAGATTAAAAACAGTGGAAGAGCACGTGAGCGGGCCGTTAGCCGGGATACCCACACACCCACCCAATTTTTATAACGCCTTTCTGCCTATATGAAGCGCATACGTTCGGTGAAAAGTACATTTACTCTGTTAGTATACCTAAGAACTTCCTATTTTACATTACCTTTACTAGACTTCACAGGCAAGTATTGCCATTTTTACTCATAGACGAATTGCGAGTTATACATTATAGATTAAATTACCCACTGTATATGAAGTAGTAAAACATGGGTAATATGCCCATTACGTCTAAAGCACCCCATATACATGTTAAGACCTTGCACGAATGTTACATGCTACGACGTGCATCCTTTGCATTTTCCCGAAACGGAACCATTTTATTATTTCAGGCGACAGAGACACGCGTTCGATTAATTAAAAAGTCATATTGCTCTGACATATTGGCCTGAAGTCATCCCCCCATCAGAGTAAAACAAACGGCACGGCTCCGTTGAAAACAGCAGCATTTCGCCGTGACAATTAAAGGAAGCAACAGCCGACCTCATCAAAGACGAGGCAATCTCACTCCAAGATGTTCATTTCTCTTTCACGTTTTGTTTTTTCTTTTTTTCTTTGTTTACGGTGTAGAATTTTACTCCCCCCTCCCCCTAATTGCATTCAGCCTCATTGCTGCCTGGGGCTTTGTGCAGATTATGGGTAGACTTGCCATCTCTTGTAACTTATTGAAGTTTAAAATGATTTTCTGGTCTCCCATGGGCATGCCATTTGCATGCAGCACAGCAGTAACTAATAGATGTAATCTTCTTATAATGTGCCTGCATTATGCTTTACTTTATATGAAACTGCCGCTGACAGTGAGCACTGCCCCACGATTAGAAGAACTGGAAGTATTTGAATGTCGTGTCAGTGATTATATTTTGTTCCCCTTTTTCCAGGAAACCGGAAATTATTCGCTGTATTCACATAAAAGGGACCTAAGTGCAAGACTGAAAGAAAAGAAAAGGACATAAAAGTCATAAAAGTGCTGGGCTGAGGTAAAATTGGCACTCTGGCAAACGCTGGCGAGATCCAAAACACAATCAGGATCAAAAAATAAGAAAGCTAAGGCCCGTGACACAAAGACAATCTTGCTGAACAGGGTCAGAAATGACAGCCGAATCAGAACGTGCGTGCACACACTACTGGACTGAATGAATGAAAGGACGAATGAGCGGGCCCAAACTCAACGCCGTGCCAGAAAATCCCCTTTTCCCACCAATCGAAACACATGCATCCGATTTTACAAACGCGCAAGCCAGTTAAGTTCAGAACTGTTAACAAACAGCCTCGACGACAAGTCGGGAGAATGTTGTCCTAATGCGGCCGCGGGAACCAGCGTGAGTGTGGTTAACGCGGAGCTCAAACGTTCTCCTGTTACACTAAGTGTGTGTGATTAATTTCTCCCGTTGAGTGAAACAAACCAACGTGCTGTGCCTGTCACGCTGATAGATATGAAAAGCATTAGCATCGGCGACTAATGCGAATGGGGGCGAAGCAGGATGGATACGCCTGAAGAACAGGCGTCGTGCGTGGACTGGGCGCGTCGCCGAGCTGTATAGATAACACTTACGGGGGAGATGAAAGAGTGTCCCTCGGGGGGGGGGCCTGTGAGGGTGAAGGGAAAAACATTTTGCCAACAACTGAGCGCCCGGTGTTAAATGAAATGGATTTTCAGCTGTAAGTGGTAAGTGACCGCGCTGCTAAAAGAGTTCAGCTTAAGCAGCTTCCCTAACATGATCATAGTTTCCCTTGCTCGTGTCTGTCTTTATGCGTTTCTATTTTTTTCTGACTCTCTCTGAAGCTCTTTTTTTTCTCTGTCTCTCTCTCTCAATCCCCCTCTCATCCTCTCAGGCAGTTAGACGGCCTTTAATTGCCAGACATTAAAAAGAATGCAAGAGAAGGAGCATCGCCCGGGGCCACCGGCAGGCTAAATGGCAGCTCTGCTGCGATGGCCCTCCTCCTGCATGCGGCAATGAAGACGTCTCTACATAATCGCGGGCAATTTGCAGTCATCATCGGGGAGACTGATTAATTTTCTGACCGAGTGTCACTCGTAAACGGCGAGATCGTCTTCCCGCGTTGCCACGTTTTACTTCGAGCATTGCGAAGCGAGGCGGTGCGGGTGAACTTGATGTAAATCCACCCGTGAAAGACGCTGTTGAATGAAGGTAATGTTTTTAAAAGAGGGGTTAAAGTTTACATATGCACTGTATGTCAGTCTGTGGGGAGTAGACAGAAAGCACCAATTGGACAGCATGTGAGGTTTGTGAGTTTGAGTGTTATAATAATAGGAAACAAGTGAGGACACGTTGCTGTCACGTTTTGACGATGCAACCCGTCTATTCAGATTAGTTCATTTCTGGCAGTGTCAAGATTATAGACATATTATAGACATACAAGACATAACTGAATTAAAAGTAGAAGACCGAAAATATCGCATTACAAATCCGTGGCAGTCTCTTCTGTCCCTGCGCTATGACACACTCGCTCACACGCGCACAGGCACGGAAACAAACTCGGCCTCTCCGAATTCCCTCACGTTCATTCTTTGAGACTGATATTGAGCGTTTCTTTTTCACTCCCTCATACCTCAGCCGTCTTACGGGTTTGGAGGAGAAGACACAATTCTCTCGCCTGTTTAATATTCTTATCTCGGTGTTTCCCGCCACGCCTGCAGTGCGCGGTGAGCTCTCTCCCCACCTTCCTATCTCCCGGCCCCAGAGTTCCCCTCTCGTTGACGTGGAAACTGTATCAGTGCAGATACAGGGAGAAATGAATTTTGGGGTTTACGAAAATGCAAGGCTTCATATGAGAAAAAAAAAGTTCCGCAGACCTAGACAGATAAGTTATCGTACAATGGATTTAGTCCCGTTTTGCTTCAGTCATTATCCTGTATCGGAGCGTAGCGGCTCTGATGGCTGGGAGTTATCCTCCAGCGTGTTGGGAGGGTTCGGATGTGTCGGGGCCATCACGGCAGACATCGCTCTTTGTGATCTGCCTCAGCTTGGTGGAAGGCCGAGAACGGTATCCAGTGCTCCAGGAAGAAAATAGAGTTGAGCCGCAAAAACAAAACAATCAACGTGCAGGTGATGGAATCTGCAGAAACAATGTGATGCGATCTTGACAGCGTGAAGCAGAATCACAAAGGGAAGTTTCTGGCATCTCGCGGAATCCGTGCCATGGGGAACTGAGGCTGTTTTGAGAGCAGGAGCAAGGTGTTCCTAATAAAATGCTCAGCGAGCACATGTCATCATCAAGTGCACATTTAACCCCCCTTACAGCGTCATCACTTTTTCATTCTGAAACATCAAAGAGTCAGTGGGAAATAGCGTTTTCCATCCAAGTTGTAGTTGTAGTTGACATTAGCTTCATTGGCCTGCTAGTTGAGGCTGAGTTGTAATTCCAGCTGGCGAATAGACAGTTTCCAGGGGTAAATCTGAAACTGTTACTGTCGTGAACCACATGTGTGCCATGTGAGAGCGGGAGGCTCGACAGGCAAGCTTCAGGCCGCCGGAGCTAAGGGTCGCTGGGGCGTAGCTAATTGCCAAATCCTGATCTCCTCATTTGGCAAAATTAGCACATCTAATGCCGCTTTGGCATTTGCACTCATCTTCATCCTTTTATTCTTCATTTCGAACGCCCCCCGGTTATTTCCGGAGAGTGTTTTGGCCAGTCTTCCAGGGCGTCACAGGCGCCGTGACGGATGCCGCCACCACCGGAGCTGCCTCGCTCCCTTGTCCAACGTTAAAATTAAATGACGGAGCCCGTCCTTTTTTGGAAACGCGCCGTGCTTCGGCTTTCCGCCCCAAAACTCCAGTCGGAGAGAGCGCCGCTTCATTCTCTCCACGGCACAGCGCTGGCTTGTGTCCCCAGCTGCGTCTGGATGCTGCCCACGCCGCGTTTTTTAGTGTTTATGCAGGTGCTGCAGCTGGATCGCCGCTCGACTCCCCCCGTGGACAATCTGCAGACAGGCCGGCCGGTGCCGGAGTATTTCTTTTCACTGTTTACTCTGGCGAAGTCGAGTCTGGGCCCTGCTGAGAGCTATTCTTGAGGTGCTTAATTTTTGTCACTTTGGCTCACGCGGTGATCCACACCAGGGCAGACACTTAAACACTCATTCTTTCTCTCTATTGGTCCTGAACGCAAACACGCACAATGACAGACTCAGTCAAATGCCCGTAATAAAACACGTCACATACACGCCGCAAACCGTCCGCATAATCCAACGCCTGCCTGACAAAAACAAAAAAAAAATTTGGTACACCCCGCCACCGCCTCGCTTAGTTGTCATGAGACAGCTGCAGAGTTCTGACATGTTAATTTCAGCCCCGAGTTGACCCCCCGGCTAATTATCCTTCAACTCTGTAAACACTAGTAGCACCAGTTAACACCAATTAATGGCCACTAATCATTGCCAGATGCTGCACCTTGAGTAATTTGCCCCCCTCTCTTCCTACGCTCGCGGCCTCGCACGTTCACGCGATTGACGAACGCTGCGATTTTCCTCGATGCCCCTCGCGCCGATGCACCCCGGACATCTCGCGCCGTCTCAGGCGATGGTTCAGAGCTGACGTTCTCCCTCACCCTGAAATCGGCGCGTGCGACGCATTGGCTATTTGATCTAATTACAGTGAGGGCATATGCTTCGGTTTAAAAAAAAAGGCAGACAAAAGAAACACACACACGAGCACGCATCCGACAGCCACCGGACAAAAACCGGCGCGTGCACACACACACACACAAAGGGAGCGACACAAAGAACAGTTAAGCAGAGGGAAAACACGTTTTTACCAGACCCGGAAACAAAATAATTTCTGGGCGCCAAATAACGAAGAGATTTATTCTCTCGCTCGTTCCTGTCTGCTCCGGCCTTTATTCTCGATTTGCTGCTTCATTGTTTGTATTGATTAGTCAAGTGCGTACTGCTTGCTGTCTCGCCTGCCAACTGTACTGTTGCCAGGGGAAAGCATAAACAAACCTCTGCCAGCGCCAGCCTCCTCCAGCAGCAGCTGCGCCGCATATGCTGCCAATCAATATAAACAAACATGGCCTCCCCGCGCCAGGGATGAGGATTGACAGGTATGATTCATCTCCGGCGCTGCTGGTGGGAGGTGCGAGCAATAATAAGCAGAGATAGATCTTTTTTCCCAGTGCGGACACGAGGGCCGGGGTTAGCAGGGGTAGGTCGAGATCATCACCCCCTCCTCTTCCCCGAGGTAACTGGCAGGGTTCCCCCACGCAAACCCCTCGCCGTTTCGCAGCGTGAATCCGCCAGGGCTGCAATTTGCGGCGTGGCGTACGCTGAGCGAGCGGGGCGAAGACGAATGGGGAGCTGGGCACGGATCGCTGGTGCCGCGCCAGTCGCGCAGAAAGCGGGGAAGATCGCGACGCCCGGGTGATTCATGACGCCCTGCCCTGCCGGCATGTGATATTCTCATCAGGCGAAAGATGTTTTGATGCATCTCACTCCACA
The DNA here is from genome assembly GCA_016785225.1 of Psettodes erumei. NCBI lineage: Eukaryota > Metazoa > Chordata > Actinopteri > Pleuronectiformes > Psettodidae > Psettodes > Psettodes erumei. The sequence goes on from JAFBJZ010000408.1 coordinate 3,660,293, forward strand.
AATAATGACGAAATCTCTATGCAAGCGCCATATTTTCTTTTCTTTTTTTTTGATCATTGTGCTGAGGTCCTCTGTGGCCCCAGTACACGACAGGAGTTCAGCGGCTTGTACATCACGTATGCCATTGTCTCAGGGGCACAGCTGAAGACAGGGGCGGCGGAGGACAATAGCTGCGCAGAGCGGGTATGACGTCCCCTTGATGAAGAGTAATGGCTCGAAACAATATTTCCCCGAGGGGTTGAATTGAAATCTGAACGCCACGGTATGGTTTCATCGCCCGCGCAATTTGGAGATGTCAGATCAGTTTTGGCGGGGGGTCAGCGTGCAGCGCACGTCCACGGGAGAAACGGGCGATATTTTCATCGGCAGCACCAAAAATCCTGCCGCATCTCAGGGTGAAGGGCAAATAAATAAAGTCTGTGGGAGCAAACACGAAATCTCACAGAGTTTTGTAAATTCAATAAATTCGATATTATTATATCCGATTACAAGTCTCACAAAGCTAAATTTCAAATCAGGACGAAAATCTAAATTCATAATTTCACAATCAAAAATGTGCCTTGAATGGACCAGATTCGATTCTAAGATAAAAGTGATGACTCTCAAGCGGTGGTTTAAAACACAATGTCTGCCTGAGCTAAGATCACTGGACTAATTAATAATAAAATGTCTTCAATCAGCGACGCTCACCCAGAGCTACTTAATAATCAGCGTTGATATTTAGATAAGGGTTGATTGGTGCATTTAAATCAGGCCCATTGTGCGGTGCAGTCATTAACAAGGCCCCTGTTGGAGGTCGCCGTCACGCAGGCTGTCAAAAGTCGTGACTGACGGTTTCCTATGGCAACCTGCTCGCCGTGCGCGCGCCAACATCGGCGCCGGTCGTGGTGGCCGGAGTTGGGAGAGGCCCAGCAGGACAAGAGGCTCGCGCTCGTTAGACGATGTTTCAAAACACAACTTAGCGGGGGCGAAGACGGAACAAAGGAAACCGTGTTAGTGAGAAAGGCGATTTCAAAACAGGCATCGCGTCGACAGTCGAGACCACGGTGGCACTCGTCTTTGCTCATTCTTCGACTAGAGCTGCACAGCTGGGGGGATAATTTATTTGTTTACTTTATTTACCAGTCAATTACATTTTAATGTGACTTTCCTAATGTCCGTATTCTGTCTTCAGATGTGGCCCATGTAATGAGCGTGATAAATAAAAGGCAGCTTAATTACAGCAGACCCTAATTGTCGGCACGCGAAGCCTCCATTACGGCCGCCGTGAATCTATACCATCATCGAGAGGGATAATTTGAAGTCTTGGTCTGATGGCGGGTGTTACGGCTTGATGCCCGCCTGCCGGGCCGCGGGCAACGGCGACGTGGACGATTTCGTTAAAGCTGGTAGAGGAAGCCAGAGGGTGAAGACAAAGGATGACGGAGACGGCCGTTTCTCCGCAGTGTGCGCTGCGGACCGCACCGCGCGGTCACCGTTCCGTCCCGCACACGGCCACTGGCGAGAGGTTGTTAACAGGGAATAGAATATTTTGGTCATTCCTTGCTGTTGCCGCGCTACATTTCAGCCCCGACGCGACGCCGTTCACTACTCCCCCCGTCAGCGCTCTCACGACTTGGGACTCAACAGCTAATTGAGATGACATTTTCAAATACACGCGTGCACAAGCTGCCCACACTGCTACTATGAAGTACGAGTGGTTACAGCCACACACACACACACACACCCTATATAGTCGAAAAATGACACAAAACCTTTATTAGAGGCCACGTCAACAGCAGCAGCAGCGCGTGCATCATTTTCCGACGTTTTACTCTTCGTTCGAAGCATGACCGCTCCTCGCGCTTTTTACTTTTTGGGAACTTCTGTTCACCTTTGACACGATCTCTGTTTCGTGCTGAAATAAATAAAACCCAAACGATACAGGAGCTCAGAGAAAAGGGCTGGGGGAGTGAGGAAACAGGAGGGAAAAAGCCAGACAGAAGATCGATTTCTTTTCCAAAAGAGCTGCCCCGTTCACACAGTGAGTTTGTTTGTTGAGTTTCAGGTTCACATCCGTTTGCGATGTATTGTATCCTCCTTTGTGCGAACGCGGATCAAGGTTGTAAGCTGATTAGAGATCCATTAACGAGAACATGAGCGTGTGCTCATTAGTGAAACAGGTCGAAGGGGCGTTGTGCTGGTGAGATACCAGGCGCGGGGCCTGGAAAGCAAAGCATTGCCGATGTCTTTACGGAACGTTGGGGCTCTGGGGCTCTGGGGCTAACACCTCCCAACCCCTAGCACAATTTAGAAGATTTTGTAACATGTTCAGTTTGTTTGATTTGAGATCAGCAACCACAATCATTACGAGCTCTTGACCGAAAACCAAAGATAGAAATATTGATTTGGTTTTAACGAAAAACTTTTGCATTTTGTCACTTTTACATACCGATGATGTATTGCTTCATCCCATACGTGCGCGTGACCGTGACAGCATCCGTTCAATGGACTTTGATAATGGCGGAGTGAGCGCGACCGAGGGGGGGGGCTGAAACGAAACCCGCGCTGTGTCACATGTGACGTGCGAGTCCAGGGGAGGAATTCAGAGCTGCGTTTTTTTCCTGCTGTCTGAGCAGCATCCTCGTTGGATGCAGGGCAGACGGCGGGAACGCGGCCTCCTCGTGCATTAGCGGGGGGCAAACGCCGGGAATCCTGTGCGAGGTCCAGGTCGAGAATGTTCATCTGGACATTTCACTTAAAATGATGGTAAAAGCAGAATGAACAGAACACGCCGGGGCATACACACACACACACACACACAAACACATCGAAATTAACCATTCGTTCCATTTGTCAGCAATGGCAAGACCCAGAGATGGTCTTCCCATCTGGGCTGCAACCTGATGTCTTTGTCTGTCTCCCTTGGACTCGCCCAGGCAATGACTCCCCGAAACTCAGTTCATGCCCTGGAAAACTGACCAGGGAACAGTTTTCGTGCTCACCGGCAGGGCGGGTTGAGTACTGACACACATGCACTCACAGCTTTTAACACACATTATCGTGCGCCTTACATGCTACATTAGTCTTACTGATGGTATTACTTGAAATAGGTTCCTTATTAATTAGATTCCGCTCCAGTATGACAGGTGATGTTCACAGTATCTTATATCGAGTGTATCACACAGCAGGAAATTATATTTTTCTGAGCTGCGTACGAGTTTTATGTAACGTCTCTCTGCTGAAACATCTTTGTCCTCTTAATTGTCAAAGCTGCTAAAGGATTTATATATATATATATATATATATATAAATGTCAGTGATTAGGCGGAGATCAGGAGCATCTGTATCCGTGACTCCGTCACAGCTTTTCTTTGCAAAACACACCAAGCCTGTACGCGCATAATTAGGTGATAATAACCGTATTGGCTTTTTATCTCAGTGATCTGAAATGGCAAATCATTTTTTTGTTCATTTGTGACATAATTTCTTTTTTGTTGGGAAAAAACAAACAAAAACAAAAAAAACCGCACTTGTTTTCAAATAATTTTAATAGAAACGGCCTGGGGTCAGATCTCTTAGTTGTTGTTGTTTCTTTTCTCCCCCCCCCCAGTCGGCAGGAAGCATTGGGAAAACATTTTCATTTCTTATTGACTGAGGGCGCTGAATAATGATTTGATTAAAGCGCAAACATGTACACACACATGCGCGCACGCACACACACTTTGTCCTCAAAACCTGGGACACGTTGCACATGAAAGGTGCTCAACATCAGAGGGAGTCAAATTGGCCTTGGCTGGGGGGATTGGGCCAATCAACCTCCAACCGTATAATTAGTAATTAGATTGGGATTAGAGTCAACTCTGAGTGGAGGAGCGTGGCCAATTCAAATCAGCATATGAAATGTGATTAAATTAATAAGAGAAAAATTGAAATATTAATGTCCCTTTTTCCCCCCCACTGGCTCTCAGTTTGATTTGTTTGAACTTTGGTTAATTATGGACTCACTCCACTGGAATAAAAGAGTTCTGTTGGCTATTTTTAATAATGTTTATTTCATTGTGCATTGCAGCGGACAAAATGCCACAAAAAAAATAATATTAATACGACAAACAAGGGAGTGCATAATGAAATAATAAAAGGCGTCCTTTAATTGACTATATTCAAGCAAGACATGCTCAGGTTTTGTAAATCAGATTTATGCATGCTCATAAAAGTCTTCAATGACATTTTTATAAATGGGCAAATGCATTTCTTTCATTTCGGTGTCTTTCCCACCTGGATCTTGGACCTGCTGTTTATTTAACCGCAAATTTGCTCAAAAGTCCCTCCAAAACAAAGATGCCGATCTCAAGAGCGTGTCAAATGAAACAGACAAAGAACAAGAAGAAACGTATGACACCAGACCGAGCTGTCAACAATCCTGTATCCCGCACAAAATAATCCCTCGCCAGCCAATCGTGTGGAGGAGGCCGACAGGTAAAGCTGCTTCTTCCAAGCCTGGGTTTCCCTGCTTCCTTGGAAACCTCTAAATTTCTTCTCGAAACTACACATTTCAGTTCTCCAGGAGCTGCTACGGAGCCGCTTGGAGCGGATTTCTTGGACCCATGGCTGCGGGGAAACGGATGGTCGGTGTTTGCCGCCCAAATAGAAACGTTGACGCCGCTCATTTTGATGAAAGCCGAGGCCGCGGATCCGTTACAATCCGTCCCTTTTCATTTGTTCAGCAACCGCTGAGTCGTAAAGGAGTGACCATTTGTGTCAAAAGTTTCCTGCATGATTAGTGCTTAGACATTAAAAGGATTAATTCCTCACAATATGCCTGTCACAGTGAGCTGGACTCTTTTTAAAATGGATTTAATAAGTGTAGTGATTAAAGGGGTTCTTGAGTGAAGGTGACAACCATTCATTTAGAAAGTGCAGGTACTTCTCCTTACCTATTGAGACCTAATTTATGATTTGTCCAAATTCCATTACTTAAGCTCACACCGTTCCATTTTATTCCTGCAAAGAAAAGCGCAAATGCACGGTACATCGGCGACTGTTCCTCTGCTGAAGATGCGTCTACACTTTTTCGTGCATTATAACATTTCAATAATTCATCACATGACTTACTGTATTTGCATGTAAACCTGTCTCTGCGACGCATGAAAAATGCAGCTCCGACAAGCCACGTATGAAGGAGAGGCGTTAAATATTGAGGAGAGTGCAAAGCCGTGTTGTTACACGTGCTATTGTGTTGTGCCGCGTTGTGGACGCGCGAGCTGCATTTCGGCGACTGGGAATAGTTGATATTTACCACCGCCAGGTGTGTTTTCCAGCAAACAACGGCCCGGGATTAATTCCTGAGACGGGGCGATTGGCATATCAGATGATATGGGGGTGTATGTGTGCGTGTGCGTGTGTGTGTGTGTGTGTGTGTGGGGGGGGGGGGTTGCATGCATGTGCAAATAAGTGTCCGTCATGTTTGAGTCCCCGGAGCCACCTCGCTAACTTCCGGTTCAGCTAATATTAAATTATGTTGTGTATTCGCCGGAACAATTGCGGAGGTTCTCAAATGCAAATGCTATTCGTCTTTCAAAAACACGGGGCAACTTTTACAACATCTGTAATTTTGGTGAGGACGTAATCGCTTTTTACTGTTCCACCGCCTAAAAGACCGAAATACCGACTCTGATCGCTCACTGCACACAGGTTTACAGCAGCCGGGCCAGTTCCTCATTTCATTTTTATTCTGTTTTTTGATCACCGGTCAGCTACTCACTACCACCAAAAAAAACAATAAAACAAAACAAAAAAGTGATTGTTGTGAAATTTAACCGTTTCTGATGCTTTGATCGCGCCGCCGCCCGATGTGTGTCATTTTCACTTAAATAGCTAAGCGCCGATTGCACGCCGTATTCATTGGAAGGGAGCGATTCTTGGCAGAGGCGTCCATTATGTTTTATTAATGAAGATGCTTGTACAACAGAGGGAGGGGTAGAAAAACTCACACACATACACACACACGCCGCTTGCGGGACGCGATCACTCGGTGCATTAAAATGTATGATACAAGGGAGTTAGTGAGACGGTTATCTGCGAGGAGAAAAAAAAAAAGAAAAAAGATGAATAAATATTGAAACATCTTTATGAAATATTAACGCCAACACAAACAATGAAAGTAACTAAGGGATTTAGGAGTGGCCAAAAAGCCTGCAGGGGATAAATATTCAAAGGCAGCAAAGCTGTAGACCAGCTTTTTGACGTTTTTCCACTAAAGGGGAATAGAGGCGATTCTGAAGCATTTCAAATGAACTGCTGTGCAGCACGAGAGAATAAATATTTCTTTGAGATCACAGGTTTCCCCCCTCAGAGGGTCCCTTGTTTTAAATGCATCACCGGGAGACAGAGGGCTGGGGAAAAAATATAAATAAAAGAGCCGCCTATTAAATACGATGACTCCTGAGATGTTTGATTTTCGGTGGGCGTATCTTTTGATGCAATATTTACCTAAGAGAGCGCTTGTGAGAGAATCGGACCCTCCCCCTCACCCCACCCGCCGATCGACAGGTTTGTCATGTCGCGCCGTTATCGCGTTTGCCGTCGAACCTTTGATTTGCCTGTCATCCCGTCGCTCGCTGTCGTGGCTTCCCACCTGGAGCTTTTCGCATTTCGTGATGATCTTTCCGGCGCGCTTCATTTCCGACAGGTTTCGCGCAGGCCGAGTTTGAGGGATGTCAGTGTTCATTCGCATATCGGCCGATACAGAAAAATATACATCGCATACCCAGATGCACCCAGGGGTCGGGAAAGGGGCAAGGCGAGCAGAACCTCCGCAGACGCTGTCCCGCTGCGGGAGCAGGAGAACGAGAGCGTTCCGCACACGCTGCGACCGCGCAGTGCACGCCAGATGTGCGTATGAGTCAGTATACGTTTCAGCCAGCAGAAAACAGGAAGTGCGAGGTGTGGAGGCGTGGAGTACTGAAATAACCATGAAGTGGGCACTGAAAGTTACTTTGTATAAATACTTTATGACACACAGTAGGTGGTTATGTGCGTGTACAGGCACGTTTATGCAAAGCCAGCCTGTATATATATATATATATATATATATATATATATATATGTTACACAATGTCAACGTCGACTAGTACTAAATATAATTTCTAGGCAAATGGATATTTAAGCATTACAGAGTTATTGCGCGGGGCTCCTTGCCGATATTGCGTGACTGCCTGAGTGCTGGTGTCGGCGCGCCGAGAGGAGCACGTCCCCGAGGGGCAGCGCGGACGACTGGCGTGGTTTTTTTCCCCAGCCTCAGCTGCTGCCTCCTGTCCGCCAGGAAGTTGGCGATCGACTGACAATGCGGCAACGGGCCGGAGCAAAAAAGATTAAGAGCTGACGTGAACGGCTGAACCTTTTAGGACAATCATTCCGCTGCCCGCCACGCAGATATGAAAAGACGGCGACGGGATCCCTGCCGCGTGTCTCCGAGGTGTTCAACGTCGCACGCACGGGGTGGGGGACAAGCGTCCCTCCGCACTTGCAGGTGGAGGAAGATCATGGCGAGATCTCCGCCACGCAGTTTGAGAACAGAGCGCCCCGTCACCGCCGCAAACAATTAAAATAAAATTGTCAGGGAGGCCTGATGTGATGATAAACGACAGCCGTTTTGCTCTGCACCTTTGGGTTCGGAGCGTAATTGAAGTTCTGATGGCATCCATCATTTTAATTGGATCAAGCGGAAGGTAAATAAGACCACGCTGTCTTATTAAGGAAGCGAAACGCCGGTTCGGCGGAAGAAAAGAAATGTCTTCCCTCCTAAAGTGGACTTACGAAAAAACGCGCGTGCATCGAGAATAATCATGCGGTTCGCCAGTATTGGGTGCTCCGCAAAACAACACGTGTTCCACCGCTCGATGAGTCAAGACAAAAGAATGACAACGGCGCATCACCCAGGTCGCGCCTCCTCCTTTCCTCCTCCTTCCTGCTGCCACCGTAGGACATCAGGAGCTCTACCAATCCATCCAACCCACCTCCACCCCTGTGCCGTTTAAGCACCAGGTCCTCAGGTGGGAGCCTGAGGGATGGGAAGTGTGTGTGTGTGTGTGTGTGTGTGTGTGCGTCTCATGCAAAGGAGTCCACAGCTGCATGGCGCGTCTGCTTCCCCTGCCTGAAGACATGCTGCCATTCAATGCCTCATTACCGTGGAGGCGAGGAACAGAGGATGGGTGGAGGTGGGCTGCACAGACTGCAATCAGCTCCCTGTTGCTGTTTTTTGTATGTGTGTGTGTGTGTGTGTGTGTGTGTTTGGGGGTTTTTTGCACGCACTTCATATTACATTTTCGATTCTGCATGCTCCGTAGCCTGGAGCAACGAAAGTTTTCAAAAGCTGTTAAGCAAACTAAAAAAAGAAAAAAAATCTTTTTTTACAAGGCTAGTGTGAATCATGAACTCGAGGCAACAGCTGAGTGATTTCCTATTGATTTTACGCTAACGTCATGATGCTCTCAGCATCTACGATATGTCTGTATAGTACTGTGTCATGATACGCATGGGTAATCATTGCCACTTGCCACATATACATGTAATTTATGATTTATCACCACTCCTTTGAGACTGAGCTGGATCTGAAAGTCCGGGCCCCGGGTTCACCGGCAAGCCTCGCGGCGAATGTCGATTTTTTTTTTTGCAACCTTCAGCGGCAGCCTGGAGGTAGACCGTCACCGCAGCAACAGAGCAACTGCAGAGCAACTCTTCTGCCGTCGATACCGGACGCGCTGGCATTTAGGCGGGTCATTTCAGATATCGCCGCTCGTGCATGCATGCGCGTGCGTGCGCGTGCTGATGAGCGGGAAACGGAATGCGTGAGGAGAAAAAAAAAATGAAATGTGGGAATCAAACCTCGATCGTGAGCTGTCAGAACAGAGGATGCGAGGTGATTTTTTTGTTTGTCATATTGGCAGGATATCGCCTAATCGCTCGGTTTCAAAGCAAATAATGTAACGAGATGGATTTTTCTGTCAGCGTCTCCTGTGTTTCAGTGCTATTTAAAGTTTAGCCATAAATTAAGCGGGAATGTATTATTCATGATGCCACTTCTTCACTCTCCTGGGGCGTCTCTCTCTCTCTCTCTCTCTCTCTCTCTCTCTCTCTCTCGCTCACTCGCTCTGCTTGGAAACTGTCTACATTATCTCACTAATGGTCTGAGTCAATGAAGCCCCTTTCACACTGGAGAAAAAAACAAAACAAAACCCATAAACACATATGCCCACACACACATAACATATGGCTTTTGGTTTTCAGCGGAAAAATGTGCAAGCGACATTCAGCAATCTTCACCAAGCTTCAACCCTCTCCCAGCGCACAAATTCCGCCCTTCCCCATTCAAGCGAAGCCTGGACGTCATTTGGCCGGCGTTTAGAAGATGCAATGCTTTCTAAACCTGCGCTCCGGCACTGTTCGGAATGTCTGAACCTGACAGAAAAAACAAGAAGTTGACGCACTCATGTGCTCGTGAAAAGATCAGAAGTCACTCTTCCGCACAGACGCGTCAAAGGCCACAGGATTGTACGGGTTGTTAGCAGGTTAGCAGCAACTGAAGCATCTCCTCAGAACACAGCCAGATATGAAGAAGCTGGACATCCACTGGGCTCTGATTGCTGACGTGATTTGATTTCGGCACCCGACATCTCTTGACTTTTTTTTTCCCCCCTCAAAAATGCTGGTTACGGCCACCTGCAGTAAAGCAGCGCCTTGCACTACAGACGGTAGCCCGACAAAAGGAATCGCGCATCACATTCACACGATGCGGCGCCCGCAAACTAAAGCAAGCCGCAGAACCATTTTTGCCGCCGGATCCCCCGTTTTTTGTTGGGTTTTTTGTGCAGCCGAGTCCAGGCCAGGTGCGAGCCATAAACACAGAAATGAAAGACGGCGAGGTACGGAAGAAAGGCGCGCCGTAGAAAGAAAACAACAACCATTTTTTCCTCCGCGCGCGTCGGAGGCAGTAAATGTGGCCCTGCCGATGCAGCCCGGCGTTCCTCGCAGTGGGGGGAAGGGGGCGGATAGTGGACAGAGCCGGGCAACCTCGGCGGCTGAAAGGGAGGGGGTGGGGGGGTGGGGGGTGAGAGTGTTGACAGCAATTTCGCCGCGGGGTGGGAGCACACACGCGGCGCGCCCCCGGGTGCCCCGGCCCATACACAGTGTCTGATTGCAGTAAATTGTGGTGCTGTTTTTAGTACACAAACAAACCTGACTGTGTGTTTGCCTGCTCCGTTCACCGAGCGGGTTTGCTGAGGACAGAGGAGAGGCAGGGGGGAGTCTGTTATTATATATATATTTATGTCAGGTATGCCACATATAATCCCCTTCTTTTTTTTTTTTCGTGTTTTGTCTTTTTGACGGGTGAGTAAAACCGCGTCAGTGGCGTGCGATATGACACTGCAGATGTGGTGGACGCTCGGTTGACACATTTAATTAATCTAAACTAAAGTAAGAGAAATATTTGGAAAATGCATTATGCGTAAATAATGTAGCATAATTGCCGTACTGCAGTATATTCGAAAAAAACGTGGGAAATGTAATTCCGCGGCTCCGGTTCGTTTCGGGAACGATCAGTAATGAAACAGAACGCAACCCTCTCCTAACTCGTGCGTTACGATCGCACTTTTTTTTTTTTTTTTTTTTAATCAGCCCGGCTTTTTTTTTTTTTTTTTTTTTTAACCAAAGCTGCGTTCGAAACGTTTAAAAAGTTATTACGCCCGATGCGGCGTATGAGGAAAAACGATGACGCATGGCCCCTGTAATGGGCCGCGACGTTTCATCCGCGATTCCCCCGCTCGGCCTAACGGCGCACTTACTTTCTGGAGAGAGGAACGCACCCCACCCCCCCACCCCGATCTCATCCATCTCGCTTATGCAAATGAGGCGTCTTAATTCGGTTAGGGGCAGAGTCATGCGGGAGACAGGAGGGAGTACAATCTTGTTTACCTTAATGGGAAATGTTTTCAGCCCGGTTAACCAACGCGGAGGCTCGTTTAGCCGCGCTAGCGGCAGGAGCGGGGAGGCTAATGGAACACGAATTTGACCGCGGCACAAGAAAATGTTTGAAACAGTCGAGCACTTGCCGGCTGCTTACCGAAATACTGGATTAGCCATCACTGCGGACACACACACATATTTAACTGCGCAATCAACAATGACAGGGTTATCACACAGTCGCTGTCCCTGCAACTCATCTTTGTGGGGGGTTTTTTACGCGGAGGCGCAAGCAATTCCTCCACGCAAAGCGACGATAACAATCCGAATCCGGCGGCGAGGACAAAAGGCTGAGGGCATAATAATTACAGCTGCCACTGACCCTTCCAAGATAGCCCTCGCATGGCGAGGGGGCGCCGGAGGATAAATGCAGCGAAAGTATTTTTTTTCCCACCGTGAACGTCCACTCGCCGTGTGCGCCACGCTCCTTTTCTCATGCCTTCCCCTCCACTGCGTGCTTTCGGCCAAAAAAACCCCTAAGGTGAACGATTTGTCTCTCTGACCCTCGACGTCCTGTCCGAAGTCATAAAAAGACGAGCAATCTCATGACCTCAGCACGCTTACGCGCATAAAAACTCTAACGCTGAGATCGTCAGAGATCGTGAGCAAACAAAACGTGCCTATCACAAGAAATCTAAATAATTCCATTGCACATACTTAATGTCCTCCTTGTATTTTTACTGCAGTAAACAGTACAGTACGGTATCTGTATTTACAACGAGTCAAATCTTAAATTTTAGTGAAGTTTGAAACCGTAACAAACTTCCAATTCAACACAGAAAGTCCGAAACTCCGAAAATGAAAGTACGTCAAATGCCGACGGGCAATTATTGTCCTGCCAGTGCCTCTGCATGTGCAACCCTAACCTTTAACACCACCGCCACCCACCATCTCTCTCTCTCTCTCTCTCTCTCTGCATTTTCCACCCTGAGAGTGGAGTCACTCCAGCACCAGCACGCTCCGCTGGACCCCGTGAAAGAATGCCAGGTAAGTGTGAAAGGCAGCCCGGAGGGGACGGCCATGTGGACGCCCGGGTTATCGCCACCTCGCAGCGATGCCAGCTACAGCGCATCATTACCTACGCACTTTGACGGGTGCGACATTCGCACCGCCGCTCCTTCGTGATCAGTCACCCGCTCAGGGCACGGCAGGCAGTTGTGGTCGAGGCGGGGGGGGGTGTCACCTTGTCTGATCGCAGTCTCTCTCGCAATCGTGCTGCGTTTATCTCACCTGCATGAATCGAGCGGCTCGACTATGCCGGCGCCCCGCTGCTCTTCAATAATAACTTCAATTTTGATCAACGTCGTATAGGGGGAGTCTCCCGGATAATTCGTTGTCGCGCCATGACTCGTGCCGTGCCGGCCTGACTTCCGCAAGCAGTTTGAGCCTCGGCGGCAGTTGCCATGGCAGAGGGCTCGGCCAGTCTTCGTCATCCGTATGCCTTGAAGTGATTCAAAACAGATCCCGGATTCTAAAAGTACATTTCATTGAGAAGATGAATGTATTAATAAAATAGTTTTGGGACAAGCTTCTTCTTTCTCCTGTTTTCGGCATTGGTGCTAAGCTAGGCTAAAGAGCTTCACCCCATTGACTGTCAGTTAAATACTGAAAGTGGTATTGCTACAAACGACCACCAGAGGAAGTACACATTTGCCTTGAAATTGTTAGAGCAGGTACACGACCTTCTGCTGTCTGACGTGGTGAGGGGATGCAGTATAACGATGCGGTCTGAGACACACACGCATGCACACGCCGTTCCACCCCGCCGAACTACCCAGCGAGTCTTATTCCGTCGTCGTGCCGTGTGTCGTCTCGGGGGCCAGAGGGCAAAACCGAAACTGTCCCTATTTGAGATGTAAAGAAAAATACTTGAGGCGTTTGCTCAGCCGAACGAGCGGCAGCGCGGCACCGAGGTGTCATCGAGTTACGTTCCCTAAAACCTCAGGTTCCACCCGTGCATTCGTGATCTGCTGCACAATTTCACAATGAACAAAGCATGCCGCTTCGGTTTCTGATCCCGAGCTGGGATCCCTTCCTTGATCTGTCACTTTTTTTTTGTGGAAAAGAGCATGCAAGTTTCACGCTAATAACTGAACGGGTTGTCTTTCTCCGTAAAAAGGGAATAAAGAACCACGAAGACATCACCGACTGCCGGGATCCCGTTAGTCGGTGTTGCATTAACTGGCGCTGGTTGGTTCTGGATGCGCCGCACGTCGCTGTGTCATCTCACGCCCACGCAGCTCGTCGTAGCCTCACAGTGTCGCCGCGCGAGCGCCAGAGCCATCTGTCGGGGTAAACGCGTTGTCAGAAACGGTGAGAGTGAGACGGCAGCGAAGAGACGCCATCGCCCTCGGGCACTTCCTCTGTCATCGCTCGCTGGGATCCCGCTGCGCGGGCCATGAACATTAGCTTCCCAAAGCACTCTGGGTAATCACTCGCCGCCTAGGCGCTAGCCAAAACAAAGATTGCAGGGGATTTTCCGACTGCGCGCGGGAGTTGGGAATTGACAGGGAGCGAACACTTCATTCAAGGATGTTTTATACAAACAGCGAGTGTTGCAAATCAGGGAGACGTGAAATAGAAAAAGTGACTTCATTTGCAGCCGGATCAGCGTGGCGGATCTTTTGTTGATGTTCAGGCTAATGAGCGCCTGTCATGAAACCGTGCTAATTTTTGAGCCTTTCTGTCCCCCAGGGCGGCATTTGGCGTCAAACGACAATCCGTGGCACAACGCTAAGGTGGATATATGGATGCTCTAATGCACTTGAACACTTTTTTTTTCTGGGGCTCATCTCCCGCATTTTCGGCCATAACGACCTGCAGTGCCGAAAAACATCTGCCGCGAAAACAAAAAGAGACAGGCTGATGTACGAGGAAGCGGACAGGCATCTGTTGAGGACGTAAACAGGTAGAGGCAGGTAGGGAAGGACAGGCAAAGCAGACGGGCGAGCAAACAGTCCGACGCGTCGAGCTCGCGCACGGCATCGCAGGCCAATTTATCCCCCCCCCAAACTCCATCTGGACGTGAGACAAACAGAGCCGTCCTGCTGGCCTAGCGAGGTGGCTGTAATTTTGTTTGCCCGCGTGGCTGTAATATTCAGCTTCTCTCCAGGTTAAAACACAATTACTTCCTAGCAAACACGACCGGGACCGGGAACGGCCGCGGCGCCCTGCCCTGCCATCTGTTGCTTGCTTGCGGCAGGATGTGAGCGCGACTCGGCGCCCCCGTCCGACGCACGCGCGTATGCCGGGAAAACCTCGGCAAAGAACCCGGAGCACGCTCCGTGTGCGCTCCGCGTGCGCAAGGCCGAGAAAGAGATGTACGCAAGCAAACACGCGGATGCAAAGTGGAGCCCCGAACGGCGATCTTGTATCTGAGGTCTGCAAATCTGGTAGAAAAAAAAAGGGGAGCCGCCGAGAGCGGCTCTCCGCTGCACGACTCAATACATATGGAATGTGTTTTTTGAACGAGCTCAGCTGGATGCCCAATCACCTCAAAGTGCCTTCGCCTTGATTCTGCAAAACTGTCAACTTCAGCCAGGGGAAGTGTGGTAACTTTTTTCAGGAACGATTTTCCATATCCGTGAGAAAACGCCTCCTTCTTCTGATGCCGGGCCTACCGCTGTTTTGAATTCATGCACTGCAAAAGAGTCCTGCAATATCTTTTTATTTTTTACCCCCCTAAAATGTTATTATTATTGTACCGGCCCTTTTAAAAAAACCAAAAATGCTGCATTGTTGAAATTCCTTTAAATGAAGAGAGAGGAGGACTGTACACATAATCTGTTCATTAGGTTTACAGCGCTGCCTCCGTGCCAAAAATGAAGCGCGAGGCACCGCAGGGATACCGTCAGGTTTTGTCTTACATCTGGCACAGGAAGAGAGAGAGAGTCGCTCGTAGCGCCCGCACTTCCAGCCCCTTTGTGCGCGTGCAGACCGTGGCGAGAAGCGGCCCCTCTCTCATCCCCAAATTACACCTTCTACTGGTGCAGCCCACGAAGAAATTAAATAAATACAATATGCAAAAGCATGCCTAAGCTAATTAGCAGCAGGACGCCTCACAGTGAATGAGGAATACAATTAATCAGTGTGCGTGCGTGCGTGCGCGCGTGTGTGCGACCGGGCTGGGGGGGTTGGGTGGGGTGGGGGGGGTTCTGCCGATGAACACGTATGCCCGCTTTTTACTGACGCTCCCTTTGTTATGCCCCTGCTAATCTCCAGCCTTGTGTTTTCGTTCGACAACATTGTTCTGTGAAATCAGTTATTTGCATGCTTACAGTTTTGCGCACGCCGCGTGGCTTCGCTTTAAACGCCACTCTCAATATAGATAATGCATTAGCAAAAGTCTCTTGCTTTTTTTTATGTGTGTGTGTTTTTTTTTGTTTGTTTGTTTTAAATCGCATTTACACCCCCCCCGTTTGCGTCGATAGGAGTTCATCCACACTTGGACCCCTTCCAGATGCAAATCACAACGTAATGATGCGGGCCTATTAATAGACTGGATACAGTCTTGTCTGCTGCAATTTATTAAACACGATTAAACATCCTGGCAGCGGCTCCGGCCCCGACCGGCCAAGCCTGTGAGCGCACGCCGCAACTTCTGATCGTCAGAATCCATTAAACCGTCGGCTTGATTGCGTTTTTTTGTTTTTTTTTTTGTCATTGCACTTTGGTGAAAAGTCTTCGTTGATCTACAGGGAATCTCGGAAAAGCTAAGCCCCCACCATTACCATGTCATCAGCCGCTTGAGGCAGCAGCATCTTTCCTCATTATGTGGTGTCATTTCACAGACTTGCTCCTATGTTTCTAAAGCATATTTCGGATCACGAAATCATTAAGGATAATTCTTCTTATTACGCTGAGGTTTAATACGTCAGACAAAAAAATCTTCATATCGAAAATCACATCACTGCTCATTTTGAACGGTGGACAGTGAAAGATCCTCCTGATTTGGAAGGACGGCGACGCCAGAGCCGCCGCTGTCCGATGCTGCGCGAAACACGAGCGCGTCAAAGCGCCGCCCCTCGTAACAAAGGGGGCCTTGTGGCTAGGCCACCGACGGCCCCGACGCGCATCCCCCCCCCAACACCACCACCCCAGTCGGCCGCCGGCGCATCAGAGCGGGAGACAGACGACAGAGGAGAGGCCGGACCTCATCTCACCTCCGAAAGAGCTTCACGACCCCGCTGCTCCCGGCTGCATTCATGCCGCCTGACACCAAGTTCAAAGTAATTTCTCCTCTGCGCGTGTGTGAGAGAGAGACAGGGAGCGTAAATTAGGGGGTTTGAGGGTGAGGGAGGAGGGTGTGTGTGTGTGTGTGCGTACACTGGGGGTTGCGTAGTGTGCAGACAAGCGTGCGCTTTGAAAACCTCGCGTTTTCGAATGTGTCTACGCCGCACGCGCCTTTCGCGCGAGCGTGTGTGTTATCGCAGCCCCTGTTTGGCTGAGCTGAACATCTGCCACGACAGCCTGGCCTCTGCTCGACGTGTGTGTCGACGTGAAAGAAAACAAAAATAGTCCCTTTTCTGGCAGCTTTGTTTTTCGCTCATGCGACGTAGAGCGCACACGCACGCAGCGTGAGTGTCACGACTCGCCGCGTCTTTATGTTTAGTGTCAAGGATGTTTTCTTTTTTTAGTTTATTTTCCTGTCGTTGGCCGAGAGTCATTGTCACATGAATATGCCTCAGATATTTATTTATATTATTGTATAATTTTTTTATTTTTTTGGGGGGGCACCACGACAAGTGCGTCTTCTAAAAGGAACTATAAATAGAGTCATTTACATAGCACGATAACAAAAATAGCCCCCCCCACCCCCCAAGTAAATGCTGTGGTTTTGAAGAGGAGACAGAGAGACGAGTGAGAGGAGAGGAGAGAGAGAGAGAGAGAGAGAAAGAGGACGAACAGATGTAGGTTGATGCACCTCAGAGGAGTCGTCTTAACCCCATTCTCTCCCCTCCATTTATTTCGGCACAAAGGCATTTTCTTCTGTCTACAAGACCCATTTAACACATGAGTGGCAGCAAACTCACAGGGGGAGGGGGGGCGGGCAACACCAGCTGACCTCCGTTCTAATAGTTCTGCCTGCTGTCCCTCCGATACGTGCGGCTCTTGCTGCACTTCACCTGCGACTCGAACATCGTCGATAATGCGATTCGATCGCCCAATCGCAAGGCGTCAATTTGATTGCCGAGGGGGGATTTTGTACAGACGTGCTTTTTTCTCCAAAGCGGATGGGTTTCACAATGCAGACGGAAGCGAAGAGGCAGGCGGGCGCCCGAGAACCCGCTCTGAAAAGGGGCTTCCAGGGAACGGGGGGGGTCAAATGATACGTGTCAGCGTTTCGGCGAAAGGAGCAGAAACTGAAGACACGCCGTCAGGCTGGAGCCCGACGAGGCTGAACCGGACGGAATGAGACGCTTTTTTTTTTTTGACAGCGAAGTCGCTCTCTTCCTCTGAAACTGGCATCTGAATTGGTGAAAACTGAGGCTGACGCTCTTTGTCGCAGCCGCATGTACGGAGTTGTGTAACGCGTCACTGATGTGTCGCTGCGGACCGGTGCAGGTGTATAAATTCCTGAAGTTCCCTGAAAACGCTTCCAGTTATTTTTGCTGTTTTGCTGAGGCGATGGCACTGCTCGGGCCCGAGGCAGCTTCGTACCGGTCAGATTCATTTCAGGTGCGTTTGGCGCCCTGATGCGGCGACACACCGACTTCAGCCGGAGAGGCAGGGGACAAGCTGCGGCGCGCGACTTCCCCTGGCGTCCTTTCATAGCCCGCATTGAGCCTCCAGACCTTCCACGTCACCACTGCGAGGCTGAGGCTTAAATTCATCACTGCGCGCCGCATGCCGGCGAAACACGCCAGCGGAGGAAATAAATAAGACGCGAGCGAGTTCCTCCCAAAAAAGAGCCACGGCGCGAGGAAGCGAGCGGAGTAATTGACAAAACGTCCCCTTAATGGGCTTTTCATCGTGGCCGACTGAAACGGCGGGTTGAATTTCTGCTGCCGCGTCAATTAGTGAAAAACTTTTCTTTCTCTCGCCCCTCTTTTCAGCTCCGAAAAAAAAGACTATGAAATTGCTACCGCCTGGCGGAAAAGAAAAGCCTTTTATTACGCTTGCCTTTCAAACAGGCTTTCGACAAAACAATTTTTTTTTCTCCCCCGCCTGCGGTAGCGAGACTATTTAGGAGGCGAGACGGAGGAAGACGCGGCAGTCGTGGCATCTTTTCCGGTAAAAAAAAAAAAAAAAGGGCTTGAACTGGGTGTTCCCTTTTTTCCCACGGGGCGTAACCAATGAACCTGCGTCGTCCACAGACGGCGGGCTGAGGAGCTCTCCAAATCTGTTAAAACTTGTGTTTGGCGTCAAACGGTTTGAATCAGAGAGGAGTAAAAGATCAGTCTTGCGTGCTTTCCTTCTTTTGATCTTCCTCGGCAGACGAGGCTGCAGCGTGGGGATCGTCCAGGTTGATACTACAAACAGTGTGTGTATGTGTCACGCACGTACAGACCCCGCCCCCGCCCCCACTTCTCCCCACATGGCCGGCAGCTCGGAGCGAGCCCCAGACGCTGATGGCATTAGGCTGCACGGGGGCCAGAGAACCAGCTGGCCACCAGCTCCCAGCAGCCCTTCCCAGCCCCAGGACAGGCATGAAAGTGCCCCCCCCCGACCTCTGGGGAGTGCTTAGTGTCTTGTCGGCCATTGTGGCCCTAATGGTCCCCCGCGGTCGCGCTCAGCATTCATAGCCGGGCCATTATGCCAGAGCGAAACCAATCGCTTCGCCGCGCCTGTTGGAGTCAAGAGGGGACGCGGCCTCCTGTTGAAACTACGACAGCGGGCGGAGCTCGCTCCGACTCGGACACGGGGTCTCCGGCTTGCCTCTCTCCCCGGCCCTCGCCCCTCGCCACCCGCCCCTCCCTTTCCATTTTTCTGATCTCTTTTGTCGCGCCCTCCGCTCTCTTTCTCTCGGGTCAGCTGCTGGACTGCGCGGGGTTGACAGGAACCCCTCCGGGCCCACCGGTACCCGCCACCTGTCCGCCCTTCCAGAGGATGAAGGGTCACACAAAGACACAGCGGACACCTATGAGCCTGGAAGGCAAAAAAAATAAGACCCGGAGAGCCCGTTCTGAGCTTTGAGCCAAATCGATTTTTCACACGTTTTGTTTGTTGTTTTTTCTTTACAAGCCTGGGATCGTTCCTCTTTGATTCAAGCGCTTTTACGCGCCATCGGCTGAGAGCCGCTTAAACGGACACAGATTTTGACGGGGGAAGGCAAAGTTAGCAAAAGGAGAACGTAGCAGGATATAGCTGTGGAGACAGTATTGTATCACAACCAGGGATGGGAACCCGTGGGTTCTATTTTAATATTTTCAATGCATGTCTGCATATGTTCTTACTGTAGTAAATACTAGCAAAGAGTAGCAGCCTTGCGTTAATGCTTCTTAAAGATATTTTTGTGATCTCAACATTTGACCTGGTTAGTTGATAAGCAGCGTGATGAAAATTCACCCAACGGTTGGATTCCTGTCTCCCTTCTTGCGAAACCTTTTGGCGACGTCGACGTCGATAGCATCAGCGACAATATGACGAGCAAGCGAATCGCCCAGAAACAACAAAAAACGAGAGAAACTCCTTGCAGGCACAGCCGAGGCGCGCGTCTGTGGCTGCTATCTTTCGGGCGGCGGAGCGCTTCTGATGTCCCCGCCGTCGCTCAGGTGCATGCAGGCCAATTAGAGCGAGTCCCTCTTTCCGCACAGCGGCGGCGGCGGCGCGAGTGACCTGATGCTCGGTGTCACAGCGAGTTCAAAGGGCCGATGGTGTCAAAGCAAGTCCCCGTGGGGGTCTACATGAGTGGGAGCGCAGCCTCTGCTATGCAAACACAGCCACCACCACCCCACACACACACACACACCCTCCCCACCCCACCCCATCACACACACACACACACACACACCACCCCGAAGCCCCACAGCTCCAGGCAGGGGAACAGTATCATGTCGAGCTGGTGAATTTCTAATGCGGAAAAGGAGGAGACTCCTGCACGCGCACGCACACACACACACACACACACACACCTATGGGAGCAGCAAAATACAAATGTGAAAGCACACACACACACACACACACAAAGAGACGAGGGGAAGACTTTGGAGATTAATTCAGGCTTGTGTGCAGGGAGGCAGGTAAGAGCGTGGATTGAAAGTCAGGGAGCGGAGAGAGATTTTTCGTCTATGGGGAGGAGTGAGGGGAGAGTCAAAAACACAGTTTGAAAAGTTTTGGGGAACTCGTATCCACCGAGCACGTGGCTTCAATTTTTTTCTGGCAGCGCGGGGAAGGGGGAAACTTTTTTTTTTTTTATTATCTCCCACTGTGGCGCACCTGGTAGGACCACGCAGCAGTAAACGTCATTTTAAACCCGGGGATACGTCCTAAATATCCTATAGGACTTCATAAACCCGGGCGGTTACGTTTTTAACGAGCTAGGGCTCAAGCTTGAAAAAAAAAAAAAATTGATCTATGGCCCGAGCTAAATGAAAACAGTTTGTCTCACAAAGTAGCGGTCGCCCCGCCACACGGGGAGCCATTAGCAAAGTCCAATTTCGGAGTTCGGGCCCTTATTTCTGAGGAGAGCCACGGCGGCGCTGCCTCTGTCGGACTTCTGACGGACTTTTTTTTTCTTACCCGAAGATACCCCTGGCAAAAAAAACTAAAAACAGCATACAGATGTTAACACATTAAAGTCAGTTTACCTGTGCACAAATATGATTAAACATGTAGAAAACAGGAGTTTCCTTGAGTCTGAAGCGAGCTTGCGAGGGTTCTCCGGAAAAAAAACAAACTGGGATGATGTTTTGTTTCACAACAAGAAATGGAGAGGTAACTATGAAAAAAAAGCAAAAAAAACATGTGATCCAAGATCTGACTTGAGGGGCCGGTGAGAGTCATTCAGGAAGGACCTTTTATATCCTTTCATTCTTGATTCGTCCCTCAGCCGGCTCTGCGGTAACGGAGCGTATTCCTCTCACCCTGACACCTGCGGCCTTCTTGAGTACAGAGCGTGTAGGGTGTGTGTGTGTGTGTGTGTATGTCACGACGGCTGACGCGAACTCATTATGGAAAACGCTGGAGCCCGAGCGCAGGGAACACATCCGGAGACGAGGACATGCGGGCACTCGCTCGAGCCCGGTGTCCGGTGGTATAAACACAGACACACACACTCTCTTCATGTTCCCACTGCAGATAGGATGTTGGGTCCCCAGCAGCATTACCTGCAGCCAAGTCAGAGGGTACCATTAAAATTCAACATGCTTTTGCCACCCCCCCCACACACACACACACACACACCACCACCACCACCACCAACCCCTCTCCATGACCCAAGAAGCGTTTAGCATTCTGCACACACACACACCGACGATGAGAGCTCACACAATCCATCCGCATCTTCCTGCGCGCCCTCTGTGCAGAGAGATATTGTGAATTGTGGCCTGCGTGCGTTTGTTTCGCACGTGAAGGGATATTTTGCCGTTTCGTATTGTGCAAAAAAGCATCTCCTCGCTCGCGTCCGTCTCCCCCATCTTATGAAGTGTCCTTTTCTATAAAACATTACTCCACCCTCTGCAATGAAGCGAAGAAAGATAACTAACAAGAGGTTCACGCCAGTTCTTGTCACTCCCCAGGGACAAGAAAAGCGGGATGGGGTGCAGAGGGCAGAGGGGGCGTCGCGGTCAATGATATGGATGCGTTCGTTGAGATCTGACGCTGTTGCGGGGCAACATGGGAAGGAACAGGGATTCCACTTTGTTCTAACTCAATTCTTTCTTTTCATTTTGTTTTCTCCGTCAACTCTATCCATTTTGATGAAGCGTGATTGTCAGATCATTTGAGGGTTTGCTTTTTTTTTGTTTTGGTGAACCCAGGACACGGGTGCCGAAAATCCGCCTGATCATCTGACTGCCCCTCCGTCAGACTTCTTTTTTTTTTTATTCACTATCATGGGAATGATGGTTAAAAAAGGGCAGACAGAAATAGACAGCTGTAAGAGAAAAGACAGGGAGGAAGATAAGGGAATAAAAGATTTCAACTTCTTTTTTGTGTCCTGCAACAGCTGATCCGGACATGTATATACTTATACTGTACTTTGCGATAGTTATTAGCTATTATCAGCATGTATGTGAAAGTGTGGCTCTCAGTGCATCTATTTCCCTTCTTACCTGGAAATGCACAGGATTCTTTGGGAGCACATTCATATTTCCGTGCACTTATTTACTGGCGCTGCGGAGCCAATGCAGCCTTGCAAAAAAAAAAAAATCCATTCTGTCTAGCAGGGAGAGACGAGGCACTCATGAAGATTTCAGCAGACCTCACTACCTTTGAAATAGTTCTTTTCAAAAGCACCATGGCGTGTATCCATACATATTTCATCTCCATTGCACCGTGCATGCTCAGAGAGGCAATGGGAATTATTTATGTGGTCCAAGAAGAGAGAGGGAGATAAAGGGAAAGAGAGATAAAGAGACAGTGGCAAAAAAAAAAAAAAAAAAAGAGGGAGACGCCGAAGAAAACTTCATCGCAGATTAAGCGGGGCAGAAGCCGGAGAGATATGTGCTCAACTAATTAAACGTCTAAATTAAGTCATTAAGTCTGCGGCCTTTTTTTTTTTCATCCGACTGCCTCTGGTTAAAAATAATTAAATCTCCCCTAAGTTGCAATTCCACCGACTCTCCCTCTCTTTCCTCCATTCCCCTCCACACGTTTGTGTTTCATAACACACGTCAAGAAAGATGCTGGTAGCAGTTTGCACGGGACGCCGGCGCCCGGTTTGATGCCGGTCCTCGCTCGGCTCCGGCAGGGCGAAGGGGCCGCTCTCGCGACACTTCATCAGGATGTCGCCTAAAAAATAAAAACGATGAGCTCCATCGGAAGACATGGGTGTTAGTGTTAGGGAAAAAAAAAAGTTTCACGGTGAGCGTGCGTGGGTCGGGGGTGGGCGGATCAGCGAGCGCAAAAAGGGCCAGCTGACATCTCGACGACTCGTCAAAGCTGCGTGCGGGTGGAGACGCAGTTGTAGATGCTCGGGTTGCTGCGGTTCCCGCCCGGTGTCAAGCCTCAGGGGTGGCTTGTTTTGCCAACTCGACAAGCTCCCAGCATGTTCTTTACTCCCATCTCTCGGCTCGGCACGAAGGGCAGCGGAGTGCGCCCTTTCTCACCACTCTTCCCCGGCCTCTCCTTCCCCTCCGCTGGCGTCAGGCCTCAGTGCGCGCCTGGATCGCTGCCCTTTTGCTCCCGAACCATCTTTCATTTCTTCTCCCGTGGGCCCATGTAACGGCTCGCAATGAATTCTGCCCTCTTCATATGTACGATTTATGCTGTTTACATTTTTTTAAAAAAGGCAGGAACACAGCCGGATGGTCAAGTTTTACCCCACCGTTACGCAGAAGAGCCAAATGATGGCCCACCACGCGGGCGCGTCATTAATTTATTGAGTGGTAGGGAAGAAGACAAAAGGATAAAGATGTGTGTGTGTGTGTGCACGCGCGTGCATGGGGGGATGCATATTTGCCAATTAGTATGCAAATTCATGCGGTTGCCTCCCTCAGATATCCAATCAGGCTGTCACCTCAGCAGGGGGTGTGATTATGAAGTCCCTATGAAGTGTGGCTCTTAGGGCTGCTGTGCAAAAAATAAGGGGGGGAGGGGGGGTCAGACTAAAGACAGGATGGCACACTGTTTGGATGACCGCTCGTGGTTTGATGTTTCAGATCAGAGACGCACGCGCTGGATGCTTTCTCGACCGACGCCACCTTGTTACACGCGCTCTGAACATCACCGGTTTCGGGACTTGTCAGGACTCTGATGTCACTTAAAAAGGCCGGGATGATGAAAAGGAATTATTGTTTATGTCAGACAGCTTGCTTATTCTCCTTGTATTACTGTGATGTAATATTTTGAGATGCGAAATGGATAGAAGCATGTGATTTTTTTTTTTTTCATGACACCACATAAAAGTAGCCGCGGGGTTTCCGCGGCGCTGCATCTCCGTCTGCTGTCACTTTCCCTTCATCGCGTCCCCCTCCGCTCTGTTTCTGTCTTTGTCGCCGTGTCACTTTGCCTTGAGTCAGTCGTGTGCCTACCTGCGTCGGACACGCGTGCGCCTCCTGTGTGTGTGTGTGTGTGTGTGTGTGTGTGTGCGCGTGCGTGGGCGCGCCTGTCTGCGTGTCATGGTCGTCACCGCCTCGCTCCGCATGTCACGAGTGGGGGAAATGGCTCGTGAGGGATTAGAGCTTTGTCTCGTCATAATGAAAGGTTGGGACGATGGGGAGCGATCCGAGCCCGGCGAAACGAGAGGGACAGGAGGGAGACAGGGAGGAAGAGGGACAGAGAGAGAGAGAGAGAGAGAGAGAGAGAGAGAGAGAGAGAGAGAGAGAGAGAAAAAAAATAGCAGGGGTGGTGGAAAATGAAGATCAGAGGCACTCAAGCATCGCTCTGCTGGAGTCTCGGCATCTTTTCTCCTCCGTGAAGTCAATCAGGCGAGCGACAGACCGCCGCTGACAAATGTTACCTCCGAGTCCTCTCTCTCTCTCTCTTCGTCTCTTCCCTTCTCCTATTGTTGAAGCCCGCGGATCAAAGGGGTAAACACTGGTCCATTACCACTGGATGACTGTACAGAGACGGCAATTACAGGAAAAGAAAAAAAAAAAACTACGCCCGTTTCTGCACGGCGACCGGGGCCCTTGCGTGCGCCTTTACGGCGTTCTTCAGAACAGAGGGCTTATTTGACAACATTTTTGTCTTCGCAATCTTCAAAAGTGCATCTCACGCGCTTACACAGTGCAGTGCGTTTATTTCCTGTTATGTTAGGTTATGTTGTGTTACGTTGCAAGGCTCGCTGGTATTTCCATGGCATTCATTACAATGCCAAAATGTGCTGTTACACCTCTAATGGTATACCACAGCTCCCCCTAGTGGAAGGGATGCATCAGGCCAGCCATGAGGACAATGGCTCTTTGCCTCAGCTCACCCAAAATCTACTGTAATATTGCTGACAGTTGGTTATTGAGGTATTGAGAATTACCCGTTAGGTGTGAATCCGCATCACTGCTCACTCTTCAGCCATTCCAAAAACAAAAAGGTCTCCAAACACCGCAGAGGCTCTTGTGGACACGGCGATAAAAACTTGAGCCTGCAGCCGCAAAATGCCGCATGATCCTCAACGCTTTCGTAAATGCGTGGCATTTACCAGCCCTTCCGTGCAGCCGCCACGCCATCCTTTTACCAGTATTGTTTGTTTTTTTTACAGCGTCAACGGAAGGAAGTCATCGACAGGCATCGGCCATGGAGGAACAACGCCAGAAACCGGCATGGAGGACGGCTTCTCAAGTTGCGGCTCAGAGAATGCGGGGGGGGGGCAGGAGTGGCACTTGAGCTAAACGCGGGGAAGCTCGGGACGACAAGAAGGGCACTCAGGCTGATCAGAGGGACATTTGGACCGACAAGAGGGGCACTCGGACCAACTGTCAGAGGGATACTTCAGGGAGCTGCGGCGCTAAGGGTCTCGGCAGAGCGCGGACGCACAATGGCCGAGTACAGGTATCAAAAATAGCACACTCGCGGGGAAGGAACTGACCTCCCCTTCCACTTGTGTGTTCGGAGGCGATTTATGCCGAGTGTGACATTTCCGTTGAGCTACTTTGGAGTCACAAAGTGTGTTTTTCAGAGAAACAGGCGAAGTCGTGATGTGAAAACGGCGTTGCGCGCTTGTTACGCAGGGTCAGGGTACGTCGCGTAAAATGCCATTTGAGGTCCTTTGCATTTAGAGGAGGATGACGAGAGGGGGCCGCGTGCCGGAAAAGCCTGAGCGACGACTCGTGTCCCAAAATGCCCCGGGCTCTGTACCGGGAAGTGAGCGCTTCCAGACCTCCAGCTGGATCCAGAGCCCCGCCACGCCTCTGGGCACATGGCGAGGAGAAAAACAATGCACTGAAAAACACACACGCCCCGAACGAACGCGCCGCGGCGACCGGATTACATGCTGAAATCTTTTAATTTGTCTCCCTTTACGCGGCCCGACCTAATGGTACCAAAGAGCGCCGTGCTGCTTTGGTGAGGCTATTTATGTGGCGCACAAAAGATGTCATGCAGTCCGCCGGCCCGATAATGTGTTTGCTTTGGCTGCGCATGCAACTCACAGCTGTGAGGCAGTTTAGAGGAGTTTTTTAACCCCTCCCCCCTCTTGCCTCCCAGGTAAACTGTTTGTTTTGGGTGAAGAAAGAAATTTGACATCTTGTGTCACTGCCATTATTTCTCCCAGCGTGCTTTTAAAAAAAAATGTATTTTTTAAAATTTCCATTTACGGCTCGAGCAAATCGGGCCTTCCCAGCATCCCAGCTCAGCAACGCGGGCTAAGGAAGAGGAAGAGGGCCCCGACTGTCGTCTCCTCCGTAGCCGGCATCACTATTTTACAAGCAAGCGGGCTCGTTACAGAACCATATGCTCGGTAACGATGAAAGCTGTGGGTGCATCCCTCGTATGAGCCGGGACGCTTAAATTATTAAACACGCCGCCGAGGCTTGGATTCAGATGTGGCAGGCGGCCCAGTTCTCACACACGCACGCACCCACACAAATGAATAAAGGCGTGGGGGGGGGGGGACTTCAAACACCTTTCCTGTGCATTTAGTGTAATGAACAATGCCTTAATTGAGATTGGCTAATTACCCAATTTCGAGATAATTAATATGATCCTAATTAGCATATGTAAATGGGACGTTGCATAATTGAGAATCCCTGTTTTGAATTAGACGGCTCTAAAGTGAACCCACACGTGAAAAGGTACAAAGCAGCTATTAAGAGTTTGACGCCGCATTAAAGCAGGCCATCAGTCAATGGGCGCTGACGGAAACGCTCAGCATCACGCAGATGTTCGGCAACATCGTGGAATGTTGCTGATTGTCGCTGATATGTTTTTTGGGACATCGCTTAATTGGAAGTCATTACCTACTTATCACTTTTGTGCCACTACTTGAGCGGAAATGAAAACAATCCCGGGCGCCCGGGATCGCAGCGATGTGCACATTCAGCATGCAGCTCATCCGCATCCTTGGAGCTTTGTCAGCGAAAGGGTCTCCGCAGCCGAGACGCTCTCCATAAGACGGCTGTTCTTATGGAAAATGCATATTTTTGCGGTGCGGGTTGCTAATCGATTCATGCAAATGCTGCAGTTTGCGGCGCGCATCCTCCGTCCGCGCCCGCGCTGACTGGTTGCCGCGTGGCGTCAGCTCGTAAAGGGCCGTTACATGCAAAGAGGACGGCATATTTCGAAACTATTAGCTCTGGTTGGAAGGCAGCAAAGCAACGTGACGCAAAATTCTTACTTTGCCGCACAAATCATGCATCCATTACACATGGATTATCAAATTTAAGCGACACACTCAAAAAATGCATGCGAAAAAAATGCATGCATGGTGTAACTGCACATTTTGACGTGCGGCGAGGAGGTACTGTAAATTCTGATACAGTGTCCTCTTCCAACCCAGTTGGTACCTGACGCCGCCTCACGACGGGCTGTCTGACCCCCTCGGCGGTGGAATGACATGTCCTCGGCGGCGAGCCAATATTGATCTGGTAGCAAGTGGCAGTTGACTGAGGGGACCTGGAGGGCGGCAGTAAAGCGAGGGCCCAGGGGGCGTTGGGGGGCAACCGAGCACCTGGCTTACCCAGCTGGTAGAGAGGCTCCTCGAGGCACGCCGAGGACCGTGGCTGGCTGGCTGGCTGACACCCACGCTGGGCCACACACACACGTGCACAGATAATACTCCTTTCTTCCATCGCTCTCACTGGCTCTCGGTCACTCGCGCACCCCGGGCCCTGTCCAGACTGGTGGCATCAGCGCTGTCAGGACGCAGGCCTCCACGTTGGATCCAATCAGCGGCATTGTCAGTCAGCGGCGTGCGCTACACTCGTACATGCAGGTCGCCCCTGCTGCTTCCCGCCTCGGCAGAAGGGGGGGTGTTGTCCTTCCGACGTGATTTCCTCTTCCCCACCGCCTGCCATCTCTGTTCCCTAGGCCCTGTCAGCTTTGCCCCCTCTCCTTGTCAGCAGCCATATGGCTACTCCACTCCAACCCCCCCCCCACACACACACACACACACACACACACGCACACCCCTCTATGTCATCCCCTAGACTCCTTCCCTATGCCTTATCCCCCTACTGGCGCGTCACTGACAGCTCTAAACGCGCCCACTCAGCCCCGGGAGTCACCGGACACGCTGGCCAAGTAGGAGACACTCGCTCCAAATCCGTCCGCGTTCACGTGACGATCCACCATGGGTTTTTATTTTCTCTTTCACCCCACCACGGCTAACCATGGCCCCTTCCACGAAACGCCACGTTACCGCCACAGCCACGTACCATCCGCAAAGCAACACGCTGCGGCACACTTCGCCAGGTCACTTCGACCGATTCAAATCTGCAAAGCTGCACGTCCCTCTACCCCCCCTTGTTTTTTTCTATAATGCTTGCACTCCACACATTTGATTTTTCATGCCATTTAATCATTTAATATTCTGCACACATCTTCAGGCTGGGCCTAACAGCTCTCAGTAACATAGCCAGGAACTTCTCCAGAGCATCCAGCTGACTGTTCTTTGTTATAAAGTAATCCGCTCTCTTACTGACAGTGTGCAGTCCATTAAACATTGGTAACACATTTACAGCTATGCGCTCTTTTGTTGGTCTTCCTGTACCGTGACGTTCAGACGGAACGTCCGACGTTCACCGCTGACACGCGGAGGTTAACTCCAGGCCCTCCTGACAGATTTACGTCTGAGCTTTCAACCACACTTTGCGACCTTCATCAGCAGATTAGACTTTGTTGGTGACGGGTGATCTGCATACAAGAATATCTTTTTTATAATACAACGTATATGTAAGGTACGATGAAATGCGTTTTTTGTTGAACAGATACAGTATGTCCATTTGCCTTTTGTCCTCTCTTCCCTCTCTCTCTCTCTCGCTCTCTCTCCGGTCACAGCACTGTACTCTGGAACCGCCATTAATCTGGGGCCCCACGGGGACGAATGTGAATGCGAGTGTGTGTGTGTGTGTCCGTACTTACGACTGTGTGTGTGTGTGTGTGTGTGCAAGTGCCATTGTGTGATGGGAAGCAGAAAGTGATGGAGCACCACGGCCCGCACTGTAATAAAGAGTGTGTGATGGGGGCCTCAGACGTTACGAGGGAGAGAGAGAGAGAGAGAGAGATGGAGAGCGAAAGAGACCGCCGCCGTTGCCGGGCCGGCAAATCTGCCGTCAAGACCCGGGGTTGTAAAAAAACGCGATGTCTAAAAGCTAATGTCACAAGTTATGTGTAGCTGTCATCTGCTATTAGAGAGGATTACTGCCACCGTCTTGACTCGGAGACGGACGGGGAGAGAGGAAGGGGTGAGCAGAGCGGTTGGCGAGGGAGACTCACAAGAGAGAGGAGCAATCGGGAGCACGCACACCATGGATGGGGGTGCTGACAGGAGACCAGTCAAAATCCAAAATAATAATTTTGGATTGCGAATCTCCTACAGACGTTAAAAAAACGTCTACGTGACGAAGAGGCTTTCACGCGTAAACCGTGCTGGTGAAACGCCCGCGGCTGACAGACGCTCTTAACAAATGTCACATTACATCAGTCCGGTTGAACGCCGGCAACGAGATCCTTAAGTCCTAATGGCCTCACAACTGAATTTCCGTTTGTAGACAAGCTTGTTTTGCTGCACCTCAGTCCGAGATGCGCGGTGCACACGGGAGGCCGTCGGTCGACGAGGTGCTTGCAAACAAATTTTTAGTGTGGTTTCCCTCAACCTCTCCTTTATCCACCATTATATCAGAAAGCAATTTCCTGTATTTCAAGAGGAAAAAAAGCCTTTTGACAACACTCAGAGAAGCACTTCCAAAAAAGAAAATTCACCACCACCACGCGACCCACGCCATCAAAAACGCAAAAGGAGCAGTTCTAATAGTAGCTTTTAATATATCATGCAAAGAGGATCGGTCGGTTCAACGTTTGTATTGTGCGACTGAGCAAACCGACAACTTTGTCTTCAAATGTCTCAAATTTCCAAAAGCAAAAGGCTTTTGCATAGCCGGACCTATTTCCGCACTTCATTTTAGCGATGCGCCGGCGCTGGAGTCGAATAACAACAGGGTGACTTGTTACTGCATCTGTCGACTTGACGCCGGTCAGTCCCCTTCGGTCTCGTGCATGTCACGCGTGTAAACATCACGCAGCTGGAATTAAGTTTACTGTGTAGGTGACGCTGTCGGGCAATGAGGGGACAGTCAGATTTTAAAGCTTGGCTCCGCTCAAGGTGAAATTGAAGGGGTGTGTAAAAAAGAAAGTGCTAAATGATTTACATGTATTAGAAAAGGCTAGCGTGACCCTCTTTCCTTCAGTGTCATCGGGAACGCTGGGTTGCGCGAGCGAAGCCGATTCCGCCCTCCAATTTAAGGAATCCATTATCCCCGTAATAGCCTTTAATGCAGCCATGTAGCTCTGCAGCCGCTGCGGCGGACAAGTTTTAATTGAATCCCGTTCACTGTTCTGTTGATTCCGTCAAATCTGCTGAGCGAAGCACCCCCCCCCCACACACACACACACACACACACACGACCAGCTGACTGTCCGTCACTATCGCCCTCCACATTCCAGCACCAGCTAATACATAAAAATGACAGTAAATCTACCAAAGGTCTGGAGCAAAGGAGTCATAAAGTGAATCGGCTGCTTTATGCTTACTGTGCTTAAGGGGGGGCCACGGGGGCCACGGGGAAGTTTTGGGGGCCACTAAATCAGAGAGGGTGCTGAGGGGAGGGGGCGACGGAGGGCACATCAATCGCATCAGCGCGCATATGTAAATGTACATACACGCACACAAAGAGAGACCCAGGAGGGGGAGAGAACTGGAATCTCAGCGCAGGGATTGGAAGATTAATGGTTATTAATAATGGCAGCTGCCCATTAAGACAGTAGAGCACATAGTATACACACACATGTACCGGGACGCACAACACAAGCAGCGAGCTGTCACCTGTCAAATCGCATTTGGTTACCATTCCTCCCGCTCCTTTCGCGAACCGAACGCACACGGTCGGACACGAGCTCGGAGGCGTCTGCGAGCCCCCCCCCCCGCCGCGAGTGCTGGCGTTAATGGGTCACATACGGGCGGGACAAAGCGAACTCCGCGACTCCAGCAACGCGAACAGAGATACTCGCTGGCGAGAGCGTGGGCGCGCGGCGTCAAAGCAAGTCCAGGATGGCGACAGCGCGCCTGTTCGTTCGATGCACTCAGCCACGCGGGTACTGCTGGCTCCGCATCTGAGTCGGACATTTCTATTTCCTGCCCCGCCGGGAGAGGACGTTTAGCAGCTTGTATAACGGAAAATTAATATCGAAACTATAAAAGCACTACGGACAAGCGCGTTGCGTGCAATGGTAAAGGTTTCATCGGGGCTTCCCACTGACATTGCGGATGCCCGCCTCACGTTAATGCAGGGCGGGGCCATTCCTCGTATACCTGGTACTTCAATTTTCTTGCATTGGCTCATAAATGTCAGCGGTAAAATACGCGACAGATTCTATTAACGACATAGTAGCCACAACGTCCGGGCCCGAGAGGTTGCGACGCTTTACTGCACCTAGGTGTGCACAAACAGGGCAGAGATGGAAATGTAATCCCTCAAACCCGGCTGCAGGAGACACATCTGAGTAATGTTCCCTCCACAGCGAGCTATAAAAATCAGTGGCTATATCCTAGCCGCGCATTTACATGATTTATGCATTATTACTTTTTTTAATGCGCCCTGCCGGCCGCTGCTCCGTAAGCAGGCCGCGCGTTGCGGAAATCGCTGCGTTATCCTGTCTATTTATCGGTGCAGGGGAAAACGCACGCAACGCATTGCGATGCCGCGCGGGCCGCCGTCCCACATGAAAACGGGGTCCGAGCCCCGCGCACGGTCCGTTTTTCGGAACCCGGCGGAGCTCCCTGTAAGACTCAATCCTTAATATGCCTTCCGTGCCGTTTTTGCACGCTAAACATAGCGCGATCATCAATTGCGAACGGGTCCCGCCGCCGACTTTAACCAACTCTTCGCCGCGGCGTATTTGCATACGTCGAGCTATGGCATTGCGGTGCGCTGCGTTTCCCCCTACCCCTTGCTCTCTCCAGCGCTGCCGCGGCTCCCTTCGAGCTCATTAGCCAGAACAATAGCCGAGCTGGCAAATACAACAAATGACTGCGGGGGTTTGCTGCGGAACAATTACATATTTTAAAGCGACGCGCCCTTTTGTAAAGCAAACGCAAAGAGCCTGTCCTGTATCTCATTATGACTTGAGAGAGCGCGAGAGCGCGCGATTTCTCAAGTCCTCAGCAACATCTGACGGCGTGCACGGAGAAACCTACGACAGCTGGGTTGGGCGAGCGACGATCTCTGAAGTGCGCTCGAAGAAACGGTGTCTGAACTGGTTTGGCTTTCTTATAAGGTGATTAAGGTTGCCATATGCCTCCACCGCTTCGGGGGAGGAAATAGATTTTTTTTTTCAACGCAGTCATCAGAAAAAAAGCCCTCCTATTCAAGCAAACTCAAATCGTCGGCGCTCCATCAAAGGCACTACTCGGAGCGAGGCCCCGGGCTTTTTCTTTGGGTTTCACAATGCCTAGCACTTTTTCTGCCCGACGAAGCCAGCCCCGCGCTATGAGCCCCGCGTTTATATCACATCTCGCTGGGCTTGAATTATACATCGCTTTCCCAGATGGCCAAAAAGGTTCTGTTCCATCTTTGAGGCCGATATCATTAAACAATGGCTCGGAGATAAAAATAAAGGAGGCCGAATGAGAAATAAAGAGTCGGACGGCGGAGAGAAGGTCTCCTCCGCCTTTTGTCCTCAGGGTGACTACGTTGGTCCTTTTGTCGCGCTCTGGCTACAAGGGAGCGACACTCCCCATAGGCAGCTGATACTGACCTTGTACATGGAAATCGGACCCGGAGAGAAAGAGCGTGCAGGTGAGAGTAAGAGAGACTGTGACAGACGGGGATTATATGTGTTTGTGTGTGCGCGCGTGGGTGGGTGGGTGTTTGTGTGCGTCTACACATGTGTACAGTACACGTCTCACGCCTGTTTGCCCGTCTCGTCCGTGACAAGTGTCTGGCGTGACTGCACCTCGGCGTATACGTGCGCATCTATGGATAAGTGTGATGGGCACTTGCCACATTTGCGGGGTACGCTCCTCTCTGTGTGTGTGTGTGTGTGTGTGTTTGTGCGTGTGTGTGAGGCAGAAATGAAAGGCAGGAGTCCCATCTGTTGTGGTGTAATGACTGTGCTATTTGGAGGCAGGAAAGGTTTGGTGCGGGAGCAGCTGGTACCTCGCCCGGTGACCTTTTAGCATTCCTCCTCTCACCATCTGACAGATGTGTCAACTTGATTATTTCAAAAGGCCCTGAATAAATAAGCGATTGCGAGAGAGCGCCGCCTGCTAACCCGAAGCGCTCGACGGCGACGGCGGCTCCGCGCTACGTACGCGCAGGTGGAAAGTGGGTGCCCCCGGAAAACAAGGCGCCCCGCCAGCACGCCGGCGCCCTCTTAATACCGGCAGAGCCGAAGACTGCCGCCTGGGCACATGCGCAATCAAATTCGCACTCCGTCCGAACGAAGCGAATGATTTCGGAGGTGAGCAGACGCCGTCGGCCCCTCGTTGTCGCGTCTCTCATTTCCCACCCTCGCTCGCTCTCCTCCGCGTGCTCTTTCTTTTCCCATCATCCGCTAAATAGCTGTTGAGTCGCTCGTACGGGGGGCTTGGTAAAAGAGGTGCAATCGGGGTGAATTGAATGCCATTGTGGTTCGGGTGCCCTTGGAGCACTGCTATTAGCTGACTGTGGGTGGAGGGGGTGGGGGGTGGGGGGGCTGGGCGGTTGGGGGGGTGGGGGACCTCAGGTGTTGTTGGGAGGCCGCCGATGGACTCTCATTCCCTGGCGGAATCCACAGCGGACGGAGGGGTGTGGGAGTCTGCTGTGCATACAGTACGTGTGTGTCTGTGCGTGTGCGTGCGTGCGTGCGAAGGGGCGGGGGGGCTAATTGACTCACTGAGTGATTGGAGGACTGTGAAGAGGCGACCGCAATCAGACCTGCCCTGATAGAGTTTGATGCCTCCCTAAATAGTTTTCAAACGGAGGAGCAGGTGCTGTTTTTCCAATGCAATCCCCACGGCCCGGGTGTGCAGGAGGGGAACGCGCGCATGCGTGCGTGTTTTCGTGCGCGTGTCAACATGTCGCCACACGCGAATTAGTGAGGCCGTATCCAGGTGATTGCGTGGACCCCGTGATGTATTGTACGACTCTTTTTTTTTTTTTTTTTTTATTCGAGTAATCGGAAGGAGAGTAATCACAGGCGGTGTGCTGTTGTTGTTGGACTTTTTTTTTTTTTATTACGTTCCACCCGTCCGACTGTCTTGTTCGCCCTGGCGCTCAAATTTAACACCTCATTTCGAAACGTCAAAACAAAGAAATCTCGGTGAGGCAAAGCTCCAATTACAGGGAAAAGTAAAAAGATGTGTGTGAGAGAGAGAGCGAGAGAGGCGAGGGAACGCCGATTGCAGGATAAATCCCACAGGGGAGCCTCTGTCACCTCAGAATTCAATTTCGGGTGGCTAAAATTGGAGAAAAGCCCTTCATTTTGTCTTCTCCACCGCGTTAAGAAAGACCTGCGTCGAGAACACTCTGACGCTGTTGTCTGGAAAAAACAACAACAAAAAAAAAACCCCGGGGATCTCGAGAGGCCTCGGGCCGTCCGTCTTTCTTAGCGAGTGTCAAATGGGCCTTCATGAAATCACGTCCTCTCGATTCTACCCGGTGGATCCAAACCGGTTTGCACTGGTTATCGGGACGACGCGCTTCGGGATGGGTAGGGGGCGGATGTAGCCCAGTCCGTTCTCTCACCTGTTTCACTGTGGGGTGAGTGCGCCAAAACATATGTACCGCTCACAAGCGTGAGTAAATAGTTCAATAGTTTGGGATTTTCAAAAGCCAGTCCGCGGCTTTCTAGATCGCCCAAACTCCGATCGACCCGAGCCGGGGCTCTTGCCCGCCGGGTCAGGACCACGCAAACGTCACCGCGGCCCGTCCCTGGACTCCCGTCTCCCTCGGCGCTTCTGTCAGCGCGGCGAACCCTCGCCATCTATCATCTCCATTGATCTACGCTAATGACAGATGGTCGTTATGGGTGGGGGAGACAGATTGCCTTCAGCACAGCGTGGCTTCACAGGCATGTTCAGGCAGCGCAGGCTGTGTGTGTGTGTGTGTGTGTGTGTGTGCGTTCGTATGTGCACGTTCTCTGGGCACACTGGAATAGCCGACATCTTGCTTCTTCGGGTAAACAAAGATTCCAAAGATTCCAAAGATTCTAATTTCTACCTAATCCAGACAGAAACACGCTGAGAGGGAGAAGCAACGTCAAGCTTTCGGGCGGGCTCACTACGAGCACGGAGCAAATGTTCAGTAAATGCGTAAATGTGTCTTGCGAGTCGAAGGAGACATCATCGACCCTGAGCACCTCCGCCTTTGGAAAATCCATACCAATGCATCTGTGTATTTCTTTTTTTACGCATCCTTCATATCATTGGCTCACTAGTTTCGCGTTTATGTAATTATCAAAGAGGAACATCTGTCAGTTTAAAAAAAAAAAAACAGTTCTATTTTTTTTAGAAACCTAAAATCCCATTAGAGAATCTGGGTCACAAACCCATTCACTCATGTAATGTGCCCAGACACTATCCAGATGCGTGGCATGTGGAACGCTCGCTTTCCGCCGTAAACATTTTTGCTGAATTGTTGCACGTTATGCATTTTATATGGAGGGGGTGGGGGTGTTCCATGGACTCAAAGTGCATTTAAAAGATGCAAAAGCCACGTGTGCGTCGCAACTGCTGTTTTCGAGAGCGCGCGTGAGTGTGTGTGCGTACTTCGGCAGCTTTACGCTAAAGCGCTATCATCCGTGAAACTTTCCGGTATGGATTTTGGGAGGATGTTTGAATCTTAATAAAAACGCACACTGCAATTTAAAACGGTTTTAATTCTTGATTAATCTGCCAGCTTTCGCCTTGATTAATCACATAATCACTGCTCATTGTTCCAATCTTTCTAGTTTACATCTTCAGATTGGATATTTATTTGCTTTAAAAAAATCACATAGGAGATAAATCGATTAGAAGAATAGCCAACGATTGCCAAATTTGTTGTTCCGGCTTGAACATGATGAAAGCTGAATTTGGCCAGATGACAAAACAAATAATGGGCAGGATTAAGCATCTAATCCCTATACTATATAATGTGCACTGTGACTAATTATTTACTTTACAGCATCACCTGAATATCGGTAAACAGAATAGCATGTTGCCCACTACGTGATAAAGATTGAAGAGATATCACTGTACATATAATAATGGAGTCAGGAGTCAGATTATCCGCTCAGATTATTCTTCATCCACATGCAGAGGCAGTGCGCTCCACGTCACACGACAGCAGGGCCCACTCTCTTGCCTATTAGCCGTGAACCTTGAGCGACTGGTTCTAACTAGCTCGGTGTGATTTATTCATAAGGCCCGCGGATCTGCATAAAGCTGTGTCAAAGCAGCAGCGGAGCCCGAGGAGGTCAATAAGTGGTCGATGCGCGTCGCGCTCACGCGAGAATTATTCATCATCCTTTTGACGGTTCACTCGCCATCGCGTCGGCGCGCATCAATTTTAAACTTCGGCTGGCCGCGAAGAGGGATGGGGGGCTGTCGTTATTTTTGGTTGCTTGGTTCGATAGATACGCAGGTTTTTCTGGTTGTAAGGTTGGACTAATCAATACTTAATATCCATAGAGACTATAGAAGGTTTATCCACGGAAGAGAGGTATGCATATATGAGTGAAACAGACAGTAATTTAATGCAACACCTATTTCGGAATTTACACAAGTGACATTTCACCATCAGAAGTCACAGACTAACTTTTCCCGCATCTTTTTCTAGACTTTCTGTTCTCCGTAGGTTTTTACAGACGGCTGCCCTCGACAGTTTTAGTTTTCCCAGACGCAAGGAGTTATCGCGCTCTCCCCAGCACGCAGCGATGGAACCAAAAAAAACATACCCGCCGCCCACATCTCAAATCCACGAGGGGTAAAAAGTTCATACTTGCATACAGCTCGGCCTTGCTTCCAGCGGCTGCAGTCAGGCCGCAGGAAATGTGCAAAGCTTGTTCCCGAAGCTGCAGCAGCAAGAATAACATCTATAATTCAGAGTAGTTATTCGGGGGCGAGGTGGGGCTACAATCGCAGAGCCGTCCCAAACCAAAGTAACCGGCATCACGAACTTAGATATTAAAAAAAAGCCTGTGCCCTCACCCGGGTCCCGGGAGCCCTGAGCAGCCAGTGGAGGGCCCCTTTGACCCTGCGCCGGCTTCGTGATTTACTGTAGATGAGGCCATAAAATTTGAAATGGAGATGGGAGGCTAGTTGCTTAATTGACCTTTATTGGGCTTTCTGCTTCATTTGAAGACTGGATATTAAATTAACATGATAATTCAGGCCCGGCGTGTTAATGCCACCGTTAGCCCCCTCCCCCACCCCCCAACACACGCGCGTGCGTGCACACATTTTAATATCGCCCTGTAACTTTTATGGCTTCCATTGATTTAGGGCTGCTTTTTATTAACTGGCTTTAATTTTCCATATTGGCACACACTTACATAAAGAAGGTTTTATTCCAATTGAGCAGCACACTGTTACAGGATTGAGGGTTTATGGGGCCGTTTCTATAAAAAAAAAAAAAAAAACTCCCCTATTCTCACTCTGACATGTATATAGGCTGTAATACGGAGATGAGATCTAATGTGTAACTGGTGTCGGTTATTGGACTGCAGTGCCCGTGTTCTGTTAGTGGAGAGGTTTACATATATCATGATAAAGTCCTCTAGTCTGTATCGGATGGTGAGAGAATAACATGAAACAAACGCACCCTATTAGTCGAGCATTAAATGCTGCATATGCGTTGGACATAGCCAAAGATGTGTGACATACGCGGACATCAGCAAACTCGCAAGCGGGCAGTCTTGTTTCGCAGGGTTTCCCGTAACACGTGCTACTCGGGGATATGATTGTAACCATGACAGCGAGGGCAGTGAGCAGGAGCTCTTGATACAACAGCTTCACCGAAGTTTTTGTACCGTTCTGACCGTAAGTCGCGAAAGCTCAACAGGATTCGACCACACTGGTGCAGAGGCTCATCGCGGCGCTAACAATCTGCCAGCACTGCGGTGCGCTTTCTTTTCTCGCCGACTACAACAACTACAACATAACATCAGGGATTTACATAACACCAAGTATTTAAGTAATGCAGCTGATCCGAGGGCGAGACGGGAGAGTTTTGGTCCATGGCCTCAAAGGAGGGGGGTCGAGAGAGCGCTACTGTCCTCTGGTGGCAGCGATGTGGACTCCGCAAGGGTGGCGGCTAACGGCCAGAAGTTGGAGGCAGCGATGGAAGGCGGGATGAAGTCCGGCGATCAATACTTCAAGTGCCTTTGGATCAAAAAATGCGACGGCGCTGCTGGCAGTCAAAGTGTCCGCAGAGTTGTACGTTTTCCAGCGGTCGCCTGCGATGGAGGTTGTGACGTTTTGTTTTTGCAGCCGCTCTACAGAGGCGTTCGCTTGACCGCGTGACCACTTTCAGTTTTCGGTGCAGTTTTTCTTGCATTGCGTTACACTGCGTGTTCCCGTCATTTTGGCCACCCCCATTTATAGCGGCAAGAGTTGGCCAAGCGAGATGCAGATCTGCCTGTGATGTAATGTACGGTTCAGGAGCACCACGAGCTACATCAAGCTACACACTGGGAAGTGTGTGTGTGTGTGTGTGTGTGTGTGTGTGTGTGTGAGAGAGAGAGAGCACTTACTTAAAATGTAGATGGGACAACTCGACACAAATACACACTAGACAAATAGGGACACACTGCCACTCCGACAAAAAGCCAATAACCCGCCAGCGCATTAGAGGTGAATTGCTTCCCGGATACAGCCCCTTTTTCCCCCTCTCCTAAGTGGATGCATTATCATTTTGTCTGTCACAAAAAAAAGAAGAGAAGCCAAAGAATATGAATATGCGTTTACATCTGTCTTCCATTAATATGCACGCCTGAATCCACATCTCAACACAAAGCCAATTTTCTGGCCATCTGGGGGGATGGCTGGTAGAGGTAATGAATATTCTTTATGAATATGTTTTATTTTGCGAGGTGGCGATACATCACGCGCGTGCAGCGCTATTTTTTTTCCCACCCCTCGCTCACTCGCTTGCTCTCTGCGTCTCCAGGAGCTGCCGGGGAGCCGTCGGCCGTGCAACCTGACGACTTTAATTAGACTGTAAAGAGGAGGGATGGATGGATGGACAGATGGAGGGAAGGTTTGGATGGGTTTGAATGGAAAAAAAAACAAATATCTTTTGCCGCACAGACTCTCTCTCCCTCTCTCTAATAGGAGCCTTAATAAGCCACGCACCTGCTCTGAATGGCGATGCAGGAGAGAGAGAAATATGGCTGAAGCTAATAGCGATCATGACTTGTGCAGTAACTAGTCTGCAGCCCTGATGCTCATTTAATTACCGCAGTAACTTACGACCGCGGCATGCCGCACTGAATACTCACCGGTTCTACCGCATTTTCTGTTTTGCAGACTGGCAAGTTCCTCGTATGAGGTTAAAAAAACTAACTAACAGTTTTTAGATTTTTAGTTTTTAGACCGCAGAAGTCAGATGGAAAATGAACCAAAGCTCATCTTGAGAAATAACGGAATAGGGATAATATATGCAGTTTTTAAAAACACATTCTGGAGATTTTATGGAAATTTTATCACAAAAATCTGTTAGGGCTTTACCTCAATAATTTCTGGCACGAAACCCCCCCCCAAAAAATTCAACATATGCTGCGCTAACACGTACATGCTGCCTAATTATAAGGGCACGTGCATGTTTATGACGCTAAGTTAAGACACGAGAATAGGGTGGTGGCGCGGAGGATGTTGTCAGCCCGCAGGCACCTTTACGTGTCACAGCGATGATTTAGACGTCAGTGACGGTATTACTGTTGCTCGCGCGTCTCGGGGGGGAGCCCTGGCACAGTCCATTGGCTGGTGGTGTCCTTTAATGATTTATGATTGAAGTTAGCCCGTGAAGTCCCCAGAGGATCCCTCCCCGGAGCGAGAGGCACGGGGAGTGACCAGTTTTATGGCAGGACTGGGAATCAATTATGCTAACGGTGGGTAATGAATGCACTTGAGGGAACTGCTCCTCGCACTCAAGGGCCATTTTTACCATTTACATATTGATGGCGGCAGGACAGTGGCCACTTTCATCCGGCTGGTGATGGAGCACCGTGGAAATGGACTTCTGTGTGTTCCTTTCACTCTTGCTATAGATCACTTGGTTTCCTGTTCTTTGCTCTTTGCTCTCTTTTTCTTAAGTGGTTTGGGGTTCGCCTAAATTGGGCCTACAGCGTTGACTACAATGACTGCCTCACAGTTATATACCTTTGCGTATAACAAGTAAAGTCTTTGAGGGAATTAAATAAAAGCTATTGAGTGTTCTTTGCGGTAATTCGCTCATGAATTCTGGAGTTACGGCCGAAAACATGTTTTGAGAGGTTGCAGCGACCTTGACCTTTGACCTCTGACCCCCAAAATGTAATGGGTTCAACCATCTGGGTCTGTCTAGCCAAGAATGGGGCAGACAGACAGACAACCCAATGCCTTCAGCCACGCCTATCACCAGCACAGAGGCATAAATCGGACCACACAAACAATCATTTCCTCCACCTTTTCACACTGTTCAGTACCCCTAGTCTTACGTTGTCAGCGATGCCTCTCTCCCTTTTTCAATAGTCTGAAGTCATTTTCAATTAAGGCCCTTTTGCGGTCGGTAGGTGAGGAGTCTTGGAAGTGCTCCAGTTTCGCCCCCAATGGACTCTGATCGAGCCTGTATGATTTAAAAAGGAATAACGGCGAGAGCTTTCACTGCCACCGAGGTTAACCTGCATCAAAGTCGTTCTGTTTGCAAAGATGGAGGTCTGGCAACGCTGCCTCTCACTCCACTAAAATGCATTAAGGTAAATAACACCGGACTGAGAGAGAAATCACTATGTCTGATGCGTCTCACCGAGGTAAAGAAGGCTATGAATATGAAATGTGCTATGAATAAGTTATGTGGTGGTGGTGACACTGCAGAAAGGACTGGGCGCGAGATCAAGGTTGGGTTTTTTTTTTTTTTTTTTTTTAGAATGCAAAAGTTGCTGCCTTCCTTGGTCCATGAGACAATGAAAGCGATAAATGAGTCATATAAGTTCAAAGGAGCAGTTGTGACGTTTCGCAAAATACTTCTGTTCGCGTTCTCGCCAAAAATGCGACAAGAGGATCGGATAATTTCGAATCGATACATTAACCATGAAGCTGGAGCCAGCAGCTGGTTAGCTTAGCTTAGCATAAAGACTGGAAGCAGGGGGGAAACAGCTGGCCTGGATCTGCGCCAGCACCTCCTTAAACCTCCTTAATTAGCACGTTCGGTTTTGTTTGTTTAATCTGCTCAAAAACTGCGTGTCAAAACTAAAAGTTGCGGTTTTATGAGGCGTTACATAGCGGGCTGTTTCTTGGCCGGGAGCAGTGACTTCTTGGCACGTTATCCGACCCCCATAAAACATGCAACTTGTCGTTTTTGTTTTCAATAATTTTTTGTACATATAAAACTGTGATAATTTATTACACCCTAAGATAACCTTGTCCCGGCTCCAGCTTCATGTTCAACACAAGCGTGTCATTTTCAACCATAAAAGTGAGGGAAAAAAACGTAATTATCCAATGGTGAAGAAAAAAAACGGTGAAAGTTTACTTCAAAACTACTTCAAGAAAAGTCACTTCACCACTGGAGTCACAGCTATCATACCTGGGGAGGATAAAGTTTGGACACGAATAAACTTCTCAAAACTTCCCCGAGTGACGCCGTATCACTTGGTGGAACAGACAGACGGAGGCAGGCGGGCGGCGTTGGAGGCTCCCGCTAATTTGATCTGGTGACATTTTCTTCGCCAGCCCCCGAGGGGAAAAGAGCAGCAGAAGAAGAGGTGTCGGAGAGCAGGCGAGAGAGAGATACAGAGGGGAGAAAGAGAGGGGCGGCGAAGGAGACACTAATGAACGCAGACAACAAAGACCCTAACCTGAGCTCCGAGCCCCCTGGAGACACGGAGAGGTTTTTCACTGGGTCAATAAAAGCACT
Organism: Psettodes erumei; assembly: GCA_016785225.1. Lineage (NCBI taxonomy): Eukaryota > Metazoa > Chordata > Actinopteri > Pleuronectiformes > Psettodidae > Psettodes > Psettodes erumei. The sequence goes on from JAFBJZ010000408.1 coordinate 3,702,622, forward strand.
GGACCGTGTCTGCGTTGGCTTGCCCTTCAAGCGCCCACTTAACTGCAGAGAGAGGACTCTCGTTCAAGGTTGCCAGTGTTAAAAGGGAATACCAGTGGATTTCACATCGGAAACATGCGATCCTATCCGGCATTAAAAGCCCCGAAACCTCTTATTTACATGCAGCGTCGATCTAATGTATATTTACAGTAAGAATTCACTAGGGGAGGAGGGAAAATGTTGCCGAGGCAGTAAACATGATCGCTACATCAGTAACTTTAATTCAAAGATGAAATTTCTGTTCTAATAAAGTTTAGTTGAGCGTAAAAAAGCTGAACTCAACCGGACCGCTGTCTCGTTTCACCGTGTGATAGATTCAGGATTTTTTTTTTCTTTGTTTAGACACTCTCCAGAGGAGAATTTCATTGCATTGAGACTCTTTTTTTTAATTTAAGGACTAATGAAAAGTTATAAAGCTGATAACTGAGTTTGCAGTGCAGACAGAGAGGATGGATATATTTCCCACTGGATATTCCGGGGTTAATTTCTGCAAGAGAGCAGTACTGGGTCCCTCTGCCAAGTCAGAGGAATGTAGCAGTCAAAGGAGGGAGAGCGAGGTTAGCCAAAATCAGCATGATGAGATATTGACTCTTGGCTTGTAATTTCATTTTATGCACCAAGTGGCAAACAAGATATCACACTGTTTATAATCCTCAGTGTCCCTGAACACACACACACACCTCCCACAGACTCCTCCTTGTTATTAACAGGGAATCTATAGCCATGTGTGTACCTCTACGTGGGAGGACGGCCTCAAGTCTGGGTTGTTCACACCAGGACTTACACCTGAAGGGGTAGAGTCAACACACACACACGCACGCAAACAAACACAAACACGCTGGGGGACACACACTTGGTTGCCCCACCAAGTCCTCCCCCCCCCCACGTCTGACATATGTCACTCCCAATCTGTTCAGCAGGCCACACATCTCTCCAGTGCCTTACCGCCGCTGTGGCGTACAGAGCTGCGGAGGGGGGGAGAGAGAGAGAGAGAGAGAGAGCTTAAGACTGAAGACGGGGGCACAAGGGGACAAACGCAGCAAGAGAGAGACAAGAGAGCATGAAAGAGGCAGAGGGAGCTGCTGCTGGTGGTGGCTGCCCTCTCCTTGCTAACTGGTAGTCCTGAAAACAACACCATCTGTTCCGTAAGAAAGTCAAATGCACGGTCTAAAAAAGATGCCACCACTCGTGAATACATTTACTCACAGCCAAGGAAAATAACTCAACATTCCCAGGCTTCGTTCAAGGCTAAACGGGCATCTGTTATATGCTTAGGGATTTTGAATCTAGTGCTGGTGACTGCCAGGGAGTCTTCAATACTGTATAACGTATGATGAAGACAGTGAGGAGAAACAGTGAGTCAGTGAAATATTTTTTTGTGTGCATGGAGGAGTGCTTGGCAAACAGCTCAGAATCCACCTGTAACCAGGCAAAAATCATGCTCGTGTCCCAGGCAAATTTGACGAACGGATGCAGATTGCCACCATGTGGCTGTGTCCTGCAATCACACTGAGACTGAGAAAGCACTTCGTCTGTAAGACTATGCTTACTGTAAAGTGGTTACGTCGCAAAGACCTAGAGATGACATTTAGAAATGTGAGTCTAGATGTGACGCTTTTTAGAAAGCTACGCATCAATAAGCAACAGTGCCACGGCAACAGATTCACACAGAGCCAGAAAGCTCCTCCTCTGTACTCATCCACAACAGCTCATCCTTCATAATCAGACTCACTTGTTTTTGAAGTGTATGTTGTTTCTTATTCTTTTATACATGGTTTATATTTTGCACCCTGAGCTAAGTCACATATTTTCTGCTGTGCACACATTAAATTCTGCTTGATGCTGTTTAAGCATTTGTCAAATGGGCAACTTTCCAGGGAATTCCTAACAGGACTCTGTGATCAGCTTTAAACAAAGGCTGGTTACTTGAACGTGCTCGAGTACAACTGTAGCTGTACAACACCATCGTGCCTTCAGCTTGCCTGATTTAAAATGAGTTGGTTCTCTCATTGACTTAACAAACAAAAAAAATGTGCGAATATTCACACATTAGCCCCAGCGGAGGGAGGTTGTATCAGAAGCATTTAACAAAAAAATAAATCTATACCAGCATCAGCTGTACCGGGGAGTATAAACCAGATCCTCTTGGGATTCCAGGCACACAGCTCAATGCAATGACCATGTTTTACATCGCCAATCTGTTACAGTGGGATCTCCCCTGCTTCAATCCCATGGATGATTAAGCGTGATAATTAAGGTTTTTGGACGTTTTCCACAGAGGAGCAGACGTGACAGCTGGTGACATTCATGCATTCCCAAACACAGAGGAGGGAATTACAATGAGGCCTCCATTCATTTCAGTGATCACAAAGTCTGCTCTTGGCACCAGTTCAAAAACTGTTGTTGAAAAGGACTATTTGTGGCCCTCTTTGTTGCAAAGTAGACAACTTACCTTGATCTATTTGGGGGAGACCGTAGGCATGACACAATATTAAAGATTCCTTAAGTGAATTTGACCATTTAACTCTGAGATCAGAGTCATGATCATGGTACGAGTTAGAGCAGCAGTCTCTAATGAGCAATTCCATAGTGACAAACTTAAATTTAAACATACTTAATAGTAAATAAAAGCCATGCATTCAGTTGTACTTACCTAAATATGCAGCATTCTGTTCGAAGCTCAGCAGTTTGGGTGAATTGTCCAATAATCCCAGAGTTGAGTTCGATCCCAAGATCCCTATTGGCCTTGCGCAAGACACTAAACTCCAGGTGCTTCTGCTAGTTTGGCCAGCATCTCACATGGTACTTCCATCATCACCTATGAGTAGAGATTGAACGACCTATTCAAAATGCTCAGAGTGCTATAAATATCTTATAATTTCAGAACAATTTTTAATGGATGAACATGTAGCTGTCTTTTTATGTTGTCATTTTATACAATGCAGTGCTTTTTAAAAATAAATCATTATTTCTACAATATTTCTCTCTGAAATTTGAAGTGTAAAATACCATAAAATGGAAAACAGAAATTAAGTAGAAGAATAAAGCAGCAGAGGACAGCATAGGAAAGTGAACTGACTCAGGTTCCTACAGAACTTTCGTAAATGTACTTTCTTCACTTCTTGGGCTAGGATATAGCTCTGAGATCAGCAAAACACAGCGTTTCAACAAAACTCAAAATAAACTCGAATGCTTGTCCTTAAACAATTTTGAAATTGACAGCATATATCTCGCTCTTTTATTCATCATTCCACATATTCCACAGTCAACTGCAATTACACATGTCCATGCAAAGAACCTGCGACTGTAACTAAATTTCAACGAGTGGAAAACGGTAGCTCGCAAACGACTCAATTTCCCAGAATGCATTCCACGAGCGGAAACGCCTGTCGGGACTCCATGGAAACGACATACTGGCGTGCTAGCTTGGAAGAGAGCGCCCTTAGATAGCGTTAACTAGCAGTACATTGACTACATTAAGTATACTGCATTTCTGAAAACATGAGTCGGACGCCAGATGCGAGAGCGAGGTGAGAGATATTCAACACGTCAAAACAGATTCTCGGTTTCTCGGGGCCGCAGCTTCGTAAATTAATGTTAGCACAAAAAATACCACAACCTCGCAAAAGCAGCGAGGACAGAAAAAGTAGGTTAGCTAGCTGTTGGTTACATTATGCGTTTACGATACGCACTTATTAGACATGTATTCGTAAACGAGTTATTGTCGAGTTACAGTAAGTGTAACCTTTGGTAATCACGCGTATCCCCAAATTAACTTGTATTCCTCAGCTACAAGATGCTGAAACCAGATTTCCGTTAGTGATGCTTATTATAAAGCGCACACACGTGATTAGTTGGAGTTAAAACTTTTCAATATCACTGGTCCCACATTTGCAACCACTGACCCGGGATTAATGAACACGTCAGAAAAGATAACAAGCTATTCCTAAACTGTGTGAGCATCTTGTTGTGACACCTCGCTGGCAAAACAACACTATCGTTCCTAAACTTTACCTTCTTGTCTTCATATGTCGACGGTGACTGTCATATTTGGCAAAAGTACAAATTATTAGCCGGGGCATGATCCTCTCGCTAGTGTAGCTGGTACTTTCTTACTTTTCCTTATACTCCCTGTTACTCTCCCTCAACTCGTGCAGTGACTTTCTTTTATTTTCTGTTTGTGTGGTTTTGCCCAGCCTTTGTTCGGGGACCGGAGGTTTTGGACATTTTAACATCTACGACAGAAAAAAAGAATAATGTATAATCAGAGTTTAAAGATAAAATATCAACAAAAACTGTACATCACACCCACATTATTGATGGCCTGTTACACGAAGGAGGAAAACAAAGACAAAAGTACTTTGGTGTCCTCTCACACTCACAGCTAAACTAGTATTTGATTGCTGCTGCTAATGTTGTCCTTCACCCTCTCCAGAGACAACCAGACAAGGAAGATCCAGGAAAACATCACCAATGTGGAGAAACATTTTGGAGATATGTGCCAACTGTTTGCTGCCTACGTTCGTAAAACAGCCAGACTGCGGGACAAGGCAGACCTCCTGGTCCGTGAAATCAGCCAGTATGCGGACACAGAAACGCCAAACCTGAAGAGGGGTATGAAGCAGTATGCTGACCACCTGGCTAAGATTCAAGACTACCGCCAAGCTGAGGTAACTCTAAAGTAATTTACTTCCTGCTGCTTTGACCTCGTTGGAAATTTTGTGCTGACAGTCTAAAGACGGAACCTGAACTTATCTGCCTTGCAGGTGGAAAGACTTGAAGCCAAAGTCATAGAACCATTAAAAAGCTATGGAGCTGTAGTGAAACGTAAAAGGGTAAGTACTGATGTGTGCCACAGGAATTTTGACATTTACACTAACTCCAAATGAGCATAATAACAGAGAAAAAGGTTGATCCGTGATCCAGGTACAGTTATTGTAATTTCAATTAACATACTCCTCAGTTAAAAACTTGATATAGGATTATTTTAATGTAAATTACTGTGACGTAGTAATGTTTACATACACAAACTGTTAAGTTTTGACATTACTTTTCTGTTTTACCCTCGTCTGGATGGCGAAATTGTTTACCTTCCTGCCCTTGTATATCTCCCTAGAGCGTCCCGGACTTGTATTATCAGTCACATCTGTGTCACTGCAGCTTCTTTGAAGTACACATTTGAAGATTAAATGTGTTTTGACCTGCAAGCATGCAGTGATAATGTCGCTCCAAAATGTGGAGCTGGCTGAGCATGTTGCCCGGATCATAGATGAATTTCCTGCCATTGTCAGTACCGCTATATTACCTCATGATGGCAGTATTGGTCAATTGATGATATCCCAGCGCTGCCTAACAGCAGTTACTTATGCTGCTGGCAGCACCTATCTAGCTCAGCATCATGTGATTCCTCATGGTCCCTCACTTATAAATCCCTCTGGATAAAAGCGCCTGCCAAATGTGTAAATGTAATGTAAATGCAGTATCTAAATAAAGGACCTCTACTGTTAATTGTCATGACTACTATGTCCTTCTGTGCTTGTGCATCCATGCAGGAGGATCTGAAGACGACCCAAAGTGCCAGAGACAGAGAAGCCAAACAGATGGCTCAGCTTGAGAGGACCAGACAGAGAAACCCCTCAGACAGGCAGATCATTGTATCCTTCCCTTTTGTCACTTCTGTTCTCCAATACTCTCGTAGTGAATAAAGAAAAGCTGCCTTTTCGACAGGAAAATAATCTTGATTATTATTTAGAATGTTAATCTGGGCAAGTTCAAACAGGTTTACATTACTGTGCATGTCTTTACTTTACTTCCCTTGCACTCTATGCAGTAACAATTTGTAACCAACACTGCAGTGTCTAGTTTAGGATCCACTTGTAGAAATAGAATTAACACAGACAACAGGGAAATGTTTTTTTAAATTGGTTTCCTTAACCAAGCCTTCAGTCTCAGGTGTGTCCAATGTAATCACCGCTGACCACAAAGACGACACATATTTCAGAATAACTTGGGAGATCTCCAACAGTAACCACCAATGAATGCGAGAATGTCAAACTCAGTGACGGCTTCAGATTTTTTTTTTCCATTGCTCTTTATTTGTGAAGTGCATCATGGGAGTGACTCATAACTAACTCACAAAAAGATTCTCTAATAGAGGGAAGGTCTTTTGTCATTGTCAGACCAGTTTCCACACATGTGGACCTACATCACCCGTGGGAAATGAAAGTAATAACATTAGCTCATTTTTTGTTGCTCCTGCGTCGTCTCTGTGGATAGTGAGTGATTTAAATTGCATGTTTGCAGGAAACACAGGTGTGAAAATTACACAAGCTATTACTTTCCCTTCCTACAGAAGGAGCATATTATCATGTCAGTGTCTGAAGGGCTTTTGCCAGTAAGTGGTGCGGGTTGGACTGGAACTGCAGGTCTGAAAATGATGGTCCTGCAGTTTCAACCCTGGACAATACTGGCCCGCTTTCAGGTGCCTCACATTAACAACATTAATTGCTTATGAGTGGTTTTGTGTAGGGCCAAAGACAAATTAGCTCACACATCAAGTACTTATTTTCTAATTTAGTATCTCAACGAGCCCGAAGGGCTGAATTTTAAAGTTTATACATAACTGTGTCACACAGGCGCGTTTCTCAAAAACCTGAGGCACAACCTCGTCATGTGAGTTTGATGTGTTGCAGCATTTGTTGCATTTTTTTTTCTGTTTTGCCACTGAAAAGGCTGAAAGTGAGCTACAGAGAGCCACCATGGATGCCACACGGACCACCAGGCAGCTGGAGGAGACTATAGACGAGTTTGAGAAGCAGAAGATCCGTGACATCAAGGTCTGCTGCGCTGAGCTTTCTGCCTACCTCAGAAATGACGAATTACAAGTTCTTTTGTGGGAAAGGTTAACATTTAAGTTTAAAGCAGTGGGGGGCAGCGAAGTGAAACCAGGCAGTCCTTAATCCTCTCTATGTCATTTTAATCTTTTGCAAGTTTGTCATTTCAGGACTCTCTCTCATGTTTAGTAGCATCCAAGAAGTCATGATTAATTTAAATAGTGCCAAATTTAAAAAAAAAAAAAACCCAAACAATTCACCTTTCTTTTCCCTTACAGAAAATTTTCGGTGAGTTTGTGACAGTGGAGATGTCATTCCATGCCAAGGCCCTGGAGGTGTACACCTTGGCCTACCAGAGCATTCAGAGTGTGGATGAGGAGGAGGACCTGGAGGTAGGCCCCGCTCGAGGTTTACCACGGTCCAGTTGTTTGTCAGCATGACTGTGCTAGTGTATAGGAGAATTTGATGTGTAATGTTTATTGTTATTAATTATTGATCTAACACAATAACTGGAGTCTCACCTTGAAACGCTCGAGCAAAAGGATGTGTAAACATGACAGTGTACCTAGGGATAAAAGCCTTTATGCACGCCCTCTGCTGTGTACTTGATTAACCTGATGGTTATATTTAACAAGTTTGAGCTATCATGGTCTTACGCACCTATTACTCATCATTTCATTGCTCATGTGTACTCTGTCGTCCACGCCCTTCAACCGATGTGGTAACGCTGGAGGAACCTGTGGTGACTCCTGCACAATTCAAAGTCATGCTAGCTACTTTCTCCTGCTTGAAGTTTGGTTTTAGTGTGCCTAACTATTTTAAGAGATGAAGTCCGTACTGAGGAAACAAAGGATCAATGGTTTTTAGCGTCTTCCATAAATGCCCTCACGCTATTTTCCTCCACCCCTCACCATCTCATCTGTGTGTTTTTTGCACTGAATCATCTCCCTTCCATTCACGTTGAAGCGAAACTCCTCACCCAGACAAGGCTGTTTTTCAGTGACTCATAGCACAAAGCATGGGAGATTGAATCATCTGAAAGAGGCACAATGATAGGCATGAAGATAATCCTGATTGAGAGCCTTTGCAGATTTTCATTTTTATTTATAGTGAAAACAATCGGTGTGGTTTAAATGGCAGTGTGCTGTGCTGTCAGAAGCATACCTTATGAGCTGCCGTGTTTACATGAACAAAACTGACAGCCAGTCGAGTTTTTGATTTACTGGATATTCCAGGCTTTGAGTATATCTTCATTTTGTTTGTTTTTTTCTTCCTCCTGAAACCCTAGGCTTGATACACCTGTAATATAAGATACCTCAAATATTGCCTAATGTCCCTAAACTGTGTATACTTAAAATCCTGGCTAACCATCTTGCAAAATGAGCAGCGCAAACATTACGGTCACCCATAGGCGTGGGTAGGCATTGCTCACATTACACTGTCTCTCTATCGAAAAGTCTAGCACCTCCTACTATCTTTGGCAGGTGTTCAGGAGTTCGCTGCACCCCCCTGACTACCAGTCACGCTTAGAGATAGTGCGAGCTAATTCCAAAACCTCCCTCGATCGGACCGGGTCATTCCTGAGTACATCAGGGACCTTACAGGTAAGATCTGTATAGTGCAGTGCATCGATGCTTGATACCTGATACAATAAGAATTTCCCAGAGAAGATCCCTCTCTAAGTTTCTATTCCGGCATTGTTTGTTTTTTTTAATGTTTGACAGTTGCAAGCTTCATTGTGATGAAATTCGAAGCAAAAAAAAAAAATTCTGTCCTTCCCTTTTTGAACCCAGTAGTTTTCCTCATACCAGTAGAGACGAGCACTCGATTACAGGGACTCTTATCGGTTCTGCCAGTGTTTATGCGCAAGCATCACCCCAGCCATCTTTCAGTGTGAATTCCCGCATGTCACGTATGCAAGTAACATCATCCATTTCCTCCTACATTCACTGTCGTCCCAGCGTGTGAATTTATAGGACGCTACTGTGGTCTGTAGGGCTCAAAGGGCGTGTTCAGATGTAGTATCTTATGTCTCCAGATGACCAGATTGCTGCTCATAGAGGCGGACTGCAATTTACATCTGTCATCATAGCGTGCCTGAAAAGTATCCTGCTTCACATCTTCAGATAAAACTTAGTTTCCACGATTAAGTTTGATTTGATTGCTGAAATGCTACAGTCATGACTAAAAATTCCAACACTTTCAGTCAGGTACACAGGTAGAAAAGCGGGCTGCAGACCCTGTTTGTATACCGGATAAAGCTACAAAGGAAAATCTGGTAACAAAACTAAAAGACACATTGAGGGTGCCATTCTTAGATTGTACGCGTAACATGATATGAACTTGACAGTCCCTCACTATTGGAAAACTGTATGTTCATATACTGTTATGATACAAATAATGATTGAGGGATTAGGTGGCCGTCTGTCTAGAGGTGTGTACACACCTGCGTTGCCTTTGCTCTTAACCGCAACCCTCGAGCGAAATGTTCGGCAGAAAGTGGATTCCACAGAAGCAGCGATTGTGCCTAATGACCTGCAAAGTGTTGTAGCTGCACGGTGACACTTTATTTGTTGTCACAGCAACAGAGAGCTTGCATTCGGCAGACGAGAGGAGAGGAGGAGGAAGACGACGTCGAAGAGGACGACGATGAATCTGACGAGGAGGAGGACGAGGAAGAGGACACGGACGATGAAAATTAAATTCTCTCAGAATGATCTAATTTTGTGTATGGGATGAAAAGGATGTATTAAACCGTATTAACTGTTTTATACTGGTGTAAAAGACACAACTGTGTCATTGCCAAAATCACCTCACTTACAGGTGGTCAGAGCAGTATTGTAGTGTTGCTGTGTGTTGTCCTTTAGTTCCATTTGTCAATTCAAGCCAGTTTTTGTCTTTGCTATATTTTTATATCACACACAATGCCAAAATGCACATTATGTGGTCACTCGTCTCTACGAATGAAATAAAAATACTTTTTTTTATCCTCTGCAATGTTCCAGGGAATTTGTGTTCTATTACAGGTACGCGGTGTGCACTCAGTCACTTTGCATAAAAATGCCAGCAGAGAGGTCGATTGTTATTTTAGAGATAGTTTGAATTGTGTGAATCAGTCTAAGTGACAGTAGTTGCGCGACGGCTGCGGCTGAAAGTGACTCATCTCTTCCACAGACATGCAAAAGTACAAATGAAGTCGGGGACATTTTGCACTACGCCGTCTGTGTTTATCAGGATATGCAGTATGTGTGGCTGGAGACATACTTCGGGATGCGCATATGGCTCTTTACAAAACCAGTTGTGTAACAAAATGTGTCTGCCACTTGTGTCAGCTGATGGCGCCTATATCCGTCTCGCGTGAGTCACTTGACGCATTTATCATTCCTCGGCTGCCTGTGTCAAGATGAATATTTTTCTGCCCCTGGACTTGTGCGCACACACACACAAACAGACACATTACAGATTTCTATCACTATCTGTTAAGCAAATAGTACATGCGCATTTAAACACATGCGTAACTCAAATATGTGGAGCCGTCAAGCAGCAACAACAGTTTGTGTTTTTGTTTTTTGACATAACAAATATGTGGGGGGGTCTCTCTTACAGCAACACTGATTATCTCTTTGAGATAAAAGCTGTGTAGGTGGTGTGTCATCAGCCCTCTGCGCAACAGCACCTTAAAACATATAAAGGTTAATGTGTCTGCAAACAGTCACACTAACGCATGCTCGAGCATACCAGTTTGACTTTCGTGTACTGTGGATCCGGATGGCCTGTGTTGCAATGAGTCATCACCTATAAAGTGTGTGTTTGTGTGAGCGAGTGAGTCAGAGAGCGTTTCCAATCGCAGATAAACCTAAAGGCCCCACTCCCTGATCACACAGCAGAAGAATGGAAGGTGACTGGTGAGAGGAAAGGAAAGAGGGAATCAAAAAAGAAGTGGTTAAAAAAAAAAAACAGCCTTCATGTTAGTCAAGAGTCAAAGGTACAAAGGGAGACAAGGGCTGGTTATGACTCACTGACTGTTAAAAACAAAGGCTGAGAACCAAAACAGGGATACCCATGCAAAGAACCAGATGTGAAGCGAAAGGAGGAGGCATATGGGGCAAACAGGGACAGTTGAGCGAGGTCAGTCAGAGCCCCAGGTCCTTATCGTCAAGTCTGACTCGTTGGCCCTTGGCGTCGCGTCACACTTATCACATCCAACACCCACGGCACACATCAGCCTCACACAGCTACTTGTGTATGCAGCACCCTTCCCCTGAGCCCCTGTGCCACTGATCCTGCTTTGCCAGAAGCATACTCCTGTACTCCACAGGTTTTTCTTCTTTGAACACCAAACTGCCACCAGTGAATGGAAACTTACAGCTCCTGCAACAAAACATCAGCTAAATAAATAATGCTTTTTCCAAGGTTTGATAAAAACATTTCTTTAGACTGAGGGTGATCACTTTCTCTAAGCCACCACCAGAGGGCGATGTTTCAAAATGTTCTTACCTGAGCTCTATAGTTTGGAAGACTGAGATATGGAGACATTGTGTTCTTTTTCAACCTGTGGGTAGCGGCAGTATGTGTCTCTGTGTGTGCACATCGCTTCTTATCAGTTACCTCTGTAGAGAAGCATTTTCTTATTGCATTTTGAAAGCCACAAAGCTGAGCTTTTAACTACGAGACAAAAACATCCGGATGTGTGATATATTTTTAGCATTTAAAACTTCACATTATGACTGAATCAGTTTTTGATCTCCACCTTCATGACGGTGCAGTTCTTTGCAAACAATTCCAAATGAAGTAAACTGGCTAAGCCATGCAGGGTTTGCAAAGAATTGCAGGCCTTTTGATCCATACTTGGCATTCACCATATCAATGCCAGGAAGGAGCCAGTGTTCTGTCTGTGTTGCCAGTTTAGCACTGTGAAACAGGTGGGGATTTAATATTCCACCTCAGAAGCTGACACAGATTTAGAGCCATGTCTTGACGTGGTATTTTATACACACACCTGACCATATTTTCCTCCTCCTCATCGTCCTCCTCCTTCTCCTCCTAAAGCTGAAAACACTCTCTACTGAGAATGTATAGGGTAGTGATTCATAGGTCAAATCCAACAGATTCAGTATCTGTCATTCAGGACCCTATGTCTGACTTAAAGTTCTGGCACACAAGAAGGTAAGGATTCCCTCTTCTCCCCCTCTGACTCATCTGTAGTCATCCCCAGTTTACGTAGGTGCCTCTGTGTGTTTGAATGAAGAAGAACAGAGGCATGAAAGGGAGTGAGTTGTTTGTATATGTGTCAGTATAACTCCTCGATCTTATTTGTGCAGGAAAACTCTGCCAGAGGAAATACTGTGTCTGTGTCTGTGTGTGTGTGTGTCTCTATGGATGTACAGTATAGACATACAGTATGTGGCTATACTGTATGTGCGTGTGTGCCACAGAGTCCTACACTACAGTTGTTTGGAATATTAAATACAGTGCCGTGCTGGCGGCTGTTATAAAATCGAGAGGCAGCATAGCCAGAGTGTGACTCACGCACTGACTCACTGACAGCGCTGCCATTGCGTGTGTATGCGAGTGTGTCTTACACTCTGTGGTTCCTCTGGTGGACCCGCTGCGTGTCTCCGGTGTTCTAAGAACTCTGAACCCTGCCACATTCCCTGGATTTCACACCAGTAAACAAGGCTATATATGTGTGTGTGTGCGTGTGAGACAAAGAGTGTGTCTCTTCTTTCCTGTTACACCATGTGTGTCGCAAAAGATCCAAACACTTTACTGATAACTCCCAGCAAATTTAACTTAAACAGAGAAATGTTCCAGTCTTCACATAAGCTATCCAAAAAAGAAACAGTGGTCATAGCCATAGTGAAACTGTACATTGACAAAACAAACATTTACACCTGCCCCTTTCCTATTTAGTTTTTTTTAGAGTGTGCACTGCCTGTCTGTGTCTTTAAGTAATATTGCCTGTTTTTCATGAGCTACTCCAGAGGCACTGTACATGTGCTCCCAGTCACATGTTTGCTGTTAATCGGGAAAGGAGGCCTCGAAACTGCTCCTGAATGTCTTGCCAACGTGAGTAAAGTAACTGCTTGTGCTCCTGTTTCTCTGATTTACTCACCAGCATGAAAGGCAGTGTACCTAATGTCAGGGGCAGTAAGTTACAGCCGTCAACGTACACATCTGTCCCACACATTCCAGGAACGCGGGTACATACATAAATCATGGGAAGTCTGTGCACAGTATTTTAAATCTGCATGTTTATTGGTATGTGACACCACTGTGCTCTGCTACAGTATATCATCTGATGGTGATAAAGCAGAACGTGACCTCTTATTTACTTTCCGAAGCCTGACATTGGCATCACTTGGATATTCCCGCTCAGCATAAATCAGCATTTGCAAGACTAAGAGGGAAGTGAGACGCCTGATCTGTGTGTGTGTGTGTGTGTGTGTGTGTGTGTGTGTGTGTGTGTTTGTGTGTGTGTGTGTGTGGGGGGGGGTGTTCTCTACAGGCTGATTTTGATGTATGGTTATGAATCCTCACAAAGATAAAGACCCGGAAAAGGTCAGCCATGCATGCAAAAAGAGTTATTTATCCATTTAGAGTTACAGTGTGATTAGAGGGTTTAAGGTCACATACATAGTTAAATATTAGACATTGAGTTATCAATCTAATATTATATGTTCAGTCCATCTGCTTGAGAGGGCATGTCTCCTATACAAGTGGATTACACATGCATAAAGTCATGTTTACTGTATGTGCATCAGATTTATGTAGGTGACTGTAGTGTAACTGTTCCTGTGCAGGACCTGATATCCAGGTTTGGCCTCATACTCCACCTACCAGTCTATCCCGCCCCATGGCTATTGTTAAGGATTTCGAAATCATCCACTTTTAAAGGAATGGGAAGGAGAGAGACAAAGTGTGTGTGTGTGTGTGTGTGTGTGTGTGTGTGTGTGTCTGTGCCGTATGTGTATCTGTGTGTGAGTGAGCGTTCACTTGCATCTGTGCATTGCGCAAGATGCTTATCAGCCAGGTCTTGTGTTGTGATCAGTGAGGGAGGCCTTGGCTTGGGCCCAGATGGGGACGAACTGTCGCTTCAGCATCTGTGTGTGCGTGAGTTCATGGACGCCTGCTCTTGTCTTGTTGTCCTGTCCCGTGCCTCTCGTCAGCCAGCGACCTGGTATCGGTGGATCATTATTGGCCTGTTTGTGTGTTGGCCAACTTCAGCCGTCTGCCAGGTGAGCAGTGAGCGTGTTTACTGTTAGCCAACCACTTCCTAGTATAACGCAGCACTGCTATCAGCCATAATCCTGCAACCCATCAGCCTTATCTCGGTTACAGTCCATTACAGTACCAAACTATTTTTATGAACTTTAACTCCAAAAACAATTTCTGCACCTTGGCCGCAGCTTAATTTAGCCATTGAATGATACGTTACGTGAGCTTTTCTGCTCCTGATAGAGATAAAAGAACTCTGTTCTGCCACCTGTTCTGTACTTCAGCAATGTCTTTAAAATGTTGTGTTTATTTAAAGCACATATGACTGCAGCCACCTGGTGCTTGTTACCCACTCAGTAATAGATCCTCATGTGAGTCAGGAGCAGACGATGTGAAGCAGAAAGACAAACACACGGGCAGAACACATGGAACACTCTTCTGTTTTATAGTTTGTCTTACATTCATATTTAGCCAAGAAAGAGGCAACAAAAATAGAATGAATATTGTAGTACTTGTGACAGACGTGTTACTTAAAGCTAAAGCACATAGGTGAAGCTTTAGCCCTTATGGTGCATATTACAGTATAAGTGATACTTTTCTCTAGCAGCGGCTACTGCAGTGCCCATGTCTCAGGTAAGTTATAACTCACAAGAATGTGCAAAGTAGCTAAATGTGCACTCCAGGTCATGAAAAAATGTGTGTGTGTGTGTGTGTGTGTGTGTGTGTGTTGGGGGGGGGTGTCTGTCATCTGCTCTTGCACAACAAAAGACAGCATTTTCCTTCCACATTTTGAAAAATCAGAACAGTGTTTCCCCTGAACGCTGTGCACCCTCCCCCTCTTCTGGTCTCACTCTCACTCTCCTCCGGCTTAAGAAATAAAGTGAAACCAAAGACAGAATGTGACATGAGAAGCTGTCAGGCCCAGCTCGGGTCAACAGCAGGGGGTCAAAGCTATGTCTGGAACACAGAGTCACTGAGTGATGTGTTAAGTGTCTCTCAGGGACTCTTTCACGCACAGTGGAAAGAGTGTTTGTGCATGCATGTACGATTTCTCCAAGGTTGAGAAGAGTCGATCAGGAAAGCCAGTCCCCTGAGTGCATCTTGTCCCCTTGTCGACTTAACTGGCCTCCCCATGATCCCTTGCACAATATCACACAACATGTCAAAACACAGGCAGGAAGCCAGCGATAGCAGCCTAACCTGTCTTTTCAACCTACACACAAAGACCGAATATGATAGGCCCATCACAAAGTGACAAACAGAAGAAGAAGACGATGCACAGACTGTCACAAAGAGCCACAAGAAGACTTGGACGCAAAAAAGTGTGAACAAATACTTTCACTGACACACACACACACGCACACACTGTAGCAGTGGTTATGAGACAGCCTGGGAACAGCTAGTCCTCTAATGAGGTCTATCCCATGAGGATTTAGTACTGCACAGAGGAATGTAGGCTCTCCGCTCTCATGACTGACCTGCCTTGACACACACACAAAAGCACACACAGATGGGGCTACTTCACTGTCCGAGAGCTGCCCTCTTACACGAGAATGAGAACTGATAGAAGGCGTCCAAGAATAGAACACTTGTAATTTAGGTAGGTACTGCATTAGAAACAAACATAACAGGCACACTGGGGAATTTGACACCAATTTGAGATTGAGAGTGAGTAGAGAGACGGGGTGTGGGGGGCTGAGAAAACAGAATAAGAAGAAGGAATAAATAAACAAGGGCATGGCGGGGTCAGTGAGAGAAATTGATGCAAGGAGAGAGAGACTGTGTTCATGAGGGTATGAATCTCTGAGTTTTATTTGCACTTAACATTTGCTCTCGAGATTGGCTCGTGTTCTGGATGTGAGAGCCAACTTGAGTGAGTTTACTAGAACAGACCTGGTGTCTGGAGAAGGCCGGCCCTCATCCATGGTGGCCCGTTGACAGTGCCTGCTGCTAGCTGATAGAGGGACAGCATGGGTGTCCATCTCTGTCACGACTCTCTCTGAGAACACACAAATGAGTTCTGTACTGTTAGGACAGCGTAGAAGTTTGAGATGAATAACTCTGTAAGTGTGTTTCGAAACATTTTGAGGAGCCAGTGCACCAGCAGTTGCGTAGCCAACCCAAACAATGAGCGTGAATACATCACTGAAAAGTACACACACTACTATGAATATAAACAACACTAAACTGTAGTGGTTAGATAAAGGGATTTCAAAACATAATTTACCACAACACACTGGACCGCCATGTTTATTCTTGTCACAATCTTAACTTAGCAGCATGCTAACAATTGATAATTAGCCCTAAAGATAAAGTACCGCCAAAGCTTTTGATAGTATCAGTAATTGTCAAGGCAGGTCCACAGCATTTGGTCAAGTTTCGACCTATTGATGATTAGCTAAAGGACTGCCAGCAAGTCATCTTGAGGGGAACATGAATATCTGTGTCAAATCAGAGACATTTCGCTGGAAAAACTGAAAATCTGACCTGCTGGTGGTACTAGATGGAAATCCAAGGTATTACAAAATGAGGTAGATTCATCTTCTGGGCACAATGAATAACTGTACTTAATTTCATGGCAATCCATTTGATATTTTTTGAGATATTTAACTAAAAACAAATGTCAAACTAATGGTTGCTCTGAGGAAAAGTGAGAAAATCACCAAGGTAATATGGATTCCACCACTGGGCACTATGAAAGTCTGCATGAATGTAATAACAAGCTATGCTGTTACAATTAAAGTGTGCGCCCAATGGAACAACGATCCCACATTGCTATCCTTCCAGCTTAAAAAAGGGGGTAGACTGTATATTTTATGCGTACATTTATAGGCCTGTTGAGTACAGTGATCTGGCTATTGTTAATTATGACAGGTTTCATTAATGATATATGGCATGTTCTATGTGCTGATGACTGACTTAAAAACAACAGTATGCAACCACTGTGCACCCATCTCCTAGAGATAAACAGTGGGCCACTGCTAATCGTCCCTGTGTCAGCCATGCATAACACCATGTCACAGGCACTGTGCATGCTGAATGCCTTGCAGGCCTTTGTTTTGGAAAATGTGGCAGGGTTGCCATGGTGCCTGTGTTTGATCCATTGTAATTAACCAAGCCCATTGATTGCACAAGCGCTTCCCCCTGGCTCGTCTCCATCAGTGGGTAGCCCCTGGACGTCTCATCAAACACCACGTTAACCACCGTTTATGCAGTCGCCTCCCCACAATGATTTGTCCTTACATGGCCTAACAGGAATGAAAGGAGCACAGGAAGTGGAGGGGAGACAGAGCAATAAGAATCATTTGAGGATTTAACAAAGCTGAGGTCCACTGTTCTCTATTCTGAGCTTAAGTGTACTGATAAGTGTTAACTGATTACTGTGTGTGTGTGTGTGTGTGTGTGTGTGTGTGTGTGTGTGTGTGTGTGTGTGTGTGTGTGTGTGTGTGTGTGTGTGTGTGTGTGTGTGTGTGTGTGTGTGTGTGTGTGTGTGTGTGTGTGTGTGTGTGTGTGTGTGTAAGTTGTAGGGACCTTGAGCAATGCCAGGCAGATTTTGTTACTTTTCAACAGAGCCAAGTTAGCAGTTTCCCCCTGCTTACAGTCTTTATGTTGAGCTAAGCTAACTGTCTCCTGACTGTAGCTATTAATAACAGGCGTATTGATCACTAAGTCTTGGCAAGACAATGAACAAGCCTATTTCCAAAAATGTCAAACTGTTTCTTCAGTTGCACATTGAAGGGGGATTCCTGGTGATTAACCGTATCTAACCATGGCATTTTTTATGTTCTCGTAACCACAGCTTTTTCTCATGTCTGTAATTCCTCCACAATCCAGATAATGTACGGTTTCACATAGAGGAAGCTGTACAAGCTGACCACATCCCTTTGTAAATTTGTCCTATGTCTGTCAGTAGTCCAGTCACTGTGTCCCAGTGTGTGACATGCAGCATGGTTTAAAGTCAATTAACCCTGCTTCCCAACCCCAGGGGCTCACATGTCTCGTCAGGGCTGACCTTCACATGAGGGAATGAGCCAACACTCACATATGGCCAGGCCCTCAGGTGGGAAAGTGCCTGCCCTGGCCAAGGACAGGACTGTGCATGAAGGGTGGAGGGATGGTTATGAGTGTGAGTTTGTAATCTCTTGAGAACACACAAATATGGTAATTATTTTTTGTATTCATTATTTCCTGAGGATTCCTGTTTCGTTGTACTATAAAAACTAATGTGAAAATTAATGAAAGCAAGGATTGGAGAAATATATTATCACAGTGTTGGAAGCTGTGGTCTCTACTTTATTTATCTAATACAAGTGAAAGTGTAAGAGACCTTTATTTCAGCACAAAGAACTACATATTAAATCTGAGATGTATCTGCGGGGGATTTCCAGTGCAATGAATTTCTGCTATTTCTGTACTTGTTCTTTGAACCTGCTCATAAAACGGTGCAATAACCCTACAGCTAAATTTATATCATAACTACAATTAAAGCTATTATACGAGATCCAGTCTCCGTAGACGTAGTTGGCCTCATGACTTGAATCTGGACTTTCCCAGAGCTGCTGTGAAAGCAACTTCCCTTTTCTTACATAGTAATCTGACAGAGGATCAAGAGGGGTATCTCCCCTGAAGCGGTGGCTAATATAGGCTCCATGATTCTGAAAACTGGGTATGAAATATAGAACAGAAGACCACCCGTCAGTGAGCTACTGGATATAAGGAAGTCCACCAAATGGAGCTAATATGAACCAGATTTTCACAAATGCATATTTCAGGTTGAATAACAGGAACTAAAAGCAGCTTATCCATCAGTGGAGATTCCTGTGATATAAGGTATACACAAAGTTAAGATGCATAACAAGTCTGAAGCCATAATACAATTTCACAAGCTTTGGGGGTCAGAAAGCAGGGATTTCATTTAAAATTGAGGTTTCCCCTGTATTACAGTTCACTAAAAGCATAGGAATAGGTGTGTGAGAAACCTTGGTGCTGTAAAACAAGGTGTTTCTTATTTGAGGGTCAGTTGAATACAGCGGAATGGAAAAACAATCGCGTAATGTAGCAAACTGCCTCGACAGGCTTTTCAAACTGCTGTTTACTGCAGATTGTGTGTGCGCCCCAAAGAGTCTGTGTGAAATTTTGATGTGCTGGTGGCTGCACAGTTGTGCAACTGCAGTCCATTTGCCCAAAGCAAATAGCAACATTCTAAGAAAGAAGAAAGGGCGTTCTGTTGGTTTTTCACATGTTTTTCCCTTCTACTCTCCACCAATGTCATTCAGCGTTTAATCTGTGGGGCTTGCACAATTTTCCGTTTCATTTGATGCTGAGAAACACACTGATAAGGGTCACAAATTGTTGCGGCAGGCCTTTCAAAAATACCACACTGGGATATACTGCAGCATGGATATGAATCATGTGCAGAACCTTTTTAATAGAGTTTTCGGCAGTCTACAACGACAAGCTGCCAGCAGTTCTTGGGATATTTGAAAAGGTCATTTGGTTTGCACAAATGGCAAATAGGTGTTACTTCTACTTGTAAGAGCCTGTATGTCTGCCTGCATTCCTGCATAACCATAACATCCAGAAGCCAGAGGTTGCCAGATGCCTAAAGCTGAAGTGTGCTCACACTTAAAAGTAAAAATGTAAACTATGGGGAAAATGACATCTCACAAAAATTCACACTGTGAGCCGTTGGACGAAAACAACAACACCCAAAATGCCTTAAGCTGCTCTATTTTGTGAAAGGACTACATCTATTTTATCTTTAATCAAACTCGCATGATACACTAACTCTGAATTAGATTCATTTTAGCCGGCATTAAAAACGTGACTCAACCACATCAAACAGGAAAGCGGAACACCTGCATCAAAAGACAAATATGAAGGGTGATGAAACAGATATTTTAGTAACAAGGTAACCCTGTCAGCACAGCGGTCGAATGTCAACTGTGCGTTTGCATTTGCGTATGTATGTGTGTTTGTGTGCTCTCCTGAAGGGGTAATATCCTTTCTGCCTTCCTGGTAAACCAGTGTTTACTGAGAGGGCCACAAACAGAGGGATTTCACCAGAGGACTAATGAGTGGAGATGTATGTAACGTTCGTGGGCATGTTGGGAAACACCAAGTGCATTTCTGATTTCAGATCACTCATTCAGTTTTCACTGAAAATGCCGCGAGGGCGAGGTGACCTCAGATCTCTGTCAAGTGGTGAAATAGTTTTCCCCCCTTGAGCCATTGTAGCTGTTATTACCTTTGCCAGTGAGCATCCTGTGTTTACTGACCACACAAACACCAGCCAGTGCCTGGTACCAAGATTGCATTACAGTCACTAAGCACACATATGTCAGCCTGTTAGTCAGTGCACTTCCCCATGTGGCGACACACAGATGTCTGCTCTTCCTATAATCAGGATATAAGTCGCTCGTCTGTTCGGAGGTTCTCCTCTGCCCTCTCTAATGCTGCTGGAAAGTCATCTTGTTTAATCATCAACTGTCCATAATTGCTGTCCTGTGGCGAAAAATATGAGTGGCTCCAAGAGAGAATAATTGTAGAAATGAGCGATGGTGGTTTTGCAATTATAGAATCTGGCTTTGAAAACCAGCACTAAACCTCCACCGCTGTTCATTCTGCCCGTTTTGCACGACATAAAACCTAATGTTTATCATGAGGAAAAACTCAATTTTCCAGTGATTTATGTATTTTATCTACATGGTTGTAATCATGGTTGTAAAACCTCACTTAAAGTATTGTGTAAAAAGTAAAGTCAAGACCTGCTCTATATGAAAAGTACCCTGAGATAACTGCTGTCGGCACTAAATTAAACTGACTTGACCTGACTCGACCGAAAAGACACTAAACCTACTCAACTACATGAACCCATTATTATTCAATCAGACGTTTTGTAATGTTGCAATGGATAGATGGGTGGTTTTGGATGTTTTCATCTATGTGTGTGTGTGTGTGTGTTCATGATCACTAATGTCGTGCCCTTTTCTTGAACTTTCGTGACTTGTCTTTGCTGTTATGGTATGGTATGTTTAATGTTGGCAAGCAGCTCATCTCTACTCATGGTCTCTCTCTCTCTCTCTCTCTCTCTCTCTCTCTCACACACACACACACACACACACACACACACATCATATTTTCAATTATTGAGCATGCATGTATGATGCAAACTGTGTCTTGTATGTAACCCGCTCCAACACTGAAACCCAAGGTCACATTTTAATTGGCTGTAGCATAGCTGTGATACTCTCATATTCCCAGTAATGATGGGTTTCTGAGCCGAGCAAATTCCTAAAACACCCGTTTGTCACTTGAGTCATCTCGCCCTGTGTGATCCTTTGTCTGCCAGCCGTATACAAGGCATAACCCACAGACAGTGGGGCTTTTGAAATGCAGTAAATTTGAAATGTAAAAATGTTCTTTTTTTTGTTTGATTAATGCCCCAGACCACACACTGTGTGGGGGAGCGGAGGAATTTTCTTCCTTAATAAGCATGTTTCAGGTCGAAACAGGCTGTTTTCCTTTCATTCATATTCATGTTGCAGTGTCTGTGAAAACAGGCATGTCTGAATCATCATAGCACATCACAAGGGCCACTGTGTGTGGATGCTTACTTCAAAGTGAACGTCATTTACTTACCAACATCAAAAAATCACTGAAAATTCCATGTATTATGTGACTGTAAGGAGCATTTGGTTTTATGAGGCTTCATTACACTGTCAAGTAAAATTATTCCTTTGGCTTTTGAGTTATAGTTAGAACAAATTTCTAGCTTTTCAAAACTTTTCTGACAAACACTAAGACCAAAGACACTTAACACATACGCACATCATTTTCCGCATAGCTAAATGAATACGTTCCCATGAATAAAACAAGCTCAAACACAAACTCCAGCTGAAACACAAATGCTTCTGCCACGACTCTAAATGGACAGTCTGTGGAGGGAAATATTAACTGGAAAGTATGCTCATCCCTTGAATTACACATCCCACCTTCACTTTCAGATATCTTATCTTGATAAATGTGTCATTAACAAACATAGACAGAGTCTATATTAAGCATGGAATGCTACCCTGTATACAAAAGGAGAGATAGGACAGAGACTCTGATTTAAAACTGCTTGTGTGCCACATTAAACAAGAGATAATAGGTTTCAGCTCACCAACAGCTAAGTTACTATAAGAAACAGGTTTCATTCCCCCAACTGTTTCTAATCCCAGCATCAGCCCGGATAATATTCCTCTCTCCAATGATATAACAAAGTTTTGTTCTTAAATGTAAACGTGAAGAACAATCAAAATCATTGTTTTTTTATGAGAGAAATGCTCCATCATAAGACATATTTTCTATTTTTAAAAATAAATATATCTTATACTCTAAATGAATGAATTCCTCTGTAGTTGTTGAACATCTAATTTGAGGTTATCTTCATTTTTATAGGAGCTTTGAATCTTGCTCCGACGTCAGATCTACAATTCCACAGCCAGATCGAATATTTAAGTTAAAGACTTCTGGATATTTTTGCAGGCAATGTCTTTAAAGACTCACCTCACTATTTTATCTTGGATGAGTTTAGCCATTACTTCATCCTTGTCTGTATTGTCTCCTTAATAATGTAACAGTATACTATGCCCCCTGACTCTGAGGGGAGTTTGATCCATAGCTGCTTGGAACGTGTTCTGTCGACTCGAGGCTAGATTGTTTCATTACATCCCATCAATCACTCAGTGATGTAAACATCCCCTGAGCAAAACGTTTTGCCAAATGCCCTTTACGGAGCCAGCAAAAAGGAAGGAAGAGAGACAGGGGAAAGAGAGAGTAAGTGCATGAGGAAGAGAGAAGACAGATGATAACCAGAGAGAGAGAGAGAGAGAGACTGAGTCAGAAAGAAATATCCTGACTGAGAAGTATATTGATTCGCAGAATATCCTGCTCTCCCTGTGAGAGGATTTGTTTGGGCTGGACAGGATACAGGGGGTCCATCTGGACAGATTAATCCTAAATACAGTGTATAATATCTCTTTTCCTGCACTGTGTGGGTCAAGGAGTTTTCCTCCAGGGACTGTCGGTTTCTACAACTAGTACTTCGCCAGGGGTTTTTCTGTATGTGTTTATTTTTAATACGGGACTTCAAACTAGGATTGCAGTCATTTAAACCCATACATACATGCTACATTTTTGTCAGGCTTGCGATCGCACAGCTTTAAAGATCAGTAAAAATGTTTGCAACATGCATCACAGTTTACATCACTTTCTGGCCTGTTTGCCTGTTCAGTGGGGAATTATTGCCTGCATAGGAGGCAGACCTTCTGCCTAAAGAAACCAACTGGTCGGTCATCTGACCTTACAGACTGAGTCCATTTTTCTTCTTATTATTATTGGTACAATTAATGTCACAAACACTGTCTTCTGTATCAGAGAATCAAGGCAAAAAGTAATTTTTACATTGATTCCAGGAGGGTTTTTTTGTTTATTTTGCCTTTTTGGAAGTCATTGTGTGTGGTGGTGGTGTTGCTACTGGTGTGGTTGTTCCATCATAAAATCCTACATGCAATACTGTAGTCCTCTTTTTGAATGTAAAAGGAGTTTACTCTGCATTAAGAACAAGCAGCCATAATGCTGTTAGGAGGACTACGGGGAAGGATTTAGTGTAAGGTTGAATTCTCTCACACAGGACTGGACGTGTCAAAATTCTTGTAAACTTGGGGGAAATAGGTGGGGGGGGGGGGTTATGTGAGCAAAGCACGTGGAGGTAAGATTAGCGATCACGGTGGTCTCGTTTTACTATCAGGCTCATTCTGCTACCATGAGTGCTTTTGCAGTGTTTCATTTCTTTTCCTGTCCTCTGACGTACAAAGTTATGCACCTGAGGAAAATGTCTCTCTATCACTCTTTCTCTCCCTTCTTCTCGATCCGGCTGTTTCCAGTTACCTTTCAACCGGTGAAAAATATTTACCCCTTAAAATTAACAGGATAACTTTCCGTCTCCGACACTGTTCCAGGAGACATCTGGCTTGTGTTAGAAGAGCTTTAGAGTGTGCGTCTGTGTGTCTGATTTTTCATGTGTGTATGATAGAGAGTGATAATCATAAGAGAAGTGTATTGTTTCACTGTCTGTGTTCTCCCACAGGGGATGTCAGCTGCATTGGATCATACATACCCCAAAGCCACAAAGTATCTCCACGAACAGCAAAGGAAAACACACTCACAGACACACACACACACACTCACACACACACACACACAATGGACGTCCCCATTGTGCATTTGCTGTATGTGTAGAGATTACTGTTCTTCCTGTACTTCCTCCTCTCTTATGAATGTACTCACACTCACATGCAGGGAGAATCCACCGATGGAAAGCTTCCCATTAATACATACACCACTAACCTGAAAGGTCAAACACAATGCGTGTACAGTCTTGCTCTTACTTGCTCTGGGGAATCTGCTCTGATCCTTCCCCCTTGTCTCCTCAGAGAACCTCCTGCACACTAAACCCAACCTTTGGACAGTGAAACCAGCTCAGCGTATGAACCACATGGCTGAACGAGTCAGAGTGTTGACAGCTTTCAAATAAACAGACAGTCCAGTGTTGTTAATTATTGGAATACTCCTCCCAGGGTTCGCATCAAGTGTTTAAAATTGTCTTTTGTGACCCAGATGTGGTCTGATCGTTGGTGTCTACTTAAAATAAATATATAAAAAGTCAAATATAAATATCAAATAAATAAATATTCTGAAAGCAGTGAGTGCAAATAGAATAACGTTCTGTCAAAATGAAAATAAAAAATGGGTCATTTAGAGATCATCATATATACATACATATATTAGAGTCAAGAATATATTTTGTTTCTGTAAGGAGTTTGTGGGCACTCGTTTGTTCCCTCACAGCCCTGTGAACCCTTTAAAATACTTAAACTTAAAAAATACATTTTTGGAAACAGGAGGCTGGAAGCTGCTCCAACCACTGCTGCTGCCAAGAGACCACAAGGCAAAAGGTTTGGATCCAGTAAAGTTATGCTAATCTAATTCAGGATCTCCACACTAAGGACTGCTGCTGACAGAACCTACGCTCTGGTCTTTGCAATGTGTAATTGGCCAAACATTTCCTCTTTCACACGTCAAAGACGTCACAGAATAAAAATGTACTGGGTGTCTTGTGTGATAGCATCATTAATTTTTTCAAACATTTATTGGAATTTCCTGACATATAGAAATTGTTAGCTTGAGTCACACTCCTCAGAACCACGGCCGCTTACTGGTAAAATGAAAAAAAATCGCCAACCCAACAGGAGCCGTTCTCTCCTCATCATCTCCGCACCGTGAATACTTCACCCATCTTTTCCAGGCAAGCCTCCACGCAGGTTTTAGCTGTTCCCTCAGATGCGCAGCCAGGTGCGGGAAAGAATAATAACGTGTCAAAGAAGCTCACAGCAGCACAGGGCCGAGAAAACGGAACATGCTTCAGGGTGGAAAAACACTTCAAGATTTCTCACAGTGCCCTTGAATTTATTAAGCGCCGTGACCTCTGCCGACTGCTCAGGATCAGAGGGCAACAAGTGAACAAGAAAGCAACTGAGGAATGACTTTCACAGTTTACCTTACTATGCTAAGTTAATTTTTCTATTATCTCTATGTGATAATAGAGAGTTCTATTATCCCAGCATCAAGGATTGCTTTTTAAATAAAACATCTTTCACTGCTGTCTCCATAAGATCGTAAAAAGTGCCATCTGTATTGAACACCTTACTGATCGTTAAATCAGAACATTACAGTTGTGGCCCAGCAAAACTATCACAACATTTTACATATTAATGTATTTACACTGCCTGACAAACTATGCATGGCAGATTGTTCACACCACTGGAATGATGATGCAGATTTGGATGGAGAAGAAATGCAGATTTACCTGTGGATGCACCTTTTTTAAAATGTGAAACTATAGAGTGATTTGTGCCTTTGGGTTTGCACTTTGTTGCGTTGATTTCGACTTTCTTTGTGATCTGTGAAAAACAACTTTCTCTAATAAGTCTCTTGTTCCAATGGTTTATGCTACCGCTCACCTGGATTTAAAACAACCAAATCAACCTAACCCCTTTTACGATCTAACCTGAGGGAAAATAACATAACAGTAAACACCTAGGGAAAGTCAACACCTAACACTGAGTCACAGCCTGGTAACTTGCCTAACACCTAAGCCCTGTCTCAACACCATAGCACAAACAAGCATGGCTCCTCTTCAGCCCACTGAGCCACAAATAGAACATTTCTGTCCTCATTTGCACGATGGCCCTGTCACGACTGCATTCACCGAGTGTCCCTTACAACATGCTTTTGTTGTCTCTTGAATGGCAAAAATGGCCTTATGAAACAAAGACAAGGTAGTGTCGTAAATAGCGCACATCGTGATCAAAGCACTCCTGCTAAAATATGTCACATAGACTAAGTTGTTGGGGGTTTTTTGTTATTTTCGGTGAAACACAGTGACACAGATTTTTAGACTCCACAACACAGAAGCAGCGACAGACACATATCCGCAGAGCATACTGTATTCCTACTGTAGTGACTGCTTTTTTTTTTTTCCAGAGGAACCAGCTTGCAGAAAAATCCAACCAGAATCTCACACACACACACGCCCCAAGGCTGTTAAAGCGGCCAGGCATGACAGATCACGCTGCTCCCCCATTATTACGTCGTGTTACGATTAATAATGCATGTTTCCTGACACCTTAATTACCTCCGCCCACACCCTGTACACACAAAAACACACACACATAAGCGCCAGCTCTGTCACAGCAACACACACAGACATACACACGCACATTCTCTCTCCCTGTGGAGGGAACACAACAACAGCACCCATAACACTGGAAAAGGTGCTTGAAGTGAGTGGAGCTGTCCGTCCCTGAACACCCAGCACAGGACGTGCCGTTCGCTCGGCTGTCATCACGCACCTGTGAGTGCCACCCTGACTCAGCGCTCGCTTATATGTGCACCACTGAAGCACTGAACCTGTTTCCTGCAGGTCTGATTGACTGGGTTACATTTGGTGCAATGAATCACCCTTCAACAAAGTAGTGCATTACAATAAGCTCGATGGAGACTTCCAACCAGGAGATCTGCAGGAGCCTGATGTGCTGCTGACATCTTTCAGGTAGTATCTAGAAGTCCAGGAACCATCATGGTCGCCATACTTAGACTATCAAA
This sequence comes from Psettodes erumei, assembly GCA_016785225.1. Taxonomy (NCBI): domain Eukaryota; kingdom Metazoa; phylum Chordata; class Actinopteri; order Pleuronectiformes; family Psettodidae; genus Psettodes; species Psettodes erumei. The sequence continues at coordinate 3,729,921 of JAFBJZ010000408.1, forward strand.
GATGCGAGATTGACAGGCAGTATAGTTCTCATGCACCTTGTCCACCTTATCTGACGCTGAACTGATAGTGCTGCTGAGCAAAAACAGGAAACGTGCACTGATGGGAACTGCTGCCAGCTACTTTTGGTCAAGGGTCAGTTCCCATTTTTTTTCCCACCAAACCCTTGTGGTATCAATTCCAATCAAAATGGATATGAGTACAGTTACGTTAGCGGGGTGCACAAATGAGCCAAAAATACATCCACGGCAGGGGTTAAGAAGCAAAGTGGTCGAGAAGCACACAGGCTGGGGATCTTCGCTGAATGTCATAACATTCTCTGGCTCCCTGATCATTTCCTGTCTGCATCTCTCATGTGACCTAATAAAGGCAGTGGTAGGAAAATACTTAAACATATCAGTAATGTGCCTCCCTTACTCTTGGGCCTGCTTTCAGCGCACAAGCTGCAATTTGCAACATGAGATAATTACATTACTCACTCATTTTGACACAGTCCACCAACCAAAAAAAAAGTTTGCTACCCACGGAAGAGCTCCCAAGAGTCCTGCAATCTGCATGTTAGCAGTGCTTGCAAATATCTTACTGAAAAAGAGCCCTGAGATAATGTACGAATGCACACACTGTACTGTCATGAGTTTCCATTTAGATATGTCCTCCAACATCTTCAAATATTTGAATAAGTTCTGGATAAACAGTCTCAAACTCTAAAACAGTTCAGTTTCTTCTTTTTTTTAATTAATTGTGGTCCACTATCACCCCTTAATTAGGAAGTTGTGCCACCCGGAATGAATGGCTATGAATGAATTCCTTTGAAAGATTTTTAGTGCCTGGTTCAATAACATCATGTGTACTCCTGAATGATGACATTCTGCTGCCGAAACTCAAACACAAACTTCATAAAATGTTAACCCACATTTTCAACATCCTTCAAAACTGATGAAACGCCAAGAAACGTGGGGCCCTAATTTTCAGAAGCCACGGAGTCTGCAGTTAATGGAGCGGGGCACCGCTTTCATCTCCCTCCCGTGAGTTGTAGTGCAATCATATCATTAAAAGCCTCGCATTAGGTAATTTGTGAAGAGTGACAGGTTGTTGTTGCTGGCTGAATAGTAAGTGTGTACGTGTACACACAAACACTTTCTTCTCTTCTGCTCCTGCTCTGCGCTTCCTCTTTTTCTCCCGCTGGCCTCGCCCTGGTTCAGGCAGTGTGCTCCAATGCATGGGAAATAATTGGCCATCCGTTTCATCACGGGATTATGAGAATAAATCTTCTTTTGGAGCGGAGCTGCACTAACAGTCATTGAAATCCTGTTACATGGGGTATTATCCTGCAATTAATTGCTTTTTTCCAAACGCTAAGCTCTTCTCTCCCTCTCGTGCTCACACACTTTGATAAATTCAGTGTCGGGTGACTCACTCTGGAAAGAGGTTGGGGGTTATGGGACTTGTAGATGGGATTGGAAACAAATAACAGTTTTTAGTCCACGTATCCGTCTCACACTCCGACCTCTTACGTTTGGACTGGAGGATGTGCTTTGTGCCCTCGGTTGTTGAAATGAGGATCCACTCTCTTAAGAATATAATTTTAGTGGAGGTATTTTAAAAGCAGACGCCCCGTTTTTGAACAGCAGGTGCAGCTTGTCTTTCATCAAACAACTCAGATGAGATTAATGGTGGATGACATGCTTCATGCACCATCCCCTATGGTGCTGTTTTTTTTTTTTTACTGCTCCGATGAAATAAATCAAACAAAGTCACACCTGAGAGAAATTGTGTCAGAGAAGACATTAAGAAGAGAACAACCAAATGACTGAATACCTCTGAAACTCAGCCGTATCTGCTGTTCAGGGCTGGTTTAGGAAAAGTTCAAACACAGCGAACATTGCAAACATTTTACCTTCGACACATCAGCATCAGCATCTGGAACATTAAGAAACAAATGACTCCTTCACTTCTTGTTTCCTTTTCTCAATCGGTGTTTTCTCATTCCACTGAGGGTGACATCATGGGCTCAACCCGACTGAGAAGAGATAGCTTGTGTAACCTCAGTGATGGGCTGGTGACAGTATGGTGGAGGTGACGTGTCTGTGTTGTGGCCATAGTGCGTGCACACGCGCGCGCACACACACGCACGCACAGACACTCATACACAATTGCCATCCACTTCCCATTAGCAACAGGAAACCCCTTGAGTCATCCTGGAGCGGAGCACTAAGTTTAAGGCCAACTATTTCAACGAAATCATGAGTTGAAGACTCACGGACTGTAGTTATGAAATGGCGTTCTCAGTATGTGAAGGGAAGTGAGACGAGCTCTTCAAGAGAAATTTTGCTGATGAATGTTTTGTGTTACCTGGTATATGGATAACATTTCCAGTGAAATGGCGTTGTTGCACAAACATAGGATGCACTTCACTGTTTCACTTTGTATTTCTTCGGTAAAACTACAAAGATTTGTTCTGCAGCAGCACGATGGAGTGCTCCAAGCTGTATAAAGTTGATGTTATGAGAGTAGGTAGTCAAAGTGGCCTTTTTCAGTCATTTTTAGCTTGTTTTATATAAGTGCTTAGAACACATGAGCTCAATCACCTCACTGCTGAATGTACAGTGTTGCTCTGGTGTCATTATTTGTGTTTGAGGACCACAATGGAAATAAAGTATTGCGTTTCTGGACATTTCTTTTAAATCATGTGTTTGTGGTATTAATAGAGGTTGGGTTATATAACTAGTCATGCCTTTATAATTACCTTTTCAGGAAGGGTTGTAGCTATGTGGTAAGTTTGTCAAATTAAAGGAGCCAGGGCACTGTGTGGTTTGACGAGTATGAAAGTGATGTGAGTCACATGCTTCGCAGTCACCACAACTCAACTGAGCTTAATACCATCGGGAGATTATGTTATAGATCAATGTGTTTGGACTTTTTCCCACTATAATTTAAGCACTAAACTGGGGAAAATCTTTTGGAAGAGTGTTGTTTAATCCCTCTGAGTTTCCGAGAGCTGTGGAATCTATGCCGAGGAGAACTAAAGCTGCTCCAGAGGTTCAAGGGGGCCCAGAACCTTAATAAGGCGCTTAATGTTTAGGGTAGGCAACACTATGATCTGAATATTTGCACAATGGCTGAAATACCCTTTTACACACTGCAGATGATAGATAAAGAATTGTATATTCAGCTAAAACTTCACAACTTCTCTGAAGACCTTTGGGGAAGTCTTTGCACTGTGTGCAAACATGACAACTCTCCTTTTGAGAACAAGTGTTTTCAATCAGTGGGGAACAACACGCCGTAGTGTGCAAAAACAATTAGCTGACATGAGTTGGATAGTCCAAGCACTGCTTCTTGTAAAAACTGAAAGAATATATTATACCTATACTGGGTTCTGAATTGCATAAATCCCCGTGTTGCCAAGAACCCGGTCGTTCCAGTCGAACCAACACCTAACTGAAGCGAACAGATCAAAGAAACAATGACGGACAGATTGGGATAACTAGCAGAGGAAGGCAGAAATTTTTGGCCTGGACTACAGTCTGGAGTCCATCCACATGAAACAATCCCCCATCTCAGCTCCTGGTTTGATTGATCGTCCTCTAGGTCAGCTGAGGTTGTGAAAATATAGAGCATATTCAGTAGAGGTGGTTATAGCCGGCTGATGACTAATTTTGGATGAGACCTCAACACTTGGGTTCACACAGTTCACAGTATCTAGGAGCTTGTGTCAAGATATACGGTAGGCCAGAAACAAACTGCAGTCTTATAAGACCTTCTTTTTTTTGTTCCAGAGGTAGAATTTACACCCTGAATAGAAATTCAGTCATTTTTATTGCAAGCATATAGTTGAATATCCACTGGCCCACTTCTATCTCCCACACTCTAATTCTACATTCATGGCAAATTGTCAGCTGCTGTCCAAAGATACAAAGGTAATGGCAGACAACCAGACACTGACACAAAACAAGTTCCACCTTACAAAATAATGAAAGAAACAGCGGCTGCATTCAGCATAAAACCAATTGAGAAAGATAATTCACTGTTGCATACAGTATCCTTACTTCCTTCTATCCTCATGTGACCTCTATCAGAAGCTCAAGAACGGGGTCAAAGCTCAGTTATGATGACAATAGTTAGAGTCTATGTTATATAGGCTTTCATGTCATCACCTTGTCAAAAAAAAAACACTCATCTGGTGTCTGTTGCTGTTGTGGAGACAAAAATATTTGAGGTACAGCCTGCCTGGATTTTTGGCTCACATATTATCTTCCAGTTCATATCTCCAAGACAGACATTAATCATCAGTATGATTTAATAACAATAACAGAGAATTGCATACAACAGCTGTGAATGAACACTTAGTTAAAATAAACTTTGCTAGCTGTGGTCGGCATATGTCTGAGAGTACTGCGGGCTCCCTGTAAGCATATATTTGGAGTGGTACAGTTGTAAATTTTAGGAAATAAAAAGGATGGCTGAATTCAATTCAGGATCAATTAAACCAAGAGTCGAGATGGGGGATTATTGTACGATGTGTCAATAAACCAAAACTGGCTGTATACTATTTATTTAACTCTGCATATAAACATAATACAGGTAGGTAATTTAGGACATTTATCTTCAAGGCTAGCAGTGGGGCAAAACAATGTTGGAATAATGTGTGAACACCTTCAAACTTAGAATATATAGGACGTTTTCTTGTGTTTCCTATTCTTCAAAAGTGTGGATGCAACTTTACTGACACACCTGAGTGGAAGAGAGACAACCATAAAGTTGTTATTCACACTTGAGCTCTTTCTGCTGTGACAATGTTTTCTGTGAAAAAATGCTTGTCCATCACACAAAGTGAAGTGAGATGGTGTACTGGCGCCTCCTCAAATATAATGCATACTGTCAAAAGGAGCTGGCGGTATATTTTTGTGGATAAATCACTTTCATTATTTGTATGGTTCATCTCATCTACTCATCATCATCCAAAGTCCACACAAAAAGACATCCGAGAGCAAAGCCCCTTGCTGGAGTAACCCTGTGGTAGGGATTAAAAGTTATTTCAGTGATCGAAGCAAGATTTAATTTTGAAGTAAAGTTGCGGTCAAGTCGCCAGGTCCTGCCTATTCGGAACTAAATGCACATCTCAAGTTCTGGTCTCAGGTCTGCAGCTCTGATCATTTCTTGCATCTGCCTGTGTGTGTGTGTGTGTGTGTTTGTGTGTGTTTGTGTGTGTTTGTGTGTGTATGTGTAATGTGACAGAGCAGCTCAAATGGAGAATAATTCACAGTGATGGCTGGCCCTCAGCCAGAGCAGATTGAACTATTCTCAGAGCAGATCAATTCCCAGCCTCTCCTCACCACCGCTGGTGGTGAGTGACTCAGCTAATTATAACAAGGGAGAGCAAGCCCTGAATACTGTTTTCTCATCCAGCTCACTGGCATTGGGATACAAGTCACACACATACACATACACACACAGAAGACACACCCACGTACACCATGAGGTCCACGCTGGAATCCTTAAACATAAACTACCTTGCGTATGTATACACAGCCTAAACACGCATCATGGTGCGACCATGTGTAATGATTCCAACATGAGCTCTCAGTTACATAGAGACAAATTGTTACTGCACAAACGCACACGCATAAACAGTTTGCTTCATCACAGCCAACACACATAAGTCAGTTTTTCCAGTGTACAGTACACCTAAACACTGCGTCACACACAGTAAAGCCACAAACACGCATCATCACTTTGATATTGTCAAATAACAATACACCCTTTTCGGCCACCCATACTTCTGCAACTCGTTCCCCACAGTGACTGCTCGTCCTGCTTTGAGCTTCCTATAAAGTGACAGAGATAGAGGAAACCTGTTCCCGTGCCTGCTCGACGGCATGACAAACACACTTGCTCACAGAAACGCACGCACACATCAATCAGTTGGTGAGTCACCTTATTCGTGGGACGACCACTGCACGAAGAAAGAATGTGTGGCCTAAAAATATAAGCCATCATTTCTATGGCATCTGGGGCTAATCTGTGTTTGGACGGCCTGCAGAGACGAGTCCGTGTGACCCGTTTCAGCCAAGCTGAACCGACCCTGGTTAAGTGTGTATCCTCTTGTGGAAGGTACCCGTGTTGGAAATGCGAAAAAGAAATGGTTTGGAAGGGAGCAGTAGCGTACACACACACAGGCCAGCTGGTGCTCTGTGTTTTAGTGAATGCTCAGTGAGCCGCTACCGCTGCCACTGTGCTCGTTCGACATAAAGCAGTGGAAAGAAGAAAAAACAGAGAGAACTCTTGCGCAACAAGCACATGGTCGTGCGTAGCTATGTACTGTACACACCCCGACAAATGCACATACAAACATGCACATTCAATTAACCCATAATGTCAGTTCATCTCAACGCTCATGAAAGGATGCTGTTTTTTTGTTTTAAACTGACTATATGCTGCACTTCATCCTTCAATTTCTGCTTCTTCTGTTCTTAAGTAATATCCCATAGCTCAGTGATTATACTTTTTTCAAGAATATTGCATAATTTTCACACAGATTGCACAGTATCGGCTTGCTTTTTTTTGTGGCATGTGGGTATACATGTAGTTTTAATTTAGGATCAGTGTCTCTGGGAGCCCAGGCAGCTGCTGATGTTGTTTACTGAGCTGCTCTGGCATATTTTATGTGAATGCTTATAGCACAGCACACCAGTGAGGCTTTATTGGGGTGAGTCATATCCACATAACAAACAAGCCCAGCATGGGAAAATATCATGGTAATGTTAAAGCCAGAGTTAAGGCTTGCACACTGGAGCCTTGTATGGGCTGAGCTCACACTTGAGGCCGAACATTTGGAGAGCAAACAGTTCAGGAGAGATTGTTGCAACTGGTAATAACTGGCAGGAACAAGTGAGTCAGACAAAGAGTTTTAAAGATTGTTAATTATTGTCTAACGAGTGCATGCTGGATGAGGTGGATGCTTCGTTCAATTAAAATATTTAGAGCTCAGAGCAGGGAATTCTGAGATTCGTGAGAACGTGACAAACGGGGGGGAAATAGCGTTAGTGTTTGAACCATATGCTCACGGAGGCTTGCGTGAAAGGTAATACGGCAGCCAATTTCATCAGAGCCGAGCTGGAGCTGGAGCCGGAGCCTTGTCAGGATTGCTCAATGGTTGTGTCACCAGGAGGCTGGACTGTGTCGGGCGGAGTGTTTGAGCTCAGAGCTCAACATCACCGGCGATCACTCTCTCTCTGCCTCTCCGAGTGCGAGGCGGTCTCGCTGTGTGTCTCTCTCTCTCTCTTTCTCCCTCTCTCTCCCTGTCTGTCTTTTCCTACCCCCCTCTCTCTCTCTATCTCTGTCGGCCTGGGCTCTGGGGGCTCGGGATTTTCTCACCAAAAGTACACAGACCTCAGAGCCACGGGCATTCACGCTCTGTAAAGGACGTGGGTTGGATTATTTTTTTTTTAAAAAGAACGCGCCGTCACTGAACCCGCTGAAGTTTCATTTACGTCTCAACTGCAATGAGTCTCGCACGGAGCAATGGAGCGCACTGTTTGTAGTTCATTTTAACCATCGAGGGACACAACCTTTACAAGTCGTTCGTCGCTCAAATGGTGAATCGGTCAGTCAGGATGAACTTGCAGTGGGGCAACCCGGCACCCTGCACCCGCACCGCGAGGCTCGCGCACAAGCGCCTGGACTCGGACGATCAGCCGCCGGCGAAATGCGCAAGGCTGAGTGCCGAGGCGGCGGGGGACAACAACGCGCAGGGACTCCTCGGCACCTCTCCCGGGTCCCCGGTCAGTCCCGTCTCCAGCCCTCCCGCGGCGAGCCACCAGGGACCGTCCAGGATAGGACCGTTTCTGCTTCTACCTCTGGTGGAGCGGGAGAGCGTGCACAACGCGATGAACGCCGACACCGGCGATGAGCTACTGTGCAAGGTATGCGCAACCCCGTCATTGTGCAATTTCTCTGAATGAACGGCGTTTCAAGGCATCGCGTTGCTCAATAGGTCTGTCTGACATGTCATCAGTATTATCAGTTTTGGTTTTTTTTTTTTTAAAAAAAACGTCTAATGTCCTTTTCACGCGAAATGTGTCGCACTTTTGCGTAATAAGAGCGTCTTTTGCTTCATGAATTGAAATCCTGAACAGGCTATATGAGGCTCTGTTGAATCTGTTTACAAATACACGGTAGAGCTGGCAACCCCATGCAGTCCGTGCTGTGGTGTGAAAATACAGCCTACCTACTGAAGTCCACCTATCCTTGGCACGATATGGCTCCACGCTGTGTTTGTCAACTCGGCTCATTTGCATACACGTCACCGCAGTACGCCACGCCGTGACACAAAAATGCAAACATGCGAGGCAAAAGAAGACTATCATAATGAGGATCTGCTCTGATAACGTTAGACCTGCAGGCGTTTGCCTTTGTTGATTAATAAAGTTAATCGCCCTCACGCTTTGGTGATTCATTTGTCATGCTTTTGCAAAAGCAGTTTGTCAAAGATTAGATCAGATTATCACGGAGAACACGCTGACCCTTTGCCTCCTTCCCTCCAACTCTCTGTCTTTCCTTCCTTCCCTGTCTTCCCTAATTTCAATCCTGAATCCCTATCCTTCCTCTCCTTCTACTTCCATCTCTCCCACCTAGGTCTTTAATATGGGGGTATACCAGGAAAAGATAAGAGCCTATGGGATCCTGCCTGCCCACAAGAATGTGGCCGGCGTCAGGGACATCATCCTTGGAGAATGCAAGGCATATGTGTTCCTGGACAAAGACTTTGGGGACATGCACACCTTGGTGAAGAGCTGCCGCAGGCTGGACGAGGAGCACGCCAGCAGGCTCTTCCGTCAGGCAGCTCTGGCTGTGGCGCACTGTCACCAGGCTGGGATCGTGCTGGGCGACCTCAAGCTGCGCAAGTTTGTCTTCGCTGATGAGAAACGGTGAGAGAACAGGAAACACTGAAGCAAACGGGCAGAGAAGCATAGCTTCCCAGATTTCCGTCCACTCTGTCTGTCTCCCTTTCTCACTCTGAATGTGTCTCTTTGTATGCACGCTATGTGTTTGTTTTGCATGCCTCTGTGTGTGTGTGTGTGTGTGTGTGTGTGTGTGAGAGAGTAGTGGGTGGTGGTTTGGCAGATCTACTAGATGATGCTGGTTGAATGAGACAATCATCCCCCTTCTGTGGCCTATATCTTAGAATATATTTATTATTCATTATTTATTAATAAATAACATCATAACTCTGCTGCAGAATAACTGATGCATCCAACAAGGATTCATTCACATACACTTTCATCCAAGGAAGGAGTAGATCAAAGAGCCATCCTTTGAACTCGCTCCCACGCGCACGCACACACCCAAAGACACACACACACACACACACACAGGCCTTAATGTCTGCGTCTCTGAGTACTACAATCTGTTCAGGAAGACACACAATACCCCTGCTTACAAAACTATTTGTCGCCTCTTTGCCCTTGCGTCACTCTCTTTCCTGTAAGCGGTCGCTGATCCCACACAACCCACCCCCCTCACCCCCCCTCCGGCTTTCCAAAGGCCTTTTTCATGAAGACTTTTCAACAAGTAACATTCCCCAGCCGTGACCTTTGGGTTTTCAGGGTCATGCTGGATGAATGAGTGCAGACAGCCAGTGAGAGAAGTTGGAAGTTGGTTGCGTCCGTCTGATAGCTATATGTCTGCAGAGCGATGAGTCACAGTATATATGTGCAGTGGGGAAGAGGAGGAGGGGGCCTGCATAGCTCATTTTCTTTCTTTGTGCGCGTGTGTGTGTCTACACATGCATGCTTGTATGTGTGCTGATTACACATTCACTACTGTAAAGCTGCGGTCCATTGCAAGCTCAAATGCCTGTAATTCAGTATTTTGTTAGCTGGGTGACGGCATTGCAACATAAATGCTGGTAGACTGACCCACAAGAACCACTTGACCCCGGAATCGTGGGATGACATCTTCTTTCTTAACACAGACATGTCTTGACTCTTTGGCTGCCGGCACACTGCAGCGCCACTGGAAAAATTCCTACCTTGACGTAACTGTAAAGATAAAGCTGCAGATTTTGATGATTACATTAAATGGCTGTGTGACATCATGGAATTTGGCTCTCCCTCTTCCTCGAAAATGAGTTTCGTGCGACCTGAGGTTTCGCTGCTTCCGTCCAACCGCAGCCAGACTTTTGACACACATCAACATAATAACACGAGTCTCCTTGAAACGTTGCGATTGCGGCATGACCTCATTTGGTCCGTCTCACATTCTTTAAAAATTCACAATCAGGCATCTTTTAACCACAACAATCGCACTGGGATGCAGTGTCCTCGCCAACAATGCAATGCTCGGGCCAGAAACAGAGAAAGTCACAACAATTTGACGAATGCTGTCTCCACACATACATACACACACACACACACACACACACACACACACACACACAGTGCAGTTGAAAAAGCCAGTTTAAGGAAGGTGACTAGCACTGTCAAGCATGCAGAGCTTCACTGCCAGGCCAGCCTCCCATGCGTCACTGATGTGGCAACAGCCATTTGAGGGTAATTATGGGATGGCTGGCGCCGTGTGTGTGGGACCCAGGTGCAGATAGCCTCGGCTCGCGGAAGAGAGAGAGGGAGAGGGAGGAGGAGAGAAGATATGTACTCTCAACAGAAGGATGAGTCATTCTCTCCACCCCTCCAACTCTCTCTGTTCTGCTTCCTTTTCTCTCTCTCTTTCTCTCCTCTCCTCTCCTGACGTATCTCCTCCACTATCTTGGTGTTTAAATATTAGTTGCTTTCCATCTTGATCCTTCTGGGCATCGCTCTTTTCTTCCTCTCTCCGGTCCTCCATTTCTCTCTTCCCAGCCGCTCTGCCTCGAGTCTAACAGCCCTCTGAATGCAAGATAAAACAGCACACCTCTCATGTGTGTTTGTATGTTTGGCTTGATAAAAGCTCAATCGCTGCGTCAGTCTTGGGAGCAAAGCTCAAGAGGCCCAAATTGATGTTTAATTAAACATATTGTAGGTTTGCTGCTGCAGAAAATTAATCACTCTTGAAGTTGTTTCATGATAATTTCTTTGTCCCATTTATCACTTTGTAAAGTGGTTCAGCGGTGAATGTCTCATTCTGCAAATATACTCTCACAACCTTAATTGTTCTGACATTGAAGTAAATGCATGTCCTGTCATTAACATGGCTAAATATAGCAATGTGTGCATGAGTGGAGGGTGGTGGTGGGGGTTTGGGGGGTGGGGGTCGAAGGTGTATATTTCTATGTGTATTAATGTGAGCATGCGAGTGCCAGGAAGACTTAGGAAATTTGCTTAGACAGCTCTGCTTCTCAAACGGGACACGCTGTTGTGCGCTCAGGTCACAGTGAGTTCACTGGTGTGTGTTGCATTTATCTCCATGTGTCTGTCCATCTGTCTGTCTGCTGCGCAGCTTAAGGATAAAAGATGGATGCTTGTTTTTCCATGATGCAATCAGTGGCTTACAGTTAACAGATCACTGAAATGTCTGACAGTGTTAAACAAAGTCGCTGTTAGAAATAGATACATATAAACGCACACGCGCGCACACACACACACACAAAGTGTTCAAAGAATGTCCTGTGCTTTAAAAGTTGTTGTACGTGAGGACTCAGAGGAACATTTTATTCCAGCAACAACATGACACTCAGCAAAAATATTCTCCTTCTGAAATGCAGATATAGACGGGTTATGAAAGTCATGTGGTTAGGTCTCACCGTAACGTGTAAAGTTGCTTTGCTCTACAAGATAACAGATGATGTCACTGCCGTGGCATCTCTCTCTCGGAACTCATACTAACTTACAGCACGGCTAGAACACTGTGGCTGTGTCAAATGGAGTTTGAGGCTTAGGGTAACTGTTGTTAAGTGGGCATGAAGCTTAACAAAACATCTTTCAACATTGTCTATGATCTAAGAAGTCATACCAAACGCCCTGACCTTATTTTGACTTCTTCTTTGCAGGACACATGTGAGACTAGAAAGCCTCGAGGACTGTCGCATCCTGGAAGACCCGAACGACGACTCCATGTCAGACACCCATGGCTGCCCGGCTTACGTCAGCCCAGAGATACTCAGCGGCTCGGCGCCTTACTCCGGCAAGATGGCCGACATGTGGAGCCTGGGGGTCATGCTGTACACCATGCTTGTTGGCCGCTACCCGTTCCACGACCCGGACCCTGCCACGCTGTTCTCCAAAATCCGCAGAGGCCAGTGCTGCTTGCCCGAGGGCCTGTCGCCCAAGGCCAAGTGTCTACTCCAGAGCCTGCTGAGGAAAGAACCCTGGGAGAGACTCACGGCGAGCGAACTGCTCGCTCACCCGTGGTTCCACCAGCCGCCATCATCGCAGGAAGTGGCGCTGGGTGAACAGGAAGTTAGCTCGGCTGAACAGATGGTGCCATCCTTTGACGTGGAAGAGGACGATAATCTGTTCTGCTGACGGACTTGATTCAGCTAAGTCTGGCTGAGGGACCAAAACTAAAATTGCTATGAGGGATTCATTGTTGTTTTGTTTTTGTTTTTACATTGGCACTTTTTAGAAAACTGATTTGTCTACTGTTGTGTGTACATACACCCTCAAGCTTTCTACAAAAACTCACTGTACTGTATTTTCTTGTTGTATACGTGTTACTTGCTAAGGGCATTGCTCACAATGATCATTCATTGTGTTTCTATATGTGCGTTTTGAAAATGATTTGGTGCTAAAAGAAATAACAAGAACTCAAAACTTGCCAGATTATGTTAAACACAATAATCTCTGCAGGCTAGTATGAGTGAATCACAGAAATTTAAATCGGGGCAAACAGTTGCCACCAATGCTTGCTCTCAGACTGGACTCATAAGGCTTCAGAAAGCATTAGATGAATCCTGAAGGGGAGGCAAGGAGACCAGGATGTTGTTCCTCTCACTCTCTCACCAGGCCGGAGGCTTCAACGGCTGACTCACGGGCCGACTGGAGGAAGGCCTAGCACGAGTTTGACGTCTCGCAACAGGCTATGACACAGAGTGAGAAAGATGCTTAGCGGAGGACTCATGTGTCACACTCAGCGGGGCGCCATGAAGGTGTCTCACTCCAAATCGGGCAGCGTCTCGGCAAATGGAGAGCGTTTACAAATCTCACACCATTCGCAGAGGGTTGAGAAAGGCAGGGTGTTACTGGTGTGAGACTCAGAGAGAAGTAGGACAGGTTTGTCACACACACACACACACACACACACACTCAAAAATAAGCATTGCTGGGCCAACAGTTAAATTAAATCATTTACCTTTTTTATAAAAGCATGCTCATGGCTGAATATTTCATATAAAGGCTGCTTCCAAACAGGAAGTATCAATTAACAGGGTAGGACCTTGCAGATTTGACTAAGATTAATCTGTGAGGCACTTCTTAAATGCTGTGTGTGCAATTAGCCACACTTAAACCTAACACTAATGCTTCTGGTTAAAAATAAGTACTGGGAGCAACTCTGGCTTTTAAAGACTTAGTCACCTGCCTCAGAAGCAGCAGAGGTAGTACATAGCTGGATAATTCTGAGGCCTAAAGGCATGCTATGGGAAGGATTTCCTTGGACAAAGTTAAAATACAGAGAATTCAAATAGTACTTCCTTTCAGTCCAACAATACTTGTATTTTTTTTTTTTAAAGAAATGTGTCAAATATCCAGTTAATGAACTACCAAATCAGGACAAATCACGTTACAGAAAAAAATGAAGACTTCCTCGGTTGTTGTGTTCATTTCTGTGGGAACATCATGTGAAGCTGTGTCGCTTTAACAAAGCTGAGCTGTGCTGAGTGTTGTGCCCGTATCACTGTGTTTCATAAACTGAATGGCTCTGAATCAGTCACAGTCAGGCGATGTTTGATGTTGGTTGTCTGATGATGACTCAACATTTGAGCGTGTCTGTAGAGAATGATCCTGACCTTGGCAGGAAGAATCTGTTCTGACTGTTTCACCTCTTTAGTGGTACCCTCCTTTCCTTTTTATTTTTTAACAAAAAAAAAATGTAAAGCTGTGGATCCATGGAGACTAGTCGTCACAGTTGGTGACATGATGTTCCACATTTTAAAAGATCTTTAATCTTGGATTGTGACAGGCAGATGCAGCACTTCCATGATGTTTAGCCTCACAGGATACTGTTGGTCTGCAGCCAGCTTTTTCAGTCTGGTACAATAATTTTGACAAAAGGTACTAAATCTGGCGTATCTGAGAAGCGCTATGCAGTTAATGTTTGGTTCAAGTAGTGGGCAAATAAAGCATATGTTGCAAATTTCAATAAGTTCTCTCATCTGCTCAAGAGACCAAAACAGAGACGTGACAATTTGGGTTTTTCCTTGCAGAAAAGTAATTTAAGAATTGTATGATTTGTTCGGTTCATACATGTAGAGTGAGTCACGTGGTCATGTGACAAGTAGAGTAAACTGACACGGGTGCACAAAACTTAATATTGCACTGTGAATTATGTATTTGTGACACAACCTAGAGGCTTCTATTGGTCCAGACAGGTTACACACAAGAGTTATATTCATTGTACAAAAGATGTAAATATGTATATATGAAATATGTGTGGAGATGTTGAATAAAGATCACATTTTTTCATATTCATACAGATTCTTTTTTCTTTACTGATGTTTGTCTTCCTCTCTCTCTCTCTCTCTCTCACTCAAGCACACACACACACACACACACACACACACACACACACACACACACACACACACACACACACGCACACCTGCACATTACATTACACAGCGTGACTTCATGCCTGGAGGGTTTCCCTGCACGAATTCTCCCCACACGGCTCACCATCGCTGCGAGTGAAAACAATACATTTTCTCATTTTCTTTGCCACTTTCAATTCCATCCTTTTGAGGGCAAAAGCTCTCCCTCTCTCCATCTCTGCCTCTAACCGTTTACTCTTCTCTGACCTTTGCGTAATGTAACATTTAACTCCTCAAACACACATGTCAATAGCGGGTCAGTCTCTTTTCCTGGAATACACAACAGGGAGCATTCTCTGGTCTCCCTTTCTTTAGCTTCAGCACGAACCAGCGCAACTGGAGGTCAGTTCATCAAACACTGAACACCAGCACCATTTAAACTCAATACATGTTCTTTTCCATCTAATCCACTTCTGCTTGTGAATCACTGTTTGACCTATAAGAGCTTGGCACGTCTCCACCCTGTGTGTTATGACTACCTTAGGCATGGCTGGCCAGGGCTTGCATAAGCGTTTTGTGTGTGTGTGTGTGTGTGTGTGTGTGTGTACATGCACATACCTGCCTGCATGACTATATTTGTGTATGTGTGTGCGTGTGAGAGAGAGAGAGAGTCAGATTAGGTATCAACAGGGTAGCTGGGGTGCCTCAACTGCTGGGAAGCTGCCAAACCAACGATTGCCTAACACATCAGTCGGGCTCCTCTGGGGGATGACAACAGGGCCCACTTAAAAGTAGGCTAATAATGGGTCAAGTAATGAATATCTCTGGTGAAATGTGTTTTATCTGTGTTGTGTATGCGTGTGTGTGTGTGTGTGTGGGGGGGGGGTTGACATACAGGAGTTACAAGAATTAATGTTTTCATGGGCAGTTAAGTAATTAACTTAGATAGCATGTAAAAAAAAACAAAAAAAAAACGTGGAGGGTAGCCCAAACTGTTAAGCTAAGAGAAGTGACAGCTGTGTACAGATTCATGTTTGCCATAAGGAAGTGACAGTGGTGTTAGTCTTCTCACCTAACCCCAAGTAAATCTCCCAAAATGCCAAACAGTTCCTTGAAGGGTTACATAAGCTGAACATTACAGTCAGGATTCAGTCAGAAGTGTGTTGTGGTGAGGAGTAAAATTAGATTATGTGTTACATTGTGAGCTCATCCTGTCCCCTTGGCCAAGCGTAAACTTTATTTTTCCTTGTAATCTGGGACCATTAATGTTTCCGGGCCACGTAAGCCTTTGAACAGTTGATTTAACAAACTTCCTCCTGATGTGTTGGATGTCAGACACACCAGAGCGTCATCAGGTATTTCCTTGAACTGCTGTGACCTCATTTGCTGAAAAAGAATTTACACAACAAGAGACGTGTATGGCTACAGTCACCCATTAGGGGGGGTTTCCATTAACCTGAATGTGTTAGTGAGGAAATTACATTTCTGAATAAAAACTATGTTGGCTGTTTACTGGGAAAAGGTGTAACCAGGTGTTTCACACACACACACACACACACACACACACACACACACACACACTGCACAAGGAAGTCAAGAAGCAGATCTGGGATACGACGGTAAAGCACCTGCCCTGCTGTCCGCTAATGATGTTTAGTATTGTGCTTCTTCCTGGAACTTGCTGGCACAACGAGTGCTCCACTGATGCAATGGAAACAGTCCCGTCTGTTTAAATGACTCTATGTCCCTTCTTAATTTCATAACACAAATCCCTAGAGGAATCTGACATATTGTGTTGATAGGTCGGTGAGGAGACTCGATACTTGTTATGAAGCTGGTATTTTCACTTGTCGTCTAAAATCACAAAGGCATACCTGGAATTCATTAGAATTAAGTCAAGTTGTGATCTTTGCTGCTCTCCTGTGGCAGTAAATCCAACTGCAGCTATGTGTCAGATAACATGCAGTTTGACTCACAGGGACTTGGCTGAGGGAGAGCCCGTCCATGCAGAGCCCTGCTTACTTCCCATTCAGTGCCATTGGGCCAAAAGTGGCTGCAGTTCTCATAGAGGATACTCACAACATATTCTGCAGTAAATACGTGTGTGTGTATGGGGGCGGTTAAGCTCAAATTTCATTTCAGCTTTTGAAAATATAGTTGGTTATAAATGAACGGCAAATTACAATCTATATTACTTTTTCCCCATTTTCATTTAAAAAAAAAATCAAGCAATGAATTGATTAAAAGGTGCCCTGTGGAGGTTTCTTGTAAACAAACAAAATGTATGTTTACATTTATTATCTCTCACAAAACACGTTGTCAGCCCTAGGCCTAACAAATGCATTTAATGCATTTCTTTCCCATACATTAAGCCCATTATTCTGAGTTGGTTTTTTTAAACAACCTATATTGTATGTTAGTGTTTACTTGTTAGCAGGCTCTTTCACTGCCTTTGTTGGCCAATGGCTGCATTTCATTGTGTAGCAAGAGCACCTGCCGTTCTGTGTTTTTATCGAGCCACTGACAGGAATGTTCACTGCGTCACCCTTGTGCTTATGGATAATGTCATAAAAACATTGTTCTAGAAAAGGTACCTGAAATCAAGAACCAGAAATGGCAACAAACATTTGAACAGCAGCCCTATAAAAATAGACAATGCAAAAACATTGAATAGCATCATGTTTCATGTTTCTCTGACAGCGTGAGCCTCTGTCACAGGTAAATGAGAGCCTAGTCTGGGTCAACAGCCTCTTAAACACTAAAAGGAGTAGAGTGAGGAGTATTTATCTAATGAGGTTATTTTAAGCAAATTGGCCCCTGGGGGTTCTGTGCTGTCATGATGACTGTTTTTTTGTTCACACAAGGTGAAACAGAAAACATTGTTTGGATGTATTATAAAATGCTGAGGCATGGTCCTGGCTAGCCTGATTTTTAGGGTTTGATTAACATGAATTGAATGAATTTGGTCACAAAAATTAAGTCATCTATAAAACTTTTTTTTTTTTTAATTTACCAACTGATATCAGGCAAAGGGGCAGGAAGAAGCAGCGTATCCTATACAGTCTGTTCTGTATGCTGGGTAAGTTAATGTATTTGTGTTGTCTTTGAGGTGAAGCTGATTGCACTGGCTGAGTGAAGGAGCTGAATGACGTATCCAATCATTTCGGGAGCACCTGGGGCCCAGTGTGGCTCGCTCTTCCCCGCTAGCACCTCCACCTTACAAACTAAACTGCCCACAGCCATCCGCATGAACACCATTGTTGTCACTTGCTAAACACAACTAATTTTTTGGCACTTTATTCATTGGTTAAAATAAATGGCTGCATTATTTGTCCCTCTGTTGTCATGTCGTGTTATGCATGTATTCATGCCAGGTTACATGATGATCTCTTAGAAGACGTCACGACAACAGATGTCCAGGAGAGGGCACTGTTTTCGTGCACGAGGCCAGGTAATTCTTCATCTCTGTAATTGATTGATTCTCTTGTGCACAATTAATAGATAAAACTGAAATGATCAGTGTTGCATATGATAGCATGGAAGACAGCAATGAGAAATTTATTTGTTTTTTGGGGGTTTTTTTTTTTACACAGATTAACATGCTTGAGAATGCATCTGGTAAAACCTACATACGGGTTTTTATCACAATACACCATTTGGTTTTCATTGGCCAGTCCCTATTTTAATCTGAGGCAAGCAACATAAAACAACCTCAGATTTTCATTCCTCAGGTTTTGTGGGGGTCTTAAACGGCAGCAGACCAATATTGTTTTAATTGTTTGGTTGTAAAACCATCCATCTGTCTGTGGAACCAATCCGTTGCTCCTGGACTCAGCTCAGACTGTCAGAGATATTGCCAAATTAGCCAGTCAAAGTAAAAGCGCCATCAGAGCTCTTAAAATGCGGAATTTTTAACCTAAAACCTTCATATTTCATTTTACTGTTTCATGTCAGAGTATTATTATTATTGGCCATAATTCCTCAAGTTAACAATGAATAAGATACCAATGTCAGATAAACTGAATTTAATTTTACTGTACTGGAATAATTTGCTCATGCTGTAGAGTGGTTTCTGCTTTATGAATTTTCTATGAGGTTTCACTTTGACTGGAGTATGTTCTTTATTATATAAAGAATTATAGAGAAACCTTAAAGGAGGGCAGAGGGTGGAAATTAAACTTCCAAAACAACCCATCCACACGTACCTGCTCTGTACCAACAACCTCTGGTTGGTACAAGAGAAGTGATCTATTCTAAGATATACTATGTGTTCAACATCCCACATTAGCTCATCATCCCACCCATTTATCTCTAATAGCTGCAGTAGAACACAGAATAGGCCGTGTGTTATTTTCTCTGCGAGACCTGCCATATGTTTCACTGCAGTTTCCTAGAAATGTGTTATCCCACCAACGGCATTCAGGCACTCAGGCTGCAGTATTAACACCATCATCAGTGACTCACGGTTCCAACGAATGGAGACAATGGGGTGTATCAATGTATTCCCTGAAATCTTAGTGCCATTCATAAACCCACACTGACAGACAGTTCTGAGTAATCTGGATTTAAAATTCCGACATGCTGTACTTAATTGTGCCAACTCTGATTATTACTGGTTAGAGTCAAGAGGGGCTTTGGCCCATCCCAGCATGCATAGTGCAGAAGGTGAGGAAGCATCATAAACAGGCTGCAAAACCATCACAAGACCAGCACAGACAGACAATTCATATCTGGGGGAAACATGAATGCAAAAGAACCTCAGAAATATCCCCATCAGAACCATTCTATTCTATTACTGGTGTGACAGCATGATTCACAAGTTTGCATATTTTGGTTAAATAAAGAGTAAAATTCCGATTAAAAAAATCCCAAAACAAGCAAAACAACATGCCAGAGTCCTCTCTCACCTTTAGTAAAATGGTATTTTTTTCTTTTGGGAAATATTGAAATGAGGCAGTACTCTGCTTTCATCCTTGAGTGTTTTCACACGTTAAAAAACAAAACATATCCTCTCTTGTATGTCACTCATGCTTCAAGGAACACACGGTATCTTGTGCTTCAGGGTTGCTTCATTCAAAAGGCACAGTGTGAACCTGCTTAATACCTAACTTTTTAGTTTCTCCACCACACTTAGTGAATAAGAACTTAGCCCAAGCAGGACCTGATTATTTCTTGTAGTACTCTTTAAATGATCTTCAAAATATGAAGGTCATAAGAATAAAAAAAACTAATTCTAAACAGTGTGAGATTTGACCTGATTAAGAAAAATGTTATAAAACCAGTTAGAAAGGAACCTGGTATTTGTACGGCTACATGAGGGCCTACTGTATGTATAAGCTGCTTAATTCCGGGACTCTAAAAACCACAGATCAGCAGTTTCCCTAACTGATGGCAGAGAGAAAACAGTGCTCTAGCCAAACAGATTAGCTCAAAATTAAACAAGGAGCACAGTGTAAGGGGATTTGCCCTGCCACACAGGGCTGTGTAGACTAAATGAGTATACAGTGGCTCGGGCCACAGCCTTTGTGATCTTTCATGCCACTGAGCTTTGTAATGATTCTTGTACTCTAAAAATGCCCATTAGCCCACTTGCCGCTCATTTCCAGCCGGTGGATTAGGTGTGGAGTACATAGGTGCCGTTGTCCATTGGAGAAAATACACAAACCAGTTGCGTCCAGCAGTAGGATTAACCCTTACTCTGCCTTCATACCCACAGTGAAAACTGCATACTTTGGAGGAAAAGAGCTGGAGAACAATGGCCTGTACACATATTCCACTACATCTCTAAGGGAAAACACAATTATGAAAAACTGTGTTAAAAAAAAAAAGAAAGAAAGAAAGTTACTTTATCTCCAAGTCACCATGTGGTTGATCGGGGAACATATTCTAATGTTATTGCCAAGTTATATAATAAATCCCTTTATTAGACTAACACTATATATTTCTTGTGATACATATCTCATTGCACTATTGCAAATAGTAAAGAGTTGTATCTTTGATCTGAGTGAGGAAATCACTGAATGCACTTCCTTCATGGTCTTATACATATGATGGTGTAATGTGTTGTGGAACTGAACTTCACTGGTCCTCGGGGGAGAGATTAAACGCATACACACATTAAGCACACATTCCCCTGACATGCTGTCTACACTCTGATTTAATCTGCTAGTGATGCCCCTTCTTGTGGCTCATCACCATCTCACACGCTGATTGGCTGTCCCAAAGCGGGAGAAACTGTGAGTGCTTAATAAAGTGACAATTTACTTCTTGAACATCCTTCCATTAGTTACGGTGCCAGGATAGACGGCGGGCTGTGTACGATGCCTGAAATGTGCCAAACATGAAAAAGTTGATGAAGGGATTAAATCGCCAATCCACATACTTGCACAATGGCCGACCCCCTCCATTTACCCTGAGCTCCCTATGGGTGAGCCAGGGGGTTATGAACAGGGGAGCAGTGAAAGGGGTAATCTTTCACTCCTTTGCATAGCACAAAGGCTTAGCTGAAAATAAGCTCACACTTTGCAGCACGCACGGCCAGTAATATTAGAAGGACCCCCCCCCTTAAAAGGAAAGTTGGCCACACATCTGAGAAATGTGAGAGGATGTACATAAGCCAATGCATTATACATGCAGAGATACAGGAACACACATGTATGCACACAAAGAAACAACAGACAGTCCTGAAATTTGCTTTTGAGCATGATGACATTTCAAACGAGCACCATAATGAAATTGAAAGAATTAATAATTGAGAATTTAAAGCTTTTGGTAGAAAAAATAAGTCGCTCTGTTTTGGAATGAACATAGTGTATGTAAAGATGAGGGATGCTGTGGTCCTCTTTATTCATTGGTTTTGGATTTAACTTGCAGTTGCCGTGTCCATGAGTCATCGGATGATGGATGGGGGGCAAGAAAAGAACACTCAAAGGCTGCAGGAATGATGGACAGATGCAGAGAAAAGAAAGACAGGAGTTTAGGAAAAGGGAGCTGAGGGCTGGGAGGGAGGTAAAAGAAAGAAATCCAACACAATGAGAGAGAAAATGCAAGAAAGAGGAGAGAGAGGATAATAGAACAGCGAGAAGTAAGAAAGGGGTGTTGTAGCAAGCTGGGAGTGCAGTTTTGCATGGCCCTACTCTGCGGGTGACTTTAATTACCTTTCAGCGTCACTGCCTCTCCTGGTCATGAGCTGCATGCTCCGATCACCCGCCTCTGATTATCGGGCCTTTGTGAGGGCCTCTGCCCGCTGTCAGGCTGTAATTACATTTGCACTGGAGAGCAGCTCAGTGCAGCACAAAGCCTACAAAGCCATTACCCGAGTGCTCTCCTTCTCCAAGGGCTTGAACTACGCGATGCTGAGGAACTCCAAGGTTTACTGCCCATACATACATAAAATTTGTTAAACAATGTTATGAATTTATTCGTACATGCCATGACTTGTTTTTATCGGTTCTCTGAAGGTTAAGGTTAATAAGCCAGTCAGTTCGAGGCTGTCTTGCAAACAAAAGCAGGAAACAACACTATGGGACTGATTGCAAAAATATGCGATATGTGTCATAATGAGACGGCCAAATAAAGCACAGACTCATCCAGTCATTGTGAAATGCCTGACTACACTTTGTGCTCCTTCAAACAAAGGGAAGCGCTGCCTAGCACCAAACTTCCTCCACTATTTAAGCAACATAGTGGTGACATGATGAATAACAGCCACGATGGTGTAAAATAAAGCTACTTGGTCACCATGAGTGGACAAACATACTGCGAGGTGATGATCTGTTTCCTTAACACTGCGCTGCGACCCACCCAATCTTCCTCTCATCCCACCTTCGAGAACCTTTCTTTTTTATTCACCAGCTCAGGTTTTTATGTATGCCAGTATCCAGCCTACATTGGAATTAAATGCAGTGACTTGCAGCTTATCTCCAAATTCTCATTTTTATCTGAGCTACCGTCTTTTCAAATAAAAAAATACTTGGTTTTATAAAATGCACCATAGTGCTGCACCAGTTCATCTAAGGGTAACATATCACATACTGGTTGTTTGATTATCTTCCCATCAGACTCAGCTGTGACATCTGTTGACTGCCATATAGTGGATGTTAGCATGCTAACACGCAAAGTTGAGGTTGCAACTTATGCTGTATCCGCTTTGCATGAACATATCATTACAAGCATGTTAGCAGGGAGCATTTAGCTCAAGCAGCATGGTATTCCTAAGTGCAGCCTCATAGAGCAGTTGGGATGCCTGCAGCATGCTTAGTTTAAATGAAATGATTTGACTCTAACTGAATCTTAAACTCTAAACCACCTCCGTCCTATTTGTTTTTTGACTCCGTCCTTCTTTTGCATCTTTTCGTCCATCCCTCTTGAGGGTCTCTCCACCCCCTGTGTCCACCATCTTTGTTACTCCCCTTTCTCTCTGTCGCCCTATCCCCGCTATTCTCTCTCTGCCCCCTGCAGTTGCTTTCCACTGAACCAAAAAAGGGGAAATCGGATGGCATAAAGAGAGAGCTGCGGGTGTCTACTGAAGTGTTGTCCAGTCAGGCGGCCCACCTCTGAGCTTCAACATCCCACGAGCCCACCATTGCTTGCCCTGCTTGTCCGAAGGTCACACCTCTCCCAGCGATCTAATGCAGCTGCTCGGGGCCTCTAAGCCCCATTATTATCTTCCAGCACCTTCCTGCTGAGGAAACCCCCGCCCCCCCAAAAAAATGCTGGGATTGACCTTCAGTCTCAAAGTCAAAAGATTCTCAGCTTGTTGATCTGTCAAAAGGAGAGCCAAGGAACATGTCCACAGGACAGAGACCAACCTGATATCAGACTATGTTTGCTTTGCCGCATGACCTTAGCAAAGAAAAGTGCAACCACCCGGCAGTCATGCAGAGAGAAGACCAGAGGACGCATTATCACCAAAGTTACATGACACACTGACATTCATTTGTCTGAAAGGAAAGTAGAGCGTGGAAACCTGCCTCATGTAACATCTACTGTATGGGATGCTTGAAATTCAGCTCGAGCTTGCAAGAAAAGAGATCACTTGTTTCAAAATTTGTTTCGCGAGTTTAAATTTATACGCAATTCACCTTCTTCCTGCCCTGGTTATTTAAACCAGGCTGCAAACTACTTGCTTATTCTGGGAGACAGCGGGGAAGTGACGATGCACCTGATGTCATTCTTGATATTTTGCAGGCCAATAACCCCCCCCCAGACACACTCACACACACACACACACAATGAAACAAAGATGAGGTTGAATTTTAATTAATAGCCTCCTGACTTCAAGGTTTTTTTTTATCATTTAGGACAGAAAGTCTTTGGAGGTCAGTTTCTGGCACTTTATAAAAGAAAGCTGGCATTCCCTTTAGAGAAGTTTTAAAATGGGACAGAGGAGCGCGAGTCTCCTGGTGCACCTTGAGGCCACATTTTACCACTGAGCAAACACTGTGAGAATTAAAAGGTGCTAGTCAATGCAGAGGTCTGACTGTTCTACAGAACTGAGGGGAAATGCAGAGTAGGGAGATAATTCTTTAACCTTGAAGCAAGGAACATGAGCAGTAAATGTAACAGGCTTTATTAATGATTTCTTTCATTTCTACACTGGCCATTGATTTCAACCAAATTTCATTACTGTGCCATTAATTACTTTATGATGTATCCTGCTCACTGGTGAGGAAACGGATGGAGGGGGACAAAAACATAACTTCCCTGGCAGAGTTAAGTAAAAGCAGAATTAGATGGGAGATGGTTAACAAGCCCCCTGATCTAGCTCAGCTGTCATAAAGCCTGAATAGGACTCTTCCTTATATCAAGGTCTGTATCCAGGCAACTGTAGAATTGGCCTTGAAATATGATTGGACGTTATCCATGGCCTGGAGCTAAAAATCTCAGGGCGGGGGGTATTTCTAAGACACAAATATGTCACATTTCAAACCACCTCTTCAGTCATACATATACACTGTTAAAGGCAATAATACTCCTGGCCTGATCTTTCTTTAAAACACCCTTTATTATACCCACAATTTATATCGCAGCTGTTGACTTCTCTGGGCACTTTGGTGGCAGATAAAAGCGTCTTGTATGTAACGGTTATATCATCTGGAGCAGAAAGTGTCAGCTGCCTTTGATTGCTGCTGTGCCTGATTGCGTCTGTGTGTCTCTTTCATGTGCTGCCTCCCAGCATTGCAAGCCATCAGGGGAACAAGAGCCTCTGCTCGCCCCCCCCTGCACGAGCATCCCTGACACATGGCAAGATTTTTGTCAAGCATCTCCTAGAAGGCAGCGATGCTAGCAATTACCTTGGCGGAGTCAGCCAGACATCTCGCCCAGTTTGACGGATGACTTTGACCTCGGCAAAACACCAGGACCTTTTTCTTTGGCTGACACACACACGGCTGCTGCCGAAGGGAGAGGCTGATGGGTTGAGGTGCGGGTATGATGATGTGAGGCTCATTTTCAGTTTGCATCCAGTACCGTATGAGCCTCAGGCAGGCAAAGACAGGTAAGTTACCTTGACGGCACTGTTCTGTTTGACCCCTGTGAATGTCTTTTCTCAAACACGCACACTGCTGTGGCGCACCCCCATAACAATTGGGTCGATAATCTACTTCCTGCGGTGCCTGAGAGCTCAGCCATACTCTTACTGAGCCATGCCAGCCATGACAGTAGCTTCCTGTGATAAGAGACTGATTGTGATGACTAACTCCAGGTAGATCTGTCGTGTGAAGAGAATAATAATCTAACAATGAAGTTTTATTTATAGGGGGGCAAACATTGCAAACTGCTTCTGATAAAACTGAAATAAAAAAAGGAAAATTACAGGAATAAAAACCAGCAAGACTCAATATCAGCAAAGCAAACAATAACAGGACATTTTCTTTTTCTTCCAAACAATGTAGATGACAGCACGTCCCACTCGACAACCCTGCAGGCTCCCTTGTGTTTTGTGATGAAGTAGATACGACTCCGCTAATGTGCTTCAATGAGACGCAGAGTGAATACAAAAAGCTGCATAGCTGTTAAACTTTTACCCTCCTCTACAGCAAAAGAACAAAAACAAACCCATATCGGTTTCATATTAAGATTAATGTATAGTCAGTGCCAAGCACAGCGATGTATGCAAGATTTATATCAAATCATTTGAACTACACACACATGGCAGTGTAAATGGAGCTCACTCCTCTTCCGAATCGTTGCACCACGTGGCTCTTCATGTTGTTATTAACATTCCCTCTAATATTACATGCTGCTAAAACACCATGGCGTTAATCAGGGTGAGGCTTTCCAGCCTTTCCAGACTTGATCCTTTTGTTTTCTGCGCTGCTGTTATTATCGTAATCAGGCCTCTCCAAGTACTGGAATTTCCTCTGCTTTGGCTGACCCACCATGCAGAGAGTGATGAAAATGTGCTTCATGAGCTTGTTAATTATTCTCGGCTTTACACACACTGCGAATACAATTAGACTATAGAAAGAACGTACATTGGTACCTCACCTCTGGGAAATACCAATGTGAGTTGCAGCTTGCAGAGTTGCTGGGTTGTTTAGGTTCTTTGGTTTTAGCCACTTTCCAACTGGCGACTGCCAAGATTGCAGCACAATTTACACATTTGCTTGTGATTCTGCTGCAGTCTTATAATCCTCGTCTTGAATTCATTGCACTGGCACAGGTCTTGCAACAAACACAGAATGCGCCAATTTTTAAATTTACAATAACAATATCCTTTCGGCAACCAAAAAAGCTAGAGTACTATACACATGCTGTGTTTTTCTTTTCACATTTGTCACCTGATGTTAAGAGAAACAGAACTGAGTAAAAGGGGGGAAAAAAATCAATGTCCATTAAAAGCTTCTGATTGTCGGGCTATTATAGTGCACAGAAGAAGTGATAGAAACAAAGAGTAAACCATAATGCGAAACAGTTTTTCAGACAATGCCTCGTCATTTCAAAGACATTATTATTTCAGCAATTACCTGCAGATATTGATCATTTCTTAAGGTTAAGCCTGTTTGTCAGACTCATTTTCTCCGTCACACCAACCCTGGGTGAGTATTGGGAGCCAGACCCCGTGGTGAGCACCAGAGGCACAAATGTGAAACGGCGTTTTTGTGAATTTTATCCTTCACCCTTGTTCTTAACTTGTTCTTTGGTTTGGTTGAGGAAATAGTGAGGTTCAGTTCTCTCATCTCATTCAGTGATGTTTAATGGAGCTTTAAAGCTGCAAACACTGATTTACTAAATGCTCCACTATGTTCACCCGCAATGCACTTAGTCTTTCTCTGTGTTTTGTGCTAAAATGTTGTTTGAAGGGCTTTTAGGGCGTTTTGTTTTTTTTTGCTGAAAACATGCCTGCTGCAGTGAAATGACACATGGACACTGGTGAGAGTGAACCACAAC
The DNA here is from genome assembly GCA_016785225.1 of Psettodes erumei. NCBI lineage: Eukaryota > Metazoa > Chordata > Actinopteri > Pleuronectiformes > Psettodidae > Psettodes > Psettodes erumei. Next base: position 3,756,995 of record JAFBJZ010000408.1, read on the forward strand.
ACTGGTGTGGGTACATTGTGATGATTCAATGAGCCGAAGATGCAAAAATGCTCAGATGGAGTGGAGGGAAACTGTAAAGTCGGTTGGTAATTCACTGTGGTGTGCTTTCACATTTTATATATTACTGTAATTTTATTGTAAAAAAATATTGATTAGAGACATTTTAAAGTAAAGGATTTGAATGAATGAAATTTCAGAAACAGAATTAGAGCCACAGTGGAGGGTCATAGTTCACGCACACATGCCAGAGATGTGGCCAAACCAGCTGTTCTCCCTACGTGCCTCATCCCTGGCATCTGGAAGCCAAACATTTATGCAAATGGAAGCAATTAGTACACGGATGCTCATTTGGCTTAATGTGCTCCCCCAGACATGACCAGAGATCAAAGAAGAGAGAGTCGAGGGATTTAAACAGGAGAGGGTAAAGATTCATGAATACTGATATGTCATGTAACACCCTGGCTGACCTCTCTGCAGTTGAAACTCTGCACAGATTTCCACACCACACCAGAGGAGTTGGTCCTCTCCTGACAAAGCTGTTAGTGACAGCGCCTTGACCGCCTGTGGAATCATTAGCAGAGGAAGCTCGGCACACTGACACCATCTGAACAACCGGCCTCTCTGTATAGAGACAGGTAAAGCGAAGCACTCAACTCTGCAGAGAGAGACAAGACCGCTGGCTCCTCAAGCTGATGAAGTCACAGGGGGCCATCTGAGTCCTAGCTGATTATCAAGCCGAGAATTCAGATTCACTTCTTGCTCCTGCACCATCAGTCTTCAGTCCTGGATCATATCAGTTTCCCTCCTGACCTCAGCTGCCGAAGTAAGAAAGAAAATGATCGATTGCCGCCCGGCTCTGATTTCACAAGTGAAGATGACCATGACACGCATTTGGTGCAACACCTTGGTCCCCAGATCTCCAGACAGATGGCATGTGCCAGTTAAAGCATGCCCTCAGCTGTCTGCAGCAGCCTGATAGAGAGGAACCGTCTACTACACTCCATCCGCCATCAAAATTATATGACCAATATGCTCTGTTTCAGCTAGAACTCAGGAGAATATTCCATTATGGCCTATTTGCATCATGTGCTCTTCCAATCTAATAAAACAGAATGAAGAGCGGAGTAATATTTGGCTAACAACCTTGAAAAACACACAACACCACATTTGCAGAGAAACACTTTCTCCTTTATACCATTGAGAGCATACATTACCTTATATCTGTAATTGAATCAATATAGACGGATATCCATCATCACTTTTATAAAAGCCTAAAGCCATCCAATGTAACTAGACAGACAGGCTACACTCAAATGAACTCAGAAAATTACCTCTTGTTGGAAAACAACTGTGAACAAGCAGATGACAGTCATTACAAAGTCTCACATGCATACATAACAAATATGAAAACTGGCAATGTGGTGCAGCACAATTTTCTGTGCTTTCAAGAGCATTGGACTTTGAACAAGTAATTGCTCAGGCAGCCTCATGAAAGTTGCTGTTAATTTGTTTGTTAAGGGGGAAATTGGAGCTGGGCGTGGAGGAGAGGCAGAATGCAAATCAGTTTTGGGGTGCCCTCCTTCCCGCTTGTTACTTGTCTTGTAAGCTTTCCGTTACTTTAAACTGCCTCTGAAGAGTCTAAAAAAAAAAAGGCTTATTATTTTAGACAGTTGAACAGCTGTGGTCAGGAGGGGTTCAAATCAGAGTCTGTGCAGAGAGGCTGCCACATAATGAGGATATAAACGCAGGGATTGCAGAGTTCAGATGCGGTAGGTCCCCAAAATCTGGCAGACAAACACACATGCATCGAATACACTTATGATGCATGAGCTCCAACTTAGATGAGAGAACTGAGGAGACCCTTTTGGAACTTGCAAACAAGGATAATTAGAAATAAAGACAATAAAAGACATCAGTACCAATTTGGAACAATTGCCACATCATTTAAAAATAAATAGGAAATGATTGCCAAATTAGATGATATAGTCATCCAGATGCTCAGAGAGGAGCTGCCAATTGAATGAATTGATAGAGCGACAAGCCTGGTGTCCTTGTAAAGAGCATAGATGCAATGAAAAACATTTTCGTCATTAGATCCATTCATACTAAAGAGTTTGTCCAATTTGTTATGGTGTTCCACCCGTTCAAATCTGATCTCTGCCTGCACATACAGCCGTGTAAACAGATAAGGCAGCGATAAGGAAAAAAAAAAACTGTTGCCGCGTCCTTTGACTTGCACATTCTGCCCTTGTGTCCTCCAATTTAGCAGCTTAATGGTGCATGAACACAGGAGGAAAAGCCTTTACAGCTGGGCTACAGCATGTAAATTTGCTCTCAATTTCCCTGCCTCGTCACCATGCAGCAAAGTGACTTTCTATTCAAGTGTTCCATAACGTGAATAAATGCAACTGCTGGAAGAAATAAAATGTGATACTGATGCAGACGGCTGAACAATATAAATCATGTTAGTTAAAGGCAACGTCTCAGCCATCTTAAGACAAAACACCAATGTCTTGTGTTTACTTAGCTGATGGAAATGACCTCAAAGCCAAATGGGATTATTTTCAACAGTTCAATGTGATTTGGGTGCCTGCCCCGACTCGCCACCCCCACACCTGGCACACGCAACGCTCTATCGGGTCAAAATGACCAATTCAAAACGAACCACTATCAGTGAGTGCTGCCATGGGAAATACACAACAGAGATAAACAAATCCTGGGCAAACAATGAAGCCACCTGCCTCTTTTGCATCTCAAGCTGAACAGCGGTGCCACTCGACCTCGAATGAAAGGCCACAGCTTCAGGCAGTGTTGCGGGCAAAAACACTCGGACAGCATTCCCTGTAATGAGAAATGGAAAAGTTGAGAGGAACAAGAATCAAATCCCCAAAAAAGAAAGCTTTACCTAGCAGTAAATAAAAAATGTATTATGAGAACTTTAATGGCTCCTTGGCACTAAAACTGTCAAACAATGCATAAAGAAAAATAGCAGTGTTCATCCATGAAAGCCATGAAAAAAATGCTGTCATCAAGAGAGAGACATGTAATTTCTTTTAAAGAGAATTAACCCATTCTCCCTCTTACAAATTTAAAGTTGAATTTGTGAGCAATGAAACAGAGTCGCTCAGTTCAACACACTCAGGGGTTTGACTGCTCAACACTGACTTGGTCTGGAGTGACCGTGATGACTAACTTTGGCAAAGTTTAGCCAAGATCACAGAATCAGATGGTAGACTTTACAACTCTGTGCTGCTTTAGCTACTACCATGAAACTTGACTTGCGTGCCCCTACTGGAAATTAACCTAATTTATCCTGTTTATCTTCTGTGACTACAAGGTTATAACTCGAGCTAGGGCTAACCACTTTGGAATAATGCATGAACTCAGTGTGAAAAATACTTGACATAAAATAGAGGGTATACTGAGTTCCAGGTAGATGGTGAACACCGTGGGTGTGCAATCACGCACAATGAAACACCATGGCAGTTCCAAACCAATCCAATATATGATTTACCGCAGTCTTTGATTAATACTTATGATTAAAGGTGGTAGGTGTTCTAAGCAATGGGGGATCTATAAAAATATACACCATGTGTTAATTTACTAAATACATCATTCCAACTTAACAAAGTATAGGATCTTAAAGAAAGGCCTGCAAGAACGAAGGAACTCACATTCACACTTAAACAGTTGTTGCCAGGGGAGAGCTCTGGGTTGTACTGCCAGAAAGGTGAAGGGCCCACACCTGAACTCAATCCTGTAAATGAGCTCTGATCAAGCCAGGCTCCGCCTTCCTGCTGCTCCTCAGACAGCTCCTCCTCCAAGACCTGCCTCCCACAACAGTCGGCATGAGGGGTGTTTGCCCCGTCCTCCCCTCTCTGTTGACATTGCATTAGACGCAGCATAATTCTGCAGCCGGGGGCCATCAAACCACCACAGAAGAAGAGAGTGCAGTGGGATGATGTGATTAAAAGAGCAGTCAGACCTCAAATCTCTTTGGCGAAGTGGAGGCTTCATTTAAGTCATACGCTTCATGTACGCTTGATTTATTTGCTAAGCCTGCTTCCATTGCACTACCTGCCTTTAAATATTCGTTCTTTCTCTAAAACCTTTTTTCAAATATCCAGTATGCACAAATTGAAAATGTGCACAAAAACAAGTGGATATGTGCACACAGTCTTTACTAACTCAGAACGACCACCTTGCAACTTTCTCATTATCCGCAATGTCAATGGGAATCACTTTGTTTTGCTGCATTGCATTCCAATGGATTTTGGCTATTACAAGCTGTTTATCCATTTCTACCGGGAGCAATCAGACGTCACAAGCACTGGTGGTAGTTTTCCTGGCACAAGTATTGCACACAAAGAGAGGCTGTGTTGTGGGCGCTGGATGTTACTCACTCCCATCACGATACGTGTCCTCAGCCAACCCACGCTCGTTTCCCATCATCCCCTCTGTTTGTCCAGACAGGTCATGCCACCCGGAGAGGGGGGACTGGAATCCTGAAACATTTACAAGCACTTGTGTGTGCAGATGCAATTGTTTTGAGCTTATTCACACTTGATTTGTTGTTGGAAAAAAGAACCCCAGGGCGGGCCTCCATTTTTGTGCCCTGAACTGGGACTTTTGTTGCTGTTAGGGTTTTTTTTGTTTTGTTCATTTGCATTCTTGCTAAAAAATGATGAGTTTAAAGACATTAATGAACTTTGGAGATCCAAGTAGATGTTTTGTTTTTGCTTTTTTATCTTGGACTGAGCCAGACCAGCTACAAGTTAGATTCTAATAAAGTAGATTTATAGGGGACCTGTTTGCACTACAATGCACATTAACTGAATAACATAGAGACCTATTAGTCTCTCATATTGACATCTTTCTTGAGGTTTTAGACAAATAACATCTTACATATTATGTTGCCTCCAATGGTTTGCTCAGTCCTCAGCTTGCATTTGGATAAAAGATGTATCACTCCTGCTTGGTGAGAATGAGAAAAAAGCACCTCCGGATGAGCCTTCCAAACAGGTTTTTAAACTTCTGTTGATGGCTGTTCACGTGAATCCACATATCCACATGCACAGAAGATAAATACAGCAAACAGATGGGAGGCTCATTGTTTCTCACTGTGGGCACAAAATTATAAAAACACAGCTTGTTAAAATGCACTGTCTACCAGTCACTTAATATTGCTTTCGAGTTTGTTTGGGGTTTTCTTTTTGCATTTCAGCCACAGTGGGAAGTGGACCCCAGCGTATGTCATTCCATCTTATAAAGCAGCTAAACTAATCAATTCATCAGCATCCAAAGGAAACAAAACCTCCGGCAGGCTGGGGTACCTAGAGGCAAGCGCTGACAGTTGATCATAATTGGGTTGCCTCTGCTATGTCCAGGCTTTCACATCCCATCAAGAGGAATGGCCCTGCAGACAGTTAATGCTGGATGACTGCTGCTTCACTGTAAGAGCAGCCAGGCTGTAGTACGCTCTCTCTGTATAATGCAGAGGGACCGGTCTGAATGAAAATAAAACAACCTCAGCGATATTAATTTGGAGTTTGTGCAGTGGATCACATCAGGCTGTTCCAGCATGGCAGCAGGCGGCAGGGAAAACTTCCAGGACGCGTCTATCACAGGGACACAAATGCCAAACACATATCTACTGATTTAACCTTCATATACTGTACTTTACTTACATGTTTTAGGAAGTTTAGACAAAGTCAAATTTATTTCTAAAGCATATATCAAGAATGTTGTTGTGTTTCCCACATCAGTGCAAACACAGCATAAGTTAAAAAAAGAGCACCCAAAACATGGCCTGTTGGTACAAGGAGGATTTCGGATGACATTTAAAAAGATTTAGAAGTCTGACTGACCTCATGTCTTGGAAGGCTGTTTCAGATGCTGTGCGAAAACAGCAAAACAAAATTAAAGTGACTGACTGAGCCACAGTGAGGAAGTCCTCCGTCAGAAGACTACGGACACATTCTGTAATTTCTGACTTTTTTTTTTTTGCAATTCTATTTTTCTTGCCGTATACTGGATACTTTCACCTCTCCGAGGCATCAGAGGAAACAAATCTGACAGGGGAAACTTTTCGCAGCTAATGTCCAAGTTCAGTTTCTGTCAAACCTCTAAAGAGTGTGTTCCCACATCCACTTGTATGAGAATATGAGCCCCTTGACGCTTGGCTCTTGGTTAAACATAAAGCTGCCTTATATACTCAGGCATTGCTGACCTTGACAAGACCCTAAAAAGGGTTCACCATGGCCTAATTTGATTGCAGTGCTGCATGGGACATCAAAAGCAACCACTGAGAAAAGCAGCACATGGTGTCAAAAGAGGCCACATAAACTGATAATATCTAACAATGTGGTTCAAACGCACCATATGTAGCATACCACTTTAGTCTGTTTGTTATCTGTGGAAAATATGACAGATGATTCATATATTTGTCACAGATGACTTTGAGTTAAATTTGAAACTGTGGCTGAAACAGCTACAGGTGTTCAGCTACAGAGGTATCCTCGCTCTGTCGCAAGGAACCACTGAGTGCAGCAGTCCTGCGTTAGAAACAAAAAATCCTTCTGACACAAAAAGGGAGCAACCACAGTCGTCTGTTGTGCATTTTGCAGGTTCTCCTCATTCTTGCCACATCATCCTTGTCACAATAAACTTTTATTCTTGGAATGAACATGTTTTGCTTGATTGCTATATCTAAATAATCTTATCACTGCCAGCATTAGGGTTCAACGGATATTGTTTCCATTGATACAAAGTTGTGCCATTGCACAGAGGCTGTAGAAACATGTTTCCTTCAGGAAGTGCAGTGAAACCAGTTAACTATCTGGAATCCTACAAAACCAGCGCAGTGGAATTTAGATGCAACAACAAATTTAGTTGAAATCATGATCAACTTGCCACCTGCTGTTTGTTTCGAGTTCTGGTTTAATGCTAAAGAGCACAGATGGTCTGAAAACGCTGCAAACATTCATTGTAGCTCTGTTATAAACATAGAGGATTGATTCTGTCATTCTGTATTAAGTTTTTTTCCCCATCCAACCACTATTTTCCACTTTGTTAGTTGTCAAATTTAGGTAATTACAGTGATGCTGCCTATGTTCAGATGCACGGCCGCAGGGAGGGATTCTGGATCCCCTGAAAGAACACCCCCCCCCCTTCTATTTCCGTTAATCTTTAATCTTAATGCAGTTTTTTTGTGCCCCTCTCCAGCTGTTGGCCCCCGGAATCGTCACAATCTTTCACCCCAACTGTCGTCACAGTACTGCCATTGGGAACAGGAGCTTCATTTTCTCAGAGAGTCGATTGATGAGGAGAGCAGGTGTTGTACATTTTGATAGTCTGAACTAGTTCAAGGTAGATTAGCCCTGCAGCACTGGTTGCCATGGTGACGCCTTGGTTAAAAAGTGAGCCAACTTTGTGAGACCAGAGCATCAGGATTAAGTGAGAGGATAGCACACAACGAGCCATAAATTCACCATGAGTCACACATTACCACATTTTAGTACAACGGGAGGTCAAAGATGATTTATTGATGGGTAACTGATCTAACTAATGTTATATAGATCATATATATGGAGTTAAAAAGAACATATTTTGGGTTGAGGCATGGGAAGAAGATTTGTTTGGCTGTTTTTTTCCCCTTTCTATGAGGTATTAAAAAAGTGAGTCCAGTTGCCATTGACTTAGCAGTTTTTAAAGTTACTGTGACCTCAGTAATGCATCAGTAAAAGCTGGATAAGTTCTTAACAAATGGACTTTGGTCCAGATCCTCCGCAGCCACTTTTCGGCAAGATAAGTGGTCGTACACACCAATCTTTGTGAGGGATTTTTTTCCTCAACTGGGAAACCCAAGTGATTGGCAAATTTGAAAATATGATTTATTAACATAAAAGGAGACTTAGTAGAAAGTGGTGCCAATTCTGCTTTTGCAGGACAACGCGTTGGCTGGGCAGTTAGCCTCCTGGTAGTCTAAAAATGTATTTGGTAATTGTCAAACAAATAGTCTACCAACTATTTACTTTAAAGCATCAGGGGACAGGGGAAATCGTGCTCCTTTTAAAAAAGAAACCAAGTGAACCGATCAGAGATGCTAGTTGAGAGAGAATGACAAAGATCCTGAAGAGAAAAGTCTGTAACACCAAAGTTGCTGGTCGTATGACATGAGGAGGTTTCCAACTGGAAGGAAGCCAACTGTCTGCTTCATACCAGCCATAACCAGGTAATATATCAAGCTAAACCTATTGTAACAGTGACTTAAGAGCACAGTTGAGGTTCACCACAGTTTCAACATCAGATATAAACTCAAGTTAGTACCAAGTCACATGCAGGTGAACGTACATTTAGCCTCTCAAACCTGACAAGTTATACCGATATCTAAAATTTCTTTGATAAGATGTTAGGAATGTCCATTTAAATACACAGCACATGTACTCGGTATTAGCTGATCAAACAGACAGGTGTTTTTTCAAGGAAGAAGGAATCATATACATGTCAACAACAGAACAAAACAGAAGACTCACTGGGAAACAAACAATGACATATGGTTTACTTGAACTTTGGGTACATTTAACATACACACACACACACACACACACACACACACACACACACACACACACACACACACAACGATTTCTTTTTCTGATGTGCTGGTGCGAGAATCACCCTCAAAAAGGCCAAAAATATCCCTCTTGTATTCAGCGAGCAGCTCTGACATTTTTGCTGTCTGGGTGAGCCAAGGGATGAAATTAAACCACACAAGGATCAAGTAACAGGACACACTGTGAATAGAGAAACATTCACTCTGCGTACAGAATCATGACACCTTCTGACAGATGTATGAAGCTTTTATAAAAACTCTACATATCACGTTTGGTGGCTGTGGCTGTGTGTGTGTGTGTGTGTGTGTGTGTGGGTGTGTGTGTTGGAGGGGAGGGGGGCTGCTGTGGAGCCACAAACAAGCCTAAAAACGAATTCAGTCAATTCAATTTCTTTTAGATAACTGATTATTTATAATTACTAAGGCCATTTAACATCAGAATAATGCAGAGAGTTGTGGATTTTAAGGCAACATCATTGTAAGGACCCAAGAATGCGTAGTTAAAAATGACAGTATTCAAGTAAAAGGTGATGACCTGCGCTCGAAATGGGAAAAAAAACTAACATGAATGAGCGAGGGCTTGCTGTGTGAGCAGGGTGCAGCAGTTTATGTTCGGCACAGGCTACTCTACTTGCAAAAGCGTTTTGTTTTCGCAGAGCATCAGTCAGCGCCCGGCTCACTTTTTGTCTCCTCCACGCTGCTGAAGTGGGCGGCCAGCTCCTGCAGCACGGCCGTCCTGCCCAGGTGATCGTTCCTCCTCTTCTCCATGATCATGTCCTCCAGGCTCTGGAACTCCAGCACGTGCGAGTGCTTGTCCGACATGAACACTTTCAACCTGTAGGGCTGCTTGCCTATCCGTATCTCCCCGCCCATTTTGAACTCCCTCTTCCCGAACCGGCACCAGGCTGCGAAGCACTCGGAGTTCCTCCAGCTCAGCTCCCGGTCCTTCAGGCCCACCTGCTCCATCGCGTTCTGCACCACCATGTCCGGACCGAGCGCTTTGAACTTGTACAGGTCGTTCACGATCCTGCACCTCCTCCCCTGACTCGCATCCGTCAAGAAGCTGTTTTTCACCTCGGCTCTGTGCAGGTGCACCACCTGGAAGTCCCCCACGTACACGGCCCAATGCGGGTACTGTCCCGTCGCCACAAACTCCACCAAGTCGCCCGCTTTACATTTGTTGAGCAGGTTCTCCGGAGAATAAACCTCCAGGTTGGCGGACTTGCCGCTCTTCTCGTAAATGCACTCTTCCCTGTTGTAGACGGCGCACTCCACCTCGTCGCGCTGGTCGTATTGTTTCTCTTCCTGATTCGGGTCCTTTTCCGTGCCGTCTACCGCACAGCCGTCCTCCAGCTCGTCGTCGTCGTTAGAAAATATGTACGAGACGCCGATCCGTGGTCCGTCCTCCGCGTCCGCGCCGTTCGGGTCCATCGTGGGAACTTCTGCGTAACTTAAATGTGACAGCTTGTCCATCTGGTTCCCCATGCCGCTGCTCACCTGGTAAGCAGCCTGTTGTAATACGATCTGATGCCGAGAGCTGCTATCGGTCGTCAAACATCACGACCATCTGTCACAAAAAATTTTACAGTTTAAAACCTTCTTCGCCCTGCCGTTGGACAGGGCTTTTTATTTAAATCACGCATAAGAAAATCCCCGTGATATGACTGCTGGGGCAGCCTGTTAGTGGCCCCATCAACAAGTGGAGTTGGGAGGAGAAACACGAACTGGTTTCAAATTCGGAGTGTCCGAGTATCCCTCAGGTGTAGCCTCGCAGACTCCGCCGCCTCCCCGCGTAAAGTTCCGTCCCTCTCCCGAGGTGTTACACAGCAAAGCAAAGAGAGTTCAGATCCGAATCCTCGACGCACGGGGCCGTTCATGTGTCTGTCTACACCGCAGATGAACTCGTCAACTGTGCCGTCGGCGCACAGCGCAGCGGAGATCCGGTGAACTGAAGGTGGGCTCTGTAGCTCGGCATCAGCAGCGGCTCTCCAGCCACACACAGCTCCGCTTTTTAAAGCGGAAGTGCGCGTAATTCTCACCGCCGCACCTTTAACGTCCCCAGTATCATCACGAGAGAGAGAGGAAAAAGTTGATCTTTGAAATACTATGTTATTGTCTGAACAGTTTGGATAAGATGGATATTTCAATTTGACTCACAGACTTCTTTTAACTTAAAAATACTAACACGTCTTAAATGAGACTTATTTATACTAAGAATAATGCTAATTGTTTATCTTTGTTAATGGTTATCTTTTATTTTATTTATTAATTTACTGGAACAACAATTTATATTTTGATTGCATTTAATTTCTTTTGGTTGTGTATTTTATTGATTAACTATGTAATTATGTAGCATTTTTTATTTTACTTTTCAAATATGTTTCTTTTGTTATTTTGTATGTTGTGAATATCAATGACAAACTGCAAACTAGACAAACCTCCATACTTGGTTTATAGGTGAATGTGGTCCTATTGCAGATGATAAGTATACACGGTGTGGAGAGACCGTGAAAGGTTAGACATCTGTGGATATTTTACTGTTTTGACCACCTGTCTGTCCTTGAGTGAACTGAAGCTGAGCAGTCATTTGCTCCGTCCCCATCTCCTGGTGGGACAATAATGTCTCCATTACATTTGTAGTGGCTTGTGGCCTGCCTAGACTTGCTCTCGGTTATGGGCTATTTTCTCACCGCTGTATCCCACAGGCAAGGGGAACGTGTTCAGTACGCCCCAAAAATGGCACATGCTGCAGCAGCCCGGGTGAAAACACCTGTCCTGCAAATGTTATGGCTGCGAGTGAGAGTCTGCAAGAGATGCTGAGGGGGACAAACATGTCTGACAAGGCGTGAAAAGGGAACAAATGTTCATCTTATTTACAGGGTGTGTGAGCCTGACTTTGACCTCTGTATTGAACTGGGTACCCACAAGAGGGACAGATTACATCCGTGATGTCATCCAAAGCAGCAGATGTGATAGAGGACATGTCTCGACAGAACCAGCAGTCCCTTTCTTATCCAGTCATTTGTGTTGAAAAGGAAGAAGGACCTTAGTTAACATAGTGGACTCAGTAGATTAGTTAGGAGGCCTTGGAGCAGCTCCCATTTAAGACTATCAGGTTAATTAAAAGACTGAGCTTTCTTAGAGCTATACAGGGCCAAACTGTGTCATTTCCAACCCAGTGTGATCCAGATTGAATGTTTTCCCTGGTTAGGAAGATTTAACCTGGGTCACGGAGTTCAGATCAGATTCCTTTACAGGTCACCAGATCTGAATATCATATGATTTTCAACTGCAGTAGAGTGGCTCTGTGGATGACATATTCATATATTCATATGTCAACAACTACTGCATGGATTGCCCTGAAATTTTGCATAGACAGTCATGGCTCCACGAGGATGAACCTAATTGACTCTGGTGATCCCCTGACATTTCCTGTAGTGCCATCAGCAGGTCAAAATTGTAAATAATCTGATGAAATATCTGACTTATTTCATTTGTAAATGAGATCTGTGCCTCTCTTCTCACCTTTACAAAAACAGAAAGACTGTAAGTTCTTTTGCCGGTAAGTTCATTACAATGAAATGGAGATTTACGACAGCAAACGCCAAAATAGATCTGCTGTGTTATCATGAACTGCCCTGATAATGACGCAACATGATTCAAAAGAACATAATCGACTTCCACTTTCAGTAAAAATGATTTAAAGATGATAATGCAGCAGAACGCAACACGCAAGAGGCCGTTAAAATTTCGCCATTCACTGACCTTTCATCAGCTTTGGCTCAGGTTTATGCATGCACTGTGTGTTCGCGAAAAGTTTTTTCTTTCTTTCTTTCTTTCTCTCTTTCTTTCTTCTATTCCTGGCTCTGCTCCTCTTTCAGCCTGAAGCCTTGCAGCAAGTCCCAGATTGGCAATGGGAGTCAAAAAAAAAATGGTGGAATGAATTCAGCAGATCAGTATTACCCCTTTCCCAAGCAAGAGGCTTAATATCAGCGTATGGTTTACGGTGTTTGGAAAAAGAAATGGACTGTTAGCGTGCTGACATGCAGTCCATTGACCGCTTCTTGAAGCTTCATATCCTCAGGTGGCGTGACCCAGTTTACCCCCAGCCCCCGTTTACACGGTGCAATTTGTGGTGCTGAGAAATTACTGGAGCAGGGAGACCTGGGAGACATAGTCAATTAGGCACAGCTCCACCTGTCCAGTGGGGGCATAGCCAACCACAGACTGACACCTTAATCTCCCTCCCACAAGCGTGGGCTTTTCATACTTCCTCAAAAGCTTCATACACCCGTATCAGACATTGCTTTTTCAGCACCCATTTAAATTTACACAGATAGGTGAAAAAGTGTATACTTGAGGCAGATGGACAGAGCGTCCGGACTGCTGCGTCTTGCACACCATCTGTTCCACCTGGCTTGGAAATCATCTAGCGGCCGATTGTGATTGGCTACAATTCAGAGCCAGCAGGGGGCTGGAATCGGTAAGAAGAAACTTCAAGGTATAGATCAGGAAAAAAATGAAATAAAACTGGGAGACATTTTAAGGGAGGAAAAAAAGAGTTTGTTCTTATTACATATTTATTTATATTTTCATATACTTTTTACATATTGATTTGTAATAATAACATGTATCTGGAGCAGCGGGGGAGATGGGGCAAGGATGGAAGAGGAGGGCATGTTGAGGGAATGTCATTTTCTTCTTTTTTTTCAAACCCATTTAATTAACATGAGCATCATCATTAACTCAAGTCTATGATATTGACAGTCCCATTAAACAAGCTACAACAAAGATTTCCTAAAATATAGGCTGACATATAAAACTAGCATTTTTTTTTTTTTTTTAAATACTGTGACGGGATGTATACCTGGGAGAATATGGGGGAAGGGGTAAGTGGGGTGACGAAATAACTGCAACCATGACAGCCAGGCAGGATAAGAGGGAAGAAGTCTCATCGTGAAAGGTAGGCGTGTATGTAAACACACCAAGAGTGAGGTGTACAATACACACGCATACACAACATACACACACAACAGTTTCTACACAGTCATCATGCTTCAACGGGACCTCGTGTTAAGTCTTTTTCTTTTTTCTATTTCAGCATCACGTTATTAGAAACAACAACCACAAGTGGGTCAGAAACTGCAGAAGGCAGATTCCTTCAGAGAGAAAAAAAAAAATCAACGAAACAGGTTACTATTCTAAGTGTGATATAAAGTACTCTGTATTCATGGAGCCACGCTGAAAATTCATGACAGACTTCAGACACTTTTTGGGTCATCAGTTCTCTGAGAAGCTGGGCGAAGCATTAGCATTTCCATCCCTTGGGTCTGTGTGACTGCCTTCGCTGAGAAGTTGCCTTCTCTCTCGACTACAAACCCCATCTTTCAATACATGATGTACACAGAATCCCTTGGAGAGTGTGATGGGATGGCCAAGAGTGCACTGCACTGCACTGCAAACTAGCTGAAATGCATCCAGGGAGAAATACTGGCAGGCGACAGTGGCGACAGGCCTGGTCAACACACACAGACCTGTCTGTTTCTTTCCTATGCAACTAGGTACACTTAGTTAATATTGTTGAATTCTTGAGTGCGGGGGGTGTTAGTGGGATTGCTAGTATTGATAATATACACTAAATCAAATGATGAAAATTAACAAAATCTAAAAAGAACTAAACAAAAGCAAATCTTGATTCAGATTTGATCTAGTAGACCTGGTAGTTTCTGATTGGCCGACAGTAGTAAGGCAAAAGAATAAAAGGAAAATAAAACTGAAGCTCAAAAAATATCTTTACAGAAAAACAAATGGTCTTTGGTTCTCTTGCACTGAGAAAGAATGATAGGTTAAAAAAAAACCCACAGTTCCTCAGATGCCCAGTCTTGTTTTTTAACATGTCTTGAGTTTTCCAAGAGGAAACCCTTCCCTGTGGTAAACGTGAGTTCTAAAATGTGCGTACTACAAGGGGTCCAATGTTTTAAAAAAAAAAGAAAAGAAATTAAATTAAATTAAGTGAAGTTACTTCATCATCACGTTGTGGAGAAATCCTGCACAGTGCAAATCATAAAAAAATGCCCAAAATTGAAATACAAGTAAAGAGGAAAGTTGTTTTTTTTTTTTGCAACAGTATCATGCATCAGATCACTTAACATGAGACAACACGGGGAGGCAGAGAGGGAGTCTGTATTCAGACTCTCTCCTTTGTTGGCATGTGCAAAGACCTGGTCCTAAGAATATGCATATCAGCAAATGATTCCTGAAGAAGTCTGCTCAGCACTTCACTGTTTATTTTATGGGTCATTTTCAGAACATCTATACAATATTAACCACTTTACACTCCGCTCTGAAGGATCACAAAACATCCAATGGATTGAGGGGGTGGGGGTGGCAGAGCGTGGAAAACAGCGCGTGTGTTTCCAGTTAAATGGTCTTCCACGTTATGTGCCGTTTGCCTGCATCACTGTTATATACTTTGATAATAGCACCACTCCAACAGATAACACTGCCCACAAACACGAGGAACCACAGAGGGAAACGGCGAGGGGCGGGTCAAACTAGGGTTGGCGAGGACCATTCCTCTTACAGTTGGTAAAAGACAAAAGTGCCTGCGGGCTTAATTTTGGATGGACAAGAGGACATAGTTTAGGACTGAATATGAAGACGCAGGGTTGAACCTCAAATAAGAATTTCCTTAGTGAGACATGGCGCTGCAAGAGAGGATGTTCTTTTTTTAAAGGAGATGGGGTGGGTTTTTTTTTTCCTTGTGACCAAATCTGGAAGTTTTGTTTCGGCGTGGAAGGTGGGGGAGGAGGTGGTTTATGTGGGTTGGTCCTTCTGCAGGGCTGAGATGTCCAGAGCAGGAGGGGCTCGCCCGCTCCACTCCCTCAGCTGTCCGTCCTTGAAGAGGAGGTTGAGGGCGGGCAGGGGAACACCGGACTCGGCCGGGGGCTGACTGAGAGGGTTCGACACGCCGCTGTCTGGGTCGGAGGGCTGGCTGCCGTCCTGCCAACAACAGGGCAAAGGTCACAGATCAGCACACAGGGCAGAGAGGATATGATATGTGGGACAAGGATACGTTTCTCGAGGACAACAAAAAAAAAAAAAACGGTCCCTGATTTACGGTGTGTGGCCCAGTCCCACTGAGCAGTGAATCATTTGCGTCCACCTCACGTCAAAAGAGACAGGATGTTTAAGACTCCAAAAACACATTTACTACATCCTTCAACCTTGTGGCAGACTGAAACACACAAGCACTTTCGTGCACACCGAAACATCTGCAGAGCGACGAAATACCCAATGTTATCGGCACCCTACTCAGACGAACCCTTACTGTGTAACACTCAGTTTCAACCATGATAACCACGTCTCACATTTTTGTGTTTTATATGTCCCCATGTGTTCCAGGACATTACACACTACTTTATGTTTGTGATTTTAATGCTTCATCTTTTGTCTTCTTCTCGCTATGTTTGCCCATAACTTTACGCGTTTGACAAACGTATCAATTTTTGATTCATTCTAACAAACTCCATCTGAGAATTTTAACACCTAACTGACATTTCCTTTGGACATCATTACATCCTCTCTCTCGCTCTCTTCTGCAAGTATTCTCATGTGGGAACCCGAGGAGACGGCAGAGTGAGGTTTCTATTTACCTGGAATGACTGAACAAAGCTCAACACCTTCAGCGACAGCTTTCGGCTGGAGTGAAGCAGTTCTTGAAGGCTGCAAGAAGAACAGAGCCTGAAGTCAACAGCACTTCACTTTATGCCTCTCCCTCTCCCTCAATGTTTCAAACAACACTTAAATGTGCGAGGAGGATGCTGGCCAGCTTTTCTTTTTTTCCTTTTACCTCTCGTTGCTGCAGAGTTTGTGCGAGGCAATCTTCCGGCACACTTTGCGATTGAGCTCGGAGCTGAAGAGAGGCATGCCGAAGCACAATTCAAGAGGGACCCACTCGTCTTCGGATGAGAGGGCTGGAAGAGAGGGATTGGCGAGAGGGAGGAGCGATTGCAATGACACACATTATAACGTTAGACAAATACCACCAAAAAGGCGACTCACACTTTACTTTCTGCCATTCGTTTCTTCCAACTCTGAAACACCTGGTTAAGTTACTGGGGGATATTCCAACAAATAGGTACATAAAAGTGAACCCACTGTCTGTCTTTCCTTTGCCTTCCCCGTTGTTCTCTTCTGTCACCAGCTCAAAGGACTCAGTGCTGCCATTGGTGTCCAGGCCTCCGCCTAGATGGGTGTCTCCTTGAAGAAAGGCAACAACTCTCATTCAGCACTGAAAGGTTGCTTTTGGGAAACGGATCACAGTTTGATCACAGGATGAACGTCAGTTAAGAAGCCTGTGTGTGTCTTGCTGAATAAACACTATTTAACTGTGTACTGTATATGTGCATAAATATCTACGGTTAACAAAATCTTTGATCGCTCGTGTCAACACGATTAAATCAGTAAATCTCCAGGAAAGGCTTAAGACAGTTCGATCCGCGTCCATTAGCAAAGGCTATCACAATGAGGGACACAATTATGCAGACAAACAGCTTAATTAAACTGGACTGCGAGCAATCTTTATCTAATCTGCACCATCAGTGCCGATGGTCATCAGAGGCAGGGACATCGCTACTAACGCGACGATACATCTCGTCTGTTGAGACGCTCACATGCGCATTTGCGTGAAAACACGCGGTCGGCTCGTGCTAGCTCGCCTCACCTCTGCACTCAGCGCTGTCGCTGGCCCTGCGACGGTGCCTGTTGTTGGAGTTAAGCATGGTGACGTAGCCACACTGGTGCTCGAGGTCCACGTGTCCCTTCAGCTTCTTCAGCGCTTTGTGCACGCACATTTTGGAGTAGGAGAACTCTGCGCGTGAATAAGAGGAGAGAGACCACAACCGATGAGTGAACGGTGCCTCGGGTGTAACCTTGAACTCCAGACGGGCCAGAGCTCTCGCAGTGATTAACAAGACTGCGAAGGTCGTATCTGCTGTGCAAGATTCACATGACCTGCGTTTTGCCGAAGGTTGCAATATTCTGAAGGTAAGCGCATTAAGAGGATGAGACTTGAATATTACGGTAAAGCCTGACACACAAATTCATAAAGAAAAGGATTCCAGGGGATTCCAATCCGTCTTATGATGTTTGACGAGTTGAAAGCCAAATACCTGAGAAAGAAGCATCGCTCGACGGACACCGTGTTAACCATTTACACGCGACATAGCACTGAGAATATTATATTAGCGGTGACTAAGTTAATTCTACTGTTCACCATCACCTATCGTTCTGTTGTCGGTTCATTTCATGTATTAGCATAACATGTGGCAGCACAAAGAGCATCTTACCTCCCTTCAGATCCTCCTCATCGAAGGGGAATGGGATATGAACCGTTTCTCCATGGCCATGCATACCATGACCCTGAGGGTTACACACACACACACACGTACAGTTGATATGTTCACACGGCGAGAGCAGATACACAGCATTAGTGAATACGCACCATTAGATGGTGCACATATTCACAAGTAAAAATTGAAAAAAAAAAAAACTTAAGATAACCTGAAGCCGCTCATACAAAAATCAAGCTTGTTCGTGTGTGTGTGTGTGTTTACCTGGATGAGAACAGCAGAGTGTGTGAGCGCATCATTGAGCATGGTCAGCACATTGGACGTGGGGACGACTCCGGGGTCGTGACCCCAGGACGTGATCAACAGCCTGTCGTAGACCTGTACAGAGGAAAATGGTTAAAAGATGAATTCTTCCAAAGCTGCTCATGACTGAAACCACCAGCACATCTTCCACCGGCAGCTCATTACTCGACATACAACTCACCGGCACCCAGTTGACCTGCTATGACTTTTGCGTGGTTCTACCTATTTTCATGAATTTAAGATTTTTTTTTTTTTTGCTTTTATAAAAGGTAAAGTGGTGAAAGGGCAGAGGAGTCAGTTTAAATGACTAAAATGAAAGTTTGGAGCGAGTAGGAGAACATGCGCTGCTATGTTTCCATTAAGTGACCCATTTGCATGATATTACCTGTCCTCCCCTGAGAGCTCAGCACATCAAATTCACTGTTGTTCCCCGTCCCCCCACATTCCCAGGATAGTTTAAAAAAAAAAAAAAGAATATTCCAAGACAACTGGGAAGCCTTTGAGGAGAAAAACGCACAGTGTGGTATGACTGTGTCTCTGATGAACCTGGCACTTTGTTGAGAAATGAAGGTTGACGGGGACGGAGGAAAGCCTTGAATTTTACCTGGTCTGATTAACTGCACCTCAGACTGAAAGAGCAAGGTCAAAACTTTAAAAGGAAATTGTCTGTGCACGTCTTCTCAGAATCAGGGTACTGTTTTTGTTATCACATGCATGGCTTTTCTTATCTGACTTCAAGGAGGTTTCTTTTTTTTTTGTTATGCTTTTATCTGCATCTGCATACATTCACCCATTCAACTGTGTACCTACCCATGCTTATCCTACCAACCCCATCGATTATCAGTTTAGGCTAACCTGGAATATGTCCGGCAGTTTGCGGAGTCTGGAGCCTTTGGAGAGCAGCAGAGACGGCGGGCCTTGGCCGGTCACATGGTACAGGTACAGCTTGAACCAGATGGAGCTCACCTCAGGGATGGCCGGGCCAATGTGCTGCAGGGAGAAACAAACACACAGGAGTGTACTGGAGCAGAACTAATGCATGTGCGTGTACAAATCCTCCTGAAAGACACTTTTCCATATCATTTCTCAAGCACAAGAAATCAAGGAAAACCAACAAGTATGAGGAGCACTTGTACTTATGAGGTTCCTCTGTCTGAGATGTAGAAATTGAAGCTGCTATTAGGGATGTGAGCGGAAAAACAATGAAGAACTTGCAGAATTCCACTTCACCGGGTCCCAGCAGTGTAAGGATAAACAGCAGCATGAACGGCACAACAAGAGTTTAACTTCTTTCCCTGCGTCTCTCTGGGCTCAGCTAGAAATCGGGAAAGTGGCCAGGCAGAGGAATTACTCGCGAGCCTCGGCTCCTCTCTCCCTCCCTCCTTGTGTAGTCTTGTTGTTGGGGCAACCGCGGGCTGGGCGCTCACAAAGCACACGCGCGCACGGTCGCCAACCACACACGCAGCGAGAGGGCAAACAACTGTTGATTAAGACACACACACGCAGAGCTCTCGCATCCTAGCACACACAACATTTGATCCGATATTCCGGCCAGCAGGCCGCACACTGTCCCCTCTGTTCTCCCTCCCTCACTCCCCCCCCCCACGGTTCATACCTGAGGCGTGCAGCTGCTGATGGGTCTGATCTCGTTGCTGAGCGGCGCCATCGACACCAGCAGCTTGTAGTTCTTGTTGAGGACGCGGCTGCAGGTGGCCTGGTCCAGACCCAGCAAGCTCTCACAGCGCAACATGTCCAAGGGAAAACCTGGTTGTGGAGGTGGGGCAGCGAAAGTCACAACTTCTACACAGACAAGGCTGAGAACCAAGTGCAAGTCATTAGATGGTAGGTTGCATTCTTGTTTCTTCTGTAAGATCACTAACATACATTCCTTCATGCAGTATTTTCCCCCCAAAAGCTGAACAATTCCTTCAACTTATTGTTCATTTATTCAGTTCAAAGAAAAGAAGCAGAGGACTGCCGCCAAGTGTAGATTCATCAAAAACTAATTCATTCATCATCAGGGGCTTAGCTTAGCTTCAGCCAGCAGCCTCTCACTGCGCTCAATCAACAACAGAAGCCCGGAGCAGCAGCTGAAGAGGACCGAGTGATAAGACAATCAGAAAGGAGGCGCGCGGCCAAACCAAACAAACGGCATCTGGTGGCACAACGCGGAAACTCCCAGATTTGCTTTGTCGGCATCGGAGGACTCGCTCTCCCCTGCTCCCTCTAGAGACAACAGGAGGACAATTCAGCTCCCCTGCGGACTCACGATACGTCTCTGCATCCAGATCCATATTCAAGAAAGGCAGACAGCCGAGAGTGGCAGAGAAACGTGGCGTGCCAGAGAGCAGCGCAATCAAAAGCTCCGCCGCCTCTTTGTTGTTTCCAGAGGAGTTTCCAGCCGTGTCCTAAACTTAAGTGCTTCATTAGATATTGATTTTCTTAAAGCGCAGAAGAAGTTTAGGCAGCTGAATGGGAGTCATCAAGATTGTGTTCGCTGCAACTGTGGTACTGTCAGCTCAGAATATTGTTCAAATAACTGTCAGGTAAAAAAAAAAAAAGGGAAGCAGTGTTTGAAAAGCGTCAGTTGCTTCAGATTTTACTTAGATTATTGATTTTTCTTTTAAAGATTTTTTTTTTATTTCTTTTTTAATACTTTCACCAACAGATATGTCATTTTTTTGCATAAATATGAGCCTCTGTGATTTGATTCATAAACACATTAATATACACGACACCATGACACCTACCAGTATACTGTAATTAATATACTTCATGATTAAAAAGTGTGTGTGTGTTTGTGTGTCTCTATGGCGTGCACGCACACAATCATCCCACCACATCCACTGTGCACCAACCAGCGCTCGCCTCCAATTTTAGTCTGATTGCTGTGTGCCATCTGGGTCTTACATGTGGTTACCAATAAAAGAAACGAAAAATAGGGAGTAACTGGCTAGTTACCTATATTTGGGATATCAGGTCCCTGGTCCTGAGTGAGTTCTTTGTTGTAGCGCAGGAAGAGGATGGTGTTTTTCAGGGTCAGAGCGTGGTCAAAGTAACGCTGAGCCTCGCCCTCTGCTGTGCTCTCCACCTGGAGACACAGATACCGGCAGGGAAGTTAAAAGTGGCTAAGTTGACGTTGCTGAGTTAAACTGGCTTTCACAGTGGAATGAAATGCAAATAAATCTTTATTTTCTTTGATGTAATGGAGGGTCTCACCTTCTCCAGCTCAGCCAGGAAGCTGTCCAGTGTCTCATCAGACAGCTTACCCACCTCAAACATGGTCACTGCATGACTCTTCAGGTTCTGATGCAAAGACAGTGACAGAAAATTTAAATAATTCTGTTTGTAATAACCCTTCTAACCCCGAGAGTTCCTGCGGCTCACTAACCGGAGACAGGTTGCCCATCATGAGGAAGGCTGTCAGGGTGGAGTCAAAGAGGAAGGCGATCCTCTTGGTGGGTGCAGCCGGGATGCTCAGGCTGCTGACGCTGGCTGTGTCTGCTAAAGAGACGCAGGTCGCAAGTCATATAACAAGACCTATAACTCTAAGACTGACGCACGCAAAAGCACAGCGTGTGACGTTCTGAAAATGAAATGTTTACAAGCATCACTGCATCCCCCGCACAAACTGATTAAATTTGATTGACGATTAACGTGCAAATGTGGCTGATGAAGAAGACGCTTTCATAACATCCAATTTATGACTTTGAGAATACAAGAATGGCAGGTTTACGCGCAGAAAAAAAATGAGACCATTTCAGGCAAACACCTATTAATGTGAGAATGACTTTCAGAAGCGTGACCAAGCTTTCTTAGGGATTAATTAGCAGCCTCAAAACTTCTGCAGTAACATTCACAAAGTGCTTTGTATGCATTCGTCAGCATTTGTATTTAATTGCACACATCGCTGATTACGCTTGCAAGAGTGTGTGTGTGTGTGTGCAAGTGTGTGTGTGGCCAGACCTTGGTCTTCCAGACTGGTGGTGTCGGTGTCGGTGGCAGAAGAGCCTCCCTCCATGACGGGACTGCCCTGCTCCCAGGACAGCAGCATCTTCTGTGGGTCCATGGTGCTCCTAACACAGAAGCCATGATGCTGGTTTGAAACTTTCAACATTTTGGAATTACATTTTTTTAAACACACTTATCATACTGCTATGAGCTTTTACAGAAGGGAGCACGTACTTGAGTCTGTTGACGGACGGGGCGTTCTTCCAGGTGGGGTGGAGCTGGTCCGAGCTGATCACCTGACCTTTCTTCACCGCGAAGCCGAGGCGACAGTACATGGACACTGCATTCTGACAAAACACGGCAGAGAAAAAAAGTCCAAAGAGCTTCGATCCCACGGGAAAACGCATCTGATGTCAGCGCTGGGATACGCTTTCACTGTAATACATCATCAACCTGTGACCCCCCCAGGTCTTTCAGCATTTGCCTGACAAAGGGCAATGGTAAGGGAAGAGAAAAATATAATAGGGTGCAGCGCTCACGGTTAAATGTCTTCAGGATGTCGCTAGAAAAAGTGTCAGTTTTATCTCTCCCTGACATTGAGTCAGTGTTACATCTTGTGTGTGTTAAGCTTTTATTCAAAGGAGATATAATTAAAACCTTCAGTTTTACTGCAGACATTTTTTCTACTACTGAACTCCATCCTGCTACAGTTTAAAAAAAAAAAAAACCTCACACTATATCTACATTTAGTCAGATACAAAGTGGATTTATATGTAAACCTGACAGTCACAGTCACAAGTATTTTAATCTACTATCAAGACTTAAAGAGATACTATTCAGAAAAATGTGACACATTACAGAACTGTCTCTGCAATGTGAAGGACGGGTGAATGCTGTAACAGAGACATCTGAAAAATACATAGACTCTTTGATGAACACGATGGTTTGCTGGTTACAAGGAGATTGCTTTTGAGTCATGCTCAAATTGTGCTGACATCAATCTGGACCTCTGAGAGGCTTTAAGATAACCGCAAACTACCTGAATCCTCTTTTGGTTTGATTACCGCTTGATGGCTCACAGCATCTAGATTAAAAAGTCATAACTCTGCGTCCAGTCGTAGAGAGAAAGGAAAGAAAAAAGGTATTGCTGTGGACTTTTCTCTTAACAGCTGGATGGGTTTTTCATTATTTCTTTAATACATACAGTCGTCAGCTAGCCTTGCTGTTAAATATTTTATTCAGGCGGAACGGGCCACCTCAGTCAAGTTTGGTGGATTTGATTGCTTTCTACACCTTGATGCCCTGGACGTGCAAGGTGAAGTCAACTCTTGGCTATCTTCTTATCATATCAAAAGAAGCACAGTGAGTAAGGTTTTTTTCAAGTGATTTAGGCTGTGGGGTAGTCATTACACGGTAGAAAGTTAAACTAGAGTGGCGATGGGAAAAGTTCTGCACAAAAGGAGACGTCTCAGACATCTCAATCATCTCTGGGGTTCCAGGGTTTCTCCTGGAGAACCGTCGCCGCTGCTGCCTTCAGCCACTTCTCTGAAGTGCTGCGTTTTACAGCGGCAGGGACGAGATGAGACCGAGGCCGGGGGGGGGTCACAACACTGGTCAACGGAGGTCGCAACACTGAGAGGGACTTTGGCTCTGTGTCGGGCGGATGGTGAATAGGTCTCTGGAGGAAAACTGGGTCAAACTGGAGCACCAATTCAACTGGAATGGTGCTGCTGAGCCTTGTGCGTGTTGGTGTGTGAGTCACAGCCTACCTCTCAGACATATGCGAGCGTGTACGTAGAATGAAACAGCCCTATCGTGCGGAAATATGTACTTGCTAGGCAGAATAAGATCCCTGCTTTTCTCGGCGATTTGGACTCTATTACATTTGAAATGCCTGGAGCAACAAAAACAACGCCCGTGTACTATTATAGTAAAATGATATACATTTATCCCACAAAGCAGTAGCACCTAATTTGAATAATAGCATACATTTGGAAAGCAAATGCCTACTTCAAAAGAACAAGGAACAAATATAATTGACACGGGGTTTTAATTTCTTAGACTGGATGCCAAACTTAAATCTCAATATTTGGTTCCAGAACATCAATTAGCACGAAATGAAAAAAGGCTTTTCACTTTGTTTCAGCCAGACTACACACTGCTACACTGTGCGCCTTGTAGCACAGAGATGGAAAAGTCTCAAAATCTCTTCAAAAGCCACCGTGGAAACAGAGAAAATTGCCTCCCCTCTTCTGTCTGTGTCAATTTTTATAACGGGGCCATTTCTCTCAGATCTGCCGTTTTTTCCCCGTGCTCTTGCGCAAAATACTTTCGTCTATACATTACAAAGGGACTGTCACATTCTGCAGCAAGTGGATACCCACCTTCACTAAGTCCAAGTCGATCTCCAACACATTCGCCAGCTGACAGTCACAGAGGGAGAAAAGGGACAGGGGGAAGAAAAGGAAAAAAAACAAAAAACAGGACTCAGTTGAAAAGTTGATCAATACGCACACAGTCACATTTCATTCGATGAGCACAGCAAGCGAGTGCAATGAAATGCATTCCTAACACCTACCTCCGCTACATTTGTCTGCTCATCAATGGACACAAAGATTTTGTAGAGAAGCGTTTCAAAGTAATCGCCCTGGACGCGGTTCATGACGAAGCCTTCCAGCGGGGGCACTGAAAAACACAAACAGTGAGCTGTGCAAAAAATGTCCAATGTTTTGTTCGTTGTTTTTTTTTTATTTTTTATTTTTTTACATTCTTTCATTTTGCTTTTGAATTGTTTTCTTTACTCTCTTTTATGAACACTGTATGTATCCCTAATGACACTGTCGGGCTTTGCAATGCGAGTCCATTAGCCAACATGCTCGCTTATGTTCCCACAGGTGGAATTTAATTACACAAAGTGTTTCGTCAAGGTAATCACTCTGGGAGGATAATAATAGGATGGTTAAACACATATACACACACTCATGTACCTGAGATGCAGCTGTCATCGGATATGGGAACATCCAAGTAGATGAAGCCCCGGTTGTACAAGCCTGCAATAAAAAACAAAAGCAAATGCACAATAACACTCAGCATAATTGTGCTTCTATACATTAACATTGCTGTTGTTGTTCAGAAAAACAAATCTTACTGGATCTAGATTACTGACCCTCTGAGTAGAAGCGAAAATTGCGCATTCAGGGGCGGGGGAGGGGAAACATAAAGTCTCATTTAAACGGCTACTTGTATTCAAATCACCCTGCATCTCCTGTATTTAAGTGTCTTTATTTCCACTCGTTCACAAGAATCGCAAAGATCACGTTGCGGTTAACATGTCTCTTACTTGGGGCAGACACCTGTAATGCAACACAGTTTACCTGCTGTTGTAAAGACTGTGAAGATAGGAAGCATTTTATTTAGCGTTGGGTGTTGCACTGGTCTGCATTATGTTGGAAAGCGCTTCAGCCCACCTGTATTTCCATGTATGGAGGCGGGGAGACAGAATTTCAATATAGTGCTGTTAATCACAACACTATTACACTATTTTTTTTTACCAGAGACTTAATATAACTTTGGCTGGTTGACTTTAACTTTGGTGTTAACATTTGGCAGATATTGCCGAAGTGTGGTGTTACTCAGCTGATCAGCTAAAATCATCTTTGTGGCTATTGTGTGTGCAGCTGTATGAGCATGTCACGGAAACTCACTTAAGACTACATTGTACTCCATTGATCCAGCCAGCTGAGGACCAGAATCTATCATCTTATCAATGGCTTTCTTCTCTGCTGGAGAACAGATCTGTAATTGGACACAGTAAAGAGGCGGCATTAGAGTACATCTGTACACACGTTTTTCATACATTTGCATATGACAACTGTGTGCACTCTTGTTTTTCTTCTTGTGAAGATGAGGTGTTGGGAACCTGGCAGGTATTTATTTTTAGTCAGGTGAGATCACCACATGGAACGCTTGGTGGGTGGGGGCTGAGGGTATGATCAGTTGTAGCTCGCTGGGTAAAATTTCAATGAAAGCTCAGGTTAAAAACCGTGCCAACACTCGTCATTCTCTCATTCAATTTGCAGATCAATTATCCACGTCCTGTGTGTACTGCAACAGGGGAGCGGGATCACAAATAGAGTTGTTTTTCCTCGCCGGCTTTGCTACAGAACTAATTAAATGGCTAAACTTGAAAAAATGTGACACATCGCAAACACTCTGCTTCCAGAGAGACCAAGCAAAGTTCTTATCTCACCCTGATATCGTCCTCTGTGATGTAGCCCGTCTGTGCGACCCACCACGGCTCAACGGAGATCTCTACCGGTTTGGCAGGCAGCAGGTCCCGCGCCGATTTCCTGCGGAAGAATTTCTGACAGAAAAAAAAAACAAAACGCAGAGGAAGCAGGTGAGGAGAGTTAAAGTCACTGAGGAGGACGGTGAAGTATTAAGATATTCTGATTAAACAGTAATGATTATTGTAGAAGCAAATTCAAAAAATTTCTCTCATTCTTTGGAGGCTTGAGCTTGCAATTACACAGAAGTTACATTTATTTATAACAGTGCTCATAATGCAATGGAATTTATAGGTCTAATGTGAGAGGTGTACCTCCTCTAAATGGTCCAGCTACTTTTAAAAAGTCTATTTTTTGAAGCATGTCTTACTTTGGAGGACCTGCACTGGTTCATCAGGTCAATGTACTGGTTTCTCCCGATGCCGAGGAGCCGCAGACCTGTGAGAAAATAAGAAAACGAGTAAAAACTCAAACGTGCCTCAGTAACAGCTATGAACTTGTAATAGCTGCACGTAAACCCTTCAGCAAATAATTCTGGCTGCAGTGCAACTGCAAAAGTAGTCTCTGGCACTTTTCAATTACAGCCTCGAAGGCTTTACGAAAAAAAAAAAAAAAGATGGGCGAGAATTACGACAAGAAGCGAAGTTTGGGAATGAGTTTTTCAGGATGTTTCCAACTTCGTGTTGGAGAGTTATTTCAGTGAATGAAGGAGCTTTGCAAGCGGTAACTGTGACTCATCCGAGCTCTGCCGAGAGGGTACATCCACACAAATACCCACACGCCTTCTCCGAGGCAATGCCCTGACACTGACACACACGCACACTAGCACCGACATACACACAACAGATCTTAAGATAAGATTGTCTGCATATATATATATATATTATCTGCGATTAAATTAACATGTACACTCTGTATTTGAGATAAGGCAGTGCCATATAGCCAAAGTTTTACTCTCAGTGTAGTGCAGAAGGATGCAAATTTGTCTCCAGATTCCACCTCGTCACCTCCTCCTTCCCTGTGCTGCACAGGCCTGGTGCGGGGCAGAGCAAAATGTGCTGGGACGGCTGCCAGTGCAAGCAGGGGCCTAACGCAGCAGGGTCCTACACGCGTACCCTGCCGTTTCCGCCGAGACACAGACGCAACGCGAAAAAACATCCGCCCACGCAACTCAATCCCCCGCGCGCGCTCACACTGCCTCCCCATCCGCCCACTTCTGCATGACACGCTTCCAAAGCTCCTCCGGGGGAGATTAGAGGAGAGAGGCCCCTCCGCGCACGGCTCAGGCGGCCCGCTGGCAGCCTTCTGTCTCCATAGCGCGGAGGTCCTGCGCTGCCAGGACTCTGTCACTCAAAGGCCGATGCCAAGGCCGGTCTCACATGACAGCAGAGAGTCAGAGGACGCTGCAACTGCCCTCACACTTCACTTTCAGCTCGGACATAACCTTAATCGGGTTCTGCGGTGGTTTCCGAGGAGTACGGCACCTCAGCGATGCAGTAACACATCAGAAAAGCGAGGACTTTGTTTTCTGAGGAGAAATTTTGATTTACTATGAAATGGGATCCATCAACCACTCCAGAAACCACTTAGCCGGTGCTCTGGTTTCGTTATGGACATATGAAGAAGTCATTTATGTTTACGATTGATGCTTGGCGGGAGATATTAAAATCATGTCTATCCTATACCAAAAACACACTGTGGTTTGTTTCTTTAAGAGATATAGCGATAGGAATCTCAGTGATGCAAAACACATACAATCCTCACTATTAAGAAGCTGAAACTAATGAATGTTTGCATGGGAAGAAGAAAATACTGAAGCAATGCACTGAAAAAGATTAGATGCACTGTAGGTTGTAAGGCACAGTACTGAAGAACAGATCCGTCACCATGAATAACACAGCAAAGTCAAACAACCTCTGAAGACTTTTAATGTGTAAGTTTAAAGTGGCCTTCCAGTGACCTCCTGAGTCTGATTCTGAAAACTTTGCATCTTTTCACAGCGACTCTTCCGCCAGCGTGTGCACTGACGAGCCTTTTAAAAACAAGAACCGGGAAAAGAAGAGAGCAGAGGAACAGTTTTGTGTGGGAGGTACGCGGAACCCCAGTAAAGTCATTTCAACAGTGTGGGAGAGAAGCGGGAAACAGAGGGAAAAAACGGGGATGGGTGGGGGGGGGCACTCACAGTCTGCAGCGGTGAAGTTGGGCAAGGAGTCGTAACTCTTCTCACTGTTCATAATATCCTGGAGGTGCAAAGAAAGAAAGGAGAAAGGAGACAGGGGAAAAAAAAAAGAATTAAACTCATTTTTCCTCTACCCTTTCTATGTCCCCTGCCTCTGATTAATAACAGGATTAGCAGATCTGGGCAGCCATGCTAATTTCTACTCCCCGTTTTCATTAAGTGCTTAAGACGGATTATCAAAATATGACATTGCCTTCGGCAGCTCAGTGGCCACATTTGAAGCTCGGTCGACTTTGGTTTCGCACGCACTGGAAAGCGGGTGAAGCCTCTTCAAATGAGCTAAAAAGCCAACGGTTCATCACTGTTCGCGTAAGTTGAAGTCATAGGAAAGAACGCTGAGCACATTAGTCACATCTGTCCTGATGAAAATAAATGAAGTATGTGCTAAAGGTGGAACAATCGAATGTGGCAGCTGCAAACAGTATACACACACACACACACACACAGGAATGTGTGGAGAAATGGAGAGCATTATGCACAGACATTACACAACAAATCTGTAATCGGCTTCAAGCGTAACACAACAGGTCAGGTGCTGTTCTTTCATTAAGAAATCATAAGTGTTATATGGACTACTTTCGTGAACACATGGGCTCAGTCTCTGTAATGCAACTGAGCAAATTCAGGGGTCAAGGAGAACCCGGCTGCTCGAAAGCCTCCGACAGACTGCTTCTCCGGGAGTCCGGCTGTGCCGGGCCTCAAACGACAGACCGCGCTTCGCCAGCGAGAGCGAGCCGTCGTGCAGGCAAAGCTCGCGCTGACCGCAGAGCCGACGGCGAAGATTTTCACGGTGCATGTTTGTCCTGGGATCAGTCTTCTGTCTCTCCCTGACCTGGTGCACGAATCATCACCTGACAATGGGTGACACCTAGTGCCTGACTGACGCCAAGGCTACATGCTCTTCCAAGAAAACAGACTATTTTAAATATCTCTTTATATATCTCTCCCCTCCTTTCAGGTTTCTCCCCAACACGTACTGACTCACATGCTGACTACACGATAATGATGTAGCTGCACAAAATTATACCTTCTGGTAGATCTATTGAGGAGCACCGTGTAATGTGGCATATGGCCATTGTTGGTGTAACAAAGAACACACCACACATGACGGCACGGATCATTCTCATTATAATAATTTCGTGGATTCCCTGTTTTGTTCCCAGGGATTCCAAAAGCCGACTACATTGTTCAATTTAAACGAACAGCGACTGTTTCCAAACCAATTACAGAATCGTTGCTGCTGAACGACAGGCACTGAGACACTGTTCCTTTGAGTTTCCCCGGATCATTGTTCTGAAAGCGCGGACGAAATTCTGAAACTGCCGGTCTTGTTGTCTAGGGATTCAGAAAAAATAAAAAAAAGACTCCTGAATCAGTGAGAGCGTTCACACAGATGTTCAGGTGTGCGGGAACCCGCTTCCTGCAATTATCTTAACATGAAAAGTGTTGAGGATCAGCCACATCAAACAACCAGTGCTTCCAGTTCTAATCTGCACTGCGGCAGGAGTTCCTCACCTCCATGATCCCTATGTAATATGAGAACGGGGTGACCCTCAGCCCTTTGACCATGATGTCAGACAGGTGGTACGGGTACAGCATCAGGTGGTCCCGGCTGTACTTCAGGAGCTCCTCGTAATACTTGCGCTCGTCCTTCCTCACGTGGCGCACTGCTCGTAAAAAACACAAACACACGCAACAGCGGTCAGGTGCTGCAGCCAGGGGTGAGAGTTCAATCAATCTGGTTTTAAAATGGAATATTGACACTTAGGACGCTCGAGAAGGTCGAATAGAGAGAACACAACCGATTTGACGAAGTGTATATTATTACACAGCTATTTAGCGACTCTTACTCTTTTTTTCATGGAATTCAGCAACTCGTATGCATACAAGCGGGGCCAAGGGAGGGTTCAAACATGGCTGAACGTACCTGTGATAAAATACTGTATGTCTGTTTGCAAGCCGGAGACGTTCAGGTGCAGTTACAGACACTAAGCCGCTGGCTCGGGACATACGGTGGAGGTTTAACACTGGCGTGGCGGTCCAACTTGCTTACCTAAGTTATTGCGGAATCGCAGCTGGTTGCGGATGCTGTACAGCAGCACATGTTTCTCGTACTCGCGCTGAGAGTTCCCCAAGCTCTGCAAAAACAGACATAGCAACACAGATGAGAAACGTGGTTGGATCAACCTGCTAGGGTGCAAAAATAAAGCTACCAGGTGCCAATTAATAATAAAATTCTCATTCTGTATCGTACTAAGTATTGGAAGAACTTAAGTATCAGAATCTGTAGCAAGAAAGAAAACTTGGAAACTTGGTGCATTCCTAAAAATGTTAAATTCAACATGAGCATCAACCAGTAGACATACAGTTAAGTCTGGAAGTCTTGGTTCTTCCCACTTCCTCTGGTTGGAGGTCCAGCTTGGAGGATGCAGGCACCTCCAACAGTACGTACCTGAAATACACGCCCTCCAACGACACGTTGACGTAACGGCACCGCGTTTGTGTCGGATGAGACTATTAATAGTCAAACATCCTTCGCATCTTTTCGGCACCGCGAGTGAAAATCGCATTGTGAACAAAAGGCGCGATTGCGATACGCAACAGCCATCAATGTTTACAGTCTGTAACTGTGTCGCCCCGATTGTCCATACTGTAAATCTACTTTGTTGCTCTATTCCTCACACACATCTATTGCATGTCTGTCCGTCCGAGAACCGGATTCCCTCCTCTGATGTTCCTCTTTTGTGGCTTCTTTGCTTTTGTCCAGTTTAAACTTTATTTTTATTTTTATTTTTTATTTTTTGGGGGGGGGGCGTTTGAGGAAAGACGGTGTTTAATTTAGCTTGATGCAAATTTGTGATTTGTGATGTGGGGGCGACCTCAAGGAAATCTGACTCGACTTGCGTGTCATGTGATGCCACTGTGCGGTACAGCAGCGGGATGGAACAGCGACGGTCAGTCATGGCTCCGGATGAACGGAGAAACCGCTGCAGAGGAGGAGGAGAAGCGAGCGGTGCGTCGCTGACAAGCGCCCGTGTGTCAGAGTGCACCGCGGTGACATTGACGGGTTCACCCCCCCTCCACACTGACACACACACACGCACACCTCCCACTCCACCCCCCCGCCCCGGCCGGAGGAAACGTTAAAACACCGTACCTGTTTGACGTTAGCGGGGAGCTTGTTCCACGGATAGTTCTGCCTGATGTGAAATTCCACGTCCGTGTTCATCGCTGGCTAGCTAGCTGGCTAGGAGCCGAATCCCTCGAGATGATCACGAACGGGCTCCCCGTCGAGTCCACGATGACTTTTTGTCCCCCCCCCCCCAACACCCGACAACCGAGCGAGGAGACCCCCACGATTTGAACAGATGTTTCCCCCGGTTAATTGTTTTCCTTCACAATAAACGGGCACTTCCTTGTTGTATTTTCGAACGAGCCGTTCGTCACGCTCGTGCCCACAGTCGTCACTTCCGGGCAACGCGTGACTGTGGATGTGAATGGGGCTCGTGACAGATGAGAGGTGATTGGTTAGCCGACTCGGTCAGCGTCACGTTTAATAATATTTAACTCTAAAAACTTTTTTTCATATTTGATTACTGGGACTTGCACAGAGATTCACAGCCTGCTGACACACGTGTCAGGTGGTGTTGGGATCTGGGACACTGAGCCCCACTATACTGTACACAGCAGATTCATTATTTTCTCAGGCATCGAGAAACCAACCATTAACAATAATGGCAATTAAAGCCATCACCTTCTCAAATGTGATTATTTGCTAGTTTACACATTATCTATGATGGTAAACTCAACATTTCGTGGTTTTCGACTGTCGCTCTCAACCAACTTCACCAACAAAACCATCCATATCATCCATAATCACTCCAGACTGAAAACCATCAATGAAAAAAAACCCCATAAAACCTGATATACTTTGTTTTCTACAAGAATAGTGCAAAACCTAACTTATCATCACTTTTTTGGCTTTCAAAGTAAAAGTACATCATGATTTACCGCTGCGCAAGTCTCTGAGGACGTCATCATTCAGCAGCAAGTAAATGTGCTACCCAAGAATGTAATACTACTATTTGTTAGATTTCCAGCTTCTTCCCGTTAAAGGAGTCTGCTGTGCTCTCCCTATGACCTATGAGCATGAAGCTCTCGCTCGGTTACTGGTCGCAGAGCGTATGGAATTCCGCTGTGTGACAAAGTCCACCGAAGCTGCGTGCGCTCACATGCCATGGTGTCTGAGTTGCTGACAGCTCACCCTTTCGTAGCTATAGTGTGTCAGTTAATCTGTCTGCAGTTCCTTGTCACATGCGACTAAACAAACATGACAATAATTCATCTCTGTGAAGCAGAGGTGCAGCAGTAAAAGAGGGGCTGCCCAAAGACCCATTTGGGAGATAAAGAAATGACAACTTGGAGATATGCCTCAGAGCTATGTATATATAAAGACAGTATATTTCCACTGTAAATGGGACTTGGGGTAATGGGTGTTATTTGGCACACACACATTACTACAAAGTAATTGACACCTGACACATGTCATTAGTAGTAGTAGTAGTAAAAGTTGCCATCTGCAGACACACTCGTGACCCCGCACACAGAAACAACAGCGCGTGCACCTTGACGTAAACTGAGCCCAAATGTTACAGGTGTTTTTCCTGATCATTTTGGCCCGTAAGCACCGTTCCATATTTGTAGATGATGTACAAGGGGTTAGCAGCTCAGTCAGACCACTCTGAGTGGCCTGGATGCCCCCACCCCCCACCCCCGGCTATAGTAAACACTCTCTCCACTGGACGCTAGCAGAGCTGTTAAGCCAGCGACGGGGTACCAAACAGCTCTGTGTCACATGAGAGTCCCTGGCTGGATTCACAGTGGCCCGGGACACTATTCTTAGCTGCAGGAATGTACACAGTGGCCTCATGGCGAGCGCCACTGCGCCTAACTGGAGAGTCCTGTCGTTTTCTCTGTGTCATGCTCCTTCTTTGTCCCTGACTACACTATCCACTTTCGCTCTGGACTATGTGCTGGTTCTTCCTTTTTTGGTTGGAGCCTATACTTTTTCAGACCAGACTGACAAGATATTTTGGATATTACTGACTTTCTGAAGGCAGGAGGTAAGGATTGACCCAGTCCAGTCACAGATGGTGCATTCATTAGGGGGATGTTTGACCACGAGTTTGACCTCAATCTTATTATTTAATGCTTTAACATGAAGGAACAAATAAGTACTAAATAAATAGATAAATGTTCTGCTGTAAGATGACTGAAGTGATCCTGTGCCACATGTTGTTACTTAATAATAGCAATAATAATCATCATCATCATCATCATCATTGGATTGATGATTGGATTGGAACTCAGTTTTCTTGGTTAAACGCATATCGCATATGGACACAGTTTTCCAAAAATGAAATCAAGGATAATCTGTCACTAAAAAAGTATAATGCTTGAATAATGTAGAATAATGACTTAATGACTTACAGTGTCCAGAGTGATTCAAATAATTCAGACCTACAGTGATTTTTAAGTGACTTTGGACCATTGGCATTTCATAGTACACAATAATGATTAGAGGTCCAAATATATCGGACAGGCTGGGCTCGTGGGTGGGAGTAAATCAGTAGCTGTCCTGGGAGTGATTAGAAGACTTAGTGCTGCTAATAGCCCAGTGAATTTCCCGCTGTTTAAGCAGCAGGATCATCACAAACCCTCCAACCAGGGAGAGATGGACTGAGACTGAGAGGGGGGATAAACATAACCTATAGAAAATAGCAACAGACGAGGAGGGAAAAGGCCCAGCGAGGGAAATTCAGAGTGATGGAGAGGCAAACACAGATGGTGTTGACACAGTGTTAGCAGCGATGGCCGGCTTCGTAATGGAGATGTGGCCTAAGGCTGCATGGATGCATCAGGATAATTTAGAGGGGTTTTAAAATAGAAATCTGTTAGTCAGTAATTCATATTAAGGGCAGCTGCTCTGTAGGATTTTTAAGAGTTCACATGCAAGATAATAAATGGAAGGTTCTAAGAGCAAAGGTGAATGCCAGATAAATGGTCAAGTAGCATATATACGCTGTATTATCAGATACTTTTGCAGGGCATGTTGTGTGTTTTATATATTTAACAATTTACACATTTAAATCCATTTCTGTTATGCACTTAGCAAGATTAGCCCCGCAGGATTACTATAATTTCAACAGTCCTTGACAGCATGATGCATTATAAATGTAAAGTATTTTTTCTTCACAGTGTCCAAGTAAATTTTCTGCACCGGTCATTGTCATAGTTAAGCAGGACAGATTATAATGTAATCAGTACTCAGTGTTTTTAATAGATTTAATAGATAATTTTAAATAAAATTTAGTAATGAGTATTTTTGCCAACCATTTATTTCCAGACATTTGACACTATGATCACGAACTCCTCTTTTTAACCTTTCTCTCCTTTTTTCTACTTTACTCAGTATGGCCTGCAGACCACAAGAGGTTTTCTCTTTCAAAGACTCAGAGCTTCCGTCCAATCTTCTCGCGCAGCTCAACATCCTCCGTCAGGATCGCGTCCTGACAGACGTCCTGCTCTGCACGGAGCATCAGGAGATCCCCTGCCACAGGAACGTCCTGGTGTCCAGCAGCCCTTACTTCCGCGCCATGTTCTGCAGCAACTTTCTGGAGAGCAGTCAGGCCCGTGTGAATCTCAAGGGGATCTCTTCAAATGTCATCAGTGGCATCGTGGACTACGTATACACAGGCTGCATCACCATAACAATGGAGATTGTGCTCCCGCTCATGCAGGCAGCGTCCATGCTTCACTATGGTGGTCTCTTTGAGGCTTGCTCACTGTTTCTCCAGCGACAGTTGAGTCCAGAAAACTGCCTGAGCATGATCCGGCTTTCTGAGATCCTTCACTGTGAGAGTTTGAGGGAGAGAGCAAAGGAGATGGCTGTGCGCTGTTTCTCCGATGTAGCTGCAACAGAGGACTTCTGTGAGCTGTCTCTTCCTGAGCTCATGTGTTACCTAGAAGACGACCGACTTTGCGCTGAGGAGGAGCAGGTTTTTGAGACCCTCCTGGCGTGGATCCACCACGACCCGTTCTCACGACGTGGCGCAATCCACGACCTCTTCAAGAGAGTCCGACTTCGCTACATCCATCCAACTTACCTCTTCCAGTTTATTGCCAACGACCCTCTGGTGCAGTCCTCCACGCTCTGTACTGAGATAATCGAGTCAGTGCGTCGCCTCATGCTCACAGTCAGTACTAAGTGCAGCCGTGAGCTCAAGCCACTCTGGACCACACCGCGACGTTACACCTGCCATGAAACGCTGGTGGTGGTTGGAGGACGCAAAAACAACGAACAAACTTCGCGAGAAGCCCTGCTGTATGATGAAAGGACTCATCGTTGGCAGTGGCTGGCCAAGCTCCCTCTGCGGCTCTACAAAGCCGCGTATGTGTGCATTCACAGCATCCTCTATGTGCTCGGCGGGCTCAGCCTCTGCATGACATCAGGCGACAGCTCGGTCAGCGCCACAGTTTACACACTCTCCCTTAAAACCAACCAGTGGAGGACTGCTGAGCCCATGCTGGAGCCACGATATGCCCATCAGAGTGTGTCCTATCTGCACTTTATCTTTGTGTTAGGAGGCATTGGGGTAGACAAGCAAATCTCTCAGTCAGTAGAGAGGTATAACAGTATGTTTAATCAATGGGAGTCCATGGCACCGATGCCCACAGCGGTGCTGCATCCGGCTGTTGCCGCCAGTGATCAGAGGATCTATGTTTTCGGAGGGGAGGATGCCATGCAGAACCCAGTCAGGCTGATTCAGGTAGAAATGACCAGTCTTTTCTAGGGTCCATCGATCAACTCTGGCCTTGAAAAGATTTTGTTGTCTGTATATGTGTGGATGGAAAGTTAAAAGCTTTATGGTGAATCACGATCTTCAATGCTCCAGGAAACAAACTGATAGCTGATGTTTGTTGTGTGTCAATAGGTGTATCACATCTCACGCAATTTGTGGTCGAGGCTAGAGACAAGAACGGTTAAAAATGTTTGTGCCCCGGCTGCTGTCATAGAAGACAAGATCTACATCATAGGAGGTGAGCTCAGGTTTTCATCTGACTAAAAAAAAATTGTTGTCCCTCATGTCTACATAGTAGCCCTTAACATGTTTATAGAAGGTGTTCCTTTAAAATCATGTAAGATTTGCATTATTACAGGATGTGGCTGGCATTATTTTTCTCGTAGTCAACAAATCCTATAAAAAGATTCTCAATACTTTCTTACCTCGATATGCTCTCTCTTTAAGACCAAACCGTATTGCTTCTTACCAAAGCCATAAAGACATAAATACAATCAAATAAAAATAAAAAAGGGATCATAAATACGTGGCTTTGTTTTTTAATAAAGCAAGTCACTGTAGTTTTAATCAAACATTATCTAAAGAGAACTATAAAGTGTGTTTGTTGTGGACTATTTTCAGCTGTGGATTACATGTGGTGCTCTCGTGAGTACTTCTAAAAGCAGTGCAGTATGTGTGTGTTTGTGGGACTGACTTTAACTGCAGTGCCCAGATTAATTGTAATGATGACACCAAGTGCAACGTTGTGGCTATAAGAAATAAGAATATATCAATAATAAGATGAAATACATAGGAAATATGACATATATCACCAGACTGAAATGTTTCATTTCCAGGGTACACCAGGCGAATGATAGCCTATGACACCAAAAGCAACAAATTCGTCAAATGTGAGAATTTAAAAGAGCGAAGGATGCACCACAGCGCCACAGTGATCAACAACAAGCTCTATGTCACCGGAGGACGCATCCTCAACGGCCAAGATTTCATTGAGGACTCAGACTGCTTCGAGTGTTACGATCCGAAGACAGACGTTTGGACCTCGAAAGGCTCTTTGCCGTACAAGCTGTTTGATCACGGCTCTCTACCACTAGTCTGCGTTTCCAACAGACCCATCCCACCATGACCCGTCATCCACTCGGCCACCTTTGGGCCAATGCTTGGCTGCATGTTCTTCACCTCCCCTTCGCCACGATTTATTGGCTTCTAACTACACAAATGGGAAACCATTTCAGAACTGACCGCATTCCTTCACGCAGCTTAGTCCGTGTCACAATTTAGCGGCACGTTAAGCCAGGCTGACTTTGACGTGTATCAAAGGAGAGCTCAGACAAGCAAAGGTGTCAAGTCTAATGGCAACTGTGGTGCACCTAAACTGAGAACCCAAGAGGTGACGAGAGGCCTTTGCACTTACGGCTGTGCAGACACGTATGTAATCCAACAAGCTCTTTCCACACAGAATTGCACAAAAAAGTGACAAAGCTTTAAAAAATTAAAGTTAAGTGTGTTAACTATGAGCTCTGCTTGTCTTGATAGAGCAGACAGTTAACACAGTTGCACTTTATAGAAAATACATTCCTCCATGACCCTCGTGCTTCGTGCGGAGCGCACTTGACGAGAACAATTATGACAGAACGTGGACAAACCCCCACGGCAAATTGCAGTAGTCTGTCATTGGCTGCTGAAATGTTGCAAAGAAGAACAGTTGAACTTGACTCTATGAAAATGACTCTGTCTGGGCCAACATTATTTCAGATTTGCTGGCTTGATTCTTGAGAACTGACAATCCAGCAACCCCAAACAAAGCTGTATAGATGTATGATTTTATGAATGTTTTGATTGAAACATACAGTATGAGCCAATGAGTCTGTGGAGACTTGTCTTACCATCCCTGCTGGCCACTACTGTTTTCATCCTGTAACCCTTTGGACCTCACATGCATTACATTTACTGCTGTACTCAAACCAGCCTCTGGCCCCAGTTGACCATTGCCATGGCAACCCTGTTATCACCCCAGCGTGGCACGCATCCCTGTAGTGAGTCTATTTAAGATTGCATCACTGATCAATGGCATGATGTACAATGTGCTGCTACTACTTAAACAACTCAGAGACCTTTCTTTCCTTTTTTAAAGTCTTTAAAATCTGCTCACTGCACAACATGCTTATATTTTGATGACTGACTTGCCTGTGTGTGACCTTGTTTTTGAAGGAGCTTTTGTGTTTTTACAGAATGCGGCGATGTGTCAAAGGTAATCCTGTTGTATTTAATTTACTGCCTTGAATCTCTCGACAAACAAGATCACCTGACTGAATCTGTGCTTGCTGTTCTTCAGTTGAAACTGGTGCAGATTTATTTCATTCTCCATTTGTCTGACTGACTGACTGAGTCAGGTTCCCTTCATACGCAGGGGAGTGTTGTTGACACAGAGACAGGAACATGTTCACAGGCTATCAGGTGACACACATTTGCTCTCCATACATCATTAGGCACCAGTACGACAGCCACAAAAATACGGCATTATATTTAATGCCATTGATATTATAACAATGAACTGATATTTGATTGACATGTGCTGACCCCTTGACCCTCAAGGCCACATTCTGTTTATATAGAGTGTCGGTCATCCATGTTGGAGCTCTACATGTGAGCTAAATATTAAGTTACGAGTCCCCCCACCACCACCACCACCACCACACCCCTCTGGAGAGGCTCTGCATATACAGCACTCTGGTGAAGTTGACTTTAGGGGAAGAGATCCAGGATCAGATTTCCCTCTTAGCATTTTAATCCCTGCCCATTAGTGGGTAAACATTGAAACTTGCTTAGGAGCAACAACCAAAAGGGAATTTCATCACCCTCATCACTGGTGAGCTCACTGTGATTAGGTTAAATCGTTCCTTGTTAGCCTGGTCACTCTGAATGCCTCACAACAACAAACCTCTGTGTCTAAATCATTACCAAGTCATACTGTTAACAATGAACCCAAAGTCTTTAAAAAAAATTATCTGCATCAAGATAATTTGCCATCATCTGAGTCAGATGTCATCTGCTTCTCTCCGACAAAGCAGCATTTAACGACCCTGTGAAACTTTCTGTGGAGCTGCTGCTAAATACACAGCCTATTCAAGACTTTGCTGTTGACTGCGTGTTTGCTTGCTGTCTTTCCATAGAAACCAGTGTGCGAGGGTCACCCTTCAGGGAGGGAGGCTGTGTCCTGGCAGGTTATTTTCAGTGTCTGTTACTAACCCATCAAGGGATAGCCTTTCATTGCCAAACACTATGTGTGAGCTCAAGCACATGCAAATACACACAACTGCAATGAAATGACCTGTGTGCATATGGGAGCACCATGCACATATGCATCAACACGTACATATACACCACTATAAATCTTATGCATGTATGAATGATAACTTTTGAGGTTTCAAACAGACTCTTACTGTATCAACCCAAATCTGAATAACCATACGTAGTAATAAACTGGGATGACACTGGGAACTCATTCATCTGTATCAAACACCCTTTTCAAAGAGTCTTCAGTTTGAAACTGTATAATATTTGGTTAATAATTTCCAGTTGATAGAGCTGGTACAACTTGCAGGTAAAAGGTCTCCAGGCAATCAATGTAAAATATTTGAGTTTCATGTATTGTCACTATTTCTAAAATGATAACTATTGTAGCAGGACAAATGCATAAGCAGTGTTTGCACAACAGCATTCTATTATGTTTCATTAGTCTATCAGCATAATCAAACAAATGAATTCTGAATATGGAGAAGCGATGCGATCTAAATTCCCTGCAAGGCACACCTTCTACCACAGGATGTCCCCATGACAAATGGATGATGCAAGAAACAAGCCCGATTTGCTTTCACCGCCCTCTGCTGACTAAATACGACTTTGCACTTGAAATTCTGAGTCAAATGTAAGAATCATGGTGATTTTATTATAATTTCTTTGATAAAAACAAACAAATCACAGTACAGCATGCACACATTCCTTACAGAGGCCCAAAATAAAACTGCTCAGATGTACTACTACCTTGTTGAAACAGGCATAATTTGATAGGCTGGTTAGGCTGTGTGTTCATTTGGTAACAACCGTCACAAAACACACTATATGAACATAAGATGTTTTAAGTGTGTATGTATGTGTCTTTGCGAGTGAGACTATTTTTTGCAAAGGATAAATTGTTCATAAGGAATATTCAATGACAGTTATAACCTTCAAATGCCTACAATCAACTTAGTGGAGTGTTTTGTTTTAGCCATTATTTTTCCTTACAAACAACTTGAAGACATTCACACACATTTTCATTCACGAGGAACCCTTGGAAATGGCACTATGAACCCCCCAAGAGGTGAAAAACAAGACATTTAATCATTATTATTATTATTATCATCAATTAAGACAAAAACCCAACATAAACAATAAATTGGTCCAATAAAAGTGCTATTTGCGATTTAGAGGAGTAGCTTAACACTGAGGAGTTTATAAACTATACAACAGAAATAAAATCTTACTATGACGTTGACAGAAACAGAATAACACTAATAAAGGTCTCAGAGAAGAATTTCAAATAAACAAACTCCAGAGGCATAAATCTTAAAACATGGTTAAATTATGCTTCTGCTAAATTATATTAAATTTAAATTTGGAATAATTAAGATATACAGCATGTACACATTCATAACCCACATTTCTGTGCTTCTATTGCCCAGCGTGGAACATGAAAAGGCAAAAGACCAAACCTTGGATTACCTTACAATGTCCCCTATTGAGTTTATCATCACATTTATGTACAATAGTCCCATAACTATAAAGGCATTCAAAGAAAAAAAAAAAAATACATTTTGGCACCAGGCACAGAATTGAATATACATTGTAACTAAAAGCTAAACCCCATCCAAAAAATTAAGCAGACTCTTTTCACCCCTCAATGCGTTATTTGATGATAGTAAATATGCATTTAAACTGGCAAAAAAAAAAAAAAAAAAAATGATGTAACATTTGGCATCATCGTTGCTGGAAGAAATAAAGGAGGGGCGCGGGGGGTGGCTGAGCTCTTTACCCCAGCAGACTTAACAGGAGGATCTACAGTGCATTTCTGTCAAAAAAGACAATCAGTTGTTCTTCCTGAGTGCTCGACGTAAACCAGGAACTGGAATATTTATTGACAGCTAAGATTGTGGTTGGGCCTTGACGCTATTTACACATAATCACTTGCAACTTTAGGCTTTCTGTATTCTCTGATCCCGCTCTGACGACAAACATACATTCGCTTACCTGGATCACTATAGTGACATCAGCAGCTCAATATATCCATTTTACCCACCGTGTCCTGAACTATCACTGCCACTGACAAACACATGGTTCTCCTTTGTTATCTGGCAGCTACAGCAGAGTCCTGACTAGGCATGACCAATCATAGCATACCAACTTTTCCTGAGAGGAGGTAAGGTTTTTAAACCTTTACTACCTTTGGGGTGGGATGGACTGGCTTTGTGTTCACTTCTCTTTTTTTGTTGAATAAAAAAAAAAATCATCACCATTTACAGGAACTGTGGTGAACCACTCCGTGTCAACACTAGACTTAGATGGGATCTTTTCTTTCTTCTGTTTTCAACTGAATGAAGAAGCGCAGCGTGAATAAAAGTGCAGAGGGCGGTCCTACTTTCTACACCTCATTGATGGTGCGCTCTGAGGGCCTGAAGTTGATGGAGCTAGAGGACGACATGTAGAAGGATTGGGTTTTGCGATTGAGCCGGGCGCGCTTGGTGGCCACGCACAGGCTGCGCTTGCTGGAGGAGATTATCTCTGTGATAAACTTTTTGCAGTCCACGCAAACTTCCATGGCGACCCAGTCCTCTGTCAGCTCTTTGGGGAGCTCTGGCTCGTCCTGTGAGCAGCCATCTTTGCTGCTGCTGCTCCCATGCTTGGACAACCTGTGGACAGACAGAAATAATGACTACTCTGAGAAAGTATGACATTTTTAACCGCATTTTCCTGACGATATAAAAAGAAATGGGATCTCTATTGATAACATACTTGTAAACGCTCCTGCGCAGGCTGTGTCTGCTGTGACCAGACCCAAACGGATGTTTATCAGGCTCTGCTGGGGCAGACACTCCACTTGCCTCCTCTTTAGCCATAGCACTGGGGCCCAAAGAGTAGATGGGCAAGGTGGAATAAGGCTTTGACGGTAGCCGCATCTGAGTTACAGAGATATACAAAATGTATGTATACAAAACCGTATTTACAGAAATGAGGTGTCACAGATGTCAAGAATTTATTTATTTATTTTAAAGAAAAGTGTTCATGAGTAAACAGCCTCCTACCTTTTTAGAGCACTGGGAACACACAGGCCTGGGAATGATAAAATTGAACCATTAAGTCACTAAACTGCTGTACTTTTGTTAGGTGGTTCTAGTGGAAATAATTCCATTTACCTTTTGCAGAACTGGCAGGTGTAGGACCAGGTAAAGAGGGAGAATCTCTTGGTCCGACATGAAAAGCAAAGCTAGGGACGAAAGAAGTTGGTGAGGTGAATGGTACCTGAAGTGTTTAAGAAGTCAGAAGGTGTCAGCCTGACTGAAAACAAAGCTATAAAAAAGGTAGTTGGTTTTTTTGTCTACCTTTCCTTTCTTGAGGGCGTTGTAGATGTCTTTGTACTGCTGAAACTTCTCCAGCTCGGCCTTGACCAGAACCTGTCTGATGTGCATCACCTCCTCCACCGTCAGGGCCAGACACTCCACTGGGTAGCAGAACTCCTCCTGGAGGAAAAGATTAAATCATGTCAGCAAACCCCACCTTAGTGTTCACATTTCCGATAGATGGATAACCCGAAATAGTGCAACGGCAAGAAGCCATGGTATCTGCCGCCAGAGAGACCAACAATGTTAGTGTAGCTAAATGCACCATGCAACAAAGTCGCACTGAATCAAAACGCCCATTGAACACCACTTAACCAAAACACCAGACATGCATTGAGATGGTGAGAAGGATGCTTGAAATGACAGAGTGACAATGAGCAACCTGGTGATGTAATGCACCCGCCATGTTGGTTGTCCACAACTTTTGGTGATCAGTTTCCACTATTCAAAATTTTGATTTCTTTAATTCCTGACCAAAGATCCATATCAAAAAATTTTAAAAAGTTGATTCACTAGCTTCCTGGTTTTCTAAATTTTGGAGTCACCAAAGTTACTTGTAACAACCCACACAAGCCAAACAAGCACATGGATCCCCGCTATGCTGCAAGCTGCAGATTTATGACACAGCTGGGCGCCTCTTTAAATCAAACTCAAACGAAGAAAAAATTGCTCCGGGAACTTTACTTTTACTAATTATTCACGCTCGGTTGGCCGAGATTTAAAAAAAACAACAAAAAAACAAAAAAAACAAACATGCGTGACTGCTGTAAATGTTCACAGATTATTTCTCAACTCTTTGTCTTATTTTCTTCATAACCTTCCATTGAGGCATTTTCAGTACAGCCACAGATCTCCTGTTCACGCAAATGGACACGACACAAGGTCTCATTCATCCAGAACAAGTGCTGTTGAATTACTGCACTGTATTCTGGATGGGTTCCCCGCGCGGCGTTATGAGTTTTTCGATGATATGCGGGAACAGTGACATACCGTGCCCTGAGCACCACTGGTGGCTTCCACCTGACCAGCAGACAGAGGGAACAGGACATTCAAACAGAAGCAGGAACTTCTATTCTAACAGGCTAATTACATACAGTAGGCTTAATAAAAAAGTCTGAGCGTATTAACAACAAAACTAATAAACATCTGCAAAAAGACATGGTTTAATAAAAACACCTGCATTATAACTTCTTACTCCTGTGTGCCCCTAACATGTTTCTTTGCTCCTAATATGAGAATACTATACCAGAAACTAAGGGTTTGTTGTATTTTTCTTTTTCTTTTTAATATTGTTGGATAGCC
Organism: Psettodes erumei; assembly: GCA_016785225.1. Classification (NCBI taxonomy): domain Eukaryota; kingdom Metazoa; phylum Chordata; class Actinopteri; order Pleuronectiformes; family Psettodidae; genus Psettodes; species Psettodes erumei. The sequence continues at coordinate 3,801,561 of JAFBJZ010000408.1, forward strand.
ATGATTTTGACCAAGTTACCTTGGTGCCGGGATCCGTCATCAGCTGCAGCATTATACAAAATAGAAAATGACTGCAATTAAGTATTTGGGACAGGACAGTCAACCAGTGTAAAGACGTTAGTGAGATATAATGTAGGTACCACGAGGGGAGGGTGCAAGCTGCGACAAAGATCTTACTATTTTACATCTACTACTAGAGAGGCTCAACTCCTGGACTTTATGTGAAAAGGGACAATGCCTGAGCATGTGCTTGTTTCAAAGAAAAAAGAAAACAAAAAGTAACCTGGTTAAACAAATCGCTCTCATTCTGTTTAAAGTAAATCAGCAGCAACATCAGAATATTGAAACTGAAAGAATAACATGACGTATGGTACTCGACTTTCCTCTGCATCATCTTTAAAACAGCAATTAAGAAATGTTTGCTAATGTTAAGTAGGAGACACTGCGAAAGTGTGGCTTAACATTTAAAACACCACGTCTCCTCCAGCATCTCCACGGAAACCTTTCTGATGTGACAACTTTCAGTTGGTTGTAACTACGGCCCCCGGTTTTGGCGCCAGAGGTCTGCCATCAAACCGGCAAGCGGTGAGGATGAACTAACCATCTAAATCCTCTTCATACCGTGGCCTGTCCTGTGGTTTCAATTACTCGCATCAACCGAGTTACTCAGAGAACCTATGACCTCATGGCGAACAGATGAGCAGTCACAGGACGGAGTAAATTCATATATTGTACTCCTGGTGTTGTCGTTTGGCTGTAGCCGCAGTAATGGGTTGCATTCATTCCAATTATAACGTAATGTCTGTGCTTTCGACTCAACTCTGTGATTCACATAACTTCTTTTCGGTGTCCACTTATATTCTGCTCGGCATTTAGTTATATTTTATTACCGTACAGACTGCTCCACATTTGACTGATCAGATTAGAGGATGATTTTAGTTGTAGCACTAAAAAAAAAAAAAAAAAGTGTAAGGTACCATCGTAGTTTAATAATCTAATGCGCGTGTATTTGTGTGAGGTTAAAAGATCCGTCATCGACCTCAAGGGCTTCATTTATTCATTCACTCGTTCGGGCCTTAATGGTTCATTCAATGCAAATAGTTCCCATAGTAGAACGTACCAAAGACTTGGAGCTCTGTCTGGATGGTGGCACGAAGGGGCGAACACTGGTGGGGGCCTCCTTCTCGATAGAGTGCCGCCTCTGCGGAGACTGACGCTTGTCTGACTGCGGGGTGGCGGAGATGGGCAAGAATTTTGGAGGAACTGGAGACAAGGGACAAAACAAAGAGGAATGCTTGAGAAGACAGGGAACATTATGAAGATTTGTTTTTGGGAAAAAAAAAGAGGTAGAATACAGTATGTTACAGGATGTTCAAGGTCTCTCTCACCCTTCTTCCCGGTGACCGACTCGGGTGAGGTGTCCTCCATCAGCGACGTGGACATACTGGAGCTGCTCCGCGTGGGCTCCTCCTGTCACCCAGAAGATGAAGCACATTTCATCACAATATACTGGGAGCTTCAAACTACTTTGAATATTACAATATTATACAATTACAATATTATATTTATGTGTCAAATATAGATATACAGCACAAAGATTAGGGCTTTATTTTCTTCTTGTGGAGGCAGGAACACTTTGTACATACTGTATACTTGGAGAGTTATACTGCACCGATATTTTTCAAGCTGCCAGGTCGAAATATGATCTTTATTATGTAATGAAATCATTTAAGACTTAAAAGCACTTAATAAAGAAGTTGTGACATCAAAAGGGATGATCGTCTTATGAGCAGAGCCAACGTCTTACGTCAGATTCGGAGCTGTCGAGCTCGGCGAGCGTGGGCGCCCTGAGCAGCCTCTTCCTCTGGCTGAGCGGCTGCACTCCACCTTGACTGGGTCCCAGAGACTGGGTGCTGCCGGCCAACTTCCTGGGCGCATCAGGGGTATCTGTGGGTCAAAGATGAAACGGTCAGAGAAGAGGTGATTATAAGAGACGCTGATAAACACAAGCACGATTTTCGGTCTCATGAATGAATCGTAAATCGTTGTGAACTTTATCTCTTTGTTTGAACAGCTGGCCATCACGCCTACTGCGTTAACTACGGGTGTCTTTGTACTGTAACTATATGACACCACAGAGTCAGTGCACGAAGACCACATGTTGAAAGAGACAACCTGAACAACTAAATGAAGCAAACCAGACTAATGATCCTCAAGTGCATTTCGTTTCCGGAGACCAAAAAGTTCTCGCTGGAATAGTTGACACCACCGGTGCCAGATTTATATGGCATGAGACGTGGCTTCATGCATGCGTTACCTGAGCTGCGGAACAAGTCCTGAGGGGTGCTGATGCTTTTCCCTGCTCCTGTAAAAGGAGTTGAGAGAGTACAGCCTTCAGCAGAACCACAAGCACATCAATATTTTTAATGCCTAACACCAGACCGGTACCACGGGGAGGGCACGACGGCAGCAAGCATCTGTCAGAGCAGGTGGTGAACTGAGGGGGCTACACGCAACACATGGATGCTTTGTGCAAAGCTGGGGAAACACAGAGGGAGAGGGTGGTGAAGGGAGGTGCTGGGGTGGGGGGGGCAGAGGAAGGTGATGAGCCACAGCACAAAAAGGGGGGGGAGATTATTCCAATCTGGATTACAGTTGGACGCCGCGAGCTACAGCGCTACGTTCCGAATATGCTGCCATTCAACTATTTATCTGGGTGGGCTGCGGACGCCACCGGTGTTATGTAATTTTTTTCATATTCCACAGGAGACAGCGGATTAGGGTGACATGCAGGGCAGACGGGCTGCAGAGTGCAGATCTGTAATCACACTCGACTCGCTCTCGCCCAGTGGTTGTGCCTCATTAGACCACAAATAGTCACTGTGAGTAGCCGCTACACCCGGGGCTGTTAAATTAGAACCCTGTTAAACTCGCATTATTCACAACGTAACAGAAGTCCTGCTGTACTGAAAGCAACGTGTTTACATTTTGCCTCTAGGCTGGTATAACCCGATTAAAAACCTCTGAGTAAACACCAAGATGAAAATTTCACACGGCCCGAGATCAAGCTGCACGGTGCTGACCCAGTTTTTTCCCCCTTTGGCTCGAGAGCCTGTGTGTGTATTACAACAGCCAGTAAGTGACAGTAGTGTGTCAAACACACAATTTCTATAACACAAGCGTGACATCACAAAAAAAACAAGGAAGGTGGGGGTGTGTTTTAAACCAGGGGAAGCAAGTGCTCACCCTAAAAATAGCCTGGAACGACACACAAGGATCAACAATAGGAAAACAGGTGACGTTTCACTGTACCTGATGAGTCAAAACTGTAAGACATGCTAAGAGGTCGCATGACTGACAGATAGGCCGATGTTTTGTTTTGTTTTTTTAAAGAAAGGAAATGGAGGCAAAAAAAGGAGAAAAAGAAATCCATGAGAGTTAAAACGGATGGTGAAGTCAATGATTCATCCAAGTTTTAAAAAAAAAAAACAGTGTCATTCACAAAAAAATGGCTGTTCCTAGATACAATTTACTCTTTTTAGCTGCAGTTTGCATCTCTGAGAACATGAGCAACCTCCCGTATGTACGACTGCTGCACGCTACTCTCCGAAAGTCCCTAACAAAAGGCTTGTTGTGTGTACTGTATGGTACTGACAACATATTTGCCGTATTTATCGGATTAAAGCCTGCAATGGTCTGAAAGGTTATCTCCAATTCCCACAGAACATGTGGTAGTAACAACAAGTGTTAATTAGCCCCCCATACCAAAATGAAGGCTCACAGTCATCCTTGTTTAAACATACTACAAGAGATGGGAGGCATTACATAACTGTTAACAGCAATCATGATGGATGCAGCTAAGAATGATTAATTCACAGTTAAGTGGTTGTTGTCCTGGGCGGAGGTTCGTAAAGAGCAGCCATGCAGTAAGTTAACAGCCGCGCTCGGTCCCATTGGGAACAACCCGGGCGTTTCTTCACACGGAACAAAAAAAAAAAAAAAGGTTTAGCTCGTAAGCGTCTGCGTCAAGCGTCTCACCCAGACGGCTTCTGCGGATCATGTCCGGCGAGACCGGCCTGAGCTTCCTTTCAGCCTTGATGTCCTCCAGCAGTCTCTCGTGGAGGCTCCGGGGCCGGGGAGGGTGGGGTTTCAGTTTACGGGCCGAGACCTGTCGGGACAACCGCCGGGAGTGAGCGCCTGACCGACGTCGCCGTGGAGACCAAAGTGAGATTTTACCCTCACACCTCCCCAGATATGACACCATGTTTTCTGACTGCACTGCCGCTGGTTTGCTAACAATTCGACCGCGTGCTGATGGAAACGCATGTTTCATCGTGTTCCCCATCATTCAAACCTGCACATTTGGCATCTGTCGTGTTTGAAATTGTACAAACACAAATGACAACAAATTACTGATTGTGCGGTTGGTTTAATTGGGTTGACAATTATCCCGTCAGTCATTCTCCTAATGCTGCCAAACTGAAATTTTGCTCTAACAAATACATTTCAGTGCTGTATAATGAATGTCGTCGAGACTGAAAGCCGAAGGTTTAATCTTGCGCTGTATACAAAGATTACTGGCATCGTGCTGCGCACTACTTACTGGGTTGAGAGGAGGCCGCGACCTGATGAATTCCAGAATAATTTCATGTGCGCTCTTCTTTAACCTTGGAGGGATGTCTCCATTCACCTGGGATGACATTGTCAAATTTGATATGGCTCACAGTTTAAAAATACTTCAGACCATTATCAGCCTTCTAGGATTTCAATACCGTATACAATTCTACATCTTGAGCCTGACTTGTTGTGCAACAGGAGAAAAAAAAAACAGCTCATGGGTGAAATCCTCACCATGACTTTGCGCAGCTTGTATCGTTTGGAGCGGATGTCATCCATCAGCATCTCATAGGGTGTGAGCTGGTATTCAATGGGCAGTGGGTTGTACTGCCGCTCCTGAACCTTCTTCAACTTTACACCATTCCGCAGATCTCGCATCACCTGCACCCAGAACCGTGCCTGTTGAGAAAAAAAATATTCAGAACACATGCATGCAAAAGTTACATAAATTACCAACATAGGATGGTTTAAAAACTTGCTGCTGCTTGGTGTCTTTGAGTAGATGCACTTCTTACCCAGTCTGCATTTTGCAGCTCATTGAGGTCTTTAACGGGTTCCTCCCGCGTCTCACTTTCCATTCTCCGAAGGTTCTAGTCAAAAAGTGGACAGGAACAACATCAAAAAAGGGGACGATAAAAAAAAAAGATGAGACAAAATTGTTCTGTGTCGTGATCTGCAGGAGGTGTACCACTTTATTCCCAGCACTGGCTGGAAATAAGTTCAGGTCACTGGCAAAACGGCCCATATTGTTATAGCAGTCTGGTTAATTAATAGACGGATGTTGTTTTCAGGAGCATGCCGATATCTGTCTCGTTCTATATCGACAGCGTGCTAGAGGGGGGAGAAAGGAGTCAATAGCCAACTAATAACTCCTAATTAATCCTAGTTAATTTTCGTCTGCTGAATCCCCGCTGCACGAGCTAGTTATTGAAAGGTCTGGGCGACTGTGCCAAATGTAAAATCGCTTTCCTTGCCGACGTATTGGATTGGATTGGCGCATCCTTTCTCTTTGCAGTCGACAGCAGTTGCATTTGGCCATCCTGGACGACCAAGAACTCTGCTGGGTGTATTTGTAACAAGAGAGGCTGGTTTTTTTCCCCCACTATTACAGACACAGTCAAACTCTTGTTCAGTTTCCTCGGACGGATTTTGTCCCAAGTTCAGTTCAGGTTAATCAAAAATAAGTGAATCATGATCTATGATATAACCCAGTGCCAGACTTTTAGATCAAAGACAGAAAGGCTTGAGAGCCCTCTGCTGACAGCTGCAGCTGCTCTTCTTCTTCTTTTGATCCATTTCTGTTCACCCACACCTGTGTTTGTTGTCGAAACAAATTCCTTCGACCTAAGCATAATCGTTTTTTTCCCTGCTGATCTGGCCGTTCTCTTCTAATACATAAACACGGTCCAGATTACAGCTTTTTACACATTTAACTTGTCTTTCACAGACACTTCATAAAAACACAAGAGTTTCAGTTTATTTCTAGACTGGCAGGATAAAGACGGGGAAATCCAGGGATGAAAACTTCATATACACTGATGGAAAATAGCAAAAACAAGTGCATGAGAAAATAAAAGAAAGAGTCCATTGTCTGTCCGCATAATTTTTAAGCATGTTTGATTTATGGTAGGGTGTATGACCTTTTATTAGTAATTATAGATTGGCATTGGCAGTAAGTGTACAATTATTTCATTCGATGTCTACTCTGAATGTGCGGGTGAGGCAGGGCCAATGTTTTCCCACAAGCGCAACTATGCACCTTCACATAAAATTCTTTATAAAAAAAGGTTGCTCATTAGGGATTGTGTATTTTGTCAATGTTGCCCTGTATAAATTTCAAGCGTAATTAAAAAGGTTTCTCATCAGAAATGTAGCAACTGTCGTGAGGATCATGCACTGACTTTCTTCCGGTTTGTATTTTGCGGCCACGTCTTGGCTAGCGGTTGGTTAAACGTCTAAAACACAGAGAAGCAGCGCGCTCTGTGGGGAAATACCTCACTGATCACATTGCACTACTCCAGTACTAATAATCCCATTTACAGAAATCAGTATGCCAGTTAGTGAGCATACTGCTGCCAGATCATGTCCATGCAGATTTAAGTCATGTCAAACAGTCTCTAATGATTCTGGATTCTCAGCGTGGCCTGACCAGAAGGGTCCGACAGGGACACCCACACGGTCTCAAATCCCTCTGGACCTCTTTGTGGGCCGGTTTGTTGTTCTTGTGCAGCTTCTGGTCACCACTCTGGGTTGGTAAACCCCAAGGAAGTGAGAGTTTGGTGCATTTCTGCTCGACTGGAACTTATCATCGGCATATTTATCAATATCTCGCAGATGCTAGACGTTACCTCCTTGGCACTCTTGATCTTTTCCAGAAAGGTGCACAGTTCCCTGGTCTCGGCATAGAGAGCGCGACACACAGCCTGGTAATGGCTGGGGGCGTCCGATGGGCTGGGCAGGTGGGAAGAACATAGCTGTGGAGGAGGAAAAAAGAAGAAATGGGTTTTTATATATTTATATGTGAACGTCTGTGCAAAATTTAATTGCATTCCCATCCAACCTCATAGTTGCTCTTCACTGTGGGAAGCACAACAACAGAGACTGTGAACCTGACTGACTTGTAGCAGCAACATTGCCTGGCTAGCATCACCCAAGCGCCTCCCTGAAGATCGGCCCTTTACGGTATTTGACTGCGGTTGATGAGGGGCCGCCTGCCAGAGTTATCTCCAGCAGAACAAAAGAGGGAACCGGATTAATGACATATTTCTGTGCTCTCCTGATGGGCTTGGCTTGCAATTGGAATGTGTGACATGACAGAAAGTGTCTTCCTTGTCACTTAAAGGGAATTTCAGAGGTAACCTGAGCGGTGAGAGTATTTACGGGTCAGGGTTAAAAAAAATAAATAAATACCGCTGCATCAGTGGTTTCCATTGTTTGTGCTAAAAACAAGGATCTCTATCAAGCCCCAGTTTGTTACTAAAAATGAAGACGAAAGTGTGGGTGAGCAACAATATCTGCAAACATCACAGTTTGTTGATGTGTTGTCAAACTGCTGGCTCCTTGTGTGTGAAATCTGGCATGCGGTCGTCAACAACTAAACGGGTGGGCCGCCATCCAAACCGCAGATGGACAGCTTCGGTAAGAGGATGATCAGCTCACGGCACTTCACAAAAGCACCGAGAAAATGCATTTGGCACATTCAACATTTAATTAGCCCTTGTCAAGGGGATGCTTCACTGGCAAGTCCTGTCATCTTGACTCAGCTTCACGTCTCGCCGAACCCTCGTCGAACCAAACCTGCCCTTTCCTGATGGAGCAGCAGAGTACACGGCGGGATGGAGGTCAGACAGGAATGTGGAGTTACCTAATCCGGCCGTGTCATACCAACATATTGCAGTTTGTACTCAAGTGAATCATTGTTGGAGGGAATTAGGGGCCAGGCCGGCACCGGCAGCAAACAGACCCGACATTTGTGTTCTACACGGGTTCATTATATGGTGGGAACGGGCTGTGAAAGTTTCTAAGCCTATTCCCCAAATACCAGTGTGTTTACACAGCTATAATTATCAGTCTTATATACAGAAGCTACTTGGGGAATTTACAGCGTGACGGCCCCCATCAGGGGAATTAGCTTGGAGCTGGGGTGATGATGATGATGTGCGGATGCAGTGCTCCGTGAACCGGCCCTAATGTAAAAATGTGGAGGCAAACAAAAGAGAAGAAAAAAATAAACACGGTTAGATCCCGGCAGGTTTGCTGAGACGCCTACCATGATGATATCTCTATAGCTGCGAATGCTGCTGCCCGAGCCGGTGGCGGTGACACGGCTGAGATCCTCTCCCCCCTCCTCCACCTCCTCCTCGCATTCGTCCTCCTCCTCGGTGGCCTCGTAGCCCTCGTCGGGACAGGGGTCGCTCTCCGCATCCGCGTTGTTGGTCATCATGTCGATCAGGTGCTCCAGCGGCGGGCTGAGTTCGCGCTCCTCGTTTTCTTTGAGGCCATAGTCCAGAGCTTTGTAGATCATGACGCCCAGTGAGTCGATAACCTGCGAGACAGACGGCAAATGGGGACGTTGTTGGTTGTGTACTGGGGTAAAATAGTTGCTTTTAAATCAGTTTGTACAGGAAAGAAATGGTGTAGGACTGCATTTATTTTCTATAGGTGTCCTCAGAAGACTTTGAATCGCAGTTATGTTCTCAAAAGGGATTCATATATCCATTACATATCCACAAACCATAACTGTTATACACACAACCTTAACTGTACACACACACTGTATTTCTTCGCACAGGAACTTTTCTAAATAAGCTAAAGTCATTGGAATTATTATTTCTTCCTGTTTACTGGCTGTGCCAACATTACGTTCTCTTCATGTGACAGCCACCCGATTTTCTTGCATGTTTTCTCTGCCTCTGCTGATCCATAATTAATGGCACACCGGCACATCCTCATGGAACAAACCCAAGTCATCACAGCCCTTAGTCTGAGTAAGATAAACAACTCCATCCACGGCAAACTCAATTCACCTGAACAGACCAGACGACAGTTCACATGCTCAAAAGCAGGCATGATACAAGGCCACAGTGTTCCTCAACACTGATGATCAATCATGATCAGAAGATGATTTCATTTCACCACTGCTTCCCCTGATTAATAAGCAGGGTATGACCTACTTTTGTTTTTATTGCAGCTTGATTTAACTCATCATGATGACTCAAACCAGGATACTCCGAGACAAAGTTGTTCTTTCATCGCGGGATGTCCAGTTGGACATCGCTACTGATGTGCCCGCTCCCGACAACCCAACCAAACCACTGTTCTCAAATCAACCAGTGCTTGGAACTAGGATAACATAAACTTTTCTGCAGAGGACAGCAGACCTGAAGCAATCTTTGGAAATCTCAGATTTGTGCAGGACAGGGCAAGTGATTCCAGTTAGGCCTCAGTTACGAAGGAGAAAATCTGGCAATAGGGCCATTAGAATATTTTTCTGAAGGAATGATAGTCAAGTAGTAAACGTAGTATGAAATTGTCATTTTTACGGTCTGATGAAAGACATCTTTTTGTGACTACATTTCGACTGCTATGTCAACATCATCTTCCTTCAGTATTTCAGCTATTTCAGATGTTTCCTTTTGCACATTTTCAGCAGCAAGCGTGCATACCTTTTCTTGAGAAAATATTTCTAGTTAGTCATTTTTCTTATGTGGATTGAGCCATTGAGCACAGGGTGCACTCAGCCTGCAAGAGAATACACTGCAGCTTGTATCCCCTCTTCCTACTTTTCACTGGCGAATTGTACAGTAAAGTTCATTGTTTCCCATGATGTCAAACACGAGAGTTGTGTCGGCTTAAGACTTCCCTGGCTGCAAGGTTTGCACAGGATTTCGGAGCAGTGTGGATATCCTTGACAGAAACTTCAGGCTGCTGTGTATGCATTTGTGTTTCGGTGTTTTTGCAGAGCGCAGCGGAGCATGCCCAGAAAGTGCAATGGTTTGTATTGCACAAAGGATCTTCATGGACTGGGAATTGGCCATTGTACGCCTGCTGATGATGACCAATTAGTTTAGAAGCAAGCAAGCAGCTACATGACTGCATTAGTCTTAGAGAGATAATATATGGGACAAACATTTTTACCTTCTTTAAAATCAACTAATGAGTTAGTAAAAAAAAAAAAAAACACTATTAGTCAACTTAAAATGTCTGTCATCAGTAACACACTGCAAAACTATTTTAAAAATGGATCAGCTGAGCGTTCCAATACGTGCTGCATAGCATGACTCATTACTTTACTTTATGTTCTTAACCGGAAAGGAATGGAGACACATTGTTGAAAAAGGGAGGCGATGTGAATCTGTGGTTATGGGCATGGCCGGCCACGCTTGGGTTTGGTGCCAGGGAACAGCACCTGGCCATGGGGTGTGGGAGTGGAGCGCACAGAGGGGATGGGTGTTGACTGAGCATATTTGGGCTCAATGACTGCAGCAAAAACATTACATAAGTGACATGACAAAGAGTCGAAGCGCCGCCTTTGCTTTTGAACTTGCCTCGGATTAGGATGTTTCTCGCGGGGCCGGTTTTGTCATCCATAAACAGCACTAAACTAATAAAACAATGCTTTTTCAGGGGATCTAGTGGAAGATATTTTGAATATACAGTATTTCTAAACCCAGTTAGTGTGATTTGTCTGGTTATTTCTGATATTAGGTTATTAGAAACTGCCACGGTGTTGTTGGTCTTATTTACATATGAATCCCAGAACTGTCGGCTTTATTTGGTTCTCTCTTCAGCGTTTCGCCTAAAAAAAAAAAAAAAAAAAAAATACTTAGAATACCACTACACTGGAAGAAACAAAAGCTGTTCAGAATTTCACAACACTAATCTACTGATCCTATTCTTTCTGGACAAAACATCACTTTTGTGATGCGATAACGTTATCATTTATCACCCATCTCTGCGTGCATCCGATAATCCGGTTCCAGGGCAGGAAATAAATATCCCATTCCTTAGTGTGCCATTATGTAACCCATATAATCCATCTGTAGGACAACATGAGTGGGAATGGGTGGATGTAGTGGGGGGTTTGCTGGACTGACGGACAGCAGAAGGGGTCTCCTGGGCCTAAAAGTTTTTTTTGTGCAATGGCGCACATGTACCAAAATTATTATCAGCAATCAAGTGTGGAAAATCCTCCTCAATCCTTAAGCAGTTGCATTAGACTAAATTTCCAAATGAGGGGCATCTGCTATACTGGCAAGGCGCTGATAGATTTAGCAAAACAGTTATTGTTTAGATCCAATTTTCCTGCAAATACAGAAATGGCTTGTATTAATTAACTGCTAAAGGCTCACTGTTCAATATACTAAATTAAATTACTCTGTACAATAATCTGGTTTGTGTCAAACATGGTAAAATAAAAAAAAAGACAGCTTTGACTCAATTAGCCAAATATACAATTAAGTCCATACATAGAAGACCAAGACCAAAAGTAAATGTTGCAAAATTCCACCGTGTCTCTCCACAGTTTAATGACTTCATTTAGTTCCTTCTGTCCAATAATGATATTAAGAAAGAATGGGGAAGAGGCAGATTAAGTTTCCATAGTTGGTACCTGTGCTGACCGACAGGAATAACAGGGTAGATGAGACACATTTTCCTATTACAACATCATAACTTCATATGAAGACTTGTGACTCAGAGGAATGAGGCAAGGGAGCAAAGCAGGGGGGCAGCCAGAAAAAAAAAGGGGGGGGTTAAGAAGGCAGAGTTGGGAAAGACAGCCTTAAAAAAAAAAAAACAAAAAAAAAACAACCCACTGCCGGGTTTAGGCCACAGGTTGAAATGTTTGGTAGAGAACCACAAACTGAAACCACGCTCCACCCAGGACGGGCGGAGGCTCGCCACGGTGGATGAAACACACCTGTGTTCCCGCAGGTAATGCACAAAAAGGCCTACGGTTTTAAAAGGCTCTGATGCACCGCATGCACAAAGTGCAGAAACGGTGCGTTAATTCTGCAAAACGTCCTCATGAATGTGATCCATTCAGAAGATTACGCAGCCTTGCCGAGGGGCGACTTTTCTCACGCTCCACGAGCAAAATAAAACATACTATGAGCTCTTGCGTGACATCATTGCCCTGGGTATGGAAATGCATTTCTCCCCTAACAATGACTTGGTTTATACTGGCGAATCTCCTTTTTCGCCCCCGATAAAGGCCAACGCAAGAGGCAGCATCTTGAGAATCAACGGCGAGTACGAAGAAAATTGTTCACTCGTGAACAAGCTTCCTTTTCCTGAAGGAACGGACGCAGTCATGTCAAATCTTACACATCATAGCCAGAGCTACTTTCCCACGAGAGCAGGTACAAAATGGCTAACGGACGTGGATAAAGATCCTCATGCCTAAATGGACCTGTTGTTCCCGGAAACATGACCTTTTAAAAGCTTGGTGCTCCCTCAACAAAATTAAGAGTGGTGTTTTGTCAACTCAGCCGGTGAAAATACGTCAAGCTGTGCGCTTAAACACTGGCCTTTTGATGAGCGAGCAAAATAAAAAAGGAGGGACATATAATCAAGAGCATCTGTTTGGTCTTTTCCCAGGCCAAGAGTCTCAGAGTCAACCAAGCGAGTTTGGCCACCGAGTACAAATGCCAACTCCAGCGAGGCCACAGCTCACGCAGCTCTCGGCCTGGAGTTTTTCCTGCCGTTATCTGGGGGGAGCGGTTTACGGTCTCGGCCGCCACCTTCTCGGAAAGTTGAACGAGCGAGTCCATTTGTATGCGGCGAAACTTTTAAAAAAAAGACCAACAATCCTAAAACCGCAAGACGAGGTCGAGTATTCTCGGTTGCACGCGCCAGCGCGTCAAACAGAACAAGAGGAGAAACCCATGACGGGGGGACGAACCAGTGAGTCAACCGGCACGCAGATGGGATAAGAATGAGTTGTTTGTGTTGAAGAGCATCCTCAACACTCAAGGCAAACGCATGAGAAAGGGAGGAGAAAAAAAAACTCAGGCTAATGTGCTGCTGTTGTTGTGCTCTCTTGCATCAACATATAGAAACACACTGCTACTCCTAATTGATCATCATTATTTCACATCAGCTGTCAAGATTAAGTATATTTTTCTTTGCCAATAACCCACAGAACTAATGAATCATGACATTTTGATCTTTTTTTATTGCAGGCAGCCTAAAGATGTAAGGCACTGCTTAAGCTAGTGACATTTTTTAAGTACAGAAATAAGGATAGAAATTATTTGGAAGCAAAAGCCTTTATTCGTGCAAACTGCTGCGACTGGCCTGACGTAATTCTCGGGGTCAGAGTTAACGCGATCGCATTCTTGCTGTTGCAGTGGCGGCCCGGGGCGTCACTTTGTCCATCCGAGTTCACATACAGTAGCAGTCGCATAAGCAGCCGTCAGCATTCAGTACGCAGTAGTAGAGCAAAGCCATCACAACGCAGATGGTTACATAAGCAGAGCTAAACCTAGAGGGCCCCTCCACTGCAGGAGCGGATGCTCTGCCTCCTCCGGTCTCTCGCATCACTACCGTCATTCGCGATGCCGCTCTTTCATATCGCTTCGTGGTCAAAAACTGCTGAGTTTGCATACGGATCACCTGAAGCCAACTGGAAACTGCCGAGGACTGACATCGCACGTCATCGTTCCAAGCCATCGGTGTGACGCCTGGGCATTAAAGCTGAAGGGCGCAGGAAAGAGTGAGACTATTTGAAACTCAGAAAACGGGCTGCTTCACAAACGCTGAGAGCACACAAAACTGAACAATCCATTTTCAATCCAATCATGGTGGACGCGGCCTTTTGTCTACGTGCCCTGCAGACACATCTTCCAAAAAGAAATGGGCAAACCTGCAGAGTCTGGTTTATTTCATTACAGCCAATCTTCATCAGCCGCTCCTATCCAAGCGCCCTAAATGCTGTCTGAGTCCGATATGAAAGAGGAACAAATATCTGGCTCCTTCACACAAACCCATTTGTTTTATTTCTAGAATCGCTCTGGACTACGAGCTACTGCAAAATATCTGCGGTGAAATGTCGGATAACTTAATAAAGTTGGCAGAAGCGAGGAGAGAAGATGGAATAGATTTCTTCGGCTGTGGCTAGAAATAGAACACCCCGCTCAATAAAGGTGCATTCCCCTGACTTTGTGCTTGCTGTGGATATCCCTGTATAGGCACAAATGTATCCTCGGGGGCTGTAATATGAGCTGCACGGGCGCTTTTAAGTGAAGCCGTCAATGTCACCAAAATCGATTGATTGATTGGGATAAAAACAGGATGCAACTTGATGAGGTCACTGGTACATGCCAGACGTGCAGGGATCAAACTGAGTGCCACTCAGTCACTCCAGGGGGGCTCCATCTGTGTCCGGGCGGACAAGCGAGCGTGATGACAGCTGACCCAAAAAAATATTCCGACTAAAAAAAAAAAAAAAAAATGCTTGTAAATTCTCCCTTTCCTCCTCTCAAAGTGTGCAGCCTGACATCAGAGTTGCCACGAGGGAAAGTCAGTGAAAGAACTGGTCTGCAAGAAAACAACGCTTCAGACTTACGGGTAGAAACATGGCTCCGCATTATTTGAGGCAAGAGACGATAAACGCGGACTGTTTGCATTAAGTGCCACTCGCTGAAAACTGAAACTCAGTCAATTAGGATCCATTTCAAAATCCAAGGCTTTACCTCGTGCACGGTGCTGGCAAACTAATTGAATTGGCCCAAAATTGAGCTGCAGGGGACCTGGCAGACCGGAGAACCTGTAATAGGATACGACAACTAATCTCACCTTAATCTTCAACTGAGGACAAACTGGGTTAATCTTAGGACTAGTTTGTCCTCTTGGCTGCGACGGAAGGTGTGCATCTCACAGAATAATTATTTTCCTGTCTCAAAAATACTTACTACTAACCACAAAGCAAAAAAAAAGTAGGCCGGTAGGTTTTAATAAGCGAATCGTGCTTTGACGTTACTGATGATTATTTTAAACACAGCTTCTTTGGTGTTAAGTGAGGGTAAGTGGGTCAGCTCCACATGCGCCAGCGATTAGCTCCGAAAGAAGCTCAGAAGTGTGTAGAAGCAGAGGTATGAGACAGTGGTACCGGCTGACACACTCACACGAGGGGCTGAGGCGCAACGCACACGAGAGGCCGAAACACGGGCGACGCGGGACGATGGACAGGATGTGGCGGGGGCGAAAGAAGACTTTTTTTTTTTTTTTTTAAGTGGGGTTCACTGGGCTTTTGGAAAGTTTAAAAAGGCATTTTGACTACAACTATTTTCTGATATTTTATGGACAAAATCGATTGAGAAATGATAATGAAAAAATAATAAGCAGATTAATTGATCACGAAAATAACCCTTATATGCAACCCAGAGGTTAGCATGCTGAGACTGATGTCTTTTTTTTTTTTTTTTAAACTTAAGACACAAATAACCAATTAATATTTTAATATGAAATACTAAGATCACCAACCTTATACAACACATTGCCACTGTTTTCAATTTTTTTTTAGTAGGCATGGCTAAAACTAACTTGGGGAAAAACAAGATAAAACAACATAGAGCTCACACAGGTGAGAGTGTTGACTACATCTGTGCTTAAGCAACATCTAATTCAATGAGACTAAAATAATAGATAAATACTTTTCTAAAAAAAACAAGGTGTGTCCTCTGGGTTTATCAAGGTCAATTCTGTGAGACCGATGCATTCAATTAACAATTGTGCAAGATGTTATTTACAAGAAACCAAAACTACGAACACGCCCTGCTCATGGTGACATATTTTTTTTCTTAGCAAAGATATCATGCGAAGAGCATTGCAGCATCAACTACAGTGGTCAAAGACGCTGTAGGCGGAAGACGGCGGCGAGCGAAGGTTCATGTATGAGGAGGGAGAGCGTGCTTCACTCGCCACGGGATTTCACCCACCTCCCGACAGTCGCACACCGTGCAGGGATGTGATCGCACGAACGACAAGTCAAACACGAGGGGACGCCCCGACGCCTCCCAGTTAACAGAGGACTCTCTGTGTAATTAGCCTGTGTACACATAATGAAGCTTTGAGAGAGACTTCTCCTCCCGACATTGTACAGTGTACCTTGCTTGGCCAAACAGACTCTGGCCACATGTCCTCTTCAAGTGGTTTTGGTGGTGAAGTTTGTGTGTGTAATGATAGAAAAAAAAAAAAAAAGAGAGAGAATCATTGCATTCACGAACAAAATTCCTGAAGAAGAATAGTAAGTGCTCTCCTGCATGAGAGAGCAGCGCACACGCCGACGACAGAACAAAGCGGGAGAGTGCCATTTGTACAGAGCTCGCTCCCACTCAGCCCATGTGTAGTGCATCTCAGGTCAGGGCTCCATCTCTGAGAAAAACACTCATGTGAATTGGTAAAAGGACTTATCATTCTTTATGGAAGCTGCGATCATGTTTATGAAAGTTTATTTTGTGCGTGCCTATATATGTTTTTTTGAAAAAGTACGCATATCTATATTTGGACAGTGTGGATGTGAAGGCCCCGAGCAGTATTCTACCACTTCCTAAAGACAAAACAAGAGAAATACCGTCACTTTTCACGAGCAGCAGTTGATGTTTAAATGTCGTCTTGTGCGGGCTTGATGCTGAGGAAGTTGTTTTCTCAAGCCCCCCCCCTCCAGCCTATTTGTGGTGTAATTGCTCACTAATAGCATCAGCGGTGGGCAAGCTGTGAAAACATTCTGAAATAGATCGTTCTGCCTGTGCCGGCGTGACATAATGTGAAAAGACTGTACGCTTCTATCTTGACCGAATAAAACTGCTGGACCGAGGCTAATAGGAAACCTGTTTTTAAAAATCTGCTGCACCAGCGTATCACGGCAACGGAAAACTCATTTTGGAAAACCAACGTGAGAGTGACTAAGGAGACTGATGTGAAACTCACCTCTAATGACGTGGGGGCCGAGCTGTATTTATCTGTAATGACAGAACAGAAAAAGGAGAGTTATACACACACACGCATGCTTGTAGTTATTTGTAACAGTCAAATCAACAAGGCAAACACACCCTGTTAATTACTCACGTGCATGGACTGTGCAGTTTAACTATGAGACACAGCAGAAAATACCCAACTTAACCTGCTGCCCATGAAATTAACTGTAACCACACAGGAAGAGATGAAAAGCTAGAGCGCTTGATTACAGCGAGGGAAGGTGTCAAAAACCTGCCACTGGGGGCTTACTGTGATAATATGACCGTTCATTCCTATGGGGGAATCCATCACCATGGAAAGCTCTCCAAAAAAAAAAAAGAAATCAAAACCTCAACCTCAACTGTGACCTTTCCACAAAAACAAATCACTGCATCTGAGGCTGAATGTGGCCCATTTGCCTTTAAAAGGTAAAAAAAAAAAAACTATTCTTCAATTAGGATTACAAGAATATAGAAATCAACAGGCTTTGACCTGTCATGTAACATTTTCATAGTGAATACAAAAGTTCACAGGAGGATCCTCTTTCCCCACACTGAACAACCGATGTTACACTTGGCCTACTTGTTTTATCTTGACGTTTGACACGTAATCACCAGCAAATTCGTGATTCGAACAAATGATAAGTGCTGGAAAGAGTGACGTCAGGGGTGAAAGTACCGAGAGAGCAACAGATCGGCAGCCGTTAACACCAGTCCAGAGTGTAACATCAGGCCATCCCAAATAAATGAGACACACCTGAGCAACATAAGCGCCATTTCAGTTCAATAGTGGAGCTCTATTCTGTACGGGTCACTATAAATTACAGCTCACAGACAGGAGAGGAAAAAAATAAACATTCATCCACCCAACGCTCATCCGGGGAAACACTAGGTCCTCTGTTTATCCCAGCAAAAGAGTGGTGGTTTGGCCAGGGCTCTTGTCTCTCCTTGGGCAAGTAATCACAGAGGGCATATTTGGAGCAGTGCACAGTGTCACCCGGACCATGCTATTCAAAGAAAAATCAACGTCTTTGCTCCTAAAACGAGTTCACACAGAGCGGGATACAGATGAGTGGATTGTTAATTTTTTTTCCCCCCCTTTTGGAAATTTTATTTCTTTTAACCAGATTAAAAGTTTTAAAAAGCTTACGGTTTCCGTTATCCATGACTGGCCTCGAATCTAATAAACGAATGTAGAGGAGGATGCTTCATTCTTACTTAAAACTATTTACTGAGATAATTAGCAACATTTACTGTGTGAATATCATTGAATTTAAATGACTTAAAACTCTGCACTGTAGGTATGAATCACTGAAAAGCTCGTGGTAAACGATCTTGATTCAGCATGCAGTCCTGGGTCCTGGGAGCGGATATATTCACTACCGCACGCCATGAATTGATCTGACTGAAGCAGGAGCAGGGTATGTCATGCATCAGCCGCGTCTAAAAATAAGACTCGACTTGGACTCTGTGCTGCTTATCAGTCCGATTCTCTTGGCTATGCAAAACGGCACTTCCTTGTTTGCCGAGACTGCTTGACAGCTGACCACAGCAGCAGTGTACAGCCTGAGACAACACACACACACACACACACACACACACACACACACACACACACACACACACACACACACACACAGGGTGATATCACCCAGAGCGGCTGTAGAGTTGAGCGCTGGTGGTCTGGGTGCCGGCCAAACCATGCCACCTTGTTAGTGACTCGTGTGCGGACCATACGTAGGTTGCATAAGCATCGACTCTCCGCCGGGATAGTAACCTCTTGCACTAGCCTCCGAGCTACTGGAGGCTTAATACGTCTCACGCCTTTCTCATCGGCCGGGCCTAATAAGAGTCAGAACAGGGCCAGGCTGTCCCAAAAATACCCCAGCAACTAGCCAGAGGAGCAGCAAATGACTCTCCTCTATAATCTCCCAACTCATCTGCAGTCTTCTAAAGCCTGTGCATCTAATCATCACGTTTGATCTACTTTTGGCCAGCGCTGAACGGGTCAGTTTAAAGTGCAAGTTCAATTTCCACATACAGCAAACATTACTGGTTAGATTAATATGCTAAAATGAGAGAGAGAGAACTGGACTGAGGGTTTAACTCGAGAGATTTGGGGATGGGGGTGGGGGGGTTATAATAAGCAGAAAGGTGACTAATGGGTTTCAAAAAGAAAGACAAAAACGTGACTTCGGTGCCTGAGGCTGTCAGCCACACCTGCTCCTCCCACACCCAACTTTTATCTCTCACTTATTAATGGAATGCAGTTAAAAGGAGACAAGGCTTTGACACATCTTGTACAGTTCACCACCCCGCACGACTGCACCAGGCACAAGAACAATCAGATATACTTAAAAATACTTTAGAGGGCAAAGAGCCCTGACACTTTAAAAAAAAAAAAAAAACCCAGGAACATTTGACACCAGATGTACCTGATGATCTTTTAAAAAAAAAAAAAAAAAAAAAGGCTTTTAAGGACTGGGTTGCTTTCAGATTCCACACCTGGTACAAATCTAGCTCGACAATTATAATAAAATAAGACAGGAAAAAGTACTGAAACTGCAGAAAATTTTAATCATTCCAGCTCTGATGTGTACCAGTACTGAACAGATGTACTGTATGCAGCCTATGCGACCGCTACATGAAATCTATATACAGTATTAAATATGTACTTTTTGGTGGTGTCCGACATCCCTAACCCTCATATGTCGTTTAACCGTAGCCTCGATTCTGGCTACACGCGTTAAGCTTTGCTGCCGCCAAGGTGCTCTGCAGTTTGAATCCATCACATGGCCCATTGTTTACCGAAGCTAACTGACCGCTGCGGGAGCATAAATTCAAGCGCAAACCCAAAGCAGCAATTCTGAGCAAACGCGCCTGCTAATCCCACCCCCATCCCCGTTTGAATGAAGCAGCGTCGTGAATCGTGTTTGTAAATGGAAATGTCAGATTCCGTTACGATAAACCAAATCCTTTCTGTTCAGAAATTGACAATACGGCTTTCTTTGTCGTTTTTTTTTCTAATTCCCAGAAGCTATGCGGTGATCAATGATGCAGTATTAACAACCGCATCGGGCGTCTGTAAACAAATTCACCACATGGCTGGAAGCAGGCAACCACAACAATATGGCCTCTTTATGAGGGATGCTCCGTTCGCTTGGCCTGTGACTGATGGGAAGGGGGGGGAATGCTTGCCTGTCGAGGTAGCAGTCTTTACTCAAAGCAGAGACACCTATTTAAGTTAAATCCCGACAACGTGGTCGGACTCGGCTCGTTTACCTGTGCTGCCTTCAAAGTGCAGTTTAACAGTGCCGTCTCTCCCGACCCTCACATCCCCGGGTCCCTCAATTTTCCTCGGATAACCGACAGCCGAGGCACCGGCGGACTTGGAGCTTTTCCTCCGGCGCGTTTGCTCTAAAGTCCGGCAGCACTGATAGCACACCGCCCACGCCTGCTCCTCGTTTATCGGCTGGCTGTACAGCTTCAGGATTTCTTCCAGGGAGACCTCCTCGGCTCCGTCGCCGCAGTCCATGTTGACGTTCCCGGCGTTCAAATCCACGGCGAAATCCCGGAGAATGGTCGGCGAATGAAGCATCCCGTCGTCAGTCCCCGGTCGCTTGGCCATCCTCACATCATTATAACCACATAACACGAGGGGGTAAAACACGAGGGAAATGCCTTTTGGTGTTTAGAGGCACGCGGATACCTTAAGTCAGACGCTGTCCTGTGTCTCTGCTATGAAGTCTCCAGTTTAAGCAAAGAGTACCGACGGTTCAGAACGAGCGTCGACTGACAGAAGGGCTCCGCGTGGTCTCAGTGTCCGCCGTGTAGCTCGCCACCCACTTCAACCGAAGCAGGAAATGGTCTTAAATACTGGTGTACTTCCGCCATCAGGTGTTCGTGGCGGATTTTTTTTTTTGTGTGTGTTTGTTTTCAAACTTTATCTATATTACTTAAAAGACATAACTGAAGTCTTGCGGGAAGTTTTTTGCCTCTTCTCTGATTCATTTGTAATCTTTATTTGAAACTACAGGAACACTTTTATTTTGAGGCAGTTGTACTCAACTTGAGTGACTAAATTTCAAGCTGCTTAATATGTCCACACAAATAATCTTATCCAACAGCCATTTACTTGGTTTCTGGATTCCTTTACTTTTCTTGAGGAAAGATAATTTTCATAAGTAATCATATTACATAAAATTACGTAATTAACTTGTGTTATTGTGAGCTTGGTAAGGGAAAATGAGATAACGGTAAATGAAAACGTATTTAGCTTGGTCTTTTAAGATATATAGCAACAATCTATGAATTAATATTTTAAAAATAACTATATAGATATAGGTCTATTGTTTGAGGCTATTTAACTATGTAGCCTTTACCTATAGCTAATGAGAAATGACTGCAAGTATCACTTTTTGTGGGTTTCACAACTTAAGAAGCTGACAACAATTTTAATACAGTGAAGGAAAAAAATGCGGTACATCCTGTGGTTAAATTTTGTTCACCATCAAAAAGCAAAGTTGGCCTGCACACATTTCATTATTATTGTCTCTGTGAATCATTCAAAAACAAAAAAAAACTTGTGGCAAGCAACAGGTATCACAAACATCAGATGTTAAATCAGATTCTGAATTTACTGACAAGACATGACCAACAGATTGAATTTCAGTTACTCCAGCAGTGCTGAACTGAACATACTCTCTTAAATCAATCATTTTCTTCAAGTGGTTGTTGTTAATAGCGACCTCTTGGGGTTTTTCAGTTGGAAAGACCCCCAGCTGGTCAACAGCGGCATCTGCTGTCTGTAAGTCTCATAATCCTGACGACACATCCTGAACTGCCTCTTTATAATATCCTTTATAGTGATTTTTTTTCTATTTTCATGTATACTGGATAGGCAAAAATATATGTTTCAAACAGCTTGCATTTGATTATGTTTGGGCAGAGACTCTTGTCACCAGTGCTGAATCAATTTGTAATTGATTTATACATGCAGATCAGTGTAAGCCACACAAATGACAAATTGTTATAATATACTGTGGTAAATAAGAAAAGGCTAAAACCGTACAACATGAAAAAGCATGTAAGGGGACTGGAAAACACAATACTGAACAAAATTTGAAAAATGAAAATATACTCTCAAGGTGAACACAGGAGCAGTTCAAATCTAAATGACGTGTAGGCACATGCGGGTGTGTTTGTTTCCTTATATTTTGAAGACTGAAAAATTGTTTTTCGGCCTTCGAGCTTCAAACTCTCAAATCTCAGCTTCTAAACAGCACTTCGGGTTCTTCTAAACGAAAATCAGAGAAACAGTGTCAGCATTGCTTCTCACACTATTGTTCTTCATTCACAACAAAAAAGGAATAAACTTGCACAAAGAACTGAAGCAAACTCTTTAAGAAGGCTCCACACAGAAAACAATTTATGTGCAGATTGTGATTATCGTGTGCATGTGGGACGGCCCATTGTTGTTTGCTTAAAATTGGCTTAACACAGTGACATGTTC
The DNA here is from genome assembly GCA_016785225.1 of Psettodes erumei. Classification (NCBI taxonomy): domain Eukaryota; kingdom Metazoa; phylum Chordata; class Actinopteri; order Pleuronectiformes; family Psettodidae; genus Psettodes; species Psettodes erumei. The sequence goes on from JAFBJZ010000408.1 coordinate 3,824,148, forward strand.
CCTGTGACATGTTCACGGTAAGCATGGGAGAAAAGCATGGTGGAGAGCGAGAGCAACTGTGACCCACTCTGTGCTTCACACATGCATTTTGCAATGGCACGACAAAGATGCAGCATCCCGAGGTCTTTGGATGGAGATATATGCAGGTGCTTGTTTTGAAAATCACTGAGATCAGCAGCCAAGATCTTGCAAAGTCACTAGCAAACATCATCCACACACTTCTGTAAGTCACCATCCCGTGTTTCAGAGAAACGCTCACAGCTCCTGGTCATCTTCCTCTTCACAGAGTCACATTCTTTTCTTCATCTTTCATCACACATGTTACCAGGTTCAGGGTCTCCGCTACTATTGATGCTGAGCGATTGGCCATCCTTAGACAAAGCGCTGGCCTCCTTTGATGCCCTCCTTTTGGAGTCACGAGTAGTTTGCTGTGAAAAGACATGAGAATTTGACGGCCATGTCATTTAAATGTCACGACACTGAAGCGAGTGGGTGACGGTGGCCAACTCAGAACTGAGTCACCGAAGCACTATCCATACTAAGTGAAAAATTAAATACGTAAAATAATCAGTTTTTGTTTCTGGGCTTCTGAAAATGAAATTTGTTATCTAAGCTTTGTAAAGAACAAAAAGACATAAACCAGTCCTCAACAACAGCCCCCAAACTGTATCTAAGATATACGGAATGAGTCCAGGTCTCCTGTGCATTCCTGTTAAAGCCCATAAACTTAAGATAACAGAGTCTGCACGCAGTTTCCTCTGTGCACCTAGCTCTAAAGATAATAAAAAAACAGATGGTTGGAGGTAAATTTTATGGTAGGCCATGTTCATAAGAATGCAGAATATTTTTTGTACAAATTATTGTCAGTGTTCAGTGTTTATTTGTGTACATTTACTGCTATATATATATACTTTTTGTGGCTAACTATATATCAATTAACTTTCTGTTAGTCATTTAATGCATTTATTCCAGATTCAGATTTTAGAGAGTTAGAGAGCAGAAAACGCCTTTATGTTTTGAATACTTCTGATGACTACAGCCAGATTCCTACTTACGTTTTTTTTTTAAATATTCAGAGAGAAGCTTATCTATCTTAAGTATAATGTGACTGTGCAGGGCTGCAGTATACCCACTACTTGTGATACCTACATCACTCAGGGAGCGTCTGGGTCTCCTCTGGTGGTTGGAGCCCGTGGCGGTGAGGGCTTGCTTCCCACACTGGGTGCCTGTGTTCACCATCCTCTTCTCCCTCAGACTGGCCTCCAGAGCTTTACCTGTGCGAAGGAATGAAAGTTCTCGCCTGAAACCACATTCTTTGCCTGGCTTGATTTGGAAAACAATGGAGATGACACAAAACTGCTATGTCAGGGAGTTGGCAGCTGGGTAGTTGTGTTTGTGAATGGTTTATTTCGCTTTGCAGCGGGCTGCAATGTTTTCGTATATTTCAGAACTGCCACGGATTGTATTTTGAGCATAACGTGGCCCATGCAATGAAGGATCTTTCATTTTCCAGTTAAAACAGACAAATTAGACGACGGGGGCTCTTACTGCTTGCTACTGGTAGAGGGGTCTCTACGTCGGTATTGGTAAGCCACGTCGATTCCGTCTCCCTGGTCCAGCTCTCATGATACCTCGGCTCGATGATCGCGTCCGCCCGACTCCCTCCACAACCCATCGGGAAAAATCATCCACGGCAGGTGTTAGCAGCGGCTGACACGGACCAAAACACGGCTCGTCTCACAACAGCAGCCGCAGCATCCTTCTCCCCCCTACTCCCCCGGGTCTCTACTGCAGCTCTGCCCGTGCCGTCGTCTCCATCACCAGTTGGAGTTGCTGCTGCTGCTGCTGCTGCTGCTCTCCACAGACAGCAGCTGAGCATCATGATCACACACCAGAGCTATCTGCGTCATCGGGGGGTGTCAACTCTATCACTACGACCACCACCATCATTATCATTGTTACCGTCATGCAAATATGCACTACTGCCGAGCAAAGTCATTTTATTTCTTTTAACTAGATTCATTTTTGCTGTTCGTCTTCAAAACAGTGCGTCATCGATTTCGGAAGACTGAAAAAATAATCACAAAGACTTGAAAGGGCGATTGAGATAACGCAAAAAAATCTGTACCACTCTCTAATACGGTATTTATTAATTGTTAGCAAACAATGAATTCATGTTTCATATAACAACAAGTTTGGGTTGATGATAGGTTAAAATAAGTAAAGATGATAATAATAATAAAATGTGCATGCGTGTTATGTTTGGATGCTGCAAGAACATAAAAATAAAAAGCAATGTGAGCTGAAGTCAAATAGCTTTCACATAGAGTATTTATTTTCACATTTATCTTAAATATGTGTTTCAATTTTCAGTTAATACAGTCTTTGCACATAGATCTATCATAATTACTCTTAAAATGCTTAATATACAGAAATGAAAAGGAGCATAAGCAGCAAACATATTGCTTCTTTATACTGTAAAATGACCAGTTTCAGTATCTCACATGAGTATTGTTTGGGGGGGGGTTGATGGTCAACATCTACTTGTAAACAGACATTCCTTACATGGAGCTAAAAACACATCACCTTCAGAAACTGAATGAACAAAAACACATTCACTGATTTAGAGTCTTTAAATAAATACTATATTTAACACACATTTATTTTTCTCCACATTTGTACCCTTCCAGTTGCTTTAACTTAGGTGGGATGGGGGTGTCAATAAAAATGCAGTATTTCATGTGATGCCATGAGGGAATGTCGAATGTTTTGGTGGGTGTACACTATGAATATGTTCACTTTTACAGTGTGGTGTAAAGAGGAAGTGACAGCCGAGGACAGGACCCATATTCAAGTATATTAGAACAGAATCTATGATTGGAGACCACCCTACCTCTGCAATCAATCTCACCTTGCTTGTAGTCACCAATCAGCGCTCTGACTCCTAACAACTTATTCTATGCACACCCAGGAATGTGCTGGAAACATAAGGAATGAAAGGGAATGAGGACACAAAAGGTGACAAAAGAGGAAAAACAGAGAAGGTTGGAAATAAATTAAAGCTGGTGGATGTGACCCCTGTCACAGCGGAACACTACTCCATATGATGACGACGATGGCAATGGATCTAGACTTTGAAGTCCAGCAGATTGCAGTCGATCTTGTAGTAAACATAGGGGTAGTACTCCTGCTGGCTCAAATTCAGACCTGGGATGTCCATGGAGGCCTGCAGGCACGCAGGAGAGACAAACGTTATACAACATTCTTGTTTGTATTCATTTTTCAAAACAAGGGATGATCGAGCAATGATCAGGACAGTCCTCGTAAAACACTACTATGATAATTGTTCTTACCACTTTGTCAAACAGTGTGTGAATGATACTCACATCAATGATTGCAGCACTGCTGTCCAGATGTTTGTACAGGTCATACAGCACCTCCCTCAGCTTCTTCATGTTCTTCTTGTTGGGCTGAAGCAGCATGGCCTGAAAGTTGACTGGCAGCCCATATCTGTGAAGCACAACAAGTCTGTCAACGCAGGCCGGGTCTTTTATTTTCTACAGGTGGGACATGATACAAATATTACATTAAAAGGACGGCTGGTTGATTGAACGCACAAACTGATTCAGTGCTAAACGCCTTGTCACCAGAGCACAGGAAGAACAGCGCAGCAAAACAGCTTGCCAACTCACAGAGGCGGCTTGCTCTCAGCTTACTCACCTCAGGACCGACTCCACAAAGACACGCAGAGCTTTTATGTGAATCCACGCAATGAAGGCCTCACTGAAATTCACTTTCAGCCATCGCACCAAAGGCCCCTGTAAGAACAGCAAGAGCAGTTTTCACCATTTTAACATATCTTTCAATTGGCTGAAACTGAACTTAATTATTATTCAGACTTAATTCACTTCTAAGTACATGAAAATTTAGTGGAAACCACTGGTGAAATAATCAGGGTTTTATGTTATGTTTATTAAACAGAAGCATTGTATGCATTCAATTTAAATATTTAAAAAAATAGACATATCTATGGAGCTATGGGATTCTCAGCATCAAAACCAATTGGAAACCCCCCACCCCCATAAATAGTAAGCTCTGGTAACTTCCTCCCTCCCTTGGTGTGCAGTAGAAAAAAAGCTGCCGTACAAACTGTTTCTTCTTGTCGGTGGACAAACGTGTCATCTCTTCTTTGTCTGCCTTCATCTCCTCCTCATTGTACTGGAAATCACGCACTGTAAACCTGGGTCAGGACACACAGCAGAGAGCTGGCAGTCAGCTGGCAGCAAACACTCATGGGCACACATTCAAGTGCACTCCTGAAAATAGGCTATACACACAAGCACATACGTATACGCAAGCACACAGGGTGAGATCCTTTCTGTTGTGCTAATTGAAGAGACTGTTGAGTGCTTTTTTTAGCACAAGGTAGTTACTGTGTTAAAATATAGACAGCCTGCACAATTAAGAGCTATATTTAATCCGTGGTTGATTTGTGAATGGATTCAATTAAACATCATTCATGAAAAACAGCAAAACTAATCTGCATTTCAACAAAAATGATTTTTTTAAAAACCTTGCTCTAATAGAAATTTGCACAATAACCCCCAACAAAAAAGCTCATATTCCTGTGATAAAACTTTAATTGAATAATTTACTTGTTTTCCCTGGCCTTGTGCTTGAAGTCATCTATGGCTTTCCTGAAGAGAGTGACACTGAACAGTCCACTGTCGTTGTCTTCAAACAGCAGCCTGGAAGACAGGACATGAGATGAGATCATATTATCAATGTAAAGCTTGGAATAAAAAACAAACAAACATAGAAACAGTTTGAGAATAGCCTTCCTGTCTACACCGCTCCAAATTTCTTTTGTGGATTATAGGAACTTCCCTGTTTCCATGTCACATAAGGAGATAGTGCGCTGTATCTGTCCAGGAAACACAGGTTGCTAGGTTACCGCATCACACTGAGCCGTGTCCGTCCAGAGGCCCGAACATAAAGAACATCTCAAATCATCTGGCCGCGCCAGCGAAAGGTCAATTGCTTTCTACAGGTCAACCATATAATGTTTTCTATTCTAATATGAGTCAATTGCTTTTTTCAGGTCAACCATGAAATGTTTAAAAGTGAGAAGAGGAGGCAAACTGCCTGGTCTGAGGAAGTTTCAATAAAAAATAAGAATTAAAAACTGTGAACTGAAAAGGACAAAAAACTACAGGCCAGGGTTTTTTTTTTCCCCATTTAAGTACATCGCACACAGATATTCACACAAACAGAAAGCAGCCAAACCTTTGCACATATCCTGGAACAAGTTCCTAGATCCTAGTACAAGTTACTGTATTAGATAATGAGATGATGGAGCTAAAGGACTGACAAGAGACGACGGGAATTTGCTTTATCTGTGGCACAATGGATGCCATTAGCGAAATAATGGATGACATAGAATAACTATTTTCTCCTTATGGCTGATCATTCATACTGTTGGCAAAAAAAAAAACTGAACTGCATCATGTCTTTATCCTTACTTGGTGGAGCGTGGCACAACCATTTCTGCCAACGTTTCATACGTCTTCTGCCAGTCAGCATAGCTTGTCCTGGAGGGTGGAGATAAATATGTATGGATATAGAAAAAAAGACAGCAGCAGTGTATTTTACAAGTTAATGTGAAATTTTACAGCTGATATCAACACTGATGCACCGATACTATATTGGATATACAAATCTTCTAAAGGAACTTAACCTTTTTCAAACTAAAAATCGCTCTGCATATCGGATACGCAGACACTGACGTAGGTGTACTTACTTCGGGACGACTACCAGCATGGTAATCAGGTACTCTGAGTCCAGTACAAAGTCCTCTTTCTTCACTATGTCCGCCAGACTCCTTGTCAGCAAGCTCCCCCTAACGATGACACATGGGCAACTTGAGAAAAGCTTTCCTCGCGAAACAAGCGCTTTGCGACAGACACTCCAAACACGAAATGCAAAAAGCAGAAGTGCACAAATTTAGCCAAACTGTGATAATAACTATTTAAACCTCATCTTCCTTAGTGATACAGTAAGGTTTGGCATTATATTCAATTTTAAAGACGCATAAATGAGGATTTGGCCATGTTTAAAAAAAATAAATAAATCACTGAATAAAAGAATGACAGATGTTTTTTGTTTGTTTTTCCCCACTGTTACTTACGCATTCTTTCTCTCCAGATTCTGAAGATTTCCCTTCAGATTGTTGTAGGCCGAAGCTCTGGCCTTCAGGTCATTGTCGATCTGAGTTGCTTGCTGGAAGCCAAGCAGGAGAAGGTGGCTGTCAGAGGTTTAGCTCAGTGTGGGGCATTTATGTAATGATATAAAAGGCATAATCAAAAGTCTGTATGTGACTACATGCGATTGATAAGAATGCTGTCGATGTACTGCACGTGCTTTCGTGCCACTGGACGCATTTGTTTTCTGTTGTTATTTATTCTGTTGCACTCAGGTCCCTCTTGCAAAAGTGATTTGAATTTCAGAGATACCGCCAGATTAAATAAAAGATATACGCTCACCAAGCACTTTATTAGTAACACCTGTGCACATACTTATTCATGTACTTATCCAATTCTGTGGTGGTGAGTGATTTTCAAAACATACCTTAGAGATGATCTCAGAGATGTTTTTCAGAGACTGCTTGATCGGGTACTTAGCCATGTCCCACTGAAATCTGGTGATGTAAGTGACCAAGTCAACTGTAGAGAGTAAAAAAAGAACAGAAAAAAAGCATTTATCAGTCAACATCAGCAGTGGCTTTGACTTTTTTGCCACCTCCATAAGCTCAACTCCGTCAATCAGTAAAGGTTCTTATTGTCTGGGCATCTGGGCGATTACCTCCATTAGCCAGTAGATTCTCCTGGACTTTGTCTCGGCTGTCCTCCAGAACGTCAGCCATGTACTGAGCGACCTTCTTCACCACACTGAAAGCACAACGCGCGCGAAGAGAAGGGTTAGAGACTTATCGAAAGGGATCTGAAATAAAAACAGCAGAAACAGTTCAAAAGTGCTTTCAATGAAGAAACAACACATGCAGATATATCTGGGTAATTGCAAAGTTTACCCCTCCACAAAAGCGTCCAGTTTAGCCAGCTCATCCGACAAACCCACCAAGACGTCGAGTGTCCCGACCTGATAGAGACAGAGTGCAAAGTTATAACATAAAGCTCCATCCTGGCCCGCTTGCTCCACCCATGTCTTCATACAGCGGCTGTGGATACAAATGACTCTAGCGTTTAACCTTGAGGTCCGGGATGTTGAACTTGTTGTTGGTCGAGAGGTTGTTAGAGCCAGAGGTGGCGACCATCAGCTTGTCCCAGGTCTGCTGGCACGTCTTCTCCCCCGGAGCAGAGATCAACCAGAATTCTGTCATGGCTGCTGGCAGGAAGTTTGTCCACTCAGCCTCAGATGTAAAAAGTCACTGCGGATAAGGTGAGAGCAAACTTAAATCTCCATCGGGACTTTGTCCAGGACTGCTGTTCTGTTGCTGACTGTTACCTTACTGAGAAAGAGGGTGAGTAAAAATATAATTTTTGTCTTGATTCTTAGCGGTGAGTGATGGTTAAATATACCAAGAGCAAAATATTTCATTACAAATGGGCATATGGAGTTATACAGGATTTTACCCATGCTGCCCACTCCCACCTGTTATTATAATTTTTACCAAAACAACTTAAAGTGGTGGGGATATGGTGCAGTTTCATACATGTCTTGTTGGCACACATCTCCCCACATAAAAGCAGTCAATCAGCATGTAGGCCTATCTTTATCCAAGTACTGCACCTGAGTACAGTTTTCAGGTACGTGTACTTTACTGGAGTATTTACATAAACACTCCTTTGTACTTGTACTACACAACATTTCAAGGGGACATGTTCTTTCTCGCCCCACTACATTCATCTCACTATTTTAATTACTAATGACTCAAAACACATGATTAAGCAACAGCAGTGTGTGTGTTAATGCATCAATTATAATAATAAAATATTATACTATGGTATATGATAGAGTAAATACTGAAAATGGTAATTCCAAGTGTGACTACTTTTACTTTGGACGCCAATATATATTGCAGATAATATTTTCGTTATTCTTTCACTTAACTGCCATTTGGAAGGATGCTTTGTAACTGTAAGAATGTTGCCACACTGCACTTTTAGCACATTTGATTAAATACTGGATCTGAGAACTTTTCCACCAATACATAAAAGTGTAATTATCCTAACATGAATCAGAGTCATATCATAAAGTAGTTCCTCTTTTGAGTTCTGTTTTGCCTCAGACTCATGGACTTCCTCAAGTTTCCCAGTATGGTCACTGAGCAAGACAGAGCTGGCCGACTGTATCAAGAAAGAACAGCAGAGACAGACATGTCTCCATGTCTGCTGATTGAGTGTCATGTGACCAATCTCTGTGCTGTAGACATGCTAAATGCTGAATATCTTCTTCATTAAAAACAACGACAGACAGGCAACATCACACGATTAAGATCTAACGCTCTTGATGATTTGTAGATCATCTTCCAATCGAAATCAGCGGCAGACAACAAAACACACATATTGGTGAATCCAGTGTTAGCTAACACTGCTGCTGACACGAGCTTGTTTGCAATGCAGTCTCACGCTGTCACGACGTCGGTAATCGGTGTGTTTTTATACTCACCGATGGGTTTAACGGCTTCGTTGTTTGGTCCGCGCGATGTAATTCAGTCAAGTTGTCGCAGCTTCCCATGCATGGCGCAGATAATAGCAGGTTTTCTCCTCAGAGGTCCTTCAACACAGCATCTCACTCAGTCAGCTGACCGGGGCAGTAGTGCTGCGCCTGCGCAGAGGCTGCTGCGCGCTCTGCTGCCTTCACGTGACCCGCCGGTTCTCGTGACGTTCAGTGTCTGAATGTAAAGTCAGAAAAATATCTATACACATTTTTAGTCAAATGTCACAACTGGAACCAATATGTGCTTTAGAGTCATAGAATTTATTTATAAATAAAATATATAACTGTATTTTGTATAACCTATGGTTAGAGTGTGCTAAATGTAGTTAAGCACACAAGCTGAGAAATGGCTAAAAGTAATGGATAAATGGTTACAATAACTAAACATCAAGGAAGAACTGAGTTAGCTAAAAGGTAATGTTTGCTAAAATAGTCAACAGGAAGTACTGGATATGGTTAAAATTGTTAAATTTACTAGAGAAACTGAGTAAGCGAAAAGTAACAATGTTTCTTAAAAGTAATGGATAAGATGAATTAACTAAAAGGCACATGGATAACTAATGATCGTCACGATGTGTAGATTTGTTAACTCCTTTAATTTTCCTGCTAGTAAATGTATTGCTAATTTTTAGGCTAATTTCCTGTTATTTCCTTTTGGGGATCACTTTGGTCTTATCTAATTTGACAATAATACACCATAATTTATTTCATGATTATTATTTCGAGAAGATATAATAAATTTTTTGACACATTATTCGTGTAATTAGATAATGGTTGGTACTTAATGTTTGATTGATTGCTCTACACTCAATATAATTGTCAATAATTTCAACATTTCCGACAGTACTTAAAGGCGGCAGTATGAGCATTTGTTTTGACAGCTCAATCAGTGCCTCTCTGTAGCGACCTCCTCTGGTAGGATGTACCTACTACATTATGTAACAGCGTATTTACTGCCTTTGGGTGGCAGTAAATGGATGTAGGTCAACAACTGCTTTTCAGTGCTCTCAGTTGTTTATTTTTCAACCATTCCCATCCATTAATCTCATTTGATAGGCAAGTTTGAACATCACTGTGCACACGCGTATTCCTATCTGTCAAGTGTCTTTGGTTTTCTAAGCAAATCCAGGATATTTTCATCCATCATCCATGGAGTAAAAGCAAACGTTGATTATGGTTAGGGTTTCACATGGTTAGGTCATCACCTGTGCTCCTCTTCTGCAGTGTGTTCAAATCTGTTATTATCAAAGTAGGGTTTAGTACTTCTATGACATGTTTTACAAAGCCAAACTCATACTGCAGATTTCAGGCTGATATTGGTATCAGATTTTTTAGAATTAAATGATGTAATAACTAAATATCCGCTCACATTCATTTTTCATTAAACACACAACGTGCAAAACATTTTGTATAATGAGCCCATAAATTTGTTTTTAAAAGAAAAGGCGTTTGCTTTTCACATTTTGACAAGTCACAGTAAATAATGGTATAAATAATAAAATTAATTACACTGATCTCATTGTAAGTATGGGACACAGAGCCATTGTCAGCGTTTTACACTTTGACAAGTTGCCTTATGGAATCCCTCATAGTTTGGAAAATGTTTTAATTTTGGATTTGTGGGCATGCTGTGGGTATTGAAAATTGATTCTTTATGCTGTTGTTTGTTTATATCTGATACTTCTGGCTGCAAATTCAATTTCCTTCCTGAGGACAGTGAAGGAATTTAACTTAACTCAGTGGAACTGAAGCACAAAATCTAATTTGGTCATCTCGCCATGGACCCTGATGTGAACCTTGAAGAATATACTTCACTTTATACTTTGATTTGACTTTGAAATAGGGATGATATTAAAGACACCAGCATTATACCCATGTATCATCACAGCTTTTACTTTCACCTGTCTTGATCATGCAGTCACAATTCAAAACTCTGTTCTGTATTTGCTAAAGCTGAAAAGACTGCAAATATACCCATGAAAAATACTGAAACATGAAACGATTATGATATTGAAATATCATTTAATTCATTGCATTCACTACTGTCTTTGCTTGCTCTTTTGCACTTGTTTTTACTGTCATCTCTCTATGATTTATGGCTCTGTTAAGGACTTTAGATAATGTCTTATATTATATTGCACATATTACTTTATAAATAAATCCTCACAAGAATATCCCAAATATATTTAGAAGCCAGTGATAAATGTCTGGAAATACCTTAGTAGAAATTAGAAGTGCATGGCCCAATTTCATTAGCTATTTCTGTAGTTTGTACTTCAGGGCAAATAGCATGACCATACAAACTAAATCTATACATTTGCATACATAGTCACATACATACAATCCCCCAGTCATTTCGTCTATAAACTTAGTTAAAGGAGACCAGTTGGTTTAAGTACTTCAAAATATTAGTGACAGATTGCTTTTAATGGGCTTTCTTTGTTGTGTAGAATTTGGTGTTTTCTCAGCCATGCTGTTTTTGTGAACACAGTGCACTTTGAAATGAAAGCCATGGAGCACAGATAAGAGCTATAGGACAGACAGATACACAGAAGCCATGCAGCATGTTGCACCAGTACCACAGAAACACAAGTCATACGACTAAGGTGGCTGCAGGCTGAGTTTTGTCAGCGTTGTATCGAACTCCTGACTACCATGCCTAATGAGATAAATTTTGATAAATGAATTTCTTCCCATCAAACTGGATTGCATAAAACATTAAATTATCACAGCTATGAATGTGACAAAGGCTTAAGTTCTAATCAACAAAATATTCAATAAGCTCTTAATAATCCCCCACATTCCATCAGACACAAGTAGGAACACAGTGAATGTCAAAAGCAGAGACAGACAAAGGCATAATTTGTGTTTTGTCTTTTCTAGGTCCTGCATATTTGTCAGGTGTGGAAAATCCATAGTCCATACAAAAGTGTACAGATGAGTTCAGCAAGGTTGTGAAAACAGTCATATCATGTCCTGTAATTAACTGAGTGCAATTCAGATACTTTTGACCCAGTGAGTAGAAATTGTCTTGTCATTCATTGAATATTTAGTTGTGCATGAAAAGCACTGCAAATCTCATAACATCATCAGAGCATTTTATCGAGGGAACATTTTTTGCCAGCATTCGACTTTAAAAAACTGTTTTTGCATTCTCACACAAACTTTGTTAAACACAAAAACACAAGGCATCTGTGGAGGCCTAAGGTTCTTCAAAGACAGGTTCAGCACATTAATATAAGCCTGTTTTTTTTTTTTTTTAATCTTTTTCTCAAATTTACTTTAACAGGCTCATTGTTAGCCTCAAGCTGTATATTTTCAGATGTCACACAAACAAATAAAAAAAGAAAACCTTAGCAAAACAAATAACCCAAAAGGCTACCCCACGGGTTTCAAACATGGACATGAAAATTTGCAGCCACACCTTCATATTTGCAGTAGATTTTTGTTAAATTAATTTAGGGAGTTCAATAAAAGGTTTATATCTACAAAAGTTGTCTGTAAATTTGTGACTAAGTAAACACATTACAGTGTCACTGCGTATGAATCACACCACTAATGGATTTTAAGAAAATTTTAGTATTTTGTTTATCTTTATGCTTAAAATATATGATTTTAGGGCTGTAGGTGGCCTGTGAAATTACATAATTATAATAATACATAATTTACATAAATTGTGGCTTGTGAAACTGTACAACAAAAATGGTAAGAATTGAATTGTATTGGGTTGTCTCCTGAAAACGAGAGCAGCAGAGGTCTTGATCGAAGAGAGTGCCCATCTACGGAAAGTTTGCCGTTATGTAACGTGAATAAACATTGCTGATATACCGCGGCCTGTACGACGTTCGGAAATACATATTTGGTATGATCTCGGAAATACAGAAAGCTAATTGGAGGAACTGAACGTTAGGTCCCGCCCCCCCTGCGGGCCGTTGATTACCTTCTTCACTTCCCCTGCTCGGTTCCAGTAGCTCTCCACCCACCAAGCTGACGGAGAAGACGTCGCCCGACCATTGCTCGTCCCTCATCTAAACATATGGCAAATATAGGCCTCTTTCTTTCTTATATCATTGTGCCCACTACTCTTTAAAAATTCCGCCGAAAAAGAGAAGACGATTTTCCAAAACATCCTGGCCGTTATCTCACGTAAGTACAGCGGAACACTTCGGTGGAGTTCTTTGGATTCATCAGGCGGACGTAACATGGCGGGCTGGTCTTTCTGCCTTCTTGCCACACATGACAGACCGATTCATTGAATTCTCTGTTTTTTTCAGACTGTCTAAACGCTGTATTTCGAGAATATTATCAAAGGGTGACGCGAGCTCATCACCTCGTTCTACTTTTTTATTTGTGTGTGGTATCAGTGTTGAGGTTTGTTTGGGGGATTATTACAAAACGCAGCGCTAACATGAGCTTCTTGTATCGACGTGCTGTCGGCAGCCAGCTCAACGTTAGCAGCTCTCTCGGTGCCAGTAATCTCTCAGCGGCGCCGTTTCCTATGTTGAGTGCAGCTGCGCTTTCAGGTGTTAAATATAACAGTTAACGACATGCGCGCGCGCGCGCGTGTGGTGAAGTTAACGGGTTTTGTTTTTGGGTGACGCGCTGCAATAGAAATATCTCTTTTTGTCAAGTTGTGACATTAGCCCTGCGCCTTCCCAACGCATGCGCGTGTTGTATTTCGACAACTACCGCATGAGGTGAAGTAATGGTGATTAAAAACAGGCGCCAGAAATGATAACGAATAAGAAACAACACGCTGGGCGTCAGGTTAAGAAAAATAAGTAACGTCAACTCGCGCAAGTGACAGTCAAAACAAATGTGAATGGCAGGTAATAAAGGTAGACTTTGTGATGACAGTAATTCGTTTACTGGCTAGCCTAGCTGGGGGCAGTTCGTTTCACGTGATTGTTTTTTTTTATTCCCTTGTAATAAATATATAACACAAGTATTACTTTTATGCTGACTTTCCTATGAGTTGGGATCTAATATTCTGTGTGTTTGTCCCTCAGGGCTCCCCTGTCTCTGCACAGGTGTATGAGCGCTACCCAGAGGGCCTAGGGGCAGCTCTTTACCGGGAGCACTTTGACTTCAACGCTGAGCCGCCTTGGGATCCTAGCTGATAGCGGGACAGGTCCATCTCCTGACTTGTCCATGTGAGTGACTCAGCGTCTGTTGTACACATAGAGACGTGCGTACATATACACACACACACACCTGTAGCAAAGTCCAGGATCATTGTGCTCTGGGTGCAAACATCTGTGTGAGTAAACATGTGTTTTTATTGGGTGTGACGTGTTTGGAAGTCAATAGATTTAAAGAAAATGCTCTAGGAGGTGCCTGGAGGAGTTAACACATTTAGTAATTATACATTAACTAACTTTTACTTTTTGTGTGTAGCTGTTGACATTTGGAAATGTATGTAGGACAGACAGCATGAACACATGAAACAGCGATGCTGCAATGAAGAAATTTACAGTGCCGATATTAATATATATTGCGTTGTTTTTTCTTCTCCCTCTTTCTTTTTCCAGTTTGTTGCATACCGGCAGGACCCCATTGGCTCAGTCGTGACCCCTTGACTCGTTTATCTGTTCTTTATGATTGTCGGATTAGCGGAATACGGTTGAGATGAAAGGACTCGCTGACAAACCCAGCTACATCATTGAACTCCTGGAGGGAGGAGTAACCCTTGAAGATGTCATTGACGGACACATCTGCGAGCAGGCTCTGGTCAGTTCAGCTTGAGGGACTTTTAACACCTTGCAGAAGAAATTGTCAGAATGCTTCACATAGCATCAGTGCTTTAATCTCACTTTTGTCTTACGAGCCATACAATTTCTCTTGGCATGAATAATCTCCTTGTAGACCTGTTTTGATTTGTGTCTGCTTTTTAATGGTTTGAGCAGTTGCTTTGTGGGTTCAGTGCAACCTTCAATTCCTCTTGTGCTCACAGGTGGAGAAGAGTGCATTCGTGGTGGGCAACCTCGGAGCCCTGATGCGACAGCATGCGTGCTGGCAGAGCATTGTGCCCCAGGTGCAGCCCTACTATCCGGTCAAGTGCAACAGCAGCCCTGCAGTCATCCAGGTGCTGGCCTCCTTGGGCCTGGGCTTTGTTTGCACCAATAAGGTAAACTTCAGCCCTCACAGAAACGAATTCAGGCAGCTCTGATTATTTTATTTTTTAAAAGCTGCTCAGTGCTTCATCCTCTTATGATAGCTCTTGACATTTTGAAGCCATTACAGTACAAGCACTCAATTGATTACTGCTGCAGCTGATGACTGTTATCCATTTTCGACTCACACAATACACTTTGTACTTTTTTTGATTGTTTTAATGGGGCTTTTAGACTCTTTCGCATTAATTTATCTAACGTGTGTCTCCTCTTGTCCCGCAGGCCGAAATGAACCTGGGGCTGGAGCATGGCGTGCCGCCAGAGAACATCATTCTGTCAGGTGTTTGCAAGCAGCTTGCACACATCAAGCACGCCGCCAAGAACAACATCCAGCATCTTGTGTGCGAAAACGAGGCCGAGTTGTCCAAGATTTCCCGTCTGCACCCTACTGCAAAGTAAGTGATCAAACCAGACGGCAAACTTTCTCCTGGAAAGCTGAAGACTGATGTTTTCATTCTTGTTATGATCCCCGGCTGATGAGATTTTGTCTCCTCTAGGTTGCTGCTGCAGTTGACCACTGAGGCCCACGCGGCTGAGACCAGCATGGCCTTTGGCTCCTCTCTGAAGAGTTGTCGGCACTTGCTGGAGGCAGCCAGGGAGTTAGGAGTCCAGGTGGTGGGGGTGACCTTCCACATCCCCAGCTCCTGCCTAGACCTGCAACAGGCTTACACCCATGCACTGTCAGATGCCCGCTGTGTGTTTGACATGGGGGTGAGTACTGTCTGGAAAATGTCCTTTAGTAGATATAGCGATTCAAGTCTGTTTCTTGGATCCTCAATGTCTTTTTTTATCTCTGGAAATTTCTTCTTCATTATGGGAAATAACACGGCCTATTTGTGTTCAGGTGGAGCTGGGCTTTAACATGAACATCCTGGACATTGGTGGTGGATTTACTGGCTCAGAGTTTCAGCTCAGACAGGTAAGCGGTAAACAGCTGTGATATAATTAGGATTCTTCGGTCAGACCTTAGAGATACAGTCACCATTGGACCAAAAGAAACAAAGTTCCTGTACGTGTTTTTCACCTGGAAACGCTCTCTGAGTGCATATCTTCTGTACCGTCGTGTGTGCAGGTGGAGTCTGCAGTCAGGCCGCTGCTGGGCGCCTACTTCCCCCCACTGTCTGGTGTGCAAGTGTTGGCTCAGCCAGGCAGCTTCTACGTGGCCTCAGCTTTCAGCCTTGCTGTCAACGTGATTGGCAAGAAGGTGGTGACCCGTCACTGGGACAGCCTAGTTCAAGGTGAGTCGCTTAATTCCCTCATGGGTCCTCTTTGTCCTCTGTAGTCCACTTAAATCTGACTGTAATACCCGTGTCTCTGCGCCCTGACTGAGAGCTTGGCTGGATGAATATTTGACATGTTAGAGAGGACAGAGTAATTCGTGCTCTTGTGTTTGCCGTCTCAAATTTTTTTTTTACATGGCTGTTGCATAATAATGACTAAACCAGTTAGAGGTCACGTCCCATTGTAGAGACCTGTTCGTAGATAATGTTAAACATTTCTGACATGGTCACCCGCCGTATTTTCACAGGTGATAACAACGAGGACACGGAGTTCCTGTACTACATGAATGAGGGTGTTTATGGCCCATTCAGCCGCAAGCTCCTGGGTAACTCCATCGCTGCCCCGTCAGTGCACAAGGTTAGTAGGCCCCCACCCAAGAGAGTCCACCCCATTCAGAACTGAATGAGGCATCTGATTGCAGCTCGAGTTGTATTGGGAAAAAGGGGGTCATGCATTGTGAGCATTTAAGGAAGTTGGATCAGAATGTCCTTCAGATAGCGAACTATGACTCATAAAAAAGAGCCTACACTGGATCTGGATATTCTCACGCGACGCCAAGCTATTTAAACAGTGTTGTCTTGATGTTGTCTTGAAGGTCAATGGGAAAACAGATAAACAGATGGTTGCAGCCCAGCTGTCACAGTTAATGATGCACTTCCTCTTCTGTGCAACTTTTCCTTCACGATCACACAATAACTAAAAGTAACCCGAATTGCACAACATCAAGCGGAGGTGGAGCTGCAGTTAACTAACAGGCTCAGGGTAAATTAATTAGACAAAGGTGGCTATTGATGAAGAAATTGAGTTGTTATGCTTCAGGGCCATAATCCATTCCTTATACCCCAGACCTCTGGAACTAATGGGGGCTAACAGTTTGTCGCCCGTAACTTAATATGTTTAAGCTGATTGTTGCTCTCCAATTTAGTTTGCTTGCTAGCTAATAAGCAATAGAGGTCAGCTTTTAGCTATCAACATAATAGAGCCTGCAAATGAGTTTGTTAGGGAAATAATATTAATATTTTTATGGTGTATCATTTCTTTGGTTGCAGTGTGTAATTACATAGATATTCCAGTAGAGCTGCCAATAACTGAGACACAATGACTTGATCAGTTAAGGAGGGGCAGTCAGTTACTTTCTTGATTGTTGCTTATTTTGATGCCTCTGTTTCCACTCTCCAGCACGTGCTGTGTGCTGAGGAGACGGTATATCCCAGCAGCCTGTGGGGCCCGTCACTGGACCAGCTGGACCAGGTGGTGGAGCGCTGCCTGTTGCCGGAGCTCAGTGTGGGAGACTGGCTTCTCTTCTCCAACATGGGAGCGTGTGGCCTGGAGGAGTCCTCCTGCCTCTCCAGCTCCCTCGAGCTGCCCATCTACTACACTGTCTCCACCTCTGACTGGTGAGTATGGCGTGAGCCAGCCGGTGAACGTCTACTGACACAAATGTTGGAGGAGTTGGATTCTTTCAGAGAAGTGACTGATGTTTGGTGTTGCTCGCAGGTACGACATGCAGGAGGCCGGTGTGGCGCTGGACAGTGCCATGAAGAATTTCTCCATGGTCCAGTACAGTGTCTAACTGCCATCTGCCCCTGTCCCATATTATATTGCACAGATCCTCCTCAGCCTCTCCTTTCACATGTGAGCAGAGAAGGGTCAGCATGGTATTTGGGACCAGGGGCGAAATGCGGTCAACATTCCAGCCACCGTGGGAAAAAAATGCAGCATCTTATCATTTCTTCCAGGAATTTCGATTTCTTACCTCTAGAAATGGGAAACAATTGGTCATTTGATACCTCAATTGTCTAAAAATGTTATCTGGAAGATAATCTTCTTATATTTGCTCCTCCCTCTGATGGACTCTGAAAAATCTGTCAGCTAAAAGAACTCCAGCCCAAGCTCAAGTGACATTATGCAACAAAATGGACGACTCTTTGGAGATGGGACTCCCCCCCCCCCACCCCCTGCCCCCACCCACCCACCCCAACACGTTTGGGGTGGTTTGTTTCCTAAAAGAAATCCAGTTTACAAAATGTACAATTGATTCAAATCATGTTCTTTGTTGATTACCTGTTTAAAGTCCTGCAAATCCTGTATCTGTTCAACACACGTACATTTTGTCTGTAGATGATTTTTTTTGTGGGTTCTGTACTTTAGATCCCTCACTTTGCAGAGTTTAAATGAAATTATGACAATGATGTAACCTTTTTCTTTATTGCAGTTCACGTCAATGCATTTTTATTTATTGGATTCAGATATTACTGGGGCATATTTAAAGCTCCATCTTTAAGTGTGTTTCGCCCAGGTATTATTATGCTGTGGCCCATCTAACAGTGTTTCCTGATAAGATATTGATGTGTTGGTTTTTTGTTTTTGTTTTGTTTTTTTTCTTAACGCTACATGGATATAAGTGTGCTGTGATCGCCATTTGTGACCTCAGTGGTTTCCCTTTACTAAAAAGGATTGAAGGAACTTCTGTGGGAGATTTTCTCTACACTGAGCTAGAGAAGCTGCATACACCCCAAACACACTCCTTGCCTCTTATAGAGAGGGGTTAATCTGGTTTAAAATGCACAAAATCTTTTGTAGGTTAAAGAAATACTGTGATGTTTAACAATGCAGCCCTGATCTCCTTTTTCTTTTGTTTTTTTTTTCTGGATCTTCATATCAGTGTCTCTTTGCCAAGGAATTGGTCCTTGTTCTCCCAAGATCTGAAAAACCAGCAAAGGATTTTGAAAAAGGACTTTTTTCTGATGTGTGCTCAAGCATATAGGATCTGTATATGGCTGCATCTGGAAAAAAAAGACACGCTAGTTGTGCACAGACCTCTCTTACCCTGTGCAAATGATTCATAATATGACGGACTTTCCCTCATGCCTCTCTTAAAGTTATGAGGGACATATTGCACAGTCACTTGTACAGCAAAAATCTCTCGTCTATTGATATTAAAGGTGACCTGACTCAACTGCAGTTTTTAAAGAATCCTGCCCACGTGTTAAAAATGACTAATGTATTAATTACTTGCTTGTCTAAGGCACTAATGGACCATAGCCTGTTTTGACTGTAAATTGTGCTTGTTAAAGTAATGAAAGTGATTAATTTAATACATTTCTGACTGAAGTCATTTGTCTTGTATATGTGTGATCTTTGACGTGGAGAGGTGCAGTTTTTTTTTGTTACCAATGCGAAGCCATCAGTCTAAATACAAGATAAATTAAAACACAGTACAGTGAAGCAATTATCTTTACTGATTATTATTATATAACAGATCTTATTGTGTGCGATCACACTATGGTCAGGACTTTGGCTTGGCCATTCCAAAACATTAACTATATTCTTCTTTAATCATCCTGTGATGGAATGATGTGAATGCTTAGGGTCTTCCACTTCCTCTTTAGATTCAGTTCAGACAGATGTCCTGACAGGTTTCTTTAGAATTCAAGGTATAATTCAGAGTTGATTGTTCCATCAACAATGGCAAACTGTCCTGGCCCAGATGTAGTAATAAAGCCTCAAACCACTACCACTACCCTGTTTTACAGACAGGATAAGGTTCTTGCGCTGGAATGCAGTGTTTTCCTTCTCCCAAACATAATGTTTCTTATTCAAACCAAAAAGTCCTATTTTGGTCTCATCCGCCCTCAAAACAATTTTCCAATAGACTTCTGGCTTGTCAACATGATCTTTAGCAAACAGCGGATGGGCAGCAATGTTCTTTTTGGAGAGCAGTGGCTTTGTCCTTGCAGCTCTGCCATTGCAAATCATTGCTTTTTGATGTGATCAAGCATCAGTCAACTTTGACTTTAGCCAATATGAGAGGCCTTCAGTTGCTTAGAGGTTACACCGAGATCTTTTGTATGTAACTATTAGACACCTCGTCCTTGAAGACATTTGTGATGGTCTCTCTTGGGCCAGGCAACAATGGTTTTGTATTATCCATTTGTAGGTTGGGTGGAGTCTCTTTAGAGGTGAGTTTGTAACCTTTTCCAGCCTGACAAGCATTCAACAACACAAGCTCCTTTTTTGTACTATGATACACTTGCACAAACATGTTGCAGAGATAAGACTTTGACAGATAGCTGTTTTAAAACAAAACAGGTTGCCCTCTCACACCTGATTGTCATTCCATTGATTGAAAACACCTGACTCTAATTCACCTTCAAATTAACTGGTATTAATTGGGGTTTGCACTTTTGCCACTCCCACATACATTATATTGGACCTTTTTTGTCTCATTTGTTTAATTGGGTTTTCTATATCTACTTTCAGGATTGGTGTGAAAATCTACTGATGTTTAGGTCATATTCATGCGGAAATATAGAAAATTCTAAAAGGGTCACAAACTTTAAAGCACCACTGTATGCTTAACATGTCAATTACTGTTTTTTTCACCTCGGTACTGCAAGAGTGAAATAATACAAACATACCTGTAAGTATAGACCATGTTCACAGGCTACACAACAGAAGAAATGATAAACAACATCCTTTAGAAACACCAATTACCGGCATGAATAACTACAACCATATGCACAGCGGGCACTGCTCCTATCCAGATGCAAAGCCACAATTGCTAAAGTGCAAACAATACCACTTTGGTGCATAGCGAGATAGACATTTTCTCAAAGTACACAGGCGGTGGTATGAACTCACCACTGGTAGATACGTGACGGGATACTTTTCAAGTCTGATGTGCCCATCCACCTCAAATCATGGGGGCAAATGTCAATCTCCAGCTGCTTAGCCCCTGCAGCATCAGTGTCCTCTGGAATGCTAACGTTAGCTCCATTGCTGTGGCTTGTCTGTTTGTCAACGGCAGTTGAGGTAATGTTAGCCAAATGATTAGCTTCAGCTTGGTTGTCACTACCATGACTTTTGAGACTTAGACTTAGACTGACAAAATAGCCAAAATGCCAGTGCTAAAGTGACAGTGACTGTGATAGGATGACAGCAGCAGAGTAGTGGGAAATTACTGTCCGTTCAGCAGTTTGGTGGCGTAGGGGAAGAAGCTGTTGTAGAACCTGGTGGTCCCACATTGGATGCACCTGAACCTCTTTCCAGAGGCCAGTGGGGTAAAATGTTTGCTGCCCAAACCACTCACTTGTGCCGTATTAATTGATGGATGCCGGGATTTCATAGCACTTTTGGTGAGTTAGCTTTGCTTACCATGAAGAAAATGCCAGAAAAGTACCACCCACCTCATGTCCCTGTATAACTACAACTTAAATTGTGTAATATAACTTGCTAGTAGCTACAATGAGGATATGCTAATTGGTTTTAATTGGCTAGGCAGGGTGTCATTAGTTACAGTAAGAAATTGTTCCTTAAACTAAAAATATCACTATTTTTTGCTTTATTATGCATTATAATGTTAAATCTAAACTGTATGAAATAACTTAATTTGGTTATAGTTTATATAGTTATAATGTATATAGTTTCTAAATTTTATATTTTGGTCATTAGAAGGCTTATTCAGTTGCTGGGGCACATTTTTTGGGCCTTTTTTGGACAGGCGCGGACCCTCAAGCCCATCCATCATATTGATGCTACTTTGCTCTCACCTGGTTGTTCCTCATAAAAAATTTTGCCTAACTGTTTAAAAGTATGATGTAGTCTTGATATTAATATAGCATCAATGTCAAAATACTGTAATAGATAACAATGTAAGAGAAGGCAGTATGTAAATACTAATCTAATCTGTGTTAATGTGATTTCTTCCAAAGAAATTTGCTTGAAAATCTTCATGAATTATTGCACTGCAATATTTCCTTGGTGTTGTATGGGAGAGAGGATAACAACTGAGGGAGCTATGGCTCTGAGAGGAATATATATAGCTTATTTGATACCTCATATATAGCTTCAATCAAGTGTCTCATTCACACACTTAGGTTTGACATTCGCTGCATGTACTCATTGTCTAAGAGGTTTTTTAAAAATTGTATGTAGAAAAAATGGCCACGGTGCATTTGATGGACATGGCAGATGCTGATAAAGAATTAAGAGGCTACTTATGAGTCTTCCAGAAAGCGCACACTCAAACAGCTGCATATAAACAAAGACTTTGCAATTACAATGTTACCACACAGAGGTTAAAGAGTTACAAATATAATTGAGGTTTTCTTGATTCACAGCCTATTCAGTATGACAGAGCAAGTATATGGTGCACTTGGAATTGTTGATTCTGATCGGTGGCTCTCTTACTGGATTAATTGCATCACCTTTATTGGTTTGATAGGAGGTAATCTCACTGTGAAAAATTCCCTGACGTGATCTAACAGTTTTACTTACATGATATGGCTGCTCTGCCCTGGTTAGAAATTCTGCATCCAATTGCACTGCAGTACATTCATCATTTAATACTTCTGTCTATGCTTTTCTTCTTTTTGCCTTGAGGATCATATGATCCTTTTTTGCGTTACCTGACCAGAAGGCATGATATACTTTGATATATATTTTCAATAGTCAAGTTATGATTTGACAGATGACTAGTGACAGGTCCAATATGTGAGAGGGTCTTTGGTACATGGTACTTTGCAAAAATAAAACTATTCAATAGTCAAAAATGGTACATGATTGGTAATGCAAGAAACTTTAAATCGAAGAAGCTTTGAAATGAAGTAACATTATATTGATGCTTTGAATTGTAGATTTGTCTTGTAGACTTTGGTTCATAAACGTTGACTCATAGGCTTTAATTTCGAGAGGTGGTGTGGCTTTCCTCAGTTTCTGTAGGAGCAAAGATGTTTGGAAGATGTTAGGAGGGAAGCCTAAAATTTGATTGTTAATTCAAAAACATTTGAATCAAATTTACAAGTAGGTATAACAATAACTGAGCATAAAAATCCTAAAATTACGTTTCACCATTGGTATAAATTACTTTGCGGAGGTAGCTAGCCATTTTCTTTTTTGTAATAATTAAACATATTGAAAAGTCCGAACAGTTTATACTAGGCTAGCCCAAACTCAACTTAACAATTGCTTTCAGTCCTTATCCTATCAAAATGGTGGGTCGACTTAATTGGCTAAAAAAGTGGCATGATATGACATCACACTAGAAGGACCACCCATTTAGCTCATTTTCTCGACAGCTCATTGGTTAGCCTCAGTATTGTACCACGTGACGGCCAGTAGGGTGTCGCATTAGCCACGCCCCCTGGCCTAGCTATGTGTTGTGGAACCCATAAATCCAATTAACAGTTAGTTATTGCATGAAATTCAAAACCAGTATGATAAAATATATCACCTGGACACTCTCGATCAGTGGCTGAAAGTCGTGGTGGAAGAATAAAAAGTTATTCTGCTTTCAGTGTTAGAAGCCTCCCATTGGTCAGCTTGTGCACTATGCAAATCAGTACTACTACGTCAGTTCCTGAACTTGAGCGCCATATTTTTTCTCAATAGGGGAAGAAAGGGACAAAAGCTGAACCACAAATAACTTATCCTTTTGAGGAGGTTCGCAGATACCACCTTTCATAGAATCCTGCGTTCTTCCAACAGCGGCATATGTGGACGGATGATGCTGCTCGGATGAGTGCATGGGTGCAGCAATAGCAGCGGACGCAGCTTGTCGACACACACACAGTTGCGGGCCGGTGGAAGTGGAGAACGTTCGCCGTAGTCGGAGGCGGCGCAGCAACAACTAACGTTAACCCGCGCGTACGGAATATCAGACGAGGTAAATATCTGCGGGGGTGGGGTGGGGTGAGGACGTCCTTAAGTAGGAGGAAACGGCGTGGCCGGCACAGTGACCTGACTCGTTGCTGTCAGCGTAGCAGAGGTTGTGTTTATGAGTCCAATGTGGGCAGCACACACACACACACACATAGAATCGGTGCTAGCATGGATGGTAACTGCGTGAAGCGACAGGTTTTAATGGGTGCACACTTGTAGTTGGCAAAAGATCAAGTTTTGATTTTACCCATCAGTAAGCAGCCATTGGTTTATTATACACGTAGCAACTTGCAGTGTGAGATACTTAAAAGTGGAATCAACTGTTGCAGTGACAGTTGTGATATTGTTGTAATGCGTGTACAGTTACAGTGTAATTTACTATTTTACTGCTTTATGGTGAATGGAGTATATTCGTATTTTTTGTCTTTATTTTTTACTTTTTGAAATGGCACACCCTGTGCATCATACCTTTTTATAATGACAGCTTTAATGAAGGTGTGTGTGTGTATATACAGCACATATTTAACTGATAGCAGCTAATTGCACTGATTGTGTCTGTCTTTGCCACTGCTTCAGTTTCCTAGCCCTTTTTTTCATCTCGACAGTTTTTTCTTCACCAAAATTCAAAAGTGGTTACAACAAAGGTCACCCGCTTACTGTCATATACATGTGATTGTGCTCTAAATAAGTGGATAAAAGATTTAATGCACCATAACATTACAATTTTTTCCCTTATTAGGCTTGCGAGGTATAATGTATCAAGTTCCAGTTGGAAATATTGAGAAGATAAGAAAGGCACGCAAGGCGGTGAAAAGCATCCTTTCTGAGATCGGCCTTGAAGATTGCCAAAACCTGCTGAGGGTATGTGTTTGTTTGGAAAATAAGTGAAAATATCTTTTATGTTTTGGATCTCATTTGAGGCTATACAAGTGTAATCAACAATACACATACGCTAGAGTCTGAATTGTTTGTTGTGGTTTCTACTCATTTTTAACATTTTACAGTAACTCAAAAAGCTATGGCCATTAAGCATACTTTGTTGCATATGCACACACACAGAGTCTTCACAGTTCTTCAGTGAAGCCCTTTCGACATATTATACATTGTACTGTTATTTGGGTTCACTGTGCAGGATCTCAATGAAAACGCAGAGAAAAACTCAGAAGAAGACGAGGCCTTTCAGGAAACGGAGTGGTTTGACTTCACAGATGGATACAGTACAAGACTACAGAAAAAGGTGAATGACACATTTCTCCTGTCGATAAATGTGAATAATTGACAAAAACAGATTCCTTTTGTTTGCAAGCTTCATTCATGAATTTATTGAAAATGAGATGAGATAACCTCTCTTGTGCATTACAATGTCCTATTAAAGAGGAGAGTAGTCATTCCAAATTGTCCAGGATGTGTAGGTTGGAAGGAATGTTATATACTCCGTAAACGCTATGGATAAATTCAATTGACTGAAATAACTGGATTCTCCTTTTTCTTCAGTGGCCTTATCGGTCTCGATCTCTGTGTTGCAACCTGTGCAAGTACTCTTCGCAAAACATCTACCACTTCAGGAGTCACGTCTCTCGCTGCCACGGATATCTTCAGTCACTCTGTGCACTGGCGCCCTGTTCTCAGTGCGTCTTTACCGGCCACCCCAAGGTTGTCAAGAAGCACATGCTGTTCTTCCATACCAAACTCACCCCTCTTTTACAATCGCCGAGGGAAGTGTCGTTACCCACCCATCGTGGAAATGAGAGGTATCAGTGTCGAAGATGTGGATTCCCAAACTCTTCTATCTTCGCGATGAAGAAGCACATTATTCTCAAGCACCTGGACAGTTTGGCAGAACAGTATATAGGTTACAGATTAAGTCTTCAAGGGACGACGTCTGTAAAGATCTACTGCTGCAAAGTGTGTAAAGTGAACACTGGAAGTCTAGACCAAATGCTGCACCACATGCTGGTTGAACCATCACACTATTCAGTCAGCACTCAAGTGCAGAGCATGATTCACGAAAACAAGAACTACACCATAAAACCAACGCCTAATGGGAATGGTGTGTTTGTGACATTCCCAAGTATCGCTCCAAAACCACAGCAACCTCAAATATTCAACAGTAAGTCTTTGGTTTTACCAAGTAATGGTCAACCTGCTGGGACTGTGGTGACATTACAGCAACTTCAAGGACCTACAAACAGTACTACTTTAATTTGTGCCCCTGGAACCAACCAAGCTTTTCTGCCCCCTCAGGCATCAGCGCTAGTGCAGCTGGCTAGTGCTGAGGCTAAAGGTTTGCTTCAGCCTGGGGCCACGATAGCCCTCCGAAGTACTTTACCCCAAGGACCGTCTATGGTCCAGCTTCCCACAGTGTCCAATGTGTCTCTGAAGCAGGCGCCGATGGCTCTAGCGCCTGCTTCTGCTCAACCACAGCAAGCTCCACAAACGCAGCAAATCCTCGTTCCGTCAGGAGTGCAGGCCAACGTGGCCGCCGGAACTGGGGCTGTTCCGAAACCTGCCGTGGTTACACAGAATGCATCGACAAACCAAATCACCCTACAAGGTACCATGCTGACGTCACAGTCTCTGCTGAGTCACCTGATCCCGACCGGCAACAGGGTGAACGGCATGCCCACATACACTTTTGCGCCACTGCAAGTTGCCATGCCCGTCTCTCAGAGCACAAGCACCCCCCTTAAGGCTGTTGAGCAAACAAGTAACTCTTTACCACAAACTAAGAAATGGATTACCTGTCCCCTCTGCAATGAGCTTTTCCCCTCCAGTGTTTTTGACATGCACACAGAGGTCGCCCACCAGACAAAGTCCCCCACCTCCAAGTCAGAAAGTGTGGCGGCGCGAGCGGCATTCCTGAAGAAAATGCCCGACAAAACTGTCAAATGTCTCACATGCAAAATTCTCCTGTCAGAAAAGAGTGTCTTCCAACACCTGCTGCACGGCCTGAATTGCTTGTACTGCTCGGCTTTGTTCTTTTCAATCAAGCAGCTTGCTGAGCACGTGAAGCAGCACAATCCCACAAGCAAGGCGTACTGTGATTTCCTGCGGCAGAAGTACAGGGTATACTCAAAAGGTGTCGGCGGAATCCTATTCCCTTACTTCGATGTCCACACCACTG
Source organism: Psettodes erumei (assembly GCA_016785225.1). Classification (NCBI taxonomy): domain Eukaryota; kingdom Metazoa; phylum Chordata; class Actinopteri; order Pleuronectiformes; family Psettodidae; genus Psettodes; species Psettodes erumei. The sequence goes on from JAFBJZ010000408.1 coordinate 3,851,124, forward strand.
CACCGAAAGAGATCCTCGGAGACACGGAGGTCAGTCTGGCTCTGGTCACAAATTCCCTCGACCTGATCTACTTCAAGTTGCAGCCCAGCAGCCAGGCAGAGATCTGTACGGCGCCTGTGAAGATCAACAGCGCGTACTGTCCCTTCTGCGACGAAAAGTTCCAAAACGAATCCAAACACCTCCAGCACCTGAAACAGAAACACTTTGTTGCGCCCACCATTCACGCCATCCTCAAGACAGAGGCTTTTAAGTGCATATACTGCAATGGAGTGTACACAGGAAAGGTCACCCAGCAGGCCGTGATGCTCCACATTCAGCGATGCCGGTGTTCGCCAAAACAGCCGCAGCCTCCGCCGCCACCCAAACCTGCACCAGCACCACCGCAGCAGCCTGCAAAACCTGCTCAGCAGCTCATCCAGCCATCCGGACTCTACTTTCTCCAAGTGCCACAAGGGCTGACCGTGAAACCGACTTTAGCTCCGGCTCGTGTGATCGCAGCTGCTCCCAGAGCCCAGCCTCCGGTATCGGAGGCAGAGATGCAGTCGAAGAAGAGGCTGGAGGCCGCGTGGAGGCAGGTCGTTGAGGACAACAAACGAGAGAGGGAAGAAAAGGCGGCCATACGAAAGAAGCGAGAGCAGGTACAGTTCTTGCCCCCACTGGAGCCCGAGATTCGGAGCGAGACCCCGGTGAAGCTGGTCTTGGAGCCCTCCCCGGCAGAGCGCCAGTGCAACGAGGACCGCAAAGACTTCATATCTAAATACTTCAACCTGAACCCCTACGCAACCAAAGCCGAGACCGACGAGCTGTGCAAGCGGCTCTGTCTCACCAAGGCCGAGTTGGCCGCCTACTTCAGCAAGAAGCGCAGCAAGTGCATGAAGAACCTAAGGAGGAACACGACCGCTGTTCTGCTCGGCTTCAACATGAATGAACTGAGCAAACTTAAGCACAACCTTAACATCCCAGAACAGCTGCCCGCCGACACGACGGAGCAGGTGGAGAACAACGAGGACGGCGCTGAGCCTATGGATGAAAGCGGGAATTAGTTACTGACAAGGTGGAGCAGATGGAACGAGTTCAGAAAATGGAACAATCTGAGAACAGCAAAAAAAATCCCAGCAATGCAGGCGTCCCTGATCGAAAACGGAGCAAAACCTTGACACTTTTAATGATGGCCTTTTGTGTTGACATTCACTGGAGAATATTATCACGCTGTGGATACAATGCATTTCCAAACATACGCCTGTACCTGGAGGTAGTTTCTCAACGTAGATTCATTAATGCTGAATGAATGCTTCATTAATTAATTAGTGCTTGGTTTGACTTTAGTATGTCGTCAGTGGCCCATATCCTTCTTTCCATGTAACTGCTGAGCCATGTTGTGAGGCTCCATAATATATGTAATATATAAACATAATAATGAAGATGCAGATGTGTTATGGTGCAGACTGTTGAGCTACAACAATATTTAGCTGATTACAATCTCTTTCAGCCATGGCTACTGACTTCAACAGAGTCACTCGTTATCTCCTGGTAACTGCTTTTTTTTTTTGCACCCTTTATTTAAGCCCCTTGCGATATCATCCCTTGTCTACTAATATTAAGACATTGGCGCACACCTCAGTATTAAGTTATTATGGTTTCCTTTTAAAAAAACAAAAAAAACCACATTGGGACTTTTGTTTTGTGCACTGCTTCATTATTTCTCATGTTTTGTTTTTTTTTTTCTTCCCCCCACATCTGTTTCCTCCCTCTATAATTAAACGCGCCAAGGGGAAATAGCTATCTCTTGCTCACCAGCTCCCACTGACCATTTAGGTGGATGTTCATCTTGCAGTTTTGATTCTAAATAATGTCTAAAATGTTTGCGTTAGAAACATGACGGATTCCCAGAATTAATGAATACTTGGTTCTTATCAATCTCTGATCATGTTGTTTTGCATGACCTCTTGTTCTACTGACAAATGACATGATGATTTGTGCCATCGTGATATTTGCATAGACTTACGGAAATTCACCCCAACAAATTCACCAAAACATAAATCATGCTATTGGGTACTGATTCCGTCGCCATACATCTTCTGTTCTCCTGACAGCTTTTGTACTATACCTGTATTTTCTATAATTCCTAGAGGATCGAAACAGATAAAAATTCTCATTCTGTCTAAGACCACTGTGTTGTAAAAAAATAAAGTGGTTTCCTTTTACATCAATGATTCATTCATTTTTATTTTCAATATATAATAAAATATACATAATGTTTTAATCAAGCTGCGTTAAAGCGCTCCACGGTATGTTTCTTTCATGTGAATCTGACTTGAAAACCATTCAAAACTTTAGGCCACTCTGAATTCCTTTTGCCATTCTGCTCTGCTCCTGCCAATGAAGTCAAAATAAAAGCAGCACAATAAAAGGCTGATGACAGAAGTCTTAAGGTTCTTCATCTGTGTTTAATATTCCCCTGAGAAACTCTTAGGTTAAATTGTTTTCTGCCAACCGTGTACATTTCAGTAAACCACTGAGACGGCATTCTTCATTACACACTTAGCTTGAAATAAAAGGCGGGGTAAGTGTGTTGGCCCAGCCAAATGTCTCATGAAGAGCATGCATTATTAACTTCTGGCCACACACTGGTGCCATTTATACATAACCATGTTGGTCTGAGACTTAGTATTTTGTCAAATAAAATCATAATTCATGGTCCACTTATTAGCTTTTTTCTTCATCATCACCACGGTCTGCCTCCTCACCATTAATGCTTTACTTACATATGACCGGATGAAGGTCATATAGAAGATGGTAGAATTTAATAAAAGGTGTCAGAAATGGCTAATAATTGGCTACTAATTGTATTTTGTTTTCTATTCTAATCTTTGTGCTCTCAGAACAGCTACACAGACCTTGCAGTGAGTTTTTTTTTTGTTTATGTCAGCTGCTGTTTGCAACTTTAGGTATAAACTTTAAAAGCTCATTGCATAGATGTTCTGATTTGATCAAGGAGTGAGGGGCCACTGTAGTTGTTGGTCTGAATCACCTCCAGCGTCTTCAGGTACTCCACTGGTAGGCTGTTCTGCTCTGCACCAAGACACACCACCTGATACAAAACACGGACACATGTACAGTTGGTTATCACTGGACTAGTTAAAAAGTGATCTGTAATGTGTCACCTATTGCGTAGCATGGCGTTTTAAGTACAGCGTTTTGTCTATGGACCGGTGCTTGTTGTGTGCACACCTGTTTGTACTGGGGAGAGGGAGGACAGGCATGGAAATTGTTCATCTGATAAGTCCTGCAGAGCATCAGTCCCTTGTCCGTCTCCACTGACACCTCAAGTGGTGAGTACAGTCCCAGATTTACCCCTTCCTGGCTGAGGACACAGAGAATAAACATTCAGTTTCAGTTGTAATTTAAAAAAACTAACTTTTGAACTGATTAACAGCAGCATGTTCTCACTTGTCTAGGCTTGTGAGGTTTTCATCACTCAAAGTCCAGATTACCCCCCACACTTCTGCGCCCGGGCAGAACTCGATGGTGGCCACTCCACCATGCCAAGCGTTGTCCACATGTTCCTCCCACAGGCCAAAATTCAGTTTATAGTCCTGCACACACACAAACAGAGGGGGTGGGGGTGAGACAAAGGGCTGCGAATAGTGCGTTTTAAACAAAATGCCTGTTATTCCCCTGTTGATGTCAAGGGGGGCGGGTGCCGTGTTGGTGTTTTCAGCAGCGAGCCTGTTTTGCTGTTGGTTGTCACAGCATGGTCGGGCCGCGGCACTCCCAGGCCCAATTATTGGAGTCGTTATATTAACATCCATACTAATGCACACTGTAGCGCATTATCGGGTCACCTGACCGAGAATGAAAGGCTTCCGAAGTGCCCGTGAATGTGTTGTCCGAGTGTAAGTGAAGGCAGCATTAGACGATGAATGACTTAACGTAACCTGCGCAGGTTATTACAATTTATATCAGTGGCTTATGCCGTAGGCAACATCATAACTGACTAAAGGTTTAGGTTAAACACCCCAGGATGTTCAGTGGCCATAGCCAACCCTATAATTTTATTTTACTGGAGGCAACGCTCTGTAGTGTAATTTCCCGTCATGGAGGTCGTTGTACAATTCCGCCTGTTAAACAAATGTATGGTCGGAAATGCTGCGTTCAGGTCATGTACACTGTTATGTCGTCGACTTGCAAGCGTATATATCGTAGGACAAGTAACTTAGGCTAATAAACACAATTAATAGGGGAGTATGTTGGGTAGCTGGTCATCCCTTGTGTGTATGCTAATTTCCAAACGACATGAACGCGATATTGCTGAAAAGATGAAAGCAACAAAAAAAAAGCCACTAGATACCTTCAGTCGACCGGTGGTGCAGAATGTCGCAGAGGGGTTCGCCAGTTGCAGTCTTTCCTTCAACAAGTTGCTACCGAAAGCGAAATACATGAAGACGCCAGTCATATTTTCAAATTTCATCGCGGTTCCTGACGAGACACGAGAGCCGTCGATATCCAAACGGAGAATTTTCGTCTCGCCGTCACCGGAACAGAGACTGTGACTGGCTACATCATGTCGTACACGCAGCAGAGCTCTTAATCTGGAAGGTACAAATACTAGATGCTCTGCAAGAGTCTTCATTAACCTGCTCATTATCCCGAAACCATCATAAACGCAGGCTCATGAAATATTAAAAATGTAGCGACTCTGATTTGTTTTTCTAAAGACCTCATGATTATTTAATGCTTCCGGTCGTTTTTATTTACTTCGGGTTCAAATGCTGAACTTTAGCAGCCTCCTCTGGAAGTCTGGTGAAAATACAACCTTTTTCTAACTCATCTTGAATGGAAAGGCCAGTATCTACACTGCAATTGTAGTTGTCTAAATGTTGTACAGTTTGGTGCAAAAATTAGCACCCCCTTGCTTTGAAATAAAAAAAACCTGAGCAAAACAGAAATATTTTTTCCACCAACACAATATTCAACACATGTCTAGCTAGCACAAATGTTCCTTCTTCATCAAAATTTGTAAATTTTGTGAGTGTACAATAAAAGTTACAGTGAAATAACGAACAGTAGCATGAATCCCTTGCTTACTCGGAGACACAAGGCAGCGCGATTAGAGAATGCACATTAAAGTATGCTAAGCATGTCAACAAATGGAATGAGATTTAGAACAACATAATGGTGGTCTTATGAAACCACAGTCAAATTATTTGGTCATAATTCACACAGGAACGCATGGCGAGAAAACAACTGAGGCCATTCAGTGATCCTCTCATGAGCCTGTAAACAAATACACAACAATTATTTGAATTATTTGGATGATTTTAGCCAATGAATTATCTGTAGTAACTGTAAAAAAAAAAAAATCCTTCTCATATTCCAAGCAGCTCAAACTCCATCGTATTTAGTGATAGTGGATTACATGATTTTCAAAAAATCAGTAAAGCAATATTTTTCTATGCTTTGCCACTAGATGTCTATGTAGGATTACTGAAGAAATAGTCTGCGAGGTCCATAAATACGCGGATGTCATCGATCTAAACAAGCCCAGATTTACACATGAAACTGAAAAATACCAAGGACGTGACTTCAGCATCCTCAGCTGTCCTCGGCTTTCCAGACAAACATGAACAAATAGCTGTATATTTGTGGCCAAGTCAGTCACCCTCCTCAAAACAGGGGACAAAAAACTATAGTTCCTACAGGTTTCAGTGGTACTTTATCCTCATGACCCTCCATCCTCAAGTGGTACTGAGAGACAAACTGTGTTACAGTTGACTGTGTGAGTAACTAATCACCAATTCAGGAAGCTGCTCCCTTTTATATTTACTTATTTATTCATATTAACTATATTTGATGCTGTGATTGTGTTTCTCCATACTGCTGTCGACATCTTTATGCAAAGTGTAAAAAAGATGATCTTTGTCTGTTTCTCTTTCTGAAAGCTGACTATTGGATAACTGAATATATGTGACTATTCTTCTGGCTTTTCCACCTAATGTATTTCACAACCCAGGCAAAACATGACTCACACAGCTTCATCTGAATAAACCTGCTTACCCTTTGCTTCTCAAATAGTTTGGAAATCATTCCCAGGACTTAAAAACAACAACTGGTTGCCACCAGCAGCTGATCATCTGTATCTCTGTGCCTCAAGTCCACTCCCACCCATCCCTACATTTATAACGCCCTCACTTGTTTGTGCCAGGATATGTCTCCCATTCCCTTTTGCTTATGTCAGGGTGTAAGCCACAGGCCATATAATTTCATACCCTGACCACTCTAAAGACTTGCTGGATAAACACAGGTGAATCACAAGTTCCACAGTTTTTAGGGCAGAACGCGTCAGTGTGTGCATTTACACCTTTGTTCTTAATACAGCGAGGTAAGCATGATGCTTATGTGTAAATCAGATTTTTGCACCAGACTCTTTCAAAGCACAGGTGTGACTGCAGGGCGTTTGGAAGATTTTGTGTTTTCAAATTCAGGCCCTGGTTGGTCCTGATTAGGACATTGTAAAACGGCTCATAAATTCCAGGAGCATCACACCTCCTGCTCCTCCAACCGCCCGATTCACAAGAGACCTGGTGTGTAGTACTGGGGAAAAAAATACTGCCTGCAAATTCACAGTTTAAAAAAATGCAATCCAGCATAGAAACTTAAATCTGCATTTTAAGCAGACGACATTGTCCCTCACCAGCAGTTAAAGCAAATGTCCCTCATTTCCTCCACAGACTCCACTGAGGGAAAACCCTCGCTCCGGACCCTGCTGATCCCGGGCCAGTGAATCGTGATTCAAATCGCATGTAACAGCCTCAAGTCAACGACTCATTTTTTCCGACGACTTCAGGCACCGGAGGAGCAGCACTCACACACACTGCTTCGTCGCTGGGGTTTCTTTGCAAGGTAAAAAAAAATCTTCTGTACAGCAGAGAGAATGAACTCACTGTACGACTATTAGGGAAAATGACTTTTTTTGTTATTGTTGTTGCAAGGGTTAGAAATTGCCGATCAAATGTTCCTTTCCGTTTTCCCTTCCAGACTCACAGGGCTTGCAAACTATTGTGATGTTGCCAAAAAATGAAAGTATAACTTCCGGTAACAATATAATCAATCAAATGGAAATTTGTGCTGCAGCTTTTTTGTCAGATATATGAATCACTGTACCGAAAAATAGTGCTCTTGATGGAGAAATGCGCAATGCATCGTTTCGCTCCATTAAACGTGACATAGTTCAAACCTTTATTTTGAAGGTAGCATCGCATTCTGCCTGTAGTAACTCAGTTTTATGACAAGTCGCAATGTTGTTCTTATAAATAACCATCTGAAATGTCTTGATCCATCAAAAATCTCCACCCCTCTTTGACATACACAGTAGAAACTGTCCAGAAACTGCATGAGACTTTGCATTTTTAAAAAATTATTATTTTATCATTGTGGCTCACAAGAAAAATCCAATTTCGCCTTGCAAATTAAGGAAGAAAATGCAGTTATCTCTGTTTTGTTTTTGGTAAGAGTGAACACAACAATTGCTTTGTTGCAGACAAGAATAAGGTCTGTCAGGCTGACAACAAATGGCTTACAGCTGTGTGTGCAATTACAGCTGTGTACATGTGTTCCACTATGAATCTGGCCTGTTTTCCTGCAAGTCTTATCAAGATTAGTGCTTTGTGTTTCAGCCAGCTCAGAGATGCTCTGGGGGCAGTGAGCAGAGCTGTGCTCTGCCTGTCCTTCTGCCTCCTGTCAGGGGTCTGCTTCACAACAGAGGGGGCAGGACCGCTAGGCCCCCTGCCTACCTTTGCCCCCGAACAGGAGTCAGGGGAACCAGACCCTGAGGACTGGGAGCTGGGATCTGGATCCTCTCCTCTGTTCCTGCTCCACAGTTTCCCTGCTGACAGTCCCTTCAGGACAGAGACCCCAGGCAAACCGGTCAACTGCACCCAGCACTTCTGGTTACCACCGTCCTCCCCAATCTGCTGGGAGAACATAGCCGGACCCGAAGAGTTTGCCAAGTCCCGTCTGCTGGTGCTGCAGAACAGGGCCGCCCTGCAGGCTGTATCTACCTCCAGCGGGGTGGAGGAGGGAGGGCTCTCCTTTGAACACCAAGCCAAAGAGGAGGTCCAGGGGATCCGCTCAGACCACCTGACTGTGGTAGAAACTATGCAGACCATGGAGAAGGTGTTTGTCTCACTGGAGGAGAAGAGGAAAGAGGGGAAGGAGCACGGGGTCCTCACAAGGTAAGAAATAAAAATCAATAAGACCATTTACATATCAGGTCTGTGTGGTTTGAATAACCTAAGGGACCCTGCCATATTTAGAAGTGGGAAAGGTTATATATATATCTAAATCTGCTGAGTAAACAGATATTAACGCCACATAAGAAGTAACAGAAAAACAGACAGACGCTCTGTACCGCATAATTTCCCCCACACCCAGATAACTCAGTAAAATAAATTTAGACGCAAGGGATGCTATAGCTGAATACGTGTGCTGTTTGGTAGTTACAAGATGCATACAGCATAGTGACTAAACAAAGGAGTGTGACGTCAATATGTCCTCTGAGTGCTTACAAAGAAGCAGCGGTTTGGTATTCTGTTGCCTATTCACACACTTAAAAACCTAATTTTTGTGCAGAGATCAGTCACGGCACACAGCTTTGAGCCTCACTCTACAGAAAGCAATTACATTTCCAGTCAATACTGGTCCAAAGCCAGCTGTGAGGCTCGTCCTAAATTATTATTATTATTAGTGAGGTAATCCTGGATCAGTGTTGCTTGTTTGGTCCAAACATAACACTGACTGAACGCCAAAGTAGACAGAGTGGAAACACATCGTCCAGACAAGCAGCCGAGTCATTTCCAGTGTTTTCCAACAGTCGTCTGACGGGACATCTGGCAGAGACGAGGCTCTGGCGCTAAAACAGTCATAGAGCATTGACTCTCAGCTTGGTGCTTTCTCTCGGTTGGATGAGAGGGAGAACAATTCCATTACTCTCAGACACTCATGGGGTTTTTAAAAATTGTTTTCAATCCCACACGAGAGCAATGTACGCAAATGGTCCCCAAAAAAAAGAGTTTCATTTACTTTTGACATTTACTTGTGGCCGCTGTCCCTTTCAGCATGAGGGAGCATCTTGTCAACACGAGAGACAACATCGACAACAGAGAGCACGCGGCAAACCACCTGGAGAGGCAGTTTTCTATGTTAGAGACGACTCTGCTCAACATACAGCTTCGACTCAACAAACTCATCAAATAGCGATGACGTCATTGACCCCATCGCTTCATTTCCTTCACTTATTTGATCTGTATTTATATATATATATATATATGTATTGTAAACAATGTAGCAAATGCATGCTTAGGATTATGTAAGTCTGCGATATGGTGTTGAAACACTCTTGATATGCACATCATCATGTCATTAAATTACCCACAAATACTAAAGCGTGTAACCGGGACTTTGCAGAGATAAATAAACCTGCCACTATCAGGGAGATTTGATGAACATGTAGCAGTTAAATCCAGTTTTAGTTTGCAAACATGCTCTACACAGAGATTTCACATTCACAGCCTCCAATAAAACTGCCAGACACTTGTAAAGCTGGAAACAGAATAAGTGACTTGTTCAACTTGCTTTATTTTCATATCAAATCTAAATAACACACTCGCAAATACATGAGGAAGATGCCTTGGAAGGTGGTCGGCTGTTACATACACTTTAAATATTCACATCTGTTAGGCTGAGAGTGAATTTTCATTTGGAAAGACATGTTCGGCTGCTCTGTAGGCAAGCTGGAAAAACTGAGGTATTTGCGCTTTCAATTGGTTCAAACAACTTTCAAGTATTTATGATCTACTCACGACATCTTTTGAAAAACTACAGTATCACGGATAACGTGGAATCATTAGCATCTACATTTCACTTGGCAATCAAAGTTTGACAGCACCTCTTAAATAGTGTTTCCCCCAATCGTATTTTAAAAGGCAATAATAACTCAGGAGCTGTGACATCTGTGCTCCAGCTGTGTGGAATTTGTTCCAGGTCTGTGGAGTTGTTGGGAAAGAGTAATCCCGTCCCTCCTCATTGTTGCCAAAACAGACAAAATGTATGAGACACTGTAACCAGAAAGCCTTTAAAGATAGCCTTAGGAATACAGGCCACATGCCAAAATCACTCTGAAATTCTAAAAATGTTCAAGATCGACTGCTCAAGTGCATTTCCTGTATGAGTAACAGTACTTTTGCCTAGACAAAAATATTGTCTCTGTAGAGGTAATCAATTCTGTAGTAAACAAAGGGTGGTTGCATTATGCTTCATCTAAGGCTTTGCCGTTGCATACAAATTAAGCTGGCTGGTATGAATTTTTTTTTTTTTTTTTTTTTAAATTGTAGACATACTGTGTCTCGCATCCTCTAAGACTCTGTTGTTGCAGAGTCTTCACTTTAGCCCCATGTGGCTGAACTTCCACTTCTACCAACTTTCTCTTCCACAGGCCCTACACCTGAACTCTGTCAGCGTATTTAAAAGCACTGAGAAAGTTCAGGTGACTCTTCTGCCGGTTACTTAATCGTCAGTGAACGGCAGCAGGACATGTACGTTTGAACTGTCAAGATGTGAAAATGCAGCCACTGTCCTTTTTAAAAGTCAGCATCCTCTTCTTGCATTTGCTCCAAAGACTTGAGGTAATCCTGAGCCAAGATCTTCTTAGGCAGGATATCTGTCAGTTAAAAAAAAAAAGAGAGAAAAATATGTAAGAATCAAGTATTGCCATGAAGCAGTCCTGCTCTTCAGTGTGCAATATTACACACAGTGGCTTGACAAAGCAAAATATGCTCCAAAGTTCTCCAATATTCTCCAAAGACCAAAGTTTGTTTTCAAACTGTTTTCATAGAGATACTGATTCAGCATATTAATTATTTTTGGTGATTTTCCCGCTTATATCAATCAGGTGGTCAAAATATTTGAAACCCCTGTAAGTATAACGCGCAGCAGAGTTTTTAGGCTACATTAATGTTAAAAAGTTAACCTAATAAATTTGCAGATGATTTCATATTATAAGCGTAGACCACCATTAACCCGAGATGAGAAAAGGTTTCCTGAGTACACTGATGTTTCAGGGGTAAAGGATAGACCAGGTAAGATAGTTCCTGTAGGTCTGTCAGACTGTGGCTGCGTCTCACCTGTGAGAAAGTGGAAAGTCTCAGTCTCCTCCGCTGTGTTAGCCAGATCGCTGTAGGATAACGTGTTGGTTTCCTTCCCGGATCCGTTGTTGAATGAGGAGACAGCCAAATGCTGGACAAACAGCTCCTTCAACGACAACCGCAGCAGCAACAACAACAACATAAGTCAGAAGAAGAGTAATATTCTAACTCGAAGAGAAACCGGAACAGCTGGGTTTTTTTTTTACAGTTTTCCCCGGAAGCTAGCAGTGCTAAGCCGTGTTAGCAGCAGGTGGATGAGCTGTTGCGTTAGCACAGCTCGCTGGAGCGTTTAGCATCAAACCGGAGCTTACTGTCGCTTTGGTGGTGAGGAAAAGAGCGTCCTGGTTGATGCTGGAGACATCCGGGGAACTCTTCATGATCAACCTCACCCTGGATATCGGGAGGGAGATGGTCTTTTTGTTGCTGGACGTGTGGTCCTCTTTGTCGGGATTGTTCAGAGACATCTTCATGAGTACACGGCGCCAGACAAGCAGGAACTTGTGGTATTGTTTTGAATGCCGACGCGATCCTTCTTCTTCTCCCTCAATGTAACATTAGCTGGTGCCTCTTGATCTGGATTACTGCCATCTGCTGGATTCCATTATTGTACTTCCTGTTGTATGTGATTATAGTTACTATGTTGATAGGATTTTGTATTGTGCCCAACAGTAGGCTTACATTAATGAGTATGACCACTATAGGAATTGGATTTAGTTCACTTTTTCCAGTTCAAATCCTTCATTTTGTCAAGAAAGTGTAGCAATGTAATGTATCGGGTAAATATGTAAAAATAAAATATAGACAAATTTGTAATTGAGAAAACAAATAACAACATATCTCTCTCTATATATATATATATATATAATATATCTAAATAAAGTAACTAAATGGATACAAAAATGTTTAACTTATCATAATTCCTAATTCATATTCAAAACCAGAAACTAACCGAGGTCGGTTTGCGGCGTCCTCCAGTCCAGTGCTGGCGCTCTACTTAAGCGGTTGCACAAATCCTTACCACCGAAGAAGAGTAGATGACAGGGACGAGTGTAGAAGAAGAAACAGTGGTGCTCAGCAATGGCGGTGGTTTGGTTACACTAATAAACAATCCGGTTTGGCTTTAAATGCTATTGTTATGAGGCAGTAAGTACTCTCATGTCATAGCTATCGGTCTTAAGTTCGTCTGCTGCGGAAGGGACACGTCGGTCTCGTTCTCTGCCAGTGTCGCCTCAGTCTAACTTTGATGATAAACAGTTAGCAGGAGCAGACCGGCGGCTCCTCCTTCATTGTTGAACCCGTCTCTTCGTGCCTTGGCGTCGTTTTCTGACCGCTAACGATGCCACTGGGCTTGAAACCATGCTGCGCCGTTTGCAAGACGAACTCTTCGTCCATGTGGAAGAAAGGAATCCAGGGAGAAATCCTGTGTAACAACTGCACAGGGAAGAGCAGCAGCGGCGGCGGCGGCAGCGCGTCAGGACCCTCCATGTCCTCCAGCACTCAGCCCAGCAATGGCGGGGGCAAACAGGTTAGTTACTCCGGGCAAATGAGTTCTTAATATCATCTGTTTGTCCACGCTTGATGACGTTTTTTGAAGGCGTAATCCACAAATTCCTTCAGGTCTGATTGTACTGCTCAGTAATGTGAATTTCATTAAGGACCTTCTAGAGCTAAACAGCAGTGACTAATAAAAACTGAAGCTGCTCAATAGACAATGAACCAAAGTGTCCTTACTGGAATATGGACATTATTTCTTTAATTCAAATGAGACTATATATGATATGTTTTTAACAACACAATTTCAATTTGCTGTTGATTCAACGTACAATTATCAGTTAATTGATCAAAGAAGTGAGCTTTTTTTTTCATTAAAGTAAATGTTATAAACGCCTCCTTCTTTAAAACATTGAAAACACTATAAATGTGAAAATTTGCTTCTTTTTTCAGTTTTACATCACTAAATAGAACAACTTTGTTGTCGAATTAGACAAAACAATTACAAAGAAGGAGTTCCCCTCACATTATGGGACATTATGATGGACATTTCATTATTTTTCTGATATTTTATAGACAAATCAAGTAATCACATCACAAAGAACTGCTGTTAAAAAGCGCCTGACGTGTGTCTTTTTTGTCTTTAGTCCAAGCAGGAGATTCACAGGAGGTCTGCACGGCTGAGGAGTACCAAGTACAAAGCTCCTGCATCGGAGAAGAAAGTGTCCACAAAGGGCAAGGGAAGAAGGCACATATTTAAACTCAAAAATGTAAGATGTGGATTACATAAAGTGAATTTTGTTATTTTATTATTTTTTTTAAATCTGTACTGCGAGTTTATGCATTTAACATCTATGTGTGGGTTTTTGTTGGTTTTTTTTTTACTCAGCCAATCAAAGCACCAGAATCTGTTGCAACAATCATCACGTCAGAATCTGTATTTTATAAGGTACGTTTTTATTCTTACCAACCACCAAGATAATTTCACATTTGTGTTCAATAACGCTGTCGTTATGAAAATTTCTTCATCTAATTGCAGCCTTAATTACCGCATCCTGTGATACTTTTGGGGAACTGTAATCATCTTCAATCTATCCATCTGTGCCGACAGGGTGTTTACTACCAGACTGGAGATGTGATCAGAGTAACAGATGAAGAGGACGGGAAGCCGTATTATGCTCAGATTCGAGGATTTGTTCAGGACCAGTACTGTGAAAAGAGTGCAGCGTTGACCTGGTTAATCCCCACCCAGGCCAGCCCCAAGGACCAATTTGATCCTGGAACATACATTGTTGGTGAGCAGTGAGAAGTGAGAAATGTGTGTCATTTTTATGAAAAATTACTTTTGTATGACTTACTTTGGGAACTGACTTGGTTGTTCCAGGTCCAGAGGAGGATCTGCCCAGGAAGATGGAGTACCTGGAGTTTGTGTGCCATGCCCCTTCTGAATATTTTAAATCGCGGAGCTCTCCATTCCCCACCATCCCCATCCGACCAGAAAAAGGCTACATCTGGACACACATAGGACCCACACCAGCCCTCACTGTTAAAGAGTCTGCAGGTGGCAGCAGTTAACAGCTCTCTCACATGGACTTACTCTTGCTTTTAAGCAGACATTTGTATATTTATGTAATATAATAAAAAAAAATGGTTGCTCTCAACAGCCAGTGGTTCAGATTGAAGACAAGTTGTAATTTGACACTGAATGAACCGCATTTTAAAAAATGCTCACATAGCAGCATCATTGGAATATTACTTTTGTATTTTCAGTAATAATAAAAAAATAATAATGTTTCTGATATTCTTTTTGTCTGTGGTTACTCTTACTCTGTGGTCAATAGACTAGCTGGACTTTTGTGTTTTCATATATTTATTTTATATATTTTCCATTTGTGAATTAAGATGTAAACAGCTTTATTATGCCAACACTTAATACTAGCAAAAAATAATCAAAGAAACTCAAAGGACTCTGAATGTCATGTTCAGTGCACTCACAGCATGATGCGTTTCATGCACCAGTTTGATCATATTTCCCCCACAAGCTACTTGGCAACTTTTTTAGCTAAGTCATGTCTCACAACAGGAAGTTTACTCCCATTGCTATCCACAGTGAAACGCAACATAGCGGTCCAGTCGTCCTCAGCCAATATTACCGAAGGAGGAAGTGCGCAGCAGTGAAGCCTCTCGCCGTGCATCTACACTCTTGGACAAACGTCCCCGTCAAAAACTAGCAACGCGTCTGTGAAATTTCCCAGTGTGCGAAAAGAAAGTCTCCTGATGCTCAGAAACGTCAGATTTACTTTTCCCTCGTGAGTTGGACATTATGAGCTTTTCCTGAGGAGCAGGAGTATGGGCAAAGTCCAATCCAAACTAGGTAATATTTTACATTAAAATTGCCTGTTTTTGGTTTTTTTTTAAAATGCAATACTGTGTGGCCCATCACACATCGCAGTTACTTTTCTCTCTTTATTGAGACAGCTTTGAAACGCAGACAGAGGCCTGAAGGTAAGACATTCACCTGAAACTACTGTACGGTAAATTCACTTTCCTACATGTGTTTGTACGTGTGTTAACATATTCTCTCTTATGCTCTGCAGGTGGTAGTCTGTCTTCTAATGTGCTGACTTGTCAGGGGGAACTGGAGCGCATTCACATCCACAGGAGCAAACTAACACAGGTAATATATGTATATTTCTTGGCATTTCTTCTTTTCTTTATTTTTTGCTTGTTCATATAATTTAGTAATGACCCGTTTATGATTAAAACACGTATACAGACACAAACCCCAAACAAAAAAACCCTTAAAACATCTTCTTTTTTTAAAAACAAGTGGAAACCCCCCCAGCCAAAAAAACCTTTTTAGTGGTCTGGTATTGATCGATTACAGGATGTTTGCGTGTGGGAACGAATCAGCATCTCAAACTGGTCACATGTTGATCACAGCCAGTGGTTTTATATTTGCTCTATAGCTCTAATAGATGGCTACACTAACTAAAATGACTTGACCTTAAACTTCGTGTATGTAAAACCAAATCGAAGGTTCTCTGCATAAATGCATGAAAGCTGCACGTTTAACCCACGGAGGACCTGTTCCCTTATATCCTACAGCAGGAAAATAAGCAACAAGCAAAACACACAGACACATGTTTTGCAGCCCGTTCGCCTGGTTCGTTGCCTAGTCTCTGTGAAAGCCAGTTTTTTTGGGACAAACAGTATTTGCTCACATCACATCCAAGAGACATAAAAGGTGCGTGGAAGTAGCCGTGTATTTATTCTTCCGCGCCCTTCCCTCCTCCATCCCTATAAAGAGACGTCCAAGTCTGTGAAGTGCAGCACAGCCACCCACCCTAAACAGCAAGGTCTTTATACAGGACTGCACCGAGGGGGAAAAAAGTCTCCACATCTGGTACTGCTTTCCTCCTCCGGCCAGACAGAATGTGAGTGTGTGTGGGGGTTGGGGGGGGTGTAGAGGGTGAAATGTGGAGAGAGGTGGGTGTTTGATTGCGTAAATGGCATCACATGTTGACTTTTAGCCTTAATGAAGCAGTCACGTTTGGGGCTTGGATTCGGAGAAATGGTCTCAAAATCCAAAGAAGATGCCCCCCCCCCAGCCCTTCTTATTTCATTTCATACATGAAAAGACTGCCAAAGCTGGTGACAGTCACACACTCTTCCTGATAACTATGAAGGCGCTGATTCAATCTGCGTAACCAGATTCCGTGGCAAAAATAAATCGCTCATGTTTTATGCGCTTCAAGGGATCACAGGGTTGCTTGTAAGGACAGCAAATACACTTATACACTCATCTCTAATAAATATGTTTTGGGTGAGCAGCCCCGACAGGCCTATTCACTTTGCTTGAACTGTTGAAGTAATGAGGTTTAATGCGAGTTATCACCAGTTCTGTTGTTTTTGGGGTATGTGAAGTGTCAGAGTCCGAGGATATATTTGTTCCACGCAGCATGGAAGTGGTGGAAAATTGCATAGTTTGGAATAAGGCGTCAACTCTGCCAGGCTGTTTAAAGGGTTTGTGGCGGAGTTTTTGTGCTCGTTAACAGCCGAGCGCTTCCTGCGATTAGATTTTCCAGGCCATTATAGTTTGATGCTCCACGACACCACAGCTGTAAACTGCAGACGGTAAAAACATATTGTTCTATGACTGGTGCTCTGAGATTTCACTCTTTTTTTCCATCGTTGGCCTTAAATTTATATGTAAAGCATTTTCCTTACAGAGTCTCGCCGATTTCATAAAGTTGACTTAATGCAAATGGTTTAAAAACATATGGTCAAAAGATTTTAAAAGTAAAAACAAGCTTCAAACTTTGATGGAACACAGAAATGATGTAATACGACAACACACAAACAGTGAAGTGAACACAGACAGTGTATTTGTACTGGAGCAGATTAATAGATTGGATGCAGGTGCGCAGACTGCCAACAGTCAGGTGATTCTCCAGCCCACAGCGCGCGCACGCACGCACACACAGACACACACACACACACACACACACACACACACACACACACACACACACACACCAGTGGCGAGAGAAGCACAGAGGGAGGGACACAGAAGACACGGGGAAACACAACTGGAAGTCCAGGGGCAAAGCATCAGCGAGCATCCATCCCAACACTCATGGGACTCCAAAATCACAAAATTGCTTCCTCTCCTCTTTGCCCTCTGCCTCAGTTACATGTGCACTCTCTTCTGATTTACACTCTGTCAATTTTCTTGTAGAACCTGTATGTGGAATTGAGAGAAAACAAGACTGACCATAACTGCAACTTCAAGGGTGAGTGTCAAGTAACGTGCATGGCGCTGACACTATTCACTTCTGTGTATTAGTAAGGGCCTAATTTTTTTGGATGTAGATTTAGTGCATTACCAGTTTGATGCACAAGCTTTAACATGTCAAACCTCCTTAAGAAATAATGAATTTGAACACATCTGTTTTATATTTGTGTGGGAAAGTTTGAACCTTTGGACATGCAGCTTTCTGTGTCCTCTCTGCTGCCAAAAACACAATGGGAGCAGAGCTTATAACAAGGAATAAATGAATTGCAAAGGCGCAGCATGCTAACGCAACAGTGATTGTGGCTGAATGTTGTTTTCACAATCCAGCTCTGTGTGTTGCTTTAGTGGTTTTTCCACCAAAAAAGGCACCTGACCGAGACAAAAGCCTCCACCTCCAGGTCAATAAACAGACAAAGAAGAAGAAAAGCCATGAAAATGTGAGTGTTTACCTTTGTGCCTCTGACTAACAGATTGTGGTTCAAATACCTTTTAAATGTTTTTGTAATTTCCAAATAACTTTAAGAGTAAGATATCTGTGATTCTAATGCATCTGGATAGCTATAGTACCGATTAGTTTAAGTTAGGTAAGTGTTTCTGTGTGTATGTGTGTGTGTTTGAGGCTTACATTGTGAATTAGTGAGCTGGACATGTCAAATTACTCCTCTAAATGTCAACTCCAGTAGCACTAACCTTGTTTATTCTGACAATATGTGATTGCGCAGGACACACAGTGTGACATGGTGCTTGAGGAAGCCTCTCAACAGGAATGGGTCTTCACGCTGTACAATTTTGACAGCAGCGACAAGGCCACAAAGGAGGTAGCGTGCTTTCATTGGTTGTTTAAATGATTTAAATGGGAAGTATCTCCATAGACAGTGTATGTATGTGTGTGTGCTGCAGGATATGTCCAGTCTCATACACTCCATGTATGAGGTTGTGGAGGCATCCGTCAAGCAGCCTTGTAGCGATAGCACACCCCTGAAGATCAAGCTGGTTGTAACTCCTTCGGCCTCCCCAGACAAGATCTCACAAACAGGTAAAATGATTTCTTTTGTTGTGGCTCTACGAACCATAAATATAATTCATAGGGGAAACACAGAGGCTCAAATGTATCACTGTGCCAAAACCTAATTCAGAATAGTGGGACTAAGTCTTGATGATTGAATGACATTGTCCCTCTCTCATTGAAAACAGACACAGAGAAGGAGCTGAGAGTGCCTCAGAAGGTAGGATGCCCAGGAAAGAACCTGTACTGTGTGGATGAAAACATAGAGCGCAGAAACCACTACCTGGATCTAGCTGGAATTGAAAACTTCACCTCCAAATTTGACAATACAGGTATAGATACACCTCTTTTACAGTTATGGTCTGTAAAAATATGTCACTTCATGAAATGGTGTATTCATGAAGTGGTATATATGAAATGTTAATGGAAATAATGGTAATGGAAATACGGAAATTGAAATTTTGAAATTTTTTTTTTTTTTTTACAGAGTCACCCTATCAGGAGCCCAGATGGCACGCTCCCTCCGCTCTTCAGCACCACACAGTGTTAGGAAGGGAAACTGCATCTCCTCTGAGTCTCCCAGAAGTCTCCCTGTCCTTCATTCCCCGCAAAGTAAGCCCACGTCAGCTGGAAAAGACAGAAGCAGAGGAGAGGGAAAGTCCTGCAGATTGCACGGACAACATCCTGCTTCATGGTGCCATCCTACCCAGTCTCACCCTCCAGCGCACGGTGTCCTCCAGCGTGCCGCCAGCAAGAGGCTTCGGCCCAGGGTGCAAGATGCTCCCACAACCCTTAGATATCCTGACTCACAGGTCCAGCCAGCGGGGGACAGGGACCTGTCGAATAAACTTAAGCCCTCATGTGGGGCCCGTCTGGTCCAGCGACATAAGCACCACCACCACCACGAGCACCATCATCATCATCACCATCACCACTACCAACTGGATTCAAGTTCAGGTGGGAGGAGTTTGGGTGGTCAGATGAACTGATACATGGGTAGTTTTTGGAGGTGAAATGCAACTCCAGGTCCTTTAGCTCCTCCTTCTCCACCTCCTTCTACACTATGGCACTGTTATCTAATGCAAACAAAGTCCTGTAAGATTACATGTGGGACATCCTCCAAGGTCATCGACATCTGAATGACACTTTCATAGCCCTTTTTAGATGAGCAGTTTCCTCTCAGGTAGACTACCACTTAAACCATACAATTTAAATGTGCACTGTGTGTAGTGTAACACAATACCTGTATTTTGAACCCAGCATTGCATATTACCAACCTATGTTTCTTTTTCTCTCTTTTTGAAGGTATTAACATGATGTATAAATTAATCTAGGTTTATTCTGTATATTTATTCTGCTGAATCTGACATGTTAACATATTTGCTTTCTGACCAAATTCAGGTATCACTGAACAAGTATTTATTTAACAATGAATAATTTGTAGTTTATACTTCATATTACAAGCAAGCAAAGTCCATTATTTGTTTTCTCTTCTTGTGAGTGACCGCATTTACGCAATATGATATATGTTGATATGATATATCAGTGGCACAGTTATTATGTCACACTGAGAAACGCTCTGCCAAGTATAAGTAGGTGTCAAAAACATCAAACATCATGTCTTTTTTATAACCTCTCGATTTGCACCAGTGTTTATATCAGGAGCAATCAGTTATGAAAGAGGTCCATGTCTCCTCTGACGCAAGCCTCCGAAGACCATAATGCATTGCAAGCACATGACATGTGGCATTTTGAGAGTGGTAAAAAAATATTTGTTTCTAATAAAGAAGACTGTCAAAAAAAATGAATATGGAAAAAAAATCATTATAGCACTTTATAACATTGTAGTTGCTGAATCTCAGTCCTCGAGGTTGGATTTATTCCTGCATTGCTGTTCTATTTCTGCCCCAGCTTTGTTTTGTTTGGTTCAAGCACTTGTGCATCGCGTGGGCCACACAAAGAGGTGTCGTGAATAGTGATAGATTTCCCGGCGGCATTCAAATGCTCTTCCCACTTATCTCCCTGGCAAAAGTTGCAAACAGACACCATGCCCCAATGGAGGACGTGAGGCAGCTGTTTCTATAAATAGCCCTCAGCTCTCTTACCTACCACGAGAAACTTTTGCTATGTTCCCGGCTCGCCACTTTAAGCCCCCGTCACAGCCGCGTACACAACAACCAGACGGAGAGCAAACAGAGGATATCGACACAGACGCAGAGCTGTTTGACAACAGCTCCCACCAAGAAGCTTAGAACTGTCAGTACAACAAGCAGGGGCAGGGAAAACGCCAGAAACATGAAGTCTCTGCGATTCCTTGCCGCCGAGGGTTTCGTCCGGAGTGGTCTAACTACTCTGGAAAACCTCGCCTGCGTGTCTTTTAATCTCTACCCGCTTCTCTTCAAGGCCTGCTACCTCCACGAGCAGGCTGGCCTGCTGCATGCTCTGGTCCAAACGTGGCCTCTCCCCGAGCTCAACCTGCAAAGGCTCCTTGGAAAGACAGTCGACTGTCAGACGGACCTCAACTCACGCACATGTCGGCTCTGTCTGGAGGCGATTCTGACCGGCTTAAAGGTACCTAGATGCTGAGTCGAGATGAGTGCACCAGATCATATTCATGTCATACACACATTATCCATGCTTTTTTTTGCCATGTTCTTTAATTCTGATTCTTTTGCTCTATGAGTTTGAGGTCAGTCAGTTGGCCTGAACACTTGTGTGACTTCTTAGTCTCTTACAATGATCATAAATTGTGATAACTGGACCAGATAAATACTTAGAAAAGATTTTAACACAATTTGTTGTATTTTGCTCAAGGATTATGTGCTGGCACCTCCAAGAACATACACCAAGTGCCTCCATGTGGTGGACCTCACTGCCCTGAAAGACATCGAGCACCAGGACTGCCCCTGCAGGACAACACTGGGTCGATGGGCAAGAACCCAGCTCCTGACTCAAATGTGCTATGAGACCATGGTGGCCATGCAGGCCAGCGATGTGTCCCAATCTGCCTTCGAAACATCTATTGATGTCCGCCTGAATGGCTTTGTCACAGGCCGCAACTACGAGCTGGTGGCTCAGGCATTTCTCCTGCTGCGCTACTGTCCACTGAAGCTTCGTTTTGTCAGTTTCCGTGCAGATTCCCTCGCTCTAAAGCAGCTCTTCTATGTTCTCCGACTGGCAGAACCCGAGTCCATCACAAAGCTGGAGGTGGTCCACAATGTTCCCCTGGAGGCCCCCCACTTGGAGGTGCTGCTGTCCAGGGTGGACTTCCCTAAATTGCAGTCTCTGACCTTGCCGGCTGGGGCGCTGGATGTTAGGAGGTTAGGCTCTGATGATGACCTGCTGGCCACCATAGGCCATCTGCTGGCAAAGCTGAGCAACCTGACTGAGCTCTCTGTGGGATTCTCCAATCTTACTGGACACCTACGTAGACTACTGAAGTGAGTAGACAGACAGGTGGAGAAAAGACAAACATCAAGCTGTCCTTGCTTTGTTTGTATGTATATCTATTTGAATAAGGTGATGGATGCTGATGATGGATGGCTCTCATGTCCATCGTACGTGCGCATTGCAGCATCAATAGTTTTAATGTAGCTCGTAATAATCCCCTTTCCCAGCACCACACTGCTTTCCAGGTTTAAGAGTCTTATTCAAGAATGGGAGTTATTTTGCTGTTAAAATCGCTGATGTGATGCCAGTGCGAGGACAGACAGCTGTGGGTCAGATATGCTTCACTATTTAAATGGACACAGAGCAGGAGCATAAACCCCAAAACAACAGAGCTGTTGATCAAAGTCTGGCATTTAATTTAACAATTTGAATTTAGAGAAATGAGCTAAATGTTGCAAAGTAAAAACATATGAAACAACAGAAATAAATGAGGGTAGTTGTTGGACAAGAGTAGGGAGTAAGTCAAATATTATTTGATCAAACTGCTAATTACTACATAAAAAGTTCCAATTGTGTACAAAAATTAAGACAGTTACTGTATCTCTTGTACAACTGATATTCCCTTCGACACCATCTAATTTCCTTTTACCTGCTTTCTTTATTCAGTCCACTCAGCACTCCTCTGGAGCGCCTAGAGTTGGCTAACTGCTGCTTGAGCCGCGTGGACATGACGTACCTGTCCAACAGCCTTCACAGCGAGGCCCTGACCCACCTGGACATCAGCGGACACAACATTTTCGAATCATTCGCCAGCTCTTTCCACAAGCTGCTTGGCCGCTGCTCAGCCACACTGGCCAGCCTTGCCCTCGAAGAATGCAGCATCCAGGATGAGCACATGGACGACTTCACTAGCGCTATAGCTTGCTGTCAGGGGCTGGAGGAGCTCAAGTTCATGGGAAACCCTCTGACCTCAGCAGCCCTACGGAGGTTATTCTCCATGCTCTCTGCAGGCTTTCCCAAGTTAAGGTACATAGAGGTGCCAGTTCCCCGAGAATGTTACTCTGAGGATGTTACTTATCCTCTGGATGAATCAGTCTCACTGCTTTACAACAAGGAGTTGTTTCAGGAGGTCAGGGGCCAGCTGATGGACATCCTGGAAGGAGCTGACAGGGGTAGTGTGAAGGTTTGCACCCCGCTCATGGGGGCCTACGATCCAGACATTAATGAAACCAGCAACGAGTTGGGAGTAACCATGTTGAAGTCTTTTAACAGTGTCCTTGGGAACTTTATAGGCACCATAACTGACGTGGACAACAGGAGATCACAGTCTCAGAAAGAGAATTCCTGAGGTTGCCTGTAGCGCGAATGAGAGAATGAACTAACAGAAAATGTTTGACAATCAGATGTGTTGTTGCCTCTATCTTCTGTACATGTTGTTGTGTCTATATATTGATTCAAATGTTGTATATAACTGGATTTGTCAAGGTAAACATTTGCAACATTTGGCAGATCCCTTTTTAACAAGCATACACGTGATTGTTTGATTCTGTACCACCAATAAATCTAAACCAATTGTATGGTAGAAACATAACACGGAAAGCAACACCTGCAAATCCTCCAAAATGTACATTTCTTTAATGAGCACTGTCTTATATAGGTTACATTTCATTTTAAATATTACACCAGGGGGGACAATCATGCACTGACTGAAGACTAGGATTAAAGGCTCTGAGCAGAAACCATCTATTTCTTCATCCACTCTTTTTTCTTTCCGCTCCCGGATCACCTCATCCAGATATGGTGTCAGGTAGTAGACATCCTAGAAGGAAAGAGATGGGGACATTATGACCAATGGTGATCCTCCAAAATCTGAATTTCATAGTTTCTTTTCTCTTTCACAAGTTTTCACCCTCAGTGCCATACGTTACTCCCTGTTTCACTTTAGAGAACACATTCTCTAAATCACTTTACCCTGAGAATTCATTTTTTTTCTGTCAGGTAGCATCTGGTTATCACCTAAGTAAGTGAGTACAACATAAGCATGCAATGTCAAACAACTATGAAAGAAATACTACTTGTAAATATTTAAAACTCCATACCATTGCCAATATTATGCTTTACATTAAACCCGACTTGCAACCTTAAAAAAAAAAAAGATTATTTAAAACTTCTTCAGTCTACCTCTTCATATTTCGTCCACTGGTCTTTGGGGAGGATCTGCTGCTTCAGGGACAGATCCATGGCTCTCTTGATCCTGAACATCCTGTCGTTATACAAGTTCTCTGGAAGCCTCCTCAGGGCCTCTTTCACATCTGAATCCTCGTAGATTGTGTCATCACGCATTAAACCTGACACAATAAAACAGGCAATGCTGAAGATGCTAGCTGGCAAATCACTAACAACAGCCTGCGTTTATCCAAGCACTAGTAGTATTGCTGGGTTGTTTTGACCAACACATTGTGCTTTGGTCTTACCGAGCTTGTTGAAGCCACACTGGTTGTAATACCATTTGCGGAATCCAACCAGTAGCCTGCCTGTCGCAGCTGAGAACATAAGAAAATAAAAAAAAACACAGACAGGATCAGTCAGGCAGCACAACACATCATCTGATTAGAACATTACATAATGAAGTCAAACAGCAGAAAACCCGACCGCTAACATCTTCAGCCGCATGAGACTGACAGTTTAAATAACATAACGTTGGACGTAAAGGTGAGGAGCTAACCTTAAAAGACAACAGATATCATAGCATAATACCAAACACGAAGTGAACGCAGCAACGGCTGCTTGACAAACATGTCTCCACTTAGACATACAACATACCGAATGTGTGGATTAAACGTGATTAAATACGGTTTATGTAACTGTAATGGGCACCGGCTGCTAATGCTAGGCTAACGTTAGCTGATCGGCACCCTTAGCATCAGTTAGCACGGGGACACTAGAGGACACACGCCTGTCAAATGCGCCAAAAGGCACATTCAGTCAACATAACATAACATAACAGGCTATTATGTGAAGCAGTATATCACGTGTTACGCCACACCACACAAACAAGACCTTTAAATGGTAACCTTAAAAATGGAAATGTAAAAAAATAGTGATGTTCATTTACCTGGTGCCCTCGCCGCCATCTTTACCACTGAGAACGTTCGCGGTGCATCATGGGTAAGGAGAGTTGAGGTCATTGCAGAACTTTATCTTACGTATCTACACATTATTTAGCGCTTTATTATAGAAACATATTGAACAAAGTTGCGTTGTCGAAAGGAAATCTCAGCAGTGATGAGACCTACGAAGTATATGAATTTCATGACGTAAAAAAACAGCTCTCTACCCTGAGACCAGGACTGTGATTTTATATGAAAATTGAGCAATCATAGTGCATTGAAAAGACGACTGATGTCAGCTTCCGATGTGGCGGCTCAGAGGAAAGATAGGGTAAACTTTAAAAACTGAGGTGCAAAAAACGATATTACAATATATACAATACATAGATCATAATCGTTATATAATATTCACATGGTTAATATTCCCAGATTTTAAAATCTTTTACTCAAGTAAAAGTATCAATACTGCAAGGTAAAACAGCAGAAGAAAATTACAGCAAAGTATTGAAAGTGAATATACTAATTATGACGTGGCGTGTCCCCTTACAGAATTATATGGGTTTTTAAATTTTGTATATTAGTGTTGCTGAAGTAATTTTATGTTAGCAATCTATGCTGTACAGTAGCTTTATTGGCGAGTCAAAAATGCACAGTAATGGGTAGGTAGGTTAGTTATACAGTCACTCATCTGAAGCAAACGTTGAACTTTCCACATTCAAGGTCTCACTGGATAGATGTACTGAATAAGAGCAGTATTTCAGAGAGAAGAGCTGATATTTACTGTTTGCATTTATTAAACATCACATATACAAAGAAAACATCTTATTTCAAACTCCACTGATGTTGTATACTATATGTTGAAAGACTTTCTTGTCTGCATGTATCTAATAATATAGTATTTATTTTGCATGCTGGAGCAGATCTTTAAGTCCACTTTTATGCCCCCTCATGAAGAATCAAAGTGTCTTTTGGAACAAATAAAAATCTTCCAAGGTGGCCATTGCCAGCTCAGTGCAAAAAGTCTCATCTGGCAAGAGAACCAGGCGGTCCAGGGAAATGTAGTTGGGCAGGGTTGGGTCATATTGAGCTTTTCCGAGGTATTCGAGGAACAGGTGGCGCTCTCTGACACGCAAGTATTTGGTATTCAGGACCTATGGGAAGAAATGTGCTCAAAGTGTAATTCTGAATAAGATATTACATAAATAAAAAGGAATGCACACTGACCCTAAATTGGTAAAATAGCAAACAATCAATAGTTTATTGTACCTGTGGGAACTTGGTGATCAAGTGGTGAGGCACCTTCATAGTGTTGTGGATGAAGTCAAATATTTGGGTTAGCTTCTTTTTATTGGCTGTCAGCACTTTGGGGATGGCCATAACTATTTGTTGGATCTCATTTTCCTTAAAGCCCAGCTCTATTTTACATACCTAAGTGGATCAGATTTGCACACAGATGCATACACACAAAGTGAATCAAAATATTAAAACATTAAATTTCAAACAATCCATGCTAATAATGTCTTTTGAAATTCCCATACCTTTAGATTTTCTTTAACGGGCTCCAAACTACCACACAGTAATCTGGGTAGACGAGCCACAATGTTCTGGGTCTGTAAGGAGGAAAAAAATATATATATATAACAATAATTATAATTTAATATTCTTCTTTCTATTCTGATTAGATTTTACAACAAACTGTGATAATACTTGTAGAAAGGCACTTACATTAGAAGCACTGAGGTTGAGTTGCTGCTGATAAAAACCCAGTCTATTGTCTAGTCTCTTCACACTGAAGTTCAGCAGATATGGAGCTTTGGACACCATGGATGCAACAGTCGCAGAACTGAACTTCTTTGATTTTAGGTAGCTTACCCTTCACAAACACCAAAAAAAAAGGTTGTTATTAAGAGATACTCATAACAGGACCCGACCTCTCCCTAGTACAATATAATTGGTTACCTAGCTTTGTGTGACTTATTAGACTTGTATCATTTTGAACAAAAATTTGGTAAATATAAATGCATTTAAATTTTCTGTTTCTTAGAACTCTTCGTGTCACCTGGCCTTCAAATTTCCCAAGCTCTCAGTGAGAATGAAGGGATTGTGTGTGATGATGTGGCCAAAGCGAAAGTCCTCCACCCCGATCTCTTTGAGAAACAGCAATCTGGGGGCCACATCTGTGTTGAAGTCGAGCCTTAGCAGCATAGTGCCCACGTTAGGCTTTTGTTCAAGCTTCCACAGATTCACACCTACAATGAGAGGAAGAGAGATCTCACTGAATGGACAATTTAAATACCTTGCCTTCACCATCATATTTCTAAACTAGCTTCCAAACTGTTTAAATAAATATGATTAAAATGTTTTCAATATTTTATCTACAATATGATTACCTAGCTGTACCAGCTTGCTGAGTGTCTCAGACTTGTCAACGTAGTCTCTAAGTGAGGTGGAGGCTGGAGGCAAGGCTCCAGAAACAGTTATACTGACAGCCTCTTCATCACCGATCTCCTCTAATGCAGACAATTCACCAGCAGCATCCAGATCTGATCAGTGAAGAAAATACAGCTGAAAAGATTCAACGCCTCTGAGAAAAACAGTAAAGCTGAATTCTAATTGTAAATGCTGATGCTCAGTGAATAGTTTACATGGTCAACAACAGTAAACCTATGTACCTGATGGCCCTTGGCTTTCATTCATGGGTACAGCATCTCTGATTGGTGATAGTAGGCTCTTGTATGCCACAACATCAGTTCTTGACAACTCGTCTTCCTTAGCCTCAGTTGCCAGTTGTTTGACGGTATAGTCACTGTAACAGAACACCTGTTCTTTCCACCTCTGTGTCGCCTGAGCTGCTCTGCAATTCTCCCTGAAAAATGAGAATCCATTTAGGACTTTATTGACTATCCTTGTATCTGTCGTGCAATGTCGAACTTGAGTGGAATGCAAGGCTGTAGCCACTGTCTTGGAGCAAAGAAGACTTCTGCATTTCAGACACAGCTGTGCACACGATGAAGCCATGGTGACTCTGTGGAGAAGAATGATGTGTTGGTTTGATTTGATTTGATTTTGTCATATGCAAACCCAAACATCAAACAGCTGTCCACATATTCTAAAAAGAAAAAAGAGTGAATACATATGCACAAGGCAGGCTGTATATAACAAAACATCCTTCGGTAGAAATGACTGTTGTTATTTAATCTATACAAGGACAGACAAGCTGTCATAGAGGAATTCAATAACGACATAACTAAAGCAAATCTTGCCAGTAAAACAAGTAACAAGCAAGAGTCGGATAACACAAAATAAACTGTATGGATCAGAGTTTTACAGTGTGCAGTGTATATAAGCTAAAATACAGGTGGGGCAATGGTGCCAAGTACAGAGAAATAAATACATCAGTAAAATGCGTTGTTGATACAGCTAAGCTGCAAACCTGCTAAACATCTGAGACAAAATTGTTGCCCTGCAAGAAGCCAGCAAGAGCCAGACATAACATTGAATTCCAGCAAGCTAGCAGGACAGGAAGCCTCTGCAGAGTCTTGTAAACATATGCACGAGACAAAGCCAACAAGCTTCTTTAGATCCAGATATTATTTTAACTTCTTACTCACGGTTAGCGAATCAAAATATTAAACGCTCAAAACAGCTCCTTCATTCACCAAGTTGTCGCGCAATGTCAACTGTTTTCACGTGCTGAAAACGGAAGGACTCAATGCGGAAATGTCATAATGTGGGACGTACCACAGCGGCGTATGTGTGGGTAAAACTAATGCCTTTTACTTACTATGAGGGCGAAGAACCTTTGTAAAAGTTGAAATTGTGTGAAGAATAAATGACAAGACCGTTACTTTAAAAGATACTATCTTTACAGATCATGCCTTTTGTTTCAGTGTCTAGAAGTAGTGAACGTATTTTCACCTATACCCACCCCATTAGCTTTATGGTTCGGTCCATCATCAGGTTTTTTTTACGTAGGGCTCTCGTCACACCGTCTTGTATATCTGTATTTAAAACTTTTCAGCATTAGCTGTTAGAAATACGTTAGTTAAATTCAAACAGCACCTCCTCACAACTGCGATATGGCAGCTGCCGAGACCACCCGAGCACTGCAGAAGGATGATACCAACTATAAGCTACATTTCCGAATGATAAACGAGCAACAAGTGGAGGATATCTGCATTGATTTTTTCTATAAGCCACACACCATCACACTGCTGTCAGTTACTGTGCTCAGCTTGATGTACTTTGCCTTTACCAGGTAAATAACAGTGTGAAAATTGTACTTTTCCCTGCTAAATGTTGTTTAATATTACTTTTTAAAGCTAGGTTTCCGCCTTGAAGACAGCAGTCATAACGAATTCAGAGTTAAACTGCTCCTTTCTCGCCTGTAACTCCCTCTAAATGCGTGTAACACGGTGTTGAGTGACCGGCAACACATATTCTTCCCTCTGTTAACATGTGATGCTGTTTTGTGACAGGGACGATGAGCACTCAGACAACAATCTGCGTGTTGCTCTTTTTGTGGTTGTCTCCTTCTTCTTGATCATCAGTGTCCTGGCCTTTCCTAATGGTAAGCTATATAACTCACACACAAGCGCAAATATATTTGCTACTCCTCTTTAGCTCATGTCAAAGTAAATTAAACATCTTTTGATTTTGAACCATTAGTTGGGCATATTTAGTAGCTGGAAGACATTGCCATGTGTTTTAGGAAATTGTGATGGGCATTTTTCACCATTCATCATTTTTCTGACATTGTATACACCAAACAATTAAATACTAAATTCTGAAAATATTCAGGAGCTCATATCCCCACCAGCATTAATAATGGTAATACACCAAAAGTCACTTGCGTTGCTCTCTTCATCAGGTCCTTTTACCAGGCCACACCCTGCAATATGGCGAATGGTGTTTGGTAAGTGTTTGCCTACATCTTTTGCTCTCACATTAAATTTATAGTAACCTAATGCATCTGACTTAGTTTAAATTGGCTCTTTAGCCTTATTTACCTCATCCTCTCATTGGTAGGTCTCAGTGTACTCTACTTCCTGTTTCTGGTATTCCTCATCTTCCTCAACTGGGACCAAGTGAAGACTCTGATGTACTGGCTGGACCCAAATTTGCGCTATGCCACACGGGAAGCCGACATCATGGTAAGGATGGTTTGGAGTTTAGGATTAGTTGATTAAAACTTGTGATTTGGGGTTATTTGAATAAAACTGACTTCAGTTGACTCCACTAAATCTGTTTAAATATGAGGTGGAACCTGAGGAGGTGTAATCTGTAGTTCGTTATAGGGACATAAAACCTTCAGAACATTTCATTTGTCAAAAAGCAAGATCTAAGGGAAGAAAATATCAACATGGATGCAAACATTTCTGTTTAATTAATAGTTTTAAGATGACAGTTTTTTGTGGGCCTTGTAATTTAAGACTTTGGTTACCTTTCTTTTCCGCTCTGCAGGAATATGCTGTAAACTGTACTGTGATAACGCGGGAGCGCATCCTGAGCCACTTCGACATCTTTGCATTCGGCCACTTTGCAGGCTGGGCCATGAAGGCTCTTCTCATCCGCAGCTACGGCCTTTGTTGGACCATTAGCATCACCTGGGAACTCACTGAGGTAATGTGTATTTAATATGTATGTGTTTTTGTGATGTAAATCGTACACAATTTTATGTAGAGTTCCAGGACCTAAGCAACATGTATCCTCCTGGGAATTCTGCAATGTCACACAAAAAAAGCAACAGAGACTGATTGTTTGGGAGAAACCCATCATAACAAAACAGCAGTATGAGCAGGAACTTCTGTAAATGGCAAGAGCTGTTGCCTTAACTACGTCCAATTGTGGACATTTTTTCCCAGCTCTTTTTCATGCACCTTTTGCCAAATTTTGCGGAGTGCTGGTGGGATCAGGTGATACTGGACATACTATTGTGTAATGGAGGAGGCATCTGGCTGGGTATGACCGTCTGCCGTTTTTTGGAGATGAGGACCTATCGCTGGGCCAGCATCAAGTCAGTGAAACTTTTCCTCTCCTATTTTTTCTAAAATTATACATAATATATTCAGAATTTATAAAAAAATTTTTTAGTGTGTTTGCTTGGTTCTTATTTTCTGTCCTGTAGGACGTTTGTCCATATTATATCTATCTCTGTATCCTCAAAGATGCACATACTATGTCTGTTCAGGGAAATCCACACCACCACAGGGAAGATAAAGCGAGCCGTGCTCCAGTTCACCCCGGCTAGTTGGACCTACGTGCACTGGTTTGACCTTAAGTCACCCTTTCAGAGGCTAGCAGGCATCTACCTCTTCATGATCTTATGGCAGGTAGGCTTTGACCTTTACTTGGCCCAGAAATCCTTGTATGATTTTCAGAGTCCCTGGTATTTGCAGTGTTTTTGTTAAATTCAGCAATTTTACAACTCAACAATTTCATACATGGAGAATCCTATTAAATCCTGCCTGTCCTGCATCACTTATCTTCACAGCTGACAGAGTTGAACACGTTCTTCCTCAAGCACATCTTCATCTTCCAGGCCTCTCACCCACTCAGCTGGTGTCGTATCCTCCTCGTTGGAGCCATCACTGCACCCACTGTTCGGCAAGTTCACTCTTCAAGATGACAATTTCACACACAGCACCTGAAACAAACTCTAACGCCATTTCAAATGCTTGTCTCTGACCTTCACATGTGTGAAAACCTGAAATGTTTGTGGTGCTTCTTTTTTGTTGAGAAAAAATAAATCAAATGAACTATTTTCTTCAACCATTTTTCAGGCAGTATTATGCATACCTGACTGACACTCAGTGTAAACGAGTTGGCACACAATGTTGGGTGTTTGGGTAAGTGTCTCTTGTCCTGTCAGTCCATGTTTTTTAGTCATTTAGAAATAAGTTTTTATGCTGCGTTAATGGCAGCCGAGCAAAGTTCTAATTTTCAAATCTTCAAATTTTTCAATCGGGTTTAATTTGGGAATTATTTTTTTAAATTTAATATTCATTCAGTCTTACATTTTTAGTTTCAGGGTAGCTTGATTTGGATTCAGCATTCTAGTCAATTAAAATTCATAACATTATGTAGTTATTCACCGCATCTCAGACACAAAGATTCTGATGCCCTCTGTCTGCTCCAGTTTCTATGGCAACGAGACAGGCTCTCTCCGTCCGCTTGAAGTAATGAACACTGAGACCACTCTTTTGTCTGAGGTTTACCCCTGCAGAATAACCTTTGAAACTGAAAGAAGGTCCCACTGCAGTCTCATGAATGGGTTTTTCTTACTGTATGTGTATAAATGGCTGGGAAACAATGATTTAGAAGACATGCATTTGGTCTTGCATCTCGTAAGTGTTACACATCGATAGAGAAGCCTCATTGCAATGAAGTCGCATTGCCAAGAGAGGGGGCCAATGTTAAAATTAAGAGTGTTTATAATTTCCAGACCAGCAAAGCCATCTGTGTAATTCTGCTGTTTTAATTTCCCCTCAGAGCCATTGCTTTCCTGGAGGCTCTTGTTTGTGTGAAATTTGGGCACGACTTGTTTTCCAAGACACAAATTCGCTATGTACTGCTGTGGCTCCTCTGTCTGGTAAGAAAGGACAGGTGTTTGTGTGTGTCCAGAACTGCTGAATTCTGTCATTCTAGTTCCTGGGGATCTATAATAGCACATATTAGTTAGTTAGTCTAATATTGAAAATGAGTGGGTAAAATAATAATAATGTCAGACTTATCACCTACCCTTTTGTCTCTGACATATGGGCACCTTTGAAAATATTCATGTCTGTTAGCTCATGCTTCAAGTCAAATCTACTACAGTACTTGAGCGGACTCGTTAATTTCTGTTTTGCATCCTCTTTTCTTAATTGTTCTAATCTTTTCAGGCACTCATCACACTTCTATGTTTATATGGGATGGTGTGGTATGAGCACAATAAACTGAAGGTAAGATATTGCCTTGGTTCGTGATTGAGTGCCTCCGCAATATTTGAATGTCTGCTTCAAGAGTAACTTAAAACCATCTGAAAATCTTGTTTTGCTGACCTTTGTAACAACAGACGTGTTGACTTACTATTGCGACTATTATTTACGCCTGTGCTTTTTCTGCTGTGACATGTCAAAATATTCTTTGAAATAGGCCTCTAGACTTGTAACTCCTAACCAGAAGACAAATTGTGCTTTTTGCTTCCGTTTTAGTTTACACGTTAGAGTTGTGAATTTGAGGTTTTTGTCAGAAATGCCACTGACTCTGCGCTTTGTTCTGTTTACAGAGCATTTCGGTGCAAAGTGAGGACTGTGATGACGGCAGTGTTGTCAACTCAAGTGGTTTCATCCCAGATGGTGTGGCAGATCAGTCTCATTACAGACAGACCGATGGCAACTCATCTTTTTAACTCCAACCTAAATGTCTGACAAAATGATGTCTTTTTCCTCCGCAGGTCAGAAGGAGTCCTTGAGACGTTTACAACCTACAAAACAGAAGAGAGCCTCTGGGAGGAACAGATTTGTGAATAGCCATGAAGGAAAGAGACAATAGACAACACTAACGCTGAGTATTCACATCCACTATGATGAGTGAAGTGATGGATAGGCTCTGTTATGCACTGTGGGACATGTGCATGCATATGTCCATCGGGGGTGTGCCAGCTTTATAATTGGTCTGCTTTGAAAACCAGTCCACACCAGCACTCTAAGTGTGCACACGCGTGTGTGTGTGTGTGTGTGTGTGTGTATATACATGCATACATACATACAATAATGTTTACACTTCATCTCTCTCATAGTTCTGTTTTTTTAAATATTACTGTGTACTGAGTTTAATAGCTTTACTAGAAAACTAAAGATTGCAATTATTGTTGTATGGGACACTTTGTTGTTTTGCTCTATGTGTTTATATAATAATTACCAAATGTGACCACATTTTGTTCTTAAAGTGTTTCTACGATGTTGTAAACTACATGTTTATATACCGTACTGTCTGCTTTTCCACAATGAAAATAGCATCTTCGGGAAAGATTTTTTTTTTTTCTCGACTTTAAATGAGAGGAACAACCAAGTGTTACTGAACTACATGCAGCCTTTACATGTTTTACATTCTTACCCTTTTACCATTGACTCTTGGATCTGTTGAGGTATGCGTCATTTTTGCAATTGTGTGTGTGTGTGTGTGTACATAATTGGGGAGATAAGCAAGCAGTGTATGTATATGGTCTACTGACAGAATACTGTGACATTTAATGCAATAGCATTGTGGTGACATTCAAGAGCAGAGGATAATCACTTGTATGAAATCATCTTTTTGAGTGAGTTTTTGGAGCTTTTTTTAGTGATCTAAAATAATACAATGTGATGTTAGTATAACAGAGTAAGTTACTGGTGCACGTAAGCTGTTCTTATTATTGAATGATGCAGTATGGTGTCATGTTTAGTGTTAGAATGTGCTTTACATTATTCTATTACTTTGACCAATGTTGGTAAGTTAATATCTGCTGATTGAATTTGAACTGACCTTTATTTGCATAAGCTTGTCATAAGCACTAGCTTTCCACACTAATTCCAATGTTTTGAGTATTTACAATGCTTCAATTGTGAGGCTACACTGTCTTTAATGTAAAATGTTTCCAGTTTGTAACCTCCTATGCACTGCTTGGTATTACAGGTTTTTGATTATATATGGATGGATTTGGTTTCTTTTGTAAAAGGAATTTAATGCCCTCATATCATAAATTTGAATTTCCACTAAGTCTTCATGTTAACATTACTTATTGTTCTTGTCCTTGTCTACATTAACAGACTGACTCACATTCATTTTGCCATCTTGATTTCTGCTGCACTCCCACAGTATAACAGAAATAATTGAAAGTATTTTTGGGGACAGATCCACAGTAGTTATATGGAAATATTCTACAGGCTGAGCTTCTTTTTTTAACAATTAAAAAGGTTTTCTTTATCAAAGACATTACAATACACAACATATTGGATAATTATTTGATGTGCTCTGAATGTGTTTGACCTCACAGATTAAGAAAAGGCAGCTATACTTAAGACAAATATAAACACTGTTACAGTAGTAACATGGGAATTCCAAATTCAGAGTGCACATAGATAAAAACCTCCTGGACTCACAATTCATGGACCCATTTTACCCACATCTTGTTTTGTCTGAGCAACAGTCTAGAACTCAAAAAATATTGAATTTACATTGATATAACAAGAGGAAAATCATTAAATCCTAACATTTGAGAAGCCAGACTGAGCATGTATGGTATCCATGCTTGACCATTTACATACATACACCATCAGTAATTTTCAATCATTTGTTAAGGTTGATATAGATTAAGATTTTATCTTGAGTCGCTAGCGTGGTGGAAGAACTGCTCCATAAAACGTTTTATATGCACACAATTGTCGCTGGTAAAGGTGATTTTATTCAAAATCGCGAAAACAACCCCATGCTAGAGCCATGTGGTACAAAGACCTGTCATACCTCTTTGTTGTGCTTAGCTACTACATTTCCCACAGTGCCTTTGTGCGTGGCCGCTGTGCTGGATGACAGCTATCCGGCGCCGAAACACCGATAGACGCTCAGACGAAAGAGCCATGGCGGCCACGGGTGGAGGGAAAATTAGAAGCAGGAGATATCACATCGCCTCTAAACCTTACGCCAAGAGTAAACAGGTAACTCGAGCAAAAGTTTTCGTGTTTAAAGCCCGTGTCGAGGACCGTACGATGACAGCAATGCTACTATCTCTCAGGTCTTGTTATTGTTTTGTTGGATACATTTTACGGCCTGCCGTTAGCGCTCGTGGCCTCCACGCGCTGCTAGCATGTCCGGGAAATGCTAGTGAATTAGCAACCTGGTTTATAGGTTAGCAAATCCAGACGGACTTGACAGGTCAAATCACGGCACAGGGAGTCATTTAGACTACATAACCAGCATTTTCTTAAGTATGAGCGCACGTATGGTGCGTGCGGATCACCGGCCTTAGCTCTATTAGAAAGTTCTTAGCTGTTAGCAAAGTTAGCAGCAAGCAAGGAAGTGGCATTCTACATATTAGCTGTTATAGCTAATTCGAGCTAGCAGGCTAACACTGGCGAGCAACGCATTGTTGTCAACCGTTGATAAGTTTGGAGGCTTCAGGTCGCTGTCGATAGAAGTGACGTGATCGTTTGGGTCTAATTTAAACCTGTCCACAGCCGCGTGCAACCAGCTTTCATATAGAGGGAATTTTAGAACTGCGTTGCTGGCGTGTCGGGAAACCTTTTGGATGATAGGCTAGCAATCGTTAGCCAAATCTCAGCCAGTTGGATTGCACGGGAAGCATCGGCTGGTTGGGAACCCACATGGTTGCCTGAGTGGATTCGCCTACCGCTTCGGCATCAACTAATGCCGGTTTCAAAACCGTCATGTTAACAGTGGACATGATCTGTCTTCATACATGGCAGACCCTAGAACCCTTTTTGTCAGTTAAGA
Source organism: Psettodes erumei (assembly GCA_016785225.1). Taxonomy (NCBI): domain Eukaryota; kingdom Metazoa; phylum Chordata; class Actinopteri; order Pleuronectiformes; family Psettodidae; genus Psettodes; species Psettodes erumei. The sequence continues at coordinate 3,887,592 of JAFBJZ010000408.1, forward strand.
CTTAAAATATTCTAATAAACTACAAATCATAAATAGTTTGGATATATAGACGTCAGCCTGCCAGTGTGTCTTCTGATGGCACAGGCAAATGATGTACATTGAAAAATAATCCTAGCGAGTTTCGTTGACCACAGCGTGGATTGATAGTTTATCTACCAGCTGATCACTGTGACCAGCTAAAGGTTAAGTTGCCAGTTAATTATGCAAACCTAGCAGACAATTAGACGGACACATTAAGTTACAAGACATGATAATAATGATAGTGATTATTAAGTGATTTACACAATTTAAATATAAAATTCAAAATTGTTGGCTTTGGCACTAGTATACCATTTATGTCACACTCCTTAGCATCTGCCTCCATTAAGATAAATGGGGTGAAGAAACGTCTCTCTACATATCGCACAGTACAATAAAACACCACCCCAAACTACCACCTACAAAATAACCGTAATCAGTACCTGTCTAAAACTGAGCAAATACTGAACATTATAGTTTAGCGCAGTCCTCGGGATGATGTTTTACACTGCCTTAATTTTGATCTAGCTGTGACTAATGAAAGCTCAGCTGTGTAAATATTGTGCTGAGTGTAGTTGTTTGTAGTCTAGCGTGTATACAAATACATGTTATTTCTCTTATGTAGTATAGGCATCGTGGTAAAGTTTTTGACACCATATAGCACTCACTGTACCCCTTTGTATGGCATAAATGCAATAAAGTATCTAAACTAAATGATCTCAGTAGTTGTAAGTGCAGGGAGTTATGTTGCATTTGTTCATTCGTGTCACTTTTTAGCTTTAAAAGTTAAGTGGCACTGATCTCCTCAGGTGCAGACATATTCATTGTTATGCAGGAGAGCTTCCCAAGAGAGCACTGTCAGTTCACCACGGGTCACTTAGTCACATGACCCTGTCCACCCTGCAGAAAATGCAGCACCCTTGAATCCCTATAACAATAGTCTATGTAGCACTAAATAAACAGCCCCTGTAGTGTTACCACACTCTTAAAAGTCGCGTGTATTTGCAGTTAGGTTAAAGTGCACGGCTGGCCACAGGTGTATATCACAGATAAGCAGGAAGCAAGAGACACATATGGCTCTTATCATCAGTTCAAAGCTGCCGGGGGTTACACAGCATGTACGTGAAAAGATGCACCAACTATTTAGCTCCTTTGCTCAACTTTTCCCTTCTCCCTCTGGTATCTTGTCACAAAAATGCTGGCACATTCACAGCACCAATCCAGTGGCCGAAGATGTTACATTATGAATGGACAAAGCACCAAGTTTACTGCTCTCCCACGCACCCTTCCCTGTAATTGCTATTTGCATTCATGTTATAGATTTTAGTTCCTGCATGTTTGTTGTTCTCTATCCCCTGCAACTCCAACCGCTCCATCCGGTGGAGACATCTTCATGATACCCCTCTGTAGTCATGGAGAATATACAGGCATTAAATGCTCATACAGTGTATTACACTACAGGAGTGACTTTTGCTCAAGGCACAAAGTTCAACAGCATTTATTAATTAACTCCTTAAGCAGAATATATTAACCAGCTGAACTCAAGGTCTGCAAACCCATTCAGGGACGGTGAATGCATTCCAGTTAGCGAGTTAAGACCTAGAAATTCCTCAAAGTAGACATTTTTTTTTTCTCTAAATTTCGATTTTTTAAACTAAAGAAGAGAGCTTCAGAGCTCTAGACATTTACATCCTGGAAATGCATCTTCTTTCTGTTTGTGGTTTAGGAGTAAAGACTCATTTTAACAACAAGAATTCACCCAGTATTGGACCTCGGCACAGAAGCAGACCAGTGTCGCTTGCTCACTGCTTTTAGAAGCGCACACTCTGCCTGACCCAGTTTCTGTCTTACTGAGCCTGTGTTTTTGCTTTGCTTTACCGGGGAGGACAAATGGCTTCTCGCTGCAAGTGGGGCCGTGCAGCTGATTCAAAGAAATAAAACGTTGATTGCTGTAGTCTGCAAATCACAAGACTCCGGCAACCGTTTTATATGATTCCTCAAACAAATTACTGTATGTGTAATTGCTTTACCACAGAGTCAGTGCTGCCTTTGAGTACCATGTTGTGTGCATAAATTTGGGGACTTGAAAATGCGTGCTCTAGACCTCAGACAAATATCAAGCAGCTTCAGCGCTTGGCAAACTATTTTAAAAATGCATGCAGCAACCTGAATAAATATTGATATTTTATCTACAGATTTTTTTAAATCCAACTTTGATATTTGATATTTTTCACTTGTGGAAAAAATGCTGTCTCTTGCATGTGGGCTTTGGTCAATTCCTGTGTAATTTCAAAGTAGCACAGATGTTTTTCTAAATATATAAGAGTAGCATCTCACTCGTCAATTGCAAGACATATATTTACCAACTAAAGACTGTGCAGTTGCCTGTAAATGTAAATATATGGTTTAAATAAGTGCCTGCTTTGTGGGAGACTTGTTCTGCTGGATAAAGAGACAGCCCGGAGAAAACAGTGGATGCTGGATGAACCCGCCCCCACACCTCTTGGTTGTTGGACTCCACGTATTCCATCCAGTGCTGATCATTAATGAATTTCTCTAATGAGCCTTTGTCTCTGCCCCTCTCCCGTTCCGTTCCCCCTGTTCGTGGCCTCCTCCTCTTGTTCTCGTGCTTTCATCAGCAGCAGTCAGGCATCATCAGTCGAGTGACGGACACAGTAAAGAGCATCGTTCCTGCCTGGCTGCAGAAATACTTCAAGAATGAAGATGCTCCTGAAGGAGGAGGAGGGGCTCTACAAGGGACAGGGCAGAATTGCCAGCCGCCTCCTCCTCCTCCACCTCCTCCTAATGGCAGTGAAGAGGGACCTCCTCCCCTCGATGGACGTGACTCCCCGGAGCCTAGCACCAGTAACACAGGTGAGGGATCCATTCAGTCTCTCGGATCACCTTAGATCGTTTTGGGATAAGGTTTGCATGGGAATTGCAGTTTTGCACTGTGCTCTGTATCACACCGCTCATCTCTGTCTTCCCCCTCTTGCACAGAGCCCTCAACCAGTCGGGCATCCCTGAACTTTCAGGAGTACGTGCTCTCTCGACCTCCTCTGAGTCGCTCCCACCTCCATTTTCACCCGCTGGATGCCTCCTCCCCGACTCTGGGGGCTTCCAGCAGCCTCTTCTCCCAGCCCTCCACCTCCTCAGCCCCTGGACCCTTTTCCACGGGCTTCTCCTTGGTCAAAGAAATCAAGGACAACCTCTCACAGCACGAAGATGATAACATCTCTACCACGAGTGGGTTCTCCTCCCGCGCCTCCGACAAAGGTAAGGGCAAAGTGTTTCCGTGACAGAAGTCACTCTGCCCACTGATTAGCACAACTACATGCAGGAAGTCACCTGCTGAGGTGACCTAATTAAAATGAAAATCTGCAGTTTGTTTTACTCACCCTGCCACATGGTTGGCTGCAAAATGGCAAGAAAACATGTCTAGTGTGATGATCTGGTTTAAACAGGATTTCTTTTTTGAAACTTTATCTATGCACTGCTGATGTATTTCTCTCACGTGACGGTTGGCTCAGAACCCAAAAGTCGAGATGGAGCTAGATTTCTTTAAGATGGTCTGAGATGGCTCTCCTCTTCTTCAGATGTCCCCACTTCCAAAACTGCGTCACTTCCCCAGCTTTGGTCCCCAGAGGTGGACAGAACAAACTCTGGGCCTCAGCCTTCCCAGTCCAGCCTGAAAAAGCCCGCTTTCAACCTGAGCGTCTTTGGAACGTCTTCCAATGTGAGTATCCGGGTGTCTTTCCATCACAACCTGTGGCGCAAAGCTGGTGTCTCAGGGTTTGTTCTAGGCTGTGCCATTAGGCCGGTGACCCACTTAAATATAGAATGTCCCCCCCACTGGAATGTGGTCAGTGCACAGAACCCTTCATTCCCACATATTTTGCACTGACCATTGCTTTTTTTAAGGTGTAGATAAATGTCTGTTGGTGCTACAAGTTTTAAAATTTAATAATTATTTATAATTAATTTACCGCGCTTTTATTAGCCGCAACATGCAAAATCTGGAAAATCAACGTCAACTGTCACTCTGCTCTCAGCCAGCGTCTTGATCCGTTGCATTCAGTCTCCCCGGTGCAATCAACATTTTGTACATCTGCTTTCGTATGCATGGCAGAGCGCCAGACACCACAGCTCAGCGCAGCCAACACATGAGAACCCCTCTGCTCTGGTGTGTGGCCCGACTCGGATTTTAACAGGAAAAGAAGAAAGTGTTCTTGATGATATAAAAACGTAATTCACAGTGACGCCGAGTACAAGCGCGAGCTGGCTGCTTCACATGTTTGGAACATCACAGATGTTGCTGTTTCCGTTTTAAACCACATGGGATGGTAATTTGTTTACATAGAGTATTTGACTTAATTTTAATAGCACAAGCAAACACTTGGCTCTTTATGGGTGAAGAAGGTTAAATATTAATGAACGCGGCTGGATATCGAAGAGATGGCAGGATGTATTTGCGGTTTTACTCGCCGTGCCGTTTTTTTTTGCTCGGCCCACGACAGGCGTAACAAAATTGATTTAAAATGAAATGAGTCTGAGGAGTGAACCCCGTCTCTTTCAGTCGACATTAAACAGCACAGTGCTGAACTCCAGCCAGCTTGGAGATTCACCCTTCTACCCCGGGAAGACCACGTATGGTGGGGCAGCTGCGGTCAGGAGCTCTCGCACACGCCCCGGAACACCGTACCAGGTGAGCCAGTGAGAACCGCATAGACCCAAAAATAGAAACTAAGACCGTTACGTTGTAGAATTAATAAGTTATAATACGCACAGTTATAGTCACTCTACGTGCGTCGGCCCTGAGTAGGTCAGCCGAATCGCGGATAATTTCAATTTCACTGGAGACTTAATTAGCTCATCGCGTTCGCAGGCCCCGGTGAGGAGGCAGATTAAGGCCAAGCCTGCCGGCGCTCAGCCCTGTGGGGTGACCAGCGCCACGGCCAGACGCATCCTGCAGTCCTTGGAGCGCATGTCGAGCCCTCTGGCTGTGAGTACACACCAGCGCGCGCGTGCTCACACACACACACACAAACTGGATTTCACCTCAAACCATGTCAGCGGCGTTTCCTCGTTAATTATACATGGGTTTCTCTGAAACAACTGCATTTTTCCTCATCTACAGGACGCCAAGAGAATCCCAGCAGGAGCTTCATCCCCTCTGCCAACAGTAAGAGTTTGTGTACTTGCATATTGTTGAAGCATTTGTTTGCAGTGTTTTTGTCAAATGACAAGTTCCTGTGCAACAAAAAAAGACCTTACTCCTCACAAAAGTTGTTTTTTTTTCCTTTGCAGCCAGTGGATGGCACAAATCTAGATGTTTTGCATTTCCAGTCAAAAAGGAAACGGGTAAGCGCAAACATCTCATTTAATTTCATGCGGTGTCGTGTGTCCCTGTGTGACTTCAAGCTTGTGCACGCACATCTGCAAACAAACTCCACTTGTGCGGCGTTTGTTGAAGGCCCAGTGATGTGAATGAAAACAGGGGACTCATTGTGCAAGCTCAGCAGCACTTGTCGTGGTCTGTCTCCCTGTCGTTTCCTGTCCCACTGCCTGCCGGCCCTCCTCCGCGGCCGCGAACAGGGCGCTCCTCAGCCGGGGACACAGCTGCTCACCGCTGCGCTGGCGCGGGCGCTTTCTTTTTACACGTAAAGTGCTTGTGAGCAAAAGCGCGCGAGACTCCGCGTCGCGTTCGGCCCTTGGAAGTGCGCCTGCGTGCCGTGTGTCGAGCGCGGCCCATTGTTAAATTGTGCCAGCTCTGGACTGGAGTTGTCCTCAGCAATAACTGTCAGGCATTCCCATCTGCGACAGCTGCTTTTGTAAAGGCCACAACAATGATGTACTGACTCTCACAGGTCTAAAACAAGAACGTCCTCTGTAAACGGCCTCTTTCGCTGTGGTTAATTTGTATAAACCTATAGCAACAAACAGTCTTGGATGCTTATATCAAGTGAATTTCCCCATTGTGTGGCTCAATAAGGTTTTATCTTACCTTTTAGTTAATATACCTACGAATTGACATGGCTTAATATAGGTGAGGGTTTTTTTGTCAACAAATTTTGGGAAGAAATTATCCTGCAATCGAGCATAGTCTGTGGTGTGTCCACCTGATGTGGTGCACGATATGCATGGCCTGTTTTATTCTGGGAAGAAGTTTCATTTTTGACGAGTTAAGAATAATCTAGTTGCGTTTATTTTATTTGTAAATGCTGCGGCACGACTCCTTCACAAGTTTTAATTGTGTTTGCACGTTCATCGAGCCAAAAGCAATATGAGACGCATTTAGTCTCACACACACAAACACAAACTCTCTCTCTCTTCTTTGATCCAGGTGGACTCTGCCCTCCCACCAGTGCAGAAGCTGGTGGTTCCCGCCGCAGCCTCGGTGTCGGGGAACCGCTCCGTGTCCTTCAGGCCGACTTTGACCCCCGGAGGAGTGAGCCGAGCTCTGGACAGGACCCCGAGAGAGACGGTCTGAAACCCAGCGCCGCGTTATTTCACACCTCAGCACTGTTCATCTGCATTAAATGCAGCCTGTTGCTGTCTCATACACATTCTAATGGTAATCATGTTCTTGCATTGCCTGCAGCCCACGAGACAATCCCCGCAGCTACCTAAAGCAGCCCCAGGTCCATCTCAAAGGTACTGATGCAAGACTATTTGGGATGAGCTGATTTGATTTGGCTTCCCATTGGTCAAAATTTATTACAGATGCCATTTGTTAGAAACAAGTATTGCTATAAAGACTTATTAGCTAGATAAGTGTAGAGTGTATTGCTGGCTTTTCAAGTCAGAATTTTGCCAGTATGATATTTAGTTTGTTTTACCTTCTATACCTGCGTTGCCCTTCTCCTAGCACAATGGTATCCAGTATCCCAGCCTACCCTCTGTCCAGCACGCCTGCAGCCAGCGGCAGCGGCGGCTCCGGGGGGGGCAAAATGAAGAGAGAGAGGACCAGTACACGAGCCTCCACCAAACACCCCGAAGATGACGAGGTGAGGCGACGCTTCGGAACCACAAGGCTCTGTTTCCAAGATCGATTTATACATTTTTTAAAATTTATTGAATTACTTACTCGGTACCAGGTTCCCCATGTTTATCAAGTTGATTTGAACATACAGGTCTTCAGAAATGGCGGCGTCGCTCCATGTTTTGCGCGTATCCTCATGAAATGCAGCGTGTCTTGATGCCAATGCTTGTCTTTGATCGTAGGTGGCTGAGGTACCCGACCTCCCGGCCGTTTCGCTTCCCATCAGCACCTCCGCCTTGCCCACTTTCAGTTTCTCCTCCCCTCTTCCCCCTCTCACCACCTCCACCACCGCCCCCGCCTCCAATGCCACGGCCGCGACTCCCGCTAAGGAACCATCCACAAACAAGGTCCGTCTTAAAGCGGCCTCTTCCTTCTACGTTGTTTGGGCAAATCTAATGTTTTAATTTTGTTTTTAATGTTGTTGTTTTTTCCCCCCAGGAGCCTCCAACGGCCTCAACACCCCCATGTGTACCTTTTACATTTTCCTCCCCCATTGTCAAAGCAACTGCTGCTAGCCCACCTTGTTTTTCCCCTTCAGTAAGTGAACGGTTTACTCTTTTGATAATTTCATCATCAGTAATTTTTTTTTTTTTTTTGAATTGCTTAGTATGGTAACGTTTCCTGTTTTTTCCCTGTTTTTAGGCTGGATTCACTTTCAGCGCACCTGTTGCAAAACTAGGTCCTTCCATGTCAAATGGGAAGCTGGCCAGTCCTATAGCAGCAGCAGGTAAGAGAGTGTTTTTTTTTTTTTTAAATAGTTTTTCTAATTTCTACACAACAAAAACAGAAATCAGTTTTGATCTTTGCATTTTTGTGTGTTCCACAGTGAAGCCGGCGACAAACAAAAGCACAGAAGATTTTGACGGTCCCTTTAAACCAGCCAAGGTTCTGAAGCAGGGCAGCGTGCTGGATCTTCTCAAAGCGCCTGGTTGGAGCCACTGACACATTATCTACAACCTGTCTTGCATGGCCAAACCTTTTGAAACGAATCCGGGAGCTCATTGTTTCGTCTCTCCTCCCGCTCTCTCCAGGCTTCGCCTCTCCTGCTGCTCGGACTTCCGCAGGCGCAGACAACGCCCCCCACCAGACCCCCGCGCAAGCCGCCGCCCCCTCCTCCACCTCCGCAACCACCACCACCTCCGCAGCAGGGTTCGGTAATTTGTTCAAAGCCCCGCTAAACTGGAGCTGCGATGTGTGCTTGGTGCAGAACAAGCCATCGGATGCAAAGTGTGTGTGCTGCATGGCCCCGCAGCCCAACTCCTCCTCATCCAAATCTACGGACAGTAAGCCCCCGGTTGGGCTCGAGAGCAGCGGCACGAGCGCCACCTCCTCCGCCACTACGACCGCCACGGGTTTCGGCGGGATGTTTTCCAAACCCGCGGGAACCTGGGATTGTGACACGTGTCTTGTTCTGAACAAACCCGACGCAGTGAAGTGCGTGGCCTGTGAGACGGCCAAACCCGGGACGGGACTTAAACCCTCGCTGACTCTTCCCTCTGCCTTCTCAGCTGCTAAGACTGCGCCCGCCCCCGCGGCCCCCGCGTCCACAGGGTTCGTCGGCTTCGGAGACAAGTTCAAAAAACCCGAGGGTGCTTGGGAATGTGATACGTGTTTGGTCGAGAACAAGGCCGAGGACACAAAGTGTGTGGCCTGCACGAGTGCCAAGCCAGGTAATGAGAGCGCGACGACGGTAATATGATATTTTGCAAAAATGCTGAATTGTGCGACCTGTGTCATCCACTAAAAGGCGGTGGGCAGTTTACTGATGCGTCTTCCTTTCCTCATCACCACCACAGGAGCGTCGGCCGGAGCTTCGGCAGGTTCCGCTTCCTCGACCAGCGCTGCTCCAGCGTTTGGGTTCGGAGATAAATTCAAGAAGCCGGAGGGTGCCTGGGATTGCGACGTCTGTCTCGTACAGAATAAGGCTGCCGACGTGCAGTGTGTTGCTTGCCAGACACCCAAACCCGGAGCTAATGTGGAGCCCAAAGGTAAAAAAACCCAACAAACTTGCAACTGCATATTTTCAGTTATTGACTTGATGTAACCAGAATCTAATCCACATTTCACCTTTTTTGAATTTTTGTTTATCCTTTCTTTCTCTCCAGCTTTTGGTTCATCAGCTGGCGGGACTTCAGGCTCCTCTACATTCGGTTCTTCTACCTCGAGCTCTGGAGGTTTTAAGTTTGGCACGTCAGACAGTACCGTGGGGTCCGGATCCGGAGGTTTCAAGTTTGGGGGCTCATTCTCAGAATCCTCCTCCGCTTCGTCATCAGGTGGATTCAAATTTGGAATCCCGTTTGGAAGCTCCTCATCCGAAACCACTTCTAAAGACACTAACGCCTCATCAGGGTTCAAATTTGGCAGCGCGTCTGAGGGCTTTAAGTTTGGGGCTGCTTCTAGTGACGACAAAAAGTCCGACCAACCTGCTGCGGGTTCTGGCTTTAAGTTCGGAGCCAGTGGTGGGTTAGCGTTTGGAACTGGATCCTCTGGCGCAGAAAGCAACTCCGCTAAGGGCGGCTTCACTTTTGGACTGTCGAAACCTGAAGAGAAAACGTCAGACACCACCACCACCACCACCACCTCATCTTCTGTTAGTTTCGCTCCCCCCGTTTCCTCTCAAGGAAAGGGTGACAGCGCTGCTTCATCCAACGATGCCACATCCACAAACAGCAACGCGACCACCACCACCACCACCACCACAGCCGCCGCCGCCACCGGGTCCGTCTTTGGGAGACTAGGAGAGCCGCCCACCATGTCACAGGGGAGCTCTACGTTCGGGTCCTTGCAGGCGGAGAAAGAGCCAGCTGCTCCCGCGTTCTCCTTCGGGAAGCCAGAGGAAAAGAAGGAGGGCGCCGCCTCCTCGGCTCCGTCTACCTTCCTCTTCGGCGCTGCCAGCAAAGATGCGGATGCCGCACCAGCCGCTTCAGGTGGCTTCTCCTTCGGCAAGCCCGGCGCTCCGACAGAACAACCTCCACCCGCGTTCTCGTTCGGCAAGCCAGCGGACAAGAGCGAAACACCTGCTGCAGAACCTCCGAAGCCCTCTTTCACCTTTGGACAAAGTGCTACAGGTGTGGAATTAATGAATGGTACACTTTTCATTTTTGATATGTAATGACTCCCCTGATTTATTGTTGTTCCATTTGGCAAATTGTTAAAGGAATAATTCGAAATCAAATAGTTTGCTTTCTTAAAGAGTTTTTTCTTTGTCGTTATTGGAAACAATGGATACCAAAAATATAGTAGGATATACTTTAGTAAGCTAAATGTACTGAACGAAAAATGCAAAAATAACTTGTTGAAATATTTCAGAAAAATTGTTACCCGCTGCAATGTACTACACGCCATCAACATCACTTTCCTCCTCAGATTCTGCTGCTGCTCCGAAACCGGCCTTTACCTTCATGGCGAGCAATCCCACCAACACCACCAACTCCACCACTTCGTCATCCTCAACAACCACCCCCAGCCTGTTCGGCGGAGGCAGCAGCAGCGGCAGCAGCAGCTCCACCCAGGCCCCGGCTCCTTCTGCAGCTCCCAGCACTTTCATGTTCGGTCAGCCCGCTGCAGCCTCCAGCGATGCTTCTCCAGCTAAAGCCTTTGTCTTTGGCCAGAACCACGACAGCCAGCCACCTGCTCCGTCAGCTGCTCCTCTGAACTCCGTTCAAGCCCCGGCTCCGGCTCAACCCTTCATCTTTGGCGCCTCGGCCAACGCGGCCCCTCCCGCCGCCGCTCCATCCTTCAGTTTTGGAGCAGCAGCACCCTCTGCTGCCTCATCTTCAGGTCTGTAGCTGTAACTGTTGCTGGCAGCTTGAGCAGCAGCGCTGCAGTATTTACTTTTCAATATTATCAAATCTTCCCTTTACATTTATAATCTACATTCGTATTTTTCATCTTTTCTCTTTTTTGCCCGACAGCTCCATCCGCAGCTCCCTCTCCATTTGTGTTCAGCTCGGCCCCAGCTGGTGGGTTTGGGGCCAACCAGACCCCGTCGTTCGGCTCATCCTTCGGCTCCCCTTTCCCGGCCACGCCCACCCAGAGCCCGGCCTTCGGGGCCAAACCTAATGCAGCCCCCGTCTTTGGGCAGCAGGCCAACTCCACGCCTGTTTTCGGAGCAGCTTCTAATTCTGCACCAGGTTCGTAACTGAAAGCGCCCGCTTTCCTTTCCGGTTGTCAGTGACGCTCGCGACACAAAGTTACGCATAACTTGTATATAACGTGTAAAGCTTTGCTGTATTTGTCAGGTGGGGGCTTTCAGTTTGGAGGCGCCGGTGTATTCGGAGCCACAAACAACACCTCAGGCGTGTTTACTTTTGGAGTGGGCTCAGCATCTTCTCCCGCCCCCCCTGCCAACCCCTCCATCGCACACCAGTCCGGACCACCCGGAGGTGGATTCAACTTCTCACAGCCCCCTGCATTCAATATTGGGTATGTTGCACCCCCTTAGAATTCTTGTGGGTATAGTTTCACCTTTTTGATGTTTGACATCATTTTGAGAGACAGTGCAGAGAACCGAGCATTTGTTGATGACGCTGGTGTTTTGTCGCGATCCTGATAATGACGGGATGCCATTCGATCTTCCAGGTCAACTAAATCCTTCGCCGCCTCTCCCGCGGGACAGCAGGCGATTGCTGGGCGCAAGATCAAGACAGCGGTGCGGCGCAGAAAGTAGAGCCCCCTGGACTCGACTAGACGGCAGACATGACTTTGACTTGACTTAAGAAACCCACTGAAAGTCCCGGAAGGTCTCAGCCGGACAAACACTGAAATGACTCGGCACGTCACGAAAGCGGCCGAGGCTTGGGATCTCTTCGTGCTCGGGCTGGAATGGGGTGGGTGGGTTTTAGTCGGAAGCTTTCACGTGTAGACCAGAACTGTTAATGTGTGAGACCATCGCGCGGGACTTCTCACGAAAAAAAAACAAAAAAACCCTTTTGAGCAACGACACTGACTTAGAAACAACAATCAAGCAAGGACACCCCCCACACACACACACACACACACACTCCCCGCTCAACATAAAAACAAGCAAGGCAGTCATATCTATATTTTCAACACCGGCAAATGTCTGCTAGACTTTAGGCATGACTTTTTGTACTAAAATTACAAAGGCAAAAGCTGCAAATCTAAAGAGTTGCGAGTGTACACAAAATCCTATTAATTAGTATGGGTTATCAGGTTTCTGAGCTGTGATATCCAGAGAGGTAGTGAGAGCTGTGCGGTAAACTTCCAGTGGCAATCCTTCAAACTATTTAGACTCCTTTTACGGGAATGAAGCTGCCGTTGGAGGTGTAGCCATGGTGTCGGTGCAGTGTGCTGTATGTACAGGGATGAGCGTGTAATCTTTGTGGTGAATGCAGCGTGCTTTTTTTTTTTTTTCCCCCCCCTCCCCTCCTCTTATGTACAGACTTGAGGTGTGTTTGGTTTCTTTGTACATGTTGAGGTTGCGTGACAGTGTGCGTATGAAAACTGAACGTCAGAGTTATCGCCCGGGCCGCGGGCGAGCAAGCAAATGAATGTTATAAAACAAAAAACAAGGGGAGGAAGGAAGGAGGGCAAGGGTTCGGGAGAGGGGGAAACGTATCCGTGCACTGTGGAGGACGGACCCCGGGCCGGAGGCTCACGCCCCTCTTTCAACTCTTTAAGGACTTTGTAAATGCATAGTTTCAAAACTCTGTTACATGTTTGAAATCTTTGATCTCTCTGGTTCGCTCCACTACTCTGCTTTTTGTGCCCTCTTTTCTCTCTTCTCTCTCTCGTTCCCTCCCTCCTTCCGAGTCTTACACTCTCCCTTTACCTCTCTCTCTGCCTCTCCCCCTTATCTCTCTCTCTCTCTCTCTCTCTTAATTGGCCTTTGAATATTATTATAAAAAATCTGTAAATACTGATATCTTTTTTTAATCTGTGAAGTTGAATTTTTTTGTGTTACCAACTCCGCATTCAGCATTTTTGTCTTTAGAATTTATGTAAATTCCTATATTCAAAGTTGCCCGAATCCATTTAAAAGAAGCTTAAATGCAAATTGGAGAGCCTTTGATGACTAAAGGTATATTGGCATTTCTGATCCACTTTTGTTTGGACCAAAACCAGTATTGTACAAAGTATTAAGTATATATTTTTCTATTGCGTGTTTAAATGGACGAGGGTGACTTTGGATGATAAGGAAGTCTGTTTAATTTTAAAGCCATGATTATTACTGGATGAGTGGTTATAATTAAAACCATGGGTAATTACCATCAATAAAAATATAAAAAGAAATCCCGTTTTCTGTTGTTGCTGCTCTTTTCCTACAGAGCTCACAGTGCATGCTGCTCTAATTTTCTTAACAGAAAAATCCCCAATTTGCATCATATACTGTATTTATTTTCTGTATACGTCACAAATGTGAAATGGGAGGAAATGACAACATACAACAGAATGCAAGAAGGAAAAAAAAGTTTGTATATGCGCTCAGTTCCGGGGTCTGGCTACCTGAGCCAAATATTTGTCCTGTTCTGTTACCTGTTCACTGCAAATTCAAAATATTCTTCTTATCAGTTTCTGACAGCACCAGAAGAGGATCACCCGGGGTGAAGATGTGTCGCAGCTCGTGGACAACAGGTGATAATTCCGCCATTTATTTATTTATTTTGCAGCAATAATCCGACTTTTTGAAATCGGGGATAGTAAAGGTTGTTTCTTGCTCGTATTGACGAGCAAATTCAGACAGTAAAAGTAAAATATCACACACAAAAAAAAATCCTGGTGGTGGTTCTGTCCCGTGACTGCCGTGTGTCGGTGTCTGTAACACACCTGACGGGAGTGTGCCGCTGCGGCCGCGGAAGTGGAACTCGGTGTTTTGTCGCCTGTCGTCCCCGGGTGTCTCCTCTTTAACCGGGTCACATTTATTGTAGCAACGGCTCCTTGGCAACGCACCGGAGCCCGTGGGGACTTCCTGTCCCCGTGTTAATGTGTGTGAAGGAATGCCAGGTTACACGGGTCAATAAACTGAGGGGGGGGAAAAGACACAACGCGGTGTAATTAAACCAGACCTTTATGGACTTTTAGACGCGGGGTGAACATGGGCTGCGCCGGCTCCACTAACACCGCGGTCCACCCGCTGGCCGAGGGGCAGGTGAGTAGAGAGAGTTCGGCTCCGTGTCACAGAGATCGCCATTTTTAACTTTAAATAAAATGGATATATCTTCTAAAAAAATATCAAAGAAAAGTACGAAAAGTCATCCGCAGTTGTAGTTCTTATTTGGTTACCTCTGTGACGTACTGAGGCGCGGGGACAGGTGTAAAGGCAAAATCTGGGTGCCATTAACTTTTGGTGACGCTATCGGAAGTTGACCGAATGTAAGGAGTTAATCAGCCTACTACTGTCAAAATATATATTTTTTCTGATTTACGGACAATGTGACACTAACAATAGATCTGCGAGTACGCTGTTTGGGCCTGCAGGTCAAAAACGTCACAGAGGAAGAAGTTTAAAACTAATTTTTAAAAAGTTCAAAAGTGGAGGTTACAGTAGAAGCTGTTTGAAAGGAAAAATGTTATGGTATTTCACAGGATGTCTGAGACCATGCCCTGATCACCATGATATAGTTCTGTGTGATCAGGTCTCAAAATCTGAGATGATGATGTGGTCTGTGGGTGTTACCTCCCATGTATCATTATTATTGCTCCTGAGCTCCCGTGTTCATGACAATGTGTCAACACATGAGATGGCACCATGACAACCTCATGCAGAACTGGTACACGAAATGAAAACAAAGCAATGGGGTCAGGAATTTACATCTTTTCACTTTTTTGCGTCCGTTTTTGTCTGCGCCCTGTCAGGATGAGACGGCAAGTAAACTCGGCAGTCGTGGAGACTCTGCTGTGTCGAAGGGCACCGCAGACAGCGGGGTGGTGATGGAGAACAAGGAGGTCCCCCGTGTTACCTGGAGCCGTGCCCGGACATCTCCATCCTCAAAGATCTGAGTTTGTCAGAGAGAGTGGGGCGGACAGAGTTACACCAGGTGGTGGGTGCTTTCGTCAAACCTGCTGAATAAAACAGAGGCGCACAGGGCACACATTTACAGTTTCTATTTCATGCCCCCCCCCACCCCACCCCCACCCACCCACCTCTGCACCTCCAGGATTGCTGCAACAGGACAGTGCGGCACACGATCGTCAAAAGTCCAGTGAGATCCTGGAGGAGCTTCTGAACCAAGGCATCATCCCAGTCGGCCAGAGCAGAGAGGGGAACAATGGGGCTGGAGAGGCTTACAGCATCATGGTGGGCACTTATTTGATTTCATCATCTTTGTCCAAGCTGTTGTCCAAGCTCAAAACACATTACACTGCTTAGATGACTCACTCAAGTTTATTTTTATTTGCAGACCTGATGGTAGCAGGACTACAATTTTTTTTTATTAAAGTCATGTCCAGAAAAAAGCAGATATAACATAATATACCCATCAAGCAAACTCCTGATTCTTGCCGGTTTCTCACTTTCTAATTAAGGATAAAAATATTAAATGAGACCACACTGCCCGGTCTTATATCGGCACTTCTTAATTAGCTGTTGTCCATATCTTCTACTGAGGTTTTATTGTATCAATAACACAAGCTCAGTACACAGCAGGCAGTTTGGTTTATCATAGCAAGAAAAGACAGCTGCAGTCCACTTTGGTTAACCAGTGCTGGGGTCCTGGTTTTGTGCGTGCTGATTCGCTGTTGTGGTTTACCGGGACATTTTTAACGAACTGAGGCCTAATTTACTGAATTGCTGCAACGAGTCAGAAAGTCGCATCAACATCCATACTGTCTGTCTTGAGTATACTTTTCCAGGTAAAGAAAAACCAGCCTAGAATTGTATTGTGGGTTTGGGGCGTGGCGTGCTGAAGCAGCTATTCAGCCACAATTAACCTCATTTTTTTTTATACCTGTGCTTTTCCTACTGCGACAAAAAGACCGCAGTGAAGAAGGAGCATTAAGTCTGTATTGTACAGTGCTGTACTTGTAAGCTTGGCGATCGGTTTTGTGTGAGTGACCTCAAACACAACACAAAGAAAAAACTCAGCAAGGCACTGATATCTGATATCTTACCCTGTATGAACATTGTTTGGCTCCAGAATGCTAACTGATGGCCCAGAAGAATGTGACAGTTTAACAGGGAAATTATACAATTCCTAAAAATAATTCTAGTAATAATGGCAGTAATATTTTTTAAGTAATGAAGAGCAGGACACTCATTTCTGTTGCTAAATTTTCTCACAGGTAGGCGAGGTCAGATATTGTCATTGTAAGTGCATATACCTCTGATGTTGAGATTGTGTGTTCTCTGTCTCCCCCTGCTGTGTGTGTGTGTGTGTGTGTGTGTGTCAGCTGGATGACAGAGATGTGGTCAGGCGAAGGCCTCCTGCAAGACTCGAGTCACTGAAGGCCCAGAGAGTGCAAAGTCTCCCCAGCAAGGAAGAGATTGACGAGAAGATTAGACTTGCTGAAGAAAGACGCAAGGTGCAGTGCGTGTATTTTTTTGTGTGTGTGTAAACACCCCTGCTCTTTCTCCCTGCCTTCCTCTCACAGTTGAGCTCACTGTTTTTTTTTTCAGCTAAGGGAAGATGAGCTCAAGACGCGTTTAAGGACCAAGTCGGCGCGTGTTCGCATCCGTGCCCCCATCTCCAGCACAGAGGAAGACAAAGACGCGTCTCTCACCCCCGTGGAATCGCTGCAGTCACCTCTCACCCGTGACCTGACTCCGGCTCCGCTGTTTCACGGCCAGATCACAGACAGGGCGGCTGAGGGAGGAGAGTGTGTGAGAGAGGCTGGGAGTGATGACGGCGAGTTTAAAAAGGGAACGCTGGGTGCAGAGATGACAAAAGGGGTTGAGAAAGGAGGAGCGAGAGGAGATGACAGAGGGGAAGGTGCAGTGCGGGTCGGGGAGGATGGTGATGTGGAGGAGGAGCTGAACCAGGTGGTTCAGTTCCTCGCAGCCACGGGGGAGCTGGAGAGTGATTCTAGCTTTCAACATGCAGAAGACAAAGAGGAGATATTTTGAGCCATTAATCAACACTAAGAGAGAGAAAAGTGAAAGGGAGCCAAAACAATTCATTTTCCACAGAGGAGAGGCCATGATGAAATAAAAAATAGAAAATGCATTTAGAAATTACTTGGGAAATTGACAGATGTAATTTGGTTGTAATTGGATACTTACGAGTAAGTAATGTGGAGGTGACTTGTTGCGTCATTTCCACTACAGGGATGTACATTTAATAGTTATAGCGCAGAAACAAGCACAAACGATTAAGGGGTTTTCTTTCTGATGCAACGTAACTTAACTCAGTGGATCTTTTAAAAAAATACAACTCAGACTCAATGTTCTCACCAACATCCCAAATTGATTTTTGTTTTACATTTAATTCATGGGAAAATGATTTAGTTTGGTCTGATTTTGCATGTGGAAGGGCACACTTTGTGCGATTGTCCCGTTGGACATAAGATGGCGCTGTTTCAGCAGGTTGACGTGGACTGTTAACGGCTCCTTGCGCCCTCAGTGCACCCCATCTGGGAGCTAAGCTAACAGGAGGTTAAGGCAACGAGCCAGGATGTGCCTTGTTTTGAACAAATATGCGAGGCGTAGTTGTTTTCCTTTAATAAAGTTCCACATCTTTCCCGAGTACATGTTGTTCGTGTGAAAGAGGGGTGTGTGCTCAGCGATTTGTCAAAACCAAAAAATGTCACACTCGATTTGAAATTAACTCACTAACCAGAGTAAACTTAAACTTTAAGATTTGTTTTTTTGTTTGTTTCTTGCCCTGAGAGAAGTTGGGGGAGAAGAGAGCGACCTTGGTGTGACTTCTCTGTGGGTATTCAGCTGTTCCACTGACCTTTGACCTTTAGCTTGTCTCTGCTTGACAGGTGTGCTAAAGCCAAATGGGTGGCACGCACGGTTACAGTTTCATCTCCCTGGCACTAAACGCTTTGTTTTGATTAAACTGAAAGGGGAAAAAAAGATGTGTTAATGTGTTGAGTTAATTAAGAAACAGGTCCACTTAACAAAGAAACCACACTTACAGTGTTAAGTGTTTCTGGTGATGATTGCTGACACATTATTTCCTTGCATGATATATACCTGTACATATAATGTTGTGTTATCTGTTTGCATTTTCCTAAGGATTACTAGGATGGAAGGTATAATCAAAGTATTCAATGGTGCCGCAGCCAGTTGCAGTTGTAAAACCTATAAGAGGATTGAGACTGGTCAACATACTGCACATGAGCAGAGACGAACAAGGCAGATGGAACCTGACCGGACCCCCATTGTCGAGTCTGGGAAACTCGACACCGGTCCCCCCTTTTCACGATTCCAGTCAGACTTTAAAGGGCGTGTGGCTGCATTAATAAAATAGTGAGCGAACAGAGACGCTGCAGACAGAAGCTCTATCAGGTTGCATTTCATTGTGACCTGGAGTGCTGCAGTGACAATCCTTATTCAGATGGATAAGACGGGTGCTACTCATGGAGCCTAGCCATCCTTTTTTTTTAAAGAATACTGATTGTGGTTGTAGATTTATTATTTGCCAACAACGAGTACAATGCATTTAAAATATAAAATTGTGTGGACCTGTTAAGAGCAGCTTTTAGCAGCTGGTGATCTGCATCTCAGTTAAGCATATTGTATCTGATTAGCCATTAGTGCCCAGGGGACATTATAATGGAGGGTATGTCACATAACAAATAATTATGGGCTCACTGAAAATGTCAGCTCACGGTGTTTACGCATAGTGGCAGAATCAGTGTGGGCACAGGCACAGAAGCGGAGCCGCCATGAATGATTAACAGCAGAGTTCCCGCTCACATTACTGGAGGTGAATTACTCATCCCGGCTCCTCAAAAGGGAAGATCCAGTAGATCCATCAGCAAAGCCCTGCAGCGCGGAGTAGGCCAAGCATCACAAGTTATTTTAATCATTGATGCTCGGCGACTGATTGAACTGATCTGTTGCCTGATCCCCACGCATCATAATGGCTGTGCGTAATTCTGACGCACGGGGCCATTTGTCGCCTTTGAACTTAGCTCATCTCACCTGATTCAATCATTGAAACGTGATCACCATCTCTCTTTTTTTCTTTTAGATAGTAAGGAGCTGATCCAGCAAAGCGTTTTCATCTCACAGACCATAAAAGACATGGAAAATTGACCAACGCTTGTTAAAATGTTGTCCTACGTGGTCAGATTTGATTTTCGTTTCAAACCCGTCACAGCTTCGTTACAACAGCGGAGCCCGTAATCTGGAGATCTTTGCAGTGAGGGGACATTTAAAAACAATCCATTTTTTAAAGGAAAGTCCACATCACACACTCCAGTGCCTTATGACCGTCTGCTCGGACTCAGAAACTTGCCAAAGCGCTGTCAACCCCCCTCAACACATGTGGAGACTGTCTTGAAGCCTGATCCTTTCCAGCGGAGTCTCCATGCTGCACCTGTCTGTCTTCTCACTGCTGCTGCTGTGACCTGTCTGGCTGTGACCGGCTGTTTATATAGGAGGCCTAATCCATGCAGGCCTATGGAGAAGAGACAGGAAGGACTCTTTTTTTCACGACAAAATCCAAAGTTAATCCACTACTTATCTCACCAAAGAGAGAAAAGACCAAATTCGTATAAACGAATCAGCCCACCCCCCATCTCCTGAAGGTCGCTGCTCCTCTTTTAGCCTCAGCTATATCATCAGTGGAATCAGGTTTTGTTGACCTTACTAATGGTTAATTAACTGCGATTCTAGTAAAGAAAGATCTAATTTTTTTTGGTGAAGGGGCTCCAGTGTTTCCCCACTGTGCAGGCTTCCCAGCTGTTCGTGCGCTGCTGCTGCTACCGGTGGGCGGGCATAGATGGGACTGAAAAGCTGGGTGGAGTTTTAGGAGCAGCGCTTTTAGGGAATGGGTCCCAAAGCTTTTCAGTTAGACAGCAGAGTTACCAAGAAAGAGCTGGGAAGCACCTGATGGTTTCATTTTTGGGGACAGTCCGCTCCACGCCGCTCCCCTCTTAACTGTCGGAAGATAAATCTACCTCCAGGCTTCATTTGTGTCGAGTTTTTGTCTTGTTTTGTCTTCTGAAAAAGAAAATAGTTACAGAGCCAGCTGATCCCCCTTCTCTATCTTTTCTTTCTTCATCCAAAGAATTATCGATAAGGAGACATTGCACTAGTCTTATTTTTAATTGTTCCTATTTATTGTATATTTTTTTGCACTAACGATGCACACCACGCAAAAGGACACGACCTATACGAAGATTTTTGTCGGGGGTCTTCCCTACCACACCACGGATTCAAGTCTCAGGAAATATTTTGAGGTGTTCGGTGAGATTGAAGAAGCGGTGGTCATCACCGACAGACAGACCGGCAAGTCCAGGGGTTATGGATTCGTAAGTATCACTTAATTAACTGGTTTTGTTACGTTTTAACCAAATTGGCACGCCGGTTGTTTTTTTTTACGCACGCAGGAAAGTCCTCTGCGAATGTGCGCGGCTGTTGCTGTCTTTCGCAACACCATTACCGACGTTGGCGTAATTGCAGTCATGGGATGTTTATGTTTTGATAAGCAGGGCGCTCGCCCGTTTAAATTTGTCGTCGGCTTCTGTTGCAATCTCGCACCCACCGCCGACTTGTTGCGCGTTGGTATGCGCCCTGACACGTTTTCGCACTGACAGCTCCATGGTGGGGCCGAGGGGAAAAAACAAAAAAACTCACTATGATGTCTTGATATGATAGAGCGGTTTTCTCCAACGCTCGGTTTCATCATCCCTCATCTCAGAGCCTGTTTACGACAACGTTGGGGAAATATTTTTGCTCCCACTTGTCAAAGAGCACTTGGCAAACAAGCCTCGGTCGTGAAGCCACAAGAGACCAGCAGCTCGGTGCTACCCGGTCAACGTGGTTAAATAGTTATTTTCAGTGGCACTTTAATTCATTTATACATTTGTGATTGACATCTGCTTAAATACGCATGTGACAAGAGAGATCTGGACCACAAAATGTGGTCGCTTCATACATGATTAGGAAATTTGGCATATCTGACAAGGAAATAAAAGCACAAAGTAATACAGTCACCTTTGATATGTAAAAAATTCTATATTTCTATGTTGGAATCAAAATTTCACTTTGAACCTACAGCCCAAACTTATTTTTTCTCTTTACTATTGTAGCTACATCACGTTTGTTCATTATTCCTCCTTAAAATGCTTTTTTGTATTGTTTTGTCAGTGACTTCAGTTGCATAAGTGTGTAAAAAAAAGAAAAAGCAGGAGGGGGGGGGTCAGAAATGTATATAGTGGAGCACTGAGCAGAGTGATAAAGTTTTGGTTATTGTAATCGGAGCGATACCGGGACCGTGTTCAGTCAGTCAGCTCAGCCAGGCTCCCATCATTCACTGCTGATAGTTTCAACACATCCGCATGAAGGTGATGGATGTGTGTGTGCTGCCAGATACTGCCTGCTGTCAGTGATGTTCACACACAGAAAGAGTGCTAATATGCTCACAGCGATTGAACCCACACTCACATGCGCGTAAGGTTTTCAACCTTTGTTTCAAACACACCGTGTCATCCCTTGAAAGAGGCTTCAGTCTTCGTTCGCCGCTATATTCATTCCTACAGTGGCAGCCTGTTGTTTCTAAAGAGTCTGCAGAAATAAGAAAAAAATCAACCTCACTTACAAGCTTCTTTGTATAAACTACATCTTTCCCCATCCTGTATGTTTGTGCACGTTCTTATCTGTCAGGTGACAATGGCAGATCGCTCAGCCGCTGACCGGGCCTGTAAGGACCCCAACCCCATCATTGACGGCAGGAAGGCCAACGTCAACCTGGCCTACCTGGGGGCCAAACCTCGGGTGATGCAACCAGGTAAAGCTGGCTGAATGAGAAGCAATGAAATAAAAACAAATGTAGTTTTCAGTCACAAAATGAAACTATGGACATTATCATAGGTTATTTATATCTTTTTCCACTGTTTTTGGAATAACCAATTTCTTTCATTTTCTCAATTTTGCAGGTTTTACCTTTGGTGTTCCCCAAATTCACCCTGCGTTCATCCAAAGGCCTTACGGGTAAGTACGTACAAGACTACGTTGTTCAGGAGAGTGTAGAGATGCTCTTATATGGAGACACAAATTCAAAGTAATCAGTTCAGAAACATTCTGATTTCATCTTTTCTGTATGTGGTAATTGATAGACTGTAGGTCTGATTTTTGTCTTTACGTTTGTTTTTCTCCTCAAATATTGACAATTGCTGATGATTAAAGGTGGACATTAAGTAACATGTATAGTTTGTAGCTTCTGTATCACTGTCCACCAAAAAAGACAGTCAACCTGCTTTTTCTAGGTTTGCCTATTTGTGGACATGTGTGTGTGAATGTGTGTGTGTTGAGTGGACAATGATGGAAACTTCCAGCCTGACTCAATGTTATCTATCTTTCTCTGGTCCGACAGGCTCGCTCTCGGTTAAGATAACTGTGCTGCTTTGTGGAATAGTTCTGCAAACGTAGTCACAGATCAGAGAAAAAGGAATTACCTGTAGAGTCAAACACACACAAACAAGCTCTCAAAATGGTGATTATAGATGCATGTACGTGGGTTTCATTTGACTTTTGTCTTATTATTATTTTTTTATTTTATTTGAATAGAGCTTAGAGCTTTGTGTGCAGTTATGAAGTGGTGTTGTTAGCGAAACCGTGTGCTTTCTTACTTTAATTACAAAAAAAAAGCTGGATTGACTGAATTTTTGGGGTGTTCTTTTTTTCCTTTTGTGGAAGTGTGTTAACTTTGCCAAGAAAGAGCAAAGGTTTTTTTTCATTTTTTTTTGTTTTTATTGCTTTTAGCTTGTGGTTGACTTGTTTTGTTTAACAGGATTTGTTGTTTCATGTGTTTTTGGGCTGTCTTGTTGGAGTGAGTGGTGAATTTTCTGTGTGGATTTTTTCCCCCCCACATTTCTACCCCTCGCACTTTGACCTCCTTCCTTGTCCCTCAGAATAACACTGCTCGTGTGTGCTTACAGCATCTACCTGGTGTTTCAGGCAGTTTGTCATAGTAACCAAATGTATGAGAGACAAATTCACTAAGTCCTGCTCTGTCAGCTCCTTACAACTGTCCTACCTTGGAGACTTGTGGTCATGTACTACTGACCGAAATGTGGTTGTGGTTGAATTATGAATGAATGAGAAGCCTATGAGTTATTATGTGTGCTTCATGCCCCTCTGTGTGTATGTGTATCTGGCTGCATTGGTAACATATGAATATTTGCTCTTGTTGTGTTTGGTGTGTGTGTGTATGTGGCTTTTGTCCGTCCACATGCTCGCTCATTTTCAGCTCAGCTCAGCGCACCAAAGTCTCCAATGTGTCACAAACAAATGTCTGGATGTCTCTCTCTCTCTCTCTCTCTCTCTCTCTCAGCAAGCTTTCGTCACATGGGCTCGTGGTGTTAAGGAAAACAAGCGCACCCATTGTGCCACACAAAGCCCCGAATGCTGATGCTGCAGTCGCATGAAGCTCTGTGTTTTGTGTGTGCGTTGGGGTTAGTGGGTGGGGGTGGGGGTCCAGTGAGGTTGCAGGGCTGTCTCTGTCATGTAAAAGCGTTTCCGGGTACATCCTTTAACCAACTGAAATGAATCAAAAGCTGTCAGTTTGTTCTTTCACACGTGGTGAAAATGCTGCGTTCACATCTGTGGAGGACAATTACTGACAAAAGCACAAAACAAGTTTGACCTCTGATCAGCTGATAAGTCCAGACTGGTTAGCATACAGAAACCGACTGATGAGCGAGTACAGAATCGTGAGCACGATGATTAGAGCTGCGGTGACTAATTGATTAGTCGCCACCTATTTTCATAATCAGCAAACGCAAAGTCAACTTGATTAAGTAACTTTCTATGTGTGGGGGATGACAGCAGTTCTGCTGGACTTAAAGCGAAAGCAGACACCAGATCCACCTGTGACTCGGTCATAATAATAAAAGTCTCATGAGCAGCTCTGTCAAAGCAGGACAGCTGTGTACTGCTAACCTCGCAAACAAGCATAAACACATCTCCTCACTCGCAATGGACCCTCTCACCTCGGCGTACATTTGTACTCGTGTCCTCTCCCTCAGTGGACAGCGTGCACCATGGAAGAGAACCTTTATTTAGCCTTGAACTTTAACAACCTCTAGGCTGTGTGAACACGACATACCACTAAAGACAGACACACACAAGCAAACGCACACAGAGTAGGACATGCTATAGGCACCAGCATGGCTTCAGAAAACAGCCTCTTGGTTATACAGATCATTTTTGATTTTCCTTTTTTATGACTATCTCTGTAGACGAGGGTATTTTTTAAGTAATGGGCCACGCTGGGTGAATGGCTCAATCGGAGCTTTGCCTCCCATGGCAAAACCCTCAGCCCATGCTCTGTGTATATGTGCATATACGTGTGAGCCGGGAGTTTGATTTCAAGAGCAGTGGAGATGGTCACATACCACTGGTAGTCCTTCTTAAAATGTTATACAGTCAAAAAATAGTCACTGTCTGAGCTGCAGTCTCTGCAGTCAATCAAGTACTGTAGCTGTTGAGGAAAAGCGTGCAGCTGAAAGTTCGGGGCAAACTTTGATGTTCCTTTAATGATCTTCTGCCCAAACTCATGACTCCAGTTTCCACGAGACTGATTGGAAGGCCATAAAATATATTCTCCGATCCATGGGCAGCTCTCTCAAACTGGTTTCTATATAAAGGCTACAAAGGAAACATCTCAGGCTTTTATGGATTTATTCAGCAGCAAACAGCCACTGTGACTTGACAAAACCATACACATGCTCAGTTTAGATGATCAAATTTAAATGATCAAATCAGATATTCTAACATGATTTAGCATTGATATCAAATGTCAGTAATATGGCCTGCTTGCCTTCAGTTACAGTCCACTGTGAGCTGGCCCACAGTCTATGTTTGTCTGCGAGTTTATTCAACCAGTGGACGAAATGTAAAATATTTCTATCGTGTAAGCAGTTGTATTAATCCAGTAAGCAGAATGTGTCAACAAGCCTATTTTGGGTGTTTGTGTGAAAAAGTGTGAGCTTGAGATGCTGAATTGTGCTGGTGTGAGTTGCGGTTAGAGTTGTCAGAGTAGCGCTGGCCTTTTCTTCCTTCTTTTTTTTTTTATTAGTACATACTGGATATTGGCCAGCCAGCTTGAAGAATCTCCTCCCTGTGTGTTGGAAGCGAACAACTCAGTGATTTCACTTCAGATCAAGTGTCCCCGCCACAGTGTCTGTGTGGGAGTCTCTTATCCAACCAGTTTCAGAGATGGCATCTAGGAAAATCATCCTGGAAACCTGCCTCTCCCTGCTGAGTTTCATTAGCGCAGGTTTCTAACGGGAGTTTCAGCATCACATGATTTTCCCATTAGTATAACTCCTGACTAAACCTTTTGAAATGCAGAATTTCTGTTACTGGTTTGGAGATATTGGTCAAACCCTTTTGTGTGTAAAGTGCGCGTGCACTTGTGTGTGTGTGTGTGTGTGTGTCCGTATTTCTGTGCATACTGAGGCAGTGACAACATCAACCTTTACCCTTGAGTGAAAGCCACACCAATTCTCGACATACCCACTCACTCATTTTATACCTTCGCTTTTCTTTTTTGTGTCTCTTCAGTTGAGTGACTGTGTTGTGTGCCCTTGTCTTTGTTGTTTTTGTAGACAGTCTAGTTAAAGTGGACTTAAAAAAAAAAAAAAACCCAACATATTTCTTCCTCTCCTGACGCCTTGCTGTTGTTCTGTCTTCCTGTTTTTCTCTGGGCCCCACTGTTTTCGGTTGAGATGTGGATTGGATTTGATAATGGAGTGCTGAGAATAGGGTTGCCACGATAGATCCCGCCTGTCACCCTTTTCTACATTTTCTACACCTTCACTCTTCCTCTCTCAATTCAGACTCCAAAAGTGACCAACTTGACAGGTTATATTGCAATTCCCCTCGTTTTCTCTCAACAGATTTTTGAGCAATCATCATTCCAACCCACATTCAGTCACAAAGCTTCTTGTACAACAACTATCAAATTGTTTCCAATAGTCCAATAGTCCGATAACAAGCTTCTCACTCCATTTCAATTAAATTGAGACTTAATTTGACTTGACTTTTATCTCTCACATGGAGGGACTGTTTTTTTTCAGGGCATCAAACTCAGACTCAAACTCCCATAAGATCTAAAGCTTTCATGTTTTTCCTTCTTCAGCCAAAAGCTGACACTTCACTTCTCTGAACCAGTCGTTTAAATTTCAAAAGCTCCCCTCATGCTCGCTGTCCGACTGAGTTTCCAGACCTTATGGAACTGGGTGGTGGGGGGTGGGGGGTAGGATAAGGCTATGTCATGGAGGGTAGAATGTGCTCATTGTTCATCATTGTTTATTTAATTGAAACATCCCTCTGGGTGCGGAGCCTAGTCCCGGCTCCCCCCGCTGCCTCCCCGGCTCTTTGTCCCAACACAGAGGGGGAAATGGCCAGCAGCGTCCCTTTTTGAAAACTGTCCAGGTGTCAAAGTGGCAGTGACATTTTCACAATGCTTCCCTGGGCTCATCTCCTCTGTCTGCACCCCCTGCCCCCCGGCACTGTAAGCCCCCCACCCCGCCCCTGCCTCCTTTCCCCTCCCTGCTCGTCCTCCAGCAGGCAGGAGGATGACACCAGAGCCAAATCCACATGACCCACAGACGGGCTGCAGGTTACAGATCCCAAACTTTTTCTTGTCATCTCACCTCGCTCTGCCTCTCTGTAGTTCTGTCTCCATCACGCAAAACTGAATCTGTTACCCATGTTGTAGCCCATAAAGTAGATGAAATGATCACCCAGGTTCCTCTCTCTTTGAATGTACATTTGAGTGACCCAGAGGTTCAATAAACAACCTCTGGGTTTTCAAAGACTTCCTCACCTTCCAGTCTTGTTTTTACAAAGAGATTTCTATTTTGGCAACCCTATATTGTTCTAATCCCTACTAGCAGGCATTTCCTTGGTGTTCTTGACTGGTGTATTGGACTGGGGTTGGGTGGTGGGAGGGTGCTTGGCCGCAGTGTGATGGAGTTGGGTTTTAGGGTGTTTGTTTTTTTTAGGGGTGTCTTTTTCTCAGATTTGGTGTATGGCAATGAATCACATTAAACCCTGATGTATGTGTTTGTCCTACAGCATCCCGGCCCACTATGTGTACCCTCAGGCCTTTGTGCAGCCTAGTGTGGTCATCCCTCATGTGCAGCCAACAGCCGCTGCACCCACCACAGCCTCCTCCCCCTACATCGACTACACCGGAGCCGCTTACGCGCAGTACTCTGCAGCTGCAGCCAACGCTGCCGCAGCTGCTGCGTATGAGCAGTATCCCTATGCCGCATCCCCTGCGGCCGCAGGTTACGTGGCCACAGCCGGCTACGGCTACGCGGTACAGCAGCCTCTGGCCACTGCCGCCCCGGGCTCAGCCGCCGCTGCAGCAGCTGCCTTCGGTCAGTACCAGCCTCAGCAGCTGCAAGCCGACCGCATGCAATAGCAGCCACTGCAACCACTGGACATGCAGCGAGAGGAAGCCCACCCCCGGCCACAGCTGATTGGTCAGGAGAGGGAGCAAAGGAAAAGGAAGAGGGAGTGAAGAGTAAAGGGTGGACATGTTGGCGACTCAGAGGCAGAGTTGCTTTAAAAAGGTGATGATGATGGTGGTAGTGATGATGATGATGATGATGGTGAGGTGGGAAATTTTTACAGTAACTTTCCAACTTGCTGTGCTTCAACCAAAAAATGAGAAAATGAAAAAAATTCGCAGAACAAATAATGGAAAGTGATTTACTATTATTGTTGTTGTTATTACTATGATTATTATTATTTTCATTACTTTTATCATTGTAGTAGAGTACTTTTTTCTAGAGAAGAAATGCAGGAACTAATCCCTGTGGTTGGTTATAGGTGTTAAACTAAGCCGTTGAGTCCTATTGCTGTCTTTAACGTTAGTTTAGGAAGCTGTTCTCTTTCGGTTATTTGATGCCCTCATATTTATTATTGTTATTATTACACACTGAGGGCTCTCCTTGTTCTTTTTTGTCTTTTCAAGTGCATTTTTTGGAGTTGATATTTTCTGATAATCAGGGAAATGGAACCGTTTCCAACGTGTTAGCTATTATTATGTGACCTCTGTCAGGAAGTTTGGGAGTCGTAACTCGCTGTGTCACACATTTGAAGAACTACCTTTTTATCTTCCTGATGCTGAATGTCCCTTTTATTATTTTTTTAAACTCTGCGTCTCGACCTCTTGACCTATGCAAAGCAAACAAATCACCAGGAGACAACACAAAAAAAAACAACAAAGAAAAGAAACAAAAAACTGAAAAAGTCATCAACTCTGACTTGACTCTTGGACTAAAGGGGGACTTGGCAAACAAAACAAAGGCACTGACAACAGGGGAGAGGATGAAAACAGCTTCAGACAATGAGAAACACCAAATCAGTCGCTTTTCCACATTTCACTCACACACGTACACCGACAAGCGCATCCAGAGTTGCACACATAGCAGTCAAAGACAAAGGCAGCACAGTCGTGTTTCTCTCCGGCTCTGGGACGGAGAGAAAGAAAGAAAGACAGAAAGAGGGAGAGAGGGAGAGAGACAGCTGCTGGTGGGGGTGGACAGAGTCGCTCCAGCGCCACACAGACGGATCACTCTGGAAAGAACGCATCACTTGTGCTCATTTGTTGAGCTGTCACATTTTAATCCCTGGCCAGGCCCATTTGGGAACCAACTTTACACTCCCCCCACCTCCACCCAGCACAGAGCCCCACAGTAGAGCCCCCCCCAACCCCTGGTCATTCAGCCCTGCCGCTGTCAGCACTTCCACCTCTGTGCTGCTGTAGTCTGGTATTAGGTGCACACACTCACAAACACACACTTTCACCAAAGCCACCCCAACAACTGGCCTGCCTCATGTCTGTCAAGAACACCAGGTGGAGTGGTGAGGGGGGGGTGGGTGGTTGCTCTGACATTATGTTGGTCTGTGTGCCTTACATTTTTACTGCTATTTAAGATTTTAAAAACTGAAAAAGAAGAGAGAAATCTACTATTTAAGATATTTATTTTTGAGAGTTGACAATGTTAACGCTCTGAGAGTAGAGACTTAGTGGCGGTACTGTATTAATATTATTATGTACTCATCTCAAGGCATATATAAGTTATTGATTAGTTTTAGCAATAATATTATAATAATAATAATGATTATTAACATACTCAACCAAAAATGTTGATGTAGGACTTATTTAAGATACTGTTATGTGCACTGTACTTTTATTTTTTATCTTTTTGATTCTTTAGGACATGACATTAAATATTAGCTTAATGCCTTTTGTATGGAAGAACTTTATTTAAATGCAGGCCTGTTTGCATGCAGATTGTACTCTGCCTCTTCTGTGTTTAGATGAAAGGAAATTTTTTTTTCGACAAAAACAAGCTGAAAATGCTGCTTTCTCCACTAGAATGTATAGTCGTCGTCAAGGTTTCAGTAGCTGTGCTCCTTTTGCTTAATATTCATCAGATGGGCTATTTTACACTGTTGGGAATTTTTATACTTGAACTATTTCTTACAAGGGAAATATGAAAAATAAAAGACAAAAAAACTTTTTAAGGAAGCTTTTCATTGTCACTGGATGAAGGCATGTAAAGTGTTACTATTTAAATGCAAAGGTCCTGTTGATATTAAAATCTTTACTTCAGAATTTCAACACCATTTACTCAAAATTGGAATAAAATGTTCTATATTTAAAAAGCTTGGTGGCATTTATTTTTCATGAGGTCAACAAAGTGAGGCTGCTTGAGTTTGAAATGCCTCCCCTCCTGATGCTGTTCCTGGACACATTTGTTTGCTCTTCCACCGTGAGTACATTTTCATCCTTTTACCCTTGAAGTTTATACCTCTCTTTTGTGCCTGTGCGCATCAGTATCTATCAGGCCCAAAAGAAATGTATAAAATTCAAGTATTACCAGTCGCTTTTCTATCTGGACACTGCTGCGAAGTGGCAAACACATCACACATGCCAAATGCCGCCACGCTCCTCCACCCTGTGAATCCATTTTGACGGCGCCGTTACCTGACAGTACCTGAGTCTCATATTACGGTCACACCTGCTGAGCGTTTGCATGGACACATGATAAAGTTTCTCAGGACTCAGTCTATCAATGATTAATCTCCTCTGTAATGAATAAATCATGTTTAAAAAAGTTTGCTGCCGTGGGTCTGGCTTCCTTCACTCAGCTCCAGGGAGTATTTTTTTTTTTGGGTCCCTGGTGAAACATGAAACTAGGGCACATGCCGTAGATGTGTGACCATGACACAGCATGAATCCAGCAAGGCCGAATCAGCTATCTGTACCCCTGACATCTTCTGATGAGTTCTGAGTCGTCTTTAGAGGAGTACTTCACAAATTAATAATGAAGCTGTGCAGGGGTTTTATAGAAGATTAAGCTAATTTGGCTAATTAAACTGGTGAATACAAGGTCGGCAGCAACCAACTTGAATAAATGCCTGAACATGCATAGCAAAGATTACAGAAAGTTCTCCAAATTCTGATTACATCACTTAAAAGAAACAAAACAAAGATAAAAATCAAGTTGCATCATGGGAAAGTGCAGGATCAAGTGATTTTATTGCTTGGCCCAAACTTAAGGACTTAAAGTCTAAATATCTTGGACTCTGCCTTGTTGGTTTTGACCAAATATATATTATAATTTGTCTATCTCAAATGCTATGACTTTATTAAAGTTTTCCACTGAATAGAAAGAGTATCCCTTTAAACTTTGTATTGGTGGAGGCATCACTGGATTGTGTACCTGCTGATTTATTAATCAAGGGTGTACAATCTTCATCAGCAGTTGATGTAAGTAGCCTGCAGTTCTCATGTTCAGGGGGAATTTGGAAAGGGGGAATTCCGAGATGGGGGTCAGACTCTGGCCTGATTTCACTCCCATGATGATGATGATGATGAGTCCCCCTGCAAGGGAAGGTCCAGTCCCCTCAGGACGGACCCATGCAGAGGTGCTTACCACGGCGTCTATCAGTCGTCTATTTTTAATCGGGCTAAGGCTGCCATGTTGCCTGCGAGG
Source organism: Psettodes erumei (assembly GCA_016785225.1). Lineage (NCBI taxonomy): Eukaryota > Metazoa > Chordata > Actinopteri > Pleuronectiformes > Psettodidae > Psettodes > Psettodes erumei. The sequence goes on from JAFBJZ010000408.1 coordinate 3,918,754, forward strand.
TAAACCTCCGATCCGCCCCAGGCGAGATACCGCGGCACTGAGTCACGGTCCCGGTCTCTGCACGCCGTGCGTCTCTCAGGTTCACCGTGTGGCTTAATTAGGACATCCCGGAAGGGTTCCGGTGCTGTGCGCAGCTGAGCGACTGGGCAGGGAGGCAGGAGGGGACCGCACTGCAACTGCACACAGCCACAAATCCTTCCAGGGATACTGACAGACACACAAAAACAATACCCGACATTTTTTTTAGCCGCGGACAAGAGGAGGGAGGTAAGCTGTCTCTCTACTGTCCTGTTTTTAACTAAATGTCAAGTTTGGTTGATTTCTTGGGGTGGGGCGGAGGGGAGGTGTGAAGTCTGCGCAGATATGGCCAAACAAAGTCATCTTCACGTGCGCCACGCTTCCTTACATTTTGGCACGGCGGTGGCGCAGCGTGGGGCACACTGTGTTGATTTTTTTTAAAAAACGTTTCCCCCTTATCGCGTTTGCTTTGCGGAGTAACGGTGATATTGCGCTACGGACCGTGAAGCAGCAGATTTGAGGGGCGGCGAATTTCCTGTCAGAGTGCCAGTGCCATGTCATGTTTTATTATGAAGTGTGATTGTCTTGAGCATGCGAGAGACTGAGCGATGAGCCACCTGTAATAAACCACTGCGAGTTTGAAGTAGCCTATTACTGTTATAGATTTTGGATCATGACCTGTGAATTTTTTTTTAATAACCATACACCTGTTCAAGAAACGCATCTCATCCATTTTTGTCTCAAACCCGGAATTAAAATGTAGTTAAACTGAACGTTTCTTCTTTTAAACTAAACTTTGAAGACAACATGGACAGAATGCAATTCATGTATGCAACCCAGCTATAATAAAGACCATGAGATAGGATCAAAAGTCCCAAATAGCATATTAAATGGACCATGAGGTGAAGTTGTGTTAATTAATGATTTTTTTTGAATATGTGATTAACTGCGTCTAATAAACCAAAAATAAATGCTGTGTTTAATCCCTGGAATATGCTATGTTGATTTAAGAGCTTGTCTTTATTCCAAAAAAAAACAGTATTTTTTAAACCTCCAGTTATTTACACCAACAATAAAGAAGATCTATTGAGTAGGTTTTAATGACAACATTTTAAAATCAAAACCAAGATGGCACAACAGTTTTCTTTAAGATGACCTTTTTTATTTTTCATGATTTGATTTACAATTACTATTTGAGTGATGACTTTTGCCAACAGCTTGTTGATGTCACAGCTTCATGTTTTAGTGGCTATGTGCACTGCACAGTAAAGTAACCACTGTACTGCTAAAACATGTGTTTATTGAGATTCCCTCTATCTGATGTCCAGTACAGGACATTGAGACCTACATTGGAATCTCTTGCAGTATAGGCCCATAGCAGCAAACTCCAGGCTGTGGCCCAATATAGCCCAAAAGATCAGATACCAGGCCAGAGGGTTCAGGAGACACATATGCAGGTCAGGGTGAAGTCAGTGATAATCTTTCCACTGCAGGAACATGTGCGCCCTCTCAGCTGTTGGTGTTGGTCTGGGGTCTTTATGTGGCGGACACTGTGGCCCACCTGTCTGGAAGAAAAGAGGGAGAGATGTGTTCATATACTAGAGACTACAGTAAATGGAGTCGGCTTAGAACAGCTGCTGAAAAACACAGGGACATGAATGATATTTACTGTATATGACTGCAGCATTTTTCTCTGTCTCTTTCTCTGGCGTTTCTGAGACTTTTTGCCACATAAATATATTTCTGATGCAACCACCAGGCTAAAACTCACACCAGCGGTTTCCCCATTCAGTTTGTGTGATGGGGTGAATAAATTAAATCTATATGAAAAGTGAAAAGAGCATCATTGGCACTGTGTTTGCATTGCCATGGAGAGGCTGGCAGCTTTACAATACACTCATTTTGAGCTTTGGTACTGAGCGAGACAGTGATTAACTAAAGTGTTTTGGACTTAACAGCAAATACAATATGTTCTACGGACCGTAACCATATGGCTGCAACAAATGATTCTTTTATGGGATTACCCATCAATTGTTTCTGGCTCTTGCTTTTTTGTATGTATTACTTTAGGGTATGTTATATTTTTTAAGTCTTGTAATCCCATTCGGAGCAGCCCAAATGTTTTGCATGAGAAAGAAGTGAAAACATCTTAGCTGTAAATCCTTTATAAAGGACCACATCAAAAATGGTACTAAAATATGAAATGATAAGAAATTGCTCAATCTCCAAAAACAAACCAGATCCCGCTGGATCCACGCACATTTCCTGGAGCAGCGTTGACATTGTCGGTTCCATATCTGACTTGTTGTGCACTTATTATCAACCTACATCCAGCCTCTCCAGGGTTCAGGTCTTGCCTAAGAGCTGCGTGTGACCCAAAGACCCAGAAATAGCAGCTGAGTCCTGCAGCAGGCATCTGGCACTGGTGAGAGATTTTCTCCAGAGAGTTGAGTCGATGACGCCCATCAGGACATGTTTGCTGCTCCTGTAGCACATAATTACAAGACATAATTTACTAAGATTACAGACAGAAGACACAATCCAGTCTACATAGCTAGCTGCTATAGATGCAGGGCCCCCTGGTGTTTTTTTTATAGATCATAATTGTGTAAAGCAAATATATCCCACACCACTGGAGTATGTGTTGTACACTCAGGTAACAGGTGTCAGATTAGGTAGTACATGATAGTAGTAATTTGCGTAAACATGCAGTGGGTTGCTTGATGTAATTCCACCCTGCTGACTAATAAATATTGGAAACAGGCCAGCAGACTTTTCTTTACTCTGAACATTACAGCTGCATATGGGTATTGTCTGTGTTGTGATGGGTGTTATACAGTTACTACCAACGTGTGCATCTTTCGGTCGGCACCTCACCCCAAATGTCCGTTTACTGGCTTGTTACAAACTTGTTGAAACATCCTCATGTGAACAGCTGGGGTCAGCGAGGTCTCTTTTTTCTCACAAGCATCATCCTTATTAGTGATTGAACACTGATAACTGCTGATTAAACTCTGCTCTAGTTCCATACTGGTTGTAGAAATGTAAGTAAACAATTTATTTTTTCCAGGTGTAAATATCATTCAGTCTGGTATATGCATTACTTGGGAGATACAGGTTTGTTTCTCTAAACATATTTAGTTGTTATCTATCAGGTATTTTCCCAGGAACTTTTTTTTAACTGTGCTGAATAACTCTTCCCACACAGCCTGGCTCCCATCTCTATCCCTTTTTTAATCCAATTTTGTGATGCGCTCATGGGTTCATGGCAGAGTTTGTGACTGTGGCAAAGAGCCAGACAACTCAAACAGAAACAGAGTTCACCTTAAACTCACCACATCAGTTTCACTCTTTTCTGCTTGGCATGATCCGTTCCTCTGGAAGCAGCAGAACGGCGGCGCCGTATGGTGAATCTTTCCTGGCTCATCACTCTCTACTTCAGGCTCAATCATGATCCTTTGGGATGAATAGAGTAAAACAATCACAAATCAAAAAAACATCAGTGCAGCCTGAGAAACAATTCCCACCTGTGCCTTTTAGGTTTGTCACCATGGAAGGTTTAATGCAGCGGCTTGAGCGAGCTGTGACTCGGCTGGAGCAGGTGTCCGTCACCATGCAGACGTCCAGTGGCGTGGCCAACGGGGACTGTGTCAACGGCATTGACGAAGGCAAGTCTGTTGCTTAGAAAATTGGTGGATGATGAGGGGAGATCTTTACACATTTTAGGTATAAAAACAAGCCAACTAGCAGTGTGTGTTTCTCCCTGTGGTTTTAGGCCTGTCCCAGTGTGTGGAGGCCTTCGACGTGCTGCTGAGAGGTCCGGTGTCAGACTACGTGAACAAAAGCCGAGCTATAGGAAGTGAGGTGGAGAAACATGTGAGTGATTCACATGTGCCATTCAAATGCCCCCCCCCCCACCAATATATAGTGTGTATTGTGTAATATTATATACATTATATATAATATATCCATATTCCACACAGTTGCCTGATGAATGACAAAGGCTTCATAGACACAGACCTGTCCAGACACACTTCATGATGTCAAACACACACGCGCGCTGCAACAGCTGTTGGAGACAGATGTCACCACAGCTGCTGTTGTAATGATCTGCAGTTACAATGCAGCAGGTTTGTCAGTCTAGTGTCTCACAAAAGCAACTGTTGATCTTGCTTTAAAGGGTCACGCCACCAATTTTACACCCCAAGTTCAGATTACTCTTCATGAAGAACACTATTGTATCAGTTCTTAACAAGTCTCTTAACAAGTCCCTCAACTTAAAGAAAGATCAATTCTAATTTGCTGCAGTAGCCCGTTAAATCTGAGATTTCAAACACGTGAACCTTATTTTGATTTAATTATAACATTTTAAAACCTTGCGAGAGTCCAGATGTTGCCCCGATCCTAAGATTTCATCACTTTGACATATTTTAATTAATACATGAACTGAGATCAAAATGATAATCTTTCATGACCCACTCTAGATCCCACACATATGCACAGCTCCTGAAGGAAGGCGGTCCATGATATAAAGGTAGAAACCAGGAAGTGAGTGTATGTGTGTGTGCAATAGCAAAGGTTTCCTGTCCTCCACAAAGCCAAGGATGGGAGTATGACTGAACTTTGACCATTCATTCATTTATCAAGTGGAGCACCTTTTCCTATTTGGAATGACCTGTACTCCCAAAGGACTGTAAGTGTGTTTTGTGGTAAGCCAGCTGGCAATAATAGCTGTGTTATATCCTTGGAATACATCCAGAACGATGGGGAGGGCTTCAAATTAGAAAAGGAAAAGCAGTTAGAAAGAAATTACCTTGAAATGTAAAAAAAAGAACAGCGTATCTCTCTCTCTACTGTGTCAGTAGATTTCTATCTCTGTGTCCCATCAGTGCATGAGTTGAGGAGTGGGAGTGTGTGAGTGAGAGCCAGAGGTAGTTTCTTTAAGTTTGTAGAGCTCCTTTTATGGACAAAGCCTCCCTGGTGGTTCCCTTGGCCTGCAACTGGAGGTCTCAAACACACACACACACGTACACGGACATGGTTGGCTGGGACTAACCCAAACTCTGTGTGCATTTTGTATACTTGCTTTTGTATGTCCACTACACACAGAGTTACTGGCTACACCTCAATAAACATGAGAATACACTCGCCAAGCGCAAAGAAGCTGAGGGAAAAATGCGAGGCAAATGCAAATCTCTCTTCAAAGAAATTTCAACATCGTCTGTATTCAATACCCGTGATGTAGTAATACATTACATTAAAATGTGTTATGCTATATGCATAATCATCCTAGCCTGTCTAACTTTGACCCTGTGTGATTGACAGGCGGAGATGGTGCACAATGCCCTGCAGACTCAGAAAACCTTCCTCAAGATGGCTGCCACTCACCAGGTGCCCGCACAGGTACGGCAGCAGAACATGACCATAGAAAACTGTGGTCACATTGAGTCTGCTGTGATTCAAGTGGGAGCAAATGTTCAAAGGTTCAAATGGTTGTCTGGAATATTTTGATTGACTTTGATTATGTTCATTTATATATGTTATATTCAAATGTATCAGATAATATAAACAAGTGTGCAAATGCAGAAAACCAAGGGTAACCCAACTACTTTTTTAAGATATTTTTTCTTGAAATGAAAATCTAATGTTTGCGCTAACTAATACCTACTGTACATAACTTAAATGTATCAGATTTAGGACTTAAAAGGCAGGATTTTAAAACCATTACTCCAGATCAGATAACTGTATGTCAACGTGCCAGTTATTCCCAACACTTTCTACCTAACTCTGAAGCCTGGCCTCGAATGTGAAACAATAGAGTTGGCACCCTGGTGGCCTTGGGCTTTAAGGAGCAGACTATGAACTGCTGCGTCCATGGTTTCAGTCTGGCTGGTGACCTTTGTTGCGTGTCAATTTCCATCTGCCTCCCTCTTCATTTCCTATCATCTCTCCATAGCAGACTCTCCAATAAAGGCAGAACACCCCCACCGCTGAAAACAATGCAGTACATGCCAATTTAGTTGCCAGTTGCATGCACAAGACAGTTAAAGCTATTCAGTGGTTTACTATGAGCAACAGAAATCAGTTTTTGCCAGACATCATGTCATCAACACTTAATATAACATAATTTATTGCCTCACTGCCATTATTGCTGTTTACAGTATCCTCTCTGTTAGTTTTATTAGCACCAAGCCAAGAGTGATGGAAATAATTGTATCATGTGACTTGACACCGTCATTATGATTGGCTTGCCACTGTTTGTGTTTCTCCTGACTGAGAAACAGCCAAGCAAATGAAACTTTGGCAGTTCATTGCGTTGGCTGAACCACCACCGTGTAATGTGAATGCTTCACATTCAGCATTCAGTATAACAGTGAAAATGAATTGTATGAGTGATATTGTCTCATTCTGCGTCCCTTCCCTCCTGTGTTCCCCAGCAGGCCGGGCTGTTCACAGAGGGATTACTCTGCTCTTTGACTAAGAAAATGCTAATACAACACATTCCCAACATGTACACGTATAGAGAAAAAAAAAGGGATGAGAGAGAAAGCTGTGTGCGCGTGCGTGTGTGTGTGTGTGTGTGTGTGTGTGTGAGCGAGAGCTGATATGATATCATCCCATTGGCCTTCTGTTTGTGCTGTGTGTGTGTTCGTTACAGGGTCCACACAGAGCCAACCAGGAAGTGATAACTCCCTATCTGTCAGCTCATTGGTTGAGAGGCAGCGAAAAAGAGCATTCAGTGATTGTCAGAAATGTAAACAAGGAAAGAGCGAGGGCTTTACCAAGAGAGAGGGGCTGACCCGTGAGAGGGGTGGGGTGACAGAGAAGAGGGAGATGTGAGGGAAGTAGAGATGAAATTCCCAGTAACTTGGTAAATCCAAAACAGAAACATTTAGGTCTCAAGTCTCAAGGAAGAACTGCGGCTGGGGTCAGGGCGTCCATATTTGTTTGATTTTTCTGGCAATACTTTTGTACTACAAAATCTGATGTACCAGCACTTTGAGGAACGTTGTTTCCCAGTCATAATTACAACTTGGGTGTCAACATGAACACTATTTACAAGGTGGGAACTGGTAATTATTGCAAATTCCTAAAGGCTATTTCCCCTCGGCATGCACCTTGCCAGAAGATCCCTACTCTGCCTCTGATTATAGTAACTCCGATATGACAATGAATGCAGCCTTAGTCTGTAGCACTGTCAAAGTCTAATCAATGAAATGCTGAAAAAAATAAGCACTTTACAGCTGGTAACAGTATACAGTCATGTATACCAGTATAAATTCATATGGATTTAAAACCCGATTTTCATTTTTCAGATTTTCTGACAAGCAGATTAAAGAAAATGCTTCTGAGAAAATGTAATACTCCAGTTGAGGCTACCTAAGGACAACAGGTCTCCACGCACAGTCAACACGAGCCAAAAACCTTGTTACACTCACACGCATACAGTATATACTGAATCCACACACACATACACAATCCATCAGTACAAAGCCCCTTCACAAACACACATCATTTGACCTCCCTCATTCATGTCTATATCTGTAGTCGTCAGTGCGGATCAGGCAGCGGGAGAAGAGTGTGTGTGTGAGTCTCACTAGCCCCCCCTCCCCTCCAACACACACAAATACACACACACTCACAGACGCACACAGCTCACAAACTTCTGGCCTTTCTCTCCAGCCCTGTTGTGCTCTCTGACTTTTTATGGGCATGTTCTATATTTGAGTCTGTTGTCAGCGTGTGTGTGTGTGCGTGCGCGTGCGTTTTAGATAGACTGTGAGACAAAGAGAAAGCGAGAGACTTTCTTTCTTTTGCTCTCTCTCTCTCTCTCTCTCTCTCATGTGACCTCAGGTTGGCCTACTAAGTCGAAGTGTGTGTGTGTGTGTGTGTGTGTGCGTGTTGCTGGCAGTTCACACATATACTGTGGACTTTTACAGTGTTAGAAACCCTCCTACAGTTGTTCTCCCATTGTCGCCCTGCTCTTTCCACCTTTGATCCAGTGCTTTTATAAGAAGTCGGGGCCTCGGATGCTGTGCTATTGTAACACACTGAGCTCATTCACTGCCCATCAAACAACGTGAACCAACGCTTTTGATCCTTTTGTTGGCTCATTCTCTGTCTGCCTGTGTTCACCACTTCTGCAGTCCTCACCTCTCTCCCCTAGTCACACATACATTTGTGTTTGGAGGAAAATTATTTTTTGATGGACTCATATCTTGCTGAGCAGCAGCTCCAAAGTGAAAAATTGGTGATGACTTCTTTTTATCAGTACTGAATGCCACGTTATCGTGAGTTACTGTAGGGGGATATTATTCAGTTCAAAGTCATTTTAATGAGAACCTTCACATTTACATTTTCACAATGTCATATTTGCTTTTCGTGTTCTGGATTTGATTTTACCATGAGATAATTCATGAGGTAGTTGGAGAGTCTCACCATTATATGAATGAGACCAGTGCACATTTATCTGTGCTTAGGAATGTAGCTTCTTTCTTTTCCAACTAACACTGTAGGAGGAGATTTTCAGAGATGTTCCTGAGCTGGCAAATCGCTGAAGGATCTTACACGGAAAATTGACTCTGGCTCCTGTTTCGACTGGATGCCAACTCTGAAAACTGCCAGAACGTTTAGGTTACTGAGCATGTGGGAATAGGGCCACTGTTTTTCCATTTTAAATAAGTCTTCTCTGCACCCTCCAGTCATTCTCTCTCTCCTAGTTATGTGCCTTTCCTGTAACTTGATTGAGTGAGGGGAAGTCCCCATGGTGACCCAGGCACTGACTCAAAGAATACAAGTCATACTTTCAATGGGAGCCGCAGTGAAGTTGTTGTTCTGTAATGTGGTGAGAACCAGACAGCTCAAAAGAATGCAGTGACTTTGATATTATATTCATATCGTGGTGAAAAGTAACATTTACTTACAAACTGTGAGTACTTACTGTATACTGTATTTGAAAGTCACGCAGACGTTTTACTCCACCACATTTACTTCACAGTTATACTTAATTGATACCTTGCAGATTAATATTTTAGATTCAGATTCCATGATGATCATGCATGATGCATCGTTATAGATAAAATGCTGCTAATATGTTAATGTAATAGTAATAAAAATAGAAATGAAAGCTGCTAAATGAATAAGGATGGAGGAAATTGTTCATGTTACAGTTGGCTGTATTACCTTTAATCTCACCCAATCTCACATCTCTTACATTCTCACCCAGTATTGTGGTATCTGACCCTGATCAGTTAAACTGTGGCGTCTGACTTTGACAGGGGAGACGTACACTGCTTCAAAAACAGATTTTAGCGGGATTTAGAGAGGAGGGAGCATCTATCTCATTTTATGGGGATCATGTGATCTGATTGAGGTTAGGAATTTGTTTGGAGAAAAAAGGGAGAATGTTTACTTCTGTTTCTATTGCTAAGCGACATACATGTCCATGTCCAGGCATTCTCATTAACAGCATCACCTCACACATACAATCACATATATTATACAAAACACGCACTAAAATAAAAGCATATAATTTATTCACTTACATGCAAATGAACTGTGGGAGGAACCATTTACATTGCATCGCATGACATTGTACCAGATGCATGTAAGTTTTCATAAAAGATATTATCAACACCGGTTTATCATAACGATCCAGCTACTTAACTACTGGAGCATGTTCTGCAGTGTTTTCTCCAGCTTCTTATTTGAATAAAGAAACCCATTTTGTCACAGCAGCTCACCCTTAAATGTTTTACATGGCAGCCTCGCTTCAGATGAAAACGAGAAAGCTGGTGCAACAATTCACCAGTGAAACATTGTGTTCCTGAATTTGTGTGTGTGTGTGTGGAGGTGCGTGTGTGATACACAAACTGTAAACACTGGAGAAGCGGTATGCCTTACAAGGCCAGAGGGATCTCCCCATGAACTGAGGAATGTTTTGTAGGAGCCGAGCAACGGGGAGGGGACCTGGGACCTGGGAGCCGGGAGCCGAGCTGCACTGTAGCTGAGATCTGGAAGTTCCAGTGGAAAAAAGTTCCAGCTAATAAAATTAGTTACTGTCTTGTAGCTTAGTTTAGGAAATACTGGCTGGCCCGACGCACAGGGAAATGGATGGGCCACTGAAACAATGTGTGGCTGTAAAAGCAAAGCATCTGAAACATGTGATTAAAAGAGGCTGCCATGTTTAGCTAAAGAAGGTATCCAGTGTGGTTGTCCAGCCATCAGGGTTATTTATGATTTGATCTAAATGTAATCTGATGTTCTCCATCCACTCCTCCTCACTTCCTTCATCCTCTTTCACCGGCCTCCCTTCTTTTATCTCTCGTAACCTCCTGCGCCCGCTGCTCCTAATTCCTCCCTTCTTGTCCCGCAGACAGAGCTCCGTGACCTACTGAAGCCGATTTCAGATCACATTCAGGAGATCCAGAACTTCAGAGAACGAAACCGCGGCAGTAGCCTCTTCAACCACCTCTCGGCCGTTAGCGAAAGCATCCCCGCACTTGGCTGGGTCGCCGTGGTAAGGAGTGATGCAGCAGCAGGGTTTATCAACCATATCCAACTCAGACTTTAAGAACAAGATATGATTTTTCCTCTCCAGTGAAGACAAAAAACTTACCCCTTAGCTCTGTAAGAGACAACTTTGACCTCACAATGGTCCTGTCACACTGCCAGTGGCGATAATTGCGCCTCTACTGAACTCTCATCTCTCTCAGTGCCAGAAGCCGGGTCCCTATGTGAAGGAGATGAACGATGCTGCCACCTTCTACACCAATAGAGTGCTTAAGGACTACAAAGAAACGTAAATGCATCTGCTTGGTTCTGCTCAGCATAATTTTGCATGTGTCACAAGGGTGGTGTTGTCTTTTTGTTTACCTCCACCTCCTGATCTACTTCTTCATCTTCCTCCTTCCTGTTTTCATGTAACCATCATATATTTGCATCCCCCTCCTCCTTCCGACCCTCCCTGCTCCCCCAGCGACAGGCGCCATGTGGACTGGGTGCGCTCCTACCTGTCAATCTGGACTGAGATGCAGTCCTTCATCAAACAGCACCACACCACCGGACTGGTGTGGAGCAAGAGTGTGAGTACAGAGTCAAGATCTTTTGTTTGTTTATTCGTTTCAAATTACACAGCCTAAATGTAATAGCTTTTAGCAACTCAACACCATGTTATACACACTGTCCTCTTATGAGTGTAAGGATGTAAATGTGAAGCATGCTTGCACTTGACCCTTCAACTCTCCTGTTAAACACATCAGCCTGAAAACAAGAAATCACTCCTATAATAACTTGTTTATTATTTTAGCAGTGTTTTCATTTTGTTTCCATTCACAGGCCTCGATATTTTTATATCAGAGCTCAAATTAAGTCCTACTTTTTGCGCACACTTCCATTTTTAGTTATGGAGGAACCGGTTACATAAACCACTGCCGAGCGCATGAATGAATGAATGAGCTTCACCTCTGTGGCTGCACCCCATGGTTCTCCACGGAGCTCATAAAACCCCTGTCACTCCCACACTCACTTCTGTTTATGGACGTCTGCTGAGGGACTTCTCTGCACTCGCACTCACTAGATCCCAGAGATTACGACGGCTCGAGACCAAATCCCTTTCAACGCACACTTAACCTCTTTCTCTTGTCAGTTACAAGGGTTTCTCTCATCTTTATTAACTGGCTGGCTGTGCTGTGCTGCACTTTTGGCATCTAAAAACCAGACGTGAAGTCACAAAAGCAGATGTTTTAAGAAATTAACATGAAGAAATGAATGAACATTTCCCAGAAATGTTGAACTGCTCCTTTAAGATTAAACAATTGGTTGAAAGCCCACACTTAAGATAATGTTCAGCAACTGTTCAGATGTGTGTTTTCTGCATGCAGAAACTTGAGAGCGGCGCGTGTGTGTGTGTCAGCTGTTGCCCCTGCTGTCAGACGACAGAGCTGAAGTGTGTAGGAGCGACGCAGTGTATATGCGTACAAGGATGGGAGTGTGTGGCACTAACAGGTGGTCCTCTGGGTTTACTTGAATAGAGGTTTTCTTCACAGAAGAAACCCCGACAAAGGGCCTGTGTACACATGCAGCCTGCAACGTAACTTAAACTGCAGGGCTGGTCCCCCCCTTCAGTGCAGCCGTCATCTGCTGCTCAGATAGGGGTTTAGTGACACAGTTATACTCTGACATGCTCAGGCTGACATATGGAGGTGGCTTTACACACACACAAACTACTGAATTACATTAGTTCCTCAGAACAGACTCAGGGCAAAAAGATGTTAAATATTTCATCAAACATTACTGAAATTAAAAGCAAGCGAGCAAATTGCTTTTACGAATCAGGGTTATCTTCACTGACTGTCTCATTTTTAATAATTAATGTAACTGGGTACTCAGATATTTGCTCCAGCTGTCTCCTATGGTTTCCTGTACGCAAGTTGTGGTAGCATCTGACCAGGGAACTTTGTTAAGTTCTTTCTGGATGAAAAAGATGGAGTAACATTTAAAGAAAAATCAACTTTACACACAGTCTACAGGTGTACAACTAATGATAATTTTCACCATCAGAAAAAATGGCTCAGTATTTAATTAATTGGTCCATAAAATTAAAATGCCTGTCTCATTTTCCTGAATCCTATTGTGATGTCTGCTTGCTTGTTTTGTTCAAAAACCAAAGATACTCAGGTTACCACATATACGACAACAAAAAGCAGAAAATCTCCACATTTGAGGAGCCAGAATCAGAGAATGTCAGCATATTTGCTTGTACTCGAACCATTTCAGCTCAAATTCAAAGCATTGGAAAATGTCTTTGACTGCTTCTGAGTGTGTATGTGTAATGTGTGATTTTAAATTAAAAACACATCCCCGTGTAGTTACTGTCAGCCATTATACTGACAAAATACACTTTAAAAAATGGGACCACAGTGTGTTTCTGTACACATTCAGCAGTCAGACAGTTTTACATGCATGAACACACACACACACACACACACACACACACACGGTGGTTCTAATCCAGTGGTATGCGCTGAGCTCTTTAGTGTAACAGGTCTGCATTGTTCATCTGTGATATGCACAACACATGTGCCTTGTGTCAAAGGTCAAATAGTCTCAGCTGTACTCAGATGTGTGTTAAGTGACGGTTCAACCCCTGTGATAGGTGTGTGTGTGTGTGTGTGTGTGTGTTTCTATCCCTGGCAGCTGTGCACGGCCTTCAGACAGCAGAAGAACAGAAAGAGTGTGTGTGTGTGTGTGTGTGTGTGTGTGTGTGTGTGAATCATCTCTCTTTTCAAAAAATGCTAACTAGTAATCGTTTCAGCTTTAATTCAGATCCACAGTGGAGATTTCATTGTTTCCAAAGATGTAAAATATGTGTATGAAAGGTTATCTCGAATATTCAGTCTGCTGAACTGGTGCAGGCATGGAGTCTTGGGCTTAAAAATATGACTTCAATAAAGAGCTGGAACAAGATGGTGCAGAGTAAATATGTAACACTGAGAAGAATAAGATGGTTTTTAACAACCTCTTAAAATCACTCTTGTGTTCTACATGTACTCAAAACACAGTCAAGCATTGACTGTGTCCCCTCGCCTATTAGTGCGGAGTCAGAAGACATCAACGCTGCCATAAAGCTATGTATTTCTTGTGCAATACTCCCCTGCTGGGAATCTTTTGTTACTACATCAACAAAACACTTGTTACTTCTGCGTTTTCTCCTAGAAAAAGCTCACAAACCCAGAATGCAGTGCTGATATCTAAAATGTGGCTTTCTTCCTCCTCCTCCTCCTAGGGCCCCATTGCTCCTTCTTCCTTCTTCAACCCCCCTGCCGCCCCCAGTGCTCCTTGTCCTCCTCCTCCTCCCCCCGGCCCCCCTCCGGTCTTCACGGACGATGACTCCCAGCCAAAGGCGGGCGGTGCAGCAGCATCGCATTCGGCGCTATTCGCTGAGCTCAACAAGGGCATGGACATCACAAAAGGTGGAATTATATACAGACTATATATCCTAAAAATCTGAAACTACATAAATCAAAATGTGTTCAGTATTTTCATTTTCCAAGGAAATATACCATAATTTTGGAAGATACAATTTACAAAACATTTAATTTAACTTAACTTTAATAAGTTAATTTAACTTTTTTTTTACCCCCTTTTTTTTCTAGTATTACCCCCATTTTTTTTTAATGGGGGGGTAATACTAGAAAATCTTGTTGTTTGGCTGGTGGATAACAAAAGAAATTCTCAGGTGTTTGGGGCAATGCTGGGGGGAATTAAGACTGATGACCTCAACATTTTCTGAAAATCCTTGCAACGGCCCTGCACAGGCAAACATACAGTATATAATTCTTCTGTATCTGTAGGTTTGAAGCATGTATCAGACAACCAGAAGACCCATAAGAATCCAAAAATGCGCTCTCAGGCAGCACCGACCAAAACCAAGTCCTCGGGGACAAAGAACTCGCCAAGAGCAGCCGCACCGAAAAAAAACCCCCTGTGCTGGAGCTGGAGGGGAAGAAATGGAGAGTGGTATGTGAAATGTTTTCTTCATCATTCAGAGATTATATCCAAAGTAAGTTTTTGTGTAATGGCACAATAATCAGACTTTTACTCCACTGAAGTGAGGCAATTATATTTGAGACATTACACAATAACTGATTGTTGTTGTTGTTGCAGGAACACTTCGAGCAGAAAAATGACCTGCTTATTGAGGAGACGGAGCTGAAACAAGTGGTCTATGTCTTCAGTTGTAACAGCTGCACCTTGCAGATTAAGGGCAAAATTAACTCAATCATCGTTGGTGAGCTGTCTCCAGACCAACTGAAAATGTGACTTTTCTGTGATTCCATTTTGCAATTTGTTTTTATAATTTTCCTCATTCCGCATTTGGCTCATTCTCCACAGACAACTGTAAAAAGCTGGGTTTGGTTTTTGAGAATGTGGTTGGGATCGTGGAGATCATCAACTCCAACGCAATACAGTTACAGGTCAGAAAATGATTTACAAAAAGCTCAAAAAGTTCATGTAATGTCTTCAAAAGAATCACAGCATTTTATTGACTTTATAACTGTATTTTAGTTGTGATTTTTTTAATTAACAAAAGATAACAGCTTTGGAATACGTTTAGAATCAAGGTTCAAGGTTGAACCTTGAACCTTGAACCTTGAACCTTAATTGTACCTTTCTGTTGCAGGTGCTGGGAACAGTTCCCACTATTTCCATCAACAAGACAGAGGGCTGTCAGGTCTACCTGAGTAAAGACTCTCTGAACTGTGACATCGTCAGCGCCAAGAGCTCTGAGATGAACATCCTGATACCCGAAGGAGATGACGATTATGTAAGTGCCTGAGATAAAGGACAAGGAGAGACTATGCTAGCTCTCTTTATTCACCTCTGTGTGTGTGTGTGTGTGTGTGTGTGTGTGTGTGTGTGTGAATTTGTATTTTCATTCATCTTCTTGGTTGTGTTACAGAGGGAGTTCCCAGTCCCAGAGCAGTTCAAGACTGTTTGGGATGGCTCCAAACTGGTGACAGAACCCACAGAGATCGCAGGATGATTTGATGCTTTGTCATCTTCACCGCTGCCAGCACACTAATCATTATCGCCACCATTAAATTGGAAAAAAAAAATACACATATTTTTCCGTCCCCCTGAATCTATTGAATCTCAGAGATGTCAAAGTGATTTTCTTCGCAGGAACTGTAACGCACACTATTGCTCCAGTCACTGCTGCTGTAATTGTTACCTCATGAAATGCTTTGAAGCACTTTGAAGCTGTTGATTCATAATGAACCATTTATTCGCTTGATTTTTCTTTTCTACAAAACACATCCTCACAGAACAAATGGATATCTCAAGTTTAAATCACACAAACCCATTATATTTATCCTCTTACGTTTTTGTGCCATAACAAAAAAGGCATTGATGTAAGAATATTTAACTATGGAAATGAAAGCAATCTCATGAGGTGTTCTCATCATCAAAATCTACTTAAACTCTAAATATTTTATCTAAATGTTTCTGGATTACCTTCTGTTTCATTGTATGAGTGCTAAAGCACACATTTGACCACAGCAGCAATAATGATATTTAACAATACAATATTAATATTAAGAGTATGTGACATGTATGTACAACTTTCAGTGGCCAAGCGGATAAGAATAACTTGGACTCAAGGGTGGGACTATTTGATACTTTTCTATCTAATGATGTTTATTTTAATTACCTCTTCAAATGTGTATAGTGCATGGTAGCAACTAGTACTGTTTCACTTGGTGAGTGAAGTTTATGCAACAGTGTTCAGAATATGTTGCCTTAATGTCAGATGCTCTCTGTCTTGCTAGTGCATAATACATGCAATAATGAACAATGTTCCGCAGGAGATGTAAAATCAACTGATCAAAATAATTAACCAAAAATTTGACTGCTAATTTCTTGGATGCCTCTAAATGCTGACGGTAGCGATAACTTTAAGACTTGAGCACTTCTTAGTTCTTTGTGCATCACTCTATTTTGTCCTAAAATGCAGCATATGGCACCAGCATAGGGGAGAAGACAGTGCACACCATTAGTTTATTTCAAAATGTTTAATTTACATGAAAACAATTTGATGTAAAAGTCAGTGTATCATTTTTTCCAAATAAAATCAAAACTCCCAGTTCTGGCTCGTTAGTGTCATTAGATTAAAAGGGGCATTAGATCTACAGATGTGGAGAGGTGAGAGAACATTTCTGTTTTAAAGGAGCACAAGATGAACCAGATAGGCTGACAAATAAACAACAACAGATTGCTGTAATGACACAATGGAAGAAGCACAAATATGATAATTTGAAAAATCAAGATTAACCATCACACATACAGCTGGACCCCTGGAGTCAGTGTTTGATCACTACATTTCCCTGAGAGTCCTGAGTAAAGAGCATCTCATCTTCCTCATCCTCCTCCACCAAAGACTTGTAAGCACTCGTTCTCACAACCGCAGCGCTCAAGTTACTCTTATCTTTCAGTGGACTCCGGACTTGCAGATCTCTATGTGCTATCACCCGGAAGCCTTCAGAGTCCTGGGTAAACAACATGGCCAGGCTGTCCACATCATCCTCTCTGCTGCTGCTGCTGCTGCTGCTGCTGCGTTGCTTGTTTTTTTAAAGGAGAGCTACTGGGTTTTTTCCACTTGAAATGCGAGGTGGAGCTCTCTTCATTATCCCACAGTTGATGTTTGATGCGTTTTCGAGGTGATGCAGTTTTTGGTTCTGTCCAGTCATGATTTGTAAGCGGTTCAATATGTGACAGAGGTGAGTGCTTACTTGGGGACTTAGAAAACAAAACCCTACTGTTTTCTTTCTCATCCCCCACCTGAGAAGAATGAAAGTGTTCAAAGGATTTTTGAGTCGAGGTTCTCCCCTTCAGATACATCTGATATGCAAAACCCTCTTCAGTTTGGAGACTGTTTAGGGAACTCAGCTCATAATCATTTAAGTTCTTTGCTCTGTTGTTTTTCTGATTGGGCAGGTAAAATTCACTGTCGGAGTATTGGCTGTAGGTGAGCAGTGGGTCCTGACTCCACGCCTGTGGAAGAGGCTGACTGTCAACTGGCAATGAGGTGTCAGTGATCTTCCTCTTACTCTGCGGTTCCTCAGACTCACAGTAGGTGTTCTGAGAAGGTGTATGGCTTGCTTCAACCTGCTCCTGCCGCTTTGTTGCCACAGGCTCAGTCACATTTTCACTTTTCCACTCGAGATCCACCCCAGGTTCAGATTCAGGCTTTTCAAGATACGTTTCTCGTCTTCGTTTTGTCCCTGATGCAACGGGCGAGGGTGCAGTTGATGTCGATGCTGAGGAGGAGGAGGACCGCACTGGATTCATGTCTGGTTCTTCAGAAGTGGACATCTTATTGAGAACTTTTGGTAGACGGAAGCATTTATTTAATGAACACAAAAAGAGGTAGTTGGTGGCAATTCATACATCAAAGCAAATCAATGACCTCTGACTGATTCTGACTGTCTTTTGCAGCAGAGTTTAAGCTCCTTACCTCTGCGCTGAGGCGTGAAGAAGGCCGAGATAGAGCTCTGTTTGGTCTTTGGCATTGTCATCTCGGTCTGCGTGAAGTTGAGAGCCACAGCCACACTGTATCCTGCACCTTCAGCGAACGGGTTCAGCAGTTTAGAAATGGGCTTGGCGAGACGTTTCTGAAACATACGACGTGTTCAATGAAATACGTTCCTACTAAAACACTTGAGCGTAATCACAGCATGAGAGCCTATTGATAGTGTTACTAGGAATAGCGATATATTGTAAGTGGTAGTGCGTGCTATGAACATCTACTGTGTTATTCAATGCATTATTGCACTGTTGCACTGAGAATGAATGTAATGAAGTAGCGATTCGGTCGGAATTTAAAGAGAGTTCACATTCACCTGTTTAGCGTTTGCTTTCAGCT
The DNA here is from genome assembly GCA_016785225.1 of Psettodes erumei. Classification (NCBI taxonomy): domain Eukaryota; kingdom Metazoa; phylum Chordata; class Actinopteri; order Pleuronectiformes; family Psettodidae; genus Psettodes; species Psettodes erumei. The sequence continues at coordinate 3,937,199 of JAFBJZ010000408.1, forward strand.
GAACTGTGTCCAGCCAAACGCCACACTCCTCTTGAGCAGAAGTCCGCAATGCTCGTTTGGAGGTCTTCATGGTGGAGCGCGACGAAAAGATCTTCAATACAGTAAATAAAAACTGTAAATTAGACAATCAGCTGGAAAAGGGTCGCCACTGGATTTATCAGGAGCAGTATTATATTGTCGTTGTAGTTGTTTTTCAAGAATATAGCTATGTTTTTTTACTAGCGCTGTGACAATAACCTCGCAATAGCTACCCGCCTCTTATTTCTCTGAGGCGGTATTTGTTAATCATAGGGTTACTTAAGTTTGCCATATAACGCAGAACGATTATGTCATATTTGAACTGACCTCATAAGTTTGCAGACAGATGTTTCCGACTTTTCTTCGGTCTTGCGTTAACCAATACAACTTAGTTAATGATCTTTTTCACAAGACATTCGTCCTCTGTTCTCTTCTTTTGAGTCTGGCGCCTCGACGTCGGGCTGTCAGTTACGGTTGACTGTGTAAAAACGATGCAATTTTAAAACCTTAAACAACTTTGTTTAATGCAACAATTTATTCAAAATATAAGCTGTCAAACGCCCGAAAATAAATGTATTTTGCTCCATACATTAGTACAAATCTTAAAGCGTATTTATTTTAGTAAGGCGCAGTGGACAGCCAATATTTTGACGTCTTCTGGTCCTCGCGTTAGGGTGTGTTTACATTCACGTCACAGCAATTTGCCGAGAACGTGAGTAAAGTGTCTATTAATTTCACATATTAAACGCTCATATTGAATTTGTATCAGAATTCTACTATCTTACTACAGTAATGGTCATTAATACAAAGTCTGGTGTGTACAAACAACTACCTGTATGGGCTATCTATAATAAATCATAAAGGAAGTGCTTACGAGCTAGCCTCCGCAGCTAACCCCAGGCTAGCTAATTCGAGAAAACAAGACACTGGAGGCTGGTTGCTCCAGAGGGATTGTTTTGGTCTCTAGTCTTCAGGGGATCTGCCTCTTCGTTTGAATGTCAGTGCTTGGCGAATAAACAAAATTACAATGAGCTTTTGTTCAACTACTGCAGCAAGCCTTTAATAGCTCCATGGTGCGCATTAGTTCAGTCGCTCCTAGAGCTGGACACAAACGAAACTAAGGTTTAGAATAAGGATATAACTAAAAATAATTTATTTTTTAATTACTCTGCCAATAACTTAATCAGTTAATCGATTGAAATGACTGTCACAACGACCTAAAGCCAACCTCACATTGCTTGTTTTTTTCCAAAACTGCCGCAAATCCTCACAGATGACAAACTGGGACTGAGGAAATATTGGAGTTTTTGCTTGAAAAATTATTGAAATGATAACTCAGTTATCAAATTGTTTTCTGTTGACTGAATATCGGAATCAACTGACTAATTGTAGTCGAGAATTTTATTTCCTATTTACTGACATATAACTTGCCTGTCGAGCTGTGTAACTCTTGATCCAACAAAATGCATTATGTTGCAGTGCTCTATCTATTTCTGAACACTTAAATGGGCTCCCCTAATAAAAATGAAACAACTGTGAAAAGACTGTAAATGATGGGATATTTGGAGCCCGATGAAGAAATGTTTTGCTATTGGCAGTCCAGTTTGACTTTGCTGGATATTTTTGACACTATTATTGATCAGTTAATAGACAAATTGTAACACGAATCTGATTTGCAGATAAAGTCCTGATAAAGTGACATCATGTTTCATGGGATACCAGTTACAGGAGGTGTAGGAGGAGGTAAGACAGTCAAATGAATCCAATATCTTCAATTTAGGTCTTCATAATGTATGTCATCCTCTCAACAGTAACTGACAATAGATGTCACTCAAAATATTTTTTTTTCCTCAGCTCCGGCCAATAAACCAGAGTTATATGAGGTAAATCTTACTATTTTTTATGCTTTAGTTAAAGTTCGGCAACTTTAAAAGCTGAATTTTCTGTATGAACTTAAATTAAAACAAACCTACCCTATTTATGGTTGTATGGTTGTAACTTATACTTATACTAAAATTATTGATATTGATGTAGCGAAACCAAATCTTTCATCATCAAATCATCTCTTTTCAGGAAGTGAAATTATACAAAAATGCAAGGGAACGAGAGAAGTAAGTGTCAAATACATTTCCGATTTCCACCTAATATGAACGCACTGTAACCCAGGGAGACATGATGTTGCCAGTTTTGTACCACCTCACTATAAACCTCATTACTTAAGGTATGATAACATGGCCGAGTTGTTTGCCGTCGTCAAGACCCTGCAGGCCCTGGAGAAGGCTTACATCAAAGACTGTGTCACACCTAATGAGTGAGTTCTGCCTAACTTCATATGAAAGACTGGCACAGATACCACTCGTAACTTTGACAGCGTGTTTGTATTAATGTGGAGGATTTGTCTGTTTCAGGTACACTGCGTCCTGTTCCAGACTCTTGGTTCAGTATAAGGCTGCTTTCAAACAGGTGCAGGGCTCTGACGTGGGTTCTATCGACGACTTCTGCAGAAAATACAGAGTGAGTTCTGAGATGGGGTGTGGCTCACGTTTGACCCATTTGACCAGTGTTACGAGATAGCTTTTAATTTCTGTGATGCTGCCTTAAGGATCTTTGTACTTGACACTTTGTCCTCCAGCTTGATTGTCCACTAGCCATGGAAAGGATCAAGGAGGATCGGCCAATCACCATCAAGGATGACAAGGGCAACCTGAACCGCTGCATTGCAGATATCGTTTCAGTACGTCCTCTCTTCTTTCCATTCAAACTGGTGGCTTGTTTTGGATGCGTGCCAGAATAAGAATTGTTGCTGTCGTATCTTTGTGAAATGATTTAGTGAGTTCAGTTCGAGCACTAAGTGGTTGTACTTCTTGGCTCATCCTCTGGTTAATCATTGAAGAACATGAGTAGGTGTTGCCAGCTGTATCCTATGCCAATTTTTTACTTATCTCATAAAATAAAAGACAAAGTAATAAAATCAACTAACAAAAATGGGTATTGTGATACTAGTGAAGGTGATGTGGCCTGTTTGTGTTACTCACAGTTACGGAAAAAAATCATATTCCTTGTCGCCGACTGTGGAAATTGGAAAATATCTCGACCATTTTCTCATTGTGTGTCACTTTCCCTCATGCTCTCTAACCTTTAGCTCTTCATCACTGTGATGGACAAGCTGAGACTGGAGATCAGGGCCATGGATGAGGTGAAAGAAAAAGTGTAAAATGTTGGCAGACTTATCACGCTAGTTTCTTAAGTGGATACCTGACACTTGTTTTCCTTTGGTCCAGATCCAGCCAGACCTGAGGGAGCTGATGGAAACCATGAACAGAATGAGCAACATGCCTCCTGACTCGGAGGCAAAGGACAAAGTCAGCCTCTGGTCAGTTACAGTGTGCAGTGTTTATGTCACTGGGGCTCACTGCACAATGGCACACATAGCTTAAAAGATACAGCTTTTGTTAATAGTTTTCAAGAGGTTTAATTCAAGTATATGTTAACCACTACTCTTGTGAGAGCATGTAGTTACTACAGTAACAGTACTGTGTTAACAATATTTGTCATCTGTCTTTATCTTTTCCCATCAGGTTGACCACTCTCAGCAGCATGTCGGCCTCAGATGAATTGGATGATAGTCAGGTGCGCCAGATGTTGTTTGACTTGGAGTCGGCCTACAACGCCTTCAACCGCTTCCTCCACTCCTCCTAAAGCATCTCTCCATGACAGAGAATTTACTTCTTGAATTTCTGATTCTAACACTTGATAAGTTAAAAGAAACTCTCTATTTTCTCCTCATGGTTTTTGGTAGGGAGTGGTCTGGGGACACATTTTCTTTCTGCTGCCTCCCCAAGTTTAAATTTGTTCCCTATGTCTTTATCCATGTTGTGTACAGTTCAAACTCCTCCATCTTGTACAGTATACGCCACTGTTTCTGACACATTGTGCTGCCTGCAGCCTTGCCCACTTCCTCTGCTGTGAGATGCTCCATTGGCCTGTTTTCTAGCCAGACTTGTGGGGAAAAATCTTTAGCACTGGCTATTCATTCTGATCTCGACAAAACAGTTTGCTTCTAACTTTGTACTGTAATTTCAAAGGTCTAATTTTATACCTAAGTTTTGCAGAGCACCAACAGAGAAGTGAAATCAATTATATTGGGCAAATTGTGCACATGAAGGAAAGGTTGCAACAGCCAAAGCCTTTGTATTATTGGAAAGATGAATATATACTATATTTTTTTCTTTTTGGTACCTTAAATGTATCCACTATCTGTCTAGCCACCTGGGGACATTTTTTTGTTCTGTGTGACATGGTTGTTTTCTATTACACCCGTTTCTACTGTAGAATCCTACAACAGAGTTTGTCAGTAGAGTAAATGAAGCTGACACAGGTAACAGTTTGTCTGCCTTTCCTGTCAATTGACTGATAAAATGCAGCTGAAATCTAAGTTTGGACTCTGAGGATGATTAGACTGCACTTCAAATTAATCTTTAAATTGAATCTATGGGGGAAGGAAAATTATTTTGTTTATTTGTCTGAATACGTTTTCTGTTAACATGCGTAATTCATATTTCATTAGAAGTGAGGGATTGGCCACATTAAGTGGGCAAAAGAGAGGTGGACACCCCCCCTCCTTATTTTGCTTACTACATATGTTTCAACCCTCTAACACCATTAGGGAGAACATATTTATTAAAATTTGTCATTGTAAATAATAGTCTTGATTTTTAAATGAAGCATGTAACATCTTTTTAGAAATAAAGTTGAAAAGTCTACCTCCAACTTTGTTCATAGTCTCATCAGGTAGTTTTTTTTCCCTGCATTGTTCAAAATGTTAAAATTTATGACATGTTTAGCAGTATAACAAAGAGGAAAATACTTCTTTCTACACTTTTTATTAATCTGGACACATTTGTACGCCCCGGGGCTGCTTGGCCAGTAAATCATTTTTATCTGAGGCCACTTTGAGAAAAGCAGCCGTGTGTTTCTCCTCTAGAATTATAGAATAGGTCCTCTCATAATCCCAGTTCCGCGACCATCATAATCTTCACGACAACACCGAACGTCCACCTGTGGCCGTCTGCCCGTGTGGACGATTTGCGCTTATGCTGCGGCTCCTTTAAGAATTTAGGCAGCAGCGTATTCGTTGCCAGGACGACCGAAACAGGAAAAAGAGACAAAACTCATGAGTTTTCTGCAGCGGTAGGGTGTGCGGACTTTGCGAACTAACGGGGAGACTTGACTGTCTGCCGGACAAATAACAACAGACCGCACGGTCCTCTTGAATTTTAAGCAACCGAACAGAGTAACAGTAACAGTAACCTGCTGCTTCTCTACCGACGTCGCAATATAAATATATACGGGGTCGCATGTTCGTGTTGGCTACATCCATTCGTTTGTATGTATGTGTGTGTGTGTGCTTTACGGGAAAAATCGCTGACCTGGATGCAGCAAGCAGCTCTGATGGAACTGGAATTAATTGCCGAACGCCTCTTTTAACACCTGATTTCTGGACGTCCAAAGTCTCTTTCAGTTTTAATCGGATAGTATGGTGAGCATTTTTGCTTGAGTAAGAGGTACTGCAAGAAACAACATGAGCAAAACATATCACCCGACAAATGTGTCTGAGGTGGAAGAACATATTTTTCTCAAGTATGAAATCAAGAAAAGACTTGGGAAGGGGGTGAGTGAAGTTTTTTTTCTTAATGCAATGGATATTAAACTGAATCGATCATTGTGTATACAATTAATTATATAATAAGGAACCGCACGCACTTCCATAATTTTAGTTCTAAGTTCCGAAACAGTTTCTCTTTCATTTCACTTCGCATGCTCGTTACAAGCCCTGTTTATATTTTTAACTTGTGCATGAATTTTTACCACGTCTTTGAACTCCTCTGCACTTTAGCCGTAAGAAAAATTCCCGAAATTCTCCAGACTTAAGGTCCTCTTTGAATACATGCTGTAAGCGAGGGGTTTATTTACTTTGGCAGGACAAGCTCATTCTCTGCTGATCAGCTGATGTGTGAGGACACTTGTTCTCTTTAGATTCCAGACCCCCTCCCCTCCCCTTTTGTTTTTTTCTCTCCACTGGCTGTCCACAGAGACGCACAAATTGCTGCTCTGCTATAAATGGCCAGGTGGTAACTGCCACGTAGCCACGTCATATTGGCTAACTAGAAACACCTGAGGACGACCTCAGGCTCAGGTTACACAGCTGTTTAACCTGTTTACAGTTTACAGGTGGGCAGGTAGTATCCTGCTTTGTGGTAAATGGCTTTAGAAAGCTGTAAAAGTCTTGTTGTGATTAGCTTTGTTTTGTTTATAACTCAATCCATCTCTGTTTTACTGGAGCCTGGGTTTAACTGTGACAGCAGCCACAGAGCCATCGCTGCTGTCTAAATCTGATACTACTACTACTGCCTCTGATGACAGTGATGCTCTTTGTGGCTCTGACCTCTTCCCGCCTCTGTTATGCTTGACTTAAATGCCTGCATAAGTGCCCTCCCTTCACTTAGTCAGAGCTGTAGCTACCATTGAGGAAACAAAGGTCATGTCAAGATATAATATGTTACAGTTTAAATGAAATGAATAAAAAAAAACCTTTGAACTCAAAACTTTATTGATGCAAAACTTGGTACAGGATATGAGCCCAGTGTGAAGACGTATTTTGTGTCTGTCTCAGGCCTATGGCATCGTATGGAAGGCAGTTGACAGACAGACCGGGGATATTGTGGCTGTGAAAAAGATCTTTGATGCCTTCAGAAACAGGACGGATGCCCAGGTGAGTACTGTCTGATCTACAGTATGTTACAGTTAATGTTCCGAATAAAGTAATTATCCTGAAGTGTTAACACTGATCATATAACCTGACTGCATATAAGAACTGATTATAAAGATTAAACGGAACAGAAGGCTTTTGTCTGCCCAGTCTAATGCTGCAGGTTGCTTGTGGAATTCATATTCTAACTGTAATTCTCTTTCTCCTTTGCAGCGGACATTCAGAGAAATCATGTTCCTTCAGGTGATGATAAGAATTGTTATCAGTTACACCACATCCTTCCTCCCATGGCACAGTAGTCTTTCCTCATATTTAAATGCAGTGTACATAGAAACATTGAAAGACTTCTCGATGCATCAGTGTTAAAATCTCAAAATGACTAAAACAGTGTTTGTGTTTTCATTCATCTTTAGTTTTGTTATGATCCTAAACGATGCATGCAGGTATTAAACAAAGGCCTCAGAAACACACTGATGACAATAAGCTGCGAGAATGTAGCTGCCTCACTGTACTTTATATCCTTGTGTTACATAGAGTATATTCTTCTTTCACTCTTTATTTGCTGACCTACATACATGCGCCACTGCTCCCTAATAAGCTGTTGTATCTTCCAGTAAAACTCTGGTGTTGTAGTCATGTGGTTCATAGTCAACATTATGTAACCTCTGTTGAAACTGTTCCTGTTGTTTACACAACCATGGCACAATACAGGTGTAAGTTCTCTCAGGTCAAACAGTAGCCACAGTTTGTTTTCAGTGTTCACGTGTCTCTGTCATTCTGTTACTAAATTCTTTATTCTTCTGTGTAGGAGTTTGGAGATCATCCCAACATCGTCAAACTTCTAAATGTCATCCGAGCGCAAAATGATAAAGACATTTACCTCATTTTTGAGTATATGGGTGAGTGTCGCTCGACATTGAGGGCTCCTCAACTGTGACACACAAATATGGCTTGAACAAATAATCACTGAGGCCGCAGTGGTTCATTGCAGTGTAACTTGGCACTAAAAAAGGCTGAGGTGTGTGTGTGTGTGTGTGTGTGTATAACTGTGTGTGAAAGGGCCTCTGCTTCCCCTGGCTGGCTGCTCTGTCTTACCGCTGAGTCCACATATCGGCCTCCCTCTCTCTGCAGTCTAATCCGTGACTGTACAGAAGTATCATAACAGCACAGACCCCCACCATTCCTCTCTGGCATTTAGTTTTTGGGATGCTTCTCAGTCAAAATCATTGCCAAAATCATGCCCCTTCTTTAGTTGATATCGCTCTGACAGACAGATTTTCAATAAACATTTGCACTCTGCTTTGACCCAGATACTGACCTGCATGGAGTGATTAAGAAAGGCACCCTCCTGAAGGACATCCATAAACGTTATGTGATGTACCAGCTCTTCAAAGCCATCAAATACCTGCATTCAGGAAATGTCATCCACAGGGACCAGAAGGTAAGGCAGTGACTGTGTCAGTGAGAGGATATTTAGGAATTGGAATGAATGCAACATATACCTATATCTATACCCAAAAGCGCATTATTCATATATAGCTTTATTACATATAAATCCTTTTTATTTTCATATTTACAGGTACATATTTCACCTATTATGTTCAAAACACTGTGTTTATATAATCCCATTTAGCAGCACATGTACACGTCCGCTGCTTCACAACATGGCCCTTCTCTCTGGAAACTAGATTTTTTTAAACCTCAGCTTTTCACTCCCTCTGTAAGTTCTGTTTTAATACCATGGTCAAAATGACCTTTGGATAGATACGTGAAAATCAATCTATTATTGTCCATGTGAAGAATGTTTCTGTGCCTTTCCCACAGCCATCCAACGTGCTGCTGGACACCGACTGTGTGGTCAAGCTGTGTGATTTCGGCTTGGCCAGGTCACTCAACCAGATCCAAGAGGACAGTGGGAATCCTGCACTGACGGAATACGTAGCAACGCGGTGGTACCGAGCTCCTGAGATCCTGCTGGGGTCCACAAGGTATCAGCTGTGATGAGCATCTGTTGTCAGTAACCACATCTCCTGCTTGTTCTTCACAACAGTGATTTAACAATGATGATACAGTCATGTGGCATTTAATTCAGAATACTTTTTTTGAGTGTACCAAGTGCATCTTGTCCAAAGGTACACTAAAGGTGTCGACATGTGGAGCCTTGGTTGTATCCTGGGGGAGATGCTGCTGGGAAAAGCCCTGTTCCCCGGGACATCCACCATTAACCAAATAGAGAAGATCATGAGTGCCATACCACACCCGAGCTCAGAAGGTGACTTAAAAAAAGACACCAAGTTAAATTCATTCAAATGCTTAAAACTTTATTGTTACTTTGGATTAATGTATTGCATTTTAATTCTCAGATATTCTTGCAATCAAGTCTGAATATGGATCATCTGTCATTCAGAGAATGCTACTGAAGTAAGAAAGTATTGTCTGTTTTGTAATTTATGATGATTTATGGAAATCCTACTGTGCACATGGCATTTTAACAAAACATGTGTGTTTTTGACATGTGTAAATCTGGTAATCTAAGTAGCCAGATATGAACATGCTGCAACTCACTCAGTCACCCTACACAGATTACTTTATTTACGTGTAAATGCAGAGTGCACAGCTCATGCTTGGCTTCTTTCCGACCTTACTGCTCATGCCGCAAAGGGAGTTAAGGGAGTGACGATAACAAATTACTTCCCCTCCACGGGGAAGACTGTTGTCAGAGTCTGTAGGCGGAGGTGGGGCTCATTACATGCTCAGAGAAAGGGAAGATTATTGCAGAAATACAATGACGCAGCAGTGACAAAGCAAAACTGTAAACCAAGCAATGACAGCTAATCGGACCCCCTTGTTGAGAAGGGTGCATTTGATATGATAAAATGGAGATATTTGAGTCAGCAAGGATTGTCAAATCATCTGAATGCAGGCTGTGCAACATTTCAGATCTTTGCACAGGTGAGTTTGTAATTGTAAATATTTATCAATTGGAAAAAAGAACCATTTTTATTAATTATTTATTTCCCTCATTAGACCACAGGTACCTCTGGAGGATCTTCTCCAGCCATCTGTGTCTGCTGATGCTCTGGACCTGCTGAAGGGTTTGCTGGTTTTCAACCCAGACAAGCGGCTGACTGCTGAGCAAGCCCTGCAACACCCATATGTAGCCAGGTATTAAAGTGGAATGCATTCAGACGGATTCACAGATTAGTAAACATGGTCAGGTTTTCCAGTATTGAAGAAATGTCTTTTTTATTTATTATATGTAACTCTCACTTCCATAATGTAATATCCTTTATCCTTAACTGCTTTCTGCCCTGGAGGTTCCATAATCCAGCCAAGGAGCCAGCTCTTAACTATGATGTTGTGCTGGCTGTGGATGATGATGTACAATTATCTGTGGTTCAGTACCGGAACAAACTTTATGAAGTAAGGAATGAGTCATAAATAGATGCTCATGTAACTGAATTTTTACTCAGTAGACCATATCACATAACGATGTGTACAATCTCATGTACAATGAGGTAGAAGTTGATCTGACCGCATGGATTAAATCTTGTACATTTTCTTCTTCTGTACCTGCAGATGATACTAGAGTGGAGGTCTAATCAGGGGATGCTTAGACTGAATCAACCGAAGGATGGTGACCATGTCAGCAGCAGGGAAAAGCCTGGTGTGAGGGATAAAGGAGAGAAGGGCCCAGTGGCAGCGAATGACAATGGTAACAGCGACCTTGAGGGGAAACCACAGCATGACAAGACTGAGAAAAACCACGTGCCCCCACATACGGACGTCACCAAACCTGTTCCTGTGAATGTATCCACCCAGCCTGTTGCGGAGAAGACAAGTCCATTAGCCAGCCCTGGCTTGGGAAAACTCACATATAATCCCATCACACATGCCCCAAGTATGTATGAGCATAATTTATTTGTACAGGTTCCACACAGGGGTGTGCCAATTGTGAGCACTTTATTTGGTTTTGACTGTAATATATATTTAAAACTGGATGTTTCAGTCTTACACCCACTGCTTGGTCATATTTGTAATTTTGTTTACACAGTAAAAATGGAGGTTGGATTTATTTTTAATTCATGCTGTTGCTTTTTTCTACACACAACAGTTGACATTTGAGAACTTTAGCTCTGTTTGATGATAAGAAGATTGGTGAACCACATTTCTCAAAACTCAAACACAAACTCCTTTTCTCTTCATTCAGATGGTTTTGTTCGGAGCCCAGCTGGTCCTCCCCACTACCACTACTCTACTGCAACCAGTAGGAAACTAGATGGTCAGACCAGTCATGCAGCTGCAACTACATTACCAACAGAGGGCACTAACACAAATACAGTAAGAACCAGACCTCAGTGTACTTACTCTTCATTTTGTTGTTGTTTTTTTTGTTGTTGTGATGTAATCTTGGTTTATTTAATTTTTTCCCCACTTTCCTTTTTTGGTGACTTGCGTACTTTCCCACTCAGACTCTTTCTGTGGCTCACCTTGAACATTATTCTGTAATTTCTCTCTCCCTCCATTAGTCCATGGACCAGATTCTCCAGCGTGGTCGCTCAGCCCCTGTAGCTCATAACCGTTCCTTCTCCTTGACCCTCAACCAAACGCACAACAACCAACTAGTGCGCAAGGATGAGTCATCTTTGTCCTCGGGGCTATACATCACATCTGCCCGGCTGGTCAGTCTGCTGCACCTCTGAACATGTAAAATATGACTTGTCAGGATGCAATTTCAGGCCATTTACACCCATGATCAAATATAGATTTTAAACACAGAAATGCATGACAAAATATCATATATTTCAAATCTTGGTGCTGTTACTTAACTATAGATGGATTACCGGTCCTACCATGTCTAACATTCTGTTCATTTCCAGAACCAGCGCTCCAACTCTCAGGTTCACGAGACTCAACCCCCGCCACGGTTCAGCAAGAAAGTATTTCAGAGTAACTGTAATGTGGCAGCTGCAGGAGACCCTCGAGCAAAACTGGGCAGTTATTCCCAGGCCTATGGTACCATCAACAAGTCTGGGCTGGACAATCTGCTTCAAAGTCGTCCTTGCAACCAGTAGCTGCTGTTATATCAGTGGTTAAATATGGCGCTGATGGTACCAGTGCCTAAACACACAAAAAAATTTGTCTTGTAATTGGATGATAGGCATGTGGCAACCTGAAAGAGATTGTGTAAAAAAAAACCAACTGGCAAGACTGTTAGGTCATTTGCCTCTTCTGTACTGTGTAGGATGTACCCATGGATTACCATTCACTGTCTGTGACTGTGACTACATATTGTGTAAAATCAAGGGTGACTGTTACAGCATTCCATGAGACTATGCACTTGCAACTGCAACTGCTCTAGAGGCCCCATTTTCATTCAGTTGGTTTGTGATATTCTGTTTGATACAATTTTCTATAAGAATATGCAGTAGCTAAACCAGAGTTAAACCACCCATGACTTCTTGTTGTAGCTAAATGACCTATAAGCTTAATGATTTATGTACGTTAAGCCAGTGGGTTTCAGGTACACACAAATTAATTGTAAAATATACCAAAAGGTTTTTGAATTGATTATATGCAACAGTAATTATCTTTCATTACAGCAGCAATAAGCCTTCATGGTCTTCTAATGTGTACATAGAGAAAAAAGATTTGTGTCTTCTGAGTCCAGTTTATATTTAACAGATGACTGTGGTATCAATCTACCATAAACTTTAATAATAAACAGATGTTGATGTACTTGGATTCTTTACTTATGTGGAAGTACCTATACAACTATATATAAGTTATAAAAAGTCAAAGTACTTGTAGTCAAAATCCAACTTAAGTCAAAGATGTTCTGTAATAGTGCTATACCACTGGAACTCTGCACAGAAAAATGGGCCCCAGTTGATGTATTATTATACAGTTTATTATATTTTTAGATTGTTAATACTGATGCAACAATGTGCAAGAAGCTTTTTACTGTTGTAGTTGGTCAAAGAGCTAGTTTATCTGCTTCAGAAGAGGGCCATTAAATCTGAGGGGTTAAAAAATGATTAATGGGACAGAAGAGAAGAATAACATTTTGTTGCACTTATTTCTGCTCACTTTATTTCAGACTATTCTCTCATCTTTGCTTTTTACAGAAAGTATAAACTAGTAAAGCACTCGGTGAAATGTTCTTTGCACCACTGACAAACCAGTTACAGAGACTGAAACTGTTCCTCCTGATCTGTCCGGATCTTTCCATTGCAGTACTTCGTTTGAAAAAGCTGCGTTACGGTCCACGTTTCAACGTTTTTGCGCCCTCACATGTCGACGGCGTGACAAACACTGCGTCATTACATCAGTAAATTGTCGAACGACGGCGCCCGGAGATTCCCACACGTCACGTGACACCGCGCTGTGGTGACGTCAGCGCCTCGAACGTCTCAAGCTCGGCCTTGTTGTCCAGTCCAGACCGCCCGGAGGAGGAGGAGGGAGTGTATATGTCGGCAGCTACTCTCGAATAAATACATTACAGGTAAGGATGTGGTCGCTTGGCAAAGACGTGTCAACTGTGTATGTTTGCTTTTGTTGATTTTGTGTGTTTTTTCATTTAATATGATGGCGACTGACGGTGACTAACGATCGCCGCCTGGCTAGCAATGTCTAGCACCTGCCAGTCTCCGGCTGTTACCTAACGTCAGCGGGACAGAAAAGCGGTACATTAACAAAAGTGATGGGATTTGCAGTAAACCTCACACATTTCCACACGGGCAGTCGCGAATATGAGTAGCTTGGCCCTGATTGGAGCTGACAGCTCAGCGATGTTAATGCAAGGGGGGCGACGTAGCGTGTGGTCACCATCCCAAAATATATTTTATATATATATATATTTTTTAAACAAAGTTACTGAGTGGATTCATCGTGGCCAGCTGACTTGCTATTTCTGCAATATTTGTCTCGCACGCGCTGCCTTTCTTCCCACGATCTACTGTAAAGATGGTCTCGGTTTGCTTCGGGGTAGTATCTGAGGGTTTGTTGTAACAGATGATCGCTGTGTCGCATTTGTCTGCGCCGTGGAGGCCTCGATGAAGGTGCGCCCGCTGCAGGTCCGCGGTGAAAGCGAGGCTCCGCGTTTTTACTGGGTTCACGTTTCTTGTTTTGCTTTCCTGGCTTGCATTACAAGTAAATGGGTGTCTCGTCGCCAATCAGGGCTCGCACTGCTGTTTTCGGTCCAGTTCCGTCACCGCACGCACAAATGGCTGCATGTGTTGCTTTTCGCTCGTTCGTGTTCAGTACGTTTACGCTTCGCACAGCAGACGCTGGAAGCAGCAGACACCGCGACAGGCTGCCTCTTTACTGTAAGTAATGGGGTGCTATCAGTATGGAGCTCTCTGTCTATGTCTCGTCTTCCCCTGGTGGCTGACAAATTATCACGGGCACAGAATAAATATGATCATATTATCTTAAATAGGGCCATTTTGATAAGAAAGCATTTAGGCTTTTACAACAATATTATAACGGCATTAATGCCGCTATATTACCCATGCCCTGCTTCTGTGTTCTGCGTGTGTGATTTGATTAATAAGCCACACATCTTATCTGTCACACTGTAACATAACAGTCTACGTCCCCTGTGGGCCCTATCATCTCTCCCATAAATGTTTTGTTTGTATTTACAGGTCAACACTGTCACGGGTTGACGTTGTCTATATATTTACAGTCTGGCTGCCTGGTGCCTGAGTGAAGCTAAAGGAATATACCTGACCATGATCAGCTCAGACAGAGAGCCTCTGTGTTCCTTCCTGTCAGCTGCCATCCGGAACAAATCAGTTTGCTCTCCTCTTGATATCATTTCAAGTCAACTTGCTGTGATGTACATTTTATCGGTCGCAGCTTTTTTTTTTTTATCGAGTGAGGGATTTCGAAGGCAGGCTTTTTCCTTAACGTTAAGCGTCATCGTTAAACTGTCGCGCGTGGATTGTCAGTTTCGAAGAACAAGGTGAAGAGACTTAGGGGATGTTGCAGCTGCTGTGCCGCCATATGGCCGTGAAATGGACTCAGAAAAAAGTCATCGACATGCCTGTTACGTTTTGCTGTTGATGGAGCAGGACATTCCGATATATATAAGTAACATACTGACATTGACCAACACAAAGGGCAACACAAAGGGCAGCCATCTGTCAGAGGTGAGGCAGGTTTGATATCGCCAGAACTGCTGCTGACTCGGCGTGGCGCGATGACAGTATCTTGCCAGACTGCTGCACCGGCTGGTAGATTGGTCTGACAATCACACGGTGACGCTTTCACGGGAAGACTCAAGATGTCATCTCGGCGCGCCGAGTGCTTTAAGAGGCGTGGCTACAGATGTTGGCTCTGTTGTTGGGAAAGCGACCGTGTGATGCCTAACTCCTGGCAGGCGCTGCAAGACTGTGCTGCTCTTTACCACAGAGTCAGCCGCTCGTCACGTGACGGTGAAGCAGCGTTTTATTTTTCATGATTTCGCTCAGCGAAGTCCCTCGATGATGGTTTTGTGTTTTTAGAAAAAAAAAGTTGTCTCTTTTAAAACAAATGGGATATTTAATTCACCACCCCACGCATTGTGACGCTCTGACGAAGGCCCCACTGCTTTGTGCGGCGGCCTCGTGTTTTGTCGCCGTGCTTCCTGGTGTCGCTCAGGCATGCACATACGTAGCATGTGGTACATGGGTTTTTGCTGGGGTATTGTGCTAGCCTAATTGTGTTAACATGGCTCTGTGGCTAGCCCACTGAATCCCTCCCTTTAACCTAATTCTCCTAGCGATAGCTATCAGCGGGAGCCAGGGATAGTGGCACTGTCTCTATCCACAGCGTTGGGGCGTCTTTCCTAAGAGGATTTGAAATCTCCCACGTAATGCGTGTAAAGCTGTACACAGAGGGCCTCAAACTCATCGTCACCACCACCCTCCCCCCCAAAAAAAAAAAAAACAAACTGTATTCTCTTCCGCCACTTTCTAGACAGGAAAGTGAAACCATTGTGGTCGCTGAAGTGACCTTGTGCACTTGTGAAATTAGTGGTTCGCAGAAGGGGCGCTTTCGTTTAATGTGCTCTGCTGAGATGCCCCAGTCTTTTTTTCTTTCCATTTTCACTGAAAAAATATTAAACTTAAGTTTTTGAGTTTCTGACTTTATGAAATCGACTGTGTTTGTTTTTTTTTAATTTAGGGATTCCGGCCACACGTATCAGTTGAAAAAAAAAAAAAAGGCGAACATAAATCGACTGTCAGCAGAGGAGGGTGTCTGTACTGACCTCGCTGTTGTGACTTCATGCACATTTCTGACATTACTGTCCCGTCCCCTTCACTGCCTGGTGTGTTACTTTGGATTATTCCTGGTAATCCATTAAACACAGATAAAAAGCACACTAACAGACCAGGGCCGATGGATTGAGTCCTAACAAACAACGGCGGTGTGAAGTCACTTCTGTTAAACATGACTTAGAAGACCATTTTAATATTTTGCTAGAATCAGGAAATTGGGAAATCTCAAGTAATCAAAACTCATCGGACGTGATGAATTGCTTTGTTTTTCCCAAGCACAAATTGAGATGTGGACTGTTGGTTCGGACGAAACAAAAGGATTTGACGAAATCACAGTGGGGTTAAGGAAATTGTGATGGACATTCTATGGACCAAATATTTAATCAGCACATGAAAAAATAGACGGATGAATGAATAATGAAGATAATTGTTGGTTGCAGAACAGTCCTGGACCACTAGTGTTTCTTCAAATCAGCATTACATACAGTCAGCTGGACCTAAGCGAATTCTTTGAAATGCCGTATCGCAGTCTTACGTGATGTACATGGACGTTGGACGGGGAGTGGATCACATGCTGTGACTGCGTGTCTCATGATTAGTTAATGACTCGTGGGTTGCTCAGTTACGTCTCTCGAGTCGTTCACTTGACAGACATCTTGTCTCGCTTGACGTGAGCAGAGAAGAAGTGATCATTCGCGAGAAGGGAAGCGTTGCCTCGTCTCATCGGATCAGTTTAGGTGAAAAACCAGTACTTAACTATGTGCCGCGCAAAGTGTTAACTGACATGTAGTTGGATTTTTCAACTAATTCAGCAAAACAGCTGTACCGAGTGCCCCCCCACCCCCCACCCCCTTACACAACCATTGTTGTCCGGAAAGCCGGGAGGGATTTGGCTCCTCAGATAATGATTTTAATCTGTTATGATCTTAATGGAGGCCGTCACTAAGAAGCGGAGCCAGCGCTCGCCATGTTCGTCTGCCGTCCCGGTGATGGAGAGACGGGGATCATGAGGACACGCGCTGGAATCTGGACGCGTCGGCCGGGGGAGAAGTAGAGCAGCGTTGCGTAACGCTCGCTGCTAATTCAGCGTGGCCCGGAAAGAGGGGAGGCGGAAGGATAGGACGAGTCTGAGAAAACAGTAAACAGGATTTGGAGTTATCTGAATTGCTGCCGAATGGATGTTTTTGTAATTTTTGTGTATTTTCCAATTCTTCGCGGTGGTTGCGCGCACGCGCGTGTGTGTGTGTGTGTGTGTGTGTGTGTCAAACGTCATGAGGACCGATAGTGTGATTGCTTTGTGTTTTCAGCTGTAGTGGGCCTCTTCACCACTGTGAAGCCAGTCGCATTCTCACTCCAGCTCTTCTTTTTTAGAAGTCAGCAATTAGGGGAAATGGCTTTTGGCTCCGTTCCTGCTCCGCAAAATTTCTCCTCTGGGTACTGGAGGCCTTTGTGGAAACCTGCGCAGCACTTTTTGAAAACGCCAATCAACCCTGCGAATCCGACCTCCCTTGCACAGAGATTTCTGGTTTTTTTTCTCATGTGCAGCTCTTGTGTTATGCGTGCAGCTGCCTCGTTGGCATTATAGATTGTTATTTTTTAAAAATGGCACAGAAAGCTGTTGACCAGGGGTTATGGAGGGAGCCTAGGGGAGGGATGCTGCGGTGTCACATCCAGTATGTCTCTCCCTGACGCAAGGCAGATTAATAATACATTTGGTTGCCAAGGCATCACCTGCGTCCATGGCAACGCTGGCGGCACCGGTGTGTCCGGCGTTTGCCGTCTCCTGGCCCCGTCCGTCCCAGCTTCATGTCAACCGCTGGAAAAGTCCGTACAGCCACTGCAGTCGACATTTTCCTGGAGACCTCTCGTTGAACCTTACTTCTGGGAGAACGACAAAGTAATTTATAAAGGATTACTTCAATTAAACTCTGTAGGGGCCGCATTAAAAAAAAAAAAAAAAAAAAGCCACAGCACTGTTACCACCGCCATCACTAACCCCACCCGCCTGGGTGAAATAGAGCTGAAATGACTCGTCGATCGATCTGAAATTGATCCGTAAAGGAAGAGCTGGCAATTGTGCCGATAGTCATCGTTTTTGCTGCGGGAATTTGAAATGAAAATGTAAAATACTCACGCACACTTCTGCAGAAGCCAAGTCCAGAAAAGGAAGGGCAAATAAACATGAAATGATAATATAGCTGGAATACAGTGTGTGGAACAGAAAGGCGGCGTGAGGTAGCTCTACACCGTCTCTCTCTTGTTTGATTGCCTGTCACCTTTTTTAATCAAGCAGATGCAGCGCTTGCGTCTTCGCCAGTTTGGCCGAGATGTTGTCCCGTCATTACTTTTTCTCTGCTTCCCCCTGAGACTTTTAAGATGCAATAAAGATGTTGAAATTGTATTTGTAAGGTTGCAAAGCTCCTTACCTGTTAAATGTTTGCACTGGGTGTTGCTTTTTAAGAAAACTAGTCCCGGCTCTCGTGCTCTTCTTTCACAGATCGTTCTTGTGGCAGAGTGAGCTTTCCCACTGAGCCATGTCCCAGGACAAGAGTGGATACCCCGGTATGGGGGAAACCAACCCACTTCACAACAACGTATATGGACCCCCTCAGCCGGGTTTCGGCGTACCCCCGCCCAACTACAGCCAGGCCCCCGGGGGACCGTACCCGCCAGCAGCTGGATATGGGCAGCCCGGCTTCCCCCAGGCAGGCCCAGGTTTTGCACCCGGCCCTTACCCACAGATGCCTTACCCTCAGATGCCCTACCCTCAGGGACCCTACCCTCAGGGACCCTACCCTCAGGGGCCTTATCAGCATGGACCCCCACAGCCGGGCTTTCCTGGAGACCCCATTGGTGAGTAATCAAACTAAAGGTTTGTGGCAGTAGTAGTCTTTTACCTTTTATTGGTATTAGACGCCCGAACGCCTGTCATAAGTGATTAAGTGTGACATGGCCAAATAATGGGGCTGTACCTCATGTCATTTGACTCCGCCTATGCTCTATTTTCAGAAAACAAAATGTGCTCAGCAACAGACCGTGTTCATTTATTACTTTCCCAAAACGTTTCCTCTCTGCTCCTTCAAGCTGTTTCAGTTTTCGATCCATTAAATGCACCTGAACGCCAGAATCACCTTGTATCCAGGTTAACGAGAAAATGTGCCGCTGACTCTGCTTTGGATCACACTTCAGACGAACCGCAATCATTGCCAAGATCAATGCCACACACCCCACAGACATGCATCCATTTGTTTAGCCCAGTTTTCTCAGCCCCTAATGGTCCCCGTTTTTCACCAGCACCCGCCGGCAGCCCTGGTTATCATGGCGACGTGCCTCCATCTTACTACGACAATGAGGAGTTCACCAACTCTGGCTTTGAAGACAAGTCCATCCGACAAGCCTTCATCAGAAAAGTAGGTACTTTATCAAATAGATTGCACAAGTCTGACGTAGCAGCGCAAGGGGTGTGCAGTGTGTCAAACTGTAACGCAAAATATAATTGTTCGTCTTCAAAAATCTCTTCCTTCCTCCCGCCCTCCAGGTCTTCATGGTTCTCACGGTGCAGCTTCTGGTCACTTTTTCCTTCGTTGCCGTCTTCACCTTTGTCGATGATGCCAAGTACTTTGTGCGACGCAATCCATGGACATACTATGTGTCCTACGCCGTCTTCTTTGTGTCCCTCATCGTCCTCAGTTGCTGTGGGGACTTCCGTCGCAAGCACCCCTGGAACTTGGTTGCACTGGTAAGATGATTTAAAAAATGAAAAAAAAGAATGATTACCTGTTGTAAAAGTATGTTTTGTACATTTTTGTACAATGCTAAGGAAAACCTGAAAGATTATTTTTTTCTGATGTGGTCTAAGAACATGTTGTTAAGAAGTTGTTCCACGCCCTCTGAGGAGGTGCTTTAAAGTTGTCCCCTGAATCGAAAGCGTGTCGTGAGCCAAGTCAAACTGGCTGTGTTTCTGTCTTCCAGTCCATCCTGACCCTGAGCCTCTCCTACATGGTGGGGATGATCGCCAGCTTCTACGACACAGAGACGGTCATCATGGCCGTGGGCATCACTGCAGTGGTCTGCTTCACAGTCGTCCTCTTCTCACTACAGGTCAGCACGCACAAACAGCAGCTGGAAGGAATTTATTCAAATGTGTGCATGACTGTTTTTATGATAGAATTCAAGATGCTTGTTGCATTCATTTGAAAATATGAAACTCTCAAACTGCTCCATTAGCCACGTGGAGTGACTGACGTCTCGCTTTCCTGCATCTTTTCTGAGTCTCTTTTTTTTTGGTTGTTGTTCTTCTCTTTACTACAGAGCAAATATGACTTCACTTCCTGTCGGGGCGTGCTGTTCGTGTGCCTGATCGTGCTGTTGCTCTTCTCCATCCTCTGCATCTTCATCCGCCACAGGATCCTGCACATCGTCTATGCCTCGCTGGGGGCTCTGCTCTTCACCTGCGTAAGTTTCACACGGCAGCCCTTTCCCCATTAACAATGTCAGTGGTTCCTGCGTGTCGGAAATTTCAGTCTTTTATCTTGCAAATTTCCAATTTGGGAATAACAGCAATGATCACTTTGATGTCATTACTTGGGATAATTTCATAAAATGTCTTAATTCTTCAGCTGGGTAACTTCATATTTGTGCAGTTGTGGGATCCAGCCATCTGTATACAATTACTATTATATACAGATATACATTGTACTATTGTATTTTGTGGATGTTACCATAGCATCTGAAATGACAGCTGACAACAAGACTAGATCCCAAGTGTAGACATCTTTTGAAATAACTAACGTCCTTGTTCCTCTCTGCAGTTTTTGGCTGTTGACACTCAGCTTCTCCTGGGCAACAAGAAGCTGGCCCTGAGTCCAGAGGAGTACATTTTTGCTGCCCTCAACCTCTACACTGACATCATCAACATCTTCCTCTACATCCTGGCTATTGTGGGACGCTCCCGTGAATGAGGCTGCACCAAAATGAAAGAAGACATGGGAGAGACAGAGAACGCTTCCCATTATTGTGAAATGTTGCTAACATGCCCTTTCATCTCTGACACCTTTTGTTTTGGGTTTTTTTTTCTCCCCTTTTTGCCCTTTATTTCCCCTCCATACACAGTTATTTTTTTTTGAAACAGGTAATATAGCTGTGGAGGAGAAGCAGCTTGCTGTAAAAGACAGATCAGATGGATCATCTGTCGTTTCCTCCTTTCTGACCACTCTACTTGTTCTAACTGTCCTCCGCTTCTACTAACACGGTTGGCTACAGATGCCCCTTCTCCACCCTCCCACCCCCAAAGTTACAGTTTCGCATGGCACATACAGTAAAAAAAAAATGTTAACCTGTGAGTGTTTCTCACTCAGCCTTGCCTTGCTGCAGTGATTAAAAAGGAAAATAGCAGGGAAGGTATTTGTAGCGCTTAGTATTGACGCAAACCAGCTTTGCCTGAAGAGAAGAAGTTAATGCTAGAAATACCCCCCTCCTTCAGTCTGTCAGTTTTCCCCAAATGTATCACTCCCTTTTCAAAATGCTGGTGTAAAGTAATTCTGCATGGCAACACTGGAAACACAACTAAAGATGTGTTATGATTCCTTTGAAGTACCAGAGGAATACCTCTAGCTTGCTTGTCACTGCTGTAAATAATTAAGTGTATTGTGTATGATGCCAAGCTCCCCCTGCCTCTGAAAGGCGTTCACGGGTGATTCATGTGGATGTGCTGATATCTGGGGGAAAATGTGCTCTAAGATCAGATCTTTGCTGACCCAGTATAGTAAATGACAACTTTTCAGTGACATAAGATTTATGATCAGAGTTGGATGTGTGGTATAAACATGATTAGAAATGAATATTTATGAATTACATGTTCTTATTTAACATCTTCTCAAAAGGAAGAAGAAGGACTTATTTCTGAAATTATTTGTATGATTTCAAAGCTGAGAAGTTCCCTTTTTGTTTTTTTTACTGTCCTGGCCAGTTCCCTCTTATCAATTTGAAGTGACTTTTTAGTGCAGTATTTATTTTTTTCTCCTGACAACTAATAAATATTAAATATCAAAGAATTGGAATTTCTGACCATTTTTCTACCAAGCAAATCCAGGTTCCAGAACTGAATTTCTGAATATTAAAACATTAATATGAAGTACATGGACACTGAATTTGAGGGAAATGGTACCTTTATAACTTTTCTATTTATTAGGCTTGATGTAGATCGCAGGGTTGCGTTGAAGTTGTTCTAACAAGGTGTTGAGGAGGACAAATTTGATCTGAAATTTACGAGTGTTAATGAAATTTAAAGCGTTGTGAAACCATGACATGCTGGTTGCGTAACATACGACAAGTGAGACATGCAAAATTAATCAATATGCACTGGAAGCCAAAAAACTCCTCCACACAAACACACTCAACTTGAATGATATCTTTAATGTGGACATTTTTTATTCTGTAACTTCTGTTTTGATTTTTCAGCTTTCGCATGACTCGTTCCTTCCATTTGCATGTGCTGAGAATGCACACTGTAAAGGTGTTCCTGTTTTGGAGAGAGACAGTTGTGTGGCAGCCCTGTTAGACTTTGTTTTTTTTTTTTTAACTCTTGTGTTTGTATCTAATTAACATGTATGTGTATATAGAACTCCTTAGTGGTCTGATGTGTATAGATAAAGTAAGTTTTTGGCTTTGTAGGTCTGTTTGCATTGTACATTTGCATTTAATCAAAGTGGAACCACATTCCTCTATACAGCTGCTTTTCATTAAAACTGACACAATATAAAAGTGTTAACTTTGTGTGTGTGAGTGGGTTTTTTTTTTTTGCAATGTACATGTTATCTGGTTAACCAGAGGCTGTACATCAGATAAAGAAACTTCAGCACCCCAAGCCTGTTCTATTTATATTTTTCTTATGAAAGGTTGTGTTTTCAATTGTAATAACTAAAGCCTGACCAAAACCTAAAGCCAATGTTATTTTAAAAGAATCAGTGAATGCAATGAAACACGTTATCAAAGATTAAGATGATCCATTGAGGCAAAATATAATAAAACGTTATACAGTAAGCTTCCAACTGCAAATTTGGACATTTAGTTAAAATTATTAATTGTTTATAAAACATGTGGAGATGAGCAGTAATTCATGTTCTACTAGCCACTAGCAACAGCAAGTCCATAACCCCTTTGCTTTACAACTATGCTGTAACTTTTCAACACCCAATAAATTAATAAATGTTAATTAGTTCGTTCTGCTACTGTGGCGCACGCGTACGGTTGAAGTCTCGCGCCCACTGTTCCGTTCTGGTGCCCGAGGCCCGTCAGCCGTAAGTCAGGGAGAAGTGGTCACCATAGTCACCTGGGCAGTCCAAGAAAAGACCCCCGCCTGGCTGGATAAACATGAGCTCATTTACAGGTTAGATGACGTAATTTAAGTCGAACTACAAGTCAGTGGAGTGGCTAATATATATATATATATTTTTTAACAAGCACATCA
Source organism: Psettodes erumei (assembly GCA_016785225.1). Lineage (NCBI taxonomy): Eukaryota > Metazoa > Chordata > Actinopteri > Pleuronectiformes > Psettodidae > Psettodes > Psettodes erumei. Next base: position 3,960,720 of record JAFBJZ010000408.1, read on the forward strand.
AGAAATTTTGTAACAGCCCTTAAACACACTACCTGCTAAAGCAAACTTGTAATGAGTTGGTGCTAATAACTAAACACTAACTCAAACGTTACCGTTAATGTCCGTATGACGTCTTTCAGTTTTCAGTTCAAAACCATTAATGTTTCACTAAACGATATCCATCAAAGTTTTTAGTTAAAAGCTATGATAGCGTTAGCAATTAATTCCCGCCGGCTAACGGTAGCGCAGGTGTTGCGATTGGCTGTGCTTGAGTTTGTGTCTCATCAGGCATCTCTTTCTATTTCCGCAACAGGATTCAGCATTGAGGACCTGTTTAATGCTACACCCGCGAATGGAGGTAAATCAGATAAAGGTGTACAAATGAAAGTGCTCTTTAAAACGTTTTAAATGCGGTTTATATATTTGTATCGTGCCCTGTCGGAGAAGAAACGCAGGAGCCCAAAGTCGAGCAGCTGCTGAGCAAACTGCGGACGCTCCAAAGAGGTAGGAATGACTTGGACTAGGACTCGTTTTTAAAAGCTAGTTGATACTTTTGAATTGCCATGCGAACATCGTTACTGGTATAAAGAGAAGTTGGTTGACACGGAAGACGTGGCTCAGCTTTTCAGTTCTACTCGTCTTTATACGTTTGTGAAGTGAGAGCATTCCCTGTAATGTTGTTCCGCCTTCGTGTTGAATTGCGCTCTGCGTCGCTCGTGCGTGCCGCTGTTCTTTGGTGCTTGGATTCATCGACGCTTAGTGCATGATTTTGCTGTGGCATCAGGGGACCCTTTGTCTGATCGTTATGACTTCGCCAGGTCTAAAAGCATGCCAGTATTCCGTAAAAGCCATCTTGAATTCCAACAGGTGACTCAGCGAGATCGGGATGTGGCGGATGTATCTTGATACTGTAATCTTTGTGACGCTACACTTCCGCTGGTAAAACGCGTTGATTTTTTTCCTTAAAAAATAAAACAGATTAAAACGACCACGTGAGTCACGTGTCAGGTATCCCAAGAAGGTAAACTGCCCGCACAATGCGAAAGCACTTTAACACGGAGGTATTAGCTTGATTGAAGTCTCTGGTAATGTTCACCAATGGAAATAGATGGAGACGATGACGATATGCTAATGAACATGCGTTTTCATTTCGGTTAAATGGAAAGAATAGCACATAAAACCCAAATCTTTATATGCGGACCTATCAGGGATCAACGCTTAAGATATAACAAATATTAAGCTGCATGAAGCTGCATAAGAAGTAAAAGGTCAAGACTATCGCATGAAGTCGCAACCGTGAGTGAGACAGCTTTGCAGATACGTCATAAGAGGTCTTACATAAGTAAAACAGTATCGTCAGTGAGGTACATCCTTACCTGTTACTCCTACCAAGGAGTATCAGAACATGATGAATGGGGATTTATGAGATATGATTAATATCTCCGTCTTGGAGGGAACAGCAACACCCTTCAAGATCCATTCTGATTTTAATGTTGAAATGATAATGAAAGTCTTACAGAATCTCTTGGAATCTACATTAGGTCAGAATGTTTTTACTTGATGAAGTGTGAGTTCTGCTGCACACAGAGATGTGAGAGAAGTAGCTGTTCAGTCTCATCAGTGAATATTAAATAATTCCCAATCGCAGCTTATTAACAGTCACAATACAACTTTCGTAGCAGTTGTTTTGGTGAAGTTACTGTGTTTTATTAAAGGTAAAAGAGCCCTGGAAGAAGAGATTAAGGAGATCAAATCTATCAGAGATCTTTTGCAGAAGGAGCTGGCAACTTGTAAGACACAATATCATTATTAATCAGTTTTATTGATCTATATACTGTAGACTTATCCTACCTACTGCATATAAATGTTAGTCAGAGACATGCTAAAAATAGACAGTGACTTTAGGCAATCATTTGTGCCACTTGTTACGTACCATATCTTTATTTTTAATTATTGAATATTATTTCAAGGCATTTTGCTGTTGTTGTTTTTGCAGTACAAACTGAATCTTACAAACTAGAGGGAATCCAACAAGAAAAAGAAGGTACTTGCTGGTTACAAACAATTTTTCATGTATAGTTAATCTAAAAATTTTGTCAGGATACAGATAAATCTAAACGAATGAAATTTCTTGCTGCCGTTTTCTTCAGGGTTGTGCAGGAATTTACAGTTCCAGTGTGAGGAGTCTGAGCAGCAGCAAATCCGGTGAGCTCCACGCTAACCTCACAAATATGAACGTTCAAAGTCATTGCTCAAGTCCTCATGTTGCGAGACCTCAAACACTAGATGGCAGTAATTTATCAAGGAAGCATCCTAGGTATTTTTTATGCTTTGACATGTGTCAAACCTTACATAAATTCTTTGCTATATTATATTTGAAATAGTCCTGTTATTGGCCATATGAGTTTTTAGATGTTTAGTCTTTTACCCTTTTACTATATATCACAATCTTTTCAAACCTCTTGCCCAAATTCCTATTCATACACTCATAGACATATTTTTTTATTCAGTGGCCTATATTGATAAGTGTCAACACCACCAAGATGGATTGAAGATATTAACATTAAGCTATGTATCTGCATCTTATTGTACATTCTACTGAATTTCCAGTTACTGTTACACTATGAAGGCTAAGCAGTGCATCATATTTTGAGCATCCTGGATGTAGGTCATAGATATATTGGTAACAGAAAAGACACAGTTCATTCATTTAAAAGTTTTGTGCCTTCTCAATTTGTTTTTTTTCAGTTATAATTTAAACCTTGTGCCAAGTCTACTGTACGCACTGTAGGCCTAGGTGAATTAATGTTAATTTAGAATGAACTGTGTGTTTTGCAGGCAGTCAAAGAAAAGCGAGGAAGTGCTGGAACAGTACAGATGTGAAATCCAGGAATTCAAGCTTAAACACCGAAAGCTGCGGTACCTATCAATAATGTGATGATATACTGAATGTTTTTTGTTTTGTTTTGTTGCATATGTCATATTTATAACCCCTTTTTCACGCAGGATGAAATTTGAAAACCAACTTTGTCAGCTGATCGAGCAGCATAAGAATCTGCACTCCATGTTTGTATGTTTGTTTATTCAATATTAAATCTAAAATAGAGTGATGAAACTTTGATTTGTCGATGGCATTTTTGATGGCTGCTGTCCTTAAAATTGTTATTTAGACTCCGGAAATGCTCCCAGGCGAAATACAGAGTGCTGAGAATACAAAAAGTCAGCTTCTCTCAGTTGGTGAGTACTTTCTGAAGATGTATGCACATTGTTCTGTACGCGTACGACCAGCGAGACATTTTCCTTCCTTCCCATTTGCATGAAGATAGTATCTTACATTTCCACCCCCTTTGGCGCGGGCCTCGTTCCATGATTCTCATAGAACAGCTGAAGTCGGCTCAGCTGCGCCACCTTGATAATGAGCTGGAAGATGTGAGGAAACAGAAGCAGTTGGGAACGACTGCTGCAGAGCCTCAGAAGCAGTAAAACTACACGTGCAGTGGTCGTTTTAGAAAAGCGGACGTGAGGTACCTTTTTGTTTCATCTTCCAAATGTCATTGTTTCAACAGTTCAAGGGTTGCAGAATCTTGCCAAACCCATACAGACAAATAAACCTCAGTTGACCTTAGAATGAAACATAATATTAACTAGTTGAGTTGTTCCAGTGACATTCAATGTCCTTGGCTATTTATATCTCAGTAGTTTCCATATTAACTGTTTTTTGAAGCAAGGGTTTGTTTGTTTTTTGGTCCAATGTTTTGGTTATTACTGGAATTTCTGCTACTTGAATATATTTATGAAATATTTTTTACATTTTGTGACTGGTCAATGTAGTGCGTCCAAAAAGGTAGTTATAGAGATAGTTGTATCCTGCATAGTACAATGTTCATTTCAGTTTTAATATTACATCAATGCATATAAAATGTTCATATGTTTTTAAAAAATATTGGGGTTTTTTAAGTGTTGTGACATTTCTGTCAAAATGATCTTATATCAGGGATCTGAAAGGAAATAAAAATGAAAATACAGCCATTCAGTATAAAATACACACCTCCTGTATACATGTGTACACAGCCACATTCAGATTCAGTTTTAAAGAGATTTAATAAAACACTTTTTTACAGTATTCAAATACAATGTAATACTATCTGAGGTTTTAAAAAATAACACATTTACCCTGTGCAACTGATTTCCCCTAATTAAAACCAATTACTTTTTACAACCAAGACCACATACTTACATTAATTAAAAATGCACATAAGACACGTTAAGGGTGTTTGTAATCAAGTTTGTTACTTATAATATCAAGAAGCTCTTTTCTATATAAGTATGTACAATATAATCCTGCATAGAAAAGAGTGTAACCCCTGAAGTGTTCACACAGCAATAAGATCATCCAATCTTTTGATGCGTTGTACGAAAACACGCAAACATTAAATGCTCGTGATGCCCAGTTGAGCTGTCAGGCAGCCTGGTAACTGTACCATATCAAAAATCTTTGGTTCACGGGTGTTTACAGACCAACAAAAGAGTTTGAAGTCCTGTGCAGGGCGTAGTTTTAAAAGGTTAAATGCCTTTTGTAAGGAGGCAGGGCCCTGCTCCGATATGCAAATGTACATATCCTTTTACTCTAAATTTCCTTAAGAGCCGATGACTAATTCAAAAGTCCAGTAAGGAAAGATTAAACAGGGCCACATTGTTGAATCATGCAAAATTAGTCTATTTTTTTAGTGTCTCAGGTCAAATGTAAATGCCTTAAATTTTTAGTTACTTTGCATAAGACTAGTGCACATACATTTTTTTTAAATTCCACTCCTCTGACCCCGTAAGCTTTTAGCATTTTAACATTCTCCGAATGGTTACTTGAGACTTTCAACCTTGAGAAGTTGGTCCACGCCTTAACAGAAACTTACTTGAGAGGGTGAAGTTCACTAGAGGCTCTACTTACGATCACAACCCTATGACTGCTGCGTCCTCAGCATTAGGATTACACATCAGAAAACACATTTTCTCACTTTCTGATTCTGATTTCGTTTCACCCTCCCTATAATTCCACAGACTTGCCCTCTCATTTTCACCCTTCATCATCTCTCATTCTGTTTATCTTCATATCCTCATATTTGCTCTCTGGGCTGGGCTAATAATAGTCCCTCTAGTAGTTCTAGTAATATCCCTGGTGGGCCATTGGCACACAATGAAAATCGTGATCAAAAAGGACATTTTCTGACTTTTTCTCACAATTTTAAACAAGTTCCAGTTACATACACATTTCCAGAAACACACAGCGCTGGTACTCTGCATGCGCAGTCATTTACTGCCATGTTTATTAACTGGCGTGAACCGTTTTCTTTCCCTCGGGTGCAATATGCGCTCTTTTTCTTTCCCTGCAACTCCCTCAGTCACGTTCGTACAAGCTCATTTATAGACAAACGGCCCTACCTTTGTTCTGTTTGGTGAAACATCAGCCCGTGCTGCCAGTGTTGTAAAGTAGAGTTGCTCTTCTTTTTCTCACCAAATAAGGATAAAGTAGTACCAGGTCTTGGCAAATGGGTACATTCCAAACTCAGTGACCATAGTTTTATTTTCAGCATTTATATATGTAGTCTTTTCAAGTTTTCATACTTAGTGTGAAAATCCAGGAAAGGCTGCAGTGTTGAGCCACAGAGGTACTTCGATAGTGTCGCTGGCACATATGGACAATGGGTCTTTTTTGATCATCTTGCTTAAATAGTTTCCACCTAAAAGGCCGCTCCTCCATCTTTGGTTAACCCAGGTTATTCCCCATCTGTTAACAAAACAACAGGGATAACAGTAAATGAGTATGAATAAAGTGAATGCAACAGAGTAGGAACCCCTGGCCATTTTTCTCTGTCCTGTGCCCTGCTGTGCTGTGCCATGCTGAGTTCAGTACAGTACAGTCCTGCTTCACTTAGTGACACTTTAACCAATATACAAGCAAAGGCACAAACACATGAAGTTGATTTCAAATGGTATAATAATCTATAAAAATGATATACTGTAGTTTTAAATTTATTTTCACAGTTTAAAAGCAGATGCTATGTGATGCATTCATCTGCCATAAATTGGGAATAAAAAAGTATTTTCAATAATACAACCATAAGCATAATTGTATGCTTCTCATATAAGTGTATTACTACTGTAATTGATTCAGACAAAACAGATGAGGTTTTTTGTGTTTTGAACAACTGGCTTTTCTTGTAATGTGATTTAATCGAAACCCTTGATTAGACTATTCTGTGTATTGCTGAACACTGCGTTTCTGATAATTCATCCTCTGCTATCCCTCTACACTGCAATCATCCTCCTTGCAGTGATATACTACCTCAAAGCGGCTGTAGACCTTCTTCTCCTTCCTCAGGCTCTCTATCCTCTTCAGCAGTCCCTCCCGCTCCTGGATGTTTCCCGGTGGTCGCAGAAATCGATTCTTCTTTATGGAGCTCTGTCTCTCCAGCCCTTTCTCTCCAGCATCACTATCTCCCTTTCCTGTTTCTTCCCGCTCGAGCCGGTTTTTCTGGCTGTTGGCTGAGATCTGCTCCAGAATGACTTTGGTGTCATCGCGTAGGTTGCTACTGAACAAAACAGAGGTGCCTGGAGCCTGGTACCGGGACACACCTGATGTGCCGGTTGAGGTCTTGTGATTATCTGTAGTTTGGTCGGCAGGAGTAGATCCTGTCTCTTTAGCTGATGGACTCTGCTTTTTGCTTGGCTCTTCAGTGACCTCCTTGACCATGCTCATGTCTCCCGAAGATCTCTTTTCTTTATCCTTGGGTCCAAGGAATCCCTTTAGCCTCTGAGTCTGCTTCTTTAAGAAGTCGAGGGTCTTACCCTCACCCTTTCCCTCACCAATTGTGTTGATGGATGTATTGGAGCCCATAATTTTTTGGAGTCCTTCCTTTGAGTCATCATGTGGCACATTTGAAGAACTTTGAGAGCGGCTCTTTTTCATTTCACTTTTCTCTGCATCTGTAGCATCTGTGGTAAGAATCTCCTCATCGCAGGAGATGCGCCGAGGATTCAGCCCTCTGAGCTTCAGCTGATCCCTCTTGAAGAGCTTGGGTGAAGGAAGTGGCTTCAGAGACTTGAATATATCCTTCTTCTGACCCTCTGAGGCATTCTCCTCTTTATGAGTTTGAGATGTCTCTGGGAGCTTCAGGTGGCTTGCAGAAGGCTTGGCACTCACAGCTGGTGGTTTTGAGGAGCTAACTGAGTGTCTGCGAGTAAGCTCTGCCAGTTTTGCAGAGATGTCTGACTTCTTTGGTTCAGGTTCTGCTGAACTGACAGTGACATTTGAAATCTTTGGAGTCACTGCAGTGTTGGACGGAGGTTTCTCAGAAAGGCCTGGCTTTTTTTCTGCAGGCTCTGGGGCTATCTCTATTTCCATTTTTGAGGCTTTTCTCTTAGCTGCCAAGTCTTTGAAATACTGCAGTCGATTAGCCGGGTCATTCATGTTCAGAGATGATGATTTTGTGACTTCAGATTCTTCAGGAGTAGTTGCCTTTACCTCCTCATTAGATTTCTGAGCTTCCTCTTGTGCTTTAATCTCATTTTTCAACCTCAGCTCCTCTTGCTGAGGCTCTATCTCTATCTCCTTCTCCTTTTCTTCCTTCTCTTTCTCCTTTTCATTTTCCTGTGTTTTTTCCTCAGTCTTCTTTCTCCACTCAAAAGGATCACGAGAGAGTGACCTCCTCTTTTCTAGAATCTGAGCCACAATCGACGAGTTGCGTACTGTGTCTAGCTCCTCTTTTTCCTCTGTGGCTGGTTTTAACCCCAGGCTACTGCTGTGTATCTCTGCCTTGGAAGATGAGAATATGAGCGAGGAGCGGAGACGAGAGCTCCGTTGAAGAAGTGGGTTAACACGTGAGCGGAATGATTCATGTTTGGACAGGAAGAGATCTGGAGCCTCTTTCACCTCCACATCCATACCCGCCTCCTTTGCTTCAGCCCTCTCTGACTCTCTCTCCCTTTCCTTCTCTACCTCCCTCTCTTTTTTATCCAGTCCAAATGACTTCAAGTCACTGACTGAGGGAAGCAGATCCTTGGTTGTTGTTGGGGCAGGGTCTTTATTGCTGCTCTCATGTAACTTAGGCTTTCCAAAGCGGGGTCTCAGGATATCTGGTCTGGGCTTTGGAGGAACATTAGGTGCATCATTTATTCCAATACGAGGACCTGAAGTTTCAGCAGCAGTAGGCTGGTGAGATGATGGAGGATCTTCAAATGCATCAGGCCCCATAGGCTGACTCAGACCTTCTTCTCCACTGTCCTCATATGTGCTAAGATAGGAGTGGATTCTCCAGCTCCTTAGGCCTTGCCTAACACTTGCATCTTCATCGTATTCTTGATCAGATTGTTTGAGAAACTGTTTCTTCTCTGGTGGGTGGGGCTGCGTGGGTGAGCTCTGGCAAGCATACGCCTGACCTATAGTTGGCCTCTTATGGGCGGAACCTCCTCCATACCTCCCAGCTATTGGATGGGCCTGGTGCCCCTCAGGTCCTCTCAAGTCGTCTGATGAAAAGTAGTTTTGGCCATAGTTTCCAGGAGGTGGCTCCGGATCCGAGCGAAAGCTTGAGTCTGAATACTGGTCAATGGAGAGATGTGGGGGACGACCTCGAAGTCTGTCGTAGTGTCCCTTGCCAGAACCTGGCCCAGCCCCTTCACTGTAGTAATGGGTACTTTGGGTCTGCTCCCTGTAAAGAAAATACAGTTTTATTTGCTTGATTATAAATTCACAGTTATGTCTAAAGACTTGTACATGTGTTGACTTGAGGAATAATTCAGATTTCAATCAGTTAAGGTATTGAAAAGTTCGCTACCTGCGGAAGTCTGTCTCATCCAGATTATTCATGACTCTGTGCTTCATGTATTGTCTTGAAGATGTGTAATTTTCCTGGGTTCCCTCTGCATAGCTGTGCCTCTTGAAGGCAGTGCCACTGATTTCCATCTGTCTGGACACAATGGATCTCCCTTGCTCCAGGAAGGACTGCTGCAGACGAAACTGTTGCTGGGAGTACTTCCCAATTGTAATTCCTGCCCCAGGTTCTATGGTGTGACGAAATGGGTCAGTCCTCCGGAAAGGAAGTGCAAGGTTACGATCAGAGTCTCCATAAGGGAAGGCAGAGGGAATCTCGGGCTGCCTGCGGTAAGTTATGGGGTTACGCAGGGACTGGGTCCTCTTCAGCCCAAACTGGGCACTTAAGAAACTGCTGGTGCTGCTGGTGTCAGACATAACAGGTGCTCCATCTGAGGGGTCAATGACTAGAGGCTCCGACTGAGCAAAGAGAATGCGAAACTCTTCATCAAAGGTGGCAACCAGCTCCCCGAGGAAGAGGTGGGCAATGCAGCGGTGGATCTTCTCATAAGACCACATGAAACTATAAGAAAAGAAGTTGCATTGACAGAAGGAATCGCAAGGGAGTCTTGACAATGAAATAAACTCAGAATTTCATTTAAATGACTCACCTGTAGTTTCCACTGAGTACAGCTCGGCAGTCAGCCAGAAGGAAACGATCTTTAACCTGTCCCTTAAAAGATTTCCCCGTCCGGGAGTAATAGGTTATTCCTGCCACGGTCCTAACGCGCATCATCTGTAAATCCAAAAATTCAACCATGTTATAGACACATACAAGCCTTGGTGACAGTTATGTGTTCTAAGTTAATAAAAGTAACAATAAATGCAACAGATTGGCCAAGTGTTGGCCCGCTCTTTTGAGAGAATGTTATGAAAAGGCAAACTCACGGGAATTAAGTCCAAGTTTATTTTGCAGTTGATGACCATAGACACAAAATGATGTGCTTCCTGCTCATCCAGTAGGATGTAAACAGGACAGTGGCGCGCTGCTGCATCCAAGAGGTCAGCGAAAATGTCAACATCTGTGAAAATGTCCATCACCACAGCAATAACCTGGGGCAGGAGAGCAAACTAGTCAGAGTTTGTTCAATATAATGGTCTTTGGTAGTCTGGCATTAAAATGGTCTTTTAGCCTACCTAACTGAATAGGTTGCTTAAAACTACACCACCTGTAAAGTTACATACGTTTGAAGGAAATTTGGCAATGGCCCCTGTACACTGTGTTTTATAACAAAAGAATATAATGTAGTAGTGTATTTATGATCAGTGTGTAACTGAGACATGGTGTAGTAAGATTAATGAGTGCCTGTGTGCCTGCTGAAACACTACACTCAAGTATGAAAGAGACACACGCAAAATTTGACAAAAGTAAGCGAGACAGGCAGAACACAGAATTGACAGATAGCAATGTGACCCATCACACCAACAGGTTTGATGGCTCATGGCATGTGGAATGTGTACTGTGTGTAAATTTCATTTCTGATTTAGCTAAAGGCCAGCCAGTTAGTAGTTCCTCTGAAAGGGAGTGGCGGCAAAGCTGCCAGGGGCGGGTAAAAAAGTAAGATTAAAACTAACAATGTGATAACAACACACATGAATGCAGAAACTCATAACTGCAAAATGGTGTGTTAATTAACTATGTTATTTCCCATCCATCCACCTGAAAATCAGACATGAAGGAGCAGTGTACATGCCTAGACACTAAAACATACAGTATGTAGCATATTTGTACTTATACACATTGTGTAAATACATTTATGTATGTAGATTGCTTTGATCTCATCTTCAGATGCCATTTTTTCCCCTCCGAGATACTTGTTGAAAGCAAAACAGGTATGCAAGTTTCTTTCCCATCCCTCCCTTTGATTCACCTGGCGCGCGTTCTTGATGAGCCTCCTGGCCTGCTCCTTGATGCTTGGCATGTCTGGGTCTGAGGGGTTGACCAGCGTGGTGACCTCTGTGGGCCCAACGAAGCTGTGCTGTGTCAGTGGCCAGCCCAGGTCCAGCCCCGGGGCAGCCAGGTCGGACTGCACCGGCCAGTAGGTGTCGGAGGAGCCATCGGCCACATGACTTCCCTCATGGTATGTAAGCTCTAGTACACCGGCGGTCCGACTGGGCCCTTGGATTGTGGACCTGATGAGTTCAATTTCTGGCTGTGCCAGGAAACTCACCACATCTGTGGACTTGAGGAACTCATAGTAACCCTGTTGTGATAGGAGATACGCCCAAAATAATTATGCGATGAAACAATGTATAAATAATTTTAAAGCCTTTTACACCACAACAATACACAATTAGAAAACTGCAGTATTACCTGTATGTCGTTTTCTATTAGAGCATCAATAGCCATACGATACTCCTCCCGGTAGTGTGGGGGCAGGTAGTTTGGGTCAAGGGGGTTATCACCTATCGATGAACTCTGAGATCGATGCGCCATGGTTGGAGAGAGGGGTGGGGTCAATGGTGAGGGTTCGGGAGTGAGGAGAGGTGGGGGAGGAGGAGTTTGAGTCTGTGAAGAAAAGTCAGGAAGAAGGAAATGGTCAGTGCAAAGAGAGACTAACTGATCTGAACATCTGTACAGCTTGTTTTAGTCTTTTCGAGAAATATCATATTGTAGATTTCCATAATCTGAGAGCTAAAAGAACATCTTTTATCCGAGTACTCATAATAAAACAATTTCACATGTTTAAGTCACATTACTTTAGTAGTTTCACATACATTAGACTACACAATTTCTCCATCCATGATATACAATACAATTTCAACTAAATATTCCCTGGGGTGATGAGGGGAAGGAAGCTTTGCGACAGATTACCGTTGACCTCTGACACAGAGCTTCTATTGTTGCTGAATTTATGCCTGTGCAGAAAACTTCACAAGTACACATTTCATATCAACACACCTCTACCAGCAAACTATGCTACATTCTTATACTCCACCAGATGTTAACAAGTTGTGACATTTCTCAACAGAAATATTTTCTGTCACAGCCAAGAGCCATGTTTCTGAGTTTCCATGACAACTATAATTTAATTATAGGCAGATGAAGCGCCTTATATTAACTATTAAGTTGTATTTTATGCATTCTACTGTGAGGTTTATGGCTTGTTTTATTTGTAGCATTTCTAGAATCCAAACACAAACCAACCAGTTATGTCATACAACATTTGACTTGATAATGGACAATAATAAGGAGCAATACAAGTAGATAATTTACAATTTAAGAGGACAAAATATCTAACCTTTCTTTTATAAATCACTGTATAATGCATCAATTAAATATCCTGCTTATGATGGAACCAGTGATTAAATGAAATTCAGTCTGCCCTGAAACTGTACATAAAGGTGAGAACAAAGCAAAACAACAGGATACAGGACATACAATGGCAGGAAGAATAAGAAGAGAGTCGAGTGAGAGAAAAGGGATGCGTAAAGGAGAGGTGGGAACGGCATGAGGAGGTGTATAGACAGGTTCTCTCATATCTCTGCTCAGGAAAACCCGTCATGCTGGTGTGTCATGCTTCAAGTTTCCACCCAGACCTCAACCTGAGAAATCTGTGTCAGTCATGGCAAACAAGCTGAGCTTGGAAAGCACAATGGGCGTGCAATTAGCTATGTCATGACTCAAACTGAATTTAATTTAATTTAATTTAATGTAGTGAAAGGAACGTTGTTGCATAACAATTTGTGAATGTGCAATTGTTTGAGAGAGACTTAGTAGAGAGACTTCTCCAGTGTTTAATGTATATTTCATGTAAGGGCAAACACTCATGAGACACTTCACCAACAGCCTCTACTCTGAACGCAAAAGACAGACAAAGCCAAAAGTCAGAAAATGTGATTGAAAAAAATATGAAAGGGCTTTGTAGCAATTAAGGTTGTTGTTATTATTCATGATTAATCAATTAGTCATTTGGTCTATAAATGACCACATGGCAAATTGTGCAAGGTGCTTATTACATTTTTCTAAAGCCCAAAGGTGTTGCCCTCAAGGAGCTTGTTTTTTTCTGACCAACACTCCACAAAAATATTAATGACATTCAGTTTAGTATCAGAATACTTGGAAACTAGAATTTGGCAAAGCTTGGCATTTTTTTCCTTGAAAAATTACTACAATGTTGTCTAAGCTCTAATAACAATAGCTGGTTCAGTCCTTTTTCTGTTAAGTGCATGTCTGGATATCATTATTAGGCCTTTTATCCACTTCCAAAACAGAAGGAAGATCATCATTGTCACTTCTAATATTATGTTTGGCATCAGATAAGGAAAATAAAGAAAGTTGTGACGAACATCCCAGGATGAATTCCAACCCACAATACAGTTCTGTATTATGCTCCAACAACTGGGCCAACCAGGACGCCCCCTCTATGATATTTAACGTGGTCCTGACAGCTGCATATTGGATGAGTCATTTGAAAGGTTAACATCTAACCAAACCGAGCTTTTCAATGTAAGGTGGTTAAATGCTTGGTAAATCTCAGGGAGTTTCTTCTGCACATAGCAGCATGTGGTCAAAACAGGATGTGTACTTGACTGTGCTAATACATCACCATTGGAAACGCACAATCATAGGAACCGTGCTTGACTGACAGCTTGAGTACATGTTCAGGTTGTGTGTGTGTAACCTGGGGTCTGTGTTGGCGGGTAAGTAGGCGTTTGGAAGGTTTACCAACTTTAAAATCGTGTATGACTTGTTTTCTGTAAACTTCCATGTGCCCTGTGGTGATAACAAAAGGCCCATGTCCTAACCCGCAAACACTGGGAGAGCCCGGTTTACTAAGAGGCCCGTTGAGTCACCGAGTAGCCCGGCCTGGCTTACCCTGGGGATAACTTCCAACACGCTGCTCTGTGGTGATTCATCTGCTGGCAAAATGGCTGACATCCTGTTTCCTTACTCATTTCAGGCTAGAGAAATTTTGTGGTTTGCTGCTCCCCGCTCGACAGTTCCATGGTGGGGCAGGGAGGCATGCGGGGCACACATTCTGTCTGCATGGAATAATTTTACTCCAGCCAAGTTTTTCTAATGTGTAAGAATATTAGGATATATTGTCTTTTTGAACTAATGTACCCTCCTGGGGCTCCATCTGCCCAGAAGTCAATTTTGCTGAGGCAGCAGCAGAAGCACATACCTGAGGATTTGTAATGTTAACTGTCATAAACTAAAGAGATTTACACCTGCCTGTGTTCGCCACGAAAACCTCAACTGCAGCCAAAAAAAACCCCCCACTGCCATTGCCTTTTAAAATTAGTGCTATGCTATGTAATGCTAATGCATTTACTGTCTGTCACAAGAGGAGGAGGAGGTCACAAAGACCAATGCAGATCAACCCTTAGGTGAATATGAGATAACAGGGTGACACAAGAGCACAACCGCACTAAGCAGAGCCCAGGGGTGTCTCATTCACCCTCTCGACCTCTGGGTCTGTGCAGAATGAATAAACGGAAGTACAGCACAATGTGAGAAGCATGATGGACTTTCTCCATCTCACCTGGATGACAGGTTAGGATAGTCAAACAAATACTGCTGCTTTGTTTGTTGTTATAGCAACTGCAGTAAGCATTGAAGCATTGTAGTGACACATGATGATGGAGATCTCTCTCTTTCAGTTCCTCCTTTAGTTTTAAAACTTTTCTGTTTCCCACACAAGGCTGACCCAGCTCTGAATGCACCATAAACAAAAGCCGGTTTGAAACACTAAACCACCATAGGACAGGCGGGCGGCAACTGACTGCGGCTCCTCCAAGCTGATAAACCCGATATTTCAGATGTGCCCAACGTTTGCTCAGTAAGCGTGTAAATGGTTCATTTTCAACATTCCTGCTGAACGCAGACACGAGAGGAGGGAGAGAGAAGGTGAGGGAGGCAACGATTTTATGTCTCGACATGCGAACCAAGATAATTAAGCCTGAGGAGACAAGAGCTATCAAGCACAAGCTCCCGAAAAATATGTTTTCCACTTCTTATTTTCTCTCTGTAGACGCACACGTGCACGCGCATCTGAACACACCTTACTAAACAAACACAATGATTGACCTGCATACCTCTTCTGTCGATTCACTTTGTGTGGTGATTCGGCGTGAATAGAGTGAGAGGAAAATACCTGAAAACAGGTTTGGAGGGACGAGCCAGTAATCTCGCCTCAATCTCCTGTCAAGGCCTTTCAGTTCCATTTTTGTCAGATTAACACAGACACAAGTAGATAAGAGCAAACACAGAGCGCAACCTGTCTTCCTGCGTATCATCACACCTCAGCGTGACCGTTGAACGCCACACAAAAGACAGCTCAAGGTCGGGTGAATGCATCCTGCAAGTGAGAACAGACGGCAGCATGTGTCCTCCATCTTTCATGTTTTCATGCAGCGGCACTGCTCGAAAAACAGTTCCACCGAGGTCCTCGTCATCTGTTCCAAATGCCTAAATGTCTGCGGCCATCTCGAGTGGAAAACAGTACATCCCAGCAATGAAAGCTTGAGAATGTTTCTGCACTGCATCCCCTCTCACCCCCACAGCACAATACCGCTCAAACATGAATTACAGCAACCTTTACAAACAGATACTGGCGCCCTTGTAAAACACACAATGCAAACAAACTAATGAGTGGGATGCAGCCTGGGCCATATGGCGAGTGTGACAAGATGAAATCTATAATAGGGAGCACACATGCACTGACGAGCCACAAAAAAAAGCTGGCACCACCAAATTTTCCCCTCAAATTATAACCACATGTTGGACTATTCCTGCGCAGTGACTCACCAAATGAATTGAGGCAAAGCCTGCAAAGGTTAAGTTTAAATCAGTACATTGCCTGTTTGGGGTTAAAGCTGATCTGCATATCTGCAATAAACTACTTTTTTTTAATCAGAACAATAGGAGAGCAAAGGTGAGGGAGGACATGCAGTAGGTAGATTTGTATTATTAGAAGGCAAGGCCAGTTGTATTATCTCACTAATTATCTTTAAATTAGAGGGATTTCAAGTTGGCCTGATGACAGTGACTTACAGTACATAGCATTGTGCAATCGAGCCATGACACATGCTTGTAAAAGTGTCCCAGCCTTTTCAAGCACCTTTTTATCACCCACAGCTCCCTGCAGTACAAAGCTCTACACAGTCTGAAACCATGTAATTTCTCCAAGTTTTTCCTCCCTCTTGAATTGTCTTGAAAGGACTGGAAAGAGAGCAGTAGCCCGGTCTGTAGCCAATGCGGAGCCTTCTGTGTGGATACGCTGTAATAACAGTACTTCAGGTTTTGCAATACATAGCAGCCACCTGGATGACTTAATCCTCAAGGAAAGTAACCCGCATTTCACTTGTTTATTCCACTCAAATGAATGGAATAATGAATAAAAAGTAAAAGAAGAGACATAATTAGAACCCAGTTTGAAGATTGATGAAAACAACAGGACAGGACACAGTGCAGTAGAATAGAACAGAATAGAACAAGAAACAACACAACAGAATGGAAAAGAATAGATTAGGGCACCAGATCACAGACATGGAGAGAATAGAATTAAACAGGACATGACTCAATGGCAAAGAATAGAATGCAATAGAATCTGTGAACATCTTCGTCCCGGGTTTCATTTCCATAGGTTCGACTTCATTTCCACTTCGTACCTCCTAACTTTGCAGAACTTGTCTCCTCGCCTCTTTTTTAATCGCTTTTTCACGGCCGATGCGCGTCTCCTTCCGTCCGTGCGTCACATTCCTCAGATCGGGCACGATCTCCAACCAAAACCCGTTTGTGAAACCTCCACTGCCTTCCTGCGAGCCCGGCGAAGACGAGGCGAGACAAAGTAGGTCCTACCTCCAGGCCGAACCTCCGGAGCCGCCGCCGCCACTATGGCACAGAGCTACACGCACGGTGGAGCGGTGAATCAGGAAGAAGCGGGGCGACTCCTGTTAGGCAGGGCTTTCCCACCGGCGAGACTCCTCCCAAACCCGTTGATCACTGGGAACACACGGCCATTGGAAGTTCACTCCCAGTGGCATATTTCAAATGCGCTGGCCCATATGTCACGGCTGCGAAGTTGTGTTTTATCAAGGCTTAGGGAAACTTCTCCAAACTTTTACCCACAACCCTTCGTCTCAGATGTGTCAGTTCTGGCAAACAGCCAGCCGCGTTCAGATAAATCATTAGTTATTTCACCCTCCTTGAACCCTGTACACAGCCCTGTCTTGTCCTTGCACTTATTTGTCATGGCAACTTTCGTTGCCCTTTCCCACCGTATGTTGACTGTAAATGTAGTTGTCCCTTGAGAAAACACAATTCCGTGCACTTGTGTGGTCTGGTTGACTGCAGTTTAAAGCTGCACCGCATCATTTGGTGGCAATAAAACACACAATTTCTCAATTCAGTAAAGTCAGTTTTGCTGCTGCAGTTTTAAATTGATCTGGTATGACCACCAGCTTATTGTAGCTAGCATTAACTACATATTGGTATGCAATGTGCATTACTGGCTCTTCTCTACATACTAACATACAGTACTTGCTAACTTTGACCTACACTTCATTTTTTTCCCATTTAATGCCACTTGCGCCTGCAGTGTTATCCTGTTCAGCAAAACATTGCGTAGGTTCATTCTGACACAAAAACGGCTTCTTAAGAGATTGTGTGCCTGTTTGAAACATCGCTCAAATGAGTCACCCCTTGTTTTGCTCCGGGGCAAAACACTCATGCTGAATCAGCAGCCTTCAACAGCTCCCCTTTTCTTCTGCTTCAGATGAAATCCTCGATGGAGCCATCCTCCCTGCTGCAGGCGGCGCTGCTCAGTTCCTCCTCCCTGAATATATATGGGCTGGATTGTAGGAAGCCATTGTCAAGGACCATGCAGACACAGTGCAGGGAGATCCAGTGTCACTGTTTGTCTTGGATGTCCCCCATGC
Source organism: Psettodes erumei (assembly GCA_016785225.1). Classification (NCBI taxonomy): domain Eukaryota; kingdom Metazoa; phylum Chordata; class Actinopteri; order Pleuronectiformes; family Psettodidae; genus Psettodes; species Psettodes erumei. The sequence goes on from JAFBJZ010000408.1 coordinate 3,978,448, forward strand.
ATAAACCATTATTTGTAGGTTTTGTAGCTGGAATTAGTTTGGCCCAAAAATTAAGGATTATTTATTAGGTTCATTCATTTCCTGCTTGAAGGAATTAGATTCATCGCTTTTTGATTGTGTCATGTAGAACACGACAAACTAAGCAGTCTCAGGCCTTTAGCTTTTTCATTCTTTTTTTTCTTTCTTTATTTCTTTCAACTTTCAACCGCTTCTATTATTTAAAGCTCCGTCTCTGTGTGTCATTCGCTTGCACACAATCCCAACAATCATGATATTAATACAATGGCGCAATATGGGTCAACATATACACTATTGTGTGAGCACTTAATTTGGGCTTTCCTTTGTGCTGAAACATGCCTATCAGGCAGAACACACCTTGTTTCATGGCCCTCCGATAGCAACACACACACACACACGCACACACACATCTATGACTGTATGTTCAGTCCTGCTCCTAAGGGTGTGCCTCCTGTTTGAATGTCTGCCTGAGCACCCATTGCATACTTAGTCGTTAGGTACACACAAAGATCAAAGATCTCTCTCTACTCTTTTACTATTTCTTGCAAATGTGAAACTATCAGCATGAAGGAGATACTAAAAATGACAGTCCAGTCCAGTGTTTTGTGTGTGAAATGATTCCCAATGAAACAAGTGCCACCAGAGAAGGTCTGGTTACCCGAACAAAACTCCAATAACAAACACGAGCAGGTATACAGACGCTGAAACGCAGGGTGCGGCTGCTCCAAGAATGTGCTCAAGGCATCCTACCACACCCAACCTCCTTCTCCCTCCCTCTCCCTATGCCCTCCCCCTTCTCTCCCCTCTCTCCCTTTCTCTCTCTCTCTCTCTCTCTCTAACTCTCTCCCATTGATCCTCCCTTTCTGAAGCACCTGGCCACCATTGAGAACAGGTATACAGGTCCAGGCAAAGTCTAGGCAGCAGCTAAATCCTGGCCTGCATCTCAGAATGCCTGTGTGAGGAGTCTGTCCGGGTCTGTTGTTTGAATTCAAACAAGCTTTATTGACACGATTGTCAGGCACAAATTTTAAGAATATGTGGAAAACAAACTGCACCAAGGTGCTGTTCCCCAACTCTCTTTAACTGCTGGAGGACTGAACAAGCATTTTCCTCAAATACATTTCCTCATTTAGTGTTTTGATAGTGATGATAGTGCAGAGCAATATCTAACACCGTGGTTCAGAATCTCCCATAAATGTTCAACTGGGTTGAGTCCTGCAGACTGCAAAGGCCGCAACATTTCATTTTCATACTCATCTATCCATTTAGTGATCCCTCAACTGGAAGCGCTGTATGGAGTTCTACCTTCATATTTACAGTTACAGACAGGAGTGGTATCAATCCTCTTATCTTACTCTTTGCAGGAAAATAGATGTGTGTTTTTCAAAATGTTAAGCTATTCCTTTCACAATTTTTGTTCATTACTGAAAATATAATTTTATTTCAGTTACATTTCAGACCATGCTGATGGTGCTTTTTATTTGTATTTGAACACGGTTTGTGGATTTTATTTTTCCTTCACTTGAATTGATTTGGTGCATGTCCATAACTAATGACGCTTTTGTACCAGGGTAGATTTAATCAAGTTTTCTCAGATCAATAGACATGTGGTTCAGTGCAGTAGAAAGGTAACACAGAGAGGTTACTCTGTGAGTGTGCTCTTGTATCGTCTCTTGCAATCTTTCTCCCTCCGCCTGTGTCTCTGTGGCCCTGTGAGCTTTCCCAGCATGCTTTTCTCACGCTGTAATGTCACACCTGAGTATAAGGTGACTTTTTGGAGCCTGGGGCTTTGAGGTCATCTTTACACTACTGTGCCGAGAGGCAAGGTGCACACACATGTCTAATTTAACACTGCAAAGTGGGTAGATGGCTATGTATATGTTATTCTGTGTTTTTTTCCAGCATGTGTGTGCACAGAGTTTCGTGCCAATGAGATGACACTGCATTCTCATTACCACTCACTGTATAATGATATTTCACCATTCACCATTCATATTTCACCTCCAGTTTCTCCAGTCTGCATCATGTGAAGGTCCCTTTTTCCCCCAGTGAACAAGATACTGCAAAATACTACTTTTTACAAGCAAAAGAGTAAAACATGATCCTCAAAGGGCAAAATTGTACTGTTGCTTGAGAATGTATGCATGTGCGTTTGTGTAATTAAGAGACCTGATTACATAATATTATGATTATGTCATTACAAGAGATAACACTTAAACAATCACTGTCAAGTGCTACTATCAAATGTGTGTGCGTGCCTGTATGTGTCTCTCTACTTTGACAGGACTTCAGCATGCCACCAAAAGACTCTGACAAGCATTGCAATCAGATTTAACTCCTGGGTGGAGCATTATTGTGGGCCATAAACAGCACAGGCAGAAAGAAGGAAAGTCCCTACAGCAGTATGTACAAGGTTTTTCACTTGTGGCGTCACTACATACCTGTGACAGGTGTTGTCATTTCAGCTCTATTATTACCACTCATGAAATGATGGTAATGATTATCAAGGAAACACCATGCATATCTTTGCTGACAGGTTACAAGTCTGAGTAAATAAGGGTCTGCTTTTGAAACCAGCTTGACGCCAGTATGTTACTGGCACAGATTATTTATTATCTGTCACTACCACTAATTAATAATAACTAAAGTTTGAAATGGCAAACAACAAAAGTACATGAACATGTGCAGTCTTTAACTAGACATTCCATTTCAAGAATTGATTCTCTGAATCTTCATGAGAAATCCTCATTTTAGAATTATGGGTTGGCACATATTACAGAGGCCCTTCTGAAGGTTTGGTCTTCACCTTTGGACTTTATTCAGGCAGGGCCTCTGTGCTCAAGGATCTCAACAGGCACTCTTGGCTTTTACAGGAAGTTCAGATGTTAGTAATGTCAGCTGAGGTTGAAACCATGCATGCAGATGAAAACGGTAGCCAGTCCTGATAGAATGTCTTGCAGCAACACAGCAACAGATATCAGTCACCAAACACAACTGGCCAACAAAGCTGTTAAAACTCAGCTTGATGGGGGCAGGTATTTAAGACAGCTGCTAGCTAATAGCATGTTTGGCAAATCTGCATACAACTTTGTTATTTCAAAATGAACCCTGTTTTTATAGTAAGCTATATGTAAAATGAATGTAGTATGATCCATCACCCCTGCATTAAACCCATACAGGTCATAATATTCAGTTTTGTTGCACAAGAGAGGTGTTGATTCTACTGATAGGTCATTTTGACCTAGTTTGCTGTTGAATGCTGATGTACAGGTGTTTGGATTATCTGCCGCACCCCCATTTATTTAAGTGAGGGTCGACAAACTAGTAGGCACACCCTGTAAAACAACACCTCTGGTGCAAGTTTGTTTAACTGGCAAAAAACAGTGTGTCTCTGCCGTACCGTTCTGATTAAGCTCATCGGATCATCAGGATAACCCGAACTGTTGGCAGTCATTCTCCAGTTTCCAGCACTCCAATATTAAAAGTATATTGATATTCTTGCTGTCATGGAAACCTGATCCAGATGACCTACTTCTGAGAGATGGGCAGTGGCTTGTTGGAAATCCCAAGACTCTTTAAAATACATGTTTCCACTGTGCACCAAAAAGTGCCACCCTTGTGCTCAGCTGCACTACAATTATGTTAACTTCAGCGTTTGGTCTGTGTGTTATCGATCAGCTGTCTCATACTGCCCCCTAGTGAACCTAGTGAACTGAAATGGTGCGTGTGTTCCCGCATGAAACTTAAAATCAGTTGCGTCACGCTTGTAAAGATGATGCTGTAAATGAAAAAAAGAATGCAGTGCGTTGGCAAAGTTGGATAAGCCCATCTCAAAGCGCGACGAAATGTGGGGGGGAAAGAGCAGCGCGAGAAGAGCTGCATGAAGTGAATATGAAACAGATAGGTGATTATATCTGCCACGACCCAAGAACATATGAAAATAAATGAACTGAAAAGTAAAATGAGGTTGTCTAAGAGTAAAAAAATACCTAATTCCCCAACTTGGAGGTAAAAAAGAAACTGTTTGGAGTTGAAGGGAACGTCTATTTGTTGATATATTCAAATATATTTTTCATTTGGCTTATATTTTCCTGGCTTTGGGTTTTATACATGATGCGGTATCTGCCTGACTTGAGACCCTGTAGCAACAACCAGAAGTTATGAATAAAAACTGCAATTAACTGTGGTCAGCATTAACAATAATAAGGTGAAATTTGCCATCACGAGGGGAGCAGCTGATACAAATTCCTACTCTGCATCACTCAACGTGGACTGACGAGATGGAAAGCGAAACTGCGATGTTAAGTTTCGTTTCCAGAATACCATCTGTTGAAGAATAATAAACAGAGAGGTGCACGCAGTTGCTCGCAGAGCGACATTTGCAAGTCGAAGCATCGTCCCACCTCAACTGACCAGAAGCTCTTCGCTTACCTGATTCTCGAGCACCATGAGCAGAGCTACAGGTAACACGTAATGATTTAAACTCAGTGTGTTCGTATGTTTTTTTTTAAATGCTTGGTGCAACGCAACGTTTGGTTTTGTTCATTTTGAAGCCATTGCTGCTACATTTCCAGTCATCTACATTTACAACGTTTCTTACATTTTAATGCAATGTTAATGTTGAAAGTAGAGAGGCGTGGCACAAATTTAACAAAAGGAAGAGCTCTTAAAAACTCATTAGTAATCCATTTATCTCCTTCTACATTCTGAGTTTGGTTATCCGGACCTGGAGGAGCAGTCTGGTATTTGTTTTGAGTGTTAAATAACTCAGAGACCAACGTTTGATTAAATATCAAGTTACCTCCTTGACTTGCATTTTTGTTATCTGTTTTTCCACACAGACTGGATTCCTGCCTTGTGGCTGGAAACTTTTGATGAGTTGCTGTATGATGACAATGAGCTGGACTATGGAGACCAGTGGACTCTCAACTTCAACTACAGCCAGACAGATATAGTCACCAAGGAGGAGAGGAAAAAGGGCTGGAAGGTCTACTGCCACTGTGCCTATGGAAAGTATGTATCTTTCTATTTCCTCAAAATATCTCAAAAGAACACCTCAAAGGATTTAGTCTTTAGCTTTGTATAATAATACTTTTTAAAAAATTATATCATACTGTAAAAAGGAGCCACCAGGTTTTCTATTTGTCAGTACAACAGCAAAAACATTTTTTTTTACAGATTAGATTGTGTTATGATTTCTCAGACTCCACCTCATTCCTTTTGCCACTTTGAGGCAGGTAATATGTTGAAATGAGGGAGCAGTTTTGACTAATGAAACAGACAGGGCAACTGCGCAAGTTATCCTGGTTTGTGGTGACTCAGAAGAGCACATGATAGTATTTAAGCAACAATGTTTTGGGAGGATTGACTGTCTTCAACTGGGAGTTTGAAAATTCAGAGGCTTGAGATTCAAAAATATTAATAGGTTGAAGGGATAGAGGTAGACCAGAGAAAGCCTCTGCCTCTGATGGATTGTCTCCGCATTTCACTCCAGTTTCCGGTGTGAAACCTGCTCCAAGACTTGGCCCTCAGCACGGGTGGTGGTGCTATTCCGCTATCGCCTGCGAGGTGGCCGTGGGACCGTGATCATGCGTCCCTTTGGTCAGTCCTGCCGCCGTTGCCGAGAGGATGAGTTTGATCTCCCTGGTTTCTCCAAGAAAGAGGTGGAACATGCCTTGCACAGGCTGTTTGCCAAAATCCGGAAGAATTGCTATGGTGATGAGGATGACGAGGAATATGATGGCTCATCAGCCTGCTCTACCAAAGTGGGGACCAAACCCCATGAGAAGAGCCTGTGTGAGGCCTGCATTATGGGCATTTGCTGTCAGGATGATGAGTAGAAGTGAATGCCCGTGTGTGTGAGTGAGTGAGAGAGAGAGAGAGGAGGAGAGGTTAAGTTTGTGTGACAGGTTGTGTGCTGGTTGGTTAAGATGCACATCTTAGCATTAATGTTTATAAAATGGAATTAGTGGATTAGTTAAGTCAATGGTATGTTATGAAAGTGATTCACTATCAGGACCAATGATAAAATACTTGATAACATTTTAAAATCTTTTTGTATATGTATAATAAAGTTTAAATTCTGACCACATTTTGTTTTTGAGCTAATGATTATTTGATGGATGGTGAATACTTGTACTCAACATTGCACTTGATCTTATAACTTAATTTTTGTATATTTTACTATTGTATGCCTTTTCTAAACAGTTCAGAGGCAAATATTGTACTTGGGACTTATTGAGCTTTACTTACAGTGAAGTATTTATTGCTACTTTTACCCAATTACAGGATCTGAACACTCTTAGTCACTCTTGTTTAAATGACCTAATTCCACACAGTCTTAAAGTACCATACATATTCTCTTTCAGTTAGTACCAACTCCTCACTGAAGTTTTATGATGTTCATCATAAAATCATCAGCTGTTGCTTGTTAAGAGGTTGTTAGCTCAAGCAAAAACAGCTTCAAGGTAATAGTAGTGTGGTAATAGAAATGAGTTTGGGGTATATTTCTTCAGTTATTCCACTAATTGGTTTATTTGCGATTGCTTATTTCATAAATGGTTTGTGATTTATTGAACATCTACATATACGTGGAGTTCCGTGTACCAAAGCCAAGCATAGACCAACCAGTGAACCCAGACAACCGACCAATCAGGTGAGAGCCCTCCTTGTGACAGTTGTTGCCGAGCATGCGCAGTGGTTATTTCTCTTTGGCAGCAACAACAACATACTAAAGAGATCCAGTCAGTCTCGCCCCTCCGCTCACAGCAGCATCATCGTTGTCCCCACCGGGTCCGGTGGCAGAGAGGATGGTCGAGCGGAAAAGCAGCCGAGGGTGCCAATGACAGCGATAAGAGAATGGCCCTCGATTTTTGCTGGTTTCCGAGTGTACGACTAGTGACCAAGTGAAAAACCGTGTAAGTAAGACGGCGGAGATTTGATGTTATCCTGCTGTAGGGTAAGATAGTTGAGGCTAACACAACGCGCTAACGTAAACCTGAGAGAGAGGGGAGAGAGGCGGTTTGCTAGCTTCAGGAAGGTAGGCTCCTTTTACGTTATCCCACGGCGCCGTCACAGCCGTGGGGAGAACCCCCCTCCCCTCCCCACGGTTAACACCCGAAGTAAAGCGTTTTAAAGCGGTAGCATTTCGGACAACGTGCGCCCACCAGTCGCTTTCTAGTTGTGGGGGTTAGTAATTCACACGGGCTGACAGTGTGTTGAACAAAGGAGCTTTAACCGAGGGGCCGCATGGACAGAAACATGCAAAGAGAAGTCGGCTGCTGTTTTTGTTTTCGTGCTCCATTTCGTGCTGACACACTTCTTCGGGTTTAACCACACGAGGTCTGACCTGGATACCGAGCCGATACGCGGTGACCCAGCCAATTACGGTAAACGCCGAAGAGATTGTGAATTAAGTTGCACCTCGTTATGCGGGCTCTTGCCTTACTGCGACTCTTTCGCAGAAGTTTTATGTCCCCTTTGACAACCCGACTTTGTCCTCCGGCAGCAGCGGCACAATGCGCCCACACTTTTTGGCCGAGCAGTTTGAGTTAATGTGTACCAGCTGACACCAGGTTTTGATAACTGCCATTGCGGTGGGTCGCTTTTTTTATTTTTTATTATTATTATTTTTTTTTTTTAGCTTTAGAGACATGTTGTAGTAATAGTAGCAAAGTGGCAGCTGGAGATTTGGACTTGTCTGGCGCTGGCAGCTCGAGCTGAGATGCTGTTTTTCCGGACGGGATTTCTTTCAGTCAAGTCTCCGATCAATCACAGCTGTCGCTGGATGTAGCCGGAGTGTTAAAAAGTTACCACGGCGCCGAGATGCGCATCCGTGACGCTATTAATATCTCGGAGCTGATTTCACGTCGTTGCAAATTATTTCGGTTTTGGACGGCTGGTCAGGCAAGGCAAGGTTTTCTTCAGACATCTTCTTATGGATTTTCACCATTTCCTGCCTTTTTTGTGACCAATCAAATTTACTGATTATTCCGGAATAGTTTTATCGTAAACCTTAGTCTGTGGGACAAGGCAGGGGTACACTCCCACCGCCACACCTCCTTGGTTCCACTATGATTATTTCATCTCTCTGTTTTTTTTCGCCGATGATCAGTCTGAAATCGAATGTGTAATACATTCCACAACAGCTGACTCTCAGGTATCACTCGGTACAGGGCTCCAGTAATCCTCCCTCAGTTTCTGATCTTAATGGTGGCTCACTTGAACGTATCTTGATTTAAAAAGATAACACGCAGTCAAAACGAATGAGGAGAGACAGTAGTATATAATTATGGCTAAAGGCTAAATGAGACGAGTAAAAATAAGTTCCCACACACCTAACCACCTGGGATACTTTAATAAACTGCAGCATTGTTTGGGAAAACATTGCTGCTTGATTTTCGTCACGGCGTGTGAATATCGCTGGCTGGGATTTTTTTGAGAGACCCAAGGCGCCATGACTTGAGTTCTTGTAAGCGGGAATCATCAGACAGGATTTCCCGGAAAGATTCCAGAGTGTTTGGAATTCTGGAGCACCCGAGTCATTAATTCTTGACTATCACGTCGCCTAAAATTGGGAAGAGCATATATACCTGAGGCCAATTCCTAGTCTGCGGCGAGAGTATAACATCGCATGCTTGATTTTCAGCATATTTCACCTTTTACCTGCACTGCTGGCGTGGATTAAGGCTATTAGGACAAGTGTCCAGTCGACAAGGAGGGAAACGCTTCCTAATCCTCACGCCGCCCGACCACTGAATGACGTGTGGGCTCAAAGAGCTTCTCGTAACAGTAGATAATTGCTCTGGCGTGGCCGAGTGCAAACAGCAGACCTCACGATCCCTGGAATTCCAAAGTTCCTCCATGTCCAGACTTCCTGTCCTTATTTAGTATGAGAGACGGAGCAAGACTCGCAGAGATGCACAGAAGAGTGAAGTGAACTGGAAGTAAACTAGTGTGCGCAAAACAGAGAGGGCTAAGCAGACAGAGTGACCTATTAACTATAGCAAACCACCACCACCACCACCCCTGCGTACAGGAAAAGCACACACACAGACATAAGGTCCAGCTCACTGCATGCATCACCGGAGAAGAACTTACAAAATGTTGGCTATTATTCGCACATTGGCAGCGGCGTCTGTTCGGACCCGTATGTCTCCCTCTGTCAGTGTGTGTTCCCCCTGTCTGTCACTGCATAGAAATGGGAGGCAGCCAGCCACGTTATTCAAATGTTCCAGGGCCCGGCCAGCCAGTGGCCAACTGTAGCCGGGGCTAAAAAGAGGCTCTTTGTGAGGGCCAGACAGATGGCCATAGAATGAAGACTGAAATGATACTCTCGACGGCCCAATACACACACAAACGCACACAGGCACATGCACAGACTCCACTCATTACAGGATGTAATGGTGTGTGTATGTTTAAAGACGGGACAGACTGTATGCGTGTGTGTGTGTGTGTGTGTGAGAGAGAGAGAGAGAGAGAGAGAGAGCGACCGGGAAAGAAAGAAGGAGGGAGACTGGAAGGAAATGAAGCAGAACGCACTGATAAAGATGGTGATTCCGAATAATATGCGATGATGCGTGCGCTCGATTCCCGTATCTGTCCCGTTTCACCACGCTGTTATTACGTGTCACGTGTTGTGCCATTGTTTTGTGGCACTAAAAGGAAAAAAAAAACCTCTTCTTGCCGGTTAAGCGAGTTTGAACATTCGCAGGGTGGTGGTCGGGGGATAACCTGTGGATCCGCAGGAGGTTTATGAGCTGTCGCCCGGGAGAGTGGCTGCAGCGGCCATAGCTGTGATTCTTGTGATTCTTTTGGTTTTTAGCATCTGAGCAGAACTGGTTTTGGCTGGGCGTATTAGTGCCGCATGGTTCAACACGCGTTCGGGCTCTCATATCTCCGTTAGCAGATGAGCGCGTTAACGGCCCGAGAAAGTTTATGCGAAAATTCCTCACGAAGCACTCTACCCGACTGGACCTGCAGTGGGCAGCTGGGGTAATATTGACCGTACCTTTTTGTCAGCTGATGAACGAATCAATGCCTTAGGATATCATTAACTTCTCTCCTCTCGCCTGCCGTCTTTATAATGATCTCTCTCTGTCTTTCTCGTTCCTTTCGTCGGTCCGTCTGTTTTCCCCGGTATTTCCGGTAAGATAACATCCTCGCTGCAGCACATCAGCTGATCGATGGCTGGTCTGATTGATTGAGCTCCCCCCCACACTTCTTCAGCTGTTGTCTTGTGTCCTCTTACCCCCCCCACACACACACTTTTTCCTAACTTCACCAGCCTTTTTTGAAATTCTCTTCTCATGTGCCTCTTTCCACCATCCCTCGCCTCTAATCAATCTTCCTCTGTCTCTCTCCAACTCACAGGGCAGGAAAACTCTGAACCATGTTGCTCTGAGTTGTGACCTGCGGTGAACGGGGGAGGAGGAAGAGGAGGAGGAAGGAGGCAGGCAGGCAGGCGGGCAGACGGGCATCTGCCGCAGCTCCCTTTAGTTGGACTTTTTCGCAAGCTCGGAGCCATGGGCAACTCAGCCACCAAGTTCCGCAAGGCCCTGGTGAGCGGCGACGAGGCCCTGGCCTGGCAGCTGTACGAGGGCAACCCTCAGTTCAGGGACGGCCTGGACCCGAACGCGTCGTACGGGGAGCAGTACCAGCACAACACGGCCCTGCACTACGTCTGCCGCCATGCCATGACACGTCTGCTCAGGTAAAAATCCTTTTTTAAAAAAAAAAAAAATCAAATCAAAAAAATTTGGGGGTTTGGATTTGTTCGACAGTCGAATTGAATTTGACTGTCGTTTTTGAGTCTGGGGTTCATAACATAGTTAAGCAGTTATCTAATACAGTTACAAAGGCAGTGAGTCATGCTAAATTGAATAATGCTTAGCAGTCTGTCAGATTTAATAGATTTCTGAGAGTCACCGTTTTCACTATTGCCATTTTTTTTAAGGCAAATGAGGAAACTTCCTATACAGAGGCCCAAAGAGGCTTGTCGCATATATTTATGTAAATGATGTTATAAAAAAGAAAGGTCCAGAAAAAGTACATTACATAATCATCGATGCTTATTTATCGGATATTTATTCAAACCAACTGCAAACTACGGCCTCAAACAGGACCGGTGACGTTAGTGAGCACCTGTAAGCGTTAAAAGGAGCCGTTTTTTTTTTACACGTGATGTTCACAGAGCCGAGTGCTTGTCGGCCTGTGAAAACAGTTGTGCGACGGTCTTCTGCGGCTCCGGAGGGGAAAAAATAACCACTGATGTCACCGGGTGGGGTGGGGGGGGTGGTGGTTACCTCGAACCGGGGCTTTGGATTTCAAGCGTTTTAACAGACGGACCGGAGGACGCGGAGAAAAATCTGAGAAAGGGAGGGTCTCGCAAAAGACTGATGAGCGGCATTCTGGGAATCGTGTTCACGCACACACGCCAGCACACCCTCCCTCGGATAATGTCATAAACCATAAAGGAGAGTCACCGAGTCCAGTGCAGAAAGGGGTCAAGCTGAAAAACATATGGGGAGCAAGACACCAGTGTGCGTTTTTACCCCCTGCGGGGATAATCAGGCTGCTTGCCATGACCGACACAGCTGATTCACTGACTCAATAGCCGTCCTCTCCTCCTCCTCCTCCCTCTTTCCATGATTACAGAGGGTGTGGGGTGAGGTGGGGGGTGGTGGGGGGGTCAGAGGAAGCTGTTTGAAAAGGCCAGTCAATTATCTGTGCATCTGCATGTGTGCACACGTGCGTGCGTGCGTGTGTGTTTTGAGGAAGGGGGAAACTGTGACTCCACGACCGCTTAATGTGTCAGAGTCTGTGAATGTAACACAGCGAATCAATTGCTGGGCTATTTGTGTCCCTTCTCCCGCTAACCTATAATGGGCCGGAGAGGCGTGCTGAAACGCAGCGCTTGGCTCCCGACGATAAGCATCGGAGGAAATGCTTCTTTGTTCCAGCAGCCCGGCCGGACAGAGGCAGAGCAGATAGACGGCTCAGAAATCTCAGACAAAATAGAGGCTGGCGGGGGACGAGCGTGGGCCGGTGGACGCGGAGTCCGTTTTTCAGATTATTTTTAACGCACGTCCGCTCCGCGTTTACTTGCTCTCCTCCCGTCGTCGCCGCGGGTCGGCCTGGCCCTCCCGGTCTGTAAGGATCCCGCAAGTGGAACTGCTGTTGCGTTGCAGTTCGGGAACTCGCGACCCTCCTGAGCGTGCGGTCTTAGCCTCGGCCGCCCGTTCACAGACCGCCGATTTTCTGCCGTTTTAAAGGAGCGAAGTTATTATTCGCCTTTATTTGTCATCATTCAGCAACTTCCCTTTTTTTATTTAAAGGCTTGTCTTCTCTGAGGTTTAAATGGTTATTATCTGAACCTCTCTGGTGCTCATCAGTTGCAGCAAAACGTGACGTTCCCTAGGCTGTTGTTTTGTAGCAGACTGATATTAGAGCCATCCATTCTGACCATGTAGTTTTGTGTGTGTGTGTGTGTGTGTGTGTGTGTGTGTGTGTGTGTAGAGGTGGTGTGGTTGGGTGGGGGGGTTGCTGGGTTGTACTTGCGAGGGGAATAATTAGTGATTATTGCTGTGCGGGTAAATTGCCGTTGGCCTCTCGCTGACAGGATGAGAAGGTCAAAAGTGGAAGAGCAGGACAGGTTTTTCCCCCGCCGTTTAACACGCAGCTGCCACAGGATGACGTCAACGAAGGAGGCCGAGTGGAGGGCAGACAAAAGACGCTGTGCGAAAAGGACACGGCAGAGAAGGGGGAGACGGAAAGCCAGCACGGGACGGAGAAAGAGTGGCGAGAGCGCCGAGAGAAACTGGAAGAGGGAGAAGCGGAGAGCAGAGAGCTAATCAGTAAATGGAGGTTCTGACGGACAAAAAGCAGAGAAAAACTATTTAGTAAACAGAACTGCTGCCACAGCCGGGCTCCCGGTGCAACTGGCACATCCATCACTGTGTGTCTGTGTGTGTGTGTGTGTGTGTGTGTGTGCGTGAGTGCGCGTGCACCTGCCAGCCAGCATGTCCATTATCTCAGAGATGTTAAACAGAAATAGTCAATAGTCTGCCATCTCTCTTCCCTTCCCTCCCTCTCTCTTTCTTCCTACCCACTGACACTCATCTCACCACCATACTTTACCCTCCTCTCACCTCCACCCATCCCTGTATCTCCCCCAAGTATGCTTCACTTCTCCCCTCCGCCTTCTTCTTTCACCCTCGGGTGTTGAACCTCCGTGCTTACCGTTTCCTTCCCCCCCCCGGCTTCCCCCTCCTCCTTTCTCTCCCGGCGTCGCGTAGGTCCTTCCTGTTCAGCAAAGAGGGGAACCCCAACAAGCGCAACGTGCACAACGAGACCTGCCTCCACGTGCTGTGCCAAGGCCCGCAGATCCTGCTGCTGCCGGAGGGAGCGCTTTCGCCGCGGCTGGCCCGGCCGCAGAGGGACGAGCAGCGCCGTGCCGACTGCCTGCAGGTGCCAACGCGTACAGCTGGGCGCACGCACCCGCATGTCAACTTTCGTTAAAGTCGACGTGCAAATGACATGTTTATTTGTGCCCCCCCCTTTCCCGCTGCCAGAGCTGCCTAAGCTGGACCGGGGCCAGGCTGGAAGGAGGCCAGTACGAGAAGGCCAACGTCAACGCCACCGACAACCACCACAGCACCTGTCTGCACTACGCCGCCGCTGCCGGCATGAAGAGCTGCGTGGAGGTGAGAGACGGCGCTCTGGGTTCCCGGGCTCGCACCGGGATGAGTTGCCATTAGCGTGCGGCAGATCCGGCTGTGTTCTTTAAGATTGGATTTGGTGCGGGTTTTACGGCTGGTGAAAAGTCTGTAGGCCCGAGCACTGTTATGCCTGCGCTTGCGTCTGCTTTGTGTTTCATTACTGTCGGATCCAAGCGGCGCTTCCTCCCTCGTATTTAGAGAGTTGGCAGGTTTTGAATAAGGAGGAAAATCCACGTCACGTCTTCTGTCTTCTTTAATCCAACGTGTCATTAACACTGCGTTTTACGCCTCATTCTTTATGGACACCTTTTAACCCTTTCCCCCTTTCACTAAACGTCGCTTTGACTTCTGTGTCTCCTCATTTCCCTTTTCTACCGCCACTTCTTTGTTTACTCTTTCTCCCGTGTTTCTCTTTACCTGCTCCCTTTTCTCTCGCCTCTCCCGTTCCTTTCTTGTCTTTGGTTGCAAGTTCCTTCACTTTCCTCTCCGTTATCCATTTCTCATTTTTTTCCCCCCTTTCTTCTTTTGTTTTCCTCTCATCACCAGCTACTGATCCAGAGCGAGGCGGACCTTTTTGTGGAGGACGAGGACAAGTTGACGCCATGTGACCACGCTGAGCGACACCACCACACCGAGCTGGCCCTCAGCCTGGAGTCACAGATGGTTTTTTCCTCCTCTTCAGCACAGCAGTCGAACACAGACGCACGCGGCGAAAGCAACCTGCTGCAATACAAGGAGGTGAGACCGCGGTTACGAGATCGGGGGTTTCCCGCGGGCCCTGACTTTTAGGGTCAGGGTGTTGTTTTTGTGCATTCTCAAGTCACAGATCTCAGTGGAGTAAGTCAGTGTTGGAACTTTTGAAGCACTTCACTTCTTACGTTGGTGGCCTGAGAAACGCTTATGACACTATCCTACCCCCGGGACAAAGCAGCGCCAAGTGTGACGCAAGTGACAACAAAGTGATGTCAAACAATTGAAATGAGTAGCTGCAATTTTTAGTCATTTATTTCTATCCTGTATGTCTTTAGGGGAATGCGTTGCTGAGCAAACTTCACAGATTCAATTCCTCACGTATCTGCACTGCGCAGCTCCCCACAACAAAATACAGTCTTGCTCCTAATGGGTCAAAACTGGCTAGAGGTTATTGTTATAGTAATGTCTATGTGAGCGTGAATGCGGACACCTTGCGCCATGTTTCTCAGGGCTTCTTGGCAAAGCAGAGGGCACCAGCACAAGCGGTGGCTGCTGCCAACTGATAGCGGTTTGATCTTCTGTCCTGCAGCCAAATCCATGCTAATACTTAATCTCCCTTTCCCCAGCACAACCCCCCCCTCCCCTGCCAGCTCAACGCCTTACAGCCCAGTCCTTTCTCACATGATCATTTTCACTTCCATAAACATATCTCAATCTTGTGCTTTTCGAGTTGTGTAATAATCGTTTTTTTTCCTCTGGTAATTTCTTGCGATCCCCTTCCTTCTGTTTGTGTTTTCCTAAAACGTTTCCCTCGCTGTCCTTTCAGCCTTACGAGGGACTGAAGCTCCAGGACCTGCGCAGGCTGAAGGACATGCTGATTGTGGAGACGGCCGACATGCTGCAAGCCCCCCTTTTCACCGCTGAGGCCCTGCTCCGTGCACACGGTGTGTGTGTGTGTGTGTGTGTTTGTCTTTTCAACATTCACACGCGACTTTCGCCGCAGCCCGACCCAGATGCGTGGCGCTCGTTCCCTGCCTCTAAACCTGTGCCTGACCTCCTCCCTCTCTCAGACTGGGACAGAGAAAAGCTCCTGGAGGCCTGGATGTCCGACGCCGAGGGCTGCTGTCAGCGCTCGGGCGTGACCATGCCCACCCCGCCGCCCAGCGGCTACAACGCCTGGGACACCCTACCCTCGCCCCGCACCCCCAGGACCCCGCGCTCGCCCCTCACGCTCACCCTCACGTCTCCCACCGACAGCTGCCTCACACCGGGAGAGGAGGGCCTCGCTACGGTGAGACGCAGGGCGATGGCTTATAACAAAATGAGTTTTTAAACTGGCGTCTGTGTTTTTAAATTGCAGCAAATCAGTTCTTTTTTCTGTGAATGGAATTATTTAGTTTATTAATGAGGGATTAGGTTGTTGTGACAGCAGTACAGGAAATCACTTTTGCTTGGGAGCCCTTTGTAAACAACACAGTTTTCTCCATCTAAATGGTCCTGTCTTCATCTTCTGTGTTTTGACGGCATGCCAAGTGTCTCACTTGCTCCACTACAGTCGGCTAACGTCTAATCTTACTACAGCAAAGGAGGTCATGGGCCATCTTTCCAGCAGTTCTCCTCCTTGCAGTTGTATATCAGCCCCGTGTCTGCTTTTGCTGTTCTGCTGTATAATTACACATCTAGTACTTATCATTTGCTGCCAGCTCATCCTAGCTGTGGTTTAACTTTCAGGCTTTTAAAAATGTCCAGACCACAAGCTGTTAGGCTGCTTCCACCTGAAGACTTAGTACAGGATAAGGGACACTGGGGTTTAGGTTAGGCGCTGTATAGGATTTAAAATTACTTTTAAAGGTGTGATGAAACAGTACGAACTTTTTGAAAAAAAAATATGCTAGAGCATATCCCCTCAAAAAATACAATGGAATTGGCTTAATCCTCTTTAGCAAAGTCACAAGTCAAAGTGTTATTTTGTCCTTCCCAAGTGTATAATGATGGAGATGACACAGCAGAATCTTCATTAAATGGTATATTTAACAATGTCGTAGGTGTTAATTATTGTGAAGTGCAAAGCATGTGATTTGTGTCCATTGTCTCCCTGCAGTGTGGAATCTGTCTCTGCTCTATCTCTGTCTTTGAGGACCCGGTGGACATGTCCTGTGGCCACGAGTTCTGCAGAGCCTGCTGGGAGGGGTAGGCGCCTGCGTTTCTGGGTGTGTGCCTGTGCGAATGTTCCTGCGTACTTCAGTGCGTTTCATTGCGTCTTTCTTTTACGTGCGTGTTTTCCGCAGGTTCCTCAACGTCAAGATTCAGGAGGGGGATGCACACAACATCTTCTGCCCGGCGTATGAGTGTTATCAGCTGGTGCCAGTGCACGTGATAGAGAGTGTGGTTTCCCGGGAGATGGACCAGCGATACCTGCAGTTTGACATAAAGGTAGAAACACAGCATGCACTCGTCCAAATATGAACTATGCCAATTTTTCTGTGTTTCTTGTAGGCACATTTGTACGAAATTGCCTTTCTTCCTGTTGTTTTTCTCATCGCCCAATCACTTCTAGTCTCCTGCTCTTTATCTCTCTCCACTTGCATCCTTTTATAATTTCTCTGTGTCTTTTCCCACCCCCCTTTTTTTTCAGGCGTTTGTGGAGAACAACCCTGCCATCCGCTGGTGTCCGGCAGCACGTTGCGAGCGGGCCGTGAGACTCACCCGACCGGGCCCTGGGGACAGTGACCCGCACAGCTTCCCCCTGCTGCCCTCACCAGCCGTTGACTGTGGCAAGGGTCACCTGTTCTGCTGGTATGTGCTGCAAACAGAATCACCTCTATGTATAAACACTTAACTCAATAAAACTGCTACCGACGTGGCGTTTAGCAAAGACAGACAAAAGTCTTCTCATGCGTTTCGTATGCTAGCCTAGCAAACTGTAGGTTATCAGAAGCATTTGACTTTGTGCATTTTTTCCACTCTCGTCTTTTCGAGGAAAGAGCGGCAAGTTCTACGGTACCTTAATGCCTTGTAATTTACTATACACAGTTCTCTGTTTCTCACCCTTCCCCTCTGCAGGGAGTGCCTTGGCGATGCCCATGAGCCATGTGACTGTCAGATGTGGAGGAACTGGCTCCAGAAAGTCACAGAGATGAAGCCCGAGGAGCGTGAGTCTGCCCCGCATTGTTTCTTTGTTTCCAGGGATTTCCAGTGTTACCAGGGGTCGTTTTTAGCTTCACCTCTGTCACCTGGCACCGCAGTCAGGCAGTTGACGGCAGCTGTCGGACCAGCTTACCAGGATGTGTCGAATTTATTTTTATAACGTTGCGGCAGGTGGTGTTGTTCATTGATATTTGCCAAATGTGTGTGCTGAAAGGTTGTATCTGCAAAGCAGGTGTTGGACAATTGAGACGTAGCTGAACTGTGTGTGTGTCACTGTCCTCAGTGGCAGGTGTGAGCGAGGCCTATGAGGATGCCGCGAACTGCCTGTGGCTGTTGACCAACTCCAAACCGTGTGCCAACTGCAAGTCACCCATTCAGAAGAATGAGGGCTGCAACCATATGCAGTGTGCCAAGGTACACACACTACTCTCTCTGTCAGCTATGTGTCATCCTTTGTATGAATAACAAGTTCTGATCTAATATTTCCAATATTTCTATCCTATTTAGGCACTGTATTTTTAGTTGAAATGATTAAGAATATCTTCACTCTCCCTCTGTAGTGTAAGTATGACTTCTGTTGGATCTGTCTGGAGGAGTGGAAGAAACACAGCTCATCGACAGGAGGCTACTATCGCTGTACTCGCTATGAGGTCATCCAACAGCTGGAGGAGCAGTCCAAGGAGATGACCGTAGAGGTACAGGCGCACTCAAACAAGATACAGAATGAACCAGCAATGCTCTCCTTGCTCACCTTTTCACCCACAAGAAAGAATCCATCACCTGTCAGATACTACATTTCCCAGAGCACATGTTCAAATGGAGCAGCATTTATTGATATGCTCATACACACTGACACATCGTCTAAGCCATCAACTGGATTTTGTTACAGGCAGAAAAGAAGCACAAAAGTTTTCAGGAGCTGGACCGTTTCATGCACTACTACACTCGCTTCAAGAACCACGAACACAGTTATAAGGTAATTCTCCCTTGCACGCGTGTAACAGTTCGGAGCTGGCTTGAATTTTTTTGAAATACTCGCGAATGCGTACATCTGAATCTCTGTTCCCATCTCCGTACGTTAGTTGGAGCAGAAGCTGCTGAAAACGGCTAAAGAGAAGATGGAGCAGCTGAGCAGGGCCTTCATTAGCCGTAAGTATCTGTTACACAACAGCCTATCGTTGGAAATAGCCGCATCAGAATAGTCAAAAATGACCATCTGGGATATTCTGACAACAGAGACCATAATGAATATGCCTCAATAAAATATGATCATTATTACATTCCTCACCCCATTCTGTGTGTGTGTGCAGGTGAAGGCACTCCTCCAGACACGCGGTTCATTGAGGATGGCGTGTGCGAGCTGCTGAAGACGCGCCGCGTGCTGAAGTGCTCTTACCCATACGGCTTCTTCCTGCAGCAGGGCAGCACCCAGAAAGAGATATTTGAGCTCATGCAGGTAATTGGACACGCATCTGCCATGCATCCATCTAGAACGAGTCCAACAACTTTAAAGACCCTCCATTATTCCCTAAAGACTCCAGATAATTAGACCTTGCCAGGGGTTACAATGGTTAGAACAAACCATGTATGTACATATGGGTATTTTGGCCTTGCGGTAAACGACAGGTAGGGGAGTCAATGAGATCATTCTCATTCTCTCACGTCCATAAATATAAATTCATAGAAGTTTGGCTACTTGTTAGATGCTGTACTGGCATCCTTGGACAAGTGACCTGCCTCTTTTGGATGGAACACATTACAAACAATACTAACTTAAGATTGAACCTGAATTCTAAAGTGTTGTAATTTGTATTCTTGCTGCTTTAACATTCCAGTGAATAAGTCAAACATTTAAATGCACAGCCTCTGTTCAAGGTGAGATTTTGTATTCTCATAACAAAAGAATAATCTTATAATAATGTTTTTTGGGTCATACTTTAGTGTTGAGATTGTAGTGATTGAATTCAGCCAAGCACAGAAAATCCTTTCAGAAATATTTGAACCAGCAGAGGTCCATTTATTCTACTTTTCAGATACTTAAATGGGATTAAGGCTGGATGAAGTCTGCTGTGAGAGAAAGAACACTTAAAATATACTCAGCTCGTGTCTTTTATCTGCAAGCACGAGTTAAATAAGAGTTGCAAATCCCTTTTTAAATTTGGAAATCCAGTCTTAGAGTTGATTGACGTCAGCACGATTTCTTTGGTTCTTCCCAGACCGACCTGGAGATGGTGGTGGAGGATCTGGCGCAGAAGGTGAACCGGCCGTACCTGAGGACGCCGTGCCACAAGATAATCAGCGCAGCTCGGCTGGTCCAGCAGAAGAGGCAGGAGTTCCTGGCGTCTGTGGCCCGTGGTGTGGCTCCCAACGACTCCCCTGAGCTTCCCCGCAGGAAGTGAGGATAAACATGTACTCTCATAAAACAAAATGTGGTTTTGCTTCGCTCAGGTCGACAAGTTCACATGCATAGCAGAGACACTCGCACGCATTCAGGAGAAAAATTACCTGTGAGAAAACACTGTATTTCTTTCAGCTACCCTGGAGGATCATGGGACTGGGAGTACCTTGGCTTTGCCTCTCCTGAGGTAAACAGAGAATCTCCTTGTGTCACACCATACAACAAAACACTAACTCTTTTTGTTCTGCTAACCTTGTGTGTTCTTGCTAAGCTAATGCTACTTTCTAAAAACTGCGCCGGTGTGACTGGTGACCCGCGTCTGTACGGGGTCTTATTAATGCATGGCTGCGGCTGCAGCTGACTTAGTTTGCTTATGTGTTAAGATGGGGAGTCGTCACTCCGTCCTGGGAGCAGATCAGAGAGAGAGACAGTCGCAGGTAATGCACCATCGTTTCCTCATGCATTTCGTGCATGTGCATGGGCCGCATTGTGTTCTCTTTGCAACGCAATAGACAACGCCTGCATAGAGGTTTTTTTTTTTTTTTTTGCAATGACCCAGCTTGAATCGCTCTCTTTGCAGGATTATGCTGACATCCAGTACCGTCGCAGACACAGGCCAAGGCGCAGAGGAGACATGCTGAGTCTGCACAACCTAAGAAGCAGCAGCAACACACCAGAGACCAGCAGGAGGAGTGACAACACAGGTCTGGAAAAAACAGAAATCATTAGGCTAATATAAGGCACTTTTTACATAAGGGGTGATCCAAAAGGCAAAAACGTACAGTACACGTGCACAGGTACAATTTGCACTTATATAGCACCAAATACAACAGATTTTTAAAATAGAATTGTGTTTGCACACGCTATGTATCCCCAGTTCAACTCCATTCCCTTCCTCCATTAATAAATTTTGACTTGTCACTGCGCTCGACAACCAGCAAATGGGATTTTACTTTATTGCTCCATGAATCAGGTCCATTCAAGCAAACACAGGCAGTGATCAATGGGATCAATTGGCAGTCAGGCCACACAAAGTGGTCCTTGTTTTAATGTGACATTTTTCTTTTTTGTTCCAGAGGGTCCAGAGAGGAGTGAGGGCCGCAGGAGAGTGCTGGGCTCTCTGGATGAAGATGACCCGAACATCCTCCTGGCCATCCAGCTGTCGCTCCAGGATTCCCGTAGAGAGCGAGGCCTGGAGGGAGGGATGGATGGGAGAGCGGAGCTGGAGCGTGGGCAGGACAGAGGGCAGGAGAGGAGGTTGGGTCCTGCAGGAGACCTGGGTGACGTCAGTTTGCACTCCCTGAACACAGACGGTCCTCCTGGAGCCAGAGGCTCGTCCTTCCCCGCTTCCCTCCTGGATCCGCCTCGCCCCCCTAACAGGACAGACTCCACCTCCCAGCCTCCCACATCGAACCCCCTTCCCCTCCCTCCCCCGCCTCCCTCTCTCAGTGCAGAGCTGCTGGAGCTGGGGGACAGCCTTATGAAACTGGGGAACATAACCACTCCTTACGACCTGGACCCACACACCCAGGAGCAGCTGTGCTCCCACCACACATACAACCACAGCACTCTCACCGCTCCCTACACCATCGAACCTGCTTACAGCGACTGCAGCCATAGACAGGACCAGAATGCCCTGACAACTCCGTATGTGCTCGAGCATATCACCATAACAGATCCTCGCTATGACAGCAAAGAGCAGAGTTACTGCCACTCCAGTGCTTATTTGGCTGAGGCCGAGCACACTGCCTCCTGTGCACTAGAACGCACCCAAAACCCAACGCAAAACCCCGCCCTGCCCAGTATATATAACCGGGAACATGCAGCCGCGTATGACGGTACCCCAAAACCGGACAGCTCTTACAACCCCTGTCCAGAACACACTAGCTCTTACACTCAGGAGCGTCCCGCCACCTATGCGTTTGAGCGCCCCCCCAAAACAGACCCCCAGCCCCCTGCCCAGTTGTGCCTCCCATCTCCAGAATTTGAGCCGGAGCCGCTGCTTTCGCCGGTGATCCCCCCAGGGGGCCCTTTCACCCCCAGCGACCCTCAGAGTCTGGAGGCCCTGGACCCCACAGCCAGTGCCCAGCTGCTGGACAACATCATGGCCTGGTTTAACAACAACATCAACCCGCAGAACAATCCCCAGAGCCTGGCCCTCATTCCCTCCCCGCCCACCACAGAAAGCGACTCCTCCCCTGACACACACACCGAGACTGAGTCCGAGAGCCAGACATCCAGGGGCGTGACCCCTGCCCCGCTTTGGCAGCCCCTGGAGGGCAAGCCAGAGGACAGAGGGTCGGCGAATCCCTGTTTAGGTGCTGCAAGCGCGGATGGCCCGAAGACGTCGAGGCCCAGCACTCTGGAGCTGGAAAACAGAGAGGCTGGCGAGGAGGCTGTGGACGCAGGGTGTGTGGCGGCCCTGTCGCTGGACGAAGCGCACACACACCCGTGCTGCCACGCCCAATGTGGGAACAGTCCGACGCACACTGCCCCGGCAACGGAGAAAGACTTGGGCCTCGTCGTTCAGCTTGAGGCGGACCAATCACCCGAGGAGTGGGAAGAGCAAGTGCACCTGGTGTGATGGAGGAGAGAGAGAGAGAGAGCCAGAGAGCCAGAGAGAGAGAGTTGAGCCAAGTGCAGCAAGAGAGAGATGAAAGTGAAAGAGGAAAGAAAATCAAAGAAAACTAGAGCAAAGCACTAATGGAATCATATAAGATGTAACGGTGCTTCGTTGAAAGAGGTGTAGGTGTTTTGGGGTTTATTGTATGTATTATAATGTATCTAGAGAGGACATAAAGCCCTGCAGACTTTGTCTGGTAAAGATGATGTCATACACAGTTTTATTATTATTATTATTATTATAAGTGCTTTTGTCTGCTGTAAAAACAGACAAACTGTTCTTTGAAAACATGTTTAAAACAGAGTACATCCATGGAAAGCTACTGATATCATAATGCATAAAAATGCTGCACATGTCTTTTTTTTCTTTTTCTTTCTTTCTTTTTTTTTTTTTTTTATTTATTCCGCGCCTCCTGTATTTGTCTCTTCAGTTTGTTCAGGGTGGAGTATCGGTGCTGCTGAAATCCAAACTTGCCTCGTGCACCCACACTTTATTATTAACACGCTGACCCAACAACAATCCCCTTCAGAGCTCCCAGAGCCAAATACGATGATAGCTGTAACCTTGGAGCTTGTTAGCGTACTGTACAATCAGAGGGCCTAATGCAGATTTTTGGACCTTCGCGCACACTGTGCCTGCTTTGTTTTAAAAAAAAACCAAAACAAAACAAAAAAAAAAAGGAGACAACACACTACTGATCTTTCCCTTCGGGAGGGTGCAGAGACCCACGATACACCTGTCTGCTCGGTGAACGTCACACTGGCGCGACGTGCTTCTGTCTGGATGTTGTGACGGTAATGATTCCTTTGTGCTAGTAACAGAAGACGCATTGTCTCGTCCACCTCTGCACGGCGAGGTCAGAGGTCAGTCTCGGCCACAGAGCAGCGGGAGAAAATCGGTGTCTTGCTGAAAGGCACTCAAACATCATGGGGTTTTTCGGGGTGGGGTCGGGGGTTTGAACCCTGTTTTTCTGCTCTCTGCACCATCACTGCTTCTCATGTCATGTACTTCTGTCTTTATCAGAGATGAGCTGTCATCCGTTAAGTGTCATATTACTGATGCAGTGTTTTCTACAGTTGCTTTGGCTCAGCTTTCGCAACGCTTAACACAACATCAAATTAGGTTTGTCAGAGCATCACGAGTTTGTATATGTTCATCACTGGGTTTTAAGTTTTGAAATAAATTGAAATTATAAAATAATGCTGTCAGAAAGTAGCCAATTCTGGACCATTGTCATTTTCTCAGCATCTTATGAGTTATATTGACCAAAGTGTGTCATTATTATCAGTATTTGAGATGAGAGAGTAAGAATGCCTTTTGAAAGCTTTCATTATATTTATCGAACATAATTTTTTCTTTTTGCTGTTGATAATAGATAAAGAAGTCTGCAGTGTGAATTTACACAATGATGTGAACCTAACCTAACATTACACCGCAGTGCGTTCAAGATAAAAATGTGTTGAGTCACCGTGTCAAATTTCATCAAGGGTTTTAATACATGGGATCTGAGCCAAAGCAGCTGTAAAACACTGAAATAGAAAATACTTCTGAAACTTTCTTTTCCAAGTTTCAGCTTTTATAACTGCAGCCTGTTGCTGTTTTTATCACATCTGGTCCACTACTGATGGCTCGTGCAGTGTGCTGTTGATAGATGCGATGAGATGAGTTGGGGTTTTCACTGTAATTTATCCTGATTTTTTATTCCTTCTTACAGAGATGAAATCTCTACCAGTTGAGACCAGAGTCGTTGGGTCCGTGTGCCTTTTGTTTTCGATCATGTTTGTTTTGTTTGTTGCTATTTATTAGTGTCTTTATTTTTTTAAACATGCTAAACAAGTTGCTAATGAAAGTTAATGGAGAACACACCACTCTGGCTGTTGCTATAATACACTGAGGTTCTTGATTGCACATGAGATTCATTTTTCTTTTTAGGCCTGGTTCATCTTACCGGACCTCGTCCCCTCAGAATACAGGCTCGTGTTTTGGACATTTTAATTAATCAGAAACTGCTTTGACTCTTTCTGAAGGAAGTGATTTTTTTTTCAATT
The DNA here is from genome assembly GCA_016785225.1 of Psettodes erumei. Classification (NCBI taxonomy): domain Eukaryota; kingdom Metazoa; phylum Chordata; class Actinopteri; order Pleuronectiformes; family Psettodidae; genus Psettodes; species Psettodes erumei. The sequence goes on from JAFBJZ010000408.1 coordinate 4,003,093, forward strand.
ATTCACATGTTTGAGTTTCCACTATAATTAACAACCACTTTATCTGAATGTTGCTCAAGTCTGATCGACCTTTGACTTCATCATCTTCAAATGTGATGTAGCACTCTGACTCCTCTTAAATCTTTATTGACCCACGTGAATGTTTACAAGAGAATTAAACACTGCCTGTGGTGTTGAGATAATGATTTGGTGCTTTGGGGACTGGAATGGTGATAATGGAGTCTTTGAATAATACTTTGTCGGCATGCCAAACAAATGTGAAGAAACAAATCTATCTAAGAGCAAATTCTGATTTTGTTGAAATTTCCTCCCTTTACTCTACAAAAGCAGCCAGTTATGGAGAATGTGCAATCAAAAAAAAAAAAAATAAGGCCTCACTTACTAGCTTGAGTTCAAAGCTTGTCTTTCAAAGAAGTGACAAAACCCTAAAACAACACTGTTTCCTCCCCTAACATTAAACTGTGAAGGTGCTGGACGGGTTTGTAGGTGCTGACGAAGACGTTTCATAAAGCCTGCTGAGACAGTGAGGGCAGCTGGTGTCGCCCCGTAATGTTTCAGACTTTGTTCACTGAGGAAAAGCTTGATCAACAGGACTGCACACACACTTTTGGGTTGCATGGCTGCAACAGTGGAAGCACTGAGTCTGGGGTGTTTTAATTTGCACAAGCATGCTGTTAATGTGTTGCACTAACCCAGTGCTATTAGACCAGGCATGGAGGACTCATGAGTGTTGCTTTTATTTTTTTTTTTTAAATTTTGTTTTCTTAATTAAGAATTGGATTCATGGCATCAAGGTGATGGTTCTGTGCCATTTTGTACTCCCATATAACAATGTTTTATATTTTAGCCACCCCTTACCCAGCAACTTCAGAAATCAAAAGGAACAAAAGAAGAAAAGAAATGTTGAAATTGTACACTCATAGATTACACTTGATACATTCCCAGTCAGTCCATAAGAGAGGTTTGATGTGTGGCCAGAACTGTAAATGAAAGTGTCAGTGCAAAGTTTACTCTCAATAAAAAGAACTGAAAGTGTGTTGTCACAAGTTCTGTAAGAGTGCTCCATCGGGGTCATTTTGAAAAAGTGGCCTCAACGAACATCTGCAGAAGAAATGAGCAGGCTGCTTCACATAACGGCATCATATATTGTACATGTGGTATTTGCTGGAGCTGTGAGACTATGATTCAGTTTCCATTCATTTCATATTTTTAAATATGTAAATAAGTATAATAAGTAGTAGTATAATAAGATCATAACCACTCTTAATAAGAGTGGATTTAGGGTCAACTGTTGAATGGTTATACTTTTCAAATTTTGTTCATAAAATGTATTCATGCCTTGGCTGCAGGACAGTCCTTTTAGTTGAGATACTGTACCAAGTGATACCATCGTGGCGAAATACTCAATTTAAGTGACTCTTTATCGCCACCTGTTGACAACCAATTGAAACTACAACAATGTAAGCAGACGTGTCTGTCCCCAACTTCATGCCATTGTGAAATTTGAGCGTATTTGTTGTAAAACCATAGCATTAGAAATCCGAATTCGCACGTTCTGAACCTGATTATGCATTTCCATAAATGTTCTGAATAATGAAAATGTGTTATTTTCATTATTCAATATATTATCCAATAACTATCAGAATAACACAACTGTTAACGCATAGGTTATTTTTAAAGATCATGGGTGTTGCGATAAAACCCATAAATCATTTTCACTAATCCGAAAATAAAATCTGTACTGTATGTAATAGTCGTCCGCTAATGTCGAGCGATAGGTGGCGATGTGGTCACATGTGACGTCTCGTTTCGTCGTCTCACGGATGACATCATATCTCCGCGACCTAGACGTAAACTGTACGACCGCGGCGGCCTGTGTTTTCACTTGATCGCTGCAATTTTTTGTCTTCGGTGGAGGATTTGTGTCCGTCACCATCATGAAACTAGTCAGGTATGTGGACGTGAAAATGCTTCGTTTGTCGAGTGCAGCGATGAGAGACGGTGAAGACAAAGCGTTGCTGCTGGATGGATTTAGATGTAAACGGGGGGAACGGTAATGAGGCGGGAAACGAAAATGAATGGAGGCTGGCCGGTGCTTCAATGACCGGGCTCCCCTCTCTGAAAGAACCCGACACATACATACACACAGTTGCTATTAATTACGGAGCTGTGTATTTATTCTTATAAACCATCTCAGTAATTACAAGCGTAATGTTTGCTTACTAGCTTGATAATTGCATCGACGCTGGCGCAACATTACTCGTAGGCCTCGCCTCTTTTTGGCTACTCCAAAAAAAAAAAATTGAATTTCAGTTAACTCGGTTGCAACCTTACAAACAGCTTTAAAAAGTAGTCATCACCAGAGACGTGTTTGTTCATATAAAATGGAAACCAAGCCCGAAGTGCTTTTGTTTTGGTGGTGTTAGCTATACAGCTAGTAGCTAACACTGGCTAACAGCTCGAACTCTGCTTTGTGAGGTTGAGGTCGGAGATGCCTGTTCACACTGTATTATTGTTCATTGATCTTTTTTTTTTTTAAGGTTTTTGATGAAGCTCAGCCACGAGACGGTTACCATTGAACTGAAGAATGGCACCCAGGTCCATGGCACAATCACAGGTACGAGGTGTTGAGAGCATTTCTGTGCAAGCTCGCTGCAATGAGAGATTTGTTCTCCAAAGTTCACATGTTTAGACTCAAGCTAAGGTCCCCTGTCTTAAGATAATGCACCCTAACACAATAGAACCACTGTAAATTGTGTATTCATGGAGGTTTTAATGTTCACTTGTTGTTGAAACTGTGAAACCATAATCTTTGAGACTATTTTAAAAAATAATTTTGTGTTATAACATGTTTTTACATATTTAGTGTCATGCTTGGTAAAAGCATCTGCCCTCACTGAAGTCCCCAAACAATAAAACTATGCCTCAGGCAAAGTTGAAGGGTTTTGGAGAGAATGCAGGATGTGCTTTCATATTTAGCTTCGTTGGATGGTTGCATTTGCTTCCCTTGCGGAGTGGACTTGAGGTTCTGTAATCCATGTCAAATTTTTCATCCCTCTGCTATTTCCCATTTTCAGGTGTTGACGTAAGCATGAACACCCACCTGAAGGCGGTCAAAATGACCCTGAAAAACAGGGAGCCCACTCAGCTAGAGTCACTTAGTATCCGTGGCAACAACATTCGCTACTTCATCCTGCCCGACAGCCTCCCACTGGACACCTTGCTGGTTGACATCGAACCAAAGATCAAGTCCAAGAAGAGGGAAGCAGGTGAGTGTGAAAGATCTGACAACGACTGCCAGGACCGTATCACCTGTTTTTTATTGAGAAAGATTGTGGGCTGAACTGTGGTCGGGAAGAGAATATTCAGAAAACTGCTTAAATGAGTTTTGGCTATCATAGGGAGATCTATGATTCAGTCCCATTTTTCTCTTACGCATGTATTCATGTAGGAATCTAAGCAGAATTCTTACATTGTTGTTGAATAGGTCACTTTTGTATTGTTTGCTAGCCGGTATGCCGGTGAATATTTCTGATAAACCTGCTGACTGTTTCTGGTGTGTCTCTTCTCAGTGGCTGGCAGGGGACGAGGCAGAGGACGAGGACGTGGCAGAGGAAGGGGACGAGGCAGAGGCGGCCCGCGGAGATGATCACCAGGCTGTACAGTTGCTTCTCATTACCCAGCTGTTTGTACAGGATTTTTTTTTTCTTTAGACAAAATGTTCTTGAATTCAATGTGTTTTCTTCATTTTTGTTCTTCCTTATTTTGTACATTAAAAATTCTCCTTTTTGAAGAGGATCAAGTTGACTGTGTGTGTTATTCTAGCAATGCTGACTGGGTTGTTTTGTTCTCCAGTCAGATGCTTCATTTTCCTACATTATGTTTTCCTTATATGATTTTCATCAAGTGTTTCATGAATGGCTTTGAGGGGGAACGTTTTGCTCAAATCTCCATGAGGAACGGAAAACTGAAAATTTCATTTTGTTTAGAACAAAATCTAAACGGACTCATCACAAATTGGTGCAGTCATAGTTTTGCAATGAAACGGTGAAAATGCATGTAATTGGTGACAGTGGACAAAATGGAGAACTCTGGTCATGTTGAAGGCTCAGTTGCCTCTTCCTTTTAAACTGATGGTAGGAGGCTTTGCTTTAAAATCTTTTCCCATTGGGCTGCATTCTTTTTTCCCATTTTATGCAGATCTCCAATGTCTGATGCAGACATACAGCACCAAAACCCCAACGTGTGTAAATCGGGTTGATAAGATCAATGATGGTCCACATTATTACAGGCCTTATCCCCAATAATCCTACATTGACATCTAGTGGCAGAGGCTGGAATTGTTTTGCTTTTCTGCTCATTTGCCACTATCATTAAATTGACTGAACTTTGATCTATTTGGAATTGAAGATATTTTTTTATGGGCTAAGATTCTTGTGCATTTGGAAGGATTACTAAACGCGGCATGCACACCGCTGCTCAAAGCTGTAAACATTTCTTGTTTGAAAGTCAAATGACGCACAGAGATGCAAAAAAACCTCTGCAGTAGTCCACTGTTTTCTAATCTGCACGTGCAGGCTGTAGAAAATTTAATTTCAGTTAAATATTCTTACGGACTTTTAGAACGTAAATTTCACTACTGTGTCCTATGGCTGCAGTGTTGAGCTCCACAAACACAGCACATCCGTGGCGAGCTCTGCCCATGCCCTGGGCCATATCAGTAAGGGGCGGGGTGGAGCCCCGCGGAGCTCCTCCCCCTCCCGGCTGCCGTCACCGGGGCTGCTGGACCGGAGCAACTCGGCACCAACTATCAGCCGCTGGTTGCTCCTCCGTGCTGAGGGAAGAAGAAGAAGAAGACTTGGTGCAGCCTGTAACCAACCCCAGTTTGTCCCCCCCTCCCACACACACACCACAACTCCCTGCGTTCCTCTCCGGTTCACGGCTCACGACATGGCCTCCGACGGCATGGACGAGCGATCTCCGCTGCTGTCGGGCCCCAACTCCGGGAATGTGACCCCCACCGCTCCTCCGTACCTGCAGGATTCAAGTCCCCGAGGTAAACACACGACGAAATGTCACAGCCCTCGCTGCCCGCCCTCCCGCCTGCCTGCGTGCTAAAACATTTTCTGGGGGCGTATCGAGTTTGTGCAAGTGCGTAAATAAAACTGCAGCCAGGGAAAGCAGTGAACGGCAAGGGCATCGGTGCGGGAATCAATCGGCAGCTGAAGGAAAGGTGGAGCTTCGGCTGTGAGAACTGGAGCAGTGGGTTAGAGAAGAGGGGCCTACAATAACACCAGCCTCTGTTTTTACTGCAGAAATGCCGACATCACGACACGCCGGGGCCCGTAGTACTTTTGGGTCTTCATATAAAATGACACGAATCGTGATGTGTCCCCGCAACGCCTGAATTGATGTGGGTTTTGTTGATTGACGGGGAGGCAGAAATGACCCATTGCAGATGGAGGCAGGCGAGTAGCCTTTTGTCCCAGCTGCAAATCAACAACATGCCCAGATTTTTGTCCCACCTTTTGGACGGGGCCTAATCTGTATAAGGACACGATTTCAACGTTATGATGTTCTAGATATTTGTTTCTAATCCCATGTAAGCAACAGACAGCCTGAAATTGCTTGCATGTTTTTAATATGACCTACAGGAAATGAAAAACAAGAAACATGCACACTCATTGCCAGAAAAGTCCTACTGTGGCCACATTTTGCTTAGTAAACATGTGAATCTTGGTTACGGTGCCGTGATGCATGCAGGGCCAAATGACCTAGGCAATTACAGCTCATAAATCCCATATAACCACTAGGTCTAGAAGCTGCTTTCAGGACCCGCTGGCTTCTGCCAGATCAAATGCTGAGTTCATGTCGCAGAAAAGCCACATTTCCATTTTGGAGATGGAGACATACGCGATCACACATGCTGTTTGTTTTTGCTGGAGGCGTCGCTTGAGAAAAGTTCCCTCCTCTGCAGAAACATCCAGATCTGATTCTCAGAGGATCATGTTTTCCTTATGTCTTTTTTTTCTCTTTGTGAGCTAACATTAACACAAAATCTGTAGTGAATTGAGCTTCATACACTCGGGACCTATTTATCTCTCTCTGATGGTACCTGTTTGTTATGGGCTAATACAAACAGCATTTCTTTTTTCTTAGGTTGTTCTGCTGCAAATTCATAAGTTCCCTGACCCTGTAATACTCTTTCAGGTGCATTTCAGGACCCGTGGCTCATATCAAAGGCAACAAATTAACATGAAAATGAACATTTTGTTGTTCAGAAGTAGTCTAACTTCACCAGCAGATTAATCAATAAACACTTTGAATGCTGGACTGAAAAATCAGTTACGTGACAGCCTGTTTGGACGTTACAGCAGTAACCGAGTAAGCTTTTGAACGAATGTCGGTGTGTTTCATGGCCTAGTTTCTCCTCTCCTCTCTCCCTCTCTCTGCAGTTTTGGATTAAGTGCTAATTCCAGTTTCTTTGGGTTTGGTGGCCAACAGTCCTTGATAGGCCAGTTTGTAAAATGGATTAATTTGAGCTAAAATGCCAAAAACTGAGATGTTTCAAAACCATCACGGCTGAAATGGTTTCTTTACTGATTATCTAAGCTGCATTGAGGAAACTGAGCGAATGTGGGCTTTGATTAGAACTGAGTAAAAGCTGCTGTTTGAAAGTGAATGCAGTCTCTGCTGTATTGATCCCCTTGATATTTTTCTGCATCTGGCACGATGGTGAAGATTCATGACTCCTTTTACCTGATGAATGCAGTTGTTCACAATGAGGGTTTATTCAGTTGTAACGGGTAGCGATTCGCTGTTTGCTGTATTCTTCATCCAGTGTGCACAGCGGTGGGTGGGGGCGGGCACCAACGACCTTGGCCGCATCAAGGAACTGTGCGTGGATTTTGTCGCCACTTGCTTGTTAATTTCTTGCGGTTGAATGACAGGGGAATACAACTGACTGCAACAAGACCCTTTTTGAGGCTCTTTTCATTTTGACAGTGATTAATGATCCTCAGTTTTACTTTCACTTTTCGGTGGCACTTTACTGGCGCAAAAAATACAGCCAAAATACACATTTTGAGACAGAGATGTTTGCAAAAGGCACTGTCATCCTTGGGCGGGGTCATGTATCTGCAACATTTACATCATCCTGCACTGTGCTGCATTGACAAGGGGCCTAGTTCTCCAAATATATCATGGTATAAATTTGGTGATATTTTATTCATTTATTTTGTCAACCACTTCCAGGAAATTACCAGCAAGGAACCAACAAAATATATAATAGATTCACACCATTTTGTGACTCGGTACTAAGTATGACGCATTCCTTCATTAACATGAAATGAGCGCTGTAGTTTATATTGAGAATGTCAGGCTCGCATACACAGCTGCAAATATGCACTGTAGTAGCGGTATGCCATGTCACATTGTACATGAAAACCAGAGTCAGTCTTAACACGATTTTTAAAAAGAGCTCTGTTAATAATATTACAATTTTTCTTTTTCTGACTCCTATTCATGTCATGATTATATATAGTAGCAACACAAGTCACTAAAAGTGATGATGCTCTTGGAGGAGGAGGAGTTGCCTCCCGAGAAGGAAAGACTTTATTTTTTTGGTGGCGCTGACTCAAAGAAAAGGGTCGAATGTATCGTTTAATCTTGAAAGATTTTTTTCTGTTGAAATCAGAATCAAAGATAGAAGATCTCCACTGGCAGCTGTTGCCTGTCTTTGCACCAGCTCCTCAGTTGCTTCTCACCAACCACAAGTTCTGCAATCATCCAGTCATGGGTTGCACCAGCCGGACAGGACGTGGTGGTGGCTGTATATTGCGGCGCTGCTGGTGGCTGTAGTAAAGCATCTTCTCATGTTACCTCTGGCTCCGAATGCAGCTTGTGAAAACCTATAGCTGCCATATTCCGTTTCTGCCATGCATTAGGGTGACGCCTGGCGCACGCAGCCGAGAGAGAGGGGGGCAAGTAGAAACAGGCATGAACACTGGTGGTGGCTGATTACAGATCAGGATTTTATTTTGTGATGTTACATGACAATTTAATACTAAAGAGGAGAGTAGCGCCCAGATCTGAATTATGCATCAACACAGCTTAGTAGAGGATGACTCATCTGAATTTTTGTTTTTGGTATAAGCAGTCCCATGTACACACAATAGAGAGAGTCCTGTTGGCCCCAAACGTAGTGAGGGTGTCCCATCTGTTCCTGTGCTGTCATTGGTCGTCTGTATGTTAATCTCAAAGCCAAGCTCATTGACCTGCTGAATCGCCCCATTATCTCATTCAGAGCGAGGCTAGGAGGGAATCTGTCATTTGTCAGCAGAGTTTAGATGCTTATTTGTGATTGGTCCATAGTCTGGGGTCAGGTCAAGTATAATCCTATAATGGTAATCATTTGTATAGTGTATATATATTTAATAGTATAATCTGTTTCTTAGATAATGTGAAGAATGCACTTTAGTAAATTATTGCTTTATTGTCACTAATCTTGAAACAATTAGTCTGTTAATTGCTCAGTCAATCGAAAAAATCATAGGTCAACAATTTTGATAATACTTAAACAATTTTTGTCATTTTTGAAGGACAAGCACTTCACAACTTTTTCTGGCTTTATCTGATGTCCTAGTAAATTGAAAATCTTCCGATTTTGAACAGTTGAACAATAATAAGATACTTGAAGATGCCCCCTGGTGGGATGCGGCAGATTGCGATTACCATTTGTTTTCTGACAGAACAGGTTTAGTTTTTACAATTAATTGTGAGAGTAATTGCCAGTCATTTGGTTGCAGTCCTAATTTTCAGGTCATGACCAGGCCCTTTCTTTTAGGAGACATTTACTCAGTTAATTTAAGGTGGCATTCTGAGTGAAATGATAGAAACAAGGGGAGGGAGACTATCATCTGTAGAAGTGGGAGTAAACATAGTGGCTGGTTCTAGTCTCCAGATTAAGTTTATTAAGGCTCTGAAAAATACATGGAATGCAGACTAATTACAGCAGGTTAATTTGGGATTAAACAGCACAGAGTTCATTTGAGTGGCGACTGTACTTAGTTCACAGTTCGTTCTTTCAGACACAAAGAGAAAATCTTTAAGTCTGTGAAGGCCCGCCATTTGATCAAGTTGATTACCCCCTTGTTTATGGACCATAAAACACTATATCGTTTATTCATGGTATCTGAACCAAAATGGTCAGTTGTTCATTAGGCTCATTAGCAGAGAGGTTGTAATTTAACAGCCTATCCAACTGATGCAACAGCTGAACAAACGAGCATGTCTTAATGATATTAAATATGAAATTTACATCTCTCTGTTTCACACCTTTTGGCTTTGTGTCATCATGTCTGTACAGATTTTATATAATCTTAATATGTCTATATTTATATAGGTATGTGTTTGTCTACACATAACATACTATTTCTGCAGCCTGGCGGTGAAAAGGGCCCATTGTTTCTCTCATGCATACTTCTTCTTCAAACATATATAGTGGAGCTCAGACCCTGACAGAGAGAGAAGAGTCACATGTTGACCAATCAGAGCTGTACACACAGGCCGTCATGGGTTTGCATACAGTATGAGCAGGGAATTAAGCTGGAAAATAACGACTGGAGCGAGAGCGTTGTCTTCAAGCATGACTGCACTTAGGGTCGTTTCAGATATTGCCCGTGTTTCCCAGGCGAGGATCAACCGTCTAGTGGTTTGTAAGACTTAGTTAGGGAGTCATGAAGTAACGCCTGTTATATAACATGGGGTCGAAGAACCGAAAGCCACACTGACTTCCACTCCACTCAACCAGATGTTGTTTCTCTTAAGAGCGTGACTTTGTTTTGACCCTCATCAGAAACTTGACCCAAGAGAATGGGCGCTTTATTTCCAAAGTGGTACCAACACTGTCCATATTACATTGTTTGCCTTGTTGTTATCTAACAGTTTACTGTAATTATACACTATACCTGAACATATAAGGATGAGGATATGCTAAAAAAAGAACTAGTTTGTATGACGGTTTGTCACAACACACAAAAATGACTTTTTCTCTCATAGGACACAAAAATCCAGGACCTCTGTCCATGAAGTTTTATTGATGCATGCGATTAACAGCTGGCTGTGGTTTGTCTGCTTTGCCCTCTTCCTCCACCTCCTCCTCCTGCTCCTCCTCTCAAAGCCGAACTACCTCCTCCTTACACAGCCATCGCCAGCCCCGACGCCGGCGGTGTCCCCGTCATCAACTGCCGGGTGTGCGAGTCGCTCATCAACCTTGATGGGAAGCTACATCAGCACGTGGTCAAGTGCACAGTCTGCAATGAAGCTTCAGTAAGTGGAGGCCTGTTCTCATAAGAGAAACCATTTGCTTTGAATGCCACCATTTGTTGTCCGTTAAGAGCCCAACCATATATTGAAGTGTACACATGTCACATCTCTCAGCCGGCGATCACTTCTCCTTGTGATTTGAATGTGTTGCCTGAGTCTCAGCTTGTGACGCTAAATGCTTTCATAGAGCTGTCAGAGGAAGTGAGGATAGCAGGGAGAATGAAGGGCTGTCATCACAAACACTCAGGTGGGAAATGCCCTTTCCACTGTCGGTTGTTTTTGCTGCTAAGGCATCAGCTCAGTCGCACAGTATTCAATTTCTCTCGACCAAAACGGTGTGAAGCGGATGGTGGATGGAATTCAGTTGTTACATCTTATATCAGCTGATTTTCCACCAGACAGCTGTTCATCTGAAGCTGGAGCAAAGTGCAACATGCATTCTGTTATCTGCTCTAATACAAAATATCAGAGACTATAATTTGTAAAGACTAAAGTTTGTGCCCAGTGTAAGTAGACAAACAGCTCAGAGAACATATTATAGCCATTTGAAGCTGATGGGTAAACTAACAGGCAGTGAGGACCAAAAGCCTGAGACCACTCTGGGACCACTGTATAATTCTCAGATTAAAAGCAAGGCTATTGATTTTGCACATCCTCTTCTACCCCGTTTGGTCTGAAAGGCTCACCTCTGGAGCATTTGACACAACCTGCTCTCCTCTTCCCTGGGTTTGTTTTTGTGGTCTGTATTCAGACTGGTAGTCTTCAGTGAGCTGAGTTTTCGTATGTTATGTCCTCCAGCCCATCAAGAACCCCCCAGCGGGGAAGAAATACGTGAGGTGTCCCTGTAACTGCCTGCTCATCTGTAAAGACACGTCCCGGAGGATAGGATGTCCTCGACCAAACTGGTAGGTAACAGGCAGTGAAGTTCAGACTGCTTTACCTTCTTACGTCTCACTTTTTGTAGGTTTACTTCTTTCATGTGAGGCTCTGACAAAATGTCAATCGACTCTTATATGGCAAATCAAGCCCCCTTCAAAGTTGAATGTCATCAGAAGCTCTTATAACCCTGTCCTGGCTGCATTGCATCTGACAGCAGACGCATTATTAACCTGAGCCCGGTGATGGTGATCCCCGAGGAGCAACCTGCCCAGCCAGCGCTGCCCATCCAGCCTCAGGGGATGAGGGTGGTTTGCGGGCACTGTGGCAACACCTTCCTAGTACGTAAATCTACCAAGATGATCTCACTGTAACCAATCATACGGTCATTCATGCAGATTTCTATTGCTGTGCTGTTGTTGGTACACGCGTATAAACAATCATGAGAGCCACATCGTATATCATCACATTTCAGTGATCCAATGCCACTGGATTTCCTGAAGTATCATAAGTTGTATAGTCAGTCCAGGTCTCTTAACTTGCTTTGCTGTACTCTGCACAGAGCTTGTATCAGGGAAAAGTTTATTCAAGTCAGCCCCAGGCACAAATAAAAGCTGTTGTCATGTTCCTCTTCTGTTAAACAGTCTTTTATGTGTTGAAATGAAAACCTCCATCATGTTGCAGACTTTTTATCTGGCAGAATACGGTGTCTGTGATTGGCTGGCATGCATCTGCTGCACGCTTCCTTTCCTTAACTGCTTCGTCAAATGTCCTAAGTACCACTTGACCGGAGTGTGGAGTTTATCTCTCTCACCTGCCACTTTTGACATGCAATGTGTTGACTCTGATAGTTAAATACCTCCGAATTTGATTTAACATCTCACACATTAATTAAAAGAGAGGTGCAGACCCTGAGGTACTGAGTCACATGTCAAAATCAGTGGTATCGACCTCTTTAACATTGTCCCTTGCGGCATCTGTAGGGCATTGAGGACACCAGGTCATCCCAGCCAATGTCTGGCCTCCCGAGCGATGGCTCTCCCCCAGCACAACAACAGGTTGAAAAAGCTGGTCATACCGGTGGACATAATTAACAGCAGCCTAACACCGTTCCAGTTCTGTCTATGGCCTTATTTACACTGGTGGTAATATGACTTTCTGCACATCTGGCTCTGAGGAGAACTTCGATCAAAGAAAGACAGTTTGATACTTGCATCAGTCAAGTGATTCATTATAATCTCACTGTGCCATATGAAAAGTCATTCCTTCACTGAAGCCAGATGTCAAAAGACACATATTTAACTTGTGTCAATAGGACCTTCTTATTATGCTGATCTGTGATAGGAAAAAGTTTTCACGTCACATAACATGCTGAAACAATTTTATAGCGATAACCACAGCTAACATATGAATGATTTAAGGTGCTAATTAAGCCATGTAGCTTTCCAACCACTTGATATTTTTCTCTAACACAGGAATAATAAATAGATTTACAAGATGCAAACTGTCATAACTGATCATGGTAAATCATTCCCAGTATGTTCTCTGTTGATTGTTCTGAAAGTACAGTCAGCTATGTGTTCACATGTTTGTTACTGTGTCGTAACAGTGCTTGGGTTTTTTTTTTCTGCTTCCTTACAGTGGATGGAGCTCCGGTTTAACACACTAGCCAAGTGTCCCCATTGCAAAAAAATGTGAGTCCGTCGATCTTCCATTTAACACGTGTTACACAGAGGTCACAGTAAAACATGTTTTACTTGGTGTTTTACACTTAAGTTGGTTTGTGTGAAATTGCTTCTTTTTAGTCTTTCGACAGACGCTGGGTACAGAATTGAATCAGAACATCTTAAATGAGAAAGTTTAGTCTTGTAAAGGAATTGTAATGATCATACCGGTGTGTTCTGAAGTTCCAGCGATAAACTAGGGAAGCGCTGTCACTTCCTGAAAGGACTTGTTGCAGTAGAGTTTCAGTTTTGCTCTCACTACTGTCTTGTCAGTGGTTGGATCCAGAAGAATCGTAGCTTGAGCAGCATTCGTGTGGTGAGGTTTTGTAAGCACTATGAAGCAATGATTCTTAAGAGACCTGCCACATCATCGCAGCCAGGCGCCAAGCTTCAAAGGTCTGGACTTTGTAGTTGTCCGGAGGAGAGGGAAAGGGAGGGGAGGTAATGAAGGCTAATCTAGATGTGTGACAAGAATTAAGGCTTGGCCTCAATTCCTGTAATGGTAATAGAGTAGGAGGGTCACAAGGGCTGAGCAGTGGTGGGTGAGCATTGTAAAGCGCATGTCAGAAAGGGATGATATCAACAGCGTGGGGACAAGCAAAGCAGGGATGCTGCAGTCAAAGCATCCCGTCATTCCCTCTGTATCGTTTCATACTGTCACAGTATCTTTAAATATCTCTGCCCGTGTCTTTTTCTCTCTTTATATCCACCTCCGGTCGTAGTAGTTGCAAAGAACTGCATCTCCTCTCCCAAACTGCCAAGAAAAACTGCCACAAAAAGTAACACGGATGTAAACAAGAAGAGATGAAGGGAAACTTTACTGCAACTAATAGCTCTTAAGTCATTGTATGATTAGAAATAGTGACCTAACTCAACAACAAATAACAGGGAGACCTCTTCAAACCTACCTTTTTTATGGATAATGCACTGGAAACTGGGAATATGGCAATATCTATTATATGTGTGTTATGTAATATTTTGTTTTAATGCTTGTAAGGAACTGATACCTCTGGTGTGAAAATCCCCAAATCATACTGGTAAACATACCGTAATTTCTGCTTAATTCCTGTTTTGCAGATGATGTTTATGTGTTTTAAACTCCAGGGGAAATATCCATATATGGTCACAGATAAAATGAGTGAGATGGTCAGATATTGCAGGTTTAAAAAAACAGTGAATAGAACAAGCAGGAAACCCGAAAGTAGGAGAAGGTAAGATGATCAGGTGATCCAGGCTCCCCTAAGCCAACTGAATACCAGCGATTCCTGAAGAATGCTTGAGACCCATCACATGAGAGGCATGTGAGAGCAGAGAGGGGGAGGAAAGTAAAGTAATCGTGAAGCAAAAAAAAAAAAAGATGAAAGATGCAAGTCTGCTGCTTGAGGGCACTTGACTCGTACATGTTCATGGATGGAGCTGAAGTTGTTGGGGAGCTGCACTTGTGACCGGCCTCCGGTGATTTCATGTGTTGAGTTATGCAAAATAGGAGAAGTGAGAGATTGTTGGGTTGTTGTGGAGTGAGATCACTGGCACATTGTGTAATGAAAAGCATTTCAACTTCACTTCAGAATGTTTAAGCGGTTGACCAAGGTGGTTGTTGTATTGGAATCTTTCTGATATTTACGTTTAATTTTAGGACCTTCTAACCATGCCTACATACAAATACGCTCACAGCAGAATGAGATCATGTTTCTCTCAGGAGCAGGGCATACGATAGATTCAACATTCTGAAACTCTCTTCACTTACTGACCATGTTTCTTCCCCATTTGTTTCTTCTGTACTCGATCTCCACCTACAGATCCTCTGTTGGCAGTGCACTCCCTAGGAGGCGCTGTTGCGCTTATATAACTGTAGGAATGATCTGCATTTTCATTGGAGTAGGTTTAACGGTAAGCATGGCTTTGTCGTCTTTTTGCGTTGCATGTATTTTCTCAGACAGTGGCCCGGCAGTTGAGCTAATTCAGTCTGGATATAATTTTGTAAAAGTAGCAACTGTTGAGTCATGTTTTTTTTACATCAAATACAGTACACTGGCCTATTAATCCGTCGAGCTGTTCCGTAAACAACAACTGCATTTTGCAACAACCACATATTGTTCACAGTTTTTCACAATATATCGAAGTCCTACCAGACTTAGAGTATAATCATATTAGAAACATAATCTCTCCATAATAATCTCATGGGATTATTCTCCTTAATATTTTAACCCAGTTTTACTGAATTTGTTGCAGGGTGCTCTTACTTTTCTGCAGAAGTGGATCACTGACTGACTGATATTAAGAATGATCTTATAGCTCTTTACCTCACAGCAGTCATACGTCTTTAAATGAGTGATCTGTCTTTCACACCCGTCCTTGTCCTCTCTTGTGTTCACAGGTTGGTACTCGGGACTTTGCCAGTCGTTACAACGCCACCTACGTGTCCTGGGCGTTCGCCTACCTGCTGGGCCTCATCTGTCTGATACGAGCCTGCTACTGGGGAGCTATCAAAGTGAGCTACCCGGAGAACAGCTTTGCTTAGGTTGGGGGCAGCTCATCACAGCCCCTGCACAGCTGGAAGAACAGACCCCATTTTTTTAATTTTAGTTTTTTCATCTTGTTCAGCTCTCAAACCGGTCATGTTCAGTGGAGAGGAAAACGTTTGCAGTGTGTGTCTGGAGAGGCGTATGTCGGAGATGTATCCTGTTGTGGTTGTGTCTGCAGTGTTTTTAATTCCCTGAACAAACCTATTGTATGTCGATCCATCCTGCAACTGGTCCACAGAGACTCAAATCCTGCCTTTGGTTTTGCCAAAATCCAGAATCAGGAACTTTAGAAAAAAATGGTTTTTTTTCTTGATGAATGCATAAATGAGTTGGTTCCTGTGCTGATTTAAAAATGATACTTTAGCGAACTGGCTGGATTTGTCCTATCTGGGCCATTTCTTTCCAGCAGCCTGACTGACACGATGGTACCCAGTTGATTTCTTTTGTTACCGAGCAGACCAAAATGAGACAACCTCCTGAGAAGTTTGCCCATTGCACTACGATTTTATGCAATTGTATGTGTTGTTTTGCTGCTAGTTACACTCCAGCCACAGAAAGCTGCATACTCATACTGTATTGTAACCATTTACCTTGCCTGTATACATGGACATAGTATTGCTATTTGATTTTAACTCCTGAAATGAGTAATTTTTTAAAAGAAATCACCCTTAAATGCCCATGCGTGCCAACGTAGCTGCCCAGTATTAGTAGAAGAAGAGCATCAGATCAGCAGAAGCTTTTTGTCTTTGTTTGTGCCATGCAGCTTTTAACTCGTCACAGCCATAACCCTTTGATTTGAATTATTTCAAACCCTCCTTACTCGATCTTCCTTCAATGCAGTTTTGTTGCCTTCTCACTGGTGGATAATGATCCAGAAACTGTGGTTGCTCACATTTGCATGTTGACCTGTTTTTGTTTGATCACTGAGGTGATGTTTTTTTCTGTTTCAGTGCAGTAGCTGACCTGTACAATGACTCTTGTCACTGCTCCTTCTGCCTGTGCATTAGAATGTAAAACCCTCCTCCTCCTCTGGCTCCCCCTCAAACCTATATTGCCGCTCTATGACCTCCAGTGAACTCTGTACTAGGTCGCATTGCTATATGCTAACTCAGTATCCTGTCTCTTGACCTTTACCTGTGGGCACAGTTCAAACTTCTAACCTTGTTTTGAATGTGATGCTGATGATGATGAAGCAGAAAATGATATTAAATATACTCTTTGTACATAGTTCAAATTCAGTACTTGGAAAACTGTAGTGTGAGGTGGAAGGATAAGATGGCTCATGGTTCTTTTTAAAAATGATAATTTATCAATAAAATGCAAAAAACTGGATGTACTGGTCTGTTTAGATGGTGGTGGCCGCCAAAGTGGATCAGTCATTTTCATTTTAAGTGGCTGTTTCCTGCTGGTCTTGTTTATTACTTTGAGAAGATCACAGCAGTAAGGTCAAAATGTCAGCTATGTAACAAAAGAGCTGTGGGGTTGTTTTCTTATGCTTGTGCTGCCGGGATACGATCAAAACTTATTGAATCACATCCACGCAGTTTTTGAGTTTTGAATCCAAGCTTTTACCAGCTGTAAGATGATTATTTGGTTAGTATGACGTATGTGAACTAATTAATTAATGCTTTGTTCCTTCCCAGTGAGAAAACTGGCAAATTCTTAGCAGTCATATTTTCTTACAGCTGCAGGTCTGTCTTTTGCTCACTAGGTGGCGCCATGTACAATCATTTAAAAACAAATGTGTCTGGAAATTTGAAACACACTGGAAGTTAGTGTTACACAATTTGACATTATGAGTTTTAGGAGCTGAAGGTGTCGGTTATTGAGCCATTTATCAGCTTTCTTATCAACACATGACTGTTATGTGATGACTTAACTTGTCAAGTCATTATTTCTGACAACTGAGATGCAGAAAGCCCACATATGAGCATCCTTGAAAACAAAAACTGTGAATGTAATTTCATATAAAGAGCAAGAAAAAGATACAATGCGATATACACAACAATATATCATCTTTATTTATGACCAACAGGTTTTTATCTCAGTTTGACACATTAAATACAGGGACAGCAGAATAATGGTTTAAAGAGCTCCCAAGAGCTGCTACAGTTGATACAGTTTGACTCCCCCCATCTCTGTCTCTCTCTCTCTCTCTCTCTCTCTCTCTCTCTCTCCCTCTCTCTCTGTCTCTCTCTCTCACAGACACACACACACGCTTCAGCTCTCACGATCCACTCTGGGCTGCAGATGATGATGTCACGTCAATAAACACAGTGATTATGTCAGATCATCAGATGGATCTCTGTCTGATGAGGTCATTGCTTCTATAGGACATCACAGCGTTGTGTCAAAGTGTAAAACTAACACACGCAGGCTATTTCAGCTACCACCTAACTATGAAGGAACATGGAGGTCATAAAATCTATACTAATCACCATGACTTCACGAGTTGTGTTGTTACTGTGTGTTTGTGTGTGTGTGCGCGTGTGTGTCACTGTGGACTTCCTGGCGCGGTGACTGTTTGCTCTCTCTGCAACCGTCACTGATGATCGGTTGAGGGTGCTCACCTCCTTTCAGTTGTTGTTGAGGACCCACCATGAGGCTGTGGAGGAGACGCACAAGAAAAACACAACAGTTGCAGACCCCCAAAGTGACCCCAGTCAATTAGACACAGAGCGTGCGCTCCTCTGCTCTCTGTGCGTTTATGATGAGTGTTGTGAGTCCATCATAAAGGATGACAAATTCATTTAGCACTGCCCTCTCTTCTGTGTCCTTGTGGGTGGGTATGTGAAGCGGGTCATGCTTGTCAGGTAGAATTAAGACTGATTCCGTGTAATAAAAAATGGAAAACAACACAAAGGGGACTGATTAAGATGCGGGTTCTGGGAAGAAAATGGCAAAAAAAAAAATGGATAAAAGAGGAATTAAGTAACATATATATTTTTATTTGCAAATAGGAAGAGGGAGATGATATCTGACTGTTGGGTTTATTGTTTCTCTTCACAATATGCATTTGTCATGTATTGGCTGTCCAACTAAGTTGTTTCCTATATTTCCGGGCTTCAGTGAGTGCTAATGTCGCAGCTGAAGCAGGGGTCTGTGATTCCTGGCCTGACTGCAATGGATGTTCTTACCGGGAACCAGCATGGTGGTTATGGTCTCAGGTGTTTCCAGAAAGTCCACATTCCCTCTCTGAAAGGTTTTACTGTAGTTGGTCTGCAGGTGACTGGAAAGATAGAAACGAGAATATTAAATGATGAGGCTTCTACTCATTCATGATACCATTCTGCTCAGCCATTTGATAACAGTCAACAAATGTCTTTTTTGCTGACCTTTGACATTTTTAATTTAATTTTTTTTTGGTCAGGGAATAAATAATTTGGGCACAATTTTTTTGTCTCTCTTCTGTTCTGTTAAGTCTATAAAGTGTCTTTTATGTGGCCTCTGATTTTGAGCTGGTTTCAAAGCTTTTTGAACTGTTGACAAAGGGACCTAATTACAGGCAGCTTAATTTAATTCAAAAATACTTTACTAACACTTTATTCATCCTAAAAGGCAATGTGAGGCAGCTGGTTACAGCTAGGAATGCCATATTGTGATATGTACTCAGAAATACCATCACTTTGCATGTGTTCTGTAGCAACACATTTCATATTCATTATGGCTGCACACATAAAATACAATCAAATGAAAAATTAAACTATTTTATTAAAATATATGAAATAATTTTGGAAAAATTTGTTACACAATTAAGATGGTATGTTTATATCTTTGCTTTTTGAAACCTTCCTTTTATCTCTGCTCCGACTGAGGTCACAGTATTAGTGAAACCTCATTTTTCTTACTCGTTTAAATAAAGCTTCATAGATTCTGTGTCACTAAACACTAACTAACTTAACTAATTAATCCAAGCCCTCTCTCAGTAAGTTCAAGATGAGCACAGAAGATTCATTTGGGATTTATGTGAACCACCCATGGCACATTAGTCACGATGCATATGGTGCATGTGAACACTTACTTCTTCCACACGTTGTTGTGCTCCCAGAATTCATAGAGAATGAAGCGTGATTCATTTGCCAGCCGCTGAACTGCGATGCTGCCGCATGCAAGAACAAGTCATGCAATCAGTAATTAGTGTGCCACATTGTATCCCCCAACACAGCCACTCTGTCAGCATGTCTATGTGCATCTGTCAAGTAATCGTTTCTGAGAGTTTGCCCTCGAATTATGATCATAAAGTCGCATTTTTTTTGTCTTCTTCATAATCATAATTTTTTCTAAATGAGATTATGATATTATTAACCATTCACACTTGATTACGGATGTAATGCATATTCAGGACACTGTCACGGTGCATATTTGAGCAATAAATTCATAAAAATCTTCTAATCCAACAAAACCAGTAGAGCAGATGTTCATTTGTATCTTTCTAGATAGAAGAAAATTAAATATTTTGATGTCATGATGACGCATTTTACAACTACATGAGATTTGATTTTCATCAGATCTAATCAACATGCTGATATACAGTTCTGAATATGTTTTTAAAGTTAAATTTCTTGCTTCATAGGGACAGTTTTTTTTCTGAAAATAGAAAGAAATCCCAGACACAAAGTGAACAAAGAAAAAACAAACTGACTGCAGACATCCAGTCTGGGCGCAGGCACACTCCATGTACTGTCTGAGTGCTAAACGAAACTCCTCCAGCTCCTCCTCCAGCACCGAGAGCTGCCTCTGGACGATCAGGATGTGCTGTACGACACATTCACACATGCAACCAAACAGAAATAAGTCAGAGGGTCAGTTTTTGGGGAGAGGTCTGTTGGGGAGAGTCAGGGTTTCACATTGGCTCAGTGTTTTACCAGAAACCTGCGACTAAGGCACAGCTGAAAGGTGAAGATTAAAATCTTATATTTTAAGATTTATAATGTGTGTCAGATACCATGGTACCTGAAGGAGAAAAAGTATCTGCATCTTGTAGTACAAATTTTTGAAAAGTAGGGAACAAGAAACAGGAAAACCTGCGTAATGGTGACAAAGGCAATTCATATCCTGTGGCTGATGAGGAATTATTGACATAGGCAGAGAAGCTGATGGGAGCAGGAAGTCAATGGTGTGCCGGTTGGCCTAAGGTTACACAGTGCGTGTGTGTGTTAATGACGTTTGACTGACAAAACTCTTCAGGACTTTCTCGTGGCTAATCTAAGAGGAACAAAGTCTTTTGCTTCTTTAGGAACAGAAATGATGGCTGGAGGGTTCAGTTAAAATTATACTCAACAAGAGAGGAGATTATTTCTGCCATGTTGTCTACACACGATAAACAGTGGTCTGTTTCATTCATGTATGAATGAAAGTCCTGTTCTCCTAAATAGAAATTCCTTCAGTGCACCGTTTCTGTCAGCCTTTGTGTTTGTGAGACACAAATCTGCTTTTGGTGGAACAGGATAAAGCTGCAAAATTCAACTGTGCTTGTGTTTTTAAGTCCCTTTAATTCCTTTTTATTTATTGTAAACTTAAATGCATCCTCCAGCATTTAAAAATATAAATGTGTCTCTCCTCAACAAAATTAAATATTTGAAGGTCTTAAATAGAAGCACTGAAGATGAAGATGGACAGCACTCCTGGCCAGTTCCAGCCCTGCTGTTGCTATGACAACCTCTGAGCGCTTATTATCAGTGTAGCACCACTCTGCTGTCTGAGTGATAGAGTGACACAAAGTAGTCACCGCAGCACAGCAGTGAAAAACTAAGATGGAAAGTCAGTGAACTAACCGATTTGCTCTCCAACACCTCCTCCTCCACAGGCTCCAGGCGAATCTCCTGCAGAACAAGAGAGAATATGGAATGATATGAGTTCTTAAAACCGACCATATAGATGATTTCTATTTTTTACCATGTGACCATGTGTCAACAACTGTAGAGAAACATATTTGGCTCATAAGCTGCTAAATTTTCACCAGCTAGATGGTGACGGTCTCTGTCAATGAAAACAATGAGCTGAAAGATACTATAAAGTGCAGAATTGGCAGTAATCCTCTGTGTATATTTGTACTTTGTACTAAGTTGTTACATTTATGTGCATTCGCTTCACTGCTGCACAACCAACTGCCTCTTTAGGACTAATAAAATAAACAAAAATTAATCAGATTTAATAAAGGAGTCAATCAAATCCATTACTGGATTCATCATTTCAAGCTATAGAAAAATAAATTGCTTCATTTTTGGGGCTCAAAAAAATCTTGACAACAGTCTTAGTTCCATTCAACACATGGACATATCAGCTTGCGTGCAGCTCATATGTCCCATATACTGTATATATGTGTTTGTGTTTGTGCGTAGGAGGGTGTTTGTGGTTAATTTGAGAGAGCAATGTAAAGACCATATGGTCAGGTCTTTGAGAGGGGACAGAGATGGAGATAAGCATTGGGGAAGCTGAGAGAAATGAAGATGGGAAGAAGAGTAGAGTACAGAGAGGTTTAAAGAAAGGTAATCACCTTTTGTTCTAGACGATCAATAAGCTTCTGCAATCTGTTGACCTGGATCACCCACTGACTGTCTTCATCATAAACACCTGGAGGAGACACAGAGAAGAGAATGGATTTCAGGCAGAAGGAGTAAACAACAGAGGAGAAGGGACGAGATGTGCTGCATACATCGACTGCATCGTAAAACACATTTTCCTTCAGTGACTGTTGGGACTGAATCCTCTTAAATGCTGACTTGTCCCAGAAAGCATTTCAAGGTTTCCTTTCCTTTCATCTTATGCAATGCACAACCATGCCAATCAATAGAAAAGCTTTGAGGCCTGTAATCGAAATTTATAGAGGCTCTGCAGTAGTATCGCTGATCGCCTAGCAACCACAGGTGGTGCCCTAATGGAGGTCTGATGGAGGAACTGAATGCGCGAAGCAGTGGAGTAGAGCCAAAGAACCAACTATAGAATTTCAGCTCTTTACTACACCAATGACAAAAATGGACAAGACTACAACATACCTTTTTGTGACAGTAGTGATAGAAAGAGAATCTCAATTGATGTTCAGAGGGAATGGCCCTTTCTAATATGGACTGCAGAGACATTGTGCAGCCCCCAGAAGCCTGTATAGTAAGTGTACCTGTGCACACTTCAATCATCGACAAATATAGTGCTCGTCTCTCATAATATGCTCAACCCCCCCACCCCACCTCTTGTGCTCTGCTCTCTGGCCTGTGGGGACACACTGACTCTGAACTCGAGACTGGGGCGAAGTAAACAGGATGTACTGAAACACAAAACAACACAGCAGAGCAGAATGATGCTGAGTTATTCCAGCTCAGCGTTAGACGACAGAACACGTTGTATGTCACCTCACCTGAACCAATCAGACTGAGGAGCGGGTTGTTGGGAGACAGACTGCTGTTCCTCTGAAGCCTCCGATTGGAGCGACGTCCTGACCACTGGATGGTCAACACCTCTGGCTTCATCGGACCCTGTCTGGAGTCAAAACATTAATTATTCTTGCATCACAATATAGCTTTTAGCAAATTTCCTTTTAAAATGGTTGATTATGAATTGCACACTGTTTTGAATATTGAAACCCTCTGTAAAATTAACATTAAATGACCTTTTGTTCTGCAGCTGGTGCACTGCACTCACCATATAACAGATGGGCCCGGCAGTGTTAAAAAAAGAAAATTCAAATGCCAGTGTGTGTACTCGTTTGTATAATTGAAATGTTTCAGGGCTTGACAGTATTTCCCCCTTATTTTTTTTTCATTTACAGTTTAAGATGGCACCCAGGTGACTGTCTCATGATCGTACTGGATGCCTTAGCTGAGAATAAATTTAGCAAGCCTAAATTTGTCATGTCTTTCATTATGTTTGTGTGACGTGTTGGCGAGTGATGCTAATGTCAGTGACAAGGTACATGCAGCCGGAGGGTGACATCACCTAAGATTTATCTTACTGCTGTCAAGTTGTTCGGCCTTGTGTTTTGATGAGACCCGAGGGTGACTGCAGGGATTTGTGTGTGTGCAGGTGAATTCACAAGCACATATTTGTGTGTGTGTTCGTGCACGCGCACGGGTGTGTTTGTGATCGCTATATTTTTGTGGAGCAAAGGCTCCTAAAAAAAAAAGCTCTCTTTCCAACCTTTGTAAATTTTTCAGACTTTAAAATGCTATGTTTTGTAGACATTAACAGTGTTTAATAGCATGTGTACACTTTTTGGGTGCAGGCATGTCATTGCAGGATATTCATTCTATCCAAAGGTTACAAGATCCACCAGCTAACTCTAAGCAAGTAAGTGTATTTCTCAAAATATTGAATGTTTTCTTAATGCACTGCCTTATTTCCAGCACTTAGCTTTAAATATACAGTACATCTGTAAACAAGTGCAAACTAAATGGGTGATGATGCTTTTTCGAAAATACTGAAATCTCCGTCAGCTCATTCAGAATGAACCACATCTGGGAATTATGCAGTGCAATTAATCGACTAGCTTCAAGCAAACGTGTCTATATCCTTGACGTACTGAGGAGGAGGTCGCTCTCAGTCTGCCAGTGAGTCATATTCTTAGCTACATATAGCTTCAATTGCTTAAGTCCCCTGAGATTAGCAATAGAGCAAAGTTGTGCAGCCTTCCCATTTTCATGTACACCCACAGCCTCCATTTGAACTGAGAGGGAGGAAGGGGGAGGTTAAGAGCAGCAGAGAAAACAGTGATGCTGGAATTAGTGGAAAGCAAAGCAAGATCCAGTACCTCCAGTTTTTATTCACGTCTCTCCAATTCCGAATCAGACTGAGTTTCAAAGCCATCCCAGTTTCTAATTACTGAGCTGTTATTGATGATCAACAAATCTATAACTACATTTTTATTTCATGCCCCAATTTACTGTATGCCTCAGAGCCACGGCTGGAATCCATGAATATGAGCTCCCAGTTGTTCACAGCCTCTTCACACACACTATATACCTGACCACAGAAACCCATTTAAAGCCACCAGAGAAACAACTAGATCCTCTAGATGTTTGGAAGAACAGAGTGATTGCATTCGCATGCTCAGAGGACTTTTCAAGTGTGGCAGTTCAGAGATGAATGGCAAGAAGAAGCAGCTCTGGGAGCGAGGGCATAACATGAGAAATGCGTAGAGAGAAAGAGGCGTTCAGAGGAGGTGAGAGGAAAATGGAAGAAAGGAAGGGTTTGTGATGGTCTTTTTCACTCAGAAGCTTGTCGGAATGTCTGTTTCGGAGAGGTAAGGGTTCAGTATGCTTCAAACAAACAGGAATTGAGGATTTTTAGTTGTTTTTTTCTCCCGCCAAAGGGATGGGTGTGAAGTTTGTTTCTTCTATTATGTTAAGGGTCAATTTGTCCCGTTTCGGTTTTTGTGTTGACCAAAGCACTGGTTATCCTTTCTTTTTCTTCATGAAATTTTGTGACTTTTCCTCATCTGGGGTCATGAACTTGTGTGTAAAATCTGGACACTGTGATGTTTATTGTAATGTCTGTGCAGTGTTTGTATACAAAGGTGATGTTGCGGGTCATTTTGACCTGAGCACTTTTATGTGGGTAAGTAGCTGTACAGATTCAAAATAAACATGCCTCTTTGATGTCCTTGTATTTTGACTGTCAGAAACCCAGGTGTGTGTCTCCCTTTTTCTTGTCACTTTTCTCATGACATCTCTGCCACATGCCACACCAAAAATGAACTCCACAAGGTTTACAGCTGAAGAAGCTTTATCACCAGATTTTGAACTCGGATAGTGAAGCAGAGGAAGAGATTTCAGAAATAGAGGATCTTTCAGAGACCAAGGACAATGCAATTGCTGATCCAGACTATCAATTTTCTGATGATGAGGAGGATTCAGAGGACGAGCCTGCTGTTGTGTCGCCATCGGTTGAAAGCCAAGGAATGCAGCAATCATCATACATCAACATAATACAAGGGTTAAATGGAGGCTTGTCAGAAGTTGTCAATAAATCACCTTTTCTTTAAATACAGCATCAACACAGCATAACACACACACACACACACACACGTAAATTGTGTATGAAATCTTGTGCGCTGGAACACTGGTGAGTCATCATCGCTAATGAAACAAGCACACCAGGGGCATGCCTGAATTCTGACTGCAGACCCGGACTGATCGAATACTGCATGCTCTCACACGCAAAAAGCCGGTGGGTCAGCTCCTGATGATAATTTCACCATAACCGCATTTTGTTCATATTCTAGTCGTCAAGATGTCAGGAAAAGACATTACACATAAATCTGAGTATGGCCTTGTCAAATTCAAAAACAAGGTTGGTGAATAATCAGATTAACAGAATAAAACAACCCATCAGTAGCATGTATTTACCTCAGATGTGTTGGTTCTTTTTTCATTGATACCAGCGTCACCTTCTTTGTATTCAGTGAGTTATCCTACCTTCCGTATTTCCTTTCGCTCACGTCTGAAAAATCCCTTTTTAATTTGCTTCCTCCATTTGCCCATATTTCCCCATAGGAAAGGGGATCTGCATAGTGATCTAATAAATAAAGGATTATATATATCCGATAGATTGCAGGGAAGAGCAGGTGGTTTTCACAGTCGCAGGGTAAGAAACTGTTTTATTTGCATGGCACCTTGGATAAAAGCATCATTTAAGTCTAAAATGTAAGATGATAATTAGAGGGTGTGGTTTAGACTAGCAGTAAGAACTGTAATTATGCCATTGTACGATGTATTTTGTCTATGTTTTGAAGGATATGCTTGTTTGTGTGTGTGTGTGTGTGTGTTTGTGTGTGAGTGACCTGAGAGGTCTTGTGTCTTACTTTTCCTGGCGGGTCTGCTCAGCTGTGGTTTCCATGGCGCACTCAAGCGAGCTCTGAAGCGAATGCAGCTGATTGGTTGTCTCCTTCAGCAGGAAGCGGGTCACAAATTGCTCCAGGTGGGTGGACTCCTGATAATCCTGTCCATCAAGATGAGGAGGAGGAGGAATTAAGAGTAGGAAGAGTGATCGGGTAACACCAAGTTTCACATGTCAGCCAGGAGTCCCTAAATGTCCAGACCTCCCCTGCTAATTAGAAGATGCCTACAGAATCATTAATTTAGGAAAGATTAGATGAGACTGCTGCAGGAGAGGAAGAGGGAGAAGAGGAGTAAGAAGCTGTAAAATATTTGGTGTTCACATTATCTCGATATCCCCTGAATTGTGTTTTGTCGGTCTTGTCTGACATCTGCAATCAGCCAACTGACTTCAGGACGATACAAGTTAAATTTTTCCAAACACATATAAATACACATAGGATGAAGAGCTTTAAATCAGTGCAGTTTAATAACTGTAAAAAGTAGATGTGTGCATAATTCTGTGGTGGATGACATGTTTGCATTTCTATTAAGTTGAAACTAACTGAAATAACAGAAAGATCGTCCTCCACACATTTTGTGAGGTAAGGATACTTTTTTTTTGTTAAAAAAAACTGATGGGGGAAAAAAACCAAATAAAAGACTGAATGACATCCTGCAGAGGCGTCATCTGCTACGCCTGAACCAGAGCAGGAGGGCTGGCTGTTCGTTTGGATCAAATCAAAGGGGAGTGAGCGATGCTTGGCGCAACAGTGTTTGCAGTTCGCACCTGCTCCCACAGTTTTCAGCTGCGCAACTGTTTGTACATGTGACTAACAAGGAGAGGTTTGAAGGGAAATGCTAATGCCAGCTGGATTAGAGAATGCATGAATAGGAATATTTGTGTGTGTGCCAGGGAGCGAAATGGAGGGAGAGAAAGGAAATGTATTTCAGTGTTTTTGTATATTGGCAATTATTGCATTTTCAAAGCAGCTTCTCCACAATACAGAGCAGATCATTAGTCTCAGCTTCCTCTCACATATCTGACCATGACGAGCAGCCCATCCTAAAATGTGAGACACAACAACCTAAACTCTGTTTTCCATGATAACAAAATCTCTGGGATTTTGGCAGTGCTGCATTTTAAAAACTCAGGTGCGTAAGTGGTCATGGGGTTTGTTTGATCCTCTGATATTGGTACTATAAGCATGCACACACACTCAGTGAGAGTGAGTCATGACAAAGCTGGTAAAGGTCAGGCTCCTGTCTACCATCTGAGCATAGACTGCCCCCTGTGATCTGCATGTGTGTGTGTGTGTGTGTGTGTGTGTGTGTGTGTGTGTGTGTTTGTCCGCCTCACCAAAACAGCTCAGGGTCTGTCAATTCTTTTCCTTTCTGCCTTTTTGAGTGCTTTGTTTTTTGTTTTTCTACTTCAGCATCTGACCCCGCCCTGCTGCCCAAATCACACTATTTTATGATTGTCATACTCCCCTCCCTCCTCCGAAATCATACCTCACCCGAAATTCTGCCAAAGATTTTTTGCCAAAGTATTTTTAAAATTCTGATTGCAAATCAGTGTCGAATAGAGGTGATTTGTTCTTAAAGTGCAGGCTAGTTTTAAAGTAATGATTTGCACCAGATTGCACCATTAATATCTAAAAGGGGCTATAATCAATATTACCATAGTAACAGCATATCAAATGACAATGTGGAAACCATGTGACAATGTGAGAGGGTTGCTTGTAGTGTGGAACCTCCAGAGAATTATCACCTCTAATTTAGAGGCACAGTCTTGTTCCAGCTCCCCCGCACATGTGCCTGGATGTTTGATGCGCGCACGCAAAACCACACACTTGTACACACATTAGCTTGTGAGCTAACGATCTTCCAATACCAAAAAAAAAAAAAGAAAAAGAAACACCTCGCAAATGCACACACACGCATACAGCCAGCCCCCTCACACACATCCACAGCCAGAGACCACCCACTCAAATACATGTACAGTTCAACAGAGACAACTGAGCTTTAGCCTGTGACTAATGCAGCATCTGTTCTCCTCCTCACTCAGCTACTACTTGACAGCAGGCAGAGAAATACAGCGCCTTGTACTTTTCTCCTCTCTCTCCTTTCCTGCGCTACGATTTATTTTAGGGTCACGGAAATCTTTTGCGGCTTTACACACACTGTGTATGAAAGGAAACTGTGTGTATAGGCGTCAATGAATAAACACTAAAAATAAGGCTCCGAGGGAGACATCAGCAGTGAAAAATCCTTTCTCTCTTTCACTGTCCAGTGTATTCATTTCATTTAAATGTTACAGCT
Organism: Psettodes erumei; assembly: GCA_016785225.1. NCBI lineage: Eukaryota > Metazoa > Chordata > Actinopteri > Pleuronectiformes > Psettodidae > Psettodes > Psettodes erumei. The sequence goes on from JAFBJZ010000408.1 coordinate 4,031,671, forward strand.
TTAGTCAATAACTCCTCGGTTCTGCTCAGTATGTGCAGAACATTTTGGTTTCATTTGAGCCCAAATATCCATTTTGTACTGTATGTCTGTGATGGAAAAACTTGAAGAGTGTTAAAGTCCGCAGCGAGTCCTGAAAATACTCGTCCATAATTCTGCCACTTTCTCTCCTGCTGTTTCACTTTCCGCTGAAAGTGATTTGAGGTGCAATTTGATTTTGATACCACTTCACAGCTTGGCGCATGTTGGGGTCTATATGAAGGTTTGTTTCATTACTTTGCTCCACCACGTCCAACCTTGTTGAAATCTATTTCAAGAAAACTACCTTTCACTTGGAGTTCAAACCTATTTAAAGGGCATAAATTGTTTCTCCTGTATATTTATACACCCTTTTGTCTTACATGTTCCTCTTTTGTGCTGAAATTGGATGTTGAAATCTGTAACCTCTATCTGTGCTGATGAAAAATAAAAACTACCACTGACAAGTGAATGGTTGGACTTCAGCACTCCCACACTGAGATGTGTCTGTTTCAGTGCAGGTCTGAGATGCGATCTGAGCTTCATTGCATGTGTCATATGTGTCAGTTGAAAAAAAAAATAGGTGTGTTAGATGAGACACTACTGAGGATCAAGTAAGCCCATTTCTAATCCTCATCCTCACATTATTACTTGTCCCTTCAGTCCTCTTATTTCTTCTTTGGTCTCTGATCATTTTACCTCCATCTTGATCTGTTTGCCTTTCTCTCCCCTGACCCCCTCATTGTTCTTCTTCTCCGCTCTGATAATGTAAGAGGTGCTCAGCTTTAGCCACAGCTCGGCAGCGAGATGAAGAGGGTATCATGCATTTTCCAAAAGAATGATCAAAAGGAGAGTTTGTTTAGCATGAAGCCACAACCCATTTAATTCCTCATCTATGTTGGCGTCAAGTCCAAAAAGAATCATCACATGTTTTGTTCTGTGGGTTCATTAGCTGCATGAATGAGCCCTGGCCCGTCCCTTGTTGGCTCTGTAATGGAAATCTGGCTAATGGGAGATCTGAGGAAGCCAGCTGGGCAGCACAGGAGCATGCTGGGTAGAGATTTGCAGCAGCGTGAAGCTCAGGCCTCACTGCGAGTAAATCAAACATCTCCCGTTATATCCATCATAGGCACACTGTGAGATGTCAGAGTGATGTTCACCCCATGGAGTTGCCGGTGGGTTATTAGCGTGGCACAGGGATGTATTTTTTCCCCCTGTCACCCACACAACACAAGTTTGCCATAAACACCACACCCCTTGTTTTCAGACTCATAATGCAATCACACACACACACACACACACACACACAAACACATCACATATCGTTCACACACTGCTAACTCAGTCTTTACAACGGTGACAGGCTTTCAAATGTCCACCAAGGATAAAGGCCCATGAATAGATTAAGAGGTTATTATGATCTCTTACAAGCTCTTACCTTCTTTGTTTTGTCCATCGCCTTCAGTATGGACATATTGAGGTCTTCTAAGGCAGCAAGAACGTTCTCATATTCGCCAAGGTGCTGGGAGAAATATTCTTCACAGCAAAAAGACCAAGAAAAAAAAGAAGAAACATTTTTTGAGTTAACCAACCAGGACAGGGCTTTCGGTGTTTTGTTGAAGCAGCACTGGTGTGACACCTCAGCAACACAGCCTGTAGGGGTTTGGCGACGGAGCATGTGACCACATCTAACATGGTTCTACCCTTATGTTGGGAAAATGTCAGATAGCATTTGGGTCTATGGTGCTCTTGACTGTGGGGCAAAGGAAGAAGAAAACAAGTACAACGGTGCAGCTTATATTTAATTAGATGCCTCAACTTACCACAGAGTTCATCAGTGTCCACATTGCTGAAAGAAAAATATGAGAGATATTTAGATTAAAAAAGAACTGTCTCAGTAGAGACAGATGTTTCAAAGGTTAAAGCGATGACGGTTTAATTTTTCATCTCTGCGAAAATTTGTGTAAACTCGTGTGCATTTGTGTGAAAATTTAACATAATCAGAATCATATTTTCTTCTCTTTCTAGTCTAGAGGCCCAATACTGAATTCATCAACAGAACTCCTTGAGAAATTGTGGCTGTGGCAATGGAGACACTGAAACAGAGAAAGAAACCAAAAAAGAGTGAAAGAAATAGTCGAAGATGAAGGAGAGAAAGAAAAATGTTCAAAACTGTTGTGTCCTCTGTACAGCTTGAAAGGCCAGTTCTCCTCTCCAGAATGTTCTCCACATGCCCAGTTGCTTTCCAACTTGCCAGTTGAGCTGCCTCTGCCAAGCCTGTTTGTCACCTGATTTGGTCAAAACCCTTTTGCCTCTCTAAGTTATTTGCCTCCCAGGAGTGACTTTTGTTATTTTGGGTGACTTTTTGTTGTGAACATTTCTACACCCCCTGCCCCCTTTTCCCCCTACTGTGGTCTGAATAGAAAGCCTAGTATTACTTTACTTACTTGTGCTTGTCTGCCACTATTGAGTCCTATCTATTATTTAGCTGCTTAGCTTGACAGGTGAAGGAAAAGTGCCAGAATGATCAATTTGTCCAAACAGCAGAAAACACTTAGAGCCACAGAGGACAGCAACAACAGAAGCACTAAAGCAGAGGGATGACTAAAAAGCTCTTCCTTGTTTTGCTGGAAACTTGGCTGTTTTGATATTTTTTAATGTACATTATTTACTGATGGAACCCACAAAATGAAGTGCTGAAAACAACTGTACTGTCAAAACCATTACAAATGTGATCAATTATGGAAAATGTGTCTGTCTTTGTTTAAACATAATTAATTTTGGACATGCCGGAATCCCTCTGTTTACAGCAAGTAATTTACCTACAAATTCATTACTAATAATGAAGATAAATTATATAATGGATAGATAAAAGCAGCAGTGGAGGGAGTGTTGAGCATTTTACAGTTGCAGCTGGTTAAGGTGGAGCTATTTTTTAATAACTTCATACATATAAGTTAGCCTGAAAAAGAAACCTTACAACTGGCCAGTGAGTGTATTTTCCAGGATAATAATATTATCCTATGATATTAATTTAGTTTGCTCTCTTGACATGACAGTGACCTCCCTGCCTCCCTCATGTGGCTGTTAGCAGGATTCAGCTGCTGACAGGGATCGACAAGTATCAAAGAGAGTCTTAAAGGCTTCCTGCAGAACAAGGCTACGCAAAGAGGTGCAATCAATATTCACACTGACTTAACTTCACTGATTAAATAAGACCTAGTATTCAAGTCACATCCAATGCAAAGAAGTGACAGTGTGCATTTTGATTTCCTGTTTGAGCCTTTGAATCAGGACAATATAATTGAGTCGGGGCATGAAAATTAAATCTCCACTAAAAAACAAATCTAACAATAATGTTAAATTAAACTATTTATCTATTTACTTTTGTCGCCTTAAGTGTTTATATACCATTTTACTATTTGACCAAAAGTGTTTTCAAAAATTCTAATCATTAAATTATGCATCGATGTGCTGATTATTATATCTTTGTAAGTCATATACTGTATTCTACGTGTGTGAGTAGTTGAAGGTTGCTGTGTTTGGATGATTGTTAAGACTATTCTTGCTCAGTTGACTGTGCAATGTTTGACTAAGCATGTTTGACGAAATGTTATACACAATGACAATCATATTTGTATTTTAATGCTGCAATATAAAGTTTATGTAAGCCTGACTTGCACCTTTATTTTTTTATGTATAAGATATAAAAACATGAGACAAGAGAATGCAGAGCTTTGTTTGACATGAGTCTCCTGTGTCCTGTAGAGAGACAACACACTCATGCCGCCCTGGGGACCTTCTCTTCACGTCCTGGTCTTCTCGTCATCGAAAAACACTGAACTTATGAATAAATAGAATTTTCTCCTCATCCTCTGAATATTTTATATGACAAGAGTCACCGTCCTTTGGGTGCTTCATATTATATTCTGTACACTATACAATACAATGATAAATAGATCCAACAGGATTTCTTATAATACCTTGTAGTTGGCTGAATGTGTCATATCAGGCTCATTTTCTTAGCACACGAAAAGGTGGGTTTAGTGTGCATGGGTAAGCAGATTTGCAGGCTGAAGTGGCCACTGTACTTCCAGTTTGTCCAATCACCATCTAGTTTGAACCATCTCATTAACATCCAACCCTCCTCTAGCCACCTCCTCACATCTCAATTCTGTCCCCGATGGCATTAAAACAATTAAAAAGAGAAATCATTTACGTCACTCACTCTGTGTTGTGAGTGTCGATTGTGTGGAAGAGCTCCTTCAGCTCCTCAGCTGTCAAGACCCCATCGGAGAAGTAGGCTTTGAATTCGTCGAAGGACAGCTTCCCATCGTCTGGGGACAGAGCACAAATGCAACTTGTCAACAAGGTGTCAGGGACAGCTCAGTCAGGGCTGCAATGTCCTGTGAGACGAGGTGACCTTGTTCTACAAACACTCCCTATATAAAATCACGAGACGAGATCAAGAACAGATGAGCAGTTTAGTTTGCATCTGTAGGTGTTTTAAAATAAAGGTGAAAGGGTCCGAAATTTGTCAGTGGCACAGACTTCTTTTTATCATTGTTCCATTAGGAAATTATAACGCTGCTGATAAAATAATTTCTGGGTGACTCAGATAACGCCCAGAAGGTGCAGCATGTTATACAATGCAGCGAAACATTGTATAAACTGTATGGATGAAGACGGTCCCCATCCAGACATGTTGTTTTTACACTTTCTTTCTCTTTGTTTGACAGGAGGTGGCTGATCTCTCACTGCTGACCTGCTCTGGAGGTGATATTCAGCATGATGGGAGCAAGAGACCCTTTTGAAGGATGCACAAATGCAAACACACACACACACACACACACACACACAGACAAATAAATCAAGCACACGGTGACTCATGGTTGATGACCTCAGAAATAGTCTTGGAATGGACTTGACATATTAAGTGCTGCTGTTTGCACAACACTAAAAAAAAACAAACATGTGGGATGATTTCATATCAAGCCACATGATATGACCTGAAATCCCTCACAGCGTGGGAAATTTAGTGAATATTGAAGCATGTCATGTGAATAATGAATTCTGAATCGTTATTTTTTGGTTATTCATATCAAATGCATTCAAAGTGTATGCTACTTGAAGAAGAACACCTGACGTCAGCTTGTCTGTTAACAAGTCTGGCATTTTATTTCACTTTTTGAATGCAAGAAAGGCAGACTAGTCAATCAGACTGACTTTATTTGCACGAATCAGATTCACTAAATTAAAATGCAAGGCCTGTATGCCATGACAGCAAGAGCTCCACAGGGTTATTTCACTTCCTTTTTGGGTTTGTGCTTTGTCAGGGAGTATTTAGGTTGATGAATAGGCAAAAACACGGAATCAGACTCCTGCTGCTGCTAGTTAGCAACAAAATAAACTATGTATTTCTGTATGGTTGCAGTGCACATTGTAGTAACACTGCACAAGTAAGTGGAGGAGAAAGAAACCTGGTGGTGAGCAATGGAGGCTCACCACGCATAACCAAGTTTCGACCACATGGCTTTCTTTGTCTTGGAGACAAAGGAAAGCACCGAACCTTAAAGTCCCACAACCTTCCAGGTGTGAAATCCGATCCAGCAGCCACCACTGGATGACTGTGGCATGTGACCTCTGAGGTCATCAAGTCATATAAAGGCTGTGCTCAGCCTTTATCCGCTCTCTTCTCTTGAAGCTCTTCTCTTCTCCAAGCCCTGGAACCACTCTCCAGGGATCCCCCAGCTGTGCAGCTGCAGCTGGCCGTCTGAGGTAGCTTGCTGACCAAAGCAGATCCTCAGACCTTTCCTCACAGCAGCGACGCGAGAGCCTGCTGAGTAACGATCAAGATCCGGCAAACAAACTCCATTGGCCAACAAACACAAGGTTTGTAGGTTAATCCTCCATACAACAGGAGCCACACAGCGAGTTAGCACCGAGCTGCTAACCAACTACGTCAAAGGGCGGCCAGTTTCCTCCAGCGTCTGCCATCAGGACCACACAGCAAAGACTGCCTTCCAACATTGGAATTCTAACTCTCTCAGCTTGGCCCTTCCATCAGGAACCAACAGCCAAAGGAGCAACACACCAGAGAGAGTTTCTCTCACACCAGAACTGGTAACACCAACTGGGCCTAGTCAAGCTAAGATAAGCTAAGCTAAAGATAAATCAAGGACTGTGAGTTGATGTATTTGTGTTTACTGAGTGTTGTGATCAGTTTGGTAGACAGGTTATTGTATTGTTGGCTCTGCCACATTGTTAAGTAGATGAAGTTAGGTTACGCTTGCATGCTAACTAACCATCCTTCCTCTAACCTGGCACCTCATGAAACACACACACACACACACACACACACACACACACACACACTCACCCAGCACATGGTCTGAGTGCCTCCACAGATCTTCTTTGTTCAGGGCCTCCAGACCTCAGCAGCCATTTTGACACACCCAGACACACACACACACACACACACACGCACACACCTGTAGAAAGTACACTGTAGCTAGATTGTATGTTTCCTTTTCTCTTATTCTTGTTAATAAATGATTATTTAACATACCTGTTGTCTGTTTAATGTTGCACAAGAGTGAATTCCGCCAACCTCTACACGGTCAAGAACTCCAAATTCCTTCTACCTAAACTAGTTGTTAATCTGGTAATTTTGGTTCTAGTTATTAAATTAATCATTAATCAGAGTTCCAAATTGACAATTTAGTACTAGTTATGAGATTGATTTAATAAATTGGCTATCTTTCCTTGTAACAAGGGTGGTGCCCGAGGTGATCTAATGTATTAGATCCGATTATTTAATAATTAATAATTATTATTCTAATAATTATTAACTATTTTGGATAGCCAAACCCCAATAATTAGTGCCCTTAGTAGGCAACCTCAACAAAGGGTGCCCCAGCAAATGGTGCCCCGTGAGGTAAAGAACAATTGGTGACCACGTGCCAAGAGGTACCGTTCAACATCAGTGAGACATTTGATGTGATGGATGAGACTCCCCACCTTTAATAAATCGGCTCCCATGAGTGCATCCTCTCCTGTCTCTTTGAAAACACTGTAGGCAGCCAACAGGTTCATGGTTAAGGCATCATGATATAATTAAAGAGTGCAGGAATGAGGGGGAATATAATTAGGTAGCGGATACTGAGGCACAAAGCACTGCCATGAAACAGGGGAGGGAAAGCTCTGGAAAGCGATACACTTGAAGAAGACTATTAACTGCACTGATACATATACATAACATGGGATTTTAATAATTAAATTGTAAGGGAAATCTACAAGTTTGTGGAATCCTAGTCTCATAGTATTCCATGAACGAAAATACTTTTTAGATTCAGATTGATTTTTCTTTTGCATAATTGAGCTAAATTGGGATTATTAGGGTCAACAATAATAAAACTCAAAACAAATAGCCATCCAGCATTTCATTAACTTGGTATTTGCTATTGAGCAATGGCATATAAATGAATGTCCAACCTTTGAAATCCTTACACGGAGAAGCTAAATTAAAGGTCAGGCTTGTCAAATTAATTCGTTCCATGGAAGCAGGAACCCTCTGTACCCAGCATACATCAGATAGACCTATATTAATTTATTCAAAACCTTTAAAAAATTGCCTAAGTAATAAAAATGTCTGATTCCAAGACAATAATGTTAAAACGATTTTTTTCTGCAAACGTCATGAAAATGTTTTGTTATAATAGTTTTGCCCTGATTGTTTTCTGATAGACCATAGATGATTGCCTGTGTGAGGAAAATAAATGATAATATAGTTCTAGATCAAATTTAACTTTCTGCACTAAAACAAAAATCAGGAGGTTTGCGGATACCTCAGTGTAGGTATTAATAATGAGTATTAAATACATTTTATTCTGTAACTGAGGATGAAACATTTTTACTTACATCAATAAAAATCGACATTCCCTTTTTCAGCTCCATCTGCGTGCCGGGCTCCTCAGGTACAGACTGAACCTCCTCTGAACAATCCATCATTCGGGATGTGGCTACAACAGTGAACTGCGGAGGAATGTGAGCGCCTCGAACCGCTTATATGGTCGCTGGTAGGAAACAGCGACTCCGTGTTGCTGTCAGGCCAGCCAGAATAAAACCCACACGACTTCCGAAGTACAAGATTCACAATTTAACCTTCGACTATGTTAAATGCCATTATAAATAAACCCCCATCTTCTGCAATACTTTCCCTTCACATGTTATATCTAAAATACGATATGTTTATCCTGCCCTCAGTAATTCTGAGGGCATTATTTGCATTCGGTCCACAAACACACGCCTTACAACAAAATTGAAATACATATGCTTTTATTTTGACATAAAATCGCTACGTTTCCTGATCTTGCATCAAGCTGCTGCTATCATGAGTCCGAACCTGCTTACTAATACACGTCCACCAGCAGAACACTGACAAATGTCTTCTGTAAGCTAGACATGACTCTAAAACATAAACTACAATCAATAAGCAGCAGAACTGCCTCTTACTGTACATGTGCCCAGATAGGAGTGCTAGGTCTATATTTAGCCAAACTTTTTGTCAAAAGACACAAAAGCAGATAAAAGGTCATTTCAGCTAGAATGATTTCTTTCTGTGTCCTTAGACAGTCCCCCCCCCCCCCCGGCCCCGGGGTGGTATAAATTGTGATCTGGATCACTTGTGACATGTTTTTCAGTCAGACATAAAGACTAACCTTGTAAATATATAGTTGGGATTTCCAAGTTTACACCTAATCAGTCACTTGCTTATGTGTTCATTTAACAGCCTTTAATAACCATAACTGTTTTTTCCTTAACTTGATGTCTATTTTTGTTGCTGATATTGATTTAGTCCAATCAATTTTAAAAGAGATAAATGTATTGGCAATGGTATTTAGAAACAATAAATGATAATTATAGCTTCTACTGTTTTGGCCAAGTTTTGCTAAGTGAGTTTTCATTAACACTTAATTAAACCTGATAATACATTTTACTGTCACTTTTTAAATCTATCCACATAACCTAGATACAGAGCAATTATCACAAAATTTACAATAAATTATATTGTGAAATTCAATGGCTGCGACTTGGGTTGCATGTAAAACTGTGTAGCAGTTCCATCTAGTGGAGAGCTATGAGAGCAGACAAACATCCTTCATCTTATACACAAATGATTTTTGAATGCTCATAGAGAAAAGCGTTTCATGTTATCAGTAGTCTAGGATGTCACTGAGGAAGTTTTGGAGAAAGAGTTTGTGCAGCAGTTTGTAAATAAAGTTTTTTTGGTTGTTTTTTTAGAACCACCAACTAAAGGCTTTCTTTGCCCACAGCTGGGGTGCTTGCACGTTAATTGAATAATGATAAATTGCTGCTTATACTGATGTCTCTATTATTACTTAAGTAAAGGATGTGAATACTTCCCCCACCAGAAGGCTTCATCATAATTCATGAACACAGTTTCCTACTCCTAAATAATAAACTCCCTCTCACTCATGAGTTCTGTGATGCTGGATAATAGTTGTTAAACTGAAGTTTCAGAGAGATGGTAATATCTGAGGATGAAGCACAGTATTTCATGGTTGTATAATAGTTGAGTCTGCTTATGTGGCAGCACGGTGGCTGACCGCAAAGACCGTGTATCGATAATTGATTCAAAACAAACAGAGTTTGTCGCAAGATCTCGCGATGACCGGCGGGCTTCGTTTGATTGGAGGAGACGGTGTAGCGGTCGGTCATGTGGGCTAGGGTTACTTGGCATTCTGGGACACAAACAGTGGTCGGAGTGAAGAGCTCGAGCAGCGCCAGCAGTGGCTTTCACCCGCGGAGGGATGGTGGCGAGAAGAGAAACGACACCGAGCCAGCGGAGTAGCATCAAACTGCGTGTCCGTACCCGACTCCTGCGTCCCCGTCTGTCGCCCTGTGGTCCGGGAGAAAAGGACCCCGAGGGCCATCTTTAGTCTCTGAAATGCAACTGGAGGACTTTACCCACACAGCGAGCTAGATAAGCTAACGACGGGAGTAAGTTAGCCTTACAGTGATTTATGCTAGTGTGGTTAACGTTAGCTGGATGGGAACGCATTTGGTGTTGTAAAAGTTGCTGATTTTTTGCAACACGCCTCAGTCCAGAGAACTGTTGGTTTGGTTCGTCAGTGTCCTCACAGGCTCGCCTCTTCGCTGCCTTGACGGCTCCCTCTATCCTTTGACTCTGCACTGCCCTGAAGCAGAGAACTCTTGACAACTCTGAATATGGCGAGTGTTTCAGACAGAGGCTATAAAACTGGCACTTTCAAGTCGTTGGACTGGCACGTCGCCCAGCTAGTGTACCCAAGATAAACGCTGATAAACTGGATAATTCATGTAATGGCCAAGGAGAGTGACGGACTTCATCTCTGTGTCTCACTACACAGTTGCTCTCGAAGTTGCAGGGCAATGGCTTGCCACTACTGAAGCAATCTTCTTAAAGGTTGATAAATATTTGTCTCTGTTGAAGCTCAACAATTTGGAACTGCGAGACATGGACTTGCTCTGGATTTAAAGATCGTCTGAAAGCCTCCCTAAAGTCACAGCTGTCTCCAAGTCGGACACTTCATCTGAGCCCTGCTGCTGGCCCCCAGAGCTCGCTTGAGGGGCCAACATGTCAGCGTCAGGGAACACGACCGTGCAGCTTGTCACCAAGCTTGTCAAGCATGCTGCGGGCAAGGCGCAGATCCAGTTGAACCGCTGGCTGCAGAGGACCGCCACAGATGAGTGCGACAAAATCGACATCCTGATATGCAGTGCCTTTGATGAGAGAGGGGCTGGCATGGGCAAGTCAGAAGGAGACCCCGAGGTTGTCAGCGACACAGGGGGGGCAACCTTCGCCAGCGGCGGAGAGTTCCGACATCCGTGCTGCATCACCACCTTCTGCTTCAAGAGCGCCCTGCTGGCATGCATCCTGACTGCTGTGTGCTTCTCCTCGGTCGCCCTTGTGCGCCAGTACCTCAAGGACCTCCTGCTCTGGGTGGAAAGCTTGGACAGCCTCGTCGGAGCCTTGCTGTTTATAGTTGGTCTGATCGTTGTGTCCTTCCCATGTGGATGGGGATATATCGTTCTTAATGTGGCGGCCGGCTACCTCTACGGCTTTGTGCTGGGCATGGGGCTCGTCATGGTGGGCGTTTTAATAGGGACCTTTGTGGCACACCTGGTGTGCAAACGCCTATTGACTGACTGGGTGCTGAGCAAGGTTGGGAACAGTGAACAGCTCAGCGCTGTCATACGAGTGGTGGAGGGAGGAAGTGGACTCAAAGTTGTGGCCTTAGCAAGACTCACCCCCATACCTTTTGGGCTTCAAAATGCAGTTTTCTCGGTGAGTATGAAAACACTGCAGATTTTTTCCTTTCGCTTTTACGAAGACATGAGACCGCCATGCAACGTCCATTAACTCGCCTGCTCACGGCAGGGGAACGGCCTGGAGCAGAGCTCATTAAACTACTCGAGGATGGTTCAATAATCATTTGGAGTCAGGAGAAGCAAACCTGTGACCTTTTTTTTGATTTTTAGAAGAAAATTATTTTCTTCGGTTAGGCCAACCTGCCGCACAGGAAATCAGAGCTAACCAGAAGGTTGTCCACACATGATACTTTCTGTATTGTCCCCAGAGAAAAGAAACCTATTCCTGCTGTAGGTAGAGGGGCTGCTTCTATGAAATAGATCTACTGTAGCCAAAGGACAGCCATTCCTGTATCAAGTGGAATTACTAAGTATCACATTTTTGAAGTCATAGTTTTGAATAGCATCTTTTCATCCACGTATGGACTCAATAAACGATCCGGTGGCGTTAACATGCTCCAGGCTAAATCGTGAACATTTTCTTGTTATCAAAGTAAATCTGAACAAATTTTTCAGGGAAACGAACACCATGTGACCTACATTATAAAGCTGAGCATTATCAGGATATTGCTCTCAGCTGCGCTCCATCACTTAACCTTAGGCCCTTGACCTTCATGGTAGGCATGAATAATATATACTGGCTGATTACCCTTCACAGTCAACTCATTGATACCTCTGAATGGGAGAAGCCTTGAGGGATGTGCTTCTGTATTGTACAAGATCAGCTGGGGGGGTCATGCAACATGAAAACAGCAATGCCAGTTACAATTGAATGATTAATGAAGAATGCTGACCAGAGGGTGAACTTGATGTTATGTAGCCACTCAGGCTTAGATATCCAGAGCATTACAAGCCATATTGCAGCAAAGAAGGAGCTCTCATCACTATTTTCAGTCGTGCCAGATTAGACAGCATCGCAGATCTCCTCTCATCTCAGACGGAGAGGAAATTGCCTCAGTAGCACCTCATGTTCATCTTACATCAGCCCATCTACTAAAAGTAGTCGGAAGGTTGTTTACAGTAAATATTGAAGTGCGAAGGCTGCGAAAATTGAGAGTGGAATAGATTCAATAGTTGTTACCACAATGAACTCTCACAGCAAAACAGTATGAGGTTTTGCACAGTAGAAAACTGCATCTCAAGAGACTGCTGCACATTGACCTGATGAAGACCCGAGTGGGGTGAAACGAGATAAATTACTTGAGTCAGTGTGCAGGCGTCAGGGTTTTTTTCTTTTTAAATAGTAAGCTGCTCAAATTGACTTTCTTAAGGTGCGCAACTTTGAAATGACTAAATTTTAACTAGTATGGGAATGTGTCCAAGGACAAAGTTCACCTTTTTTTCTGGTTAAGCTGAAATCTAGCATGCTTAAACAAAACAACAAAACAAAAAACTGCAACAAAAAAAACATTTGCTCACTTGATGAGATCAGATCAGATGAATTCAAATCTTGAGACGTGTCAGATGCTCGATGGACGCAGCTCCTGTAAACGTTCCTGTAAACGGGTCTGGCCTCATCAACACGTTTTGTTGCATCTTGTGTTATGAAGAGGAAAAAATGTGTTGAACTTGAATTATTATTGACTTCATTGACAGATTGGTTGGTTTTTGAGAAGCATCTAAAAAATCATATAGGCTGTGACGTCATCATCATCTTTAGTCTGTCCCACACCAAGAGCATCCGTTTGTCTTTTATCAAACAGGACATACAAGCCCTGCAGGTTTGTTTTGTTTTGGGGTTTTTTTTGCCTGGGTGAATCGTACAGCTTTTGTTTGCTATTGGTTCATCCTTCAGTCGCCATGGTTAGGACGTAGCTCTGTGTCCAAAGGTTGAACCGTTCCTCTCATCGCCTGGCTCGGGGCCGAAGCTTTCGCAGTAGTCACGCCGCCGACCTCACTGCTCCGCTCTGGAGGGGTGAAGATGAGGTGTCAAAGTCAAAGGGGACAGACTTTTTCCGTGGTGTTTGCCCAGCTGCTATCTCGGTCATGGCGAATCAGTTTGTCAGACTGTAAATTACAAGCAGAGCTAATTGACAGTCTTGTAAAAAAAATACTGCTTTCGAGGTCGCTCTGGGCTGTTATCTACAAGGCAAACACTTCCTGAAAAAGGGACGTCAGCTTTCAAGTAGCTCGACTCCGACTGCTCCATAAGTGGGTCACATTTTGTTGTATGCCAGTTTGCATTTGTCATATTTCCGCTGGTTAGTTTCAACTCGCATTGTCTGTCTTTCTTTGAGAACTGATATTGGCATATCAAATGGTTTTTTTTGTTTTGTTTTCACCAGCATACCCACATCTTGGACAGAGATCTGTCGATTGGCTCGTGTTGCAATGAAATGAAACTGATTCAAATAATATCTTTGGGAATGTTCTTTGATTTCATATCGCCTATTGGCTGGCACACACTCAGACACCTATATATTTGCAACTATATATATATATATATATATATATATATATTCTAGAAAGCTATTAAGGTTTAGGTCTGAGAAACTGGAGAAAATGAGGCTGTGAAACTCTTTTGTTGGAGCTGGAGAGGTCAGCGGCAGAGTGGAACCTTCACCAGGGGAGTCGAGCCGGCCCCCGCCAGAAGCAGGGTAATAAGCTGAATCCCTCTCCCCACCTGCCTCCTCTGCTACGTTTTTCATTTCCTGGCTTGGAGGGGTGTCGAACCCGACTCGGGCCCCGACTGCACACCTTGTAAGTCATCTTACCTGCGTGCTCCTTTGTCGAGTCGGGCTGGTATTGGCTTTTGATGGTCTCATAATAAAAGGGGGGAAACTAACCATGGGTGGGTACTTGTAGGGCACCGGAATGGCTCACAGAGTGGAATTATGTGTTGTCTCCTCTGCCCTTGGTAAGCACTTTCCGCGAGGTGAGGCTACATTTCACCGTGCCCCCCCCCACCCCCCCCCCCCCCCCCCACCCCCACCCCACTCCTTTCTGCTGAAGTGGATGGTGCTACATTATAGCGGGTAATCTAAAACGACACAGGGACTGCAGCAGTTAGCAAAACAATTGGGACAGCTCAGGAAAAAAAAATGTTAAGGAAACCTTTGGGCAGGCAGTAGACAAATTCAGATTTATTTTATTACAGCTTTATAACCTTTATCACTGCTGGCTGCTCTGGCTCCATCGCTCAGCTGTCGTAATGAGCTGATGAAGCAAGAATTTATCATGTGATATATCGGGCCCTAAATACAGGCAAACATGTTTGTGCAGCATTTCCTTGCAACCCCGCGCTTCGCCCTTCACCGCAAAGGATGAAAATGGAAACAGCTTCACAGTGGCGATCCTGAAATCCTCTACGCAGTCAAGACACCCTCCTTAGTGCTTTGTTTGCAAGTGCAAACCTGCACTACTGCTGCTCCCGAGTAAATCAGGTCAAGCCAAGGATGGGGTGCCTTGTTTTTTTGTTTTGTTTTTTTTACTTGGATTTACAGAGTGGGAGTGGGAGTGGGAGGTTCAGTGTGAATTCTCTACGTGATTATAAAAATACCAATGACCAGCCCTTCCCACCTGGTGCAGAAGGCAGCTGCTAAGATGCGCGGGTGGGAAGGGACCTCAGAGGACATGTGCTTCACGGCTGCGAGAGAGACAGAGAGGGAGCGCGCATTCCTTTTTTCTTCTTCTGCTGCTCTCACGTGCTCACGCGCCCTGTCTCAGAGATCAGCTGAAGGCGTTTCATGATCGTGTTGACACATAGTCAGGCTACATCACTGCTAATCTTTCAGGGAGATAGGGCTGTTACATGATGGTACGGGGGGGGGGGGGGTGCTTGATGGGACATACAGATTAAAAAAAAAAAAAAAAAACGGCTTGACGTCATTAGCCTGATTAGCCAGGTTAGTTAGATTTTTATAATGTCAGCTTCCTGTGGAGTGTTATCAGCGTGTGTGGTATCATAACACGGGCGGGCTCGGGATTTATCACTGCGAGGAGACAATCGGCTGGATCAAGCAAAAAATGTTTCCACTTCCTGATACCATCTTGGCACTGGCACGGTCTTGCAGCAACACGCCACCCCCCCCACCCCCGACACGCTGCTGTCAGCCACGGCGTAGTCACAGTGCACACAGTGCCAAGGTCACATCCTCGCAAAGACACACATCAGCTTATGTCATCACTTAATCAAGGGATCAAGGGTGACAGCAGCGCAGGCACTTGTTTATATTTAGCCGGTTGTACGGAGATGTGAAATGAGACGCTGAGCTGGACGTTTGATAGCATGTCGCAGCTCGAGGTAATTACACCAGATGGGTACTGAGGATCTGTTTACCACTTAAAGCCGGATTTTGCAGAGTGCTTGTTGTCGTTGTGAATGAATGGGCTGCAAATTTCTTTGCAAGCAATTTGTGCGTTTTTGGTTTCAGCCTTGAATTGTGTCAAATATTTAAATAAAACAAAAAAAAAACTGTCGGCACTCTCACCAGGAATACAATTAGAGTGCATCTTCAGAGTAAATACCGCCCAACATCAGTTCAGTCCAAATGGCTCAGACAAATCCTTTGTGAATTCAGCTGACCCAGATTCATAGCGGTTCTGCTTTGGTTCTGCACAACTTCATATCATTGCAACATTACCACACCAAAAATTTCAGTCAAATAGAGTATTGAATGGTAAACACTGTACATTTGCACATAGAAATATCATAACTCAAGAAAGAAACCTGCATTTATTCTCACCTCTTGAAATAGTTGGTTGTTGATATCAACACAACAAAAGTTTTCAATTTCTTATTTCTTTTGACAAAGGACCATATAATGCCAAAGTCATTTGTCTTGATTTTTGTTCCTTGAATATCAACTTTCACTTCTTAAATATTATTTGTCTAACTTGCAGAAATCAAATGCAAACAGGTTCACAAGCAGATCCATTGCTAGATACAGGTGAAAGAATAACACATGAAATGGTATGGAACCTCGACCCTATGTGTAATAGAGGACTGCTCGTTGGCTTGATTCGGCATAGCAGCGTAAAACATATATGCGCCAAATCTCATTGCCGTTTCCCTTTCAAGATCACAGACGTGTCCTTGCCAAACTACCTGGTGGCCTCCTCTGTGGGCCTGTTGCCCACCCAGCTCCTCAACTCCTACCTGGGCACCACGCTCCGCACCATGGAGGACGTCATCGCTGAGCAGAGCATCAGCGGTTACTTTGTGTTCAGCCTTCAGGTGAGTTACTGACGCTTCACCCTCTCCATTCAACGTCGTCGTTGAGTGCTAAATCATTTTTCGGTTGATTCGTGTCAAAATTGTTGCACTTTTTTTTAACAGTTTAAGAAGGAACATGTTGTTCAACAGGGCATTGAGAGGGCAAGAGGAAAAACATTCTCTCCATTGACGCAACCCTAATGCTATCTACCACACAGACAATAGAGACTACACACTGCCAGGTTCTGAGAAATGCTGGTGGACTACTTTTTTAATTGCAGTCTCTTGCAAACACTGAGTGACAGTGTAATTGCTGCAGAGACAATGGGAGATGACGGTCATTGCAGCACACACCCGTTCCTCCTGTCGAGCAATGTTCAAATAGCGACGTGTGAAACTGCCACACCCTTAAAATCGAGCCAAATGTTCTAGTCGGTGGGTTAGTGTGTTCCTGTCCCAGACCCACGGCATCTGTCTCCTAAGCCTTTCGTTAAACTTCTCGAGTAAAGATGTTAAAACCTTTTGTAGATACTCAAAATACACCCACATTTTTTATGTCTAGCTCCAAAGGTCATTTCAGGCTATCACCACCTCCCCACCTGTTCATCTTCATTTAATTCTCACAAGGCTTCAGGAGGGGCTCTGTGTGAAGTTCAGAGGTCAAGGGTCAGTCCAGATTATGTGTGGTGCCAGTTCTTACTCCACGTTGCCCAACCAGTCTTTTGTAACACTAGTGGTGGTGAAGCTCCCCCTGGAGAAGTTGATAAAGCCCAGTTATCCTCTACTCTTCTATCTTTTCCTCTTCAGCGTAAAATTCAGCACTTAAACAATCTGTTACATAATGTTAGATAAAGATGGGCTGCGGACTTGCGGTTTTTGGCACCACTGTGATCTTGGCCTTGTGTTACCTTAAACGAATAGTTTTACATTTTGGGAAATATGCCTTTGGGAGACATTAACTTCCTGCAGTCTACACCGCTCATCTACCAACTACTTCCAGCTTAGCAAATAGTCCAGCACATAACCCTCCTAAAATGGTATATTGTAGTTTTTCAACTTTACAACTGAAGCAAACAAGACATAATGTTGGAATTACTGAACTTTAGAGGTGCTGATAGGCAGATTTTACTCGCCGACGAGCAAGTTGGTGTGCTGAGCCAAGATAACAAGCGCCTTTAGCGATACAATTTTCACACCACTAACATAACAGTGTCAGTCAATCTTTTCATTTAACGTGTTGCACGAAAGCCATGTTGAGCAAATGCTTTTTGATCACCACAAGTTGCGATCTAGTGTTACATTCAGATGTTAAACCTTTGAATAAGTAGAGCGCTGGTCAAACCAGCTCCTGCTTCTGCCCATTTTGAACGCTTCTTCTGTGTCGTGCAGATCGTCATCAGCATCGGCTTGATGTTCTACGTCGTGCACCGGGCTCAGGTTGAGCTCAACGCAGCCATCGCTGCCTGCCAGATGGAGCTGAAGTCGTCGCACATAAACGGGTCCTCCACCAATCACAGCAGTTTCACCTACTGCAGCAAGAGGGCGACAGCCGGCAGCGGGAGCTGCATTAATGTGGTGTGACCTCGGAATCCGGAATACATCTGGCGTTAGCTCCTCTGACTGAACTGCAGAGCTCAAGGGAACCCGCCGAATCTAGACCCGAAGCTCGTTGGTGTAGTCGGTCATCGGCCATGTGGGGAAAAACCCTGAAAGTATAGTTCTTTAGCCGGTACATTTTTCTATAAGTGTGGGACCATGCACCTTTTGAAGAAGTTGTGCAGATGAAAATAGTTTGGCGGTTTATTATTGTTGGGATTGTTTTTTTTTTTTCATCGAGGTACTTCTTCTTTCTGTTACAAGAGATGTCAATGAAATGGCGATGTTTAGCGATATTGGAGCAGCTGAATGAGTGAGTGAGTCATTTAAAAATAGCTCAGAGTTAACTGCCTGCTAACACTATGAATGTGCAATCTGGAGCTTTCTAGAGAACTAAGGAATTGTGTTTTGGGTTTTTTTCCCCGTTTGTGTCAGAAGAATACCAACCTATGCACCTTTATCTCACACTGCATCTGTTTTTGTTTCATTTCAGGAAGTTTTAGGATTTGTCCAGCACTAATTTATAACATAAATAATAAGGGGCATTATGAATATTTTCCAAAAAAAAAGGCTTTTTAGTGCAGCTTTTTTTTTCCACTTGAGACGAGCAGCTGGAAAGGTGAGCGGGTTTCACAGCAGGAAACTTAGGAACGTTTCTGCCAGGAAGTGTCACGTGAGCATCTCCTCAGTAGCGCAACACCATGTTCTGCTACACAAAGAGAAAATAGGACATTGATCTTTCCTGTAGATGTTTATGATTAATTTGATCTTGCATTATTTTTTTTCAGTTTTAATTGACTGTCAGATTATCCATTAGGTTTATTACATAGTTCTGGCCTAAGATGACAAATTCTGACAATGCTGTGCAATACTTAAATGATAGAATAGCATGAATGTCATATTTCAGTGCAAAACCAAACTAATCACAAATGCTCTCATGCACAGGAAATAACGCAAACAAGTGTGTGTTTTCTTTAGTTTCTACTCAACTCATAGATAAGTAAGCCAGATGAGATGAAGAGGCTGTTATTTTTTGTGCCATAATTTGATAAAGCTTATCAGATACCATGATATTGATGCCTCAACTGAGCTGAGGCCACATGTGACTTATGACTTACTTTTCTTACTTAATGTTCCTGGTATTAATGGAAATAATTATTATTGAACGATTTTTGTTCTTTTAGCTCTTAATAATACACCAACGAAGCTCTGCAGTAGGTTCGTTTGCACAGTCCACTACAACAGACAAACATTATTTTCATACAGTTGAACGAGGAAGGGGCTTGGTTGGTCGGGGGGGTCAAGAAACTGACGTCAGAAACTGACAATCAAAGACAACATGGACACTAAGTGATGAATGTGATAATACTTTTTCTTTTTTACATGAATTATTGTGATGCTGCTCCTCAGTCAAAGTCTGATTGCGGAATAATAAGGGCTCCTACATGAAATCTCCATCTTTATGTTCACAAAAGCCTGTTTTGTATTGCTGGCTCAATTTTGGTTTTTATTTAATATTATGTACCTTTTTTTTCAATGTTTGCCCACATTCCATGCTGTCAGTCCTCTGAAGAGCTGTCAAGTTATTTTCATGCTAAATGTTGGTTGAAAGGGCCCCTTCCTGTCTGAATTTAGCAATAATGTTTGAAATTCAAAAGCAAAAAAAAAAAAAAAAAAAAAAAAAGATATAGAGTCCTACCAATAAGACCTTTAGCCAAGTGTTTGGAAATTGCTGTTGAGTTCCAATGTTAAAGATGTATTTGTAAACATTTGTTTTTAGTCAACCCATGTTCCACTGTTAAGGTTGAGGTATCAACATTCCCAGTTTTGTGTTACAATGTTCAATCTGCCTTTTGCCTCCTTCTGCCTCTAATGGGACATTTCTGTGTTGCCTAAGGCGTTGAAGAGAGATGCCAACATCTGTGATCAGAACAGCTCCTTCTGCTTTGTAGCACTTTCTTTGGAGAGTCCCTAAACCTGCTGATCGCTTATTGATGTTTCACATGAGAATCTTCTGGATCAAACCGAAACATTTTGCCAGTGTCTTACTTGAATTGGAAGTTTACCTGGGGAGAGGGTGATGACAGTATTCCTTATGTTTTTATGAAATCTACTCACATCTTGAAATGAAGGGATTTTTTTTTTTTCTTTAGTTTTTGATGGGAAAATGTACATCACACAAGGCTTTCACTTGACAGCAGTGCCCCAACTCTCCAAGTAAAGTGTGAGTCGTGCAGCTGTTCTGCTTAGAAGTGGGAAAGGACATTGTGCCATATTAAATGCAAAAATTGAATTGATGAAACTTGATTGGCCACCATGGACATACTTCATATTATTTTAGCCTCTCGACTGGGGTCCAACAAAATGTGAAACAGAAAAAACGCAATTTTTACAGCAGAGGCTTCGGTTCTTTCTAGGTGGGCTCTACTTAACTTAGATTTAGTTATGCAACAACTGATTCCTATAAGGGAAGTATATTTCATAGATATCCACACAAGACCTAAATCTGGGATATTAACTGCACACCCAATCTGTTGAGTACAGTGGGAGGTTGTTAACTTAAAAGGGGCAAATTAAGGGTCAAGTTTGGTGCTATGAAATGCAATGCTTCCCCATCTGTGTCAAGTGCATTACACATATACTGTATTTTTTAATACAGAATTTTACAGTGTATAAATATTGATATTTATCGCTGTACAATGCTTAGTCAGTGTTATTTATGAGAGAGAGAATAAAACCTGTCAGACTTTCTTACAAAATGTTTGGTCAATTTTTTTGAATTTATTTTACTACTTAAACTCTTTTTTTTCCCTTTTATTTCTTATAACACATGAATACTTTTCCATTCATCAAGCCAAAAAAATCTCCCTTTCTTTCTGACTGTGTTAAGTCTGTGTTTTCTGTTGCGGTCCTGAGCAACAGAAAACATTATACAACTTAGAAAATTATGTTTAATATAAAATGCAACTCATTTCTATTATGAGAAATGTATGATCAAGTGACTAAAGGTCACGATATCTCAGCCTCTGTTGCATCAATTTTGTTTTGAGTCTGTCTTTTAGGAGTCCCCTAACCTCATGTAATACTTAATGAGTCACTGTCCTTGTTTGGCTTTTCTATAGTCCTGGCAACCTTGTTATTTAAGATGGAAAAAGCTGCCTGAGTTAATTGGTATCAGTGGGAAATGTTGATTTGGCAACAAACGTTTTGACAGAAATGTGTTGAAAAAGCTTACACTGCTGATTTAGTTTGAACTTGTCACTATCTTTATTCTGCCACACACACATCATATTGTCACCATAAATCCGAGCATGAGTCTCTAAATATCACCTGGCTTCATCCCTTACTCGTTGAAAGTGATGGGATGACAAAATGTTCTTCCTTTAGAAGGTTTCCCCTTACCTTGCACTCCTCTAAATAACTGTCAGGGTCTCAAATGTGCAGCAGAAGCAGCACTGTATGGCCAGAAATAATAATGGCTTCTGGGGCAGTTTGTCACAGAGATTTTAAAGTGAAGTGGTGAAGGATGTGGCGGTGGTGATATAGAGTGGCGCACCACTTAGGCTTGCCCTTACCTTGCTTGTGACAAGCTCTCTGTACAGGGGGGCAGGGTGTGAGTGTTGTGGATGGTGTCTGACAGACATGGTCCAGGTAGTTTCTGCTTGAGAACAGTTCTGTACTCATATAACCACACACACACACACACACACACACACACACAGGTGGAAACTTGCCCAGAACCGTCTGCTCATACCAAGAAACAGCACAACACAAAACTCCAGAGGGAATCCAGCCAAAGTCTATCAGTCAAACAGTAAAAGGACAAGACTCTTCTTGAATTTTATTGCATTGTCTGTTACCAAGAGCTGCAGCACAGATTCATCAGTTTCTCTTTACACAGCCCATCCCTCTCTTCTGGGCTCAGGTCAATCTGTCCGTCTGATCCATCATCATTATCATCATAATCAAACCCCACCTCAAAGTACAAACCTCATCCCAGCCTTCCCCATGAACGCATGAAGCTAGTCCCCACAAAGCGAAGAACATTCATTCGAATGAAAGCCCTGGCTCTCACTAAGGGCTACACTTTTGGAAGGAGAAAGCTCCAAAAATTCATTTGAGGATGTTGGTACTTGAAAACACATCTGAGGGTCAAATCATACATAAAAAAAACAGGTTGGGTGAAAATATCATTGAATAAGTATATGATAAGCCTCTGGCAGAGGACTCTTCATCAAGGCAGAGTTTATGCAATATTTGACTTGTTGCTGTTCTCCTCCTCAATACTGTAGCATGAAACTATACAGCATGTCATGAAAAAACCTCAAAACGTTAAATAATAGTGTTTTATAAACACTGCAATGGATAAAATGTGTTAAAACAGCAGAAAAGCCATAAATCATCATGTCAAAAAATGAAAAAAAGTATGTCAAAAAATCACAAAAAACTTCCAAAATTTTGTTTCATAAAACCACCTCAAAATGTTAAATAATAGTGTTTTATAAACACTGCAATGGATAAAATGTGTTAAAACTGCAGAAAAGGCCATAAATCATCGTGTCAAAAAAATGAAAAAACGTCAAAAATTTCTTTTCATAAGACACCTGAAAATGTTAAATAATGGTGTGTTATGAACAATACAATGGATAAAATGTGTTAAAACAGCAGAAAAGGCCATAAATCATCATGTCAAAAAAATGAAAAAAACTATGTAAATTTTTTTTTTTAAAATGTCAAAAATTTCTTTTCATAAAGACACCTCAAAATGTTAAATAATAGTGTTTTATAAACACTGCAATGGATAAAATGTGTTAAAACTGCAGAAAAGGCCATAAATCATCATGTCAAAAAAATGAAAAAAACGACATAGTATACTATGTCAAAAAAATACAAAAAATTTCGAAAAAATTTTATTTCAAAAAACACCTGAAAATGTTAAATAATGGTGTGTTATGAACACTGCAATGGATAAAATGTGTTAAAACAGCAGAAAAGGCCATAAATTAACGTGTCAAAAAAATGAAAAAAACGACATACTATACGATGTCGAAAAAACACAAAAAAGTTCAAAATTTTTTTTTCAAAAAACACCTTAAAATGTTAAATAATGGTGTGTTATGAACACTGCAATGGATAAAATGTGTTAAATATAAGGGAAGTATATTTCATAGATATCCACACAAGACCTAAATCTGGGATATTAACTGCACACCCAATCTGTTGAGTACAGTGGGAGGTTGTTAACTTAAAAGGGGCAAATTAAGGGTCACGTTTGGTGCTATGAAATGCAATGCTTCCCCATCTGTGTCAAGTGCATTACACATATACTGTATTTTTTAATACAGAATTTTACAGTGTATAAATATTGATATTTATCGCTGTACAATGCTTAGTCAGTGTTATTTATGAGAGAGAATAAAACCTGTCAGACTTTCTTACAAAATGTTTGGTCAATTTTTTGAATTTATTTTACTACTTAAACTCTTTTTTTCCCTTTTATTTCTTATAACACATGAATACTTTTCCATTCATCAAGCCCAAAAAATCTCCCTTTCTTTCTGACTGTAAAGTCTGTGTTTTCTGTTGCGGTCCTGAGCAACAGAAAACATTATACAACTTAGAAAATTATGTTTAATATAAATGCAACTCATTTCTATTATGAGAAATGTATGATCAAGTGACTAAAGGTCACGATATCTCAGCCTCTGTTGCATCAATTTTGTTTTGAGTCTGTCTTTTAGGAGTCCCCTAAACCTCATGTAATAACTTAATGAGTCACTGTCCTTGTTTGGCTTTTCTATAGTCCTGGCAACCTTGTTATTTAAGATGGAAAAAAGCTGCCTGAGTTAATTTGTATCAGTGGGAAATGTTGATTTGGCAACAAACGTTTTGACAGAAATGTGTTGAAAAAGCTTACACTGCTGATTTAGTTTGAACTTGTCACTATCTTTATTCTGCCACACACACATCATATTGTCACCATAAATCCGAGCATGAGTCTCTAAATATCACCTGGCTTCATCCCTTACTCGTTGAAAGTGATGGGATGACAAAATGTTCTTCCTTTAGAAGGTTTCCCCTTACCTTGCACTCCTCTAAATAACTGTCAGGTTCTCAAATGTGCAGCAGAAGCAGCACTGTATGGCCAGAAATAATAATGGCTTCTGGGGCAGTTTGTCACAGAGATTTTAAAGTGAAGTGGTGATGGATGTGGCGGTGGTGATATAGAGTGGCGCACCACTTAGGCTTGCCCTTACCTTGCTTGTGACAAGCTCTCTGTACAGGGGGGCAGGGTGTGAGTGTTGTGGATGGTGTCTGACAGACATGGTCCAGGTAGTTTCTGCTTGAGAACAGTTCTGTACTCATATAACCACACACACACACACACACACACACACACAGGTGGAAACTTGCCCAGAACCGTCTGCTCATACCAAGAAACAGCACAACACAAAACTCCAGAGGGAATCCAGCCAAAGTCTATCAGTCAAACAGTAAAAGGACAAGACTCTTCTTGAATTTTATTGCATTGTCTGTTACCAAGAGCTGCAGCACAGATTCATCAGTTTCTCTTTACACAGCCCATCCCTCTCTTCTGGGCTCAGGTCAATCTGTCCGTCTGATCCATCATCATTATCATCATAATCAAACCCCACCTCAAAGTACAAACCTCATCCCAGCCTTCCCATGACGCATGAAGCTACGTCCCCCAAAGCGAAGAACATTCATTGAATGAAAGCCCTGGCTCTCACTTAGGGCTACACTTTTGGAAGGAGAAAGCTCCAAAAATTCATTTGAGGATGTTGGTACTTGAAAACACATCTGAGGGTCAAATCATACATGAAAAAAAACAGGTTGAGTGAAAATATCATTGAATAAGTATATGATAAGCCTCTGGCAGAGGACTCTTCATCAAGGCAGAGTTTATGCAATATTTGCTTTGTTGCTGTTCTCCTCCTCAATACTGTAGCGTGAAACTATACAGCATGTCATGAAAAAACCTCAAAACGTTAAATAATAGTGTTTTATAAACACTTCATGTGATGAAATGTGTTAAAACTGCAGAAAAGGCCGTAAATCATCATGTCAAATAAATGAAAAAAAACGATATACTATACTATGTGGAAAAAACACAAAAAATTTCAAAAAAAATTTTTTTCGAGAAACACCAGAAAATGTTAAATAATGGTGTGTTATGTACACTGCAATGGATAAAATGTGTTAAAACAGCAGAAAAGGCCATAAATCATCATGTCAAAAAAATGAAAAAAACTATGTAAAAAAATAACGAAAAAAACGTCAAAAATTTCTTTTCATAAAAACACGTCAAAATGTTAAATAATAGTGTTTTATAAACACTGCAATGGATAAAATGTGTTAAAACTGCATTAAAGTCAATAAATCATCATGTCAAAAAAATGAAAAAACAACATAGTATACTATGTCAAAAAAATACAAACAATTTCAAAAATTTTTTTTTTCAAAAAACACCTTAAAATGTTAAATAATGGTGTGTTATGAACACTGCAATGGATAAAATGTGTTAAAACAGCAGAAAAGGCCATAAATTAACATGTCAAAAAAATAAAAAAAAATGACATACTATACTATGTCAAAAAAACACAAAAAATTTCAAAATTTTTTTTTTTCAAAAAACACCTCAAAATGTTAAATAATAGTGTTTTATAAACACTGCAATGGATAAAATGTGTTAAAACTGCATTAAAGTAAATAAATCATCATGTCAAAAAAATGAAAAAACAACATAGTATACTATGTCGAAAAAATACAAAAAATTTCAAAAAATTTTTTTTTCGAAAAACACCAGAAAATGTTAAATAATGGTGTTTTATAAACACTGCAATGGATAAAATGTGTTAAAACAGCAGAAAAGGCCATAAATCATCATGTCAAAAAAATGAAAAAAACTATGTAAAAAAAACGAAAAAAACGTCAAAAATTTCTTTTCATAAAAACACGTCAAAATGTTAAATAATAGTGTTTTATAAACACTGCAATGGATAAAACGTGTTAAAACTGCAGTAATGGCCATAAATCATCATGTCAAAAAAATGAAAAAACGACATAGTATTCTATGTCAAAAAAACACAAAAAATTTCAAGAAATTTTTTTTTCAAAAAACACCAGAAAATGTTAAATAATAGTGTTTCATAAACACTGCAATGGATAAAATGTGTTAAAACTGCATTAAAGTAAATAAATCATCATGTCAAAAAAATTAAAAAACAACATAGTATACTATGTCGAAAAAATACAAAAAATTTCAAAATTTTTTTTTTTCGAAAAACACCAGAAAATGTTAAATAATGGTGTGTTATGTACACTGCAATGGATAAAATGTGTTAAAACAGCAGGAAAGGCCATAAATCATCATGTCAAAAAAAAATGAAAAAAAACTATATGTAAAAAAAAAAAAAAACAAAAAAATTTTTTTTTCATAAAAACACCTCAAAATGTTAAATAATAGTGTTTTATAAACACTGCAATGGATAAAATGTGTTAAAACTGCAGTAAAGGCCATAAATCATCATGTCAAAAAAATGAAAAAACAACATAGTATACTATGTCAAAAAAACACAAAAAATTCAAAAAATTTTTTTTCAAAAAACACCTGAAAATGTTAAATAATGGTGTGTTATGAACACTGCAATGGATAAAATGTGTTAAAACAGCAGAAAAGGCCATAAATCATCATGTCAAAAAAATGAAAAAAAAACAAGTATACTATGTAAAAAAAAAATAAAAAAATTTCAAAATTTTTTTTTTCAAAAACACCTGAAAATGTTAAATAATGGTGTGTTATAAACACTGCAATGGATAAAATGTGTTAAAACAGCAGAAAAGGCCATAAATCATCATGTCAAAAAAATGAAAAAAACTATGTAAAAAAAAAAAAAAAAACGTCAAAAATTTCTTTTCATAAAAACACCTCAAAATGTTAAATAATAGTGTTTTATAAACACTGCAATGGATAAAATGTGTTAAAACTGCAGAAAAGACCATAAATCATCATGTCAAAAAAATGAAAAAAACAACATAGTATACTATGTCAAGAAAATACAAAAAAATTTCAAAAAATATTTTTTTTCAAAAAACACCTGAAAATGTTAAATAATGGTGTGTTATGAACACTGCAATGGATAAAATGTGTTAAAACAGCAGAAAAGGCCATAAATCATCATGTCAAAAAAATGAAAAAAAAAATAGTATATGTGTCGAAAAAAAATAAAAATTTCAAAAATTTCTTTTCATAAAAACACCTCAAAATGTTAAATAATAGTGTTTTATAAACACTGCAATGGATAAAATGTGTTAAAACTGCAGAAAAGGCCATAAATCATCATGTCAAAAAAATGAAAAAAACAACATAGTATACTATGTCAAAAAAACACAAAAAATTTCAAATTTTTTTTCAAAAAAACACCTGAAAATGTTAAATAATGGTGTGTTATGAACACTGCAATGGATAAAATGTGTAAAAAACAGCAGAAAAGGCCATAAATCATCATGTCAAAAAATGAAAAAAAAACATACTATATAAAAAAAAAAAATAAAATGTCAAAAATTTTTTTCATAAAAACACCTCAAAATGTTAAATAATAGTGTTTTATAAACACTGCAATCGATAAAATGTGTTAAAACTGCAGAAAAGGCCATAAATCATCATGTCAAAAGAATGAAAAAAAACAACATAGTATACTATGTCAAAAAAATACAAAAAATTTCAAAAATTTTTTTTTTTCAAAAAACACCTGAAAATGTTAAATAATGGTGTGTTATGAACACTGCAATGGATAAAATGTGTTAAAACAGCAGAAAAGGCCATAAATTATCGTGTCAAAAAAATGAAAAAAACGACATACTATACGATGTCGAAAAAACATAAAAAATTTCAAAAATTTTTTTTTCATAAAAACACCTCAAAATGTTAAATAATAGTGTTTTATAAACACTGCAATGGATAAAATGTGTTAAAACTGCAGAAAAGGCCATAAATCATCATGTCAAAAAATGAAAAAAACTATGTAAAAAAAACGAAAAAAAACGTCAAAAATTTCTTTTCATAAAAACACCTCAAAATGTTAAATAATAGTGTTTTATAAACACTGCAATGGATAAAATGTGTTAAAACTGCAGAAAAGGCCATAAATCATCATGTCAAAAAAATGAAAAAAACAACATAGTATACTATGTCAAAAAAACACAAAAAATTTCAAAATTTTTTTTTCAAAAAACACCTGAAAATGTTAAATAATGGTGTGTTATGAACACTGCAATGGATAAAATGTGTTAAAACAGCAGAAAAGGCCATAAATCATCATGTCAAAAAATGAAAAAAACAACATACTATACTATGTAAAAAAAACATAAAAAATTTCAAAATTTTTTTTTCATAAAAACACCTCAAAATGTTAAATAATAGTGTTTTATAAACACTGCAATGGATAAAATGTGTTAAAACTGCAGAAAAGGCCATAAATCATCATGTCAAAAAAATGAAAAAACAACATAGTATACTATGTCGAAAAAACACAAAAAATTTCAAAAAACACCTGAAAATGTTAAATAATGGTGTGTTATGAACACTGCAATGGATAAAATGTGTTAAAACTGCAGAAAAGGCCATAAATCATCATGTCAAAAAAAAAAAAAAAAAAGTATACTATAAAAAAACAAAAAATTTCAAAAATTTTTTTTTTTCATAAAAACACCTCAAAATGTTAAATAGCAGTGTTTTATACACACTGCAATGGATAAAATGTGTTAAAACAGCAGAAAAGGCCATAAATTAACGTGTCAAAAAAATGAAAAAAACGACATACTATACGATGTCGAAAAAACACAAAAAAGTTCAAAATTTTTTTTTCAAAAAACACCTGAAAATGTTAAATAATGGTGTGTTATGAACACTGCAATGGATAAAATGTGTTAAAACAGCAGAAAAGGCCATAAATCATCATGTCAAAAAAATGAAAAAAAAACATGTATATATAAAAAAAAACAAAAAAATTTCAAAAAAATTTTTTTTCATAAAAACACCTCAAAATGTTAAATAATAGTGTTTTATAAACACTGCAATGGATAAAATGTGTTAAAACTGCAGAAAAGGCCATAAATCATCATGTCAAAAGAATGAAAAAAAAAACAACATAGTATACTATGTCAAAAAAAGACAAAAAATTTCAAAATTTTTTTTTTCATAAAAACACCTGAAAATGTTAAATAATAGTGTTTTATAAACACTGCAATGGATAAAATGTGTTAAAACTGCAGAAAAGGCCATAAATCATCATGTCAAAAAAATGAAAAAACAACATAGTATACTGTCGAAAAAACACAAAAAATTTCCAAATTTTTTTTTTTCATAAAAACACCTGAAAATGTTAAATAATGGTGTTTTATAAACACTGCAATGGATAAAATGTGTTAAAACAGCAGAAAAGGCCATAAATCATCATGTCAAAAAAATGAAAAAAACTATGTAAAAAAAACGAAAAAAACTTCAAAAATTTTTTTTCATAAAAACACCTCAAAATGTTAAATAATAGTGTTTTATAAACACTGCAATGGATAAAATGTGTTAAAACTGCAGAAAAGGCCATAAATCATCATGTCAAAAAAATGAAAAAACAACATAGTATACTATGTCAAAAAAATACAAAAAATTTCAAAATTTTTTTTTTTCAAAAAACACCTGAAAATGTTAAATAATGGTGTGTTATGAACACTGCAATGGATAAAATGTGTTAAAACAGCAGAAAAGGCCATAAATCATCATGTCAAAAAAATGAAAAAAAACTACATACTATACGATGTCGAAAAAACATCAAAAATTTCAAAAATTTTTTTTTCATAAAAACACCTCAAAATGTTAAATAATAGTGTTTTATAAACACTGCAATGGATAAAATGTGTTAAAACAGCAGAAAAGGCCATAAATCATCATGTCAAAAAAATGAAAAAAAACTATGTAAAAAAAACGAAAAAAACTTCAAAAATTTCTTTTCACAAAAACACCTCAAAATGTTAAATAATAGTGTTTTATAAACACTGCAATGGATAAAATGTGTTAAAACTGCAGTAAAGGCCATAAATCATCATGTCAAAAAAATGAAAAAAAACATAATATAGTATACTATGTAAGCCACAAATCATCATGTAAAAAAAAGAAAAAACGATGTACTATACTATGTCGAAAAAACACAACAAATTTTGATTTTTTTTTTTTCATAAAAACACCTGAAAATGTTAAAAAAAACGGTGTTTTATACACACCTCATTTGATTTTTCCCCAAATGTTTTTTTCATAAAAATCACAAAAAATTAAAAAAATCCCCCAAAATTATGCCAAATGGGAAAAATGTATAAATTTAACATTGTCTATTAAAAACACAAACATCGAGAAGAAAAGTTGTTAAAACTTTAAAAAATAAGGTCATTGCATAATATGTATGTAAAAAGGTGAATACCGTATATGTCAAAAAATGCAATAAATGTGAAAAATTAATTAATGAGCTAAATGCCACCAAACATCAAAGATTGGTTTAAAATATGTTTAAGGTTTAAACACTCCATAGCATAATAAATGTTAAAGATGTAAAGGTCATAGTCGTAGTACAGTATGTCATAAAAACACAAAAGAGCAATATATCATGAAAAATGTCAAAAATTCAACAGCGCAAAAACACTACAAAACTTTTTAAAAAGTGTTTTATCAAGACTCCATAGCATAATAGGTGTTAAAAATGCAAAAAAAGGATAATATTAGAGCATGTCATGAATATGCGAAAAATGTTATTAACATGGCCAAAAAGGACAACAAAATGTCAAAAAATAGTGTGTTATAAACACTCCATGGCATAATACGTGTTCAAAATATAATCAAAAGTCATAGTCATAAAAACATAGTATGTCATAAAAACATGAACAATGTAAAAATTTAACATGGCCTAAAAACACCAGAAAACATCAAAGAATGGTGTTATATAAACACTCCATAGGTGTTAAAAATGCTAAAAAGGTCATAGCATAATACCTCATAATTCATGAAAAAATATCATTAAAAATGCAATGATAAAGTTTGCATAAAAATACAGTTTTTATTTATGATGAGTTGCGAAACATACACGATGAGAGACATAAAAAAAATTAAATTAAATTTTTGGGGACCCTTGGTGGAGGTCTGTGCTCTTGGAGTGCTTTCTGTTTGTTAGTTGTAGGATATTAATTTTTTTATGTAACCGGTGCATCCTGAAGGGTTGCCATCATGTGTTTGTCTGTGTGTAGCGAACCTCTGTACTGGTGGTGTCATATGCCACTCTTACATTCATCTCAACAACACAACTAATAATCCTTGTAGTCAAATTGAGCTTTCAAACTATGAAAAAATTAAAACTCTGAAAACTTTGATATTCTACCATTTATTGGTGCTTTCTTACATTTATTTGTATATTTGAAGTACATGAAAAATGAACAGAGAATCAGAGACACATTAGAAGATAAAATGAATCACATCAGGGGATAAAATTTTTTTAAAGACAACCAATCTCAGATGAGGCCTCAAGATCTTGTTTTGAGGATTAAATGTTTCTGTGGTCCAAACTCTGTGGCACCAGTAACACTGCCAGTCCACCCCAGTGCAATAAAATACAGACAACCAATTAGACCAGCTGATCGAAAACGAAAGCTCTGACTTACACGTTTTCAGGTCGTTTCATTATTTTTATCCAGCAGAGAAGCTGCAGTAGATTCCCCAGTGATCACTGGTGTAGCGCCCACAGTCCAGCTTCTCCATCCCCACCAGAGCCATGTGGTCAGGAAACAGACATGGGACTCCAACCTTTGTTGCTGGGCGTAGGTAGACCCGGTCAAAGCGACAGCGACTGACAAAGGGAGCCCTCTTATTGTTGTTGGCTTTGGTGTCCCATGTGTAGCGGCAATGCTCCTGCTTGCCCAGTTGCTCCCAGACATCACTGACACTGGAGGGCAGGCCAACCTTGGCCACCTGAAATTAAGCCCAGGTCAAGTACATTGGTGAAAAAGCTTATGTTAACCCTTTGGAATTATCCAGTTTTCTGCATTATTTGTCACCAAAATATGATCTGACCTTCAGCTAAGTCATAAGTATAGACAAACACAATGTGCTTAAGCTAGTAATACAGACACTTATAATTTTCCTTATTTAACACACCCATCAAACATTCACATATCTAAAGTCCTGGATATTACTTTGTAACCCTTTTAAGCCCTATGCAAATACACTTCACTTGACAATAGGTCCTCATATCTCCTTTTTGCAAGGCACAATTCACACCAGCAGATGTTTTTTTATGAATAGCAAGCTCAAAATGTTTGAGAGTTTTTGTAAGTCAAAGTAGCTGCAACACAAATCTACTAATTAGTTTCATTGATTTGGCTCCAGGTTTGCTCACTATTGACTCCAATTATCTTCATTGTAAGTCATAAATTATATTGTATTGAATTATTTTTTCCCTAAACCCTGTTACACACTTTGTGTTTTTCATGACTTACATGAATATCAGATCACATTTGGATGACAAGAAATGGAGAAAACCAGATATTTCCAAAGGGTTCACATACTTTTTCTTGTCACATTATTACTAAAGATACTAAAGATTCTTGTCACAGTATTACTAAAGAGATACACAGTCTGATTACATGTGTTACATGTGCATTGTTCTGTATGCTGTGTATGCAAACTTGGCCAATAAAGCTGATTCTGATATATGGGCTCAAGTGGAATCTGTGTGAATGGAGAGACAAATGACAAACCTCAGTGTCCCTCAGGTTTGTGTCCCCTCCAAACAGTACGGTTACATCATCGGGTGCGTCTCTCATTCTCTGCATCACCACTCGGAGCTGCTTCATCCGCTCCTCTGCATGGCCCTTACAGCTCTCAAGATGGGATGTCATCAGACACAGCTTCTGGCATTTGAAATCCACCTGATTTTCAAGGAAGAAAGGGAAAAAAGTTACATCAAGTTCAGGTAAAACGGATTATGTAAATGTAAATGTAAAAAATCATTTAATGATATGGAGAATTTGAAGCAACTGTCTGTGTACGAACTTGAGCTACAAGCAGATTCCTCATCATCTGCGTGGTGGGGTAAGTCACTGTCTCGCTCGCCACCAGTTTGATTCGTGATCTCTTCAGCATCATCCCTGTGAAGTAACCATCTTCACCACCTGGTGAGCACAAGTAAAAAAAGTGTGTGTGTGTGTGTGTGTGTGTGTGTGTGTGTGTGTGTGTGGGGGGGTACACTACAGATTTTATCCACAGGTTATTCCATGTTCTGTGTGGTAGAACTGTGAAGACTATTGTGCTTATGTATTTAGTACAAAAGGTGTGTGTACTGTATGCTGCTTTGTGGTCTGTTTCTTTGAGAGAGGAACATTGTGATGTCAAATTCCATGTACTTTTGTACTTTTTTTACTATTGCTGTCATATCCCGACAAGAACCCAATCTGTTGAGTACAGTGGGAGGTTGTTAACTTAATAGTATGGTAATAAGTCAAAGTCCCTACACCATCATTACAAACATTGTACCTTCAATGATCAGGTAGCTGACAGCCCGTTTCTTCAAGTACTGAACGTAGGGTGGAATGAGCTCCTGTAGGAACACCACATCAGGAGTGTATCTGCAATGAAGAGAAGTTTCATTTTTCAAATACTATCTGCTTACTGTCTATACCCATTAGCTGCACATCACACCTCCACTGCCATGAAGCTGACATCAAATAACAACAGTTTCATTAAGAACATTATACTCCCCCCACCCCAACCCCCTCCTCAAGAGTAAAAGTGAAGAAACACATGCTCACAAGACTAAGTAGGAGCAAAGCCCTCTGGCACGCTCTCCAAGGTTGTCTGTATCAAGTCCATCCACGTTCCAGGAGATCACTGACAGTTTACCGTCATCTTCCTCTGAAGGCTTGCGCATGGAGGCAGGACTGTCTTCAGTCAAATCTATGCTGGTAATTTGAGAATGTTAATTCAGAACTATAGTTGACAACAGAGGGAGTCCTGGGTGAAACTTCATGTATGGGAAAATAAATGGGAGAGGAAAGACAGGAGACTTACCAGTCTCCTACAGGTTTTTCAACAACATTCTGTCTCTTGGATTTAGGGCTGGTGTCTGTGTCTGGTAAATCCATTTCAAATACTCTCTCCAAGTCTGCCTCAAAGAATGAGTTCAGAGCTCTCTGAAAGACAAGTGAAAGGAAATGCCGTTTACTATGGGGTTTAGGAAACATAATCGAGGCAAACGGCAAAACATGAAACACTTGAGACACTTTTAACACTTAAGGTTGACCTCAGATGAGTGAGTGCTGAATTCAGTCACAGTAAAGGATTTTTGTATCATGTTGCAACGGCAACCTTACGAGCTAATGTCAACTTTGAGGCATCGGTTGGTTTAACTACTGTACCTCCATCTCCCAATCATTTTCAGCCAGATAGCATTGGGCCACAGCGCTGTCAGTTCCCGATATTGCAGCAAACTCTTCGCATAGACGAGTTCTATTTCCTTCCAAATTAGAAACTGAAGGTTTGTCCGACTCGGATGAAGAAGCCATCTCGTCTCGCCAATGGATGCCCTACACGACAAAAGTAGCAGTGCATAGAAACATCATTCCATGTTTATCTTTCTCCGTGTTGTCTCGAGCGTACCAGTAAAAGTCTTCCGGGTAATGTTGCTAATGCTAACTAAAAACAAATCTCAGCGCAGCGAATTGTACTTCGCGTGGGTAAAACTGCACAATTCTACATTACGTGTACATTCACTAATAACTATCACCATATATATTATTAGAGCGGTTTCTTTTCATTTATTTACAACAAATGCGGTCGAAATGTGACTTAGTTAATATAGCAGACTTTCTTAATGTTTCACCCAGGAAAACCACGAGTAAATAGACGCAGTTTCACCCGAACGATTTATCCAACGCCACGGTTTCCGGTGTGCAGTAAACAAGGTTGACATTGGACGCGTTTACTTGGGTTCAATATGGTTTCGCTTACTTTAAATTCGATAAAACAAATAATGAGAGCGATGGCAGATAATCCATGCTTCGATAGAGTGCTGAGCAAGGTAAAGATGAACATTTAGCGACATTTCTCTACCCTGTGAAGATTTTCCTTTGTGGTTGTGAGCGCACCCTTGCTTTTAAAACTAGTTACTGGTACCTAACAGTCTGCTCGATAATGTACCGAATGTTGCACTTGCCAGACAAAATTTCATATGTTTTCCTCAGGTGGATATCTTGTCTGCCAGCCCAGGTAAGGTGGTGTGTGAGATGCGCGTAGAGGAGGAGCACACCAACCGGGGAGGGACGCTGCACGGCGGCATGACAGCCACCCTGGTCGATGTCATCTCCACCGTGGCTATCATGTACAGTGAGAGGGGAGCACCAGGGGTCAGTGTGGATATGAACATAACGTAAGTGCATCAACAGTGTAAACCCCAACAATGACTATCAATTCCCCATAAAAGTGCAGCAGCACCAGTGAGTTAACATACTGTTCGCCAACTAAATGAACAGTTGAGCTCGTCTCTGTGAGCTTCTTAGAGTGGATTGGTTATACAGTTCATGACTTCATATCCAGTGTACTATAAGGTAAAGGGTATGAAATTGACAGGTGGCTAATACACACAGAGACTTGCAGCAACTGCTTTGTACAACAGCAACATTCCTCTTTGTATTTATTTCCATCTATAGTTTTATTTGTTTTTAGATTTTTTTACTCTGCCTAAAAGAAATTGTTTTTTATTACTGATATACCTTGACATTTAGTGTCTTAATCCTGTCACCTTGAAGATTAGCTTTGTATACTATGAATGACTGACAGAAAAAATGCCATTGTTTTACAGATACATGAATGCTGCCAAAATGGGAGAGGACGTACTCATCACTGCTCAGGTTCTAAAACAAGGGCGGACGCTGGCATTTGCTACTGTAGACCTCACCAACAAGGCCACAGGGAAGCTCATTGCACAAGGGAGACACACCAAACACCTCGGTAGCAGCTAAACGGTCTGCAGTCTGTGACATTTGTAAAATCACGATTGTATATTTGTATTGTCAAGGAAGATCCAAGCTAACATCTGCCTGTGAATAGCTTGCAAAAATCAATGATTGTGTAAAAAAATAGTTAACAGTGGCGGGTGCTACAGCTGCATAACACTACTCACTGCTGGTTACTTAATGACCCGTGTTGTTACGATTGTTATGCATTTGTCATCAACAGTTACGGGGGAACTTGTTAAAGTCGTATGGTCAGTCAATCCTGACATATTTACTGCATCAACGATTCATGCACAAGCAATAAAACAAATTGACAAAGAGTTATGCTTTCAGAATTTGCACTGTATTGGGATATGCTCAGCAGTATTGATTTGAGAATCATCAACAGAAAAAAACCCAGAAGTTACACGCCTGATAACCTTTTAACTGATCACACTGAATCAACAATGAGCAAAATTATGCGTACTATGTACTTCTTATTCTTTGACAAGCAAGCCTGCAAAATCCAATTTTAATT
Source organism: Psettodes erumei (assembly GCA_016785225.1). NCBI lineage: Eukaryota > Metazoa > Chordata > Actinopteri > Pleuronectiformes > Psettodidae > Psettodes > Psettodes erumei. Next base: position 4,068,393 of record JAFBJZ010000408.1, read on the forward strand.
TGATGAGCATGGCAGAAAATTATCTTAAATTTACTAGATCAAATTAACGAAAAATCTGTTAGCTTTCAGCAACTTTTGTTAGGAACGTTAAACATTAATTTTGTCACCACATTTCAGTTTCTCACCAACCCTCATCCCAAATAAAACAAAACATAAAACATCAGATCTCAGTAGCTTAAATGAATAGTGCATGAATGGCTTTGAACGGTGACAATGACCTTCAACATCCAACCAACATGTCTCAGCTTTCTGTACAATGCCTTTCAAGTCACTCGAGATTTTAGCAAAGGCCTGCCTAGCATGTTTCAGAGGAAAGCAAATGACACCAAAACATCTTTTTCAAGTCGAGCAAAAAAACTAAGGCGGTTTATAAGAAGCAATTCCTACACCATATGATTTGACAAATATTGTTCATCTTGTTATCTTTTGCGTATACTGGTGTTTTAACACCTGTTCACACCTGTCCTTGGTCAAGAGATTGTGTAAAGTTGTTCTAGAAACCCCAATGACAATACAAACAAGCTTTAACAATCCTTTCTTATGACAACAAGGATATAAAACACGTCCATCTGAGAACCACCGTGAAGACCTGGGTATTGTTTGTTCCTGTTTTGATGCAACATAAAGAGTTCCTTCAATGACCGGTGCTGCTGACAGTGTGGCTCCAAGAGAACAACCAACCACTCAAAATCAATGTTCGTGCAGGTTCAAATAAACAAAAATGGATGAGTAAGTGGGGTGGGGGTGGGGTAAAGAGGGAGAAAAAATATTTAAAAAAAAAAAAAAAAAAAATGGGAGAACCAACAAAAATGGCAGAGAGAAGAGGGGGAACATTGGGAGCGTGAGGGAAAAACAAGGATGGGAACTGAATCGGCTTCAGGTCAGGGAGGGGAGAACGAGTAGGTAACAAAAAAAAGGAGAGATCCGAGCACAGGTTCAAATCTTTTGAAAAGGAAATGGGTGGAGGTGAGTACATCAATTTGCTTCTGAAGGCTTAGGCAGGAGGGAGGGGGGGAGGGCTTTTCCCTATGTGGCTGGGTGGAGCAGGAAGCCTTAATCAGGCATGTATGGGCGGAGGTGATCCTCGATGTCTCCCACACCCCAGCAGGTCAGCTGGTCCTGGGGCAAGTACAGGCAGAGGCTGCACAACTTGAAAACTGTGGCCTTGGTTTTAGGAGTCTGCAAGAAAGGTGGACAGAAAACGGTGGTAAGGTGCGTATGAAAGCATGTCTGAGGTTTCCATTCAAGCCTGCTGCGTTCTAATTTCGGTGGACTGACTCACCTGTAAGTGCTGTCTATCCATGAAGAGAAATACAGACTGCGTTGGGTTGTTCATGACCATTCCAGCCTTGTCTTTACGACCCAAAGCGTGCAAGCACTGCTTCTCGTAGTCTCCATGATGAAATTCAAACTTGGCCTGTAAATTCACAGGACAGACTAGTCACATCCAGACTTGGGCTGGGTGATACACATATCATGCGTTTTGGATTAATCTAATTTCTGCTCTTGCACAATATGTGTAGTCTCAATGTGAAGATGAAGTAGCTATAACACGGGCAAAGAGGCTTTCTTCAGTCAAAAAATAACTTGGACAGTAAATATCTGACTGGTTAAACACATGCTGGTGCATCTCCAAAAACAATTACAGTATCAAGAAGAAGATAGAGGATTTAATTTTTTAAAAAAAGGTAAACTTTAATATTTTCTGTTTTCACTGAATGTAAAGTAAAATATTTCAAGCAATATTTCAAGCCGGATTTACAATATAAAACTTTCCAACTTCTTCACTGCTCCATTACCATGAATTACCACATCAACAACTCTTAAAAAGCTGATGGTAAAACAGTGAACTTTTCATGATACTGTAAGTTTTTGAGCTGCACAAGCATATCTAAAAATATAAGGTGACTGCCTTGCCAGTGGTGCTGTTCTTTTATTATTCTTGCTCAGCTGTTTTGCCCATCGAGTCTGTTTGTACTCAGAGAATTGTCCGCAAGATGTTATATTTTTGGCCATATTGTCCAGCCTTAATCAAGAAACACAGCTTCCTAGAGAGCAACTGCTACATTAGAATCACAATCAGAAGGCATCAGACATCTTGAGCAATAAGGTGCCAAGTTCTGACCTGAACAGGCCTAAAGGGTTCGTCATCGGCCCCCTTCCATCTGGAGAACAGCAGACAGACAATTTTCTCGATATCAGTTGCGTGGCCAAAGGATGAAGTCCATCTCCTGCGTGCAGCCTATCACATCCTACGACACCATGAGAAAGAAGGACAATGTATAATAACACAACAAGGTTGTTGTTTTTTTTTAAAAATTATCCCATTTTCAGATGGTTCAACGTCTTACCCTTCGCATTGACTGGTATCGGGGGGCGTGTAGTTGCACAACGTCTTTTTGCAGGAGTTCTATAGAACTCTCGAGTGAGTAGCTGGAATCCCGCACACCTCGTAGGATGTTTTCTTCATAGTTGTTGGTCATCACTGGCACCACTTCAGCTACCTCAAAAAGTGCAGACTTCTTCTTCTGCGATGGGGAAAAAAACATGTTATTGTTTCGGCTTGGTCGTATCATAAAGACTAGGTTTGTAGAAAGAAATCTAAATTAACATAAAAAGGCATACGTTGGGAGGATAACATATTTTAAGAATGTGCCAATAACTGCTTGCTTCCATTTTGCTGACAAACCTTTTCCTTGAAAACGAAGGCTATATAAATCTTGAAGTCAAACTGGTCAGCCAAAGATTCCCTTTTCTTCCGAAGCTGAGCTCGAAGTCGATTTCTTGTTTGATTTCTTCGTGAAGTTGGGTCCCCCATGGTTAGATTTTGATGGTAGTGTCTTCTTCTCTTTTGCAGAATATTTTGGCTATACTCTCTATTTTTATATCTATTCGTTGGCTAAAGGATGAAGTTAGCTACCCTTTGCAGAAACAATCCATCAAACAACTCTAGGCTAGATCTCTGAAATACCCACTAACTACCAACTGAAAAGGTCAACAAATCAGAAACAAGATTTAAGTCATTTTAACTTTTTTTGTAAAAGGGCAGTGTTGAGGAGGGGAATGATCAACAAGCTATGACTACATCTCCTTATCACTTGATCACAAATCCATGTTTTTTACGACATCGCTTTTAAGCCAAATTAGCTTGGTTTCAACCTGCCATTGAAGAGGGATTGCAACAGAGATTTAAATAAATCAGCAACTCAAATTTGACTAACTCTTCTTCTGAAAATGTTACTGAAATCAACAGAAACGGCTGCTACTATTAAAAACCCATTCCGGCAATATATTTTTGCTAGAGAATTTGAGGACTACAGAGACTAGCAAGCAGACAAATATTCTATTGTTTGGGTCATTTCAAAGTCCCTCATCCATGGCTGTCGTTTTATGTTTGTTTCTCTGTAGAGACTGCGTTATGTGCGTGTTACAGACGGATCGGGGATACAAACGAACATGGCAGGTAAAGACAGATGCCAGGAGATATTGGCACCGGGCAACATCGAAGACTACTGCGAAAGTAACTTGACATTTCCTTGACTTTTACTGCCACTCATTTGGCCCACGGCCTGCGGTGCTGCCACTGCCGATAGTCATGGTGTGGGCGTATTTTTAGCACACTAGCTAAGGTGAGCTAGCAAGCTAATCTAGGCATTCACTTCCGACACTAACTAGTAGTGAACCAACGATATAGCTACATCTTATCTTCTGACCGATTGGCTTAATCGAGGCCCATGTGTGGTCGGCTGGCTAGCGTACAGTCATCTTTCCACGCGTTTACATCTTCTCGCTTGGTTCAACGTGACTGCCAGTGCTGTGAAAGTCGGGAGACCTGCGGGGTTGACTGACTAGCTAGTTTTGCTTGTGCTGAGCATTTTAGCTAGGTATAATTTGCTTCAGTCGTGTCTTGTCAACAACTTCATCGACAAAAAATCAGCCAGGGGATCAGTAGCCAAACCAACGACACACGCTGAATGGCGAAACAAAACGTTATCTACACAAAATTCCCCCTTTCCACGTCTGAAGTTTCGAGGTGTTTGCTGCGCTTGTTTTCTTTCTCTTCTTTTCTTCAGTCGTCACAACCTCCGACTCGCCCTACTACATGCCATGTCAAGATAAATCGACAATCCAGCTGAAATCCTCCGTTCTTTCAGTCGACAAGTGGCGCGTTCTATCTCCCGGTGGGCCCATATTTAACGGCGTGTCTTCCAACGTTTTTTCCGTTTGCTTTCTTTGTGCGTTTTCGGGCAGCTAATAATGGCACACACAAGCTCGTCGGTCCCACAGCCTCCCCAAAATGGCTGCACAGTCAACTACAAAGATGTGACGTGTGTTGACATGTGACCGCACGAGGCAAAAAAACAACAGCGCGGAAAAAACCCTCCTCGCGAGCGCAGAGCATAGGGTGTCGCTTTTACCACGTGACGGAGTGGGCGTATTTAAGCCCCTGGCGCGAGATCCACAGAAAAGAGAATAGGCGGTTTTACCTCCGATTCGCAGACTGTTTGCGGTAAGTCGAGTTAACGTTAATATGCTTAATTGTTGTCTTAATTTCGTCATTTTCTCCACTCGTGGCTAATTCAGTATCACCAACGTTAGCGAACAGAGCTCGCTTCAACCGTGGTTCCCTCAACTCGGCTTAGTTTTAACGGAAGCTTGGTCAGTCGGTTTCTGATAAATGACGACATATTTACCGTATTTAACTTATCTTTTAACCTGGTAATGAAGCCGTATTTAGCACAACCCACATAACAATCCATTATTGTGGCGTTTACAACCTAACAGTACCAAGCTATGAGCTGCTACACGTTAAGCTATCCTATTTTTAGACTTTTTTTCTCTCCAAAATGTCTGTCACAACGAAACGTCGTTTATTCTTCAGTGTGCTCTAACGCGGTCTTTAATAATTTCCCCCAGAAGGTGTCCTGAAAGAAAATGAATGTCAGTGGAAACCTGAAACGCAGTCAGCAGAGGTCTAATGAGAATATAAAGGTGAGTAATCATTTTGGTCATCTGTTGGAAATGCCCCCTTCAAGGTTAACGAATGTTGAAGTTTCAGGACTGGGGTTCACGGGATAATGCACCAGTAGGATGTTAATTATTTCATATCATTGTTTGTATGGCACACAGACCAACTTGCGTATCATTATCAGCCAGCAGATCTCAAGATGTACTTCTGTCAAAGGACAAATGTAGCAAAGAAATCATAAAAAAAAAACAAACAAACATATCAGTACCTGTAAATGGTCTTGTATTAAGTAGTTTCAGGCATTGTACTGCCACAGCTGAACTCAGCAGCAGTATAGACATGAAATACACAAGTGGTGCTAACCTCTGGCCAAACATTAACAGACCGTGCTTGTTAGCTGCTCTGTAATGGGCCTTGCAGAGAAACTTTCCCACGGGGCTATTGAAAGACTCGAGGCCTTGCCCTTGTTCCCACACCTGTGGGCCTGTTGCACATGGCAGCAGTGTTGTCAAGCCACTTCACGTATGCCCTCTCCCATGGTGACAGTGTAACCAAAGTAAAGCATGCAAAGTGATGCTAAGCCCTGGTGAATAGAGGTTCTGGAAATGAGAACTGAAACGTGACTCAGTGTTGCGTTTCTAAACATTAATTTGGGAAGGGTTTAGGATGTTGGTTTCAATTCGACCATTTTTCATGTCTGATTTGGGATCTACATAGATGTAAGGTAACCCTAACTTGAGTCCTTGATTTCTTCCAGAGTTTTTTCAGACCATCTCAAAAGACAATGGGACCCCCCAGGCAAACCCTGCAGGTACTCCAACCCTCAGCTGTCAACACAGATTTGGGGAGGGCATCTCAGGTATGCAGTGACTTGTCACTGGAACTCATTTTGATTTGGATGTCTTGTCCATATTTGCATGTTACACTGACAGATCCTGATTTCTGTTCCCTCTCTAGGCAGGGAAGGTCATTCCCAAAAGGAAACAGTGGAGCGCAGAACAAATCAGAGGTCCAAAGAGGGTGAAGGTAGAAGTCAAATCCACACAAACGGAGGAAACGCCGTGTTTATCAGATGGCATGTCCGATGAAGCATATGAACTTATGGTCAAAGGTAGGTGGGAATCATTGATGCATAACTTGACGCAAAATGATCTACTTCAACAACAATTTCCGTCTAACCTGAGCTGAAACCTCTGCAGAAACGCCTCCTTCCACCTACTGGAAAGAGGTAGCAGAGGAGCGACGGAAGGCCTTGTACAATGTTCTACAGGAGAATGAGAAGGTGAGTTAATCGCTAAGAGGCGGCTAATGTTTAGCTGTCAGTTGAGCTGTTCCCACGCTCCTGGGTCATGGTTGTTGTTGCACAGAATTATGAAGTAACTCTGCACCTAAATAGACTCCATTTCCAAATAATTTTAACTCTGAAAGAAATGATACTGCTGTTTTGGGTTTGGTTTTATTGTAGATTTAGTAGTTGGGTCTCGTACTCTGTTCTCAACAGCTTAGTTTTTTTTTGTTCAAATGCTCCAGTGGGTAACTACAATGCTATAGTTTTTAAATGTTATTTTGAATAGTTTAAGTTAGTTTTATTAAATCCCGGCTGCCAATTGTCATGGCTCTGCTCTAGTGTTTATCTTTTTTCAAGCTTGGTGTCCTTCAAGACTTAATTGCCCCCCCCCCTTTTTTTTTTTTTTTTTTTTTTTTTTATATAAACCAGTTGCACAAAGACATCGAGGCCAAAGATGAACAGATCACTAAACTGAAGAGTGAGAATGAAGAGCTGCAAGAGCTGGCACAACACGTACAGTACATGGCTGACATGATTGAGGTAGGCCCACTGGCATTGCTAGTCTGCAGGACACTAAAAATATGTTGTTATAGTTTGTACACAGTAACACATTTTTCACACGTGTATGTTTTTACTGGTAGATGATCTGGGTTGAATCTCCCCCTTTTCTCCAGTCAATGTTGAATTTTCAGATCCAGAGTGTGAACCATATCACTTATACCAGTTATCACTAAATCACACTGACCTCTCTTCCGAATTAATGTACATTTGACAGAGGCTGACGGGGAAGTGCCCAGACAATTTGGAGGAACTGAGGGACATTGCCCTTGATGCGGATGAGGGTGAGCATGAAGAAGACAACGGTGAAATGGCAGGTCAGAGTGAGGAAGAAGATTGTGATTACAGTTGGAGTGATGCAGAGGAAGAAGAGACCTCAGACCACGAAGAAGCGGGAGAGCAGAATTAACTTGCATGAAATGGAAATCTCCGTACCAGTCATCAGATTTTTAGCCTGAGTGTACTTTGGCGGCGACAAGTGACCACCATGACAAGAAATTCTCTTTCTTTTTTATGTTCAGACGGCATCATTCTTGGAGTGTTTTTTTAAATTTAAAGACTGATGGGACCCAATTTATTTTTGCTGGGGTTTTATCTTTTGCTAAACTTGTCAAGTGTTGAACTAAGTCAGTGTAGGCCTTTTTTTTTTTTTTTTTTTTTTTTTCCCCCCATGAAGGACATTTTGAAATGTCAGTGTAGTGAAAGCACAGGTGCAATGTAGAGCGTCATTCACCAAACAGCCACAACATTAAAACCAGTAACTGTTCACTTCATCCCTGATCCCTGGCCTCTGTCTGACAGGCTCATTTGATGAATTTCGCCTTAATGGCAGGTTGATAATGTGACGGTAATACCTGTGCTTTTCCTACTGTGATAGTCAATGTCTGCAGAGCCAACTGTGCTACATTCACTGCTAGCTGTGGCCTATTTAAAGCATGGCCTTCAAGTGTTTTGGTTTACACTGTTAAAAAAATGTGCAATGTTATTGGTGAAGCTATGTACATAATGCTTGTGTAAAATAAACACTTTTTTAAATAAAGGAACTGGACTTAGGTATTTGTAATGGATTTTTAGGCATACAAACTTGTAACCTGGTGAAATGTGAACTTGCTCGATTACAGCGTGAAGAAGTTGTTTAACCAGCAACTCCAGTTCTAGTTACTTTTAGCAAATAACCCTGGCAGATGCACTCAGATGCTGTTAAGCCAAGAACATGCAAAGAAATACTGGGATCGTTTTCATAAAGCTTAATTATTTTACATGGTTGGTCTACTTAATAACAATTTCAGTTAAATTAATTCACAGTTTTGTTATTTTAATTATGCAAAAATAAAATGTATTGCAACTTCTGATGAGCAGAGCAAATACTGCTAACCACAATGGAGAATAGTATGCAACTAACTGGATGAGTACTGAAGCTACTGACAACAGAAGAGTTCAATTTGAGCAAAAATGTACCAAGTAATTGTTAACCAGTCTCTCAGTAATTAAACATGCACATTTTGCCAATTTGTACTTCTGTGGTGATTAGGAACTGAACAGTAAACAAAGTTATAACACTGGCCAATTGGAAGCTTGTAGAAAGAAAAAAAACACTGGGTGAGTGGTTGAATTAGATACTAGACCAAAATACTGGAACTGTACTTAAAATATGGACCATGTTTTGCAAAGGTTGTATAGAAAAAAACCTAACACCATCGTCAGCTTTTAGTAACAACTTCACACATTTACAGATTATAATACAAGAGGAGAAAAAATACATTTCATAAAAATATTACCACTTGTTTTTAATCAATATGGCTTTTGGACTGTGCAGTTAGAACCAAATGTAGCTTGTTTCATATATTATGGGTTTTTTGTGTACATATAAATTTTTAAAGTTGTGCTTCTAAAAGTCTGTTCAAGCCAAAATGCAAATGTTGTATTGAAAATACATTCTCCGTGATGAACTATGAGCTTTAATTAAAAGACCATTTTAAAATTAATTCTTCCTTTGGTTACAGTAAATCTAAGTAATAAACTAACATTTGTGATATATTGTCCCATTATGTTTGGGACCTTTTAGGGAAAAAGAAATCTACAACACTATGAGCAAATCTTAATCTTCTCCAAAATAATATTCCATCTAATGTCATTCTTTCAAAATAAACTCCAATTGAAGTTAAGCATGAGATCAGTTGCATGTTTATAACATGAAGGCCTTTTTAAAACAAACTATATTTCAAATGCTAGACCTGACCCAAAATAGAACATAAATATACAAATGCATTTACATAACAATATCATCTGCACTATTACAGTATAGCTCCAAAGAATATTAGAATTATAAGGAGTAAATAATAAATAAGATGTGAGGACAAGTTTCATCGTCTCACTGGACTCAGTAGTACAGTTACAATGAGGACAGTTAGATGCTTACCATGGGTCTGTTCCCACATGACAAGTTAGGATGCAGGGAAAGGAAACAGACCCAAGAGCGCCAAAGAGAGCACTTCATTTTGCGCTTTCTCGTAATAAAAGCTTAATTTCTAATCCTGCCATTAGCTCGCATACCATACATATGTGCAGTTAGCCAAAACTGTGGCTACTACTGCACTCCACCCAATAGGATCCTCCCCTCTGTACAGTTACAGAGAAAGTGCATTCTCATGCTCCTAAACTGAGGTTATTGCCCTCGAGTAGCTCCGTACCTGGTCGGAAAAAAATACATTTACAAAAGGAGAGTATTTGTGGAACCTGCCTGCTCGACCGCATCAAGGCTCAAGTGGTCAAGGCCGACTTCATCAAATGTCTTCTCAAGTCAGGTATGTACACAAAAAAATTGCACTTCTTCAACTGCAAGTATCGGAAACCTCAGACATAAACTGCTGAGAGAGTGAACCTTGGGGCGCTCAGGTTTTTTCTTTTCTCTCTGCTGATAAGATAACTGAGGTCTTAAATCTGCCGAAGACTGTAAAAAACGTGCTTTAACCATCACTTTACCTCACTTTCTCTCAGAAGCCATTCTCAACTTATGAATGGTGCTCCCTGCCACAAAACACACACACACACACACAAATGCTTTCAACCATACAAGAATCCCTGAAACTCAAAATGGAACGTAATAGAAAATAGAACTTAAAAATACATTTCGAATAAAACCACATATATTACACCAGCTGTGTAAAATATGCCATATTTACATGCCTTACAACAGTGCAAATCTTTTGAAAGCGCCAAAAAAAAAGTGATGCAAAATCACCAACTTAAAAATGTGATAAACAGTGATTATGCAAAGGTCACAGTTAGTATACTGTGTGACACAAGTGGCTCTGTGACAGCCAAGGTAATAGTTAATCAGTGAATAAGTGTGATCCAAGTTGTTGTGTGCAGTGGTGGGTAGCTTGCTGACAGAGGTTGTGTGGAAGGGCGAAGGTGCATTGCTCGATTTCCAGTTTTCTGCAGTCTTTTGCAGCAGCTTTCGGCGGCTTCATGTCCAGTCAAATTCGTGCTCTCGAGCTTAAAAAACTCAACGCGACCAGTCTGCCTGGCTCAGAAAGCAGTGGGGGGAGGTGAACAAGGACAGTGTGAAAATTGAGTTGACTGTGGAACGAGGAGTTTTATGTGTGTGCAGGAGGGGTACAGGTTGTGTGTTAAGACCGTTTGTTTGATGTTAGTTCCTTTTAGGTGGCAGTATCATTAAGAACGGTGATGTAACATGGTGTGTGCAGACCTTTAAGTCTTTTCCCAATAAACTGGTCAGTCAATGAACGGCCCTGTGAGGTGTAAGGTGTGCATTGTGGCATCAAGCTGAGGAGGGGGCAGTGTTTTTGGGTTGGGTTTGGGGGGGGGTTGTAATCTGGGATCTTTCTCTGTGGCACGGTGGCTCAGAAGGCCGTGGTGACGGCGTTTCCTCGCCGTGTGCCCAGACGGATCATTTCCCCCGGCACCGTGTCCAGCTGCTCGTACGCCAGCCGCCCTTCCTCACCTGTAACGAACATAAGTGGTATCTGTGAACTGTGTTAGCTCCAAGCAGCTTTCACTGATTAAACAGAATATCCCAGTATTATACAATACATGCTACTCTTATATCTGTGTGCACAGCATGTTAGAATTTGTCACTCACCAAACGTGAGTAGGGTTTCTATGGCGACATGGCGAAGCTCCTCATCCGCTGAATCGCACAGCGCTACCACTGCCCTGATGCTCTCCACAGCCTGCAGGTAAGCAGTATTTAAACAAGTTGTTACTGTGAGAAATGAACCACTCCGACTGACTTTTAATGAGGCCGTACAAGATGTTCAACTCTCACATGACTGTATGTCGAATCAGGAGTTGTATTAGAACAGAAGGAGCCTACCATGTGAAACAAGCGATTCAAATCGTATGACAGCTGGAGAGAACCTAAACACACAGTGTCACAGTTATAGATAGTGTAAGAGGCCTCTGACCTGCAGACAGCTGAGGGCTGAGCAAGCTGCCCTCTGGCTCTGAACTCCAGCCTCCGACAGTGCCTGGGTGTAGCACTCCACAGCCTGTAAAACACACAACCATGCAAACATGACATGCAGCACCCGCAAAACCAAATGAAACTGGTATAAATGGTATACTTAGGCCCACACTGTCGCAATACTCACCCTGTTCTTAAAGTGGCCATGTGATGCTCCAGAGGAGAGGTAGTCGGCCGCTGCCTTGCCGACCTGAGGGTTGTCGGCAGTGAGCAGGGAGGCCAGGGCCCTCAGGGTTCTGTTTTTAGGCCACAGGGATGACACGGGCACCGCCTTCAGCTCTGCTAGACACAAAGAATGACCCCCACAGCAGAGAGCCTCTGCAAACACCTCTGAGCATGAGAAAGAAACACAGATGCACACAGTTTAAGGTTTAACCATGGATTGTTGAGCAACAGAAGACGGGCCATTCCTGTACTCCTGACATGATTCTGAAGCTGGTTTCTGATCATATTGTAAGTTCTGTGGTGCACAGGAAAAAAAAACAACTATCTTCATTCAGATATCACAGTAGAAATACTGTCAAAGTTGTTGGAAAGCAAAGCAAACAGAACTGAGCATGCAGGCTTCACAAAACTTTCGCTCACCTTCTCTGGCCAGGTGCAGCAGGTGTGTCTCCATGTCCTGGACCTCGTGTTGTAAGATGTAGCTGTGGAACTGAAACACAGTCAGGACGTCCTGGGACAGAGCAGAGGCGGGAGGGTTGTGTGATGTCACCAGGTCACTCCTGTCAACCATCTCACCCACTACGACACTGATCACTGGAGAGAAGAAGAAAAAAAAGAAAGTCGGCGAATATTCAGAGTTTCTTGCCGAGTCAAACTACATTAGACTCAGCCACAACATGTTCTTAGCAACTGCAGTCATCTAATTTCCCCTCAGGAACATATTTAAAATTCTTACTGATTTGCAAACCAAATAAGTGACTCAGTTGAAACCCAACAATAGTTTAAACAGAAAGAAAATAGGGATTAGCCAACCTGGGTCAGAGCTGTGTGGGTGTCTTTCTTGCAGCACTGCTGTGTAGCACTCATTCATGTGTTTGAACACTCTGTCCAGCGTGGTGTGGAAAAGTCCCGCAGACCCACTGCACTCTGACCACAGAGTCATCAGCTCGGGGCGTTCTGCCAGGCCCGGCAGAACTGTGGGAGGAGGGCGGAACAGAAGATCAGACCCTACAGACCCCTACAAAAGTCCTTACAGACTGCTCAATAGTGCAATGAAGAGATATTCTTGCTTGTCAAAAACACGCAACAACAAATACACCAAACTAGTTTTCACTTCTTGGTACCTACCATCAGCAGCAGATGTAATGGCTCCCAGTCTGTCCACGCTGATCTCCGCTAGTTCTTCCAACAGCTGAGTCTGTCCGGACAGTTTGAGGAGCACACTGCGACGCTGCCACGCACCCGTCCCGCTCGTCAACAACTGCTGACACGTGAATAACCAAAAAGCAAGTCAGGCCAAATTTGAGGTTTAAGGGATTGTAATGTTTGATGATGCTGAGAGCTAGCAGAAGGAGCGCTACCTGTATTAGGTGATTGCAGTACTGCAGGTGGATGACGATGGCCACGTCCAGGTTCTCGTTTCCAGTTGTGAGCGGCAGGGGGCTTCCGGCCACACTGTTGCCCACCCCCGTGTCTTCTGTCAGGGCTTCACTCAGGTGTCCTCTGGCTTCTGGATGCTGACCCCTGAGAGGTGCACACCAAGGGTCACCATCGAATGGCAGCAGCATCAAACAGAACTACTGTACTTATAATCAAATGTTGTTTTCAGTTGACTGCTGCTATGGTGTCAGAAGATAAAGATTCTGTTTCTCCTTGTCTCACTCACCCGATCCTCTCCCCATCCGCATCAAAAAGTGGGGACCTCTGTGGGGGAATGCCGATAACGGCGTTATCGTCTCCGGTGTCCTCGTCGTCAAAGTCAGAGGTGTTGAGGAAGTCAAAGCTCTCCAGTGCGCTCTCCACCGTCAAGCTGAGGCTGGACGATCTGCTTCTGTGGCCCGGGAGACGACACTGTGGAAGGAAGAAGGGTGGAAGTGGTAGTCGGTTAATCACCCTTTGCTCTTGTAGATCTTGTAGATAGAAAGAGTTCACTCCAGGCACTGCAGCTTGATACATTTTTGGTTTGACAGCTTTATTTTAACTTAAACTGTTTATTGGTTCAGTCAGGGTCAAAACATCAAGGGTTCAGTCACCTTGAGTAGGTCCTCCAGGCGCATCACTTCCTGCTCCAGGTCCTGCAGCTCTCGGCAGCGGTGGGTCAGTGACTCCAGCCTCATCAGCAGGCTGTGGATGGCCTCCTCCAGGCTGCTCTCCAGGAAAGCTCTGCTCCCCTCTCCTGCCCAGCTCAGGCTTCCTTCACCCTCAGTCAGGCTGCCACTGGGTGGCACGATTTCAGAAGAAGTCAGCCTCTTCACGAGCTGCCTGGTCAGGCTGCCCGCCTCCTCTGTGTCCAGTTCCACGGGTTTCAGTTCGTCTGCATGATCCAGGAAAACATCCTCTGGAGCTACTGTAGACAGGTGGCTGTCAGAACACAAGGACGGGGCAGCTGAACCACAGTTGGAGCCGGAATTTCGCTGGGACTCTGTGCGCTCCCACTCTGAATCCTCTGCCACCTCAGCTTCATCACTTGCGAGGCTGGCACTGGTGCCCCTGCTTCCTCTACTGCCCGTCTCCCCGTCCTCTTCGTACTCCTCCTCCTCTTCCTCCACTAAATGCTCCTCTGCGATGGAGTCCTCTCTCGTTGGGAGGATTTGTGTAAGTGTGAGCTCTGTTTCCGGAGGGGTGATGGTGATCTCCGGGTTGGACTGTCCTGGGGAGTGGGAGCTCGGGGCGGGGCTGGGCGTGGAACCAGAGGTGTCCGAAAAGGTGAAGGAGAGACGCTTGCATTCAGCCACGCCACAGCCACCGTTCTCAAAGACATCATCTGGTAGAGTGGACTGAAAAGACAGGCAGGAAAGTGAATATGTGGAAGATTCTGGGTTATCGTTTGAAATCAGACCATGTAAGAAAAATAAGGTTTCAAGAAAGCTCTCAAGTGGAAAAAGTTTCAGCATACTCCACTTCTCTCAAGACTCTTATGACTTGATCAGTGCAGCCAAGATAAGATCAGAGTGAGGTAAACCTTACAGTAAAACAAAACACAGCTTAAAGCATGTCATGCAAATAAACATGCAAACATGTGGCACTTAGCAGCCCGCTGAAAGGAACTGGACAAGCTGAAGCGTGTCCACACCAGCAGAGAAGTAAACACCCATCATGTCAGTGAGGCAGGGGCACACAAGAGTCGGGTTAGGAGGTGTCAAGGGCCCACAGCACACTCACATAGACCTCCAGACTGGATTTGGGTCTTGGCCGGAGTGAGGCCAGGTCGCCGAACGAGCGACTGCGCCTTAACTTCTCCAGCAGGGTGTCTCGGAGCATGTGCAGGAAGGAGAGGCGCTGGCGCTCCACGGGATATGGCCGCCACTTCTTTACACAATGCACACAGGCGAACGGGACAAGGTGTTGGGTATTTGAGTGAGGGCAGGTGAGTTGGGACACAGGAGGGTTGGATAAACGTGTAAAGCAGGACAGAGTGTGGGTAAGGGGGTTTTGATATGGAAATGCAAAGTGGAAGGGGGACAGCAGGGAAATGGGTGAGGGTTAGTTCGGGGTAGGGCTGGCATTGCTTACATAAGCATGACGCATCAACAGAAAAACTGTGAGCCTGAATCAAAATTTCCTCATACCACAGAGCAGACTATACTCTGTTCCCTGATTCTTGTCACGCCGATGAGGCTGAAGGAGGTGTGTGTGTGTATGTGTGTGTTGGCCTCACAAAGAAAGAGGTGTCCTGGAAGGTGGGGGTCTCCGGTGTGCCCTGGCTGTAGACCGACACTCGTCTCTGAAGAGCTGTGGCTTTGCTCATGTTGCCGGACGACAGAGTCAGGTCCTCGGCATCGAAGGGGCTGGGTGGAGGAACAAAAAGGAGGCATTTCATGTGATTTACCTCTGCCTACCCACTGTGTAACTGATGTCTTTCATTTGGTGTTGTCGCAGGGCAAGATTTATTTTCCTTGTTTTTGCCACCAGATGGCAGCGAAAGCACAAGTCATGACAAGAGTGAATTTACAGCTACGCCACTAATATGAGTCAGTGGCTGAAGGTGTTTGGTGACTAAACATGTGGACAGTCCAGTAAGAGACCATGCAAGGATCGAAGTAGTTAGTCTCCTTATCTATTATCTATCTGCCCATTTTACTACAGAGTCAGTCTGCTGACTCGGGTACATAAAACCCAACACCCCCACACCACCTGAAATTTACAAGACCAGAATAAATGCAGTGTCAAAACTGCTTTTAAATGATTCCTCAGTATGTGATTATTGTATGTATAAGAGGCTACTTACCACCAAGTGACCTCCAGGTTGAGTTTAATCGTCCCCAGGTCATTGACATCCACAGCCACCACCTGAGGCATGGCAGTAAACAGCTCCTTGGTCTCGCAGATCACACTGCCCACCAGCATGTGAGTGGCCAGGCCCTTAAGCTCTGTCACCTGGTGAGGCCCAAAACAGTTTACTGACTAAATGCGCATGGAAAACAATGTCTCATGTTCTTCAACAACAACTTCGACAACAAAGCACATGTCAGGTGAGTGGTGAGAGAAGTGAGACACCCTGTATACACTGGACTACCCATGTGAGGAGGTTTGCAGTGACATCAAGTACAAATCTCTAATGAACCCCCATGCCCGATTTCCTCCTCGCCAAGTTTGGTCATCTGGTAGTACCTTGATGTTGATCAGGTCAGTGATCAGAGGCATGAAAACCATCTCATCTCCATCCCAACTCTGTCTGGAGTTCACTTCAATCCTCCCCTTCAGCTTCCACCTCTGGCGACCGTACCGCATGAAGATCTGAAGGAAGGGAAGAAGCGGCAGTGGGGGGGGGGCAACAAAAAGAAGTAAGTCTGAGGTCAGAGAAAGGGCAAAACTTTGATAACCACTATAGCCTCTACTTGAACTAAAAGTATCATTTGTCCTTAAGCTTAACCAAATGACGATGAAGTCATAATAGGAAGGTTAAGTTGTTTCTAACATCCCTGTGTAAAATGAAAAAAGGCAAATCAACTTGCCTCATACTGGTCTCCAGGACAGAGTCGAGCAAAGCCGGCCAATCCTGTCAGAGAGAAGAAATTGTTTTTCTTTTAAGTATGATCGGGAGGAAAACTGATATGGTTATTCATTTTGACCAAAGCAACTACTTTTGTTTCAAATACTTGAGTATTCATATAAAAGACCATGGGGTCAGTGTTTTCTTTCCTTGTACCCGAAGGATCTCACCTTTCATCTTGATGTGAAACTCCCCGAGCAGGTTCTCCAGTTCGCTCTCGAACGTGCTCATGTTCTGGGGAAGGGAGAGAAAGATAAGACTGATCGCATAAACAGCTCTTTGTCTCGCAAGACAAGAACAATAATAGTAATCAAGTTATCTCAAAAGAAGTTGACAAAGCCAATCAACAGAGTGAGCTGCAGAGGAGGCTAAGCCCTTGGAATAGGCGGCGACAGGTGTGTTTGTGTTACTGGGACTTAAAAGGCCATTCTGCGAGCATGCGACTTTACATATGAGTGTTTACAAATCAGTGTAAGCAGCAATCTGTATCACATATTTAAGTAAATTGTGGGTTTTGTCACTTGTGACCCAGTGTTTAATGCATACTGTTAGATTTTCATGCGTTATACAGTGTATACACGCATCTGTTCAAATCTATCTAGCATTACTTCACAATAAAGCAAGATTTTTTTATGCTTTTCTTCTCGGCAGAAAAATGTGCGGACTCTTGCTAGTATTCCCCATGCGCTGTATGCCAATACCTCAGTGTACTCCTTGTACCGGCGGTTGACCTCTGCGATGCTCTCCTTGGTGCCTTTAGTGGAGGGAGAGGATGAGAAGGCCTGCTTCATCCGGCTGGCACCCTCCCTCAGTCGGCTTTGGATGCAGAACGCCTCGTACAGCTCATCCACCTGAACGGACACGCACACAGAGTCCCTCCATCTTTACTAAATGTGCCACATGGACCTGCATGCATCCACACATGTACGAACTTTCATCATCATTAGTGCACGCTGAGACAGAATAAGACATTTCTGCATTAATGAAATGAAGCGAGTCTTTGATGTCTGAAACCCTCTATACATCACATCAAAACATCCCTGGGCAGGAAGCAAGCTCCCGAAAAACTTCCAACTGCCATCTGAATTATTCTGGATGTGTTCACATCTCACTGGGACTCATTCAAGGATGCCAGACGCAGCTTTAGGCTTGTGCAGTATTCAGTAGCTCAGCGCTGAACTTTTATCAATGGGCCCTCAACAAAAGCAAAAACAGGCATTGTTGGAAGTGAAACTGATGAGATGCAGGACAAGATACTCTGAAATAGTGTGACAGAAGAAATTCTCCCACTCTTTAGATTGTAGAATGAAAGAGGCTACAAATAAATAACAATGAAAGAGTTGATGGAAAGGGAAATTACAAAAAATAACAGACTTTAACAATTACACCTAAAAAAAGAAGCAGATAACCTGATAAACTGATGGGGAAGTCCTGAAGAACCGACAGTGAGCACGTATGTATCTGTATGTGACTGTGGCCTCCAGAGGCTCGACGCCTGCGCCACCTCGGTCTGCGATCCCGGCGGAATACTCCCAAAGCGAGGTGGAAACAACAGCAACAGATTGCGTTTAGGGCTGATTCGGAGACGTCCGCCTGACTTCAGTCTATAGCAGCGGCAGTCTGATCTAATCCAAATCCACAGGGAGAAGGAACAACTCCATGAACATCCTGCTCTCTCACTGTGGGCTGAAATGTTGGGCGTTTTAGCTGGAGTGAAATCATTACAGATAACATGATGTTGTAACCACAGCAGTAATAGGTCTCTTGAGCCCAGGGTAAGAAAATCCACTGCATGAAAAGCCAAAGGTGGTGGAGCTACGGGGGGGGGGGGTCCATACTCCATCTCCTTTCACTTTCACTGTTGTAACTTTGTGCTTTTCTGTTTTTAAAGTTTCAACATTAGACTTTTTTCTTAGAAAAGCTACAAGGCATATCTGAGACTTGGTTGTTCATGTCTTTCCATTTGTTCATAGGTCTTTACATCAGATTAAGAGCAGTGTAAATCTTATTTTAAAAGTTTTATATTTACATTTTTTACACTTCTGTGACAGTATGCATCAAAATCAATCAAAAAATAGCCCCCAAATTGGCTGAATTCATTATAAAACAAAACTTCTGGCAAATGAAGAAGAAGAGACTTGAGGATACTTAAATAAGGCTGACTCACTCAAAGCGATTTCTCCCAGAAAATCCACAGTCCAGTTTTTCAGCATCCTGTCTGACTAATTTTCTGGCTTCCTGTATTCGCATATGATTGGAGTGGCAGCTGGGCAAAACAAAACACCTCTGGTGAGCCTCATCAAAGGGGAATACTGCAGCCTGGCTGACGAGAGCGCTGAAATATTGATGCCTCGTGCTCTTTATGGCGCTCATTAGGGAGAAGCGGGAGAAAATGGGCCATTCAGGATCCCTGCCGCCCCACCCGCTTCTCCGAGTGTTTGTTTGCGTGTCTTTGTGTCTGAACCAAACGCTGCCATCAGTTGGTGAGAGCAGACTGTGTGCATGGACATGTTTACATGTGTATGGAGAGTATGCTTTGACTGTGGTGGGTGGGCACATGAGGAGTTACGGTAAGTGAAAAGCAGTTTGCGGGCTGTTTTCTTAAGGAGGATGGCTCATGCTGCTTGATGATATTGTAAGAACTTGTCTGGGCACAAACATACATTAATAAGACACCAACTCCCACCAACTCCACCTCTCACCCACCGGCCCCCTTTGGCACCCTCGACCCAGGACTGGGACCCAGCCCTGTCTGCCTGCGGTATGTGGTGCATGTGGTGGGGCTGCAGAAGCTGAGCTGAGCCAGCTCCAAAACACTCTGCAACCACAATTGTTATTCTCAGCTCTCTGACTGGTGTGGAGCCGGTTCAGAGCTGACATTCGGCAGCTTTACAACACATTTGTTTACTACAAAATGAAAGGAAAACATGGCAGTGGTGATAGTTGTACCTCAAAAGAAAGGCACATTCGTCCAAGTGAACTTTTGCACCGACTGAGATGAGAAGTCATTGTATTCACATAAACGAGTAGACGCCGACAATGAGTTATTCATTTGGAGAAAACTGCACCTCTGTAGCAAAGCCTTCACAAACCCAAGCAGATGAATAGCCATCATTCTTCTCAGTCAATCGGTAATCATATCATTATCAGCTAATTAAGCTCATTTTTGTACCCAATTACAATAGCCCCTTGCTGCCTTCAAGGAAATGTCCTTTTGAAGGTCAGCCAAGCTCCACTCCAGAGGATGGCCATCAGCATATTGCTGCGCCTTGGGCACATTTCACCCCAGAAACAGAAGGAGAATTGGAGCCAAAACACAAACAAAGAAAAGACAGAAACCTGAACATAGGCAGATGGACAAAAAGTCAAAATATATATACACACATACGCCTTTTGTGCTGAGGAGAGCCAGACAAAAGAAAGAATAGAATGATGAAGAATGATACAGCTAACAAACTCCTCTCCTATTTATTGTTTCCTGTCTGTGCGTTAAATTCTCTGTCTTGTCATCGTCTTTCAGTTTTAGAATCCGTGAAGAACTTGTTCAGCTGGCTCTTACAAGCCACACGATAATATCCACACACACACACACAAAGGTGAAATGATTAGTCTTACTTTAATTAGAATATTAATCAATAACTTTAAATGAAAAAAAGACATAAATTCACAGTATAAGACTTTTAAAAAGTCCTCTTGGAACTTGTGATAGACATTTTTATTTTATTTTATTTTAATTATGTCCCGACATTTAATAGATCAAATCGTTTATCAAAAAAATAATCTGTAGATTAATCTGTAATGAAAATAATTGTGAATTGAAGGGATATTTCAATACCAACTCAAACCTCATTAGAAAAGCATCCCTAAAAAAAACCAAATCTGAACCATCTTAATTAACTTTGACCAGATGTTAACAGATATTAAATGTAAATGTATTCTGACTTAGGTCCTCTTTTGGACTCAGAGTCCCTGTATTAATTACCGCTTAGTGGGATGACAAAACCAAAGCTCACAGACCCAATAAGGGATTATGGCAGAATACTGGGGAATCAATTATGACCCGGGCAAAGATAATACAGTGTTCACGTCTATTAACCATATTACCACCAACCTATTAACCATATATTATATATATTCTTTGTGTTTATAAGTAAATCCTGAGAGAAACCTGAAAAAACTAACCGTTTGATGGTTTGACAGTGTGTCCAGAGGTAAGTCTGGTGCTTTTCATGAAGAATTACTGGGCATTTTAAAGGATTATCTCTGCATCTACTGTACAGCTGGCTTTAAACTGTGGGATTTTGAATACAAGTGGAGAATCTTTAGGATATAGCTGCAATCCTCTTAAGATATGGCCATTATCCTGAATCATAGGATAATGGTGTGTGCGCACACACACTTTCTGCCAGGGGGGCGAGTGATTATAAGCAGATTAAAACAGGCGGGCCACATCAAACAGCATCAAACACACAAGCCCCTCTCTAGGGATCTGTGGGCGTGTGTGTGTGTGTGTGTTGGTGGCAAGATTAGCATTCAAGGGAAGAGGGGAAAGCAAAAAAAACAGCCCTGTAATAAAAATAAATCACATGTGAAGTGTTCACACTCATTTTTGGATTAAATTTGGCATGTGGTTAATTTCTCGCTTTTGGGGGGGAAGAGGAGGCGTCTGGCAGTCCTCTCACCTTCAGTCTCTTGTCAGTCATCTCTTTAATGATGTCCTGCTGATACTAGTAGCCAGCTCACTCACACACACACACACACACACACACCGCAGACCTTGTCCCATGCAGGACATCATAGGGGTTGTATTGTGCCACCTGCTTCCTCCATGTGTGCCAATTACAGCCCGGACATCTGCAGGGAGCCAGCAGCACGAGCAGGAACAAAAGAGCATGCTGATGTGAGTCCCAAACACACACACGCACAGCCACACACTCACTAACAACGTGCTGATGGATGATTGTTAAGTCATCCCTCACGGCAGCTGTCCAGCACAAAGAAACACGCCTGAGTCTGAGCACATTCACACTGACAAACACGTACACGCTTACTGTAACTCACAGCTGCTGAAACACTGAGCCTCCTCTCATAGCTGCTGACTGATTAACTGTGAGGATTTGGTTTTTATTATCCTCTTCTGTTTTGTTTATACCTTCCTATCCAAGTTTAATGTCAATACAATTGACTGAACATTTGACATCCATTTTCAAATCAGGTATTCTAGGTGTCCTACACATAGGATTTGATTGTCGCCTGTTTCCTGTATACTGTTCTAAAGAGGCATTTTTTTTTCTTTATCTCTGAAGTACTCATCACTCTGGCTGCAAAAATCTAAAGGTGATGATAGTTCCTTCTTCCCCTCTACAAAGGCTGATCTGCACACCAAAAAATGTACTTCCTCTTTTGTCCTGTTCTGTATCTTGCATGCATGACTGGGCCACAATCAGTGTGCTGAAAGGCATATACATCTTAAATAAATCAACTGAAAAACACAATTTTTTGAAAAAAAAGAAAACCATTTTGACTTGTTTTGATTCTAATCGTGACCAAAAACAGACTGAGTGGGACATTTCATACACCTCAACGTCTCTTTGTGTGTGTGTGTGTGTGTGTGTGTCCTTGCTGCTTTTGTGGTTGACCGATTCTCTCAGCTGGACACGCCACAATTGATCTCACTCAACAACTATCTGCTGATGCTGATGTTTGGAAAATGGACCTATCCTGCATATGTGTATGTGTGTGTGTGTGTGTGTGTGTGTGTGTGTGTGCATTTATGTGTTTACACACAGCCAATTGTTCACGGGGCAGACAGGAGGCATCAAGGGCTGCCAGTGGACTTTGCATTGGTATTAGATTTATCCACGAATTCAGCATGAACTTCCTCTGACCTATTCAACTTTATATTTAAATTACAATTTACTTCAAATGTGTAAGATAATTTACAAATAGGTTTTTATTAGAACATATCTTTTCTTGTTCTGCAAAAAGCCTGAAACTGCATCAAAACATAAAGACCAAAGTCAGGACATGAACTACACTACAGCAATACTTTCTTCAGTAAAATTAGCCGGTACCTTTCGGAGATAAAAACAAATCAAAGTGATAGATACAAATAATGGTAATGATTTTTTGAAGTAAATTCTAAATCATTTCGAAGATTACAGATTTTATACCAAGTCAATAACCTGTACAGACTCAAAAAACACAAGAATTCAGCAACAGAGCACTGGTATATATTTAGAATAAACGAACACAGTGAGCGCTAGATTTAATTTACTCTTTAGTCATGCTTTCACTTTTGAGGCTTTTTACCTGCCTGGCATGATAAATCAGTCTCTCCTTCACTATTTTCAAATATTTACAAGTGCCCTCAAATCTATTTTTGTACAAAGCTGGAAGGAACAGAAGAGCATCAGAATAATGTTGGATGTCAAAAGAGAGAGGATTCGAGTGTCTATGCGTGTGTCTGTTTGTTTTAACAGCATCCCGAGAGAACCACACAAAACGGCACAAGTGTCGAATATGCCTGTGTTTTTTTTTGTTAAAGAAGTTGCATGTTTTTCTAAGGCAACCTTACCTATTTTTAAATGACTCATCCGACCTTTTTTTGATGTTCCCTCCATTTCCTTGCCTCATCTATTCATCTTTACGGACCCCGTGAATTGCTCCTCCCTGTAGCCTACTAACTGCCCTGACCTAGATTTACAGTTTCCTTCAACCCTTCAGAAACACTTGTGAGCCACAAACGTGTCCAAGGACAGTCGGTCTCTTTCTCTCCTGCTGTACTGTGTACACGTGTTTGCTGACAAACATCCGGAGTTTTTATCGTCTGCCAGGCTGTACGTGAACAGAAAGGGTTAATATATCACCCAATAGATGGCTCCTCAGAGCTCCTTGGGAGCTCAAAGGCTCCATCTTCAAGGTAACCATGGTTACCTTTGGAGCTGCGCTGCTGTTTGGGCGTGTGTGTCCTGATTGCCTGCTGTCACATCTGAGCTTACATGCAGCGAGGTCGTCACTGGACTACAAAAGGGGGATGTGGAAGAACAGTCACCTCACAGGGGGTTGTGTCCCTGACTGGCACCATGGAGGAGACTACGTACAGCAAAGGATATAGGGAGTGTCCTAACCTGGCAACAATGATGGGGAGTTTTTTTTTATTCAATCTGCTGAAAACTAATATGTCAACGCATGAACCTGAGAAGAGCACGAACAGCAGCCCAACCTGGCTGCACATATCCTTCCGGCACTTAACTGAAAAAAGTCAAGCAAACTTCACTCAATAAAGCAGCTTTACTTTACTTAGCATAAAGACAGAGGGAAAAAAGCTGAGATTTAGAGGTGCGGTAGCTGTTAACCCCAGTCTCCAGTCTTTATGCTAAACTAAGCTAACCTATTACTGGTTGTAGCTTCATATTTAAGGTAAGAGAGGTATTAATATTCTCATTTTAGTCTTGGCAAGAGAGCGAATAATTGTCCAAATGTCAAGTGATTCAAAAGAGGGAAAAATATATATACCACCACTGTGGGCTCCTGAGTGACTGTGTGGATGCTAGAGATGAGGAGAGGCTTTGTGAAAGAAGGCACTGAGATGAAAAACATCTTCAAAAGCACTTTATGCTTTCCACGACGCCATGTGCAGACGCGCAGGAAATAGATCAGAGTGGTATTGAACTCAGACAATTTATCAGGTATGGAGGCTGACAAAAAATAATAACAAACCTGAAGAAAAATAATCTGTTATTACACTTCAGTGCTTACCTTGCTCATGTGAAACTCCAGACGTCTCATGTACCTCTCAATGGTTTTGATTTGCTGCGAAAAAAAAGACAGAGGCAGCGTAAGATTTGCTGCAGCTCACGAGAATGTGGCTACATATGGTTTACAACTGTAAAAATAATGATTTGAGTTTCCATGCCACAGGATATAATGAGGCACAGTTTGTACTCATGTTCCTCCTCCTGGTCCATCAGCCATTTCTCCCTCTTTCATCCATTTTTTCCCTACATTATTCCTCAATCCCTTTAGCCCTTCACTTCTCCACTCCATCCTTCCTCCTTCCTTTATTCTGCCTTCAGCTGTTTATTCTCCCTCTTTTCAACTCTCTTTTTTTTCTTTACATCAAAGATTCCTCGGCACACACCAAACTCGGAGTGGTTTGTTACAGTCCCCTCCATCAACTCACCTTGTCAAGATCGTACAGCACTCCCTGGAGGGAAGAAATACACACAGAGACAAAAACACACACACACACACAGTCACACAATTAGTACAGAAGGACATTAAGTAATGCAAAGCAGACAGCAGCTGTCTGGCATCAAGAAAATATCCTATTAAACACTCTTTCCAGTGACTTTTGTGTGTGTGTGTGTGTGCGCGCGCGCGCGTGCTTGCGCTGCAGCAGAACAAAATCTGCTTGCCATGTTTAAATTCATGACACTGACCTTGATGTATTTTGACTGAATGTGATGTTTTATCATTTCATTGGCAAAAAACAGGTCTGAGATCAGTGATTTCAGATGAGAGTAAGGTGAAACTCATTTACAACTTTTTACAACTTTTAATACTGTTCAGGTCAACAAGCAAATCTTAAAAATACAGAAAGGCCTTCTCACCAGGCGAGAGTTCCTCTTCATGTCCTTCATCAGAGACATGAGTTTGTCCAGCTCTGTTTGATGAACTTCCAGATACTCACTGTACACGGCAGAAAAAAAGAAAACATTTAAGGCCTTAAACAAATGCACTGCCTATTAATTAACCTGCTGATTATGTCCTTGATTAACCAATCAGTTGTTACTAACATGCCAGAATGTGGTGAAAAATGCCCACAATAATTTAGAGTCCTACTTGACATATTCAACTTTCTTATTTAATCCGACAACAGCCAAAACTACGATATGATAAAGAAACATTAAGTCGTCATCTGCTAATCATTTCAACTCTGCAAGCACCCTAAAAGATCATGGCAATAATATGTATATAATGTATAAATACATTGGTATATAAACATTGCAGTTATGTAAATACATGGAGCAGGAAAATGTCAACAGGCTGTACACAAGTAACAAATTATTAACATGCATCGACCGAAACCATTTACTCACGGATCTTCTTACTCACTTTAGAAACAAATAATTACTCTGGAGCATTTGATGAGTTTATAAATTGAAGTGAGTGTGTACACAGGGTGCATGAACATCGGCATATGAGCTACTCACTCCAGGCCTTGTTTGAGGGCAGTGTAAACCTCCTCCAGTCTTTTGGGCTGCGGCTCTCTGGAGCTGCTGCCTCCCTTGTGTCCAGTCAGGTGAGGCTTCTTGGGCTTGGACTGAGGCTTCTTCTGCACCACTGAGTTGCCCATGAATGAGTTACACCTGCACAAACCCACAATGACACACACCGAGCTTCAACGTTTTCCAACATCTCACAGCACAAGCAGGATGGTCAAAGAAAGCGGGACCGTCTTGGCCTAAATATCTTCTCTGAACTGAAAAGGTGACCATTGTTCAGACAGCATCACATCTGGCATCACGGTATTTCCACAGATAGACAAGGTTTGTTTCACAGCTTCCAGAACATGCCCGGGGGCTGGTCCCAGCCGGAGCCTTCATCAGTCACAGGGCTTTGCTAAATCACAAGTGCGGGCGCACATATCTGCAACCACATGCAAACATGTGCCTCCCCCACCCCCATCCTCCTACTTCTCTGTGTTTGACCTGTGAAAGGCTGCCATGACCTGTGTATGCCTGTGTACAGCAGCCACCATCTTCTGCTCAAGTGAACTTACACACACACACACACACACACACACACACACACACACACACACACACAGTGTGGCAGTGAGCAGTCTCCGGGCAATAAATGGCATTCAGTTGTTCTTCAGTCTTTCCCCACAGTCCTTCAGCAGTTGACAGTGTGACTGATTCATGGGGGGAGGCAAACAAATGCAGAGTTCAATAAAATGCAAATGAAAATTAATTAATCTGTTATATATTTTTAAAAAATGTTTTAAGATTTTTTTTTCTGGTTAACCGACTAATCATTGCAGGTCTACAAATGTGGAACCTGACGTACGAGCACACGTAGGTCATTTCTCAATATCCTGATGTTTGTTATCCAAGCAGCTGCAACTGATGATTATATTCATTATATTAGATTAAGATTAGATTCAGCCATTATTCCACAAGTCAGAAAACGGTCCAATATAGTCTCCCAAAGCACAAGGAGAAATCTTTTAATGCTTGTTTGAGGGACAAACAGTGCAAAATTCCAATAATGTCTGATTAAGCATCACAGGAAACACAGACAGGCAGCCCATCTTCACATTTAAGTTGCTAAAATCAGCCTGATAAATTACTAAAAATATATATGGATATGTATATCTTTCGCTCTTGCACATCATCCCCATTTTAGGTCACAATAATTTTACCATGTGCTCATGCACATTTCAGCTTCAAATGGAAAAACCATTAAAGATTTAGCTGACAAGTGACATTTTCCTAGACTTAATGAAATGATCCAAGCTATCATGGGGACACGGCGACGTCCAATTCCAGCAAGCGACAAGTTGGAACGCACAATTTCTTGCCGCATGCCAGGAAACGCAGCACAAGTAAAGCTAAGCTGGCGCAAATGTAGGGCAACGCTGAACGAGAGCACGGCGTAGCCTTGGGGTCACGCAAGCTGTGGTGCGGTAGGGTCTCTTGGCAGGGACACACACAGAAAACACATGTATACATGTTGACACAATTTCATGCTGACTTATTACCATGGATTTGCATCCTTGCAAACAAACTACAAAATCTGCAGTATGCATGATGCATGCATAAATGCACATGAAACATGCACATGGATACACACATGGGAGAGTCTTTTTTCTGTATCACACTCAAGTGGCCTCAGAAGCCACATCTCTGTTGTGTTCCACCTCATTCATTATCAGAACAGTATCTTGTCAGTGGCTGTCAGTCACCCCCACACCCAGTCATTCCAACCAATTACACCATCCGCTGTCTGAGCAGAGAGAAAAGAGGGGAACGACTTCTACTAGATTCTCACAGTGAGACCAGAGCTATGGCAGAGAACCAGGGGCTGACATCCCAAAAGTCTGAGACCCTGAGAGATGTTTTCAGGATGTGATTTTGAGACGGCTTTCTCTTGCAATGACCGAGTTAGAAGGATGAACACAGATAATACTCTTATCTCTCGAGAGCTTTATCGATCTCTGACTTCTCATAAGTAACTACTGGCTATGAATAAAACCATTATCAGGAAACTAACTTAGATGGGGGGGGGTTACGCAACAGAGTGATGATCACCCTTCAGTTCCTGTACGGGATTGTGAGACTGGCAGTGGCACGCTAAACGTCATGAAGGCTGGTTCCGTACGACTGTAAGCCTGGTGGCTCCAGTGGATGTGCACAAACAGTATAGAGATAAACATGCAGAATCACGAGCATTTAAAGATTTCGTGGGCTTTATTTCAAGTTGATAACTGTGTGTGTAGGGTGGGGAATGCCGTGAAATTGCCATGGTTACTGCTTTTACATAATACGATTTCACATGTTCACAACTCACAAGTTATGTAAAAAAATAACTAAGATTTACCTCCAGAAAGAAAACTTTTTCTTAAGTATCTCAGCTGTGATCATCTGACCATCAGCTTACATGCAGGGATAATCAACTCAAAGATGTTAACCCATACTGGGAAACAAACGCCAGTAAAAATGAGTGATCATTAATTAACTGGTGCTTTAAACTCGGTGATGGAAATCCATTTTGCCACAGTGTTTTCGAACAAATTCCCTCAATCACCCACCGACCTGAATGTTTATTTCAGAAATGAGTAACATCAGCTGACTATAGATGAAAAGATTCAAGATGTCTCACCGTGAGCGTCGTTCTTGTAGCGTGCTGAAGCCAGCGAAGGACTGACTCCGGATAATGCCGTTGGGCCCACCGGGGGAGTGGGTGCCAGCCGCCATGATCTCTGGGATGTGGGACGACACTCCTGGAGAAACAACCACCACAAAAAAAAAAAAAAAAAAAAAATACACAAAGTCGTCACATATAAATCCTTTGACAGCATTTGTTCAACAAGTGAAGGATCAGGGTCAGAATTATATGATGAGCACAATAAAAGAACCTCATGAACTCCAACCTCAAAAAGCATGTCACAGAGGTTAGCTGAAGCACAGTGAGCACTGTTCAGTGCAGCACAAAGTCGGCACTGTTGGTGATGCTCGTCATGTGCGATGTGGACGAGCAGCATTCGGAGCCTTGTGCTAACATGTCTCAGCTCCTCTGGCCTTACCTGTCACCACTCAACTGCAAACATACCTCCAATGTTACCGTTTCATATTTTCCTACCTCAGGCAAGTGTCACAAATCACTGTTGTGTGGCGTGTCCTGTGCACACATTCTCTGCCTGAACTAAGACTTAGCCGAGTCCAAACAGTCCTGTGGCTGAGTTATCTAATCGGCCTCTCTGGCAGTTAAGACATCTTTTAACAAAGTGTCTATATTTAGCGGCAGCAGCCTGTCAGAATTTAACATATTTTTATGCTGGAGATGCGACATGAAATGAGTTTCTGGGCCTGTGGAAAAGTTCCTGCAGAAGAACTGCGCTGTTGTTCTGCAGCCACACAAGTTGACCCCTCAGACACAAATCAGCCAAGTTCAGAGAATCACTGGCTCAGCTGACCGGCATGCTGACCTTGGTGTTGACAGTTTGTTGCCTGTAAAAGCTGTAGCGAATGAAAGATGCGTCTCTGCCTCGATAATATGTGTCGCTTCACAGCTGAGCTAAAGGAAAAGTCTGCTAACACAAAAAAAAATGCCAAGAGGAGACTGATGCAGTGTTCAGTTCTCCTCTGTGTCTAATTGTCCTCCTCACACAAACAAGTAAAGGCACCCTGCAGCGGTACCAGTTAAACAACTTTGCCAAAGTAAATGTCAGGCAAAACACTGCGTATTTTTCCTGTGTTGTTGCATGTGTCACTGTTTGTGGGGCCCCATGTTTGTGCGTGCCCTGTATTTTTTTCCACTGATCCATCCATCTCTCTGTCTCCAGAGGACACTCTATCTGTGTCTGTGTGTGTGTGTGTGTGTGTGTGTGTGTGTGTGTGTGGGGGGGGGGTCAGGCTCATGTTATACAAATGCAAGCATGTACACACAAAACACACTGGTAGTACAAGCGATTCTACCAGCAACCTGATATCTTCTCCCTTTGACTTCTGTGACAGGCAGAGGGGGAACACAAAGACCCAGCATGATGCTGGAGGAAAGACTAGATCTGTGTTTTGCTTTGGGGGGGAGGGGGGATGGGAGGTAATAGACAATAGGCAATAGAGCGGTGAGACTGATACTGTTCAGGCTATTAACAGATGCTAGCTCACTTTAACTCTAAGGGACCTGGTAGCTGTGTCAGAGGAACATACCTAGTTTACTTTTACACACTGGTGTTTTACACAAGGATTCTAATATGAACATTTTAGGCGAATGACACTTCAAAGTCATCACCAGATTAATGTTAAAGTGTTATAAATGTTAAAGTGATGCTAAGTGGTGAAAACAGAGTGGAACAGGAAGTGGTTTAGCCCAAATAGAGCTAAAATAAGAGTTAGTATTAGCATTAAGATTTCTCCAAGGGGCCAATACATGACTCAAAATATTAAAGTTGATGTGTGCCTTATTTCCACCATAGCTCATGTTTGCTTTACCAAGTTATCTCAACATCAGGTACAGAGCCCCCATTTGTTAGAAGCATTTAACTGTTGCACCATTATGTTAGCATTCTGCTGAAAAAACAATAATTATTAATACGATTGACCTGCCATCGTCTCGACTGGCAACAGGCGCGAGACCTTAGAGGAGAGCAGCTAATGCATTCGAGCCTTTTAGCCCATTTCAGTCTCTGGATTTCCAGCAGCTCAGTTTTCCGCCTTGCCCTGTTTGTCTCTCTTTCTCCGACTTTGCGACTCACTCTCCTAAAAGAAGAGCGGTGGGTGGCAAAGATGGCACATTTTGTTATCTAACGTTCTCTGGGTAATCACGGAACAGGGGCGCCATTCCTCACACTTTCCCAATATTTCCCAAAGACGAAGCAAAAATAATAGAGAACGAGAGGACGTGGACACTTGAGAGCTAAAAACTGTGCACAATGACACCAGACGGTATGAGACGTTCAGTTTCAGGTCCCTTCATTGCCTTCGTGCTCCCAAATGGTACAGGCAGCTCTGCCCATGATGGAGACTTGAGGGAATAACACTGGGTAAGGCTCACTGTCATCAGATAGAGACGCTTCATATTTATGAACATGCTCGCCCACAGCTGGATAAATTAGGCATTTTTTCCAAAAGATAATCGTCTTGTCTCTTCTCCCTTGCGTTTTAAATGTAAAACGACATGCTTTATAAGCGAAATATCTGCAGCATCTGTATCAATGTTTAGCCAGCTGCTGCATGCACATGAAAGGAACATTGTGTCAAGCAACCAGTCCATTGAGTCACTTCGTTTTCAGTCATTTTTCAAGCAAAGAGTTGTGGGTTTGCTTCTTGTTGTTCTCATGTATGATACAAAACAATATTTTCTGTTAAATGCGAGTCGTTAGTTCATGTCTCATTTTCTTCTCTAATGATGAGTTTATGACTAAAATATTTGCCGTTTACCCCAAATTAAAGAAAATACAGTAAATGCTGTTTTTACTCGCTTTATGAGTTGCTGCAGTAGACATTTTGCCATGAGCAGCATGCTAAATGTTTTCACACACACACACACACACACACACACACATCCAGGCTTTTTCTCCAAAACCTTTCCCAGCCTCAGCGGGCCCCTTCAGAACCAATTTCACATTTAAATCAGTGTTCCCACACAGACAAAGAGCGGAGTTCAACCACTGAACTGGGACAACTTTTCCACTGCACTTCTTGGTGCCACCAACAAACAACACACTCTCAGACAACTTACTGAAGAGCGGACTGACTTGACAGAGCAGAAACACGCGAAGCATTGTCAATTTGCCGTAAACGCGCCGGGGTCCGTGTACATTTATACACTAATCGTGCGTGTCGTCTGCTCGTACGTGTACTGCGGGCTGACCACTGCTCGCTGTGTCACTGTGGATGCAAGATCTTGCTTTAGTGAATAATAGTTTTCATTTCAGGAGAAATCTATTTGAAACATCAGTTGGCTTTTATTGCAATTTCCATTTCCTTCTTTGTGATATATCTCCCGGAGACACTGTGCGCAGAGCTGGTGGACATTATTAAAGAATGATATGAATGAGAGAGGAAATTCTCGGATTTAAATGGAAAGTTCTCTTAAAAGTGCTTTTCAAAAATTGGAAGAACTAATTTAGGACTTCAGGATTATTCATCAATAGTTTTATATGTAAACATTCTTTTTCAATGGCCAAGTAGGAATTTGACAAAAGTAATAATAGGTGTATGTCAGCTGATATTTCAGATGAGATCTTCTCTTCAATAACAGTGTCACTTTCTCATTTTTTTTGCCCTTCTGTTGTTACGTCTATTAACCACAGCCTCTCCACCTGTCACACCCATCCTTACTTTCTCTTGTCAGTGTTTCAATCAAATGTAAAATGACTGCAAAACATATGAGAGGCACTTTCTTTTCCCCACGAAGAACGAGGTGAGGTGAATCCACGTAAAAGCCATAAGCTCCACTGATTTTCTTTACCAAGTTTGCAGCAATCACATAAGAGGAGAACTGTTAAATCAAACAAACACTGCAGCACCTCTGGATTCTTCATAAAAAAAAATCTTCTCATCTACAGTCAACACGCTCACTGTTCATCGGGCTTACTTTTATGCAGTTTTGCCGAAAGGACACAGACACATGGAAATCCAAAAGACACGCAAACAGACACAAAATTAACTTTTGAATAATCCTCTGAGTGTGTGCGTGCCCAAGTGCCTTCGAGTGTATTTATGTGTAAAAAAAAAAAAACAAAAACCAGCATCAGTCCACAGTGCATGTTAACAACAGGGGCCTAATTCTTAATGCCTGTATAAATTAGCCTCACCATGGCAACAGCAGACAAGTGTGTTACGTAAAACAACAGTTATGAGCCAACTGCCAAGAAGTGGGCCACACGCCCTCGTGTTACTGGGCTGAGGCTTTTAAAAACACCAATCCTTCATTTGGAAAAAAGTGGGTTATTTTAAACTTCATCAAAAGCACCCCTAAGCTTTTTATCTGTTTGTATGTGGCACGAGGTGCAGGAAGTATTTGAAGAAGGAAGCAGGCTGAAGATGTTTGTGCAAAACAGGAGAGAATGCATTAAAAACTGCAAAAGTCTGGTTACAAAACACAAAAAGTCAGGGTTGTGCTGAAACAGAACAAATCCAAGAGATTATAGTGATGATACACTGTCTACATATGACTGGAAACAGAGCAACATGTTCCAACACACCCTGCAGGCTGCAAAGCGCGTGCCTGAAAGCTACTGGGTTATCCCTCGTGCAACACATGCTTGTGTCCATGCTTCCGGGAAGCGGTTCAGTGGTGAGGATGATTGCTGGTGCATCTCCAAACCGGGCTTAAACTGGCTGCTGGCCGCCATCCCTTAGCCAAAACATACAACGCTGTCTCTTTCTGTCTTTTTGGTTTTCCCGTAATCCTGTCGACATTTGAAAACAAGAGGGTGAGGCACCTGCACTTTGCTTTTGTCACTGAAGCACAGCAGCTTGTTATTAACCTCTCAAATGTCTCAACCGCAGTCACAAAGAAACTAAGGCCTAGTTATCTAGCATGCTCCTATCACACCACAACATGACTGTATGTAAATGAACAGGTTAAGATTTAGGACACACAGCGAGACATCCTCAAATTTTAACATAATTCCGCGGAGGCATAAGATTAATTTGGAAATGGTTTTAATCCCACATTCATCATGTCCGATTAACCTGTTGACCATTTCTGGAAAGAACATGTTTCGAATCCAAACCTCCCTGCCGATGAATTTGGCGACACCGGCAAAACTCACTCGCAAGAACATGCGTTATCAAAATCACAGTCGGATTTATGAAAGGTGACGCCACGGCATCCGACATGCAAATGTGAATCTGCAGCACAACACAGCAGACAGATCATGATAGAGCATCTTAGCTGAATTTAGGATGTGGCCATTTATAGCTACTTCAAAAAAAGGCAAAACGACTTCAGGAAAACAGAACCTCATTATCCTCAGCGCAGAGGAAAGTGCAAGATAGTCTCGAGAAGGGGAGCACTTATTCATCTTCAGTAAAAGGCTTCTCAGAGGCGACACACGGGAAGAAAACTTCTCCAGGGTGACAGTGCGCAGCAGAAAAATGCCAATATCATCTTGTGAGGCGGTGATGAAACCCCTGAAACGGATCAAATTTAGAGATCACAAAAGAGATCTAGCTTCCTCTTTACTTAAAACACTCCAAAATAAACCTTATGCATGTATGCTATAGTTTGTGTGTTTTTTATTTCACAATTTACTTAATTGGACCTGCATTTGTCAGGCAGCCAGATGTACAGCCCCAAACAAAAGCTACTGTCACTCTGTATAAACTAGATGTAATTAAAAGGCATGTATCCCGTCCCTATCAGCTGCTTATCATTGCTGTTTCCGCTGCCTTCAAATTACTTAAAAAAAACAACAACTAAGCAGGTTTGAGGTTTTCCGTTTACTTGAAACAGAGAGTCGTTGTGAAATTCACACGTGTAAACAGGTGAAATGAAACCCAGGAAACATCCGACGAAAGTCACCAGCCTTCACACGTGTAAACTAATCTCCCTCCGGTTACCCCCGTAGTAAAACATATCCGCATGTCCACACACACACACACAGAGGAAGATGTTGTAAATAACATAACCTGGTGACAGTCAGGAATTCACTGAAAGCTTTGAACCTGAGAACAGAGGCCTCGTTATGGCTGCTCCGTCACATGAAGGATGATGAATGAACTTTTTTTTATATATATATATATCTACACCCTGACTAAAGACTGAGTTACCAGCATGTGGTTCCAGGAATCCTATCACACAGACAAAACACACAAAAGGAACAATGGGCAGTGCAGAGATTTCAACATGTCCTGTGTGATGCTGGTATGCAACGCGGTAACCTCAGGTACAAAGAGAATCAATAGCTTGGTCAACAGTCATCCCGGATGACGTGAACAATGCCTCTTTACAATCGTCCCTTTCAGTGCTCGCAGCGGTGGAAAATACCTCAAGGAACACAAATGTTTGACAAGAACAACAGCCTGACATGCGGCACGTTCGACAAGTCGTGTGCTGTGAAGCACATGAGTAAAAGTAATAAATGTGGACACAGATTTCATTGAACTGATTATAATAATAAGAACTGGGGCTTTGCATTATCCCCAGCAACAGAAAACTGCTCCAAGATGCCACATTCTTTCATGTAACAATGTTTGTCGAGCCCAAAAAATACATTCCCTCGGGGCACGAGTTGGACTTTTTATTCGCGATCTCGCCGGGGTTGAGATGAGAGGATAGATACCACTCTCACCTCTGTACAGCGAACATGAAGATGTGGCTACATGCTACTTAGCTTAGCTTTGCTAAAAGACTGGAAAAGGCTATCGCAGCTCTGTCCGATCCAAAATCCACCAACCAGAACTGTTAATTCTCACTCATTAACGCATCTTGTTGGTTGGTTTGTTTGCTTCCTCTTGTTTCCAGTCTTTGTGCTGAGCTAAACTAAACGGCTGCTGAAGAATGCATTCACCAGAATGTCCCGCTACTCTTTTTGTGTGTTTCATATAAGCTGGACTGAGCTCCACGTGTTAACAGGGCCTCCTCTGGCCAAAAATAAATATCAAGCGTCCCGACATCCTGACCCAAATAATCAGACTCCTCTGATCTCAAAACAAGCAAAGCTTTATCAGGGCAACCTTAATCAGCTGACAAACAATTCAGTCATCTGATGCAGTTAATCTGTTTATTACCGGATGGATGGGAAACTGGATGTGTAGCAGAGGGTACTGACTGTTGTGTGAATGCCAAAGTGTGAGAATTGGACAGAATCTGCTGTGTGTGTGTGTGTGTGTGTGTGTGTGTGTGTGTGTGTGAGGGAGAGAGAGAGGTGGCCAGTGCCAGCTCTATCACATGAAAGTCGAGACAGACGCACTGCAGAAATGCACATGAGCAAACATCAAATCTGACAGCTAATTTCCTGACATGAGCTTTAGAGGGGTTGTTTTTTTTAGGCCTCGGTCCCCTCAGTCAGTGTGTGTAATTAGTAGGTCTACTCTTCATATTCTTCTTTCTCCACCTCTGTGCATAGTGTGTTCACATTTCTCCACATATCGTTAACATGCGCTATAGTCACTCTATTCTAGTTATAGGTCATCAGTTGTCCTCGTGGGGTGGGGCGCACAGGGAAAAAAATTAAGGCCGGGCCACGGAGTGGCATTTAAATGTACAGATGACCGGATTAACTGAGGCATGTCTGGACTGAAGTTACGCTACAAGCAGCTGCTGCTGACATTTCAGCAGGGGAGAGCGGCATGTAATCACTTGTGAGGACCGCAAACCTTACCACCAAATTCACAATCCAGATTAACAGACACAAAGGTGATTTCGATCATTACATTTGATCATATTTTGCAGCAATGAGGTTTACTTTCAGCTACTGATGAAGATTTCTCATGCAAAGGCCAAAAGTGGGATGGCAGGATGCCCTGACACAATTTCAGCACAAGTCAATGGCTCACACTTCTAAAGAGGCGCATACTGCTGAGCTTGTACAGCCAGCATGTGCATGTACCTGACCACCAACAGCTGAGTCAGAGATTCAGCAGTGTTATGATATCAATCGCAGCTAATAGCCTTGAGCCTCTAGTCTCAAACAGAGAGGCGGAGCGTTTTACAGAGATCACCTCTCCGCAACTCCACAACAAACTCTTCAAACAAACTGACGTGTCATCACTCCAGGACATTTACCAGACATCACGCAGCTCCTTCTGGAGACAAGAAACGGTTCAAACAGCTCCTTCTTTTAAAAGGAAACAAAACGAAAATCTTTCCAAAACTAGCGAGGGGAATGCAAACCTTGATTTCAGCCTCATGTGAAGTTGCTCTTTAAGTTAACAATTTTCCTGCGTTTCTCAGAACTGCTGTCCCAAAGAGAACAAGTGTAAACTTCTTTTTATTTCAGCTCTTTGTTACACGAGCAGGCGAGTGACATAATAGGCACAGTAAGAGCAGGAAAATGAACATTCTCTTCCTCGATCAAACACCTTCCAGCTGCACTGGGAATATTCATGCAATGTCACTTTGCCTATTTAGAAAATTACACCAACAAACAAGAGAACAAATGTGCATCAAAACCTCAACAATTGCTATTTTTAACTGTGTTCAAACACCTTAGGGTGGATTTTACTTGACTCATCCCACTCCCATTCAATCTTTTTACCATCTTTTCTCTTCGTAACATGTCATGCCTATTTCTCCAGCACGTGTCCGACTGACGTATTACTATTCTCTGCATGAGAACCAGTTTCCCACCACTGCTTCGATTCGCCCATGAAGCGGGACTGGGATTGAAAGTGACCACCTATGCCGCAGCCCTGGTATGCAGTTACCATACAAACAGGATTAGGCCGGTTGTTTCAGCTCCCATTTGTTATTTTTAGCGGGAAAAGATGACATTCTTTTCACTGATAGCAGCTGCTGTGATAATACCAGCTCAGAGTGTTTGTGAGTTAGCCGGCCATGGGAAAGCAGCCAGCTACAGAGTTTGTCACCGAGTGCAATGTATCAGCTGGGAAGGTGGCAGGACTGCGAGGTGTGCTCGTGGGCTTGAGGCCACAGCTGTATTTACCAACTGATTATTAAACCATGGGCCACGACTTTTTCAGTCTGTTTATATTTGAGAGATTCAACAGGTTTAAAGGGCACGGAATGCATGAAAAGCTGCACTTAATGACACATTTGGAAACAGGCGTTTGGGCTACAGCTGTGTACGATATTTCAATGACAGCAGCCGACTAATTATGCTGTGGCCTCTACCCGTGGTCCATTCCTCACGTCTTTTGTTTCCGATGCCCTCCAGTTGTATTCAGTTCGCAGCACATCCATAGATGCGCGCTCTCCCTCGCCAGCAATTCACCGAACAGTGGGTGTGATTTACAAACAGAAGTCAGGGTGGATTTCTGTCCCACTCATTCCTCCTCCAGTCTTGTCTAAACCGTTACCATATTGTTAAGGACAGAATAACAATTCACAGAGCAGCTGAGCAAAAGAAAAAAGGAGGGACAGGCTGAGGCAAGAAAAGAAGGAAAATTTCACGTGTTCCTAAAATGAACCCCCCCCCGAGAGAAATGGACTGTAGGGCAAGATCGTTCCTCTTCTCTTTTAACTGTGGTTTCACACTTAAATATTTTAACAAACTGTGGAGATTAGCATGCTGTTTGGGCTAAAGACTCAGCATGAGGCGCGTCGGGGGGGCAACGAGAAGATACGAGAAGCGTTTTTGAAGCGCTGCTGCTGCGACCACTTGTGAAGCACTGGACTGGAAATTAAACACTCCATCTAAAAGCTCGACCGTTTACTGTTAATTATTCAGATTTTGAAAGTTGGTGTATTTCACTTGAGACTCATGATGTGAAGAGTGAAAAGGGGGGGGACACTCAAACTGCAACAATGGTGGCACAGAGTCTGAGAAAAACGGCACGAGAAATGCAGCTGATTTAGACACAGGCAGGAAAAAACCGCTACACATACATAAAACAGTCGCACTGTCATCCATTGTGGCGTTCACCAGCCCGACCCCTCTACCCCCACGGCTTTTCACATACACTGGTAGAAAACATCTGGCCCCACTGTGTTCTGATGTATGGATTACGGCCAAACCACCCCCACCCCTTTGTGCCAGCTTGTATCTCCCATATTAGATAGCTATGGGAGATGACAGGGGGGGAGTGGAGAAGATGCAAAAAAGGTCAAGAACCACTCAGTGATACACAGCGTCCCCAGCGTGCGGCAGCCCTGCGCTGCACCCTGAGATCATGTGAATGGTCCGCCACTGAATGACTTCCTTCCTGCTACAGGAGCATCCCCTGTATTCCTCTCATTGCGGCATCATTCATTTGAAATAACGGAGAAAGTGGAGACCTAACTCGCTTTCCTGTTTATTGACTCCACACATTTTAAAAGCCGTTTTTATGAGCGCAACTGAATTTCAATTTGTGCTGACCTTTTCCATTACAACACAGGTAAAAAAAAAAAGGAAGATGAAATTTCAGCCTGATGTGACATTATCCGATCCCAGTCATTGCTGAGGCTGTAGCTAACGGTTATTTTCACCGTCAATTATCTTCACGACCCACCTCAGGACGAAAGAGCAGCAGCCCAACCCCCAACTCACCCCTGCTGAATTCATCTGTCATCACACAGCTGTGTGTCACGGCCACTCCGAGGCACCTTGGAAATAGAAACACCCACTTCCCGGGGGCCTTAAACACTTTGTGACAGAGGAAACCAATGCAGACAGGTACAAATTGTCTCCTCTTAAGAAGATGTAAAGGTGTGTGGGACCGAATGACAGCGCTGATATACAGCATTCTGGATCCGGAGTCAATAATAAAGTGTGCACAAACAGAGAGGGAGAAAAGGGTGAGAGGCAACCCAGATAACGAATCGTGCAGGTACAGAGGAGACAGGAGGCTGGAGAGACAAATGGAATGCTGACAGCTGCCGAGAGATCCGTCACAAGAGCCCAGAGATTTTGACAGCACATGCACAACTTATTACCCATAACTATGAGGAAGATTGTCAGGACTGCTGGCACTAGATGTGTTACACGCAAAAAATTGCTATCTGCGTGTTTTTCCTCATACGGGTATACAAAGAAACAAACATAAAAGCCCCGTGAAACACAGAAATAAACAGTGTCTCCTCCAGCTGCTGGACACAGCAGAGGAAGCGCACCAAATACCAAAACAGACAGATTATCAGCTTAGGACCCTAAAACGCTTATGGCAATCATAACGTTGCTACAGCTCCCCAGCTGCCCCAGCCAGAGGTGTGTGTGTGTGTGTGTGTGTGTGTGTGTGTCACTATGTGAAATATCATATGTCGCACATGACATCGAGAGTCGAGCATGTGCCATGTGGTTCGGATGTCCCTTCGTGGTACGGTCGCACATTTGGAGTGGAGGATTACTGGAGAACACCACCACGACCACCATGACCACCATGACCCACACACACACACACACACACACACACACCAAGAATGCTTTGCTGATCAGCTCAGAGACAACGGAAGGAGGGGTGAGGATGGGTTCAAACTCCCTTCCATAAATTCTCAGTCTGTATCTGTGGGGGGGGGCAGATGGGGGAACTGGAGGATGAAGCAGAGGGGGGTGGAGGAAGGGAGGGGGAAAGAGAGAAAGTAAAATAATGAAGATGCAAAACTATATTCTAGAGTAGACCTGCAACCACCCACAGACAGAATGAGCTTTGCGCTCATTAGTCCATTAGCAGCACATAATTGTTCCGCTTATCATTTTTCATAGATCGATGATTCTTACTCATGCAGTCAGGAGAAAAAAACACACACACACAAACACATGCACCCGCTTATATCTGTACAAGCACATCGTTGTGTGTGCGTGCGTGTTGTCTGAATATTTTGACTCTCGTGCGACACAACTGGAAGTTGCCTCTACGTGCTCTCCTCCTCTCTCACACGCGGCAGCTGTCTGAGCCGTGGACTGAGCGGTAAGGCGGCACAATTTAAGCCAGCGACCCGAAAAGCTCCGGTGTCTCTCAGGACGGCTCGTCCCTTGATAACTATCCGACAGTGTATGCTAAAGCTACTCCGCCTACACGGCGTGCTGCTTTCAGTCATTCTCTTCAAGGCCTGAGAGAAAATAGGAAGCAATGGGCCCAGGAGGACAGCTGAGAGGAAGGAGGATAGATTTTTCTCTTCTTTCATTTCAGCTCTCAGCTCATGTGATGGAAACACCGCTTCTAAATGACATCAAATCTAGTTTGGCTTTTATGTCATAAAATTACATCAATACCGAGTTTAATTGCAATAAATCCAATATTTGTGGAGACATTTTACTCTCAACCACAAATGTCAACCTCCTGATGGCACTAGGGGAAAAGTCAGAGGATTAGTCGGATACATCCTCGGAGAACCTTGAAAGTCTGTATTAAGTTCTGTGTAGTCCAACCATGAGTGTTATTATAACAAAGGATATCTGAAAATATTTTAATCCACTGGTGAAAAGTCACAGAAGCTTTAATAGCTGACAAAATTTCTTGCCAATCAATCAAACGGTTGTTGAGATATTTCAGCCTGAGCCAAAATGGCGGGTCGACGTTGCCTCCAGCCATGCTGCTAGCAAAGCTGAGAGAAACTTCCCACCTCTTCCTGTCTTCTCCCCCCCCCTCCCCAGAGATACCACCCTCTCACCTCCACTCTTACAGCTGGTCGTCTAACTGTCCCGGTCAGCCCTCCACTCCCCGCCACTGCCCCTCCCTACACATTCCACTTAACCCCAGTATAACAACCGAGGCCCACCTTCTTGACACCAGAAATTCCCGACACACATAAAAACACCTCCCACCCACCCCTGGGGAAGCTGTGATTGTAGGGTAGGGCATGTTGAGACAGGCGAACAAGGCCAGACCGGCTTCTTGAGACCAGATAACCTCTGACTCAGAGCAGACAGCACGGCCCCTGTATCTGACTCTGGTGTCGCTACACCGTAATCTAAATGAGGCGTTTGTCACTTTAACTCTGCATGTGATGAATCACTCTGACCAAACAGACTTCTTACGAGCTCGAGAGGTGTCAAAAGTTTCTGAAATAATACCACTTTCTGTGTAAAGTGACAGACATATGAAAACGACTGTCTTCTGTGTCTGTGAAAAGAATGACCCAATTTCCCCAAAGGGAACATTAAAGTTTCATCAAAGGACCAGAACCGAGATCAACCAGTTACGGGTTATAATCAAAGCAGCTTCCCAGACGAAGACCGAGGGTCGAGTTAAATTTGGAAGTCTGGATCATGGAAACTCAGCAGGAGAGTTGACTTTCTTATTTAAGTCATCTTTATCATCAAACTCTCACAGAGCGTCCAGAGCAGCAAAAAGCCTCCAACTGAAATCATTTCTCTCCCCTCGTCCCAGCGGAGCACTTTAACTTTTTGCAGCCATACACGCCTTATGAAATAACTATCAGCTGTGAAAACTTGAAGGGGGCACTCCTCCGGTAAGAATGCAAGGCCTACGTTTTCTCCCAGAAAAACCGCGCGTATGCTCGCAGATGGAAAAACATATGTATCTGCACGCAACGGACGCACGGCCACCCACCACCCACACACGCAGGCAATATTCCCGAGAACTGCAAGTGGGTGTTCCTGGGGGAAGGAAAAGGTCAAGTGCTCATGAGACGTGGATAGACCTTAAAAGCACCAAATTCGTTATCATGGCTGCCTGAACAATGCATTTAAAGGTCACGTTTCTCCTCTTTTTTTTGCTTTATCATTTCTATATTAATCTGTTTTTATTGATTTATTTGGGGAAAAATTCAAAAGGATCACAAAAGTCATATGAATATACAGTCTCGGAACTATAACTTCTCGAGCTGTATCAGTCTGGAGCAAAGTGGTGGACAGATCGACCCAACTACGCCATCATCCCTAGAACAATGCTAGCATTGCTTAATGGTCACACAAGGTTCATGGAAAATGTCTCCTTTAAACTTTCTAAACTGTGTGTCTGAGCTAGACAGTCTGTAGTCCAAAATCTAGTAAATATCCAAAGGCAGCCAAAAACACCAAACTTTGTCCAGTTCCATCTTTCCAAATGTGAAGATTTTCCAATTTTCTTTGCCTTTAATGATAGTTGACTGAATGTATTGGTATTACTTTGCACAAAAAGCATCCCTGCAGTGTCGACACTGCAGGGTTACGTTCTAGTAGTTTTGGGGGAAAACCCGACAAAACGAGAGAGCTCCTGAATATCATCCAAACCACACAGTCATAATTCCTTTAATGAGGCTGTGGAGAGAAAGAGGAGGAAATGAGTGCATGTGTGTGCGTCTGTCCCTGCATGTGTGAGACAGAGAAAGTGAAAGACAGACAGAGAGAGAGAGAGAGAGAGAGAGAAGGAGCAATGGAGGGAGAAGGGGGAAAAAAAGGGCAGAGACTGAGGGAGCAGATGCAGGGAAATGAAAAGCCGGCCTGGGTAAAGTAGAGAGCAGGTGAGGGAGAGCTTGTGTGTGTGTGTGTGAGAGTCTGGGAACAGACGCCGGTCTTGCGTCCCTTCAGCCCGTCTCGGCTTGGCACAAACACGCTTACCCCCTCGTCTCCAGCCCCCTTCAAACAGCTTAACCGTGGCCCAAACGGGCTGGCAGGGAAGCAAAGCGCTTCCACTTAACCATATCAAAGTCAGCCTGGCACGGCACTGAAAGAGCATTTAGCCCTGAAAAATGGCTTTCTTTTTTTTTTTTCTTCTCAGAAACAGCATGAGCGGCTGGGGGGGCTTGCTGCAAGCTGCATGGTTATTTGGCTGAAAGATTTTCCTGTTGTTTTGTTTTCATTTTCAAGTGCATTGGAAGCTGGCTGAGAATTAAGGGCTTGTGATATTTGGGCGAAACCGTTGTTTTTGATCAGTCTGAAGTACACAAAGCTGAAAAAGGTAACGTCAGCTCGGTTCGGTTGGCAGGCTTTTAAGAGGAGGCGATTTTAAAACTATCAAAACTTGTGGGGCAGGCCTGGGGGTGTTTTT
Source organism: Psettodes erumei (assembly GCA_016785225.1). Lineage (NCBI taxonomy): Eukaryota > Metazoa > Chordata > Actinopteri > Pleuronectiformes > Psettodidae > Psettodes > Psettodes erumei. Next base: position 4,111,632 of record JAFBJZ010000408.1, read on the forward strand.
AAAAGCCCAGAAAGCTAGAAGGGGAAAAAGTGATCTGCAGACCATCTGAGAGCTGATAACAACTGGAAATATCTCCTGATAGAAGAGCCGAGGCTGCTGCTGCTGTGTTTATCTGCTCCGGTTCTGCTGGCAGATGCACCGTAGGTGGTATCAGTGGACAGCACATGACAAGAGCCTGATGCCCTTTGACCCTCATCCTCAGCAAACCTGGAGGGGCATTTTTAAAATCACTGACCTGGTTTTTCTCTTATTTCACATGTGGCATTATCACCAGTGCGGGTCACACTCATCAGGAAGGTACAGGTACATTTAAAACGCATTCTCTCCACGTGTCTCCAGCAGACACAAAACGCCTCCAGGGGCAGAAATTACTCACAGCACATCATCTATCAAGAGGTTATCTGACAAGTAAGGCACACATCATTTTCAGTGGGTTGCATACGCAAAAACCTGTATAATTTAGTTTTTATTGCAGCTTTTGAGCTCAGCTACCTAAATGACTATATTTATTTGAAGCCAACATCAACAACACCCTCGTGTAATTCACAGTTTAATATTACTGAGTGAAACCATGCGCACTAAACGGAGATTTATGTCACGAAAACTCTGCTTACAGAGGGGAATCGTTGATTGTTTGCGGGGTTTTATCCTGCACCGAGTTGCATCCTCGGCCAAATGAGTCGCTCTGATCCACTAACCCACTGCCCTCGGAGAACAAGCTCCCCCAAACAGCTGGGGGACAGGAGTCCTTCCAAAACACAAGCCCGTTTCATTAACCGTATTTCGCCATCATAAAGTTGCCAGTGCATGTGCTCACCTCTGCAAAAACTTCACACAATTGGCTCTTCAGTGGCGTCTCTGCCCGTCTACCTGCGCCTCTCCATCCATGCGTAGTAAAAAAAAAAAAATTAAAACGCAGATATTGCTGCTGTTCAAAATGCAAATTTAAAAAAATATATATATAGATATCTCAATTCCAGAAAGAATAAGCCGGTCGCCCAAAATAAGCGACGGGTGTTGTCGACGTTTGCTCCACGAAGAAAGCGTCGATCGCGGTACCGACCGCGGCAGACACTGAGACCCTCTCTCTCTCACGCTCTCTCTCTCTCACACACACACACACACACATTCCAGTTTGTGTTTGCAGCGTTCCTCCTCCAGGATAACGGCGAGCCAATCAGAGGCTCAGAATGTCACGGGGGGGTGGGGGTGGGCGGGTTCACTCTGTTTTGTTCCTCGCCTCTCCCTCGTGTTGAGTGGTGGGTTTGAGGGAGCTGAGAGACCTGAGAGAATTAATTAAACTCGGAGCGTGCCCCGTCTCTCTTTGTGTGTCTCTCTCAAAAGGCAAACCACGTCACATGAGCGTTATTAGTACCAATAAGTCGAATTACATCTAACTAATAACAATGAGCATATTTTAGAATGTGCAGCCCAAAAATGTATAAAGATATCATTCTATCATAATGAGACGTATGAAGATGTTTTTGAGTGGTGTGGAAAGCTAATAATGTTTACAGTCCTTTCATAACACAAACGCAGGCAAGTCAACCACCCCACCCCATCCCCCAAAAAAACAACTCCTGATGGCATGACACACTGCTCACACATACAGTAGTGTGTGTTTTACTGCTGCAGGCATTAGCCTGTCCGTCCCTGCTCTACTTGCACACCAGTCTGGCCCTGAGGGGTGAAGCCACGTCTGAGCGCCACATTCAAACATCTGTCACCTTATGAGATATTTCTCTTCACTCTTGTGCTCTGGACAGCAGCAAGGCCATTTTTTTTAGAAGAGAGAACTGATACCTTTCAGCCTTGAAGGTTTAAATTTATATCACTTCGGCAATAAATCCAACTTTTCAGTTGATCTGTTGAACTGCACTGTGCTGAAGGAGGTTGCTTTAACTGGCTCATTATGCTACACAAATCAGTACGGGGAGGGAAAAAAAATATTTGTCTGTGTAAATGTATCAACAGGTTGTGAAAAAATGATTATCTATGATTACACAGCTGAACAACAACAAAGGCTTTTTCAAAATTGCCTTTCCAATCCGCTCCCCTCAAGTGGGTTTACAGCGATTGCTTCTCCCAGGACACCTAGTAACAAACAAATTGAATTACATGGAAAGGGAACCATGAGAGAGACAAACACCCTCCATCTTTAGAGGTACAAAACAGCCTGAAACTCACAGGTGCTGCTGTTTGAAGGCTGCGGGAAAACACCTTTCTACGGGGGCGACTTATGAAGAGTGACTCGTCTCGAAGTGCTCCTGCCAGCATAATTGCCCTCCATAAGTGGATATGCTGTTCCGCCGAGCCCGTACAAATCCAATTCAACTCGCCCTTCCAAGAAGCAAAGGGAGCAGAAAATGGCTTGTCCCTTTTAATCCATCAGTTTTGTGTTAGTAGAGGAAGGGATTTCATAATGACTCGTTGATATGATTAATCTTAAAGGGAGGGTTCAGGGAATTTTCATGCAGTCACCCCTGGCCCCATCTTCTTAGCGTGGCGACAGATCCAGCATGAAAAATGATCTTTGTGGTCTCAATTTTTCAAGAAGAACCACTTTTCTTCTTGATTTGAGAAAGTAGCAAAAGGAGGATATTCTTATGTACCCTAAAAGTCATCAATGTGAAATATCTCCGGCTTAGAGGGTCACTGAGTGGGTAGAAATGGCTTCAGGGCTGGCATATTAGCTGTTGAAAGATACAGTATAAGAGGTGGAAGGATGGAAAGAGTTGCATAGAAGTTCTATATTGATGACAACTAACTGAGCAAACTCTACTGGTTGAGGCAGACCATGAGATGCGTTTGAAATCTCAGGAATATGGGATAACTGTTAGTCCGTCTGCATCATACTTAGAGCTGTACATTTTCTGATGAAATCCCATGTAGAACACATCTGAGGAACTCTGTAGGGTTTCCATAAGCTCCTCAACTAACACTAACACGCACACACAGCCTTGTGTGCACACCCACACACGCTGCTGTTTCTTCCTGCGAGACTCTCAGCTGCTGAACAGCTCAGCCTGTAATTATGGCTGTCATCAACAGCCCCTGACTAGCGGCTATATTTACTGGAGAACCAGAGTGCGCACACACACACCCACAAAGAGAAGACCATGCACATATAGACTGTATAACAAACACATGCACACACATATGCAGATACATATCCAACTATTAATAGACGCTGTCAATCAGAATCACAGCAACAGGCATTTTAGCAATGGGTTGATCTGTATCATCATCTCTAATCTTGTCCAGAATTTTCCTCTGGTAGTATAATCTCACTTTAGCTCATGTACAAATGAAAGAAAAACAAAAAGACCTCAACACCTTGTTGAATAAATGTTGGTATCGTAATATAAAACATAACAATAATGTGCTATACATTCTACATTCTGTTTGTGACCTCTCACCAGGAGCGCAAATGCAGATTATTTAACAGGACCCTTTTCTCATAATGTAATACCTGCATGTTCACTCATTTTAAAATGTGTGCTGCCATTGCCAGTGCTCAACCAACTATAATCTATCAACCGCAGCTGTAGATGTAGAAGTAGTTCTGTATATTGACACAGGTATGTGCCCCTATTTATAAATGCTCACACATGAATACAGCCACAATAAAATCAACTCACACTGACCTCCCAGCACTGCGGTTCCTTTTCTTCCATTCCAGCCACCACTGTCTCTGGTCGCCACCATTGACCTCCTCCTCCATGTGTAGCGTGGCATTGAAACCCCTTCAGTCACTCACCCGACCTCCTCTTCTTTTCTGTTTTATTCAGCTAAGCATTAACAGTATGTCCTTCTCCCAAAGCGTTTTACTCATTTCATTCTTTTTCTTTTTCCTCTCTCCATTTTCCCGTCTCTGCCTGACCACGTCTGACCACTAAACCAGGATGAGTCAGAAAAGGCCACATGACTGAAGGGCAGGAGGGTCAAGGCTAAGGGATGTACAGGCACAGCTGACAGTGTGCATGTGCGTGTGTGTGGGTGTGGGTGTGCGTGTGTATCAGAATGAGAGTGTGCGGCTCTAAAATATCAGAGGAAAGTGCAGAGTGCCACCTCTTCTCAGGTTACCGGTCCTGTCTCGGTTTGACTTACTGCTGGACTTTCAAATTGTAAACTTGAATCAAAGTGAAAACTTAACTCTAGTTTTAAACACACACACACACACACAGCATATAATGTTTATGAATACAGAGTGTGTGTTCCTAGATTGTTTCCTAAAAGAGCCATTATTAAAAGCTTCTGCCTGTTCAAAGTTGCATATTATTCTGTGTGTCTCTCTGAGTCAGAAGTACAGAAGTCAACCAATTACAGGATGTATACTGCCCTGTGGCACAGTTCCATGCTGTGGCTGTGCTTTGGTCTGTAATGAAAAGTTGCTTGTTGCAGGTAGAGTCTTTGCCCTGAGGGGCTTTGAGGCACAACGTAGGACTGCAGACTGCAGGTGTGTGTCAACAATATCATACCACTGTTACATACAAATGTTACATACTAATGTTGCTCTATATCTGTTAAAAAGTATAAACCAGCAAATGTTTAGTAACACTTTTGAAATATAACAACTCCATACTGTAATCTTCATGTGGCAGCTTGTTCTGCAGCCCCCAAGTGGAGTAAGATTTCAAATGTGCAGCTTCTTTGAAACAATTACAGTGAGAGTGACCACCCGGACGACCAGCTTCCCAATGAAAAGCAAAATCTCCAACCCTCCACCAGGTTACCCCTCTATAAAAAGTCACTGGCGGTTTGGTCTGTTTAGTGTTTTAACAGGATTACCTCGTTGTGAGAGAGGTTCAAAACCAAAAGTCTAAACTTTGCACGCCCGGGGTTCCTAGCAGCACAGACTGTCACGGTGATCACGTGGGAACTGAAAAAAAGGTTAGCAATAGTACGGTGAAAATGCCATTTTAGACATAAGCCACATGTAAACATCTGTGACCAAAAACACAGGTTTGCACTGACAGCTGAAACATGTCTGCAAAGAAAGAAAAATTTCTCTTGCGTCATCTGGATTACTGAATATTGCACCATTTAAACTTTACCCAAAGAGGGGTTTTCCTCTTTTTGTCTTCCCTCCCCATATTTTCTTTTCTTTCAGCGAATGCTGCTGAAATATAATAATAGTTGGGAGTCGTTTGGATAAATAGGTCAGTAGAGCCAACTGTCAGATTCAGGAAGAGGAAGATGCGGAGCAGTAATGTTCTAGCTACAGTAGGTCCCCTCGGGTCATAGCTATTCCAAACGCAGAGCGGCCACTGACGCACAAACTGAACCACTGTCTCTGTGTTGTATCGCTGTAGACAGAGATGACATCTGTGGTCAGACAGTGGAGGTGCATGTGTGGGTGGACTGTCAGTATATTAATGTACAAGGCACAAGCCAACACTTGTTTGCTCACGTGTGCATGTGCGTATGCGAATGGGGTTACAAAGGGATGTGTTTGTGTGTGTGTGTTTTGTAGTAGGGCGAATACATTTAATCAGTTTTAGATTCCCCAACTTCTTGCAGCGAGCTCTTTGGTTCTAACCCTGCCTCATCCTGCCCTACATGTCCACTGCGGCTCTGATATCACATAAGCACGTCCACTGAATCACATTATCGCCCACTGAATGATAACATCACTGACGAGCCCAGTTTTCGAACAAGAGAGAGAGAGGAGGGGTGAACTGCTGTATCTGTTTCGCATAAAAGTTAAGCTTGTGTTGACAGACAGGAATAAACATCGGCTGAATTATTGCATAGCCAGACCATCACGCTGCTGGCCTCAACGCACTGTTTTGCTGCAGGGAGAGCTTTTTATGAGGTTTTTTTTCTAGTGTAACCATGGCATATATTTGAATTGCAGCTCATATGGTATATTAGTGAAAAAAGTAGCATCTCATTCTGTGAAACATCTGTGGATAAGGGTGAATTTCATGCTTAACCTCAGTGTAGGTGAGCCCGTTTGATCTTGAAGTTATTAAGGAAGAAAATATCAAATCAAGAGAGATATTTCCTTGAAATTAACTATGTGTCTGAGCATACTTCAATACCAGGTAAAATTCTTTACTCTATTTTATGTTTTGGTGGGTTTTAAATTAGACAAGCCTTGACAGGACAAGCCTTGGTTTTTAACAAAATGTTCCACTGAATATTAAGACATTTAATATGTATGTAAAAGCTCAGCTTTCCACTTTACTGCATTATTGTTATGTTCGGACATGTTGGCCCCATGGCCTCTTTTACTCTTCTGTCTAAACAGCTATGCAGTCAGTCTTATACAGTATTATATGGCATGTGGTGTTTTGACCTCAGGAGAACTATCTGCTACTTATGGAATATTCTTCAGACTTTGGAACAAGGTGCCTTTTAATTGACTTGGTGATTTTCAGAAATGCATAGTTATCAAATGTTTCTGAAAAGCTGACATAATTGCAATACAAGGTTTTTAACCCCAAATGTGGGAAATACCATTTCAGTACCAAGTAGGCCAACCTTTTAATCCTATGTAGTAAAACTGTTTTTTCAAATCTTTTCTCATACATCTATATATACTGTATGCTGAGTATACCACTAAGCCGTCAGAAGGTTCCCTGTGCAGATAAATCATCTGTCTTCCAGCTTTCCAGTTGGTGGAGCAGGACCCTGCTCACTATGATCCTCAACCTCAGTGGGCACGGTGTCGGCCCAGAGAAGGGGATACTGTTTCCTGGGGTTTGCCACACAAGGCATGTACAGACAAGAGACTGGGAGAGAAACGGATTTGTGAAATGTGACCTGGCTTCTAGTCTTGCAGTCTCTTCCCTGAGCTCTGTATATCATGCTAATGCCCTGTGGGAGTATGAGTGGTGGGGGTGTGTCCTCTGATTCATCCTCTGGGCAAGAGGCACCATGAAAAGACATACATATGTTTGCTAGCTAAACTCTGCTCTACTATAGCCTTTTTCTTTTCTTTACTATTTCAGCAAAGAAAAGATACTGAATATATATACGTACTGTATTGAAGAGGTAAGTTTGGCTTACACTGCTTAAAAATGTGCAGCTTACAAAATCAATATGAATGTAGTGTAAACAACGACCTGGCAACATAGCTATAGATTCAGGTAAAGTATGTGCCTCAGTTTCACTTTGTTTTACCTTGTGTCCTTGTTTCTAAGATTACTTAGAGGAATGCTCCTCTAATACTAAGACGACCACTTGATGCAAGGAAAGCTCTTGTCCTGTTAAAGTCCTAAGACTTAAATTTGGAGTTCGTCATATGACTCCTTCTAATTAAGCCTTCAAAATAAGCCTTCGTGCTGTGTCACGCCACTTCTAACATTAAAGAAATGCTGTTTGGAAAAGTACGGAGTAGAGGCTTAAAGAGCAGCGAGGTGAAAACATGAGATCAAAGCTTCAGCCCCCATTCAGGTATGTCACCTCACACAATTACACACACACCCCTCCCTTGAGGATTTATGCAAATATGCGACTACCTCATCTTTGTAGCTTAAAAGTTCTCCAAATCTGGGGTGGGACAGTCCCATTAAATCAGAGTGACATGTCATTGGACCACAGTAAGCTTTCAAAAACCCAACCAAAATAACAAACAATAGCTGTTGAGCCCAGCAATTAGTGGTATTGTTGTGTAATTGGTAGCCGGGGGGGAGTGGAAACATCCCATTGCTCAGGGAACGGGAACAACATGAAACATTCCTGCTTGAAAGAAGATTAACTTTTCCAAAAAAACCCACCACAACAAAACTGTATCAGATGACAGGGATGTGTTTGTAAGTTAAACACAGAAAACTACAAAGCACAACTAAACATATGAAAGACTCTCAGGCCCAACATGTCACAGGAAGATGTACTTCTACACGGTCTGGGAACATGACTATAACTCAAGGTCCCACGAGGAATCCTGATAGCCGGGTCCTGCGGTGTTAATGGCCAAGGCATTTCAAGGATCTCCTCACTTGTGACTCAAAGCGGCTCTTTATGCTTTCTGACTTGACCCAGTTAATCAAACACTAGTTTGTTTAGACACCAAACACCGACCCTTCATTTCGACCATGGCACCATCAATCTCAATACTCAACTGTACTTTTACTGCCGTTAAAGTCCCGCTACGACTGATGACCGCAGCTCCCCTCTGGGACACACTACCCTCTTGTACTTTGCCTTTGCACACAGCTCGCTACTTCGCTGCAGAACCACGAGTAAAGTAACGGAGCAAAATCAGGCTGTTTGAATTAGGAAGGAAGAAGGAGTTAAAGACCTCATGTTTATTCCGGTCTCTTTTTCATTACATCTGGTTTAGCTGGGGTTTTTTCTGTCAAACCTTTTAAGAAAGGGGGCTGTGCATGTGTGTACGTGTGGTAAAGTGTGATAAGGGAAGAAAGCAGAGTTGTGTTGGTGAAGTCTGAATAAAATCATTCAGGAGATGTGGGGGTTTGTGCAGGTGGTAGTTTGCGGGAACTCATGGGTAATCATATGGGGTGAGCTGATACTTCACAGAGCATCAAACTCTGTGTGGTGACAGTTATGTCCTGCTGCTTTTTCAGTGAAAAATCTGAGCTTTTATCAGTGAATACGATGACACAACTGATCACTGTCACTGTGAATGTATTAGCATGCTGATGTAACCATTAACTTAAAGCTAGATTTTAGTATGGCTATAGGCTCATTTTTTTCTCCAGGCCTCCTTCTCATGTTGTTTCACTAGATTTTTTTTTTCAATATTTAGTGTTTTACATCATATATAAATATTTAAAGGTTAGAGAAAACTTTTAAAAAACTGTCACAATGATTTTCTGTGGACATATTTCCTACACCAGTGGTCATCTGGAGACAACCTAATTTAATCTTGTGACTCCTTTTGGAGTCCAGACCACCCCCGAGTGGGAACCACTACATGACGCTATTGCAAAATCACACATCTCATTCTTCAAACTGAGCCCATTCAATTCCTAATTATAATTTTATGGGTAGAAAAGCTCAAAGATTTGCAGATCCACTACTAATGACGAAACTAGTGATTCTGAAAGAAAATAGGCCAGTGGTAATAAATTTGCATTCAGCACCAATAAGAATGAAATATTAAAACATTCAATGGAAAAAACACATGTAATTTCCACAACTAATACAGAGAGCTAATTAGAACAGAAAATATAAATGGTCCATATTCTGCAACCTTCAGCTGCATCTATGAATAAACGCACTGATGCCTGATGGCCAGCCCCTGCATGAATCTGTGCGCTGTGATTGGCTGGTTTGTTGCAGAGCGATATCTGGCTGTGTTCCTTCTGGCTGTGTTGTTTAAAAGAGAACGTCACATCTCAGTCAGAACTGGGTCAGTGGAGGCATTAACATACATTACGCACCAAATGATGCAATATCTGGGAATATCCTGCTGCTCGCTGTCCACTCGTCATCTGAGGAGCTGCCACAGCCTGTATGGAGCTTAGACATAATATATCTTGTATTGTATTAGCACCACAGTGTTGTAATGAGTGCAGTGCAAGCAGATGAGGAGCAATTAAATGGTTCTCTGAGCAGGTTAAAAATAAAACATGGCGGGGCACTAATAGAGTGCTGAGCATGTGTCGAGAGCAACGATTTACACTGAAGATAAATTGTGAAATTGGTTCAAAATAAATGTGACTGAACGTTTTGCTACTGGAGTGTGCATTTCAAAAAGGGGAGAGGGGGGCCAAGTCAGAAGATAAATTCTTAAAGATAAATCTTAAACAAACAGAATGTCATGATAGTTGCTGAGCCAATACTATAATAGTCTATATATATATATATATATATAATAATAACAATCCTGGTCAGAAGTTACTTTTAAAATGGCTGTGACAAAAGTATCCAATCTTCAGTTATTACACAACGTGACAGCATTTAACTATTTTTTTCTGCTTTTGAATAATCTTTAGTCATGCCCTGCTGACTGTGGGTTCTACTGCTCATCGTCGTTCCTGGGTCCAGCTGACTGTAGCTTATGACTACAGCTGGTTTTTAAAACAACAAACGCTCAAACTAAAAACGTGTTGAAAAGATATTCTTGCGGTGCATAAAGCTTGGCTACAAACATCTGCCTGTTACACAAGAACGCCCACACTGCAGAAAGCTCCGCTCTCGCTTTTCTAAAAAGGGTAAAAGTTGAAAAATCAATATACAAACTCTACACAGAGTTCTTTGGGAAACTGGAGAAGAATGACGTCTAAAGGGTTCATCACACTGACAAATTATCACTGTACAACTGTATCATTACAACTGCACAATCTCTTTCACTAGTGGCATCTTTCTCTGTATGATAAATCAATTATTGGTGATTTATTTCAAGCATCAGAGCCTACTCAACCATAAAGCAAACACCCTCACCTACACAGCTGAACAGATCCCTCTGGGCCACACTTCAACCATCACTTTTACCCTCTTCTTAACCCCGTTCACGACCGCAAATCACAAATCAACCAGTATGGCCGTGCTGTAACCTCGAGCAGCTGTCTGGGGCTGGCAGCCCACCTGTAAACCAACGCCCGCTCTCACACTTCTGACCGTTGGCAAGCCTACCATCCTCATAGAAGACGTCCTCCGCTTCTTCGCGCATCATCTCATCCAGGTCATCCTCTGCAATGTCAGTCATAGCCATCACTAGTCCTCCTCTTCTTCTTCTCCGTCTCCCTCCCTCGTCTCCCTCGGCTGACTAATCAGAGCTTCAGAGAGAGCGACTGGGCTGTAAAATTGAATCCACACCGGCCCGGCCTCTTCACTTCAAGCAACAGTCCGATCACCGGCAGGCTCCTCGCCCGAGTAGGAGAGGACTGGGACTAAGCTGAGCTTCAGCTCGCTGCACAACGATGTGTGTGTGTAAGAGAGAGTGTGTAAGTGCCAGCTGAAGTGTGTGTGTGTTTTTGTGGGAGAGAGAGAGAGAGAGACTCCCAGTAACCTCCACTAAGTTTCAGCAGTAGTGCTGATTTCATAATATCCTGTGTAAAGCTGAAGTGAGACTGTGCTGTTTTGAGAGCACTTGTACGAATAAGTGTGTGTTCAGTATGGGGTGGGTCAGTAGTAGATTTTTTTATGTGTGTGTATTCATGCATATGTGTCTGTCTGTGTGTGTGTGTGTGTGTGTGTGTGTGTGCGTGTGTGTGCGTCCATATGCACAGCATGGCTCTCTACAGTGACTCAGCTCGAGTGCCTGGGAGATAAACAGGAATAATTAGGTTTTGTATTTCGGGACAGCAAGGACATGAAGAAAGGGTGTGAAAATGTGTGTGTGTGTGTGTGTGTGTGTGTGTGCGGCATGGCATGGCATGTGAGATGTGACGCCGGCCCTGCTTGTCATTCCATCACAGCTCACCAGGACACATGGGACCACAATGATTGCGCCCACTATTTTTTCCTCGGCGTCGCTGATAGCGCCTGGTGTCGTCTGCTGCTGCTGAAAGTCTCCATGGTGCTGCTCAGGACACTGCGAATAAACACACTCAGCTGCTCTGATTCAGACGCTGTGGGGGTACCTCTCACATAATTATAGCTTTCACATTTGAGACGTTCGCTTTGCACTGCATTTTTGTCACACAGCTAAGCATCTGTGTTTCGGAAATGTCAGTTTCAGCCAATCCTTCAATCGGGTTCATTTAATTACACACATATTATTTTTTATTTTCTATAATTTTAGACATGATAATGCATTTATTTAAGTTTTTGTCAGTGTCCTAAAACATTCACCTCCAGCAGATTTACAACTTCATAAATGAGTTGGGTTTTTTTTTTTTTAAATCTCTTGACTTTGACTTTGACTTTGAAATAACCTTTTAAGAGGTCCACACCAACCCAAAGAGGCCCCTTACCAGTCTCTCTCAAGCATTCTGTGTCCAGTCCAAAATTATTGGTAACAAAACTTGACCTTTAATTTAATATGGGGCTAAATACTGGATCTTCTTCACTCTTTTTTCACGCCTCCATCTGTCTTGACTGTGCAGTTTCTCTGACTCATTTCCCATTGAGACAATCCCAATTCCCAACCAAAATAGAAACTAGGCCTGAAGTCAACTCATTATCACATTTCCTTCAGACATCCTCTCGCCTGAAGCTGCCGCCCCTTTAAGGCCGAAGCTCAAGGGATTGAACCTGAAGACAAACTCATTTTCACTGAGGCTAGTCCAGGCAATTCAGATACATAACATCTTTTAGGGAGATGGGATGTGGGTCTGAAAAATACACATGAAGACAATTTACTATGAACTGATAGTTGTTTTGGGCAGTTTGCTGGGCTAACAGCAGTGCTTATGAATTCACAGATTTCCTATAAGTCTCTGGTCACTGAGAAGAATGGTGTGAGAAACTGGCTGCAGTTTGGCGCGTGGTTATATTAGTTAGACAGAGAGCATGCACACCCATGTTTGCATATTATCTGTCAGTCTAAAGCAGGAACCAAAACTGTGCCGAGAGCTTAAACTGGAAGCAAAACCGATTTAAAGAGGGGACGTGGAACTGCTTAGGCCAGCACAGCCCAAAACAACCACACAACTCACTCTTTCTATAGCAGCAAAAAAGAAGAACTTACTGGTTTTAAATGTCCCCCTTTGAACATATTTGACAGGATTACTTAAATTTTTATTGAATATGATCGCTCCAAGACACACTGTTGCTTCTAAATGAACTAAGAACTGCAAAAACATTTGCATATGAATATAATTATGCTCTCTGAAGATCGAATTGGGCTTCTCTATAGACAAATGTAAACGTCTCTGTGAACATATGCAGGGAAGGGTGTTATGGGTAGGAGGTCTGTCACTTACTTGGAGAAGCATAAAACCTGCTGTATCCTAAAAGTGGCACAAGAGCTTCCTGACATGACATGATGCAAACTAGAGCGTAAAAGTTTAGTATGTTAATCGCTAAGCTATTTTTATAAAGAGATGCAGCGTGATCCATTCAATTGGCAATTATTGTCACGGTTTGCTCATTACGGACAGTTAGAATTAATGCTCGCTAACCAGTCAGGTGGTTCACAGCAGACAGCAGGACCGTTTTGACTTAGTGCTCTGATCCTAGAAACAGACTGCTGGGGAGGAGAATCACTGGTCACACAAGCAAGTAAACAGAAAACGCACTCGCATATAGAACACTGGCACCGGCAAAGCCCACTCACTGTCTTATGCAGGTACGTCCCACTCCCATCTGTTCACTGCTATTATCATCACATGTTCTGGTGACTGTACCATGATCTATGAGCAAATGTTTCTGAGACTAAATGCACAATTACATCATTTCAAGCAAAAAAAAAAAAAAAAAAAATAGTGAGGCGCACTTATGAAAAGTTCGAAATCTGAGACTCTCTCTTCAGTGGCAGCTTCTGAACATGAGCTATTTTACAGGCAGCCCTGCAGAAAACGGGGTCACGTTCGGGCTGCATTCGCCCTGCTGCATTTCAATTACTGGGTACATTGTTGTCACCAGCAGAGAACCCCCCACCCCCCCCCACCCCCCACCCCACCCCACCTCGGGAAAAGCAAACGCATGCTGCCGGGATGCTAACACACAATACCAGGCTTACACACAAAAAGACACTCACACGTCCATATAATAATACTGAACGTTCGCACACAATGCGCACACCGAAACACAGTGCGGACAAACAGCGAAGATACACGCACACACACCCTACACAGACAGTTGTTACTCCGGCATTGCAAAGAGTTGCACAATCAGACCCGCACGGTACAATGCCGTTGTTTGAAAGGGGTCAAACAATGGAGCTCTTTGGCATCTGAATCGAGCCAGATGATGAGTATCCCAGGAGGCTGAATAGGCGGCTTCAGCCTCCTACACACTCGTTCTTCTGGCCCTGACAATATGCATCAGTGCGCTGCTTGTTACTGTGCACCAAAATATCAGTCATTAGAATGGAAACAGCAACTCATTAGCATCCAGGCTAATTCTATGGTGCTAGCTAATTTGCAAGTATGCAGCCTCTTGCACAAACGCTTCAACCATCAGGAAAGACTTAAAATAGAAGAAGTAACTCATAATCACTGGCAATTGATGGCATTGGAAACCCATACATTTAGGTTCACAACATTATTTACTGTCATCTCTTTGGGAATGCCTGGGAGACTCCTGTGGAAACTTTAATTCAGAGTACATGAAACTTGAGTAAGTAACAAACTAAACAGTTCTTGATGCCAGCATGACTTCCTCTGTCACACCATGACAGATAGGTTTGGATCAGTGGTGATGGGAAAGGATAGTGTCTGTTTTTGGAAAATGATGAAAGGGTCCCTCTGGTCAATTCACTTTTTTTATAATGCCCAAAGAGTAATGTGATTGAGAGGAGGTAGGATGGTAGGATGAAGGCTAGAAGATGTAAGAAAAACAGTGGTAAGTAAAAAAGAAGAAGAAGAAGAAGAAGAAGAAGAACAGAGACCTCCTTGGATATCTTCTCTCCCCTTTCCTGTCATTCTCACTCCCCACCACCCAGGCTACTGCCTCTTTTTTCTCTCCCTCAAAGAAGGATGACAAAATGGGATGATTGTAAAGGGGTGCCTGGTTACCCTGGTAACAATATTGAGGGCATTGCGTGGTAAATCCGATTTGCCATGGTACTCATTGACTCGTTCGAGGTGCACGTGTGTGAGGCGCGCTGAGGCTTCGTGTGTCTGATGAAAAATGCCCACAATGCACATACTCATGCATGCAGACACACACACACACACACACAGACACACACAAGCCTACATGTGCACTCCAGCTCCCTGCAATGTCTTTATAATGGAGAAAACTTGAGAAAACTGAATGGATCTTGATGCTACTTTCCTAAAACGTGAAACAACACCGGATAGTCAGTCATTTCCCCAACAGAGATACAAACAGGGAAAATCCTTTTTTATCCAAATCTCAGAGCTGAGAGTGGACAGAATGAGTAAAAGTGGAGGCTACTGCATGGACCACACTGCAATCTGTGCAAACCGCTGATTGAGATGCCTCACGAATAGCCAGAGGTATTTAACCAGAAAACTCGCCTGTACAAATAAGAGAGCATCAGAGTGAATGAACAAATCAAGCCTGAACTATTTCAGTCCTTAGCAACATCCACTCTCACATTATTCAGCCAAACCACGACAAACCTGAGACACACATGCAGCTCGTGTTTGTTTGAATATACTGTCTGGGTTAGTGTGCTGAAGGAAACACGGTGAGATTAAAGTCAAAGTTATGTTAGTTTAAAAGCCAAAAGTTAGACTGCAGGAGACAAACTGGTAGATATACCTACTGAAAGCATATCGATATCTTTTCATCCTAATATGGTTGTAAGTCCTGACTCTGCGGTACATTATGTTAAAGGATAATCCAAGCAGACGCCTCCTTGTCAGTGCGAAGCCTACAACTCCCTCTGTGCTGACACCAATTTCTATTTCTGTTTTCTCTCTCCCCGTCTCTCCCTAGCACTATTGTATTTTGTCTTCCTCTTGTCCACAATTGGATCCTTTTCTTTTGCTCATTCACTCTTTTCATTTCTGTCTCTGTCCCATTGTGCACAGAGGGCATTAGACAATGGCAGTAGTACAGCCGTGACACACCAGCTGTGCAGACTGGCACCGGACAGACGGCAGAGCCCGTGTCGTGCCCTACTGCTCCTGGGTACACCTGGGCGGCCGGGGGGGGATTTGTTTTGGATTCATTTCAGGAATTGTTAAACCGTCCATTTGCTAAATCTCAAACTGCAATTGTCAAGCTTTGCCAGGATTTTGGAAGGTATCTTTTTTTTCTAAAAGCAAAAGCACATGAACAAAAGTATAAGGAATGTGATAAACAGCGTGTTTATCTTTGTGAAGCAACCTGCAATTGTTAGCCTGTCCAGCTAACTAGTTTACTGCACAGTTACTTGAAAAGCTCAAGCTAACATATTATTAACTCAGCTGCTATCAAGAGTTTAAAGCTGCTCTGGCCTGATCTTCATTGGATTTAGGGAACATTTAATTAGCAAAACAGGAAGAAGAATTTAAGGATTTTGGAGCGGTAAATCTGCTGTATTTTTATTGCAAACGGCACCACTAAAGAATTTGCAACAGTATGATGGCAGGGCTGAGCGAACGTCAGTCAATGTTGAGAGCAAGTTTTTTAATAGCACATACACAAATTTCTATCTCACAATCCCAAGTGGTTCATGAAGAATTTCATAATCTTGTACTATTTTGGACAAAGAACTATCCTCCTGGGGAGGATATCCAGAAACCAGATAAGGAGGGTTGCAGCAGGGTGGGGCAACAGGGTGGCAAGAGCTCTGAAAACCACAGTTTCCTCTCCCACGCCACCCAGCACATCACCGTGTCCTCGAGTTCACATTGTAGCTAACACCTGCCGGTGCGCAGAATGGGGAAGTCAACTTTCAAAAGCACAGGCAAATGATGCAAAGGGCTCTGGATAGACCGCTTTACCCACGGTTATGATCTGTAAAACTTCTAATTGCATGTAATCCAATTTTCTTTATGCACCCATTGTATGATGACAATAAAGGCATTCTTATCTTGTCTTATGTACACACATTTAAACACAAACATCTGAATTCATTAGATTATGTGAGAGGTAGGACGCATTTTTAAACAAATTCTACCGAGTGGACAGGAAAGGAGGAAACTACAACATCGCGACTGAGAAACAGGGTGGGGACATGGAAGAAAGGTTGGGCAACAATGTGAAAAATAACGTGACTATTGCAGCTGCATTTCTTTATGAAGAGAGTGGAAGTAGCCATAAGTGTGGTGGTGGTGGGGTGAGAAAGAGGGTGGAGGGTTTATTCAGAGTCAGAGGAAGACAGAAGTTGTCACTATAACTGGGACACGTGTCGCCTTTCTGCCCCGGTGGTTTCGAAGGAGCTGGGGCAGTGGGAACAGGACTAGAAACTGTAGTGACAGCTCATCATCGCACATGAGGGCATCTAGAAAAACAACTAAAACAAATCACTGTATGTGTGTATGTAAGCCTGTTTTTACCCTGTCCAGCTTTGATGACGAACTGAGATGATAACCATATATGACCTATATACATCTATATACAGAATTTTTTTGTCAATAAACATCTTGTTCCTGAGACTAAAGTCACAATTATTTCAGATATTCCATGCAAAGCCTTAAATGTTTTGACCTGGTTTGTTATTAACGCTGGGTACCTTTTTAATTTAGAAAAACAACAAAAACTTGCTCCAACGTTTTAAGGACACTCCGGCAATTGGTTTTGCGTTGCACTTCCAAATCTTTGAGAGATTAAAAGGTCAAAATCAAAGCAGCAGAGGCCAACGTGTCCTGACTTTTTGGGTCAAGCTCCAAACTCACTGGAGCCTACGTTTCCCACTAATTCGCTTCTGTTCATTAACCACGGCACTAGTAAACACCTGCATCTACTAACCATAGTTTGTACACAATGACTTAAATACTAAAAAAGTACTCAAAGTATGACAGTGAATAAGTAAAAAAGACTCATCTGAATAATGATGCCAATTTTTTTTTCATGTTTTTGGGACTTGATGCCATGAACACAGTTTTAAAAGCCCTGTTGGTCACAACAAATATATTTAAATATTTTTAACAGAAATATACTTTAGCTGAGTGTTAGAGAGAGAGAGACGGCTACTCTTCTGCGAATCAATGCCGTCTTTCCAGTTCATCAGCATCTGAATGTTTCTTCTCATCAGTGAAGCCAGCATGGGTTTAACTGAGGCCAGCGTCTCATGCAAGAGCGCACACACACACACACACACACACACACACACACACACACACACACACAATTATCTTAGTCTGGCATCCTTCTGAGGGGAATGGACACCCAATAAAGCCACATCCTGGCCACCATGAAAACCCAGGAGTTCTACTCAGAAGCACAAAGAGAAAGTGGCAACGCGGTCCAAAACCAGTGACATGGGAACCATGAGCTCGTGTTGCCATACACTCAGAGGATGCCAAATCTTCCGGCCTTGGCCTTAAGATACTGAAACTGGCATATAGTTTGATCAGCCTTGTTCAGTTCAGCAAGAACTTTTCATTTTGTGTCTCAGTGAAAAGACTGAAATGATGAGATGGTGGGACGCTTTTTTGTTGTCGACACAGCAGGTTTAGTCTGTGATAGTGACATCTCTGAAAACTCATCAGACATTACATGACAATCTGGCAACTAGACTGTAATTCCTGAGATGAGAACCTGGACCTCCTTTGAGAAAGGGAAGGGACAGAGCCAAGAGAGGTTGAAAAAAGAAAAAAAAAAGATGTTGATGAAATTCTTTTATGGAATATCCAGTTTGGTGACACAGACTTTTCCTCAAATTGATTCTGCTGTAGTGCGATTTCAAAATTCTCGCAGGGAACAACATTCATCACACCATTGCATTTTTTTCTGGCTTGCTGATGTGGGAAAGTTGATGTATCAATAACACATTGCAACACGGTGCAGTGGAAAATGTTTCCACAGTGCATAATGTGCTTGAGGCAACTTAAATTTAACTCAGTGAACAATATATGGATGTATGCAGAATGAACTCAGTGTGGAATGAACTCATTCCACATACATATCTGGATTTCTAATGCTTGCGATAAATGACTGGAAATACTCACATATATGGACAACACGCTGTCACACAAATGGAAATGAGAGCTACAGCAGTTACAAATAACTGCAGCATTTTATTCTGTTTTCTCCTCCCTCCGTCTCTCACCCTCTCCTCGTCTTTCTCTCTTTCTATTAGTCGTTCTCTCTGTGTTCATAACCAGCCCACGCAGCAGCCCTGCATGTTGACTTTGTTGTGTGCAAATTGCAGAGAAAAGGGCCGACAGGACTCCACATTCACGCGTGCCCCGAAAGCTTGTGAATTGAATTGTTTTCTGGCTGAAGGGAGAGGGATGGAGAAACGTGCAGATAAGTGGGAGAGAAAGAAGACCGAGAGAGAGAGGGGAGAAATAAGAAGTGCGTGATGGGAAAAAAAAAGCAAGGAGAATAAAGAAGCAATGACAAGAGCAGTGACAAAGCATCATTTCCCGCTACAGCTGACAACTGGAAAATGAGCCGAGGCAAAGTGTAATCTCCTCTGATATAGTTTTACATCCCAACACTGCCTCCTGCATCGGTGGCAGCAGAGGCTACAGTAGAGAGGAGGCGCGTTGCTATGGAGTGGGAAGATTTTCAGAGAGCGAGCACCATTACAAATCTGGTTTGGGAGAGGAAAAGGGGGGGGGGTAATGAAGATCTGAAGGGAGGGAGGAGAGAAATAAAGGGGATGGGAGAGAGAGGGAGGGAGGTCGCAGGGCGGGAGGCCGATAAGTGAGAAAAGAGGCTGAGGGAGATATGAGAGCGTAACAAAGCAATAAAGCAAATGCACAGAGGGCAGAGGTGAGGGGCAGAGAGGTGCCGGAGAGAGGGGATGACAACACGATGAAGGAGAGGAGTAATGTGCCTGTGTCAGGTCAGGTCACAGTAACAGAACAACACAATCACATAAAGTGTTCTATCTTAACCACCTCCATTACGACACCCCCCCCCCCCCAGCCAGTTACATAATTAGTGAGCGACAGTTTTGGCTGTCATCAGAAGAGAGTATATCTGTTTTTCCGCCTCTGTATTTTGCATGACATCAGTGGTAAGATCTTTGGAGGAGCACTTTGCTCTTGGTGTGGCGCAAGTAAGAGGAAGAACAGACTGCAATCTTCAGAGGAGGAAGAGAGCTGCTCCTTTCATCACCTCAGCCACACTACGACACTGTTAAGCAGAGCAGCAGCGCAACCGGGTTATTGCTTCACTTCCCTCTGACCTCAGCGGAGGAACGTACAGTTTGTGTCTGTGCACTGTGCGTTTGTGGTGAGCTGAAGGGAGGAGAGCAATGCTCATACTGTGGAGGCCCCCTACTGGTGATTGCTGGAAACACAGAGGATGCCAGGTTGTCAGGTTTAGTCTGGATGAAAAACTGACGCAAATGTTGATGGACACACAAAACCATACCAGCAACATTAAACCTAAAGATTCCAGCTGATTAAAAACTGTTTTCCTTGCCACTGTGTGATATAACCACAGTTTCCAGTTTGTCATTAGTGATTTGTCGCAGGTGATGCAGTTCTCAAACCTGTTGTTCTGGATAAGAAGCAGAGCACTAATATTAAAATGTGGTTTAAAATATTGTGCTTTCAGGGTCTGTTGTCACTTACGGTAAAACCCTATAACCTATGTAATTTATCCATAAATGCTGGGCTAAGCAGTTCTGGTGGACAAAGTCACTCAAGAGACTTTTCCTGGTGAAATAATCAATAACCTTCAACTCGGTGCTTCCTCTTTAAAGAGCTGGCTTCAAAGGGAGTCTGCTGCCACAAAAAGGACTAGATGGGAACATGGTTTCTAACAGCAAATTGGAAAAAAAAAAAAAATCACTGTTGGCGTTGACCTAATTTAATGATCAGTTAGGTAGCATTCGGGTGTCATGCACGGTATGTTACGTACTTAATGACAAAAATGGGCTGAAGATACTGGGTTCTTTACCCTCAAAGATTTAATGCCAGTGACACAGTGATAGTAAAGTTTGATATCTTTGTCCATGTAGCATGTTTGATGGTGCAGCCTGATTTTGTTTTTTTGTTGAAGAGCAGAGAAAACATCCTGCGCACCAGAGGGGATTTTTGGTGAGTTTATTTTGAGGTATTTGTGAGCAACGTGGAGAAACTGTTCCATAATGCATCACCCCTTTTGCAGCAGAATCTCTCCTTCCCTTCAATCTCACCTGATTTTGACATAATTTCTTTCTATTTCGGTTATGGCAGTCAGCCAGTAGTTATCAGAGCTCACCTGTGAAACTGTAATGGGGTTTCGCTGCCTTAATTTGAAACATTGATCAGAATACCTTTCAGGCAAATTGATTTCCTATGCAGGATGTGCTCTCTTAAAAGCGTCAGCATTTCAAGTCATAACACTGCTTTTTCTTGTCATAAACACTCAGTCTACCGTCTGCCCTTCTGCTACTGGTAAAAAAAAAAAAAATGAACTGCTGAGCAAACAATTAGCTTGTCCATCCCACATACTCCCACACCCCCGAGACAAACAACCAAGCACTCAGCTATTATCCTTTGTGCATGATTTACAGTAGATGCAGAAGACATTTTATTGATCTGTAGGGAGAAATTTAAATAATTTAGTATGCAGAGATACAGGCGGAGAAATTCTAAATTCTTCCACCTCTGTCGACAGCAGGCAGTTTCAATCGATCCACACACCTAATGCACCATACCAATATGCACATGTTCTTATTTGTCAGTCAGCATCCTTTTTAAAAAGACATTATAGATTGTAAGTGACACCAGAACCAAATAAAACCCCATTAGACCCATTTGGCGTGCAGGGCCACAGGAGCGCTGTAATCTATTCTCCCTACAATCTGATCCTACACAATCCAACACAGATGCTGTTTCAATTAAACATTCACCCATCGCGTCTGATCAAATGGCCTGCTGTGTCAACTGACCGATGTGCGAGCCCATTACTGAACATTACTGTACTGGCCTTTTACGCATCTGTGTCATAACCTGTCCATGTTGATCCTTATTTCCCATGGGCTTCTGAACGAAAAGACAAAAGCTAACAGGTGAAGTGTTACGTCCTAATCGTGTAGAAATCCCCCCTAATGCAGTTCCACCTTTTATGACTGGTCTGATACAATGGTCATTCACCTGGTGTGATGCCTCCACCTGCAAATCTTAATTTCTGTCTGAAACAAGAGTCCAGATTTTATGATGCGTGTAGACAGGAGCCACGGGAGTTTATGTCACAAATCTGGATGCAAACCTGATGCTTTTACACTTTTACTCCAAGACTGAAGCATTTCCAGCACAGTGTTTCACACAACATCGCCGTTAATCTGACAACTTGTACGCAGCGGGGAGGTTGGGTGGGGGTGGGATGTGCAGCAAGTGGTGTGTGTGGTTGGTGGGAAAAGAGGCCGAACCACTCACCGAGTCACATAACTTATTCACAGCTTTAAATGATTATGCACCAAAAGAAACAGTAGATAAATACAGTATGTGTCTTAGCAGCAGCAGCAGCATGAAGCAGCACGGAGTCTGCAGGAGTCACCGACGCTTGACAAGCCAGCGATGACTTCACCCGCCTCTCGGGTTGACAGCAGCACTTACACAATTACAGGCAGACCCAGAGGACATATGTGCTGAAAGGAACACCATATATGAATCCCACAGCGGGCTAATTCAACCTGAGAGGGTCTTTACTCACACAAACCTGACAAATACAAACTTAAAACACCCACCAATCCCCTCCTTCACTTACGGTTGAACTCCCTGCGGCAGACTGGAGGCCTCCAGGGCCGGTTTCGTATCCAGTTCAGGCGTCGAGGCAGCTCCATGATGCCCAAGCGAGTGCCAGCATGTGATGGCCACTCATCCGTCAAAGAACAGCACCTCAGTTGTTCTGCCCATCCCCGGGACAGATACTCCCCTCCAGAGCATCAGCGATGCCAAGAAAGCACCGAGCGGCCTCGACCTTTTAAAGGCAATACTTCACTTTGACGACGACCTGTCCTCCACTCAGTGGGAGAGAGAACTGTTACAGAAGCTGCTGTGGTGCTCGGCTAACTTCCCCCCCACCGCTTTATCTTTTATGCATGAGTCGGTGGAACCCAACTCCCTCGGTCCTGGGGAGGGAGTTGAGTCAGGCCTCCCCCCCCCCCGGGAAAAGAAAACCTACCAACGGGCAGCATCTGAAGCACGGTTTGCACACCCTGCTGAAATGTGACGCCTTTGCACAGAGCCCCCGGGGGGAGGCAAGGTGGGTGGATGACGAGGGGGGCGTGGCTTCGCAAGCCACCTGAGGAGGTTGAAAGGTAGACGGTCAGTCAAAGATGCCGTGGACAGTTTGAGTGTGTGTGTGTGTTTGTTTGTGTGAGAACACACAAAAACATACACGGCAATATTAAAAGCAATAAAAGCTGAAAAGCAATAAAGCAAAGAAAACCTTTAAAGCTTTATTCTAAATGTCACAGCTGCCTGGACTGGGCTCACACACAATGAGGTATATTAAATGTTTAAAAATTTGAATTTGTGCTGCATTAATCTGGGGGAAAATTAATTAAATAATAAACCCTTCATCACTAAATTCAGAAGACATCTGTTGAACGGGAGAAAAATATTTCAGATATTCAGTCTGCTGCAATGTGAGACAAAAATATTGATAAAGCAGACATGAGTGAACACCTGCAAAGATGCCAAAATATGTTTTTTTTTCAGCTACGGTAGTTGTAGTTTTTATCTTTAAAAAACCCCAATAACACATAAAGGTCCTTGCAGTAACCAATCACAAAGCTGCAATTTTGACTATTAGGAGACCGCTACCTGCTGCGATCACAGAGGTTCATGATAGCTGTGTATAGTTCAGAGGACAGTGAAGAAAATGGAGTCAAAGTTTACAATGCACATTTTGCACTTGCGTTTATTGAAACAATAAAAAAAAGACACACACGGCACATTCTGGCCTCAGTTTGGACAAGCCAGACTTCCTGCACTCAAAGGCTCTGTCTCACCATTTGGTTTGTCCATTGTCCAAAGTACAATAAATAAATTCAAGTGAGCCTAGCAAGCACTGAAGACACAGCTCTACAAATACACAGATCCAAAAACAACTTTAATCAACAAACAACAACCAGACCAGAGAACGCACATTTGGTACCTAATGAGTATATAGCTGTTCATAACACGGCAGCTTAAGGAAATAGACTGTCAACATTCTTACACTTCAGATACATGGAGATTTTCTTCTTGACGACACACACAACTTGACCGGTTTAGTATTAAATTACTTTAAGGGACCAGAGCGAAAGCAACATTAAACAAATATCTGTGTGCTTCTGTTGGCTGGTGTTGTGGAAGTGCTAAAACATTGTTCAAGATAAGGCCTGGATATTTTCCAGCAGCTGGCAGTTAACGGACCTCAACTACAACATCTGGCTGGTGAAGTCACTTCGATTGGCATTGGGGTGGGGGGTGGGGGGGCAGATGATGATGATGACCTGAAAAACGTTTGGCAAACCCTACAGCAATGTGTGTCAATATGACTGTGCTCAAGACAGCGTGCACAAAAAAAGTACATTAAACTATGACGAATAGGACAAGTGTCTTTGGCAGACCACACTCACAGAAGGCACATACTGCACAGTTAATAAGGACGACGGCACAATGCAAACACCAGCGTTTGACTCATTTTCGACATGCTGGAGCTCAGGTCTCACTGGCGAGCAGACACTTTGCTACAGGCTCACTACACAAAAAGATGGTCCATCCATCAGCCTGATTCAGGCCTACGCACTGTGAATTAACGGTCAACAGCTTAGTGGTGATCTTTTCAAAAAAACAGGCATACGTTTAACATCCTGCCTGCGATGCGAACTCTTAAGACAAGGGGTGGGTAAAAAGAAGAGAGATAATAAATATCAGCAACAATGTGTGCACATCAGCATGACTGCTCCTGAGGTTCGTATCCACAAAGACCCCCGTTCTCAAGACAGAGAAAAGAAAAAAAAAAAAAGTTACCCAGGGGAGTCTTCGTCAGGTACGTTATGCTTTAGCAGTCGCAACAGTACTTACAAGTTTACACTTTTAAAACCTTTTTTGACTTCAGTAACACTTCGGCTACATTCCTCTCACCAACACGTTAGTGTGTGTTTGTAAATGTGTGAGAACAAAACAGAGGTAATGAATGACGGTGACGGAATCAATTAAAACAGAACCTGTGCTTGGACTGTTGAGTGGCACTTGTCTGTGGAAGTTAACATCGGCGGCCGCCGGGGGGCGCCAGAGATCCAATACGGCTCCGAAGCGAAATGTGCGGCTGAAGGACGAAAACGTGATCTCTTGGGTGGAACGTAAGCAGGTTGAACGGATTTAAATATCAGCATTCAGAGTCTACGAGCTTAAACAAGTTGCAAAAAAAAAAAAAATAACAGCACGTTTGTGAATGATCTCTTTCTACTTGCTGATTGTTACAAAAGCTCTACGCCGATCCATTTGGTCCTTCGGTTCAGCAACAGATCAGAATAAAGCTTCATGTAAACAAGGCAGTTGGACGCCCCAAAACAGAACATGTGCAAAACCGCTCTCGCCGTCGCGCTGACGAACTCGAAGCTTTCGTCGACGTTCGTGAGCGCCACGCACTAGTTCCTTACACACCTGGTGTTCATGCGGATCCATCATGAACTTGATGCCCGCACCTTTTGTGTAGAGCAACGATTGCGAGCCCTCTCCACTGGGCTGCAAGATAAGGGGGGGGGCAATGAAAATTGTCTTAATTTTTCTGCCTTTTTTCCTAATTGAGGCCTTTTGCTTGTGAATTACTGACTAATTTTATGTTAAGTTCCCTGAAAATGTTTGAGGAATAAAGGAAAAAAATGACTCAATCTGTGTGTGTGTGTGTGTGTGGGGGGCACCCTGAGGCTCTCGGTCAGCTTATGTGCATGTGTGAGCTGCAGTGTACGGGCACACGTGCGGAGGGAACTGCGCAATTAAACGCTGCGTCGTGAACACCACGTGAATGTGCGCTAGGGTTAAACGGCGTCGTGCCACTGGCGTGGACGGTCTCAGGTATCGTGTACAAAATTCAAATTCATTCCAAGTAAAAATCCTGCTCCGTTATTCATGTGGCTCATGTCTGGGAGGAGGAGGAGGAGGAGGAATGGAGATGTGCTGAACTCATCTGTCTCATCGGTTTCTCCGTCCCTCCTCCTTTAAAATCAGTCAAACCTTACTCGTCCGAGTCCCGATTGTCCGCGGCTTCCTTCATTCATCACATGCGTCAATCACTTCAGAGTCCTTTGCCGCGCCGTCATTCGATCTTTTCCGGGTCAACGTCGTCCAGATCAATATCGGGCGAGGCCACGCAACACATGCAGAGCTTTTGGGTGTAAAGGGAAATCTTATCTGCAGGGACAGGACAGGAAGACAGAGAAGGGGGGAAAAAAAGGAAATCAAGGGTTGTACGGTCGTCACATACTTTTACAACAGGCTGCTGGATGGGAAGGGGGTTTCACACTTCCTTTATGAATACCATTCTTTGCGCTACAGAACCATTTACAGTATGTGGGGTCTACTCAGTAATACAGTGAACTTTGAAACACTAATCTCAGTCCCTCTTCATCTCTTAAGTACTAAAAGGAGGCTTTTTTTAAAAAAAACATGTTTACAGTAGCACCTCCATATGCAACTTAAGACAAATAAGCTGCTTTAAAAAAAAAAAAAAAAAAAAAAATTGGCCATAACATGACACAACAACATTCATTCACTAAGAGAATGTGGAGCTTATTTCCCCCAGGACCTGAGAGGCGATTGTGCGTTATCGTATTTACTTGTACAATAACTTAGCTTATGTACACTTCGGTGTAGAAATGCCAAAGGTCATTTGGATACATGTTTAGCGTTACTTTAGTATTTTCATTTCAACACAGACACGCGATGCGGTATCGCTGGAAGCCTCTTACTCAGCATTTTTCCGAAGAAGGCCGGTCTGGAGGTGGGCGGCAAGTGGATGCAAAAGTAGTAGACCGGCGCGCCGGACAGCGCCACAGCAATTCCCACCAGAGAGTTGATGGTGTCGCTGTAGAGGGGCACCACCACCAGGAATACGCTGCACAGGCAGTAAACGATAGGGAAAAACAGAGACAGCTGCGGGGGAGTGGAGAGTGGGGAAAGGAGGAGGGTGATGGCAAGGCCAACATAAGAAGAAAAAAAAAGGGGCGGGGGTAGCAAAAGGTTTGAGAGAGAAAAGTAGGAAGATTAAAACAATTATATAAACAAACAGATATTATTAGTTTAAACCTCATCGCTCTGTTGATTTGACTGTGGTTCTAACTGCTCTGCCAATATAAAGTCCAATCACTTTTATGATTACTTTGACATTCATTAAACCAAGTTGTCGGATTCACAACGACATGGAGTCGTTAATGCTGCGTCTCATAATGCAGCTGAAATTGAATGTTGGGGAAAAGCTCTGTACTTTTTATAGCAGCAGCGTTTGCAGGAGTTTTCTTGTACTTTGCCACTGTTATAAAAAAAAAAAAAACTAGGAAGACTCATTGGAATGTTGTAAAGAACACAAGACCTGATTTCTCATTCCTAAAAGTTATTGCAGCTTTAAAAAAAGAAAAAAAAAATCTGTAATGCTCCCCGTCATGTCTCTGCACGTTTCATTCCATACTGCTGCAAAATGCCAGGTTTGCCTGTAAGGCAGAGCCAGTGTTGTCCCTTTAAAAGGAACGTTCAAAACTCCCGCAGCATCAGTTACACTACCTTAACAGGTCGGTTAAGGTCGGGAGCTTTGAATCGAAGGTAGATCTGGCTGGCGATTGACAGGCCGATAAACAGCCAGTAGTTAAAACTGAAGTAGTTGATCAACTGGAAAACGTCGGGCACGGACAGGTACAACAGAGCCATGGCGCCCTGGGAACAGAAGACCAGACACACACACGTTTGTTGGTTTGTTTGGTAATGGACAAGCATGTGAGACATGGGCATCCAGCATCATTTCAGAACCCTGCTGAAATATGCGATACTGACATTGAAGAGCAGGGCAGGAATCGGGGTGAAGCGCTTTATGTGGATCATGCACAGGACATTTGGCAGGTGGCCTTCTCTGGAACCAACAAAAAACAGCCTGCGGGAGAAAACAAAGGGTGAAAACAGGTTTTCGCTTTCAAAAAAATCACTGGGCGAAAAAGGCTTTGCAATAATACTGGGTAAAATATGGAGGTAAATCTGCACTTTATGAAAAGCTGAGATGGATCGGACTCGATGCGCATGTGCGTTACAGACCTGGAGGCAGCGATGATGGAGGAGTTGAGGCCCCCGTAGCAGGAAATGGCCACAGACAGAGGGATCAGCCAGCGAGCCCAGCCCAGCGCCTCGTCTGCGAACGTCTGCAGAGACATTCAGCCCGGTGCCTTACTGCTCACGTTCATTTACTTGTAAGACCGGTGGCCCTCGGCGTTAAGACGCAGGATTAGAGAGTTTGCAGACAATAAATACGACACTAGTCCCTGATGACTATATCTTGATGTAAACAGAATGATGCTGTAAATCATTGCAGCTGTAAAATAGGGGGTAAGTCTGCACATGTCTGAGAATGTGTTTCTTGCAATGGAAAAGCAAAAAATGCAATTGCACTGCAAATACTTTGGCAGAGACAAAGATGCTGTTATACAGATTCAGCTCCTTACCAAGTGATATACATAATAATATGTACAGATATGTACATAATATGATACTTTGCCAAGTGGTATGAGGTTGATTACACGTGACAGCTGGAGGTTGTAAAGTCTAACGAGGGCGTAGCATCCAAAGAAGGTCCGACAACATCGCTCTCTAAAAAAATCTGACAATTTTTACTGCTTCGCTTCCCTTAAATTCAGTACAGCACAGAGCCGGCGGCATGTCGACACAACACTAATGAAACATTTGGCCGCTTAGGCTAATAATAATTTTTAAAAAAGAGATTGTCAAATATCGCTGACAACCCTGAATACAACTCTTCCTCTGCCAATGCGCTAATCGCATCATCATCCTCCCCATGTTCCTGTGCGGTGCACTAACCTCTTTAGCTAAATGAGGTTCCTGTCATCGTCACGACTCCCAGATAACCAAAAGGGAGCACTGAACCAGATGCTAGTGCCAGCCAGACTGAAAGGAGATGACGGCAGCGGCAGACAGGAAGCAAAGCTCAAAAACCTGCTGCCCCTGTGAGACTGAGCAGATGCCGCCAATTTGGATAATTCCCGTCGTGGACTGATAGGCTTCGTCGCCAGACATTAGCGCCAGCGCGGGCGCGGTCGAGACCGCCGAGCGGCTTGCTGCTTACGCGCAGCTTCTTTGGCGCACAAGAGAACCGCGCTAGGTAAAGGATGCCGAGCCACTCACCACGGCAACCGCTTCGCTGCTGAGCACTTTCTCTGCATCCATGACGGTGTAATAGGCTACGTTGGTCAGGATGTAGATCACTGTGACAATGGGCATGGAAATAGCGATGGACAAGGGCAGATTCCTGCAGTGAAAAGAGCAAAGGGAGGGGTTTATGTTCAGCTGAAGCACTCTGCTGTGAAATCCACAAGTAAGATTACTTGAGCTTTAAGACTTAAGCAATTGCAGATTTTCAGGAGGTGGAGTTATGTAGTTAAGTAAAAGAAAGACCATCGGGAACGGGAAAACAATCCCGCTCACTTGTGAAACCTCCTTGAAATGTCACGCGTTTCACCTCTGCGGGTTCTTGATCTCCTCTGTGATGAAGTTCAGAGTGTCCCAGCCCGAGTAGGAGTACAGCGCCGAGTACAGGGCCAAGGCCATGTCGCCTGGGTCCAGCTTGGATCCCTTGAATGAGTTCTCGAAGTTCTGGTCAAAACCTAGAGCAAGACACGGCGAGAAGTGTTTCAAGTGTTTCGCCTACATCCTCCCACACAGATGTCCTACACAGCCAGGGGGGGTTATTAAAAAAAAAAAAAAAAAAAAAAAAGAACTGCCCTGGTTGCGTAGGGCGTTGCACATGCATTTAACATGCCACAAAAGGTAGCAGTAATCTGAAACCTAATACAGTTGTTTTTATTAGTGCGCCATTGTATGACGGATAGTTGAAACCTTTTATAAAAACGTCCTACCCTGTGCCAGCTTAACCAGGCCGGTTATGATGATGACGATGAGAGCTAGGACCTTGGCGACGGTGGAGACGACCTGAAGGATAGCGCCCCATTTCACTTTCATACAGTTCACGCAGGTCAGCAAACCTAGGAGGTAGGAGCGGGACATGAGTCTAAATGAAAGCACAAGCTGGTGGTTTGTCCCGTCGACCTGTCGATTTTGCGGCAACTCAGGCGCCCAGTTGATTTACAGTGGGCTCGGCATTCTAGCGTTTTTGCAAAACAAACCCAACAGGTTTGGTTGGGCTCCGGCTATAGACCGTATGGCTTTTCTTCTTGCACTAGCAGTATCAGAAAGCTTTTGACTGCCATTCACCGAGCACAGCAGTGAAGGTGGGGTCAGGAGGAAGTCAACAGGTAAAAAAAAAAATTTCACATATTTCCTTCAAAGTTCTATGTAAAAAAACGAGTTAGACCAGCAATGTTTGAACAAGTCCCTGAGACTCAACCACACGTGCCATTTCATTAAATGCAGCCTGCAGTGTTTCCTATAAACAGACTTTTCCTCCAGCTACAGTGAGCGGCTTCTCCTGCGCCGCCCCTCACATGCTCGACGACCTACAATTGACTTACACAGGTGTCCCGCGGGATTACCAGCAAGCTAGAATGAATTCAATGGGGGGTGGGGGGTTCATTCTTTTGAGCCCGCAGCTTTCATAGCATCTATACTGCTTGGGTGTTTACATCGTAAACCTGGACCCAAGACAGCAAGCAGTCAAGTTAAGACTTTTTAGATAAATGGCAGGGATTTAAAAAAAAAAAAAAGTACAATGTACAAATAAATAAGATAAGATAATACAGCTTTAAATGACTGAAAGCAGACTCTGGGACAGAAAAAACGCTATCGCACTTCAGTACCACTACAGTTTTCTGACACTGGATGGTGAGCACCCCGCTCACCCGCATCCACGTTGGCGTGTTTTCGCGTGGGGAGACACTTACATATGATGACGGCAGCGATGAGACGGACGGCGTGGTAGGGGGCTGAGCAGGTGGGGTAGAAAGGCTGGACCAGGTAGACGGAGAAGGTCAGGCCTATCACCGCCTGACAGGCCGGCTCCACTATCAACAACGACGTCCACAGGCTACGGAGTTGACGACACACATTATTTTAAGGCAGAAATACAAGGTTTAGTTAACTTTTAGTAAAATGACACTGAATAATGCTGACCTTGGTGTATTTTCACCACTTAGGGAAAAGCCTTCTACTACTTTAAGCCACACGCTTGAGTAGAAACACCCAACATTTTTCTCTGACATTAATGCAGAAACTGACAAATCGAGCAAAGCGTCGTCAGCGGTAACGGGACGAGACGTGACGGGAGGGAGCGGCTGCGCATCATTTGTGCTTCGTTTGCAGGCTAATGCGTTAAAAAGGGTGAACATAAAAGGGGTGTAACATACCGAATAAAAGCCAAGAAGCCTCCAAAGGCCTCCAGGATGTAGGCGTACGAAGCCCCGGACTTATGGATGGTGGTCCCCAGCTCAGCATAGCATAACGCTCCGAAGACAGAAAACACCCCTCCAATGGCCCACACTACAAGGGACAGGCCAAATGAGCCTGTGTACATAAGAACCCCCTGCAGAATAACAAGGGACAGACATACAAAGAGTTATCGAGCCACAAAATGCTTTAGGATTTCATTGCAATTAAGTACAACCTTATTTCTGGTTAGGTGCTTTAACACCTAACTTGATTGTTGGCTGTTCAGATCAAGTCAGGTGCGTGTTTGTGTAATGTGAACGCTGTAATTAAAACTCTGTGGCAGAGCAGATAATGGCGTAGGGATTGGCACTCTAACACGATGACAAACGGAAAAAAAAAACCTGCCCAACAATTTAAAGGGCAGATGAAAAACAAACCCTTGACGTCATTCAATAAATACTTATTTGAGCTGTAATAATATCTGAATGATAGCATCCATTTTCTAGTCCAAAAAAAGAGACACTCTTTTCATTTTAGAAGTAAACTCAAATCAGCACAGATAAAACTCTTCAGCTCAACAAAGCAGCTCCTTACCAGGTCTTACCTTAGGTGAGACGAAGATGCCAGACCCGATCATATTTCCCACGATGAGGCAGACCCCGTGGAGGAGGGAGATCTCCTGCTTCAGCCGCACGCCGCTGCCCTGAGACCCCGAGTCTACCTCGGCAACCATTCTGAGGGATTTACTGTCTTCAGCCTCAGCTCAGAGGAGGCGACGGGGCAATGACAGGGGAGTGGTACGGAGGACAAACCGACTCCAGGGCAGGCACCAGAAAACTGAGACGAGGAGAAAGAATTCGACGATCAAAATACTGGGTAAGATGAAAGGAGAGGTCCGGACCGGGCAAAAGGAAGAGGGAGGCGGGCGCGTCACTGGAGGGCAAGGGCTCGACCCATCTCAAACAGCCATTGTTGAATCAGAGGAGCACTTCTCCGCTGGCATAATCTTCAAGACAAACAAAGGCATGTAGTTTCACAGAAGTGTTTTACACAGCTCAGTAGTTCCAAGTAAAAGTAAGTGACTCATTGGTATACACCCTCACGTCACCTAATGGACACTAAAGGGCCAATAGTGTAACTGCAAATGAGTGAATGAGTGAGTGAGTGGGTGGATTAAAGTGATGCCTGTCTGGATTTATGAGGTGCTTTGCATTCAAGTAGCAGTAAGTGAGGGACAGGCCTGGAACAGCAACCTGCCTAACTAAACTTGTGTTTAACAGAAACTATTCAACTTAATTCATCTGATCTGATATTGATTTGTGTAAAAAAAAAAAAGGCGAATGCAAAAAGGACAGTGCTTTCAATTCACAGCTTCAGTGTGTGAGCGGCTTGTTTGAGCAGACGGTGAGCACCGCCTGGTTCTCAAATAGTTATCCCCACAGACAAGAACATTTCTAATTCACAGCCAACGGGAAAAGTCAACACTCTCCGGTGTTATACAGGCTGCACCACATTCTGTGCTGACACTTTTTTCTTCATGATGTTACCGCAAGAATAATTATCACAGTTATTGTTTCGCAAATTACGATCGTTTCATCCTCTACCTAACCAATCATTAGGACGTTTTTCATTTGCATGTTTGGTATTAAATCAACATCTATCGCCGCAAAGTAACACAACAAGGACCCAACCTATCGCTCATGGGTGAGGAGGATTGCAGTATCGACACATGAAGAAAAACCAGGTCTTGGCAAAGGGTTCACATTTCTTTACTTTTTCTTTTTCTTGCCGCTGTATTAGAGAACCAAGTTTTGGCAGGTTTCCAACGTGAATACATTAAGGTAATATTTCTCACAGCTGATGCCAGCATGCCTCTGGCTCCAGCAGGGGAGAGACCAGAGCCACTTCATAGAAAAAACAGCCACAGGCACAAACATGCACAGGTGAAAGAGCCAGTAAACAGACCAATTTAAAAAAAGAAACTTTTTTTAATTCCTCAATTAGAACGGAAAGAAATTTTTATTAATCACCTGACAGAAACTAAATTAGACTTCACTTACTTTTTAAATGAAGTAAAAGACCCAGCCTTTTGAGTCACAAAGTGTCACTGCTTTTCCTTTTGGCTTTTATTTCGTGCCATTCACACATAACAGATCCACCCTGAGCGAAGCCAGACGTTTCTCTGCCCATCGCCAGAGCAGCAGTGAGGGACAGGCGACATGTGTCCCGTTGATTGACCAATGAAATCATGCTAGCATCTGGCGTGCATGCTTGCGCCAACATGGCTGCTGCAGCTACAGTATGTGCCCCCCGTCTCGTTCACAAACTAAAAAAAACAAAAAAAACACCTCTGTGTGGAGTAAATGATAATGACCTCAGCATCTAGCATCTTTATATTAAAAAAAAGTAACGAGACCAAACGGTCATGAAACTAACTTTACTGTAAGTGAAGAGAAAGTTTCCCCTCACATGTCAGGACTCTGTTCTCCACACTTTTAGAAAAAAACGGATCATGCTAAGTTTCTGAAAGACAAACGGGATGGGGACGGTCACATTGTGTGTCGCTGAAGATTTTCACTTGGTACCAATTTAAAAGAGCTCGGTCCCCGTTACTAATACACGACTTCACACCCACCTTAACACACCGCTCCTATGGTTCCGGTTTAACGAACGTTAATGGTTAGCGCCTGAGGGATCCATAGCCTTGATAGCGCTGGCCTGATACAGACTCACAAGAAGATGGTGATGGTGTTCGATCCAATCGTGCTTCGCTACGTTAACATTAATTAACTAACTTAACATTGGCATCCATTTGAATAGGGTCCATCTCGAAGCTCATACGGCGGCATTTAGCTCTCTCGGAGCTAGCTTCCGCAAGCGATGCAAACGACGATGCTGCTGATGTACATGCTAACGTTAGTATGGAACAGGCATGTGGTTAACGTTAGTAAGCGATTCGTCTACGTGCCGGTCAGACTCTCAAAGTGTGAGATACGGTCTGCATAAAAAGGAATACAAGAGGACACCCTTTACCGTTATTGCTTCTTCTTTTTTTTCCGATGGAGGAAGCAACTGCACATGTGACGACGTGCTTCACATCAGTGTAACCAACTTAAGCTAACGTCATTCCCACAGGCAGCAGCGAACATCTGCAACTAGCTCCTCCTCATCCACAACGGTCGGGGGATAGTTGTTTCCACCCACTGCCAGACCGAGGAGCTATAATGACAGCGATCTACGTTTAGACACGACAGTATGTCTCCAGCACTTAAATGATACGCAATGACAACGATAGTCACTGTAATCCCAAGTAGCGGGCAGATAAGTGGAGACACATCAATGGCAGCGGATTGATCTCCGTTTGCGCGGTGATGCGGTCAAACAGGTGCGCTACTGTGAGTTGGCAACGATCCGTGACTCAGCCAATCAGACGTGAGACAGGGCCGTGGTTATCCTAACGTATTCATGCATGATTCAAGCCATTCATGTCTCAAGTTTATATCGGTCACCCATACTGGAAACAATTACAGCAACTGACGAAGAATTCACATAAAACAACGAAGGGAATACTGACAATAGCCAGGCCATTTTTTCCCACCTACTTTTGTATAAGACAGGTACACATTACACTGACACTAGCAGTGTATGTTTAACACAGAGACCTAGCAAAACTGTTTTCGACAGTAGTCCCTTGATGATCATTAGTATGATCAGATTCAAGTTCGTCTTATACTTTGATTACTTCTACAGTCTAAAACTTTATATCCTACTGATATTATGTTTTGTAATTCAGTACATCACTGATTTATTTGTAGTGGTACACCTGACCAACAAATTATCTGTTTTCATTGAAATCCGTCTGTAAAACCTGGCTTTAAACTGGTCTTTCTGTTTTTCTCTGTAACTGTTGTTTAAATTCATTTTGTTAAACTCCATTGCATTTTACTCTTGTTTATTTATACTTTACTTTACTCCGATCAATATATTTCTTGTTGATTTCTTTTGTAAAGCACATTGTGATCTGTTCTTGAAGTGTCATTCTATATGGATGACACTTCAAAAGTTTTTTCTCATTACTGTACCGATCATCTTCTGCTGCTGTACTCAAATATACGTCATTATTATATACCAATATTAAAGGCCTTGTTGTAGTTAATCAGTGAGCATTGTCCCAAATACTCAAATGAATATGAATAAACATTCGCAACATAACGGCTGTGTTATCTATGCAAACAAACCTAAAGGATCATGTTGTTTGAGTTGGTGCGGGCTGATGTGATACTTTATGTTGCTTACATAACGGAAGAGTTTGAAATCATGCATACAATCAGCCGTTATAATTTCATCTAATAGACTGACTCAACTAGTCTCACTGGATATCTGTCTACACGAAGCTTGTAGGATATACAATAGATCATCATACGCTGAGAGCTGTTCCCCGAAGCTATTAAGTTCTCAAGCTCATATAAATTTAGATTTTGCGCCATCTAGTGGTTGTGTCTGTAATGGTTCCACCCATTTATTTGGTAGGTAAGCACTGATCTGAACTATATTTTCTGCAGTTGAGAGGTCAGAGTATGATTCGGCAAGTTGACTATGTACATGGATTATATAGGAGGCTTCATCTTTAGGTGCCATCAAATAGATAATGTGAAGACTGGGTAACTGCTTGTGCTGCTTCAGCCTGCTTCTCCAACAATAGCATATTTTATCAAGACTTTTACTATACCTTTATTATATATAAGACTAATAGATGTCTTGAAAACGATAGAGACCAAACATAATACAGTATCCTGAATGTTAACCTTTCAAGAATCAGTCGTCCTCTTTTCAGCACCATGGACAGAGAGTTGTGTCTGGCCATCACCAGAGAAACAAAGAGGGGAAACACCCTCCGTGTTACCGTCAATGCAGGGCCTGAACTCTCCAACACAAGGGCGCATTGGATTTGTCAGGGGTTTGGTTCGGAAAGGCGCGTCAGGGGAGTATGGCAACCAATATGCTCTTAGAGGCACATAAACGCTCATTACCGGGCTAGTGTCATGCCGTTCAGATTACATGCTAAGTGTTCCTCTAGAGTTATTTCACAATAAAGCCTTCACCGATGGTGCAGCCAATGTTCGGGCGAGTTGTGTGTGTGCAGGAGGGGGGATTATAGTGCCAAATCACAAACAATTCAGCGGGTTGAGTTTATAGTATTAAAACTAAAAGCGTTACTGAAATCGCACATGTCAAAGATATGTGTCGACTTAATGGTTTGTATATCTTCTCCATATTGCTCCGCGTAATTCATGATGGGACATGTTTATGCTTTTATTCTGAAAGCTAGGTCTGCGCACTTCCGATCTTGTTCTAGTTATTTCTCGCTGACTTCACGCAGCTCATACCAGACCACCAAGCGCACCAGCAGCCCCTCGTCTCTGCTGACTCAGTGCCTTACCAGCAAGTCCCTCCGCCCCGAGATAGATACAGCATCCAGCCACCGACGCGCAATTCTCCAGTCAACTCGCCCCGACACCACCTTGCAGAAATGGCTAAGACTGCAATCGGTAAGTTTTGCACTTATTATAAATACATATGTACGTATATGTCTTTCCTGAGACAGCGGCTTCGCAGGTCTGATGCTGACAGGCTGTGGCGACACCCATGGCACAAAAGGATGCTGAGGGCTGGTGAGAGGGAGCGGCCAAACTCCTTTGCAAGTCACCCCTAAAAAATTAAGTGTCAGAAATGAAGCAGCGTTTTCATATTTCTTATATCCGCTTTGCAGCCATAAAACAGTGTATTTTATCTGATCGTGAATACAGATGAGGGCTGATCAGCATTAGCTAGTTATATGAGTCGGTTTGCCATATCAGTGACGCATTTTTTATTTGTACATGCACTTTAAAGCAAGCGAATTAAAGAGAATGAATCTATATCAGCACAAGAAAAAGGCGACGTTTCCCCTCCTCACACAGCAGCATTTTGTCGATGCCTGCCCTGCCGCACCTGCCCCCTCGTTGCCTGACTCAGAGCCGTGCAGCATAATGCAGCGCCAGCGACCCCACCCAACATCTCCGGTCCTTCTGATGCAAGCAAGCCAGCCTCTCTCCAAGGGTGTGATATATTTCACCGTGACAAATCTCGTTACGAAAAAAACAACTGGGCCATCCTATGAAGCTAGCTTGTAAAGCCCCTTTGAACTATTTTTTCCCCCTTTTTGTGTGGGTGACCGCTACAGGCATGGATGAGAGAGAAGGGGGAGGGAGAAAAAAAAACCCAGAGCATCCTTGTCGAGAATTGCTTTGCAGTCGAGGGATGAATTTATAACTGGCGATGAAATGTCAGCTCAGGAATATCAAACTCCAATCCTATTACGAAGGTTACTGTAAATGTAAATGTTGCCTATTATGCTCAATAACTGCATTGTTAACAGGCCACGGTTGGGGGTTTGGTGGAAATATATGGAGAAATAAACTGAGATTGCCTGCGATGGCAGGTGGTGGGCCTTGCATTTGTGTCAGCCAGTGAATTTCCATATCAAGTGCATGATATATTTGTCTTGATTGTTCAAACATATCACTTTAGGAACAGTCTCGGGCCTATAAACACTGAATAAGACCTGCAGGCTAAGGAAAGTGTGTTGTATTTAAGGGGTGTGTGTAATATAGGCTGAAAAATGCAATGTGTGTGGCCGGTCTAGAGGATAGTCTGTTTGTTTTCTGGTTGACTAGGCACTTGATGAATGAAGGGGCATGCAGACAGACAGCGGTAAGGATCCTGCGTGGTGTCTGCACTGAGGGACACCGGCAACTAAACCCTGGCTGTTATATCTATTCCCCTCTCCACCTCCTCCCCCTCCTCCTCCACCCCCCCCCCTTTTTCCTCCATGATTTGAGCAGTGGACAGGCAGAATGGGTTGGGCAGGGAGCAGACACTCTGGGAGAAGGCAGTCACCATGCCAGTCAGCAGGTCGTTGAGTTCATTTCAAGTTAATTTCCGTGAAACGTGGTGCGCCTAATATTTTAGAATTGCACAATGAATTTAATGCTGTCGCTTCGTGCTTCTGAGATGGGGGAGTAAATAGACCCGATGCTTCATGGGTGAATAGACATCTACAATTATACTTGAGGACAATAAGGCAGGATAGATACCACTGTATATTCATGAATTTGTCCATTTTTCTCTTCTTCTTTTGGAGGAAAATTGAGCATGATAATAAATATAGACATCCGAAGGCCTCTAAACTACAAAATGGATTCCACAAACAAACTAGTGGTCAGAACCCCTCCTGTGTACATTAAGGCCTCAAAGCACTTTTCCCTGATCCTTATCATGCAGTCTTGTCATATCCAATTAGGTGTGGTCATTCAGTCGGTGCCCTAGGATCAATTCCTTTTGTGCAAGGAAACAGAAGCTTCTTGGCCGATAACACCATCAATTCTAAGCAGCTAGTCACATCCAAATCCAGCTTTAGTTTTCATCTCGTCATCTCTATCACTATTGGTATTATGGGCCATGTGCATAAAGCTCGCAAGTCTCATAATTCATCCTGATTTTATCACCGCATCCCATCGATCAATGCGGCACACCCCAATTACTGGTTCACATGACTGTTGCTCTTAAAGATAGGCTGAGAGGAAGAGGTGACATCAGTCTAGCAGAGATGGTCTGTACATCAACATCTGGTTAAGACAGTCCAGACATTTTAGCATTCAAGTTTGGCAAATTTATCTCCGGTTTATTTATTTATCTCACAACATTAGCTGTTTTACTTCATCATTTAGGTCATTTTTTCAAGCAAAGGTTGCTCATGATATCTTTTCAAATGTGGGGATTTGCTGTTAATCACAAAATTCACATTTTATAAACCAAAAGAATTATCAGTTTACAGGAAATGACCTTCAGTTGCAGGCAGATCTCCTTAGGGCGGATACACGGGATGAATTTGCAAAAAAAACTTATGACAACCTATCACTTCTGGATGGAATGGCTGAACCTGTCTTCGATCATCTGGGTGCCATAACATTCTGTTTAATAGCTAATTTTGCTTCGAGTAATACCCTCATAATTTTATAGTTATATTGTTGCTGTGTGGCTCCACAGTAAAGGGCCTTTGTGTGCCCAACATAGGTGCCAAGCCCATTCTGCTGTGAAGGTACATACCAGGGGGGCAGTAAACGCTGTGATACACAGGGTCATATTCTCTGGGTTGGATGATTTTCACTTTGTGCCTTTCTTGCCCAAAGTGACTGTATTCATCAATAACGATCCTCTGTTTAAATTGCTACAATGGTGACATTTTTAGGGTAAGATGAAGGGAATGTGGCTTCGAAAAAAAAGTACCAAACAGAGGCGTGGTTGTTTTTGCCGATGGAGAATTGGAAGCTCCCAGAGGATGTGGAGAGTGGCTGTGAGATAGAAATAGAGAAATAGAGTGCGACAGAGAGGATGGGATTGAGAGGGAGAATACATCAGTGACAGATGAAAACAGAAAAGGAGCCAGAAGGTGCTGGGGAAGAGGGATGCTTGCGGGGGAGGAGGCACCGTATAGATTCTGATGATCTGTGCTCTGTGGTTGATGGATTGAAAAAGGAAGTGTAGTTTGCTGGCTGTGTGTCTGTGGTCAGGAGGATGATGCTGACTGACTGATTCCCTTCTACTGAAGTGGAGTGGATGCATTAAAGTGGTGTCATTACCTGTCTGACATTAGTTTGTCTCATCTGGTATTCTAATATTGAAAAAAAGCACCTAACCCAGCATGTCTAACACAGTTTGGACATTCCTGCTGTGGAATGGCAAAACATGTCGTCCAGGATCATTTGTCATTTTTATGAGTCTGATCCACGGGGAACGAGCTTATTACTACAGAGCTTACAGAAAAAAAATAATTCTCCCAGGAGTAATAAAGTTGCAATTTCATATTTTTGTAAAGTAGAGGATCTCATATTTTTTGATTATGGATATGAAAGCAATATCTCCAAGCTACGGCTCAGTTTAAATTGAGTGATTATCTTCCAAGTTGAAGACATGAAATTTAGTCAGATACAGTAAAAGAACCTTGATGGTTTCAGCTCCTCAGATGTGAGGATTTGCTGCATTTCTTCGTTCACTGTTCACTGTAAACTATAATCTTCGAATCAAATAATCAAAGTAAGACATTTGATGACACTCCCCCATATAAAAAAAAAAGTTTTATGGACACAACAATTAATTGATTAATCAAGAAAATAATCAGCAGGTTAACCCCATAAAAGGCCCCTTAAGAAACATACCAAGACCCAATGGGTGGGGCAGTGTAGCTCTAAACAAGGAATCTAGACCTAAATTTTCGATTGAAAAACATAACTGAGCACAGAAAAGGCTGCACCCACAGCTTGGCAACCACTAAACAAGGATCCCTGCCAATCTGCTCCGTAAGCACTTAGCCCAAATTACCTGCTCCACTGAATTGTTAACTGTTTGAGTCTTGAGCTGTCAAGTGGGGTTGTGTGCGGGAGAAAATGGCTGCCGGGGTCCTGACGTATACACCGCACTAATGAGTGTGTGACAACCCTCCACAAGCACGCTTCCTCCCCTCTTGTCAGCACAAATGGTGCGGTCCGCTAATCACAAATTAAAGTGCTCTCCACCTGCAGTGGCTGTTTCCATTAGGCTGTTCTTTTTCCATTTTTTTGGAAGGGGGGGGACAGCTGATGGCATCTGCAAGTCTCACTGCGAGCTGCCTCCTTTCCTGGTTTTTAATCCTCATGTCTGTGATTTCTGTTTATATCAGAAAGGTGTTAGCATGATTATCAGCCCCACCCGAACAGCCAAGCGTTTCCCCCTTCTTTCTTCATCTTCCCCCACCCACTCTTTTCTTGTTGTCCTTTCAACTGAGAAGCATCTCTTGTGTACTTCTGAATTCCACCTTTGTCTCCATTATTTCTCAACCCCTCTCCTCTCTTCCAGTATTTCTGTTTTGTTTTTTTTTCCACCCCTACCGTGCTCTCACCCCCCCCAACTTCCTCCTCAGGGAAGGGGTTAATAAGGCCATCAGAGAGTAGTGAGAGATACATCTGAGGGTTGATCACATTACTATGGCGTCTGCCCGTCTGCAGGGCAGAAAGCGAGACAAAGAAGGGAGGAGAAGAAGAAGAGAGAGGGAGTACGGAATAAGAGTAAGGAAGGGGATTTGGATTAATCATGCTGAACACTGCACTCCACCACGGAGAGGCTCTTTCACAGTAAATCTCATTTCTGGCTTTGCTACTGTAAGCCCACTGCAAATCATGAATCAATGTGGCACATATTCAGCCCTGCAGTCCTTGTGCTCTGGGTGATGGATTATGCCACACTACGACAGTTGGCATGGAAATCTGCACCATGAGGCAGCGTACCTTGACAGCACACCGCAGCCATGTGCAAAAGCGGAATATTACACAACCTGCAGTGTGCTGCAGATATTTTTGCTGGTCTCCCTGCAGGGACTTAAGGTTCACATTACAAAGTAGAAGGTGCCAAAAGCACAGGAATAAAAAAAACAAGGTTAAACAAGGGTGGTTGTTCTTTTCTTTTCTTTTTTTTTTGTCTGCCCTGAGCATGTTGCCAAATACAGCCAGTATGATTTGATGCCAGCTATGCTTCAGTGTTATTAACTTTTTGGACCATAAATCGACCATCATAGCGCTGTGTTATGCTGATAAAGCGAAACCCTTGGCTACTGGGCCTCTATCCATAAGCCACAGGCAGAATAGATAAGAAACAGTCCAACGGTTATACCAACATTTAACCAAAAAGCCTGGTGTCTTTGCTTTTCAAATTACCTGAGAAGCATTAAGCCTCTGAGGGTTTTTTGGAGTGAGCTAGAGAGTGGGTGAGAGGCAATAGAGCGTCGGTCTGGCTACGTGAATAAGTAATGGACCAAAATGAAACACATAGCTAATGATGTGTGGTGAATCCTGCAGGGATGGCAGGGGAAATTAGGCCAAGTAAGGACACATCCTTCCCCTTGTGGTATGGTGAAAACAAAGGCCACAAACTCTCCACAAAACCCTGGGCAGTTCAGCTCCACAAGACATCCTATTAATGATGTGATGAATAATTATTCATCTAAAGAAATCTTTATCAAGGACCTCCTGTGGAGATAGAAGTAGGTTAATGATGCTTCATCTTTTTATGCGTTAGTGAGTTCATGATGTTTCTGCTCTGTGTGTGTATGTGTGTGTGTGTGTGTGTGTGTGTGTATGTGTGTGTGCACATTGCAGCGGTTAAGTGCGCAACAAACTGACACACAGTTTTCGATTTGCCTCCTCAGCTTACAAAGAGAAGATGAAGGAGATTTCAGTTCTCTCACTCATCTGCTCTTGTCTGTACCCCGAGAGCCGCAAAAACATCCTGGGCGACTTTGACGGTACGTTGCGTTCGGACTGAAGATTCATCTTTGTGAGACACACCTGAATGAAAAGTCCCACATAGCTAACTGTGGATTTTCTTTCTTTATTTTCTCATTAATTTTGCACACATGCAGATATGGACATCAAGCCCATTAACAAGCGAGCCTCAGGCCAGGCTTTTGAGGTCATCCTGAAGCCGTCCTCCCCTGTGTCTGATGCTGCCCACAGCATCACCAGCCCCCCAAAGAGGAACATTTCCCTGGAGGACATCCAGAAGAAACTGGAGGCAGCTGAGGACCGGAGGAGAGTAAGGATGTTTCCAATCATTGTCATTGCACCCAGCTGCCACATATCACTTTGCTTCAGTAAGTGCCAAGCGCCACAAAAATCTGCTGTAAGGCTTTTTGTGACAACAAAAACCATCTGAAAGATGGATGAACCTAAAACAAAAGGAGAAATTCAGCGTCACCAAGTTTACACAATATTACTGGTGCATGACCTTCCCTGACATCTAATTTAATGTGCGGTTGTTTGGTCAATCTCGCATCACACTGATTACTGCAGCGGCAAAATTGCCATGAAAAATCTAATCTGACACTGGCTAATTCCTGCATCTCATTGATCTGAAACGTCAATAAAGTCAGTCCACCATCTGACAAATCCAGCAACCCAACAATCAATCAGTCAATCACCTGATCAATAACACAGTCAGTGACAGATTTTTTTAACACCAGATGTCCAATACTGAAGGTCATACAGCGTGTTGCATACATTATAGCACATGCTGTGAGAACATGAAGGTGACAAGGAGAGAAAGTCTGTTGCATCCAGATATTCAACATTTTGAATCGCTCCTGACTCATGCTTATATTTTAGAAAATGGTAGAAGAATGGTATTTAGAAAATAACTGTCTTACTTTGTGCCTGGCTCATTCTTTTCCCTCGCCCTCTTCCTCCTCTTCCTCCTCCTCCTCTAGTGCCAGGAGGCGCAGGTACTTAGGGCCCTGGCTGAGAAACGGGAGCACGAGCGCGATGTGCTGCTGAAGGCCATGGAGGAAAACAGCAACTTCAGCCGCATGGCCGAGGAGAAGCTCCAGCTGAAGATGGAGCAGATCGAGGAGAACCGGATGGCCTACCTGGCCGCCATGATGGACCGCCTGCAGGAGAAGGTGAGGAAGAGGAGTTTAGAGTTACTGAGGGAATAAGTCCCATCTCCCTGAGACAATCGTGACCACACACTGAAAAATTAATTCTCAAAACAATAAACTGGTAAATTATGTCGTTGTAAGTTCTAAATACTCTTTTAAAGCCTTTGCCACCCTGCCACAATTTAAAGTCCCAGTGCGGGGAGTAAGAAAATGACACATGACATCCTCAATCTTTTTATTATTTGTGTTTTTGCCAGGAGAAGCATGCTCAGGTGGTGCGCAGGAACAAGGAGTTGAGAGAAGAGTTGACAGCGTGAAAAGCCCCAACAGGTTCCACGTCCCACTTCAAAACCCCCCCATCACCACCCCCAACCCTGAGGAACACCCCTTTCCCCGCCACCTTGTCCCAACCTCCACCCCGCCATACTCCCCCATACTGCTATGAAACTACCACAGCCTAAGACACCACCCCGAGTCAGTGGGATGTTC
This sequence comes from Psettodes erumei, assembly GCA_016785225.1. Lineage (NCBI taxonomy): Eukaryota > Metazoa > Chordata > Actinopteri > Pleuronectiformes > Psettodidae > Psettodes > Psettodes erumei. The sequence continues at coordinate 4,155,744 of JAFBJZ010000408.1, forward strand.
AAAATGGGATTGGGGATGGAAAACAAAAAAGCAAAAATTATTTACAAAAAATTTAAAAAGCAAGAAAATTAATGTCTCCCGCCCACTATTCCCAAAAAAGAATGTTTTTGCTCCGTTTCAAATGAGATGAAAAAAATCAAATTGACAAGCGACAGTGGGTATTGGTTTTTGTAAATACTTCTTTTTTTGTTATATACAGTACGATACAAGCAGCAAAAGTATTGATTGCAGTGTGCCATTTTTATATATAAGTTTCCTCTCCCTGCATATATATGGATGTAATAATTTGTTCATTTTCATGTTTTTAGTTGGTTCATTTCAGCCTGAGAATCTTTTCTTTTTGTTAGGTTTCTCTTGTGTGGTAACAGGCTTAGGTGTTCGTTGTGAGTTTGCCAGCTAGCTGATGTTTGCTGTGACTGGTTTGCGTCCTCACAGGGCCCAGCAATCTGGCTCCGTTCCCCCGTCCCCTCAAGTGGGCACTCGTTCATTTGACCCCTCAGATCTGGAAGCAGAAATTGGATCTGCATTTGGTCGGAGTGATTTTCCGTCCGGTCTATGCCAATGTTCCAATTAGCGAGGGACATGCGCAGGAAAGTTGGCAGGAGGGGAAGGGGACAGTTTGCTTTTCTGTGGGGACCGCAAGACCATCGCTGCACACGTCCACTCCTGTGACATAGATGATGGCTGTACCACAGGAGAACACGATAACATTAATGAGCCCATCCTCACCCCCCCCCTCCCCCCGCCGTCTGCAGCCTCTTCATCTCTCCACATACATATACATACTGTAGAAGCACTCACTCACCACGCTCTCCACATGGGCAGGCATTCAGCCAATCACGTGCACGCCGCTCAGGGGGAGCTTGCTAAACTCTGTCCATCTGGCAACCAGAAAACTCAAATAGCATCCCTGACCAATAGCGGGGTCTGTTAATATTCCTCACAAACAAGTTTCCAGTCACAATTTCAATCACGCATTACTGTAATATACAACACTACTGAGGTTAAAGTGCATCCTAAGTACTCAAAGTGCAAAAAAAAAAAAAAGAAACTTCACCCGAGATCAGACTTGTTACTGTGAATCTTACACTGGAGAAAATACAAATAAGCTCCACTTCATGGAGGCCAGAGTAGTGCTCAACATCATCAGCGCCTACTGGAATCATTGCACTTCACAATAAGACACCGTAAATGCCACTGAAAGGTCGGCACAATAAAAGATACTCAAGCCATAACAGGTTATCACTACAACAATGACTCATGAACACAGTATTTCCATCTGTAAAAGGTGTATATGGGTGTGTATCAAAGTATCGGAATAGTTTGTAACCAGTGGGTGTTGAAGCCTGAGGTTGAACCCTGTCAGTCACACACGCATGGTAGGCCCACAAGGTGTGTGCGAGTGTGTGTGCTTGTGTGTGTGTATATTTCAGAAAGGGCAGGTAGATAACCAAATATTTGTGCCATGGGATAATGATCTTATAAACCAACTGACTTATAAACCCACCACCGTCACGGTGTGTAATGACAACAGTTCACCACAGACAGTGACTATCCTACCTGCCTCTCTCTGTCTCTCTTTCTCTTTCTCTCTCTCTCGCTCTCTCTCTCTCTCTCCTCTGACCATTTGTGTGTCCCCCCCCTCTCTACATATATCTTTGTGAGCAAGCAGTGGTTAATAAAGATCTGGGGTTCAGTGAATGAAACTGGCTCGGAGAGTGGCTTCTTTGTGTTGAGACACAAATCACAATTATTATAGACTTGCTGTACTTTTTCAGCTGCCGGACCTACTTCAGAGAAAGTGAGTCAGTGCTATAGCATTGGAAAAAACTCACACATTTAGGACACGTTAACCAGCAAACACTTGACCTTTTGTGACAAATGACTTACACAATAATTAAAACATCCCACTTTCTGATGATTAGTTTCCAGTCGGCTGAAGAACCCATTAATAAAAGTATTTGCTTCACTAATCATTTCAGCACCAAATATTATAAAGGAGCTTAGTCGCATTTATGGGGTGGCATCTTGTTAATTAGAAGACACTGACATTATTAAAGAATTCAGCAAGACCGGAAGAAAGCTGATTTTACATTTCACATACATTTTTTTATAGCAGGTAGTTGGAGAGCGCCAGTAAGTCAATTAAACAGCCCTCCCCCAATAAAACATAAAAACTACTGCTGTTCAGGAACGTCCAAAGATACAAAAGCAGAGCAAAAACCATGCTAATAAAATACACATGTAAAGCGCAGGAACAAGAGAGAGAACCAGAGAGCAGAGCAAGTCCAGTGGGACAGACCTGACACACTGACAGAGACAAAGGCATAGACCAAGCCTTATATACAGAAGGGAGGCAGGGAAAATGAGGCACAGGTGGAACACACTGGGGCGGAGCAGACAGTGGCAAAGACAGGAAGGATTTACACTTTTGTCTCTTCAGTTAAGTCACATAAAATGCTGTGGAGGAGAAGTGTAAACAATCTCCCCCTTGCGATGCGTTTTTTCTCTTTAATAGACCATAATTACGAAACAGCTATAGTTACTAATTTTAGATACAATACATGCAGTAGGACCAATTTATGTAAGACTTAAAATGCATAATGTATGTGATGTACATAAAAATATTAAAGGTAGCTTCACGTTGATAAACAAGCATTTACTTAAATAAAGATTCTCAGTACTTTTTTGCAGCTTCACAGGTCCTCCTGCTGCCTGGTCCAACATTGAAGTACCAGTTATGACCAGTAGAGGGAAACAAAAGACAAGTTGTCTCCACTATAACCGCCACTGACCTTGTGGTTCTGGCTGCAGTGGAGCTTACATCACTACCTGGCCTACATCATCCTCAGTAACAGAGGAGAAGGTTTAGGGGAATGGCGTGAGAGAGACATCAAAGGAGGAAAGAGAGAGCATTTTAGAGAAACAGATATTTTGGCAAGCGAGAATAATTTTGGTGCAGGAGAAGAAGAGGGGACGTGCAGGAGCTGAGAACAGAAGGTGCAGCTGGTGCGAGCTGAAACGATGGCAATGGAACAAAACTGTTCTCTGCACACTTCCTCTCCCTTTCTCCTTTCATTCCCCCTTTCCTTTTCTTTCTTCTTTTTTTCTTCGTTCCATCCACCTCCTACTCTGTGCTCAATCCCTCCTTCCTTTCCTTCTTCATCCTCTTCCAACCTTCCCTCCCTTCCTCCCTCCCTCTTTCCTCCTCCTCTAGTTCCCACGGAGCGCATGGGGCCAGGCGGGCTGCTATTGTCCAGGATATCCCCTCCTTGTTAATGGTTTCCTGTGCACACACAGAGGGCTGCTGAGAGAAACAAGCAGCCTCATCTGATATCAGGCGTCACCACACACACACACACACACACACACACACACACATACACACAAAAACAACTGGAGACACACACGTTACATGCGCTCAGCAATACATTCATTTGCGCTTGAACGAACAGACATGCAAATGCACGGACTGAAAAAACGCGCACATTAAGCAACAGGTGTCGTATCAGAGCTCTTTTAATACAGGGAAGTTGTCATTGCCCCCAGCGAAAACTTCGAACAGCTGAATGTCTAATTTGTCAGTGCTCGCTTCTGTTTTGTACATAAAATATATAAACTGACGGTGGAGTTTAACAGGAGACACCAAGATATCAGGGGATGAAGTGATGGGCTACAATTTCTAGATGTCTCAAAAGACAATTATTAAGAAAATCCTGAATTATGTGGTCTTATTTATTGCAACTGCTTTGTTGGATAAAGCTTGGCTCCCTATGGGTAAATACTGACTGACAATGCTGCTGCGTTGAGAAAATACGATGAAATGTTGTGCTAAAAAAAATCACCCTAATATCATTTACATGAGAAAAAAAACTGGTAAAACATATGCGAAGCTTCAATTGTTAAGGACAGAATTTACTGTAGAAAGGAAACAGAACGTGAGGAAGTAAGCTGGAACAATAGAGCACCATATGAACATCAGGTGTTTGCGGCTAAATCACGGTTAAGTTTATTTCAATCAAACTGGTAGCTAACTTCTGTTCCCAGTATTTAGTCAAATAAACACCTGGTTTCAGTTATTCCACCCCATAAAATGTAAAAAGGGGGTGACTCTCTACCACCACCTCACCACCCTCCTTTCACACCACCCTCTCTGTGTAACCAGGGCATCAGCACTGGGTGGTTCAGCTCAGGGTGGGAAAACAAAGGGGGGGGGGGCAGTTTCGCCCAGGAACTTGACGGACGGCAACTGCTTGACCATCTGGGAAAGCCATTTCTGATAGGCTGACAAGAGTGGGTGAAACTTCTAAAGGGGTGGGCAGGAACACAGATCAATCAAGACAATGAATCACTCTTATTGCTTTTTAGTCGTGGTCCCCCTTCCTCACTGTTTTCGTTTTCTTCTATACAAAACACAATACATTAGCAAGAAAATAAAAATCCTATAGCTAGGTATATCCTCTGTGGGATGTCAACATCATAGAAAAAATAGCACTTTCTTAGCAGGTAAAGTAAAAAGTCTTGTCATTTAAAGTCCAGCTCAGCTGGGTAGTGAGTCGAGTCTATATGCAGGATTGTGCCGAGGTGTTCATTTCAGTCAGAACGCTCCTATCTCCATACCCCAGGGTCTGTAGGGTTTCCCCACATTGGACGCTGGTGCTGGCGGGCTGATGGCGGTGGTGTGGGAGAGGATGGGGAAGGCGCTGAAGGAGAAGGGGAACGCCGAGAGGGAGGAGAGGAGGGGAGGGGAGAGCTTGGACGCAGATGAGGGAACCAAGGCAGGGTGCAGGACGGTGGTGGGAGCGGCAGTCGTGGGGGGGACCCGGATTGGGCCTTGATCCGAGTGCGGGGTAGTGGCGCTGCTGCTGCTGCTGCTGCTGGTGCTGCGCCTGCCGTGAGTTTCTGCAACCGACGAGGATGACGACGAAGAAGTGGAGGAAGAGGCGGATGAAGCGGAACTGGATGACAGAGAAGTTTGTGGGCTGCTGGTGGCGCTGCGGGGCAAAGGGGCCAGCGGTGCACCCTGCTGGTGCTGCAGGAGGAGGGGATGGGCGAGGTGGGCAGGGGGGGATCCAAACGCAGAACCCCACGCCAGGTGGCTCAGGCCAGTGTGAGCCTCTCTCTGACTGGCGTAGTTGTTCAGATGGGAGACCAGACGGATCCGCAGAGGGTCCGTGCTGTCCAAGCCTTCGATTATACTCAGATAGCGGGCTGTCTCCGCCAGGCACTCCCTGAAACCCAAACCACGGTAGTCCATCGCCAGGGCATGGGCGTCAAAGTAACCTGAGGGGGGAGAAAGAAGACAGCAGATCAGAGAAACAGTCAGCTGATCTGCAGTCTACAAAACAGGTTTGTCCAGAACTGAAGGAGCTCTGTCTGACATGAATTAATATGCCCCGGGCTTTGCGAAAGACTAAATGATAAGTCAAAAATAATAAAGTCTGTGTTCGTCAGGCCTGTTGGGAAAGTTGTATAATCCAGACATTTCTCTTATTTATTCATTCATTTATGAATGTATTTCTTTGCTTTTCAAGGAAAGCCAACTCGTATTCTGTCACCTTAAGCAAATGATTGTGTAAAGTACAAAAAATTAAAAAGAGAGAACAAGAAAGGTGTTTGTTTGTTTTTTCTCCTGTACCAGTCAATGAATTATCTAGTTACCTTTGCCTCCAGCTGCATGAAGCATCTTCAGGTGGTCAACAGTCATCTGCAAAATCTCTGCTTTCTCCAGCTTGGCTGAGCCCTTCAGTGTGGGGGAAATAAACAGGAGCAAATTACATATCAGTGAACCAAAAGAAATGAACAGGATTTACAAACGTCCTGTGTATGAGTGATATCAGAGCTGTGCTGCCTGTTGCTCACCTGTTTCTCATAGGCGCTGGGGACCAGCCTGCGGAGCTCGCTGAGGCTGTTGTTGATCCTGTCCCGGCGACGTTTCTCAATGATCTGAGGAAAAGACAATATCCACCGTTTAGTAATTTACAGAATGAGGCCAAATCTGGACACGTCATTCACAAGGTCTGTAATTTTAAAAAAAATGTTTTTAGAAAAAATATATGAATAAGATTCACTTACTCCTCGGCGCCTTTTCCTTGCCTGCACCTGAGTCGATGTGGTGGGAGACATGGAGCCGAGAGGAGAGCTCATATTCCTTCAAAGAGATTAAACACAGAGGTTCAGTCGGTGCACTCATGACTTTTTTTTTTTACATTTTACAAAAAATAAAAAGTTTTTTTACTGCCATGTTATCCCCTAGTGGGGAAAAAAAATTTAGTCCAAAAACAACTTACCCATTCTCATCTGCGCTCTCCTTCTCCACCTCAATGGTCTCGTCCAGCTCGCTGTCCGAGGAGCTAAAATCGTGATTCCTTTTCATTTTTGATCCGTCCACAATAGTCCCTCAGTGTTGCGTGTCGTGTCTGCCAGACGTGCGTCTGCCCAGGTTTGCCCGAAGCGCCTCCGTTTAAAGCGCTCCAGCTTTCCCACGGTGTCATTTCAACGCCGCTGCCGGCCAACGGGGGCGGGGAGTGGGGACCAAACCAGCCAATCGCAGACCGGTCGTGGGGTTGACTGACAGCGCAGTTGGCCGTAGACACATCCTCGTGCTCTTTGAGGAGTCAGAGAGGAGGAAAAAGTGAAGACATCCCACTCCGCGGATATATCTGATCTGAGATTGCATCCGACTGTGAAAATATTCTTTTTTTAATAAACGCAACAAAAAGTAAAAGACAACTATAATAAGACCAGATATTATGAATATGGTTTCAAAATCGTCACGTTTGCCAGGTTCATCTTCAACTTCTTAAGAAATGTTTTGTTTTGAGGTAATTTGTGCAAAAATAGCATACACAATACAATAAGAGGGAGTTTTCAATCATATTGCATGCATCTTCAGCAGTAGATGGAGTTGCCCAGCACTGTCATGGAATTACATATTAAAGTTTCATTTATTTTTTAAAGACTTATTGTCTTACAAGGCAAGATTTAAAGATGAAGATCCCTGACCTCAGAAACAGCAGCTGCGGAAGAAGATCAGGTACTAATTCGAACAAAGCACTCCAGTGTTCCAGAGGTCATGAACTTCCACTCTCTACTTTTTAACGTCTTAATCCTTCCTTGACGTTTGGTTCAAAGTTGTTGTTGGGTTTTTTTTTCTGTGACGCTTTACATGCGAGTGAATGATCTTCGAAAAAATAGAGGATCTTTGGAGAAACTTTGTCAGCGGTCCAATGGACTTTCGGTCCGTGACAGTACCCCCCACCCCACCCCCACGCCCACCCACCGCCCCCCTCCTCCCCCGTGCATGTCCCGGTGGTGGTGAGGAGTGGCTGGCCGGCTGTCAGCACGCGCTGGCCGTGGGAAAGTTCCCTAACCGGCGCTGATAACCAATCAGAGGCCGGCGGCCGTCTCCAGCGCTGGAATGAATGGAGCAATTGGTCGGGGCGACGGGCGGTCTGCGAGCGAGCGTGTGAACCTGTAATCCAATACTAACTCAGCCCGGGAGGAGAGAGACAGGGAGCGCTGCCGCAACCAAGAGGAAGCCACCGAGTCTAATCTTACCCCACAGAGAGACCTCATGCACGGTGAAGGCGGCTGTGGGGACTTCAAGGGCTCCGTGAGCGCGCCCATCGAAAGACCATAATGCAATCAGAGGCGCCCCCCCACCCTCTTCTCTCTCCCTGGAGTTTCCACATCATCACCGCCACATGATGGCTCCCATAATGGTCACACTCCCCCCCCCAAATAATTTGACAGAGCTGGCGGTGTGTGTTTGTATACATGTAAGGGAGTCGTGTTACCGCAGGAGGAGCAGAGGCTCTTCAGTGGAGGGCCTCCTGCAGTGACTGAGCTGAAGCACATCTAAATAACACTTTCATAGAAAACACTACTGTGACGACATAACTTCAACATGTTAGGAGAATAACTGACTTTCAGATCTATCTACTATGTTCATATATACATGTAATGAAAAAAGGGCACAGACAACACACACATTCAACAATAAATTCAGCTTTAAGTGACGTGCATGATTTTGAAGTCATTTAAATATATTCAGAAAACCAAATAAATAAACAAAAAAATATTGTTTTCATGTAAAAGACATTGGCTTGTTAGCATCGTTTTCATTGTTTGCAATCGACACTGAAACCAGTCGGTACTCGGAGCGCGCTGACATTTTGTCCAGCTTTTACACAGCCGTCTGAAAGGATAAATTACGTTTCAAAATGTCACTGAAGGTCACTTTTTTCTGATTAAATACATAATGCATCCTGTGAAACATCCCCCCCGGGCAACAAAACTGAAAGGCAATGAATGAGGCGAGGAAATGTGCACTTTGTAATGAGAAAACATAAAAACATGATTCATCAGACATAAAAACAATAAAGCAATATGAATTAAATGCAGCGCTATTCATTTTGTGAGGCAATATTTTATCTTGCGTGAATAGTGACTAACAGAAAACGCTAAATTATGGCTCAGTCATACACACACACACACACACACGCATGAACACACAGTAATATGGTGATCCTTATCAGTGGGAGCCGACAGCAACCAAAGGCGTAATAGTCATTACAGAGAGACGAGGCTACGATTTTTTTTGTTGTTCATATGAATGAGAGGAAGCACTTAGGGCTGTTTTCATCTTATTGTTTTTGTAGCACAAGGCTATGCCTATAGCTGGACAGACAAACAGATGCACTCACATGTTCATTGAAATGATTATTGGTGGTCTCTATGTGTGTGTGTGTGCTGGGAAGTGGGAATGTGGGAGTTGCGTTCACATACGTCCAAGTCCGTGCAACCTGAAGCCTTTGTCACAATAAACACAGGTGTGCTACCAAGTTAGTTTCTGACTGTGTGTGTGTGTGTGTGTGTGTGTATGTGTGTAACTAGGGGGAGTGGGAGTGGGAGGGCTGGGGGAGGTGGAGGAGGGGGTGAGCGCTCTTGTTGTATTTCAAGTTCACCCAGAGTTCCCACGCTGTTATTTTCTGCCCGGCTGTCTTTGTTCTACCGGTCTCATCACATGTTGTGATTAGTAGGGCCTTTCAGGGGCCGTGCTTTGAAGGTGAGGGCCCGCAACACGACATCATCAAATCCCCACCCCACCCCCTTCGCCGCTGCAAACCAGGCCACCAAACCGAATCACACCCAGGGCCAAAGCAATCAGGGTTGTAATGACGGTTCACCTCCATCGCTCTCTCCACGCTTGTATTCTTTTCTCCCCTTTTCCTTCAAGTCTAATTTCCTGTTTTTCCCATATTTTCCTCTGTCTTGTTATCTTAGATTTAATCCTCTGTCTTTTTCTCCCCCCTCAATCACTAATGATGCTGTGAGATTGATCTAAAAAGGTAATTTTGTCTCACTGAAGCCTTTCTTTAGCTGCCAAATCCTATCAAACATCGAATACTGATACACATGGTTTAGGGTCAGTTCAGAGGGGAGACATGAAGGCATTTATTTAGAAAATTAAACATTAGCCTTGAACCTTTGGCCAGAAAATGATACTTTTCCAAGTTTTGTGCCCAGTTGCAGAAAAAAATGTTCAGAATTTCAGTTTATTAGTGCGCTACAAGTGTGTGTTTATTCAACAATAACATGTCATCATTGTGGACATAAATTGAATCCTGACTGACTTAACGAAAGGAAATAGTTGGAGTTATGTATGCAGAAATAGGCTTGGATGTTGTTTTTAAAGCGAGATTTTGTCAACAAATTCACCTTGGTGCTACACACAGCCCATATTTTTTGCATTAAGTATAATGACTTCTTCTCCTGTACATATTTACATAATGGTCCACATGTCATCAGGTGTTTAGTTGCATCGGTCTGTTTGGATTTGATTTCCTGCACAGAGCTTGTGTGGCTCTACAGTGAGCGTAAATGAAGCTAGGCTGCAGCGCTGACAGAATGCTGCTGACGATTGATGGTGATATCACATTCAGGAACTCTTAGTTAGTCCCTAAACCAAACAAAGTCATGCTAAACTGTTAACTGTTAAATGCCAAAATGTTCCTCCTGGCATTGCCTGACATCTGCAGGAAATAATCCTTCAACACACATTGCCCTGTGAATGTAATAGGCAGATTCATTTTCATCTGATGCTTTTGGTTTATTTTAGACTTTAAATTTGGCAATTAATTAAAAAAAACAAATTGCCATTACTTTTTAAAAGGATTGGATAAATGTATATTAGACATAAAAGTCATCTAAATACTGCAACAGAGAAAACTTTTGTTAAAGCTGAGAAATGTGTTGACGCAAATAAAATCAATTCTGCTTTGAATAATAAAATGTGCCTGATGCAGTTCTAACATAATTCCACAATCCATGAAAATGCAAATGTGTTGATTTCAAAAGTTTAAATGTCTCAACAAAGTTATATTAATGAACTACTAAACATTTTTTTTACATTGTGGGGAAAATGCATCCTCTCACTGGATTATGTTCAGAGGCATCTTTTTCTTTTGAAACAAATGAAGCGCCAGAAGGTGGCTGGGGCGGATGGCAGGCGTAAAAAGCACATGACTGTCACACCAGAGAAGGAGGAGATCACATCTATAGCCCCGCCTGTGGTCAGGCTCAGGCAACAAGGGCACTTGATACATTCAGTATCAACATAATGCAGTAGCAAATCATAGCTGTATAGGAACATAATTTCTGTTAGGCAGCTTTGGAACTGGAGGCTTCCGTGTCAGACTTGTGTAAATTGCATGCTGGACCGTGACTGGCTTTGAGTTGTGAAGACACAAAATCACATTTGTGCATGCCTAAACGCCTTAAATGTCAGATTTAAAGTGATGAGTGTGAAAACCGTCAAACTGCACATACAGCCATCACCAATCTGCACAGTAAAGGAAAAATGTCCAAGTCAAGAAACTATAAAGCAAAATGGATTTTTAAGTGGAGGGAGATTCTAAATGTTTCTCTGTTACATGCTTATCTTTGGCTTTCGCTAAACTAAGGTGGGTGTAGTTTTTTTTTAAAATTATTATTATTTTTATTTTGTAGGTGTGACCCTCCGTGAGTCACGTTGAGACACTGGGAGCTGCGGCGTCTGCAGGTTAGCCACAGACAGATGTTCGTCCGCTCGAAACAATGCGTCGAGCCGCTCTCTGGTGAAACCCTGCGGAGGGCGAGCCTTGTTATTGTTTATAAATAGAGCTGTGCTGGAGCACTGAGGAAGGCTAACTTTGTTTCCCCTGACAGGGAGAGGAAGTGACGGCTAATTCTGCACCAGACGTGTGTGACACCCGACCATTGTGCCTCAAAGAGTGGGGGGGGGGGGGGGGGGGGTGGATGCAGGGTGAAACAGAGAGAGAGAGAGAGAGACTACTATTGTCCTTTACAAGGGTGGGGATTTGAACGTGGTTTCATTGTTTGCCCTTGTCTATCACTGTCAGCCCTTACTGTGAGTTTTGTAAACGGGGGTCCTCTCCTTCACCCCTCTTGACTTGTATTCTTCTCCCTCTCTCTGCACCAGTTGCAGACACAGGGCGTGTTTGTCAGCGTGAGCATGTGTATGTGTGTGTGTATTGAGGAAGTGAAGGATGTGTCAGAGTTGACCCGCTGACACTCACCTCTGTCTTGTCTCCCCATGGGAAGTGTTTGAGGGCCTCCCCCTGTCTCTCTGTCACTCCCAGAAATGCACATAGCAGCTGAAGGAGTCCAACTCCATCCTGAAGACACCAGAGATGTTTTCTTTTTAGTTTTGCAGATTGAACTTTTTTTTTTAAATCAGGAAGTACTTTTCAGTTCAAGTTGTAATGCAACATGGTCTCCTAGAAATTACATTTAGGCTATATATTGTGTATATATTTCGCAACAGCAAATACATTTTTATAGAAACTAGATTTAACTGAATTGTGGAAATTATTTTCATGAACATATCTGAAAAGATGACAAATGTTCATACAGAACCTATCTCCAAAACTTCTAGTCACCATGGCTACAATCGCAGCATGGAGGTGGATAAAAGAAACACTGACTATTGGTTCCACACGGGAAACGAACAGCGGCCTCCTGTGTGACGGTTCTGTGTTTTTGCAGACGCATCCGTCCAAACCAACCCCCCTCCTCTTCCTAACATGGATGTTTTCAAGCTTTACACTGCGTCACCTGACTTCCTCTTTTGCTCCTGTCATACTTAGTGGAGGTCACCAGCGAAAAAATGCAACTATGGGTCATAATAAGCAGCATGCACAGACAATCTGTGGGAATCTGGAGTCCAGCACAACATCAGAAGAAAGCTGCTGTTGAGCCTGGATGTGAGGGCTCTGAGGCACCTGCAGAGTAGATGAACATACAGTGTGTTGCACAGATTATGTCTGTGATTTTTTTTTTTTCCTTTTTTTTGTCTACAGGAAACACCCCTTCATCTGCACTTCTCTGATCTTCTAAATGGTCCTCTAATCCTCAGTCTGGTACATTTGATATCTAAATTCAACAGGTGGAGGAGAAGCTGAACTCCCATTTGTTGTATTCAGTCAAGTGAAAAAGAAAAAAAGGCTGAAGTACCTGCTGGTGAATACTCACAGGATATCATAATGGGAGCTGTCTGACTTGAATCTGGAGATAAAATGGGAATCTGTTTTTTTGGGGGGGGCGAGGGGATTGGGTGTGACTCATGCCTGAAGTCGGTGAAACTCCTGGTGGGTGGCCACTGTGAGGAAAAAGTGTGAGAGAAAGTCACAGAGAACAAAGGCAGTTATTTAACTTTCATCTCAGCTTGAGGTAATTATTTGGTTTAAGTTTGACCCAGTTGCTCTTTCAAAGTGACCCAGTGCCCTTGGAAAACAGTGAATTTTGTAGTGTTTTGACATTTTATGCAACGAAGAGCATGCGGGACCAGAGTGGCAGCTAAGATTACAGAAGGGAAAACCTGCTGGCATGCGGCAGGAGTCACGAGTAGCGCAAGAAGTTCATGGATTTGTGCCTGTCTCAGACTCCTTTGATATGGCTGCAGTGTGATCTCTGAGCCTGACATGAAGGTATGTCGGAATATGAAGTGAAAAACAACATTGGTTTCAAGAATTTGTCAAATGTGCATGCACACACACACACACTCCCAAAGCACACAAACTCCTAATCACTCATCTTTGCTCGCTAATTCGATAACGAGCCTGAACAGTTGAAACATGCTTTAACGTTTGACATTTGGCCTCAAGGAGAAAAAAAAGAGAGAGAGAACAAATCAAGCCTGCCATCAGTATCTCTGCAGTCTTGGGAGAGAGCAGCCCCCCTCTCCTGTTGCAGCGAGGGGCCGCTGGTCCTCTGACCCCAGTAATGATGGCGGGTCAGGAGTCAGGTTGTGTGAAGGAACTGTCTACGTCTGCAGAGTGCGTGAGGAGCGCCTGGGAACCAGAGCTCGCCGTGTGATCCTGTGAAATTGATCTCTGTAGAGGGGACCACTGGTGTGTATTTATATTTATGTGTGGTGGTTGTCTGTGTGTAGGAGTTGAGCGACCGCGACAGGAGACTCACACAGCGGAAATGGTAGATCCCAGTGGTTAGCATGCCGCGCCGTGACCATGGGTGCCCTGTCTGCCTGCCTGCCTGTCTATGGCAGGAAGGATGGTGGAGGTTCAGCTGAGATCATTTTACGCCTCACTTTCTCCTGAGAAAGAAAAAAAAGCACATTTACCCCCAAATTAACATTTCTCATGCCCTGAAAAGCAAAATACAGTATGAATGTAGGTCTTGTACTTTAACTTTCAGAGGGAAATATAGTACTTTCTACTCTATAAAAGGAAAAACAGTGTATGGGCTACACAACAGCCAGAGTGTTTGTGCCTGTTGCAAGAGCGATATTCAGCATCTCATGTGACCTCAGAGGGTCACATGTTTTTATAGCTTGGAAAAAAACAACCAAGTGTGTTCATCTGCTCTAATGTGGCGAATTAGCCAAAGATAACCTACAACAAGAGCTGGAGTTATAGGATGCTAAGTAAAGTCAGGCTAAAGTTAGCGGCTCTTGTCCTGCTCTCTTATATGAGATGTTACATTCACCAACACGTTGGTTAGTCCGCATTCCAAAAACCTTACTTCATTGGTGTTGTTAAAATTAAAACACAAACACTAAATCTTAAAAATCTAACCCCTGGCTTCAGTTTGCTTTAAAGCTGAAAACATTCAAAAGTCAGACGGTCAGATGGCGACAACGTTAGCTCAATTAGCCGGCTAACTACTGCTGATAAGATCTGCCAGTGAAATTTATTTGAGCAAGAAAAACTGATTGCTGCCGGCCAGAAGGGATAAAACTGCTTGGTGTACCTATCTGTCTGAAACTGAGGACCCATTATTGAGGAAAACAGAATTTCCACAGTGTGGTGTTTTTGCTTAAAAGTACAAGAATGATTTTTCAGTTTCAATCTTTAAGCTAAAATGAATGAGAGGTCCTTTAAATGATCTGAAAAAAAGTAAATTTGAACATACACCACTCAACGACAAAGGCTTCATCTGCTGACGAAGATCATCATAGGATTCAAAGCTCAAGAACAGCAACTAGTGAATCTTGTACTTTTATGTCAGGAGTTATCTCTCCTTTTGCTGGGGAAACGCAAGTTCTAATATGCAAATGGCTTCTTCATGCTGTAAAATGCATTGTCTGATTAAATTGATTAAAGCAACTTAAAACCGGAATATTAAAAGGAAGAATGTTTGTTGAAGAGAGCAAGAGACACATGGGAAGAGGTTGTTTTTGTGCGTGTGTGTGTGTGTGTGTGTGTGTGTGTGTGTGTCAGTATCTGTGAGACAGACCCCTCCAGTGAAGGCCTGGCTGCCTCTTTCATCTTCAGCATCTGCTATTCTTCTTAGAGCTCTCTCTCTGGCCAAACCTCCGCTGTCTGTCTGTCTGCTGTGCCTGTTTAGAAGCGACCACTTCAGTCATATCTGCAGACTCGTTATGGCAGCTACAAAACCCGTCCCTCCTTTGTGCTTATTCAATCACAGAGGGATCTCGGGAGCTTTTGTCTGTCTGCTCCCTCTCAGGGGCTTTGTACAGACATTTCGAAACAATCAGATGAATTAGCTGGGACTTGTGATGTCTGATCCCTTCGCTGCGCATGGGGCCTGCGTGGAAATGCGGCACGCCCCGTGCAGAAATTCCTTGAGGTCGGCTGGAAGGAAAAAAAAAAAAAAAGAAAAAGAAAATTTGTCCAGAATCCAGCCAGAATTTACCAGAGCTTTGAAGCTCTGCCACAAATGTCTTGAAGAACTTATATCAACTGCATTGTGATGTGAAGGATGGTGATGAAAATCAAAGGTGTCACATCAAACGGACCAAGAGGAAAAGATTTGCACATTGCCTTAGAAAATGATATAAGGAAATGAACAATGTGTTATCCTTATGCAGTACATACCACGAGATATACTGTACACCAACTACTATATTGTACAGTACAGTATAGGGGGCTCTACTTTATAAAATATACAGATTTCAATTTGTTTCGTTCAAATATGATAGGACAAATTGTTAAAACAAAAGATGATTTTCTCTTTTTAGGTAGTTTAACCGATAAAACCGATCAAATTTCGTTGCATCCCTCATTGGATAAGGAAATACATCATAAAGGGAAAGTTGACACAAAGCTTAATTTTATCTCTTTATACTATTGGTTTAATGGTTCTTGAAATAATGTGAAGAAAATATCTTACTTTCATTTTTTATCCATTGTTTTACAAATCAGATATGTTGTTGGTAATGGCATGAGAGCAATTTCTGGGATAAAAGCTGAACCTTGAACTCTGGCATCGACAATAATACATACCTCATCATATGCTGTAAATCACCTCCGTAGATTAAAATGTGAGAGTGTGTTGTGTTTACATAACACACTGTGATGTATGACACAGTGTGAACTTTGCAGGCGATATGCTTCTTTGTGTACTTTGTGCTGTGAAAAGTCTAATCCACACTCATCGGGGCTGAGAGTGTTTGAGTGTGTGTGTGTGTGTGTGTGTGTGTCTTACGTGTTGTCATTACATCACTCAGAGACCAGATTCAAAACACTAATTAGACAAACTTCCCTGGCTTGTTTGCTTTTGGACTTGTGAGTGACGTGTGTATGCATTTGTGAGCATGCAGGCTCACACACACACATGCACGCTCTTCTCTGCTTTGTGTGCGGTTGCAGAGATTTGAGTTTGGGTTCGCTCGCTAAACGCTGGGCTTTGCTCTGTGTGTGTGTGTGTGTGTTTTGTCACAGAGTGGTTAGCGCTGCACTGATTGCTGTTTATTTGGTCTGTGGGTTGACACAGAGCCGAGCAGTCAGGAGCGCTACTGACAGCTCTGTTTTTAGTGGGTCCCTGTGGCCGTACCAACACTAACACTGGGGTCGCGCTCTTCCCTCTGTCCCCCCGCACCCTGAAACTCCCACATCGAGCTTCCTGTCCGCGCTTCGAAACAACACACCGTAAATCATCGTGTTTGCAACAAGATATTCTCAGAATTGTAGAGGGGAAATACAGAGGGAAATTCGGCTTAAAAAACACAAAACTGAAATGACTTTAAACAAGAAGCAGGGGAACACTGTTCGTGTTTTCCCTAAAAGTCACAGCGTTTTCATAGGTTTGGTCATCACTCCTTGAATTCTTTGGAATATTTAGAAAAAATGCACCTTTTCAAACACCTATTTTTGCCAGAATTTGCAAGGTAACTTCTCGGACCTTCCCTCATGCTGTCTTCTGCAAGAGTGTAGCGGCGTATAAAGTAAGGTGTAGCAAGATGCGAAGACATACCACGCAGCATTGCAGCTAAACATTAAATTCCAAGCACTCATGCTGCCGCCCGACTTGTACTGTTATTACGACCAGTGCGAACGATGGCAGAGAAATTTCTGCTCCTTCACACTTTACAAGTTCGAGCAAATCGAGTCTTTGATTTTTTTTTCTTGCTAAACATTCAGTACGCTCCGAAACATCTTCACTCATCGACTCGTCATGGCTCAGCCCCCGCACACGCAGATGTAAGATAAAACACACACACACACACACACGCTGACATGCTCAAGATGGTATATGGTACATGAACACTTAGTCAAGCATGTAATGCGACCCTGTCTCAGCCGACACACTCACAGCGCTGGTAAAGAGGTCATCGCTTTACCGTCTGGTGGTCAAGAGCCCCCACCCCACCCCACCCCACCACGCACACACACACACACACACACACGCATGATATAATAATCTGTACTGTCTCAAACACTCTTTCCACTCACTGGACCTCAGTCTCTGTCTCTTCACCCAACCTATTCTAACCACTGATACTGTTACACACACACTAACACACATTTAGCTCCCTCTGTCCAGCTGACATCTCCCTTTACTGAGAGGAAGAAGTGATGAGAGTACTGGGGGAGGAGAGGGTGGGGTACGATGGATGGGTGTGTGTGTGTGTGTGTGTCCCTGCCGTAACGGCTGCTCCCGGCCGTCCACACAGCTGTCTGCTAGACACACTCGCACACACAGACGCACACACACTGAGCGGCTGTGAGAGATCCCCCCCACGACTGCTTCCCAGGCCTGCGACTGAGAGAAAGGAAAGGAGGGGAAACGGCTGGAAAGGATTACGCACACAAACACACACAAACGTGCACACTAAGAACCACACAAAAAACATTATGCATACACACACAAACACACACACACACAGTTAGTCAAATGCATTATCTTAAAAAATGTTTTGGTGTTTGACAGCAGTAAAACAGATTGTCACCTTCGCATGTGAAGTAAAGTTAGATTGCAACTATGGTAAGAAAGTTTGTCCTCCACTATCAACACAACTTGAATATTTAGCGTCACTCATGTCACATGCATGTCTTTTAATGTCTTTGTCCTCATCAGAATAAAACAGCAGCAATGTGCAGTCATTTAAATGCATTAAAACTTCCTAATTCCTGTGAATATTGGATCATATTACAGTTTTGGCCACCATTTTTATCAGGAAAAACAATGTTGTACTTGCCAAAGTATGACTGCTGGAATCTGGGAACACTATGACATTGATAAGTAAGTTACCCAGAGAAGAAAGAAGGGCGAGAAAAAAAAAGAATTGTCAGATAATCAGACCAGTTGTAACCAGTGCTGTTTGCACTGCCATCTAATCCACCTGAGGTGAAAGTTAGAGTGAGCGCACACAAAGCGTAATAATCCCCAACCAGACAGGAAAATGCTGTGTACTGGACTGTGATATAGTAGTAGGTAAAACTTGAACTGTGATGGAAGATTAGTTTGGGTAATAATTTAACTGTTTCCCTTTGTTTTCTCTTCCAAATAAATCTGGCCAACGGCAGCCTGACCTGATTACGCGGCCGCTCGTGTTTCCATAACCAGGATCATTCCCAAAATTCAGTGAAGTAGTTTTGCTTCCCTCAAGTGAAACCACATATTTAGCACAGAGAACTCAGATCTGAAAAAAAATAAAAAATAAAAAAAAGATTTGCACAGTGACAAACATGTTGTTCAGGTATGAGGAAATCGATTTGTGTCTCAAATTTTTTTTAGATATTTAGACACTAATGAAGAAAAATAATTCAGCAAAACAGTAAGACTTCAATAAATGTCAGCACGGAGCAAGCACGCTCTCTCACCCTCTGTCACCAGGAAATTGTTTGTAGCTAACAGGAAAGGGGACCACAGTCTCAACAGGAAGCAATGAGCCGCGACTTTGGTGAAACCCGACCTCACGGCTCGCAGGTCCAGCTTTTACGGAAGGTGCCTCGAGCAAACGCTAACCTTCTTCTCAAAGGATGTACAAAACGTGTCAAATATCAAAGTAATGTTGCGTCAAAACGTGGAGTCATTCACAAGTGTGCGTACCGTCCTTGTGAACACAAACACATTGGCTATACAAACGGACACATCCTTCCTAAGAGTGTAAGTTTTGCTTCTGGAAATGTTTGGATTGCAGGAGCTGCCTTACTTTCAGTTATTTGTCGAGGGCCTCTTGGTGCCACATGAAAACATATTCCGCTGTGTTTATGTTCGCATCGGGCACTTTTTTTTTAAACTCTGTGTTTGTTGTCCCTGCAGATGGAAATAGACAAGAAGCTGGAATTTCACAGGCACAGGAAAGGCTTTGTAGGCAAACCAGAGGCGCTGAGAGCTGTCACTGCAAAGCGTTAGTATCTGGAGATCTGCGCTGATATACTGTGGCCTCAACGGTGACCAGGTTCAGTCAGAGAGGTATTCAGTGGGTTTTTAATGAAAGAGTGCTATAAGAAACAAAGGAAGAATGGGAATCAAAGACACTTGACAGGATGAGGCTCCACGAAAATCAAAGTTGTGACATCCGTGCAGTGACTCCAGACCCCAGATTTAATGCCTGGTGTTCACCACACATATTTGCTTTGTAGCGTTTTAGCGATTCTCATGAATATTTGGGAGCAAGTTGTTTAGGCGACAGCGGGTTCCTCCCTGTGCAATGTTTGCGTGTGTGTGGAGCACTGTTGTGGTTATTGATGCATACTTCTTATGAGGCACGGCATTATGAGCTGGGCAGGAGTTAAGAGGGTGGTGGTTTGTGTTTGTTGTGTGCGCGAGAGTGTGGGAGCGAGACAGAGGGGAGAGACAAAAGACACGGAGACAGAAGGAAAACAAGGAAGCGAGGGATACTCACGGCGACATTAAAGGGGAACAGAGAGACACGGCTCACGCCAAAACACGACGATTGCATGTGTGTGATTAAAAGAAAGAAATTTGTGCGAGAGGAGTGGGGATGAACCCAGAAAGAGAGGGTGTGTGCGTGTGTACGTGTGTGTGTGAGATACGGTGGCAACTTGATCCAGTGGGAACATGGGCCGCACAGAGCCATAAACATAACAACAGGAAACCATGAGCACAATCACCATCTTAATCCAAACTGTTCTGTCCAGGAGAAACCCTGTAATACTGTTACATAACCAGCCCTGTCTCGTAGAATTAATGTGCATATACAACAGTACAGTAGCCACTGACGTTTTGGAGGGAATGTAGCGAGATTTTGTGAAATGAAATGTTCTGATTGCGTATACTGCACAACAGTATCTACATTATAACTATTTTTTTAGGATGCTGTTGACTAAGGTCAGGAAAACAGTTTCACCTTGGTTTAATGGATAAAAGGTTGACTTGAGACACACTGAGACACAACCCAGATCCTATCCCAACTTAAACCAAAGTTACTTTTGTTGCCTAAACCTAAACACTGGAGTCTGGATGTGAACCCCCGAAATCTGGTGTCAAAATCTTGAGCCATTCGCTTGATAAAACGTTGCCTGTGAACGCAATCCAGGCAGCAACTGTATTTCTCATCAGAATATGACTGGGAAAACAAATTAACGGTATGTAAACATAACGTCTAGACGTGCTTGACTTCATGCGCCCACTGGCCCAGCCTGATTCAAGTATTTATATATGAGTCAGTATTTATATTTCCCACTCAGGAGAAACACGGTCGAGACCCGTGAGCTCTGAGCCCGGTTAGAACCTCGCTAAAAAAGAAAATCAATGAAGCGGAGAAACTGATCAGCAGATTCAGCAAATATGAAAGTAATCAGCTGCAAACCTGTTCACATGATGATGCTGCAAATGTGCAAACGCACATTTTCCCACAACAATCTCGCACTCGTGCTAACATTTGGCCTCAAGTAACCATTTGAATGAATTATGTTTGATTTCTTAAATATGTTGTTTTAACAAAGTGGACTGCGTTGAAGCTTAACGTTGTTCTCACACTGATTTGCAGTAATTGCAGTGCGTGCGTGCGTGTGTGTGTGTGTGTGTGTGTGTGTGGTGTTCATGGGTGTGGGATCTGCAGCAGCAGCTGGTGGATTATAAAGAGCTGATGTGTCCCTCATGTTCTTCGGAAGCTGTCGTCATGCTTCCTGTATTTTGGCCAGTAGTGCATGATGTCACTTCCTGCGCTGGACAGAGCACGCGTGTGTGTGTGTGCGTACGTGAGGGTGTGGACCATGCTGGGACCCAGCTGCAGCGGGCTCCCAAAGGTCTGTCCCACATGACCGTAAGTAACGCGCTCACGCAGAACAAAGGACAGACACCATTACAGGAGCCTGAATGTGTCTTAAAAGCAGGTAAATCATTTCCTGACTGACTCATAATTTCTCCAGCAACAAAGATAACTGTAATCACCGCGCTGACAGATGCGGCTTCCTGTCGCAAATATATTTAGCTAATGACAGCAGAAGGTGGAGCATGAACGTTAATGGAATCTCATTAGTTTTAATCGGGCTCTTTTTTTGTTTTTACCCCCTTTGAGACCAGCTACATCACATCCTAAATGTAAGACATTAAATTGAATCTCAATCGGTTACATTTAGTGCTTCCCTGTGCCTGAATACGGACACAGGACTGGAGTATAAGTTGCGGTGGCTTTGCCGGCACACATGCTGCAACTGCGGGAGCGGAGTAGGCAACGCGGGGGTGTGGCTCGATGGAGGAGCTCCTCCAACTGAAGCGGTGAGAGCTGGGCAAAAACCAAACAGGGGGAACCAGTTCAGGACGCTGTCAAAAAAAACAAACCCGCTAGAAAGTGGCCTGGGTTTTCAACCGCTGTGCAGAACAAACACGTCTGGGTGTCAGGGGTTTCTATAGACACGCCGATGTGTAGACTTGTCCCAGGTGTGAAGGCTTGCCAGCAGTCAGGTGAGTCAGCGCCGCGCCTCCGGCACATACACGCCACTGGAGAGGAGACGCGGAGGGAGGAGACACAAGAGGCACCATGGACAACTGAAAGACTCGGGGGCTACAGGGACATATATGGGTGAGAACAGGGGCATAACACTTGAGTCCAGCTGGGGCTGTGACTGACGCTGAGTCATACAAAGGTGGCCAGGGGCTGTTGTAAAGCAGGAAATATTGCTGACTTATTACAGGGGGAAAAAAATGAAAGTATGTATTGTTATTGTTAGACAACTGTTTCATTCAAGTATGAGAGGTTTGTGTCTGGTTTCTTCGGACTGTTGCTCTGTGAAGGTCCATTCCAAAGTCCGGTCCATTCACAAATCCATTCCCTCCATCTCGCTGAGCTCCCTTAGCATTTGTCTTCCCTCCGCTTTTCCCCTCATCTATTTGCTCTTGTTAGTGTGACCCCGTTTCAGAGTCTGTGGTTGGCAGCCTGGCTGAGGGGACACGTGGTTCATTGACTGGAAAGGTCTGGCAACGCACTCTGTCTTTCCTCTCACACCATTTATTATCTGGACTGGGAGACTCCCAGGACCCGGGAGTGCACGCACGCACGCACACACACACCCCCTTCTGAGAGATGAACATGCAGGCTCATGCACACACACAATCACACCCAGAGAGGAACACTCTTCCTCTCCGTGTGAGAACTTCAGCGAGGTCTCTTCACCAGAGTCACACAGATGTTCCTCTTGGCACCTCAGCAGGTTGTGATGGGGCGGCTCTCGGGGCCTTTTTGGAGTCTTGGGGGTGGGAGTGGGGGGTGAGGGGGGGTACATACAGGGCCAAACAGGGCCCCAGAGCCTGGATGAGAGCTTCCTTTGTGGGACACAAAGCATTGTCTGTGCTGGGAAAGGCCACAGGGATGGGAACACCGCCCAGAACTGGACACTGAGAGACTGTGAGGCTGAGAGTCCAGGAGAGTGTGGGAGAGAGAAAGTGTGTCCTCGCATATGACACACACAGCGGGGACGGGTGCGGCGTGCGCGTGGGAGTGTGTGCGCGAGACACTCCAGACTGCTCCGTGTGTGATTGAGCGATGTGCAGGGAAAGCTGTGTGAAAAATCTGTCTCGCTAAGTGTGAGAGAGCAGCTGGAGGGACGACGTCAGAGCAGTCCACCGTTCGTCCCTTTGGAGTCTCACCAGCGTTGCAGCCTGGTCACACCAGAAAGTGATGCAGCACAGTTCATTCGTACAGTAAGTCTTTGTGAACCATGTCAGCCACCGACCCACCCTCCCTTAAATGAAGGGACGGGTACAGCAGCGGGCCAGGCAAGTTTTTGGTTTTTTAAAATAGTGATTAAAAATTTTCCTGCAGGCCATAGTAGGCAGGCTTAGTATTGTTTAATCTCAAAATCTGTTTTATCTCAAAAATGCATTTCAGAGGTTCTGAAAAACATGCATTGAGTGCTACCATATGAGCTTTACAGCGGCAAACACTCGATAATAGTCAGTTAACAAATATCTAAAGCAAAATAGGCAACATTTTCAAATAAACATCAACTTCAAATCAACCCTGGGATAAAGCAGTTACTGTGGCAACAGACAGTCTAACAACCAGCCGCACCCAGCTTTTCTTTCAAATATGATAAGATACGGTGCTGATGAAGGACCAGGAAGCATGGCGGCTATTTTAAGACTTTGGGAACTGTCGCCGGCAAAGTTCGAAGAAGCTGGCATGAGCCAAGGAGAGTGAGCTTGCATGTGTGCGTGAGCGTGAGCAACGGGGGCGGAGTGGTGGCGGGGGGTTTCGGGGACGGTGGGAATGGACGAGGAATGTCAGAAAGCCAAAGAAGGGGAAAGAATGAAAACAAAAAAGCAAAGAAGTGGTTTATGCCCACAGAACAAAGATGGAGAGAGGGGTTTTTTTATAATTGGCCTTTTCCTTCGGGTCCCAGACTCACTGGCTGAGAGGAGGAGACGAGGGGGGACAGAGGAGCGCATGTAGCCTCCCTCCAACGCACGCACACACACACACACACACACACACACCGAGACCACAAATACAGTCCAAACTGCAGGGGACTCCAGGAAGATATTAGGAAAGCTCGGGACCGAGGTGATGTGGGAACCTCGGCAAACCATCGCCGTCTAATTACTGTCGCCGCAGCTCCTTTGCTGGCCAAGCACACTGCACCAAAACAAAACACGCACACACACAATCGCTCACAATCTACTACACATGCCCTGGCTGTTACGATGACAAAAAAATTCCAAAAACAAAAACAACTCTACTTCGGCACATGTGAACATCAGAGCAGGTTGGCTCCAGGCCCTGACGTTCTCTGTGGGTAGCTGTGTTTTACATAAGACAAGCGTGACCCTAATGCACCATGGAGAATGTGTGCGTGTCTGAGTGTGTGTCCACTTTTCAAACCACCCTGGAAAGCCCCGCTCCTTAAAAGCCATGTGGGTCTACTACAAACCCTGCAGAGCTGCTGTCTCATAGTTTATTCAGCTATTTCTGGGAGCCATAGGATATTTCAGCCTTTAAGAAAGCAAGGAAAACCTGAGAGCCGCTGTGAGCGGAGGTTTATTCTCTCACTGGGAGGTTCGGAGGGGGGGCAATCATGCACCCAAGATTTAAAAGAGAGAGCAAAGGTTACCTCTGTTCCTGACATGCTCACAGACATCTGAGAGCTTTCATCCGGCGCAGCAGACGACCAAACACACGTCGATTACAAAAATATGAATAGCCAAAATGTAGCAAGTTTGATTGGAGGAGGAATTTCTACCCCAAGCATTTCCACGATGATAAAAAAAAAAGCTTGGTGCAAAAAGCCCAAATCTAAATCAAATTTGCCAGTGTTTAAATAATAAAGCGGCCATTATTCTCAAAATTTTCTTCGTGACAACAGTTCCCACAAAAAGTCCAAAACCAACAATGCGTCAGTCCTCAATATGTTTTTAACTTTGTGATTACGTCCACATTCACGCCCGTTTATCCCCACTGAAGACAAAAACACACAACAACAACCAGCTCTGTAATATGTTGTTAGCAGTTAGTAGTTCATTTGGTCTTTTTGTGGGATTCGATGAAGCGTGTAAAGTGTGCGCGCATTTAACCAACCTGTGCTAAAACACAGCTTTATGGTTCCCTAAAGCACACAGACGCTGAGAAAATACGCAAACGACTGGCAGTCTATCTCTCTCTCTGTCACGTATACACACACACGCACACGCGCGCGGCTTGTCAAACAGTAGTACAGTGGATGCTGTCAGTGAGCAGGCTGCAGTAGCTCCGGTTGCAGTGTCTGGTTTCCACATGATGAGAGTGTAATCCTTGCAGGTTCCTGCCTGCTACTTTGTTTTCCTTTGGGGTTTTTTTTCACTGTCTGACTCATCCCTCCAACCTGTGGGAAGGAGGGAGCGATGGGCTCTGTCACTGTCATAACACGGGATTACTGTCCACAATACGCTTTCTCAAATGGGATGGGAAAGACGCCCTGGAGCTTGTGTCCTCTCCAATCTTATTGTCCTTTCAGTTATCTCAGATTGCGCTTTTTTGTTTTATCGGCCAGTATCTCTTTTCCTTTCCATTTTCTTCCTCCTCCATCGCCTCCCGTCTTCCAGAGCTTCCTGATTTGGATTCATATTTTCGCTTGCAGAGATGGAATCCCAGCAAAAACATGCCCTCTGTTTTAAATTCAGTTATCTCTCTTGTCACCTTGCATTAAAGACGTTCAACAAGTGAAGATTATCACATCGTCTAATTAAAGACAAGATCATATCATCTGTAAATTGTTTGCTGGAATTTTGTGGTGTGTTAATGTACGTCAGAAGTTCAAGCCCGTATGATTATCCCGTGGTGTATCCCGGGTGGACAAGGCTTGTGTGCAGTTAGAAGACATTTGCTGGATGCTGAGCAACCGCTTCACAGCAACAACTTCAGAATAATTACATGTACATCATCGGCATCTGATGTTTGTATACAACTGACAGCAACACAAACAGTCTGAGCGTGAATGGCCAATCAAAAGGGAGGATTTACATCTGCCGTCACGTTTTTCTCAGTGGCACATTATTCTGCAAACAATAGCCACCATAATTTAAGTTTTTTGGGGATCTTTTTAAATCTCCAGTAGCACTCAACATATCAGTTTAATGACATATTTATGTATTTCCATTATGCAGACAGGAAAACAAAAAGAAAACCAAGCTGAAGCAGAAAAAATAATTCTACTGTCGGCCAGATCAATTCTGCGAAAGGATATATGGAAAATTTTGTCCAAAAATTCACTACCAGCAGTTTGATCAATACAGGATTTGAATTTATCCCTCAAAGTGAGTATGCAAATACTTACCCACATACCCACATTATAAAGTTTTTTTTTCCAAGTCACAAAGACCAGCCTGTTCTCTCCCTCACCTCCCCCCCCCCGCCACTTTCTCATCATCCGTGTGAATCCGGGGTCTTATCAGCCAGCACCTGCGCCGCCGCTCGGCTTCAGCAGGCTAAATCCAGCGGGATCACAGCTAAATGCTGTGGGATTACAAACGCTGTTTAACGCCGAAGCATAGAGACTTAGGCCCGAATGCCTCTCCGAAGCGTCCTTCCGACGCGTTGACAATCAACCCATTTTGCGCGCGTCGCCGTTTGACATGCGGTGCGGTTTAGCTGCCCGAAAGCCACCTGTCTCTCAAAGTCGTTTGATAGTGCGATAAAGCAGCCGTTTAACCATTGAGCTTTGATTTGAAGTTTTATCAAAGGTGGCTCCAACCGAGGGTAATTAAGCATATTCTGATCCAAATGAAATGCAGCCTGCAGTCATATATAGGTTTTAATATCAGAGCCCTGACTCAAGTCTAAACACACTGGCAGTTCCCAGAGAGAACAATCTAGGCTGGATTCAAGATCCTACATGCAGCTCCGCAGTGGAGTCGAGGTGAGAGAGCTTTCGGTCTGGACGGCTTTGCCCTTTGGGTGGAGTGGCAACATCAAAAAGCTCCACACGCACTGCTTTCCTGGGTGCCAAAAGAGCTTAACAAAGCACACAGAAGAGCGTACAACTCATCTCGCCCCAGCGCCAACGTACTGCCTTCCACCTGGCAGGAAACACGGGGCTAATAGCAAACATCTCACCTGCACCTGCACTGAAGGCTGGTGAGTGTTGTTTCAAAAATCCTCCTGAGCATAACAGAAGAAAGAAATGAAAAGAGTCGAAGCCAAGGCACGTCAAGACCGAGTTTGACGTGCGTGTTTTTTGAACCTCGCAGTTTGAGATTGTTTTGTCGCCCCGGGAGCGAAGATGGGGCCACCTAAACACGGCTGGCAAGAAAAACAAACAGGGGTCGGCGCATTTTTCATGTGGAAGAAAAGGAGGAAGCTTTGAATTTTGAATGCCAGCAGTTCAAAGAGCTGCGGCGACAGCGGGGAGGGCACGCACGCACGCGCGCGCGCACACAGAAATGCGCACAGTAAGTCATTCAATTTAAACAAACAGGAGGCCGCATGGACCTTCACAAGGCCATGTTCATGGTTACTGAGGCTACCAGCTGCCTTGTACACCCACACACACACATACATGTGCTAACAAACATAGGAGACCATTGCAAGGCCTGGTTTCAGCTAGTCATTGTTGTGTTACATTCACACACACAATCACCCCCCCCACACCCAACACCACCACCCCTCTGTTGCCTATCCTGTTTCAGCCCCACACAACCAGTAATGCGTACGGCCACACAGGAGAGGCCTTGTGTGCGAGGGGTCGTAACAACTGCGGCAGTAGCTGCGGGGGGACCTTTAACCCCTGACAGCATGGGAAAGTGGGCACACTCAGCTGTCAGGGACCCCAGCAGGGCTGGTTATCCCCATCAGTAATGGTTAAACGATGATTAGACATCAATGGGAAGACGGCCACAAAGCTCCGCGAGGAATGCCGTAAATGCGCGCCAACGGACAAAGTGTACATAAACACACGTAAAAGAAACATCTGACACACGGACACACACACACACACACACTTCATAAGACTCCGTCCTGGCCTCGGCTGTGATGATGAGTAACAACATTGTGCAATCATAGCTTGGCAACCGTTACTAGGCCTGTCAAACTTGGGATTTATCCCCTGCCGACCTGATGAACATATTTTCAAGAGTTAAGTGTCTTTTCTTGGCCTTTCCAAAAGACAGAAACTAGAGTACAAAAAAAACTGTATCTTAATTTACTACACACTGTGAACTTTCTACATAAGTTTGTTTTTTTTCCTGTTATGTTTAAAAAAAAAGAAATAAGATGACCACATATCCCCCATCCAAAGTATTTTTGCTGTTTTTTACATTTTCCAAACGCATCAAAGCTCCATCCTAAACGCTTTTTACGAAGCATATCGTATGGAAACAGAACGTAACCGAAAAGCAGGCTAAGAAGCGAAACAGGTGTCGTGTCTCAGTGCGTGCACATCCACGCTCGGGCTTGCTATTTTAAGTGCATGAGTGCCTTCACGCTGACAAGTTTGGCAACGTGCGGCGCGCTCCAAGGACGCAGATGGTTCAGTCCAAAAGGCTGAAGTGTGAAACGCTGGACACGTCTTACCCTCAACTGTCACCATCCTGGCTATGCGGCGGATGGGGAGGGACCGCCAACTTATTTTCAGACTTGTGACGATGGTGGCCAAGGGAGGAGGACAACACCGTCGGCGCAGATGGCGGTCCACGTGGCCTGAAACACTGGGAACACGCAGCAAAACGTCACTTTTAACTTAAATGAGAAAAGCAGCTGGAAATTTGGGCAATAATAGTAGTACTCAAATAATAATACTCAAATGTCAGATGCTGAATGTTTAAGTTGAGGCAAAAACTACCCTGTCGAAAATCATGCATGCAGTGCACCAATGAGTATATACAGTGTACTACATCTAAGTGTATTA
Source organism: Psettodes erumei (assembly GCA_016785225.1). Classification (NCBI taxonomy): domain Eukaryota; kingdom Metazoa; phylum Chordata; class Actinopteri; order Pleuronectiformes; family Psettodidae; genus Psettodes; species Psettodes erumei. The sequence goes on from JAFBJZ010000408.1 coordinate 4,184,297, forward strand.
GCTCAAGTATCTGATATGAGACACAGCCAGGGTTAAGATATTTTCCTTAATATACAGAACTTTGTAATACTAGGGCTAGGTAACTAGCTCTGCAGTGCTTTACAAGAACATGATCAGTTCTTTATTCCCTATCTTCGACAGGGTTCAGCGAGTAGTCTAGTCTTTTTGCGTGGTGCCTGCTTTATGATAAGCCTATTAGCACCATGTCACGAATGTAGTCATGAATGACATATTTAAAGCTCATTCTAAACATTCTGGTATTGAAACATATCATCCGCTGGCCATATTGTTTTCAACCGACTCGCCCACACCTTGGTTAGCTTAATTAGCTGGCCAGCTAATTAAGCTAACCTAGCTTATAACAATCACTGAATGTGATTGTTGATGGTGGTAAATCTGCCACCATTTTTGCTGTAAAAACCGCGCTGTCGTGAGTGAAAGTTTGACAGGTGTCAAATCAGTAAGTGTGTGTGTGTGTGTGTGTGTGTGTGTGGGGGGGGGGGGGCACATACTGTACACACTTGTACATCTGTGCTGTAGTCACCCAAGCACAAGCAAACCTTTGCAGCGAACAAAAACAGCCAGACCTACGCTCACTTCCACGAATTCACAGGCGAACACATTCGAATGCAGCATGCATCTGTACACACCCGCACGCACGCACACACATATACACACACACACACACACACACACACACACACTGCAGCAGTTTTTTCCAGTCGTTTAAGACCTAAGAATATTTCTGCCCATGTCGTTTGGTTCTCACAGTCCTCAGTCACTGAAGGAATGCCAAGTATCCAGGAACCCCCCCCCACCCCCACCGGCTGAGCAGACCAGTGGTTAGGCCCGTGATTTAAAACAGCCCTGGTTGTTCCCATGTCACACGCTGTGACAGGGGGCATGCGGAGGTACAATATACGCCGCGGCGCTCAGCAGCCAACTCTCCAAGTGGCTCCACGGGCTCTGGTTTTTTGGGTTTTTTTTAGGTGGAGCTGAGCGGTGGAGCGGTCACCGGGTGGCTCCACACCACTTCAAGGAACCCAACACAGTGTTTCATGTTTTCGCCCATTAAAAACTAATTGTGAACATTACCGCTCGCCATTTTCCAGAAAACAGCGAAGGTCCTTGGAGTGACAAATGCATTTTTCCTTCCTTCTAGGCAGCCGCAGCTTTCACTTAATGTCAGCACTATTTTAAAAGCAATTTTCAGAAGTTTCCAGCTCGCAGTAATGTCGCTGAAAACAGCAAGCTCTTTAATGTAGGAAAGTACTGAATTCCATATTTTAGAATGGCCGCATTTGCTTGCTGTCCGTCGGCTTACTTTGCTTGATTTTGTGTCGGCAATATTTGCGAGTGTATCTTCACAGCGGTGTAACTGCAACATAAATCTGAGATGTTCAACCTTATAGTCAGAGAAGAACCTCATAAACCTCAGCAACAAGTGTGTTTGAAGTCAGGGGCAGACCGTAATTAAAAATGGCTAAGGTGAGGCGAAATAGTTCAGGCAAGTGAGGGACAGACCATGGCAGCAGTTTATTTAATTGCAGGTTGAGCTGGTAAGGAGTACATATACACGCCCTTCCACCGCCTCCACGCCCTTACTTTACACTTCATCTAACGCCTTCTCCTTCGTCTCAGCATTGGCGTAGGACATAAATCGTGAGCTGAGGAATTGTGCAATATCAACATTATTCCAGGGAGCACTAGGCTGAACTTTCTACACCTGAACAGGCCGACCAGGATGGCTCATGATAAACGTATCAGCCTAAACTGCATTATTCCAGATAAAGCCATTCTCACAAAACACAGATGGCCCCAGATCTGACACCAGTGCCTTCCAACAAGATCGGGAATGTCACATGATGCCTTTGCAAAATGGTCAGCAGTAATGCAACTTGTGGTTAAAAGGCAAGAACATGTGAAACCCCTGTTGCGCTTGAAAAAATAATCAGCATTGGCTGGTTGCATTTATGTCAGCGTATGTTCTGTGATTCATCACAGTGGAAGAAAATACAGCTCTTGACGTCACAGCTGATTTTAGATTTGACAAAGCAAAGCAGTGTTTTGGGAACAGCGGAGAAATAAATGTGTCTTTTTCTCTCCTCAGGCTAGTTATAACGGGTCAATGAACGCACTGCCCTCAAGGATCATCCTTCAATTGCCGTAATCCCTCAGACAGCTGGGACCCTCAGAACCACAGATGCCCAGGCGAGAGGGACTAAGACCAGGGTTCAGACCGTGTGTGTGAGTGCGTGTAGCACGGCAGGTTACATGCTCTGCATCCTTTCCCTGTCAGGTGGGCAGCTGACTGTGATTAATATTTCACAGCTAACAAATGGAGAGCAGAGGCAGACTCGTGTGTGCATGTGTGTAACCTTGCCACGGCGGCGGTATAATTGACATAATTACCCACCCCTCGCTAAACATCACACACCCGCCCTGTCAGACGCAGGCGCACAATCACGCAAGCACACACACGTACACACACACAGCGCTCCGGAGCTTTCGCCGCATATGTTCACATGTCTAAACTGATGCATGTTCTAATGACATATGTGGAGGAGTGACCACAATATCCCACCCCAGTGCCCCGACCAAACACACACACACACATTCATACGAATCATCTCCCAAAAAATCAGATACAGGGACACAGCTTTTGTCTCCAACTGGACAAGCTGTCCCTGATTAACTGGTCTTGAGTCTATGACAGACAGACAGACACACACACACACGCATTCAGTTGTTTCACTTTTCATTCAATCAGAATAATAAACAAAATGTAATAATAAAGCGAAATGTCACTCTACAGTTTTCTCTCCATTCATTTCCTGTCGTTCCCTTTTGCATTGTTGATCAGTCACACACACACACACACACACACACACACACAGTGGTGATTCACTGACTTTTCCTCTGGGCCTATCAGCAAAGTTTTAATTGGCTTTATGACTTCAGACAGGCAAAACCAACTCAGAGGATCCTCAGGTGTAGTTTGCGGTTAGTGCTAACTATCATATGTTAGCACACTAAACTGAGACGGTTACTGTAGACTCACTGGTAACATTACACTGAACCTCTGCTCCAGTTTATAATGCACTCACACAGCAGGGACACACACACAGGAACACACAAACAAGCTGTGCTTTGTTGCTGAACACGAGCTGGCCATTATGTTGTTCCGGCCCGACCGACTGGGAGATAATGAATGCGTCGCGGTCACTTCACCTGCGTGAGATGAGGGAACTGGTGCATTCTGGGAAATGTTGTCCGTGACGATCTCTGAGCGAGGCATTCAAGTCAGATACTTGTGTTGTTGTTGTTGGGGTTTTCTTTTCTTTTTCTTTCTTTCTTTCTTTCTTTCTTTCTTTTTTTTTTTTTTTTTTACAAAAACAAGCAAAAGTTGTTTAACATGAAATGTTGGTTAAACAAATATCTGAAAAAGTACCAAAATAAAATTCTGCCAGATATCAGCAAAAAATATGACTCAGATAGTAATTAATTAAAATCGGATCTGAAACTTTCTGAGATCATAATCTGACCAGATATTTAGTGCCAGTTTAATTTAATGAGCTTTTAAAATTTAAACTCATATTAGCAACTCCCCAAATACACTACTCGCTAATGTCAAAAACATTTAAAGTGACTATACATATTTCACTGTAAGCACTTATATTAAATACCTATAAAAAGATTCTACATTCCGATTCTATCAGAGGTTTTTAAAATCATAATATTATCAGTTTAACTCTGGGCTCGCTTTCTTCTCAAGTGAATAATCTCTTTACAGGACTAGGGCGTCACATGTTTCAAACAGCAGATAACTCATTTTGGAATGAAAATGAATGCCAAAGTTAAAACAGCTATCTTTGTTGTTTGCTGTTTTTGTACATGAAAACATCAAAATAGAAATCTTTATCCCATGTGAAAGTTCTCCCCGATGAGACGGCTTTGATCGGGCCTTTGAAGTGGAGGAGTCACGGTAATAACGGCGATGATGGTAATTGATAGCGGTGAGCTGAATGGCAAATGGCTGCTCATCGGGGATAGGAAGTGTGCTGAATGGAAGCCAGACTGGATACTGCTGAGCCTCGGGCTGTGTGATAATAAAAGGGAGGGACTGTAACAGCGATGATAAGAAAAAGGGGCAATTGTGTGGTTGTGTGCGTGTTTGTGTGTGTTTGTCACTATGTCTGTGTGAGAGTGTCCCTGTTTATGTGTGGAAAAGAAGGTACACTTCCAGTGCACCACATGAACCTGAGTGTATTTTTGTGTGTTTTGTGAATGTTGATGTGTTGGTGGCGGGGCAGTGGGTAAAGGTCAAAGTGTAAATGTATGTGTGTGGTTGTGTAGTGGAAAACCATCAAATACTGTCACTCCAGTTAAAAGGGAAAAGTGGAGATAAACAAAATATGCATGGGAGGCTGTAAAGCAAGGAGCATACAAAAGATATATTTTCCTAAAAATTTTTTAGATGTCTCCTAATTGTGACAATCATAATAAAAACACAGGAGACTGATGGATAAGTGACAAGAGACACAGAGAGGTCAAGCAGAGTGTCTGACAACAAACAAGGAAGTAAAAAAAAAAGGAGACACTGCATGAGGAATAGGAGGAGAGCACGTCTAGCCAGCCTTTATCTCACCATGTGTGTGTGTGTGTGTGTGTGTGTGTGACTGTGCTGTAAACTAATGGAGCTGGCAGGGCGGAATCAATTACTGACCAGCACGGATTTTCCCACAAGCTTGAGCTGGTGGGAAAACAGGAGCTGCTCAACACACATCTGTACATGTGTGTGTGTCAGATTGTACCTGTGTCTGAGCATGTGGGTGTGTGTGTGTGTGTGTACAGGTGTGTGCACATAATCCGCTTTGGTGCTATTAGTGCATATCTGTATATGCAAATGTATAGGTGTGTTAATGTTTATTTGTGTATGTGTGCAAAACTGGCACGGAACAGACACTGGGAAAAGAGCCCACAGGCCTTCAGAGGAGAAACAAGTTAACTTAAAAACGAGTGACTCAGTGACTCAGTACAAACCTTGTTTGTCTTGTTTTCTCTCTCCTCTGTTGCTCCCAAGAAAAAAAAAGAAGAAGAAAAAACAAACTCTGTTACATGTGGCTTTTGATTTCACCAACGCTTTACTACATAAATCCTCCTCCTGTCAGTGTAATTGTCTGGCACACTGAAACGAGTGAAGCATGGGGGGTAAGCGCTTTTTGTCGAAAACAACACTTATCAACAATTTGCGTGAGAAAACTGAGTTTATACTTGAGCCCCTTTCTCTCCCTCTTTACTGTCCCTTACTCTTTGCAGTGGCTTTGCATCTTTGTGGTAACTTCGTGTCTCTTTGTGGTCGTTTGATTGACTTTCCAACAAGACATCTCAAATGTCACTAAATACAGAGGCCAGGGGACTAAAGAGGCCCCCTGACCCTTTGGGCCCCTGGGTTTATGTTCAGTATGTATGCCTGTTCCTTTCGATATCACTCAGACTTAGTTACCTTTTTTATGTAGGGGGCATCACCATGGCAACACGCAATAAGTCACTCTGACTTCTCTGTCGGACAAATGACGCTTTGGCAAATTTCAATCGTGAAGACCTATTTTTATATGTGATGAGTCAGCTGACTGTGTTTTAATTTCTTATTAACTCAACGAGCTTCTATTATGCAAGCATCATGTTTCAGCTTCTCCCTGGGCATCTGTTATTAAAGAGCGTGACTGACACAGCGAGCCTCCACTTCTTCAGCTCCAGTGTTTTACACAACAAGGTTCGAGGGTGTGTCAAAGATTTGGGTCCATCCTGTGACTTCAGGTGTGCCGTTCCAGGTAATAACCATCCAGGCTGCCTTCAGATTGACATTAGCCCTGAGCGGAAATACCCTGCCCTCTCATTTATTGAAAAGAGAGGGCGTGCAAACACAGGGGTTGTCCGGCAAACAAAGCTGTACCTTGCTTGACTTTTGCTGCAGTGCAATCACATATGTTTATGCGACCTGTACAGTCAACTGATAATCCTCTAAACACATTAACTGCTTGTAAAAATTGGACAGATAAATGTATTTCTCGCTCAGTCCTTGCCTCTACTGAAAGAAATCTCATTCACTTAACTAGTTTTGTATCTGAATCAACCTCTGATCATTTAAAACAATGCCAGTACGGATGTCAGTTATGTTCATGTTCTTGCAAGGAAGAGAACAGGAGCAACTGTTTCTCATTATTGTTTATGCATGCCTCTCGTGTGTGTGTGTGTGTCTCAGCCCCATGCATGCATGTCGTCGGCGTGTGGTTTCTTTGATTGTTCTGCTCAATAATCGACTGTATTGGGTGGCCGCTGCTCTATGGTGAACAACTGCCGCAGGAAGTCGTGCCACTCAGGATAACATTGGCCTGAATACAGGGCTTGGTGACCCAGGGGATACAGAGCCCAGCGACTCACACACACACACACACACAATTGGGAGCCAATAAGGCTGGACAACAGTCTCCTGGGTGGGTCTTTTAAAAGCCAATCAAGCAGACATCTTGGCTCTTGTCATTGTTAGGTGCGACAGTAACGCCGCCTCTGTGACCAGATACAAGTGCCAGTAAAGTGTTTATACACACACACTTGGCTATAGTTATAAGAGCAGTATAAGAGGGTGTATCTCAGGATGTAGGGTGTTGTTTCAAAGTTGTTCATAGAGAACAAGGAGTCATCTCGTCTTGCATTCATTCACACACTTCTATCAGAGGAAATGCACACTAGCACAAATCCAGTTCAGAGAGGTTTGAAACTTTGCTGTGCTTTATTTTTTCTAGAAGTCAGATAGGGGTATTGGCACAACTTCACCTATTTTTGCAAGTTAGTTTCGTTACGCTTCACTTTCAAAGTTTGTTGCTTTAAAGAAAGAGTCATAGAGAAGTGGCATAAAGCCAGCGAGTTCACTCATCAATCTCAGTTACACAGCACCTCGCTTAATTTTGCTAACATTACCTAACATTAGCCACCATAAGCTACTGGTCACTGGTGCATTGTTAAATTGCTTTTGAATTCAACTATATGTTCAAGCTACTTTTTACAGGGGTTACATAGTCCCATTTTAAGTCACTTCAGTAATGCTTTGTTTTATGGGTCCATCATTTCTCAATAACTTACTAACGATTTCCAAGAAGTTCCCTGGAAAGAGCCATGGACGTCACTTTTAATTAAAGGGAAAATAGACAGTGTTCACTTGGTTCCATTTCCAGTTAATTAATTCCAGTTAACTGTTGGCATAACCAAGGGAGTCTTTTAATCGCTGGTCAGCAGATCAGCTGAACAGACAAAAATGTGAGATTTGCGGACAGATAATGATTATTCGTGCAGGTTTAAATAGAGCTTTTCTCATAAGTACATTCAGATTTTTTTCCAATAAAACTTGCCAAAACATGTTGTTCTCTCCAGGAAATTTCATCGGATATTATTAAGAAATTTTGCAGACCCATAAAATTGAGGATTTTTGTGTTTTTTTGTGGTAATAACTTTGAGGCTTACTTTAGATGAAATAATGAGTGGTTGTAGCCAACGAGCTTCATCCAGAAATGAAAGTGAAGTGAAACAAGGCCAGCAGGGCAAAGCCTGAACATTCAGTGTTGCAGTCCACTGGTCCGTGTGTGCTTGTGTGTGTAAATGTGTCAGCGGGCATTTTGGTATGTTTGGGCCATCATCTTATGTAACAAAATCAAACTGTGTGCGTCTGTCCGTTTTTGTGTGTACAGGGTGGTGGAGATGACGGATGAGTTGTTTACAAGAAAAACGACAATGACACCTTTAACCACAGTAGCGTCTCAATCTCCAGCGCTGAGAGCGCGTGCACACACACGCTCACACTCGCACATGCATGGTCGACAAGCATTCCTCCTGCCTGGTCTACCACATGCTATTCAGTCGGTACACAATACACACACACTTGCATGAATACAACAATAACAAAGCGCTGAATGCACACCAGTGACTGTATAAACACTTGAACAGTAAAACTAACTGGGCACCAGCACTGGCATGAACAATGGCGTGCAAACACAAACACACACACATTTATTTTCACACAAACACTCCCACATGCTCTCAAACTGCTCTCTCTCTCACTCGCACACACACACAGACACACGCACACTCCCTATCTGCCTCATCCCTCATGATGTTTTTTTTTTCTTTTTGCCTTCTTTAGTTGTTTTTTTTTTTACCCTCCCAATGCATTCACACACACACAATGCTCCCACACTTGAACACATCTGTTTGGATTTGGGTTCTATGTGAAGCAGAGCCCCCTCCATCCTTCACTCTCCGCTTCCTTCTCTCGCATTCTCCTTACTTTTTCTCATCTGTGGCCACAGCAGGCCAAAGGAAACATTACACAACCCACTCTCCCTCTGCTGTTGGGCAGCAGGCATGGGTATATGCACTGTGACCTCTACCGCACAACGCTCCATCTCTCTCTTAAACCCAGAGCTTGTCCGGTCTCATGGTCCAGGCCCAAGAAGTGAGGTATCTAAGAAAAAAAAAGTCATTGGTAATCTGCAAAATATCTACCATTAACTGACAATAACACACAGCAGCGACAATCCAGAATCCGGTAGTTTCCGGTCACAATATGCTGAGTGCACAGAGGAACCTGCAGCTGCACCCTCATATCAATACAAGAGGCAAATTTATTTGATGTCCTATTCATGAAGGATCTGTGCAAACAATATATCTCTGGAAGAGTCAAAGTGTCAGCTTAACACCTTTTTATTTCTTTCCTTTGCTCTCAAAATATTGGAAGGACGTGCACCATGTCATGTCCCACCCCCGCCCTCCAGAAAACTACACACTCACACAAACAAACAGGCACACACACGATCGGTGGCCCATAACCTGCCAGATATCTGAATGGTAGGTATAGGGTGTCTGGGTTGGATGTGTGTGTGTGTGTGTGTGTGTGTGTCTATGAACGTGGCTGCTGCCGTCAAGCTCCTGGCGTTGACACAGTAAACTGATCCTAAGGGGTCTGAGTGGGGAAATGTCTCCCTGCCACACACACACACACACACACACACACACGTGCGTGCGTATATAAACGCATACACACACTCCAGAGGGAGAGGAGAGCAGTGGAGGAGCGGCACTCACACGGAGATTGGGTTACAGCTGAATTAGATCTGAGCTGTGGGAACCAGCACCTTCCCTTAGACACACACACGCACACATGTGCACACGAACGTGTCGTGTGTATGTACGAACACATCTGTGGTGTCACTTCTTGACACCGTGGATGCACTGGGACACACGCTGAGACGATACGGCATGTGTACACATTCTCACACACACACACACACACGCTCTCCCACACACGCACCGACAGATGCTCATAAACAAACACGCGGTCATGAACAGACGCAGGCAGACCCTCAGGAACCCACACGCACACACACGGAAATTTGGCATCAAAGAGAAACTACGTGATCCCACAAATAAAAATCAAGTATGAACATGACATGACAGTGCGTGTGTGTGTGTGTGTGTGGCTGGATTAACAGACACAATCATAAACACAGATCCTCATCTATAAACACACAAGGATTAAAAACACAAACACATATTTCTGTCACCCACGGACACCAGTGAGACGCCTGAGACGGCAAGTTTATATCCGTCACAAACAATGCCCTATGAAAGTTTTGTGTGCGCGTGTGTGTGTGTGCTGATGGTGTTGGCCTCGCCTCGCTTGGAGATGGTGGTTCTAAATAAAGCGAGGCTGAAAAGAAAAAGGACAGAAGAGAGGCCACCATGCCACAAGCCAGTAAACTCTCCACATCTTAATTGCCCTTTCGTTTTCACATGGTAATGCCCTCCCCTCGCATGTGTGCGCGCGCGTGCGTGCATGTGCGTAACTGTGTGCCCCTGCCAGCGAAGTCCTGTCAGCCTGCCATAAACACACATATACACACACACACACACACACACTCTGCTAGCCCAAGTTCTATTTCACACACAGCTTGGATGTAGGAACAGGACATGCGGCGCTGTCCCTTTTAAAATAAGAAAAAAAACTCACAATAGAAGTATCACAGTTTTAAGGGAGCAGTGTAAATGTGGGCCATGCGCATTAAGCCGCCCTTCTGGGAACACTTTGCATATGGTATCCAGATTTGTCTCAACACCAGTGCAGGGTCACAGCAGGTCACGGAGGAGATAATGGCAATCAGGGAATAATCTCCTCTATTAATGTTTGCTCTGCCTTTGACCTCTGAGCGCCTCGCTGTGAAGCATCAAGCCATGACAGAGGACGGCGGAGGACCAACACGCCGTGAAGGTCAGAACCACGCGGGCACGCACGCACACGCATGTCATTCTCGCACGATGGGTGGCGCTAAGGTTCTCCTTGCAACAGCTGCAGCTGTGACTACATAATTACCTGTCTTTCCTCCGTAGGTTTTCATGTCCAACCCACCACACATACGCGCACACAGCCGCATAACCACCCACCCACCCACCTCAAACTTCCCCTTAATACAATCCACACACGCACTCGCCCGATGCCGCCATCCGTTCAGCCCCGTCCCCGTGGACACCAGCTCCCGGAGCACCAGGGGAGAGAGAAAAGCGGAGCGCAAACAAACTCTCCGCAGGTCCGGGGCTCTGGTTTCAGCCTTCCGTCCGCTGTGACTGGGGGGCCATGGGAACACGGAGCGCCGGGGGCCCTGTGTCAATAAGGAGCAGTGGTTCAACACAATGGGGGCCTGCCTGCAGACAACACCGCTGACAGACACCCACACAAAAGGCCCTGTGAATGGGAGGGAGGCTCATGCACACACGCATGCACAAACACACACACACACACACACACACACACACACACAGAAAAGAATAGAGCAGTGTGTGTTTGCCCACAAGGCCAATGTTTGATTACTGCTCCTGTTTGTGTACAGATACACTCAAACACCCAGCAGCACTCATGAAGAAATAAACACACTGTGGCCAGTTCAGACTCACACTGCAGCACCACAGTCGGTCATTGCAACAGACACACATCAATAAATTGTTCTTTTAATGCATTCTTTGCATTTGTCTCACTCTGGTTTTCAGGCTTGAGAGTCAGATTGGTAGAATTAGCTGCATTCAGCCATTCAGATACCATTACATGAAGTGTAACAGAAAACTCCATTAACAGATGCGTTCATTTACTATGTACATAAGTGTATGGTCCCATTTGACAAACAATGACAATTTTGCTTATCAAGCATGCTTGAGAATAGCAATATATAATCTGCTATCATTTTTTTTTTTAGATTTGTGTTGTGGCTGCACATGCACATCTGTCCTCCACAGCCTTTACTTCTCATGCAGCAGCCAATAGCGTTTTAATTATCTAAGCAATGGACAAATCACCGCTTGTATTCAAGAATTCGAACATTAAAAACACGTCAGATTGACATCTTAATGGCATTTAGCAATGATTGCTCCAAAAAGGCGTGCAGGGGATTCACTGCACCACAGCAGGAAAAAGCAGTTACCATGCATTGCATCAGTGCATCAATCAATTCTTCCTCAGTGGTTTCACTAAATAAGTGATACAGTGCAGCAGTTGCATGACTCTGCAGGATTGGAAATGTGGAGAAGTACTGCCACCTAGTGACAGCTGAGACCAAAAGCCAAATTACTGTATATTAATTTGAGTCCTAACAGCAGGTGGCAGCACTTTGTCTCTTAGGGTGAGGATCAGTTGATGATTAACAACTTCTAAAAGCATCCATCTAGCAGCCATCCATCAGGAGGTAAACAGAACTTCCTGGGTTGGACTATCTGGGAGAGGAAATCAGAGCTTGATGGGTTGTTGAAGGGAATCACATCCTTTGCCGCAAGTAGGTTTTTTTTCTCTCTCTCTTTCTTTATGACAGAGCACAAACAAACCACACTATAAATTTGCTGACCTGACCTGTGCAGCCTTTCAGTAAAGCTCTGAAAATATCACCTCATGCCCAAGAATGAATGAGCACTCTTCTGGCTAACCTGCTTTACGTCACCCCACTGTTATCCCCTAATCACAGGTTTGTCAGCGTGAACTGTGTCTGTGTCACTGTGTGAGCTGTTGTTTACTGTTGAGGCACTTGCATAGCAGGGCGCTGCCGCACATTTTACAGATGAAGTGCATTGGGCTGCAGTGAGGTTTTCAGCAGTTTGTGCTACGGTAGCTCTATCGTGGAACTGGATGACACAGGTCAGCCGCCGCCCCCTACCTGCGTTACTGAGCCTTGGGCGCCCAGGTGCCTGTTACCGGTTCACCGGTCCTCCTTGGACCACTTTTTGGTAGGTACCAACCACTGTACCCTGGAAACACAAAACCTGCTATCCTGGAGCTGTACTGACACCAGTCACTGAGCCATCACAATCTGACCCGCGTCAAAGTTACTCAGATCCTTACACCTGCACATTTTTCCTGCTTGCAGCTCATCAACTTGAAGCACTGACGGTTCACTTGCTGCCTAATATATCCCACCCCACCATAGGTGCAATGCTAATGAGATAATTAGTGTCATTAACTTCACCTGCCAGCGGTTTGTGTTGCGTATATATAAACGAGACGAGACATTTGAGGAAAATGAGTGGAGAAAAATGTTAAAGCAATATCAAAGTTTTATTCTTAAAATGTAGTATAGAGAGGAACAGTAGTACAATTCAGAGAGAAAAGAGGAGAATGTAATTCCATCTTTGAAAACCTTTGATAAAAACGTAAAAAGAGTAACCTGAATTTGCTTTGTGTTCGGAGGGCACTGAGGCGCGGCCCGAGTTTTGCATCACTGTTAAAGTTCGAGAGAAATTGAAAAATACAACCTTTTGCAACAGCGTAAAAAAATACAGCTGGGGAAAAAAAACCTCTGCTTTACATCTGTAGTGTTTTTGCTTTGTTTTTCGTGTTTTTCTTTTCTTCTGTCCATATAACAAATACAGCATAAAATCTAAAATGATACATCATAGGTTTTTTTGAGTTTCATTCATTACAGTAAAATCAGTAGGATGGTAAATAGTATCAAAAGAACAAACAAGACAACAGGATGGTGTGATGAACAAGCACAATGCGTGAACAGAGAGAGCAAGAAAGCGGAAGGTTAAAGTTCACGGAAATAAAACCATCACGTCAGGAGGTCTGTGGCCTACTGTCAATGTGTTCCATTAAGTAAATCCACTAGTTAAATAATATATTCTTCATATATATATATTTATCTTATATATTCTCCACTTATATATATATATATATCCGTAATATAACCCCTCCCACAGTGATTTGAAGGTAAAAGTGACACCAAGAGGATGAATATCTCTATGACTTAAAATATATCTTCTTCCACTGAGAGTAAAGGGAAGTAACACATTGTCTGTATCATTAGCACTTCAGTACATACTGTATATTCCACTGCATATGAACAGATACTGCTGTTCCAAGGTTTTAACCCGCAAACAATCCGTGTTTCTTTAGAAAATATGTGCTTAATGAAAAAAAAGAACAAAAGAGAAAGGAAACATCTGTGGAAAGGACAAAATTAAACAAAATATGTATCTAGGGTAAAGTGAATGATTCTGTAGCATAAAAACATTTAAAAATCTCAACAATTACAGACACGAGCAAGGATTTTCTACACTAAGCAAGTTTTCACCTGGCTTTTCTCATACATTATATTTCAACAATAATTAAAAATAACAATTTTGGTTGGACAAATAGAAATTAACAGTCTTGATTGCATTTTGGAGTCAATATATAATATTAAATAACAAAACAAAATGTCTAATAAAAAAAAGTTGCGCATTGGAAGAAAAAGACACAACAGTTGTTTTTTTTTAATATAGTTCCATTCAGACCCGCTTTTGGGGAAGCAAGAAAACAAACGAGAGAAAATTATTTTCATGAACGCAAAAGTAAGTGCATGTCTATGAGGCGCCATAGAGCTTCACTTTTTGTGGAACAAAGTGTTTTTCTACCTGGCAGACCTAAAAAAAACAACAAAAAAAAAAAAAAAAAACAAAAACTTAGATGACATTTTTGTATACCTTTTACACATGAAAAATCGAGTTCTTTCAGACTGAAACATCACACATCATGATTTTCTGCACACTTCTCCCTCACAACCAACGTTCAAGTGATTCAAAATATATATATACTGTATTTACTATTTAACTCAGTACCAAATATAAACAAACGTATAAAGGTATTGATGTCCACTTAGGTCCTCAAAACGTCAATTACAAGTACTGCCGGTAGTTCTACAAAATGGTGTGTGTGTGTATGTGTGCATTAAATAAAATAAAAAGCTTAAAAACAATGGCAAAGCATACCTGATAGTCGCCGTAGCACAACAGTGTTCTATAGTTTAAGCTGATTACATATGTATAACTGAGTCAGTTTAAGCTTTATGATTATAAACATCATATAGAGCCTGTAGGTCCAGTATTCTGCAACAAGCATTACAGCACCAAACGTTTTTCGTCATTTGGCAAAATTCAAGCTTTAAGTGAAAGTCAAATGCTTTTCTTTAATAATAATAAAGTGTTACTGTGACGCCGTGATTTGTATAAAGCTAGCAATAACATTTCCCCTTGTACTTTTGCTATTTTTTTAAAATTCATCTTTTTTTCCCCACTTAACAAAAAACTCACGTTGTCTTTTTCTATTTTTTCTTTTTTTAAGCGTATTCAGTAGTTTTTGTTTCCTGCTAAATCTTGGTGTGCGGTCTGTTTGGCATAACATCACAGCCCTCTTAAATTAATTATAAATATGGCTGTGATACATTAGAGTCACAAAACAGATTTTTTGGTTCCAAGATTTGTGCAGGGAAAGAAAATAAAAAGAGAAAGGAATAATATAATATTTAGCGCGTCTAAACAAGGTCTACAGAGCGAGTTAAAAATCTTCCTGTCGGCAATAATGCTCTTCTTCCGTGTCCTTCTACAAGCACCAAGCAATATACTCTGATTGAGCAGAAAGCGACAGCCATTACTGCGCCTCTGCTGCAGACACAAACAAAAAAAAAAAAACTGAAATAAAAATTATAGCATTTGATAAGACCATAATAACCTCTTTTCATAAATTAAATAATTAACATTTCTTTTTTTCTTTTTAGATGATTGGCCTACCCCCAACTCAAAAACTACATCACCACCCCGCCCAACTCTCCCCCCAAAAACAGGAAATAAAAATACATCACCAAAAACCTGATTTATCATATTATTCGTCGTTAGATTCTTTCTCTTGTGGGCTCTGGGCCCAGAGTTGGACACATTTTAATAACAATAAAATCTGTACATCTTGGAGTTCCCACTCTACCAAAGCTTTTTTTTTTTTTTTTAATCCATCTCTTTGTCATATACTTGCACAATTAAGTAACCTCAAGGTTTTGATAGCACTTTGGAGTTGATTGTTTACCAGCTAGTTTTTTTTTTGTATACATATATATTAAACATCAACTTTTATTTTGTTTCTCAAGCATGTTAAAAATCTTTAGTCTTTTTCCGGGGCAGCACCAGCGTTGCCCTCACCCCAATTTGATTGGTCGTTGTCGGCGGGCTCCTCCCCCTCCAGCTCCTCCCCTTCCTCGCCGTCGAAGTCCTCGTCGCGAGGAAACTCCATGCCCTCCAGGCCCTCCTGAGTGGCCTGGTGCGAGTCGGCGCAGTCCGCGCACACGCCGTAGCGCCGCGAGCCGTGGCGGATGCCGACGCTTGCTGCAAGCATGAAGATCTTCTTGCACACCATGCACTTGTACTTTTTGTCCTTCTTGTGCACCTGTAAGAGGGAGCGGGGGAGTGAGAGGGTGGAGGTGCAGGGGTAAAACCAGGATACGATGGGGGAGCCGGGCCGACGGGCAGCCGGCAGTAGCAGCAAATCTAACCAACTCACTGCGGTGGGAATCTTCTCATCTGACTCAGAAAGAAAGCGTACAGCTCATTTCCCAATATGTCCATCTATTCCTTGATACACGAGTTGCACTTTCGACCTTTATCAGCACGGGGGAACTTGGTTATAAAAAGAAAGTGCACAATCTTACAGCCCGAGAGTTGACTTTAGCGCCACAAAACAACTCGGAGTGCATTAATATTTCGTTTGTTCTTTCAAGATGCAGAAGAGTAGAATGATTTACCGAGCCTCCTTATTTTTAAACACAAGTAATGTGGGACGGTCTCACAAATCCACTCGATTTGTACCACTTTGTGAAAGTCCCTACTATACTCCCTGCCTGGGCTGAGATGATACACAGCCAGAAACTTCTACTTTTGGAAGTATCCTCTTACGCTCACTCCCTTGAGCAAAATGTGCCAGGCCAACACCACCGCGGTGGCCAAAAATCTGCTGTGTCCGACCGAAGACGTTACACGCTGCCATAAGGGAGGAAGAGATGATGCCGCGGGTGTACATGTGTGGACTCACCAGGGAATGTCTCTTTACGTGCTCGCGGCGGGTGAACAGCTTGCCACAGATGTCGCAGCTGAAGGAGCGCACGCCCGAGTGGATGATCAGGTGCCTCTTGAGCGTGCGCCGGTGCTTGGCGATGTAGTTACAGTGGGGGCACTTGAGCTTATTGAGGGCTAGGTGCGAGGACTCGCCTGGGAAGAGGCAGATGGGGGGGGGGAATGCGCAGAAGGCGGAAGGTCAGCAAGAGACAGATTTGGCAGCATCGCGTTCAAACACACAGTTGGATTTTTTTGATTTGCATCTTTAAAAAAAAACTACGCTAAACCGGTAAACCTGAGATAGAACGAGGCAGTTCTCATAAAAGCTGCATGTGTGGGAGCCTCTGATGTGAGAGAGGTGTGTCAGGAGTCAACATCCTGTTTACCAAATGTTAGGATGGAGTTAGGATGCTGCAGCCATTACG
This sequence comes from Psettodes erumei, assembly GCA_016785225.1. Classification (NCBI taxonomy): domain Eukaryota; kingdom Metazoa; phylum Chordata; class Actinopteri; order Pleuronectiformes; family Psettodidae; genus Psettodes; species Psettodes erumei. Next base: position 4,201,168 of record JAFBJZ010000408.1, read on the forward strand.
GAGAACACAAACCGCTAACTTTGACGCACCATTGAAAACTCATTTAGTCCAAGCTACAGAAATCTGTGAAACTGCGACCGATTGCTGTGGCAGCCATGCAAACCTCCACAATCCAGCTCTGTCGCTGTTGCTAAGTAACTGGTGCTCGTCCACGGTCGAAATGATGTCGGCGGCCTCACCGCGGCGACGTTAGAAAAGATGCGGACTCATTAAGAGCGGCGACGTGGATCTGTCGGCGCTACGCGAGCATCGCTGCGATCGTCATTATTTTCCGTGCAATGCCTGAGATTTCAACCGGAATACCCACGATTGCCACTTAACTGATAAAGAGTTCAAGTTAATAATCTAAAGACTCATATTTTGGGACGGTGTCAAATCCCAGCTCCTACACAATAAAACCCCCTAATCAAACAAAAAGCTATAATACTAAAAACGATTTAAATCAGACTTGGCTCGCTGACATACACGTCCTTGTTGTTCATTATTCCTGGCGTGTAAAAGAAAGAAACGAAGATGATCTGACACGAGCCCCCTTCCTTCGATCCCTCCCGCAAAACGCGAACAGGCGGTCCGAGGACAGCTGGGCTTAAAAATAAATAAGCAATTTATTGATTTTGAAAAGGCTCCAAATGGAGCGCTAGGCTCCACTGTTGAGAGAGTAGGGTGTGTGTGTGTGTGTGTGTGTGTGTGTGTGTGTGTGCGTGTGCGCGCGACAGGGCCTTGCCTTTTGTTTAAGCCAGGCAGCACACAACAGAAGCGTTGTCAGGGGAGGTTGCTAGGGGGGAGGAAGGAGTAGGGCTGATGAGAAGCAGGTCACCTGTGTATTCGCTCTGCATATATACATGTGCGTGTGTGTTGTACAAAGCACAAAAGCACCTTGTAACGAGCGCGGGGGTGGGGGGGTGGGGGGTTTAGGTGGGACTCAATTTTCACCCGTCTCCTACATGCGTAACAACAAATATCGCCTCGAGTGGGTGCAAGCTAAACATTATGTAAAAGATAAGCATCTCAGTTGTTTTTCTTTTTTTACCTGAATGGCCTGAGGCTGAGTCACGCTCGTGACCCTTTCAGATTTTGGTAGAGATACTGAGAGGGGTGTCCTGCGGGGTTCTGGCCGACATACACAGCAGGTGTAGCACCCTCCACCCCTCTGTTCATACAGTGTCCGTCGACAACGGATCCCGAAAACGAGGTGCTTTTAAATTTCCTTTGACCTCACGTTGAACGTGCTCATATGCGTGCGTACGACCGGACTGGCAGACTTTGGACAATGGCCGACTGACTCGTAAGACCCTTCCCGTCAACGAGATGAGACATTTGGGGAATTCGGACTATCGGCTGGACCCCCTTTGGCTCTCACGCGCCCTGCGAATAAAGCCGACACGTCAAGGAAGAAGTTCCGGTGGAGTTAGAAACGGGGGCGCTCGTCCTCTTATTAAAAAGAAGCGTGCTGAATGGTCGGCCCACACTCATTTGAAAAGGCGCGTTTTAGTTTTCAAGCTGAATCAGCCTGTGCTGCGTTTGTTTGTTTTGGGTTGTTTTTTTTTTTTAGTGGAAGTCTACAGAGTGCGGCGTCTTACCATTCTCCCAGGACTCCCCTTGCTGTAAGTCTTGGATGATGCTATACTGGATCTGATTGGCCACCTCTGGGAAAAGGGGGGAGGGGGGGGGGGGCAAGAGAAGTGAGAGGGGAGAAAGAGAGATGAGAGGTGGTTGAGAATCTGGGGGTGGGGGCTGGGGGAAGGGGGGTGCACACACCTCGCAACGCCCTGTGTACACAGCTAACCACTCCCCACGCGAAACAATGGAGGTTTCAGTTAACAACATAGGCAAACACACACACACACACACACACACAGGTCCCTGCTCTATGTAAAGCAGCGTGATCCTCAGGCCAGAGCAACCGGCTAATGGTGTAACCGGGGCTCCGGCGGGGGTGGGGGGGTTAATTAGAGAATGGCAGAGTCGGGCCCTCGTGCCGGCTCGGCTTACACTCGGCTTTTTGTGGGCGCTTGTGTGCGAGCACCTGTGTTTGCCTGCGTGCGTGTCCGGTTCCTCCAGCATCCAGCGCTGAGACTCCATTAAAGCCACGCCCCTGTATGTGTGCGCGCGCACACACACACACACACACGAGAGAGAGAGTGTGTATTCTCCCTGGGTCAATATTTGGAATAGTGAGGACAACCCCAGTGCATTAGAGCGGATTAGAGAGAGAGAAGGGACTGCCCCTGGCAGCTTTGCACCTCGCAGGGTGGGGTTGGGGGGGGGGTTGGTCGGTTGGGGGTGTGGGCTGCATGCACACTTCCAGAGAGCCTGGTGGCGCATGCAAATGCGCTTCACCTGCTCTGTGCGCAGCAGCCTCCCTTTAGAAGAGAATTTACGAAGACTGAGGAAATTTACGGGCCACCGGCGAGCGCCGGCCGTGGGCTCAGCGTGGCGAGGGCCGAAGAGCGACGGCAAAACACCAAGAGGCCTGAAACCGCGCCCGTAAAGTTTCTCCTTCCAACCACAGCCACCACTGCAGCTCTATTTGTCACAGTTTTTTTTTTTTTTTTTTAGGTAAATCATTAGCGGCAGTCGAGAAATCGAGAAAATAATCACCAGCAGATTCATCTTCAAAGACCACCACTGTTAGCCGCAACCCTCGCCGTTTTATTAGCTGAACAACCTCTTAAAAAAAGAAGAGAGAAAAAGGCTGAAAAGAGCTGCCGCGCCTCCATCAACGGAGCGTGACCGCGACGTCAACGCGGGAAAACCGGGACAGCTGGTATTGGTGGACGACGGCTCAGAGGCTCGAAGTGAAAGTCAAAAACGGCGACTGACGGCACGCTAGGGGTGTCCGGTCTCGCGCCCAAAGAGACGAGCTGCTGCTGCCAACAACTTTACAGGATCGTCAAATAACCCGGAGGAGACGTGACTGATAAATATGCAATCTCATTTTTGGGCTCTTTAAAGCCATGTTTAACGTCATGTGACACAGTCACGCTCGCTGAACACAGAGAGAGAGAGAGAGAGAGACTGTGGGAGCACAGCGTCTGTAAATGGGCGTGGACGATCTTTGCGTCTACAATAACACGGTTTACCATGCGTCCCCGCATGACGCAGCAGCTATTTCGCACCACCCCCACCCAAAGCATCTTTCTCAGGAAGCACGATGGGGAACGGTTCAGTTCGAGGGAACTGAGAAAAACACTTGCTTACAGGAGGGGGAACTGAGAAACGCTCCGCGTGGCGTGATGCTGCCGCCAGCTGGTTCACGGAAACGAAACCGTCACGTTTGATTTTTTTTAAAAAAAAAAAAAAAAAACAGGCCTCGGGATGGTTAAAGCGACGTCCTCTCACCCCAACATCGAAGAGCGACGGCAACATTTGTCGCACGTTTCGGCCTCGGTTGCTGTCTCCCGGTGTTTTAGAGTGCGGCGATAAGCGAGTTGACCGTCAAGACTGGGAGGAAGTTATTTTTGTTGAGCCTGCTTACAGGGACAAACCTTAAATATGCTATGCCCTCACAGAGACCAAATACCCACGAATCTATATTTAACCAGCGTGAATGAATTGCACCGTTAGGGGTAGACGGGCTGTTGAGGTAATATAGGGGTAAACGACTTTGCTTTGAAGCCGTTTTTACTGTGACTAACGGCCTAACCGGAGCCTTAACCATGTCTTTATTTGGAAAAGCGGGCGCACGCGCGTTAGCGACATGGAGCTAAACAACGAAGAGGAGAAGGCGGTCGGAGGAGTTAGCACAGGCGCGGAGGAAAGCGGCCTCCGAGCGAAGCCTCTCTCCGGGCTGCAGCAACGCCCAGAATCCGTTCGACGTGCATTTAAAAAAAAAAAACAGCCCGAGGAGGAGTTGGAGGCACTAAGAGGCATTCGAGTGCATTTAGGGAGGCCTGGGAGAAGCAGCGTTTCCCTGGCTTTCTTCATTACCCTGCATTAGGGAGGGCTGCTCTGGTTCTCTCACACACACACACACACACACACACACACACACACACACACACACACACACACACACACACACACACACACACACACACACACACACACACACACACACACACACACACACACACACACGCACGCACAAAATGCATTTCTCTCTCTCCCTCTGCTCCAACACGCACTTCGGTGCCCCGCACACCGCCTCCCCCTCGGCCGTACCACTCCACTTAATATGTGATGTCATTATGGCTGCGCCGAGCGCCGCGCTTAATGGGGCGAGCAGAAGGAGACGGCCGGAGCGGGGCGGGGAGATTACCGAGAGCGGCGCGGTGCGTGGGGATAGGTCGGACGGAGCGATGGGCAGATTATGGGATGGAAAGGGGAAGGTGGCGGAGGCTGAACAGATTGAGGCAAAGATGGAAAGGGGGGGAAAATTTTTTACGAAGCAAGAGTGACTGAAAGCCGCTTTACGGGGGGGGGATTCTGTGTTTCCACTCCGCTATGGTTTGATGCCGGTTCGGAGAAATTACCGGTTTCACCTTGTCAAGATGTTCGATCCCATCTCCAGCTCCCGACGGTTTTCCGCAATGAAACGTGACGTGCCAGTCGGAATCCGCCATTGCATCGATTCGGAAATCGGACGGCCGTCACTCTCCGTTTACAAAACGGCACGTCTTTTCTTACGGACAAGTCTCGGCAGCGATGTGGCAACACGTCTCTGTGCTGAGGAGACAAAAGCGCTCCAAGTGGGCGTAACTTTTCGTAAGCCCCCCTGCTCTGGAATGATTATTGGAGCTCACGGCCCGGGAGTGAGTCACTTGCTGGCTATGCACCGCAGGTTAGAAGCTCGACGGGCAAATGTCCCCGATGTTGGGCGTTAACGGCGGGGCATTGATGGAAAGCCGGGAAAAACCCACACGTTATGTGCAGCCACCGATAATTTGATTGTGAAAGCAAGTGGGGGTGGGGAGCGGGGGTCGCGCCAGCGTCTCCCAAAACACAGTTGAGTGTCTGAGCGCTGAACCAAACCGGGTAGATACGCGTTCGGTAAAAACGACGACAGGTCGTTTCACAGAGATGAGGAAACGCGCGTGATCTTTCAGCGCGAGATTAAAAACGACGCAAAAATTCAGAGGCTGGAAGAGCGGCGAGCAAACGAATGCACCGCGCGCATGGTGCGGACTCAAAACTCAGGTGCCTGGGCTTGTTGTGGGCATCATTTAGTTCCTGAATGTGACAGTAATTTAAGGATTCAGAGGTTAAACTGATGCCAGTGTAGGAGTGGGTGGGGCGTAAGGCAGACAGAGCTAATGACGCTACCTGGCTGATTGTTGTGTCTCCGACTGGCGGTAGGTTTATGCCGAGTGTGCAGAAACGCTCGCAGTGCAGTGCTGAGGCGCAGGCGGGGTGCGTTTAATGCGTCTTACCGGCATTTTCAGAGAGGGAGGAGAAGTCCTCTCTGGGGTAGGAGGCTGAGGGCTGGATGAACATCCCCTCGTCGAATCCCTCCTCGGGCTCTGGTGGGAAGTTGTAGACGAAACGCCGCGTGGTGGCCTGCTTTTTCCTCCGCCCGCTCCCGGCCACGGCGTCCGGGGCCTCTCGCTTCATGGCGGCCGCCCCGCCGCCCGTGGCGGGCTCGTTCCAGACGAATACCTGCATCTGCTCGCCCGCCGGCTGCGCCTCGTTGGTCTCTGCTGAGTCGGAGGAGTTCTCGTTGGGGTGGGTCCAGCTGCCGAAGGATCCGGGGGTCACCAGGGCGCAGCCCTCGTTGCCGACCGCCGTCACCTCGATGTCGCTGGTCTCCTCCTTCACCTTGCCGCTGTCGTCATCTTCCTCCATCGCTTCCTTTCCTTGGCTGTTGCTCGCCTTGATCGACAGCTTGGACAGGATGCTCGTGGCCCAGAAGTTGCTCGGCTTCCGGTCCAGCCTCCTCTGTCCCTCCTTGGCCACCATCTGCCGCTTGTTGTAGTCCACCACCACCGAATCCGGAGCCTCCTGCTTGATGCTGATGTTCAGGGCGTCCTTTATGAAAGCCCGACACGACTGTACAACTTCTGTCATCTGGAGGTAACTGGCGACAGACATCACCTCAATGGCATTTTGGCTTGTAAGCAGCAGATTCCCGGAGTAGAGAAAGTCGAGGATGACCGAGAAGCCCTGCACAGCAGCGACATCCAGGTGCGTGACCGTGGCCTGGTCCTGCGCCTCACTCTTGGTCAGACAGTAGAGGGTTTTGAAGTAGCGGCTGCCCGCCACCAGGATGTTCTTGTGCGCGCGGAACACCTGGCCCGACACGACGATGTTGACGTCGCAGAGGATGCCGCTCTTGCGCTGCTTGTCCAGCTCCTGGAGGAGCTGGTAGCAGTAGGAGTTCTCGTTGGGCTTGCTGTGGTAGTCTTCCTCTGAGCAGTTAGTGGAGGGGCTGGTGTTGTCCGAGGGCCTCACCGTCTCCTTTGAGGCGAGAGAGAGGAAAGAAGGTTTAGTGCAGAGGGTTTGTGCGTTTTTGCAAAAGAACGAGCAGGAACACACTTTGACGCAAGTATACCTTCCCGCACTGTAACCCTATTGTTGCGAAATGCGCGCGCACAGGGTTCCACCAACGCACCTGCGCGAAACAGGTTCGGCAGGCTTCTCTTATTGGGGAGGTGGGAAAGAGGAAACGAAAGGTGCAATGCTTTTAGGCGGGGTCGTCGCACTCTGCTCTCAAGTCTATTCATTTCCTTCATTTGACACATTCCACAACTACTAATACAGAAGGAAATATACGACAAACTAGTAAAACCGGAAGGACTGTAATGTAAACACACAAAAGACACGGTATTTCCCTTTAGGAGAAGGAGAAATCCACCACGTACAGCGTACAATTACAAATATGTTGGACTGTTCAGTGCGTTGTTCTTGTTTCTCAAAAAAAAGGTGGCTCGTGAATATATACAGTATATAAATAATCAAAATGATCGCCTACTTTTCCTGCGATGCATTTCGACAACCCCCTAAGAGCGTGTCTAAACTTGTCGTCTGTAACTCTCGGCTGAGGGGGCAGAACTATGGTGAACACGGGGGGGGGGGTAAACGTTTTCAAATCGAGCCGTCGTTTCAAATAACAGCGACGCTCGTTTTCTTTCCTGAAAAGCGAAGGGACATCAATCAGCAGCACCACAGTGTGCGCAACGTGGCCTCACCGGGGCCACTTTGCACCTGCGTTTGCCCAGATGTCCAAGGCAATGCAAAAAGGAAGAAGAAGAAAAATAAAAAAGAGAGGACGCCACCGAACAACAAAAGGGGGACAGGAATGCGAAGATTCATATCTCCAAGACCGCTTGTCCATCAGGATTCTCCTCAGTGGCTACTTGCTGAAAAACATCTATTATTTCCTTTAGGGGCGATTGGTAGCAACACTAGTGACCGACTTAGACTGACACGTCTTCAGGCAAGGACGTGGTTATTTTTTCCTGAATAGTGAAGGTAATTACAGATGCCAGTACGGTATTTGTAATTACCTCTAATGCTGGACTGGAAAGCAGTTGGGCAAGATTTCGCACATATCTACCTTCGATACGGCAAAAGCGGCTCTCTGCTTTTTTTTTTTTTTTTCCTTAAGTGCGAGACGTCAAAAAAGGCCCGTAATTAGGCCCGGGGGAGGTCTGACAAGCGCTCCGAAGGAGGACGCAGGCTGGCTTTAGGGTGGGTGGGTGGGGGAGCGTGGAACTACCCTGTAACAACCCCTACTCCCCCCTTCGCCTGCTCCCCCGTAGCAGGGCAAAGGGCCAGCCTGGTACGGAGCAGGAGGAGTACACACACACACACACACACACACACAAACGCGCACAGATGTGCGTGCACATGTTTACCAAATACAAGGCGTCGCGTATAGCCCGCATGCTTGAGGTAAGCGCGTACACGCCGAGACAAAACACGCGGCCCCGATCAAACAAAAAAAAAAAATCGCGTCCGTGCGTTCGAGTCTACTCTGGCGGCGCACATCTCCGGCTCATTTTAGAATTGCGCGCAGCAGATGTCCTAATCCAGAATAATTCACATCGCGCGAGCCCTGCATTTTTGCCCCCGCTCACCCACACACGCACACACACACAGAGAAACCAAGCTTCCTACACATACACACAGCTGGGGTTTCAGCTCGAGTAATTCAGATTAAATCCATTTCTCTGGAGGTCCCCACCCAGCCCCCACCCCTACTCCCCGCCACACTGGAGCTCTTGTCCAGGGCAGCCCGGGCACACAGTACAGTATAGGGGGGCTTATCAACCTCGGCCACAGCTGGAGGGGGGGGTGGGGAGATGAAATGAAAGGCAGGATGAGGGAGAGAGTCGGACAGGGCGAAAGAGGGTGTGCTTTGCAGGCTAGAAGAAATGAAGGGAGGATAGAAGGGCAGAGCACAGTAAGAGACATGGGCTAAGGGAGAGAGAGAGAAAAGAAAAGTAGAAACAGCACTGATCGAAGTGTGAAAAGGCGACGAGGAATGGCCGGAGCAAAAAAAAGAGTAAAAGTCTGACGAGACAAAGGAAAGGAAAGCGAGTGAGACCTCGAGCCTCAAGAAAAAGGACAGGAGGAGGAATTGCGGAGAGGGGGGGGGGGTGCGACAAGAAAGCGAGCGCAGGAGGGAGAAGGAGATGGGTCACCCCATTTTAAGGCTCCACAATAGCCCGTGTTCTCCCCGAGGCTCATTGTCCACTCACTGTGGGCCTTTGTGAGAGGGCTGAGCACTCACTCTCTTATTACACAGCAGCTCCCACTTGCATGCACGGAGAGGAGCCAGGGCGCATGTGGGCGAAGCGAAGAGGACGGGGGGGGGGGGGGATTATTCCATGATATACACATCAAAGCCTCAGGACTGGCGTGGTCATCGTTCCGAGTACTTTGGTGAAATACTCCGGTGCGTCGTGCTGGAGGGCGGCGGGGGCCATGGCGACGATACGGGCCGAACGCGCTTTCGAGTCAGGCTGTCGGCGGTCGCGCCCGTTTTTTTTTTTTCCTGCTCTGTTTGCACCTAACAAGCTTTCGACTCGCAGTGCCAGAGGAGGATGAATTACGTTCGGCACGCTGCGATCGAACGCACATTTAGTCGGAAGAAGCTGAGGGTTACACGGGAGGAAAAAAAAAAAAAAAAAAAAGAGCATTACAAACGCCATGAATAAAGAAGCCTTCTCAGACTCCGAGCACCAGCCAGGGAATTTGCAGGCCCCTTTTATCATTTCACCTTACCAGCCATCCCACCCCCCGAATCCCATGACTCCCCACAGCTTTTATTCATTGCGCACATAGCAAGGCATTGGCCCAGAGAGGCAAGACTCTGTCTGGCAGTTGTGATATGAGATTTTTGTGTGCGTGTGTGCACTTATTGGAGTCAGGCTAGGACAACCTGGTACTGGATAAGTTGCTCCATACTGGCCTCATCAGCAGCATCATCCTTTCTCCAGATGTGCCACGTGTGAGCTGGGAGCTTAAGAAACCAGCAGAACCAACCCTGCGCGGCAGATGCTGGAGGCAACGATCAGCTCGAGCCAACAGAGAATGTGGGGACAATACCTCCACCCCCTCCACCACCAATGACGTGGCTACGTTTTTTATAATCTGAGCCAGGAGAGGGTAGGGTCGGAGGAAGGAGAGGACGCGAGAGGCCACTTGAGAGGAACAACCCTCTGATCTGGGTCAAACACGGACGCTTCAAAATCTATAGTGAACGGCACTTTGGAATTGATTTACATGAGGATAAAAAAAAAATGACGACAACAACAACAACAACAACAACAACAACAACAACGTGGGCATAAATTCAAGCTCAATGAAGCACGGACTACACATTCATGATGTGCTGCAACTGGGAGAATAGGGCCCTTCAACGAAAATAAACCACAAACCCAAACAAACCACAAAGCCCCAAGGCCAGCAAGATCCATGACAAACACTCAGACACACCTCTAACAGATCATGTGATTACAGCACTGTCCCCATGCAACATAATGACCCGCTGGAGCCAGTTTTTGTTTACCTTTTACACACACACACACACACACACACACACACACACACACACACTTGCCCCCATCTCTTCCCACAGTTACCCCCACCCACCGTCAATCCAGTCTCATGGCCAGCCCAGCCCTGAGGCCATCTCCACCGGTCCTTCACTAATGTTCCTATATCTACTGTATCCTCCCTCAACCTCCTCCAGCCTCTACACCCCCCCGCGCTCACCCAACCCGTCTGTCCCTAGATGATAGAACAATACCGCAGTGTGCATTTGGCCCAAGGTGTGGGAGGGCTGCACCGAGTGTCTCCCGGCCTCCTAACAATGCCTCAACAGAAGAGGCAGCGAGAGGGGAAAATACGAGGGGAGGGCAGAGTCACCGACGGATTCAACGAGAAGAATTCTCCCTCTGGCTCCACCCCACCCCGTTCCCCTGACCTGTGGCCCCCAATAAACCTCCCATCTATCTGGCAGACACAAGATTGCGATGGGTGGATCCCCTTCCCTATGCGGGGCGACTTGCTCTTTAAAAAAGGACTTGTTTGCCCCCCCACCCCCGGATCAGCGACGTGGTGCATTATCTTATACACTCCATGAGACCGACACAGCGACGCAGGTACAACATTTGTTTGGCTGTCAAACCTGAAAGGGCCCACGCACGTCAACTAACCCGACTGCATGATCCCTCTCCTGCCCAGGGTGGAACACAGGTCAGAGATTGTTGGGCTTTGGCGAGCCAGGTGTCTCTGTTAGGGAGGTGGGAATTTAATTTGCCGTCGACACTCAAACAAAGAACAAAAAGAGAAGGGACAAGAGAGGACGGGAGCGGGCGACGGAGAAGGCGGGAGCGAGGCTGGACAGCTGAAACCAACTTTATGCCGTAATTATGCAATGTACCTCTCTTTGTTGTGGTGTATGTGGAACTACAACTGGAGAACAGTCTCTCTGCACGGGCCGATATGTTCGGTGGCCCCACATGCATACGCCCATCTCCTGATTCATCGTAACCTTTTACCAAATTGTGAACACGAGGAGAAAAAACATTCTTGCAAGAGAATGAAACTGACAGGTCCCAGATATGTGATCCCCTATCTGATCACAGACAACCAATGGTCTCCTTTTGCCTTATCTTAACTCTACTGCTCATGAGGAACAATCAGAGCACAAGACAGCATCTAGAGAATTAAGGACAACGGCCCCCTTCTCCAAGGAGACCCACATTTACCACAGCTGCCCTGGTGTGCTAGCTCTAATCGAGTTAGCTTTAACGAATGCAGCAGAGGCCTGACTAACGTCAGGAATGGGTGAATAGAACAAGACGTTACCTCGTAACACCAGAATTCCCCTTTAATGTACGGCTCACGATGCAGCCCAGCTTAAAATACACCACTGCTGCTCATTATTTCAACAGGACTGTATATATGAAGAGGATTACTGCTGTTATTCAAAAGGCTCTCTCAGAAAATAAAGAATAAAAATAAACCGAGGAAGATCAAATCAAAATATCCTAAACAAAAGCGACGAATGACTCAATATGGATCAGAATTAAATCATTTCCAGTAATGCTGCGATGGGAATTTATCTCCCTGGCTCTATCCTTCATGAGAAAATGGCCTGGATAACCTCTCAGTACAGTGTCTGGGGTCCTTGTTGCTAGGGAAAAACCACACCAAGCCCCTAATCCACTCTTACTGCGCTCCTTACCAATTAGAGATGCGTACAACTTAGCAGATCACTTAAAGTAATTCTGATTGGCGATTGCGTGTGCAAAGGAAGGAACTAAATGTAGTGGTGCAATCCTCTTCGCTCACAAATTAGAGTCAAATAGCACCCCGCACTTAATTCCCCTGACAACTCGGAGCATTGTCAGGATGAGGCTGGATGTGGCAATGTACGAGGGGCAGTTCATAACAGTAGGCTTTCCTTGTCCACGCATCATCACGGGTTAAGCGAATGTGTCTAATATTTCCTTGTTTACATGAAGTTTCTGAAAGAGTAGTGTAGAAACGTTGCAGATGCTGCAATAAAAATAATGAACCAATAAAAAAGACCTCATGCACACCAATAAAGAGTTAACCAAATATAAAGCTGGCTTGGTTGTTCTCAATTACAAAGATTTAATGTACTATAAAACATGCCGTCAATAACTTCACCCCAAGTTTAGGATAACCACATATTTTATGCACCAATTAAAGACAAAAAGGAGTGATTTCCAATTAGTATGACATATGGTTCCAGTCTCGCACATACAGGATGGGGCTTTAATCATGAGATGTGCCCCAAAGGTAAAACACGAGAGCCCATTAATCCAGAAATATGTGGATGACAGGGTCAGGTGATGCCATGTCATTCTACTGCCATTAATTTCCCTTATTTAAGCCTATTCAAAAGGTTGCGTATGGGCCGGGCAAGCTGTCAGGCTGCGGGCAACATGATTTACTCTCCTGCTCTTGTCCAGCCTTGCAAGTGACACCATCTATGGATTTTGGGGGGTCATTCTAACACAATGCCTCTAATTTAGCTCCCCAAAGGGAGGAGGAGGCGGAGGAGGAAGAAATGCGCCAGAGGTCACCCGGGACTGCGAGCCAGCAGAACTGCATGAGAGGCCAAGGGAGTGGGGGGTGGGGGGGTAGGTAGGGGTGCGGTTCCCCAAAGGCTGCTAAGGGTCGAGCCCTTGCCATTGTATGACCTTTAGCCAGCTAGCGATCGGGACAGCTGCTGGTCTAACAAAAGGGTTTGCTGTACAGTTTACATCTTAAAGAAAAAAAAAATACTCTACAACACAACACGTATGCATTACTTGTTAATGACTCGTCAGGCGGCTCAAAATGATTAGCAGTTATTCGTGACATGTAATTCATCCCTCAGTATGGGAAACAGCCTCCGGTGGGACAGTAGCTAGCAGGTGTCACACTGAATCAGGTTTGTGCGTCTAACTTGAGTAGTGAAAGGATAGACACTTAAAATATACATGTTAACTGAATCAAAGAGATTACACCGTCATTCGGAGCGGGTGGTTGAATGGGACTTTTGCCCTTCTGTAACTTAGTTAGTAGACACGAGTCTCGCTAGGGGGTTTCCACCGCCGTCACTAGCCATCTACCTCCGGCTAGACAGTAAAGCTACAAGCGGCTACTTGGCTAGGCTAGTCGTTAGCGCAGGTTAGCATGCTGAGGCTAGCTAATTAGCCAGGAGAAGAGCTTGTGAAGCTTAGGTTGCAGCCTATTTTCGCCTCACTTGTGTTTTCGGAAGTTTTCTAGACCATCGGCATACAAATAAAAATAAAACAGACCGTGAGACTCATTGTGTCTATGGTACGGCAGGTATTTAGCGAGACTCAGGTTAACTATGCGAAAGCGTCACGGACGTAAGCTAACGTTACCTGTTTGGTGGGGTCATTTCTCCCGTGCTCAGAAGATTGGTGGTGTCTCCGCAGCAAGGCCCGTTTGTAGTTGCGACTGCCTTTAACAAGCTCGTCGCTGTTTTTAGTGGCAATGTTGTGACACCACGAACAGGACATGAGTCCCGTCTCCTGGCAAAATTTGAGCCATGGAAATTCTTGCAACCACGAAGCGTGGAACAGTGAGTGTTTCTGAAGCAACGTCTGCGGTCTCATCTCTACCCCAGATTTCCTGGATCCCGTCTCGCCTCCCGTCGCACCGCTTCCCGACTCCTGCCCGTCGGCGTTGTTGGGACCGTTCCCCGCTGTCCAGCTACTCCCCTCTTTGGACCCGTCCTCCCCTTCCACCGAGCCGACACGATCGTCGCCGTCCCCGGCTGCCAAGCTGCCCCCTTCCGGGTCCTCTTCTTCCTCCGCCTCGGGTTCCGTGCTATCGCTGACAGACCCAGCGCCCTCCACTCTCCTCTGCGATGGTCCTTTCGCCCCCAGATCCCTGTCCTCCTCTTGATCCGGCCTGTTACCGTTAAAATGTCGGTCTTGACAGGCCAGGGCCTCCCAGCTGTTACAGTTCCCCCCGCCGATACCGCTGGAACCCGTTAACCCAGCTAATCCACCACCTCGGAAAGCCAACGACCTGCGGTTTCTCTCGCCGGACATTTTTCGTAATATATATTAGAATCTTCACTTTCTCAACAGTATCCCCCCTCCGACAAAAAAATTATGTATTTGAAAACGATGTCTTTTCCGAAAGAGATTAACCGTCGTCGTTTCTTTTCTCCGCTTTGGCCCTCCCGGTGAGAGTATGTAGGTTATGCGGAAATAAATAAAGGTTTTAAACGCATAATGAATTTCAGGGTTCTCGCTGCGTCCGCGCAGGCCCCGCAGAGGTCGAATGGCAACGACTTTCTTCCCCACAATGCACCTCGACCAGAGAAAGGGGGGGTTGGACAGGGAGGGGACGGCTTTTAAAGGAAGATGGGGGTGCTGTTGATCAGCAAGGGGTCTTTAGTGTTTGAAGGCTGCACCCATTTTCCGCATGCTTCTGATGTTTCGGGCTTTGCTTATCTTTCTCCATAAACGCTAACTTGTGTGCCCCACTTCTGCTCTTCCGCTAAACGGGGTAACAAAAATATTCCCATAATATATATATTTTACAAGAATTCTGTAAGAACTTTTCAGTGAGTCTACAGTACTTTGTTGAATTATAATGTTATTAACAAAAGATAAAAAGTAAGATATTTATATAATAACAAGGATAAAAAGAGCTTTAAATTATCTTAAATAAAGCCTAAATATATAGATAACTAAAAATGTGAATTAACTGTGATATTTAATCAAAATCAGAAATTGCCCATTGCATTCAAAACTCCAACACAGTAATACAGCCGTTTTCTTTGTCCAAAACATATTTGGGTAAATATATAATACATGCCACCATGATATAGTAGCTTATATTGATATCATATTATATACTGTACATGGTTATATTTGCTTGTCCTGGAATATGAGTTAATTACTACACCAATAAAAGCAGTTATAAGATCTTTTTGTAAGAAAAAAATACAGTATGTGTGTGATCATTCGTATGTGAAACTGACATCCTCTGGAGACCAGTGAGATGTTATAGACTTGAATACAATATTCTAAAATAACTAGCATATACAGTACAGTATCTCCCATCCCCTGGTTCTTGTCATCACCATGAGGTCCAGAAGGTGGCACTGTTTCATGTGAACATCTTTCTGTGTGTGTGTGTGTGTGTGTGTGTGTGTGTGTGTGTGTGTGTGTGTGTGTGTGTGTGTGTGTTTGTGTGTGATGCTTGACATAGTTGGGTGTATAGTTTCAATGCTGTCCAATTAAGGGCTTTGCACTGAGCTTGTGAACAAGAGTGGAATTTAAACCAGGTTTTCATTACAATAAGGTGGGGGTGGGGGTTGTAGCTCCTACTGCAATGGTTAAATTCCCAAAGGGGCAATAAGGCATGCCATGTATGATTAGTGTAAGTATTTATTGCTCCAGCTCATATAAGCACCGCCTATCTGCTTGACATTACAAATGGAATGAATTTGACAAATTGAATTTCCCTGCAGTGAATTGGATGGGGTCAAACTACACTCTCGGATAAGAAATAAATGAGAGCGCTTTGCAGGTATTTGTGATCGAGTCTCTGCCACTATTATGGATTCAGCTACATATGAAAACATGTAGGTGACTATATTTCAACTAGATTTGCTTAATTGTTTCCATTATGATGGACTGACTAAATATCCACTGGTTTTACTTCAGTCCTGACACATGGTATTGGCAACTGTCAAAGAAGAATTAAATCATAAGAGATGAACATAAATGTACCCAGCAATATCAGATCAACACATCTGCACATTGCAGTTGCACATCTGTATAACGGAAGTATGACAGATATGCCTGCCTAAGTTTGTGTGAGTGTGGGTGCGGGTGAGTTGGGGAGATTTCTTGTTTCACAAAATGACCATAAAGACAGTAAATATGACATGGTTAGCATTTCAGAGCGAAGCACACTTTTAATAAATTATAAAACAGATTTTAATAATTTCAGTAGCCTTTGGCTTTTGTGCATCAAGCAGATGTATGCTCTGAATCTGTTTGACCTATTTTGAAACCCCAAAAGTTTGTTTTTTACCTTTAAATTTGCATTTAGGAAAATGGCACAATAAACAACATTTGATGACTCAGCAGTACAGGCCTCAAAAATAAGATAAATTCTTCGTAAACTTGCAGACTAGATAAAATACTCTGAACTTACTGAACCGAACGGAAGAGCTCTCACAGAAAGTACAGTTTATTTCAATACGCGAGTTAGAACTGTTTTAAGATTTATCATAGACTGGTTAAAATAACTTCTGTTATTGTACAGTTTGACTAAAAAACTAAATAAGTCATTTCCATGCAGCCGCGCCGTGTTGACGGTTTCAAACTTGGTCCACGTGCTCGCCTCTGTTTACACTGCTGCGTGCTGACGTCACGGCGGACCCCACCCCTCACGGCGAGCTGCCTGGCAACAAGAGCGAGAGAACAGGAAGGTCGGCAACAGCCAAGTGAGCAACCTGCTGGACATAAAACTACCAGAAACCACGCACAGCCATACAATGGAGGATGCTGAAAAAGGTAACCGACTTACTGAAATGCTTCCACTTTCCCGGTATCGCAGCCGATCATGTTCGCTGAACTACTTTTTGTGTCGTATGAAAGTTAGCAAACTGGCTAACTTTGCGCAGTCACGAAAGTTTGGCCGTTGGGAACATATGCTACTTTCTAAAATCCGAATAAACGGTAATTCTGTGTAAGAGATAGCAGCGGTGAAGCTTTTTGGGGGGGGGAATAGAAAGCTTTTGAGGGGATTACATGATTTCCAAAATAATACGGAAGTTCAATATTGCACAGCATTTGTGCCAACATGTAGCTGTTCGAGGAGCTATAAGTAAAACCCAAACGGGGAAGTTGTCATTTCTGTTACAGTCAAATTTAAACATTGGGCTTAAAGTTTGACTGTATGGGACATCAGTCCCTTTTTTGTTGAGCTGGTGTCGGGATTGTTCTAAGATTTGGTGAAAATGTTGTGTAACTGAGAATTAACCTGTACAAACAGGTGGCACACATTTGACAGTTTGCTTTTCAGTATCAGACTATGCTGTAAGGCTGTGAGGTCAAATAGGCCTAAGTGCACGTGTGGGACTGCCAAGCGTTTAGATATAAGATATACAAAGAGAGTGTGGGCCATGTGAATGCTGTGAATGCATTCCACCTGTCATTCCTGCTTCCTGTCCTCTCCCACACGTACCTGGACACTTCCATTCCTGCCAGGCAGCCATCTGCTCTCTCATTCTTCCACTCCTTTCCCGTCCTCAGCCGAGGTTTGTGTACGTGCCTGTTGCAACAGCTGTTTCTCAGGGAAGCGCACACGTTTTTGTCGCACACCACGAAACGTTTGAGGCTTGTATGCGAGAGAGATATTTGTTCACCTCGAGGGGATGTTAGGTTAAATATTTTTTTAAAAATGCACATCCCTGACCTCAGTTCCCTTCAGCAAAAACAATCTTCACCTTCCTGGTAGCAGAAATCTAATTTCCTGATGTCTGCATGGTTTTTTTTTTTGCCCCGAGGTGAGAAATATTGTAAAAAGAAAAAAATGAAGCATATTTTGTTTTTTTGACACAGAGTCAAAAGATGTAACCTGTCTCTTGTTGATAATCTCTGCTGGGGGTTGGCACACTAACTGTCATATGTTGTAATGCAGTCACGCTGCAGTGCAGGCTGAGTCGGTGAAGCTGATATTATTTGGTTTGGTTTCATTTGGTTGAGAGGCATTTCTTTCCGATTGTTTTCTCAACTCAGTCATCTCTTAGTCACTGCTCGTGAGGGGCAACACGTCTTGTGACCATTGTTCCTCTTTGGAAGCTGCAGGTTTCCTGTGCTTTGTGTACGCATTTAAGGTTTTTCCAGTAACACGTTACGCTATTTTCCACTGTGTGCGACTGATGCAACAACAGCTGAGGCCGCAAACGTCTCTTCATTTTGCAGCTCAGGCCACGTTGTTTTTAAATCGCACTGCTGACTGGTACTCATCAGAATCACAATCGTCGCTGCTTCCTTTGTGGTTTACAGAAGCCGCCGTCTCCATTGTTGGTGCATTATGTGACGACTGTTCTATGAACAATAAATAAAAATGTCAGGCAAACCGCCTCACCAAAACCGCCCTTCAATCCAGGGCTAATGTCTCGGTCGGGAGAAGTAAAATTTCCTCCTTCCTAGTTGTCTCTGTATCCATTTAAATGGCATCACAGGAAGCGATGACTTCTTTTTTTTTTAATAGTCTCACTGTCATGAAAGGTTCACTTTATGCAGGTATCTATGGTAGCCGCCACCATCTGTGCCTGCATCCATCTTAGCCTTTGTCCTTGTCACTGTCAGCTGTTGGCTGCACAGTCACCAGTATAAAAAAGGTAGTTTGCAGCAAATCATTAAACATTTTTTTTTTTGTTCAATCGGTTTCGTCCACCGAGCGTTGAAGTGTTTTGAAGGCTTTTTTGAAGGCCATCAGCCGAAAACATCACAAGTACAAGGATGAAAAGGAGCGAG
Source organism: Psettodes erumei (assembly GCA_016785225.1). NCBI lineage: Eukaryota > Metazoa > Chordata > Actinopteri > Pleuronectiformes > Psettodidae > Psettodes > Psettodes erumei. The sequence continues at coordinate 4,219,617 of JAFBJZ010000408.1, forward strand.
GTTAGCGGGCTTTAGCAGGAGGGAGGTCGGTGTGGATTACTGAGCGTTGTGAGCGATGCTTCACGAAGGAGCCGTCAGGGGTGTGTGTGTGTGTGTGTGTGTGTGCCGATGACCTTTGCGATATTAAACATCTCTTTCTTTGTGCTTGACGTCTCCTGCAGTTGAATGGGATTTCCAATCGTGGCGTCTGATTGTACGGGTCCCCTTTTTAGCTTTAGCGTTTTTTAAAAACTTTTATTACTGTGTGTACAGAGTGCAGTTTTTTTGCTAATTCCCTTGAAATACTCCAGAATATCTCACTCCAGAAACTTACAGGAAGTGGGATTTTTAAAGCTTTATGAATAAAGACATGTCCGATCCATAACTTTTGACTGCTTGGATATTTCTCGCCGCTTTCTTGACAGACGCTTATGGCTTTGGCTCAAATCAGATGTTCAAAAATGTGACAGTCAGGCTCACCAGCCCGTCTTGTTTTTCAGTGTGGTTGTCTAATGAGATTGATCGTGAGCAGCGGCCAACATTTTTGTCTTATTAGATTTCGGTGAGGCACAACTAGATGCATTCAGCTGTCACAGACAAACCCCCAAACCTACCCCCCCAATCACGCACGTACAGTACAACTGTTTTTTAGTTAGAAAATTTTTATTAGATTCAACCAATACTTACAAAAATATGTGTTCACAGCCTCATGGCAGATTTAAGTGTAAGCGAATGTTTCATTTAGAGATTAGACATTGTTAAATTGAGATGCATGTCTGTCGCCAGCCATGTTGAATGAAGCTCAGAAAAAAACCCGGTAAAAAGAGTCACATCTTACAGCAGTGAGACAGATCACAGTGCTACACGTCAGGTTTGCGTAAAAACGGTCTGCTCCCGAGTGAAAAGAAACTAATGACCAAAGCTAACTATCAAATAACAGAGCAGCCATTGAATTCCCTTGCTTTCAGTGCTTCTTTATGGAGAATTCTTCAGTGACCTGTGAGATTTGGCCGAGCTGTGCTCTCACCCGTCTGGTAGCTCTGGCATCACGGAGCGCGTCCTCCAACATGACACCGCGGAGAGAAAGTTTGGGCCTCGCCGTCAAATAGTGAGAGTTAGAAATCAGCACGAAATCACACTGAGCGATTGATTTGCAGTTCGCTCTATTTTTTAAAAAAAAAAAGAAAATTTCCCCTCGGACCTACAAGTACCATGTGGAACTCAAGCTGTGAGCCTGAACTACTGATCCCAGAGAGACTCTACATCCCTCCATTATCATCTCATGCGTGCATCGCCGCAGATCGTTTTCCGGCGCTTCTCTTTTTACGAGCTGTGCGCTCGTAAGCTGTTTCCCCCTTTTCAGCAGAAACATTTTAGAACAAGTTTGTCCACATCTCCGGTCCAGGCAACATGGGCATGACTGAGATGCGGCGGAAATTAAGAAGTTCCCACCGTATTATAACACTAGAGAATAAGTTGTTCTTTTACATTAATCCTTATGATGTAAACAGCATATCCTCTATATTTATGAGCTGAAAATAATCACATTTTGGAAATTTGATTTAGGCTAACTTAATATGCATTGGAGTTGGCCATGATGTGACAGTTGGGGGGGCTGTGCACATTGTATGAGGGGAAACTCTTATCACTAAGGAAACAGGCTTCAACATCAGGCCTCCTAAAATATTTGGATTTGCAGACGCCAGATCTTGTGTTTGATCGACCTTTCCACCTATTTTCGGCCCTTACCTTCACACTTCGCTAAGCTAAGCTACCCGGCTAGCTTTGTATTTATCGTGCACACATGAGAACGGCCTTTTATCTTCTCATTTCAACCTCAGCCAATAACACCTATAAGCATATCCCCCCCCAAACTGTTACTGAGATATCACTGGTTTTGTTCCATCTGAGGCGAAGCCGCTCGCCGGACAGCTTTCCCAGGATGCACGTCACGGGCAGCTTTGTGGGCACGCTCGCTGCGTCCACAGTCATCTGTGTCCCATGACTCTTGTTTTAGGTCAATCATGTGACAGGGTATGCCGTGAATAGTAAGGTAATGGATCTCATGCTGTGCTTCATTAACCACTTGAAAATGGCTGTTTGTTCTTCCTGGTTACAGTCTGGGAAGGGGGTGGGGGGGGGGGGGGGGCTGGTTTTCTTATCAGTTTTGGTGTATAAATAATCCAACAGCACCCCTGAAATCAGAGCTTTGGATAGATGGTTATAATCAAAGCAAGTTGTGACGTTTAACAATTTTAAAAAAGAAAATTAATGAAATTTTTCGTTTTAACAAGTGTCACATGACAGGACATTCATCCTGTCGGGAGCCCTGTCTGGTCCAAGCAGTAACTAAGGAGGTGAAAACCCCCCACTCCTATAATTCATCTTCCCGTTAATAAACCTGAAGTAGATGGAGTAGGTTGGAGCGAGGAGGGGAGAGGAGCTGGCGAGGATTCGTGGTCTTTGATTCATGACCGCCTTGGCGCGTGTGTGCGTGCGATCGCTGCGTGCGTGTCACTTCCTGGGCCCAGAGAAAGCGCAGTCTGACTCCACAGATCTCGGCAGCACAGCTTCAGGTTGCAGGTTGCAGTTTTGGTCCAGTTCAACCGGGCCTTTACCAGTCATTGATTCATGTTTTTTAGATTGCATGCGGCTCTGGTAGAGAGTTTAAAGCTGCATCCTCTTCACGTACGTGGAATTTGTCGTGCGGCGTGTCACCGCTTCCAGGCTAGTGTCCTAGCCGTCTCTCTCTCGGCGCTAGGTATTTCCGAGAGAAGATCACATAAACATGCTCGTCTGGCTCCTACCAGCAGAGGAATGTTGGCAGCGGAGGCCAGAACTCGCTGTGCAGAACACGGCCCACCTGCAACAGTTTTGAAACAGATTTTTGCACCGACGCGTACGCATGCACCCATTTTTTGTTGTTGTTGTTTCTTCAATCGAGTGAGGACCTCTCGTCATAAAATTGCTGCTGGAATATCTTCCCGCTTCGCTTCGGCCGTAAGCGTGCCAGCGGGCGCTCACGCGCACCGAGATGCTGATGGCTGTCGATCGGTCCTTAAAGTTATTCTCTCACTCCGAATTCCTGCCTCACGTCGCTGAGTTGAGCACTTTGGTGTGACACGGCACGAAGGCTGCTTGCTCGGTTTAAGGAGAATATTGTTTTCTTGATTTTTTTTTTTTTTTTTGGGATGTGGTTAGGTGAATATACAGTACGCTGCCTTTCATATAGATCAGGGGATGAAACAAAAAAAATGCTATTATGAACACAAAGGCACACAGTGGCACACATACACATTCTCTTCACCTCTGCGCTGTCCTTCAAGTACACAACAGCCTCTAGCATCACCCCCATCCCCCACCCCCCCACCCCGTTCTAGCTGACAAGCATTACTGCTGCTATAAAATGGACCGGCTACCCTGGATTAGTGCTTTGCTGTAATCTGGGCCACTGCAGATTATGCTTTTCATCTAATACCCCCCCCCTCCGGACGCACACACATCACATGACCAGCCCACACGAATGGGACCTCTCTCATTTCCTCCTTGGATGACAGAAAGCGAGGGAGGACCTGAGCGTATAGAAACCAGGAGCGTCGTGCCAACATCGCTGCGGCGCTAGCTCCGCTAACGGTGGCTAGCACCTGAAAGGCGACACTGATTGCGCAAATGGGTGTTGGGAGGACGGCCTGAGAATTGTACTTTGGGATTGCAGTGGTGGAGGAGGAGGAGGGAGTGTGTGGGTGCTGATAATGTGCGTGTGCCTGCTGCAACAGCTGCTTGAAGGGACAGGTAACTCATTAACCTCAGGGAAAGGAGCAGAGGGTTCACAGAGGCTCGGCCTGCCAGCGGAAAGGGAATACCGGAAAACCGGCTCCGCCGCGCTGTCACCGTGACCTTCTGACCACCTGAAAGCCAATACGAAACCTCCTCCCACGTAAACGAGCGCGCCTCCCCTGTCACACGAGAGTCCGGCACGGCGTAAACAAGGAGCCACAGAAGGGCGGCCAGCACGCGCCCGGATCACATGCAGACAATCAGCGCTTGGCCGGTTCTGCCGAGGTGGTGGCGGCAGGGAGGTGGTCGTCGCCGCGTGCTGTGAAAACATGGAGCCCCTGGAGGAATACCACTCGCCGTTTGACTTCGAGCAAGGCGTCAACACCAGCTACCTCTACCTCTCCCCGGCCTACGGCGACACGCCGCCCGGCTCGCCGGCTGCCAGGACCAGAGGTATCTCGAGGAGGAAAGGAGAGGCCGGGTGGAGGATGTGAGAGCTGTATGTGTGTGTGTGTGTGTGTGTGTGTGTGTGTGTGTGTGTGTGTGTGTGCGTGCGCACGTGGGTTTGGTTCATTGGACCGGAAGAATTTGGGGGAACTCTAACTGGAAAGGGGAGGGAACGAGCGATGATTGGCGGGGGCGTGTGCGACTGCAGCTGTTGCCAGTTTTCAGCTGAATTTCATTTGGTTTTTAAGATTTCAACTTTTTTTTCATAGTCTTTCAAGTTACTAACCTTTACTTTCTGTTTTGGAGGTTCGTTGCAGGAGGTTGGGTTATATATATATATATATATATATATATCGACAGTTTGGTGCAGCAAGCCTGACTTCTCGCTTTCTCTCTCCCTCTCTGTTGCTTTTCCTCGCTCTCGGCCTCACCGCCTACCGATGGAAACGCGACTCTCGAGGCATGCGCTCGTTCTGCCGCGGAGCGACCTCCGCGCGCTTCCACGCCGCCGCCGGCAGGAATGTACGGCGCAGTCTCGTGCAGCAGATAACCGGCCGACGGAACCTGTTCCTCTCACCCTGGGGTGGTGCTGGATTCTCGCATTACTTTCTTTTGGGTTTTTTTTTTAAACAAAGCTCATCTAGATAAAGAGTAGTAGAGCAAGGCTTGTTAGTGACAGAGGCACTGCTGTTACAAGGGGAAGTGTCTATTACACAATACCGATCGGTGTAAGCAGGGTGTGTGTGTGTGTGTGTGTGTGTGTGTGTGTGTGTGTGTGTGTGGCACCACTGTGCCACCACTAATAGGGCAAATGTAAGACAAGAGGAGAGTGAGCCAGATCAGGGTGGAAAGCGCTTGAGGGCAGATGAGGCGTAATGCTTCAGAGGAGCTGTGTGTGTGTGTGTGTGTGTGTGTGTGTGTGTGTGTGTGTGTGTGTGTGTGTGTGTGTGTGTGTGTGTTTTTTAAAAATTTTGTCTCTCCTCTCAGTTTACATCGTCCTCAGTGTCTCCTGTCCTGCTCAGATGAAAGTACAGTAGACACCAGGAACTCCCCACCACTGTCCTTTTGTCTCCCTTCCCTTACACTTTCTTATTCAGCTCTGGGTTTTCCCCCTTTCCTTATTCTCTCCTTGTCCTTGCTCCATACTGTAAATGTGCGTGTGGAGGGAAAATATGGCCGCGTGCGCGTCTGTGAGAGGAAGGAGGTGGAACGAAAATCTTCTCCCTCTTGGCCACCCTCCGATCATCAAACAGCATTGTCAGCGTCCCTCATATTTCTAGTCCCTGCTCTCGTATCTTTCGCCTGCTCATCTTCATCCCCTCCTCCTCCTCCTCCTCCTGTGACAGCACGGCAGCTTCAGTTTGACAGCGAACACCGGCCTCCTCTCTCGTGCCACCTGTTCCGCCGTCACAGTTAAGAAGCACAGATGGATCTTAACGTTTCCTTCTTTTTTTGGCCTCCCAGGTTCCCAAGAGCACCCGGACTCATTCCCAGAGGTGGGAGAGGATGCGGTGACGTCCGTCGGCCCATCTTCGCCTCCGCACCCCATGACGGAGGAGGAGCAGCAGGAGCTGCATGAGGAGCTGGTCAAGGTCAGGACGGATCGGGGATTAAAGAGACCGTGACTAACAGTGTCAAGACCGGGCGCTGGACGTGAGCGGTCGCACTTCAACAGGGCCGTCCTCTCTGCGTTTGTGTCCAGGTAGAGGACGAGATCCGGACTCTGACCCAGGTGCTGGCGGCCAAGGAGAAGCAGCTCGCCGACATCAAGAGGAAGCTGGGCGTCACAGCTCTCAATGAGCTGAAACAGAACATCAACAAAACCTGGCAGGAGGTCACCACCTCCACCGCGTACGTGCTCGCCCGCAGCAGTGACGTCAGCGCACAGTATTTGCCCACATGCCTCCTCTGTCAGCTTTTGTCAGTTGATTTAAGATAATTACAGACTCGGAGAGAGAAAAAAAAAATACAGACACCACTTTATCTGCTCTGAGCGACGAGGCAAAAGAAATGTCGGTGCTCTTGACGGGCCGGGTCTTTGGCCTGGGTGAACCCGTTTGATTGCCAGTTTTATGTTACAGGAAATGAGCGGCGTTCTGATGCTTTCAGGCTTTTTAAAATGAAAACAGACATTCCGACCTCGATGACTCTCCACCAGCCTCTGATCTCTCAGTCTCTTTTCATCACTCTCATATCCTCTCTTTTTTTTTTTTTTTCCCCTGCACGTCGCTCCTCCCTTCCCACCTCTCTCTCTCTCTCTCTCTCCCTCCCCCTCTCCGTCTCCCCTTCCCTCATCCAGCTATAGGAGGACATCTGACACGCTCTCTCAGGCGGGTCAGAAGGCCACGGCGGCTTTCTCCAACATTGGCTCGGCCATCAGCCGGAAGTTCGAGGACGTCAGGTGAGACAGAGAGGAGACGTCGGTGGGACTGCACGTCCCGAGTTGTCTTTTTGACGCACTTGAAGAGAAGTCGTCTAATTCTTCTTCAAAGTGCCGGCTACATCTTATGTAATGTGTTCCAAGGCATTACTGTTAATACGTCCTGGTCAAACAAGGCTTTAAATCCAACAACAGATTGTTCAGTTTGAGGTATAGCTCCGGTTGACGCCCCTACCCCCACCCCCTGGACCCTAATCTGTTTTCTCCCTTGTCATCCTTCTTCTCTCTGGATTACTGAGCTGCAAACAAGATTATTAGGCCTTTCAAAGCTGCAGTGTGCTGAGAAATGCAGCCTCACGGATGAGCTGCACCACAGAGCTGGTGGTGGTGGTGGTGGGGGGTGTCGGCGAGGGACCGGCCTGACGGGGGGTCAGAGGGGAAGGCTGTGCTTATATGTGCATGCTTTGAGGTTGCTTTGTGTGCGTGCATGTTTGATGATGAGATATTCCTCCATAATACACAGGATTAGCACGTAGCCATCGTGTTAATACACAATCGATCTTAATAGGATAAAACGGGATTTGTAGGATTTATTCACTTGGTCAAATACTGTGTGTTGTGCGTTCAAGTGTGTTCCCGTCTCTCTCGCTTGTGCTTTCTGTGGAAAACTGTCATTACCCTGCTGAGACCGCCACTAACGCCCCCCCCCCCTCCTTTCTTCTCCACAATGCTGTCGGACAGCATGCGCTCAATACAACACTCGGCTAGCATGCCTGTCATGAGGTAAGGGGACCCAGTCTCATTCCTGTTCATGTGAACGTTAAAGAAAGCTGTAAAGTCTGCCCAATGGTTGTTTGCTACTTGCAGAAAACAAAAAAAGGCATTGCTTGGCTTCTGTGGTTTTGTAATGTTGTAGGAGAACAAACGTTGCACAAAAAAAAAAGGGTCTGAGTGTGCAGCTTGGGGGACGGCGGGTCTGCGGAGAGCCGCTTTATCAGCTATCAGTGAAGGTGCAGCTTTAATCTCACACAGGCAGACCTTAGTTTGCAGAGGTCCGGCAAAATAATCCTGTCAAAAGTACTGAGATAAAAGTCGGCATCGACGAGTTTGGTTTGGAAACGCCCACCGCCAGCAACGGCTCCTCTGGTTGGTTTTCCTCCACGAGCAGAAATGAGCGTAATTTACTCGTGTGACAGCACACCACCGTCCCTCCATCAGATCCTGCCAGATTTTCAGATTTTTCACTGGGCTTGATGAGGCGGGGGTTAGAGCTGCAGCTAATGATTATTTTCTTCAATCAATCAATCAATGAGTCTGCTGATAGATCTGTTAAATAATTACATATCACGGCAGCACAGAATTTGGGGTATTTTGCTTAAGAAAATCAAACCATTGATTACCTAAGTAGTTGCTAAATGTAGCAACAATTTATCAAAGTGCTTCTGCTCTATTTGACATTACTACTTTAAAACAGGAAACTCACACAAACCAGTGACCTGTTGTCTAACAGAAATATCACAAAAGGGGCTCAGCAGTTCTTGGGAGAAATCGGTCAGCTGTTTCATTCTGTATTCTCTCGATTCTGTTTACGTGAAATCAATGCCTCTCGGCGCCTTTTCAGCACAACATAATAGAATGGGGTCAGTTTAGAAAGTCCTGCCATTGTCCGCACCGAGTGTCGGATAGCGTGACCCTCTAAAAGTGTGATCACAGTGGATGTCCTCCTGTCTGGAGGGGGAGACTCGCCGTCTCTCCGCTCACCTTCTCTACACTCCCGCGCCAACGCATGCGCACGTCAGACAAATTCAATCAGCGTGCGCTTGTCTGTGATCTGTAATACTCTTTCTTGCCCGTCACAGGAATGCGCCGACTTTCAAGTCATTTGAGGAGAAAGTGGAGACTTTCAAGGTAATGGGTTACAAACAGCACCGCGGGCCTCACTCTGAGGTATACACACTGTCGAAGCCAGAGACAGTGGAGAGAATTTTTTGCCAAATCTACAGTGGAAGTTTCGCTAATTTACTCGCAATGTATCGTATCAGTGTGTCATATTCCTATTCCCAACTTTATTGAATATTCCTAGAGGTTCAAATCTTTAATTGGGTTTTTAAATCAACATTTTAATTGGATTTTGACTTCAATGAGTTTTTTTCCCTGTGTGTGTCAATCAATACTTGAATAACTTAATTTTTTCCCCTCTTGTTTTTTTCCTCCACCCTCTGCGTCAGACTAAGATGACTCCATCGACGTCCACCAGTAACCCCGACAACCAGGACAGCAGTGGCCCAACCAACGAGTCTCTGCTCAGCGAGCCGGGGGACTCTCCCACCCAGGAGAGCCCGATGCACTGAGACCTGCCTGACCCACCCCACCCACCCCACCCACCCCATCCACCCCACCCACCCCATCCACCCCATCCACCCCATCCACCCCCCTTCCTCACTTGACTCCCTAACCCCTGGGCTCACCCCTTTAACTCCTCGTGCCAGTCCCCTTTCTATTGGAAACAAATGACTTACCCCAGCCGTCGTTGTGATCTAATTGTCCGGCCTTTATTGTGCGACGCGCGCGCTCGCTAGTTAACTGTTGTGCAAACTGAAAGCACGTGGTCGTATGTTTGTGAGTCTGTTCTGGCTCACTGTGGGAGAAGCCCTCCACGCCGTGTGTTCACTTTTGTTCTTCTTTTCCCTCTTCCTCCTGCACTCCCTGTTTTCTGCCTTTTGCTTACCAGAAAAGCTCAGATGCCAAATGTACTCCTCTTTGTTTTTTTCTTTCTCAAAGTAACACTTTTTTTTTGGTTTTGTGTAAATAAACTGCACAAGTATGGAAAGATTAACACATGCAAACGGAATCAGTAGAAAGCAGTTTCCACTTTCTAACTTTACTTTGTGTGTGAGCCAGGCAGTTGTTGGTTCATTGCTTCTGCATGGCCCTTTATTATATGTTGGCTATATTGTTATAAGCACTTGTTTTGTGAGCCACCAGTTTGGGGCTATTCTTGGTTTACTATGGATTACCTTTCTTGGGAGCCAACCTGATTTCCGTTTTCCTCACTGTATTAAATTTAGGACAGCACACAGTCGTTCAGTAGTCCAACACTGTTCAAAATGTGAATGTATGCCTTTTTTGTGTCATATTCAGTATACAAAACACTTTGTAAACCACAGTACTGAGACACCCACAGACTCAAAAGCTGGCAATTTAAAATGCATTTCAGAATAAATTTTAAAAAAGCATCCCCCTCTTTTCATTGTCGAGAGCCTGACCAAAAACGATCGCCGCACTTAGCAGAAAAACAGCCAAGATCATGAGAACTGAGGCAGAACAAACACACACAGCCAAGGTTCAGCCTTGACCCGAGCTGAGAGTGAAATAAATGTCTCTTCCAGAGCCAGTATCAATATTGAAACACTTGTTCATTGTTTCTGGGAGGAAGGTAACACCTGCCCTCCCCTCCAGGCAAGAGAATACTCCACTGGAAATTAGTTTTGATAGAGTCTTGGCACAATGCACGATGATAGACAGTATCTCCTGAAAAGAAATGTATCGGAAAAAGTAACGGTGATGTCAGCAGCTTCACAATCCTCATGCTGCTTCATGTGACTATATCCTACAAACTACCAAACCACTAAGCAAACACCGTCAGCGGACGCTTTTCTAGCCGACCGACGTGCACAGGGCTGCTGGATGGAGGTGACATACAACTTGAAGGGCAAAAGGGCTTACCTTCTGCCGGGGCACCGTCAGCCTGGTGCAAGTCTTCCCCTGCTGGTCGGCGACTGTTTTAACACCAGCGTGAATGGGCCCCCCCCCAGCAGCAGGGTTCAACCACGAGTGATGCAAATCACCACACTGTGACTGTGGATTGGCGTCCTGGGAGAACACAGCATAAGAAGACAGATCAGAGGGAGGAAGGGGGGGGGGGTGGGGGTGGTGTGTGTGGGGGGGTTATCAACCATGACACAACAGTGTTTGCTATTCTGAGTCAACCTTGACAGCAGTGGTGTTTTTAACAGAGAGAGAAAATTCATTACAGTCTTCAATCTCAGCTGTAAGGATTTTATTTGTTATGAGTCATGCACACAAACACTTGCATATATGAATATATCATTTGTTTGGGTCTTGATTAGTTTAATTAAAAATACCTACCCTAAGTAATCTGACTCATTGTTTTTTCCATCTTTGCGTTTGGCTGGGGGTTTGAAAAACCTTTATTTTGTTAGAAGGAGGTGCAACATATCACCGTGCGGTTCATTCTGTGGGCGGATGCGACATTTGTAACACGCTGGTGTGTCTAACACAGCAAATCGCATAGTTTGAATTCATCCCTCAGGGCGCTGGAATAGGCGATTACGCTCCTATGCGTGCAGTTAAGACGGACTCCGCTCCGCTGCACTGCCTCACATGAACACAAGAGGGCGGCCAAGAACAGAAGCAGCGCGCCCTGACTTTATTGTTATCGGGACTGAGCTGACTCACAAGCGTGAGCCAGTGGCTGTTTATATTTAGTAGACCTCTGCGGAGGCCAACTTCCTTTGAGGAGCTTAAAGTCCAGTTTCCAACAGAGCGAGGGGTCCAACATAAACAACACGTTCTCTGACGGAGTTTAAAAAACAGTTCGGGTTATTTCACATGAGGAATTTCTATTTGTGTTGAGTTACCTTCGCTCCTCCGGCTGGTGTGAAGTTGTGTTTCTGGTGTACCAGCCGGCATCGAAATCTAAACTGGATGACGATTGCGCGCAGCTGTTGGCGTGCATCGCCAGGTGCTTATCAATCAAATCTGATCAAACCACCCCCACACACTCCTCCTGAAGCGGATTAGCTGAGGCTTGAGTGTTTTACTTTGATTGATGCCTGTGTAGGTATGAAGAGATCCTTCCTTACTGGGACATCCAAGCCAACATCCCGTTTAAAGGTGGAAAAAACTAATAAATGTAAAGTTTAGAATAAAAATGCTATTAAGTCACAATGCTTTTTATTACTATTACTACAGTGTCTTGCATTCTTGTTTAAGTATAATATGTTTGGTAGAAATTATCGGCTCAGGATAGAGCGTGCCAACATGAAGATGAATAAACCAAATAATTAATATTATTGCTATAGCATTGTATTGTAGTTTAGTCTGGAACAGTGACTCATATTTTATGAATTGATCTGACCTATTCTATAAACTCTGAATTTGAAAGATAATTGTAGCTGTCATGTCGAAGTAAAAAGTACATTTGCCTCTAAAAAGTATAAAGTATAAGTATAATATAAAGTATAAAGTAACAAGAAAAGAAAATACTAAAGTACTTAAAGTAACACGAAATGTCACTGCCACTTTGTTCTGCGAACACAGCAGCTGTGAGAAAAGACACGGGGACAGTGGCTAACAAACAGCTGCCAAAAAATCTTTATTCAGTTCTAACCATATGCCTCCAGAGTCGTCCAGTTGCACAGATCACTCTGGAGAAGGCTTAAAACTGTACACCAAGTCAAACAACAACAGCACCAGAACGCAACTCGTCAGTAAACACCATTTACAACAAGAACAATGGCAGTTTTCTACACACAGAGATTGGATAAGAAAGAAAAAAAAAAAAGTGGTACAGGAGCTAACAGTCAGTGTGCGTTGATTCTTCTTCTTTGTGGAGAAAAATCGTCATATATACTGTAGATATTCATAGAATTAATTTGATAACATCGTGGAAAAGAATATAACAAATCATCATTGGTGCAATAGAGTACACTATTTGTGACAGAGCAGAAACATATTGCGAGTGCTTGGTGTGGTGTGGCGATTGGCTAATAACAAATGCCATATATAAACTCAGTGTCTGACACTGAATAATAGTTTGTGTGTGTGTAGATCATAATGAAGCAGGCCTGGTTTCAAATGTGCAGATAGCGAACATTCAGTTCAAACATGGCTTTGTGTGTGAGAGCTCAGAAGGCAAAAACAAAAACAAAAACTTGACTCGCCGTCCCTGCATATATGATGATACTGTGCGCACTTTTTTTTTTTTTTTTTTTTAAGAAATGGTTTGGCAGTTTGGGAAATACACTCACGACTTGTGTTAAGTCTTCTAATTTGTATAATTGTAACATTCTTCCTTGCTAAGCGAAGCTAACTGGCTGATGGCTCCAGTTTCATATTTAACGCCCCGGATTTGAGTGGTACAGATCTTCTGATCTAACTCTCAGTCAGACAGCAAATGAGCGCATTTCCTCAAAATGTCGAACTGTTGATCTAAGGATCAAATTGTCAACTTGTGGCTTCCTCTACATCACTGACACAGAATGAGGATCATGCAGTAAGAGTATTTTTTTTTTTTCCATAAACAGCTTTTGTTTCTTCCTCTCCCCTCTGACCGGTCAGATCGTGGCCTTGATCAGCTCGATTTCTCAAAGTCAGACCCTGCTGTTGCAGCCAAAAAAAATCTTTCCAGATGTAAAAAGCTATATCGCTTGTGTAAACTGATCCATATTGAGCATGCCCCCCCCCCCACCGAGGCCTCTCAGTGAAGGGGAAACTGCAGATATCAGGGACAGCAGCGATTCTTATCAGCTGGGGTCACAGATGGAGCCTGTGTTCATGTGCCGTTCCTCGTCGTCCCGCATCAATTATTCAATGACTCGGACGCATACACATAAACAGCTCCCTGCGCTCCGCTCAGACGCCAAGCGTCTTTTGTGAGCTTGACTCCCTGACGCCTTTTATTCCTCTGCACCTCGACCTGCTGCTGCTCAAACGCCTCGCAGGAGTAGCCAGACAAGTGCACAGCATGAGTGCGTGTGTGTGTGTGTGTACAGCCCCGGATGAGCGTCACCACAATCACTGCATCCCGCCAAATGTCAGCGAGCTTAAACCACATGTAATGCGACCTCGCTTTGAGCATCATGAACGTGAAGCCCCTTCACTTACATTTGATTTCGGTCAAGGCCAGTGCTCTGCAGATTTAACTGTTTATGCTAATAAAGCACAGAGACACTGGCTGGTGCGAAAATCAGCAGGGGTGGGGGATGGGGGTTATTTACGCTGTGTCAGTGCACTGGTTGATAATGCATGAGGTATGGGAGCTTGCACATTGTAACGTGTGCGCCGATGGCAGCAGGAAAGGTTTGATCGGGCTTTGCACGGGGTGGGGGGGCCGCACACGCACACAATGAGCGCTTGTGCTCACACAAACACACAGACAAAACAGGAGGAGGCATAAATGCTACACTGAGCAGATGGGACGTACCTCGGGTGGTCAGTGGAAACAAACACTCCATTATCTCACACTACACACACGCACACCTACATACATTTGATACTAACACCTCTTTGGCGGAGCTGTGCGTTTGGACCAGAGGGCCCCAGCGAGACGCGAACAGCCCCCACCAGCGAGCGCTGCGCATCGCACGTCACAGGATGAGACCCGAAGCCACGGGGACATATGCTGAGCAGCGAGGGCACATATTGTCTCGATGACATGATCTAATGCAGTTGGCTTTCACATCACTTTCACTTGCACTGTCGGTGTGTTTGTTGTGTAATATAAGCGGAAGTCCTGCCCCAAAGGGAATCTATGAACAACAGCGGATGAGATGTTTAGTTGCATATTCAAATGTTTGATCCTGGTAAATTCCACTTGATAAATGATGCAGACTGATATAAATGTTGCAGCTGCTTGAAGGTGGATGGGGAGGGGGGGGGGCAACTTAGAAACAGATCGCACCTCCCAAAAGTGCCTGACCTAATTTCCCTCTATCAGCCGCACCCCTATCTTCAACCTTTTCAGTGCAGAATGATGATGTTCATCCTGCTGCCATGAAAAGATATGGTTACTCCTGATGACCCAGAGGAATCAGGCCTGAGGGACTCGCGCTGGGAGATCATCGCATAGTTTTAAAGTGGCTTCCCCGACTTACTCTCCTCCACATGAATATAAAACAAGCAGCAGTGGTTAAGGAGAGGCTCTCGGAGATGGATCTATTAGAGCTGACAGTTTTGGAGATATCAGCGCACTCTGGTGTGGTAAATAATTCCTTAACCGTCAGCTAAAATGAAACGCTCCTTCCTGCCGGGTTGTTGTTTTCTGGATCAGAACTGGGATGTAAATGATGCTGAGTGGAGGAAACAAATTTTTAAGGGATTGATCGCAGTGCAGAAATGTTGTTAAGCTAACCGGCTGCTGGCTTTAGCCTGAGCATGTTTCCCCAAAAAGCTAAAATATTCCTTTGAGTTCCTTCAATACTTGGACATTAAACCCAGAGCTGAACCTACCCCGGTTCATGAAATAAAATCCTGAACACAAGCCGATTAAGTCAACCACCTCCCTGTCCATGAACAGATCTGCACATGACGTGTTGCATCTATGATTTAGTTTAAACCCCAGAAAACACATATCAAACATTTACATTTAGAGGCTTTGAAAGGGATAGAAAACGCAACATACTGTATTCCGGCCACGTCAGGGTGGAGAGCAGCCCCTGCTAAGGAAAGTCTTTTTTGTGTACATATACACAAGCTATTTAAAATGCAAGAGTGCTACTAAATGATTTAGGAAAATGTTTTTTTTTAAAGAATCACTGGGTTTAGTGGTCTTCTGGTTAAGTATCGTACTGCATGTAGCATCCGCAAGGATGGAAAAATATCCATTTAAAAGCTCTGTGTGTTCTTTCAGTGGAGTTATTAGAGGAGTCAGGGGAGACGGGTGGAGGAAGAACAACTGAGACTTCAGACTTTCATCGTAACCCCAGCTGGCACGGTTTCCATCACCGCAAAACGTTCAATCTAAAGAT
The DNA here is from genome assembly GCA_016785225.1 of Psettodes erumei. NCBI lineage: Eukaryota > Metazoa > Chordata > Actinopteri > Pleuronectiformes > Psettodidae > Psettodes > Psettodes erumei. The sequence continues at coordinate 4,234,971 of JAFBJZ010000408.1, forward strand.
GCAGGCTGTCGCGCACAGCCTCCTCTAGTGATCTGTCTTTCCACAAACATCCCGCCAAGACTCCCCCGGGACCAGCTGACTGTTCATACACACACGCACACAACAAGGATGGAGAGAGCTTCACTCAGTGACCGATTGGTGTGTGCCAGCAGGGAATCACAGGTACTATAGAACTGCTTGAATAGGTATGAATACATGAGACGGGCATTACTTTTCTTGTACCGATCTTTTGACACACATGATTTAACTCCCGATATGTGTGTTTTAAAAAAAAATGAATGAAAGGCAACGCTCCCTTTCGGGCTGCTCTCAAACCCCTGTCATGGACGCCACAGCACAAATAGAGCACATTTATATAAAGTCATGTATTCCATAATTTCCATATTTGCATGCACATGCAGTATTAAAAATACAGTTAGACCAGAGCATATAGTATATACTATAAGAGTTTTGAAAAAAGTTTAAAAATCCAGTGCGACAGTCATTGAGTTCTTGAGGTGTACATGATTGTAATCGGATAAAACAGCCAATGAGACAATCCAGTTTAAAGAGAGGGCGGGGTCACCACTCTGAGTTGCATATTCAAGTTAATACTGAAGGAGCTGCGTGTCCACAAACGCCTTGAAATAATAGGCTGAACTCTTTCTTTAATGTTTAGTCGATTAATATTCAAATCCAATAATAGAATTCAGGCTGATGAGAAGCGTTTTCTCTCCTCTCTGTCTGCCTGTTGAAACGCATTAATAATCACCCCTCCTTCACACAGAGAGCAGGTGATGCCTTTTCAGGTTTCCCGTGGAAATCACTTAGCAGCTCCTGCGCTAAAAATGGATCATCTCACCGACTGCTTCACACGCTGCTTGCTGCTGAACGAGGCTTCCTTGATTTCCCAAACATTTCTAGATTGCACCATGACAGCGATTCTTCACATCGACATAACATTTATCTACAAGCCCTTGTACAAAAGGGAGAGAAGGAGTCATGTTTGGGAAAACAAAGAGAAGGAAAAATAACAGAGACACAAAAAAATCACATTGAAACACAGTATCATCTTAAGTTTGGATAAAAAAAAAAAGTTTACAGCAAAGAGTTTAGAAAAGTCAATCTCAGAGACTTTGCAACATCCTACTCAAACCAACAAAGGGCCAAAGGGGCCCTTGAACGCAACTCACAGGACGTTTCTTTGTATCACAAATCTTTGAATCATGAGTAAAGAAAGCTGAGTAAAGAACTCGGACTAGCCAGCACCAGAGACATTCCTTCATCGTTGCTGTGGCCCTGCATATCACAGCAACGCGCCTCCACAGTGCAGAGTGCGTTTCCACACATAATGCAGCGACTGCTGAGGTCGACGCTACGCTCATCAAGGCACATTCAGGACTCCTCTATTCCTCCAAAAAATAACCACAGTGAGGGTGAAGCGGCTCCTGGAAACACAAGCTAAGGACTTTATGTCTTTTTGATCACTTATTGTTTGGGTGGGGCAAAAAATAGTGTGTTTTCAGAAGCCATTTCACCCTCTGTTCAACCCACCACCTCCTCATCCTCCTCCTTCACATTCCTGAATGAATGAAGGAAGGATGGAGAGAGGGCCCCTCCTGGTTTTTATTGACAACAAGAACATTGCCCCGGCCCCCAGGAACTGGCTGTGGATATAGGCCTGCCCATCAGCACTGTTGCCATGGAAACTAGCCCTACAGCAGGGCGGGATCCACATACTTTACAAACTGCTACTTAATCTATACGTAGGGTCATGCAAGGCAACGCCGCGACTGCTCAGGCACACTCTGCAGCGCACGGTCAATATTTCTGTAATTTCTAAAATAAGTCTAATTAGATTTCCAGTCATTTTCCACATGACTCCACAGAGCGCCACCTGCTGTCAGCCAAATGTAGAGCGGCATCTATTTCTGCAGAACACAGGACGGGCTGTGTGAAAGGAGCCGCAGGTCAGCGGGGCAGATAACAACCCTGAGGGCATCTGCTCATCGCCTGCTAGGAGCGGGTGGCCACAATACAACATCAGGGGTGGGGTGGGGGGTGGGGGGGGGGCGCTCCTGACTAAAGGCACAACCCGTCACTTTAACTTCAACTTCTGGAGCTGACGGTGGATATAAAAACACAGATAAGCAGGAGGGATTTTGAGAGCATTAACGTCAGGGTTAGCACATCAATATACTGATACACCGATACTGTAGCTTAGATATACTGTACTGCAGCTTAATCTGTAGATACTGTAGCATACATTGACCTCTACTTGGATGATATAAGGTATAATAAGTGTCAGCGTCTTGTCACAAACAAGTCTTGTCGTGTATGAAATACTGATCTCAGTAAGGATCAGGTACATAAAGCAGGAATTCTTATAAAACTGTCAACACTTGAACTGCTGTTAAAGCCATCGCTGCTCAGTGGCTACGCTGGACGTCCGTGCATGGACATAATGTGTGTGTGTGTGTGTGTGTTAGGACATATACATGGAGGATCCCTCATAACTCACAAGTTGATTTTTATGCCATCTGTGAGCAGAATAATGCCATCTTGTTTTATTCGGCTTATAAATCATGGCTGAACGCTCAGGCCTTTAATAGGAGGCGGAAGCCGGGGGAGGTGGGGGGGTGGGTTGTGGCACACACCAGAGAACAAAGGCTATGACAAAAAAAAACCAAGTATTCATATCACTCTCACTAGGACAACAACACCTCCTGTTGCGTCACTTTTAAATCTGCTGCGGGAACATGTTAATGATGAGCAGCTCGTGTTTGGCTGCTCGGTCCCCGCAGGTCTCGGGGCTGAGGGGCTCAGTTCTGCTCTGAAATGAATAAGTCAGATGATCAGATCAGGCGCATGATGCCATACGGTACATTTGGCATCATCAGGGAGTCAATTTGGGAGTAAAACGATGAGTTACGTGATCTCTCTTTCTCTGCCAGATTTGCCCAAAAGGAAGTAAATTATCCGATTTCCCTGACATTTCAGCAACGCATCCTTCTGTTGGTTGATTTAAAGTTTCTTTTCTTCATTTCTGCAAACTTTGGAGAGATATTAGCTTACGAAAGAAATTTAAACACAGCGCTGGGGGGGTTTGGACAATTTCTGCTCCCTTCTACAGAGCTGAACCCCAGAAGTGAGCAAAACAGTACAAGTCACCACAATAAAACCACTGAAACCAACGAGGAAGCAGGAGAAAGAACAAGGGTTTTGGGGCAAAGCCTCCCCCAATATTCACTAACTTGTGTCGAGACACTCGGTAGACTTGAGGCAGGGTGTTTTTTATTTTCATGTTCTACATCATAACATAAGTGTACAAAATGTATGATCAGAAGCTATGTGGGAGAAACACAACTGCTGCTCCGTCCCCTCCGCTGAGGCCACAGCACCAGCATGTACAGTATGTGAAGACAGACCTGGGCTGAAGTGTCTCTAATAGCACCTTTGTGCTGAGGCCATCTTTGCGCCACCGGCGGCGAATGGGACCAAGATGCTCTCAGTACGACGATGCGGGCCAAGTTCCAAGTCCATGAACAAGTTCCACAGCTCCTCGCTGATCCACGAGAAGACGGACAGGTTTGAGAAACATGGCAGCAAATGTCCTTTTTGAGGTAATTTGGATTGTTCCTAAACAGGGAGTGGGAGTGTAGCTTGTTTTGGCCAAATCTTATTACTACCCATTTGATATGACAGCAGCCTACAATGAGGGGAGAGTTTCTTCTGAAATTAGCTGCCTGGAGAGGGCTGTCACTTAAACTGTGCAGTCTTGCCAGCACCTCTGACTGATCTGAACTTTCTGTAGAAACTTGTTCCTGGACAGAACCCTGAAAGGATCTGATTGGCTGCCACACGTTTCCATCAGGACCAATGGAGGAGCACACTGACATGGAGCACCACAATGATGGAGAAAGGGCAGTTGGGAAGTGCATGGAGTTATAAAAAAACAAACAAAAAAAATAAATAAATAAAATTTCAGCGACATCTGGTCACTGAGGGCTAGACCCACGACAAATATCCTTGAACTCCTAATTGTTGGTTTGGAGCGTCACAGCGAACCCGATGTGCGCAAGTGCCAAAGGCCATTTGACCAAAGGGGTGTGACTCCTCAGGGGGAGTGAAACTATCGCTTGGAGGAGGTGGGAGGGGGGGCAGAGTGCTTCAGTGGCCCCACACGCGCATCGCCTGGGGCTCCTTCACATCCACACAACACGGGTGAAAACGCGCCGAGACTGTCAATCAAACTAATTGCAAGTGGGCCTCCGCGACGCCGGGAGAGGAGAATTGGAAATAAGATAAAGGTTTTAATCAACTGTGTTTCGGCCGCTAAGCAGCAGCGCGGGGAGAGCGCGACGTGAAGGAGCTGCAGGCGGGAGCACGCGGGTCACACTCACTGCAGAAGAGCATAACAAGCTTAGTGCCTGCAGTGACAAAAAAAAAATACGCCTGGGCTTGCTCAGTTTGAAAAGCCACAAAAAATTCCTTCAGAAGAACATGAAAACAAAATCCATAGACCTTATATATATGAAAAAACAGCCAAATCAACATCTTTTTTTTTTGCTTTGAATTGAAATTCCAACATGTTTTTTTTCTTTACATATATATATAGATTTGTCTTTTCTTAAACAATAATACGTTCACATAATACAATGGAAAATCAGTTTTGATATAATCTAAATATTTCTTAGTGAAACATCAATGTAAGGACATAGAAGAAGCACAATTTTCTTTTTTTTCCTTTTTTTTTTTTTTTTTTTGAAAGAGTGACTTTAAGGCTATCTCTATTCTGAAAATAATAGAAGCCGGACAGGTTAAACGGTACATTATTTCCTCATCGTCATACTTGGACCTGTCTTGTTCGTAAGGTGTCAGATGCGATGACCGAGGTAACTGGTCATGAACACGGAGCTCAGAGAAAAAAAAACACACGAACCACATATATACATGGACAGACGGGAAAAAAAGAGCAACCAAACAAACAAAACAGAAACAGCTGAGAAAACGCAACAGAGCGACGACGTTCAGGTGCGGAAGTATTCCGAATATCAAAACGGGCGAGAGTGTGAGTTTATTAGCTGGTGTTGGTTTTGAACAATTGTGGTGTAAAAATGTGCGCGACAGAAAACGCCAACAGAGATTTCAGCGTGCGCACGACGCAGAGAGCAAGTGTAGAAACAAAAATCACAATTGCCCCGGATGGTGGGGACGTTTGTCTCGACTGGAACACAGGGCACTTCTACCACTGTCACTACACTGGTAATAAGGTAGAATGCAGCCGCAGGTGGCTGATAACTTGGTCCGTCCATCGCCACAAAGTGAACGCCCGTAAACCGCTCTGGCCTCGTGATGTCATTTCCCGCCCAAAAGCACACACATTCAAAACGACAAATCAGACGGCCGCGTCGTTTTTCGCCGATCCCCGAGCCCTTCTCACATCGTCAGTAACAACTTGGACGTTCGACTCTCTAAACGCAAACCGCGGGTGTTAAGAAAAGGTACCAAGTGCTCTGTTGCACACATACAGTGCAAGTGCCTCGCTTTGGGTTTTCAGCCCTCCCCCTTTGGTGAACAGCTCGTCAAGACGTGAACGCAGAGTTCCCTTTGGGAAGATGCAAAAGTTGAGTGAGGAGGAAGAGGAGGAGGGCACTTTGTCTTTCTGTATGTGGTGAAAAGATATTCATCTTTTTAATGGCCTTGTACGCTGCTGCCTTCTCGCTTCCAGTACTCTCAGGAAAGGTCTTTAAAAGAACAAAACCCCCCCAAAAAAACATGCTTTCTTGAGGAGTTGGTAGGTAAACAGTCTGGGTTTCGCCAAAAAAAAGAGAGAAAGAATACACTGACCACAGTAAACATGGCACCTCAACAAGATCCAGAAAAACAAAAGAACAAGATGAAGAAGTTTTTGGTTGCAAAGTTGTCACGTGAAATGAAAGAGAGAAGCTATTGAGATAGTGCTGTTTACAGTATAACCCCAAATTTTAGCTGCTGGTTTTTGCTTTCTTTAGAATCACATCCCTGATAAAACAAAGAAAATGAATCCGCTGGATTTAAAAAGTGACATAAAAAACAGTTCCTGTTGTCTGTTACGATTGTGTGGAAATACCTGTGTTTGTGTGTGCCTGTGTGTGTGTGAATGCGGTAAATCACTGGCATGGACCATCTGCTCCCTGACTGTATTTTTTTTTCTTTTTTTGCATTGATCATTCACTTTGTGTGTCTCTTTCTTCCTCCTTTTTTTCCCTCTACCTGTCAACCTGCCCACCCCGGCTCTGCCGTACGTTCCCTTGGGGGCCGTCAGGAGTGAAGAGCAGGTGAGAGTCCCGGAGAGGCCGGCGATAAACTGATCACCTCGAAGGGTTCCGAAATGAAACAAGAGATGACCAAGGTGAAGGAAGAAGTAAAAACTGCGAGGTTCGCCTGCGTGTCTTTTCATGACGTTCTTCAAAAGCTGAGGCAAAGAGGCTCATTCTTCTTCTTTTGGATAAAAAAAAGGTTGTTTTTCTTCCTTTTGACAAAACACAAAAAAGCTGCTGGACGTTTTTTTTCCCTTGACCCCTTCTTTGACTAGACTTTCTATTTAAAAACCAGAGCTTTACAAAAAATAAAAAGATGCAACACTGAACCCAACATAAAAAAACAAACAAACGGCAGAAATCTTTAGATATATATTTTTTTTCTTTACACTGTTTAGCTGCACTGGGGTTTCCCGAAACTGGGAATGACAGGGAATGGCGAGGCAGTACTGGGAACCCTGGACGGAAATGTAAAAGGTGACTCCGCGTCCTTCGGTTGCTTCCGCAGCTGGAATGGATAGGTGGAGCTGGGGTGGGTGGGTGGGGGGTGAGAACAAGAGCGGAGCCAGAGCTTGACGGGCAGTAGAGAGTTTGAAGCTGAAGAAAACCAAATGCATGCAAAATGACGCCCCCCTCCCCGCCCCGTCTCTGGCGAAAAGGCAGCAGTGCCCGTTGGCGTGGTCGTGCCATTGCGCTGCGTTCGCGGGGGGTTCGCTCAGTCGGTGAATCTCTGGCAGGCCTTTTTCCAGCGGCAGGCGGTGCACCACATGTCGCGGTTCTCCATCCCGTACACTTTACGGCACTTCTTCCCCTCGCCGCGCACCTTCCGGCTGAGGAGAGGAGACACGGGGAATATCAGAGCTGGTTGGCTGTATCCAGCTTCTCGCCGAACCCTTCACCAGAAACTGACTGCATAGCAAAAAATGCTGAAGTAGTCCTTATAAGCAACGGCCACACAGGAACATATTTTTATTGCTAATTGGGAGTAAACAACCATCACTAGAGAACAATGCACCCTCAAGATTGATTAGCACCACAGCGCCTAAGTCCTACGTAATTATTTGTGTCCAGTAAATAAGACACAAAGCATAAATCATACAATTTAAAACAGCTTGGTCCCTTATTAAAGTGGATTAAACAAATTGGAGGCTGAACTGAGCTGACTCATCAAGGCTTTTACTGAATTAAGAGTTACTGATTTATTTTGTAAGAGTCCATATTCCAGTTTTCATCTTTTTACCACGAGGAGATTTTCAATTGCTGAGGTCTAACATAAGCAGAAAATCTTATTAGATGCTTTGGCTTCAATTTGAGCTGTTCTCAGTAATATATGTGCTGTTGAGGTAATTAACTCCGTCAGTTCTACTAAAACTACCCAGGTCCAGTACCTGAGGGCAGTGGTGGCTCTGGGAGGGGAGGAGAGGACGGCGATGGTCTGAGAGCGCTGCTCAGCGAATCCCTGGCTTTTACTGGGAGACACCTGCAGAGGGGAGGACAGAACTGCGATCGAGAAAATCCAAAAAAGAACAACACGTGTGCATAACCGCCGAGGCTGTGAACAAACGCGCGGCGTTGCGTGCGCGTTAAAGTTTCCTCACTGCGTTCCCAGTGAAAGTGACGGGCGGCGACTGCCAGGAGATGCTAAAGCTTGAGCTGTTGGTCGGAGTGAAGCTGGTGGAGGCTGAGCCGGCCGAGTTACTGCTGCTGGACGGGATGGACACCGGAGCCGTGGCCTGAGGGCAAAGGTCAAAGGTCCAAATGGTATTACTGTCTGCTTCTGGCCAACTGGAATAATATCTGTGCAACAACTCTCTGCTATTGCAGAAAGCATTGATTTCTACGTCTTGTACCCGTCATGTGTTTTTAATCAAAGCTGGCTGTGCAGTCTGTTTCACGTTTAAACTGTTAAACACTTCGAGAAACACTTCATTTCTTTTAATGAAAACAGTTTGAGAAGCAATGCGTCATTTTATCGAGAAAAGGCAATTCTTCAACATTGTTCGTTTGAAAATTTGTCATGTCCCAAACGACGTTAAAGGAATTTTACTCTTCGAAATGAATCGCGCAAAATGTGTAAACGCAAGTGAGTCTGAAACTGACGTTTTTCAGTAAAATGGTGGTAATGTTTATAGTTAAGCTCAGAGAGATCTTTCAGGAACTGTAGATATCTTACATTATAACAAGGGACTCAATTGAGCATTTACACCACAACTGCTAATGGGAGCGAGGGGCCACAAGTCACTGTGACTGTGTCATCAGATTTTTGTACACACTGTGACACATAATCAGGATAATGAGGACCCCAGTCGTGCTGTGTGAGAGACAATATGTGCATCTTGTGGGGAGATAAGTGTGCTGTGTCCTGTATATTGATCCAGAGAGTGCATCGATCTTTTACCCTCGTGTTCAGTCAGAGTGTGTGTGCGTCTTGTACATCGATGTGTACCTGGTAGGCGTGGTCCGTGTGGATGAGGTAGAGAGCGCTGGGCGCTGAGCGGCTGAGCGGGGTGACGCCGCCGGCGTGAGGCTCCTTGGCGGCGGCGGAGGACTGCGGGGGTCCGTGGGAGTCCGACGGCTGGCTGAGAGGAGGGAGAGGGGAGGGGGCGGGGGGAGGGGGGGAGAGCACGGAGGGCGACACGGGGGAGAGGCTGCTGAGCCCGTCGGCCACCGAGTCCGTGTTGAGCTTGATCTCGGTGTAGTAGAAGTCCTCCTCGCCGTCACTGCAGTCCGAGTCACAGCTGCGCCTGAAAACGGAAACAGGATACGGATGGTGAGCAAGAGACAAAGAAAAAAATTCACCAATTACTCCACATGTGCACAACTGAAACATTGTCACTCTCCAACCCACAAAACAGAGTCATCTGCAGCCGAACATCGTAAATGTGTGATCCAGTCGTACACAAGAAGTTGAGTTGACGGCAGCTAAGGTAAGCAGCGCGTGCACGCCGGGGGGGTCTTACCCCAGGTGGATGGTCCGGATGTGTCTCTGGATGCCGGCAGCGGTGCTCAGCACCTTGCCACAGTTCTTCCACAGGCACTTGAACATCACCTTCATGGAGTTCTGAAAGGATAAACACGAGAGGCAGCAGCCGCGGTCAGAGAGCGACGGTGACTGCTCCCTTTTTTTTTTTGCAGGACCTCATGCGATCAGAAGAGCGGCATACTTTTATAACCGCAGCGTGAATGACAAGAAACCATGACCAAGCAGATTTTCTATCTTTGCCGTAGTTTGAATGTTCCAAGTGGACACGCAGCTTCGCTGAATCATCTGTACACGGAGCCGTTCTCTGAGCTCATGGAGCAAGGCCAACCACCCCCCCCACCCGCCAAAAAACAGTACGCTCCTGTATCCTTCATCTGTCTACTGTAATTACACCATCAGGCCGCTTAAAGAGACTGTACATTGTTTTTCATGGAGTTAATAGCACCCCCTCCCCTCAAGCCATTATGAATGGTTTATAGGCCCGTCTATCACGCTATTGTTAGGGACGCTGATTTAATTTTGACAAGATGTTTTTTTTCCCCTCCTCCTTGCACAGACGCATGCACACAAAACAATCATATGTCCCCTGTGCATTGTTTTGTCTTTGGGTAACAAAAGCATGTTTTGGATGTGTCGTGCGTGCGCGCGCGCGCGTGTGTGTTTTATTCCTTTTAAAGAAGCATTTCACAGTTAATTAAATGGGGGCGCTCCAAATGGCAATGTCTTGCCAAGAGAGAAGCGAGAGCACAAAGGAGCATGTAGATAATTTCATGAAACCTTGGCATTGCACAGAGCGTGTGTGCGCATTTATGTAAGTCAACTACATTGTTATCCAAGCTTTTAGAGAAGCTGTTTTGTCTCCATCCACGCTCCATTCTCCCTTGCTTTCCCCTGTAAATTCCCGTTGCCCCTCTTTAATTCTTCATCCATAACCTTCCTTTCTTTTCCCCTCTCCCTCATAATGCCTGCCACACCCCCTCTCCCCCGCCTGCCGTCATGATAAGTCCCCAATTAATACAGCACTGTGTGCTCATGTGTAGCTCACCCAAGACTCTCTATTGATTTTTAGAGGAGCCACGGAGCCGGCAGGATCTTTATGTTTGCCGTAGCAGGTATTAAAATCATTAATGCGGCCGTGGAGCGGCTGCATGTGAAGGCTTAGAAGTAATTATGAAGGGCAAACGTCTGGGGAGGACGGACACACACACACACATAAAAACAAGGCAAGGGGAGAGGGGGGAAGTCACAGGAGGGCCCACGAAAGGAAGTGGGGAAGGAAAAAGGAGAGCGGGAGTCAGGAGGGAGAGATGGATGATAGTGACAGCGAATGACAAAGCAGCGCTGATAAGACCAGAGGGAGGCAAAGATAGAAAGAGAGAGCAAAGCGAAGCAATGTACATGTGTACTGTAATAAGTAAGGAAATAGTACTGTACAGCTGTACAGCAAATTCAAAACCGCCACAGCAGTTAGTGGCCGCGTGCATCTGACAACAGCGCCTCAGAGACGAGTTCCTCGACCTCTTCTTTCCCAGAGATCTGCCCGTTATCGGGAGACGTGACGCCGGCCTCGTTTAAAGCTCTTTAACATGTTTATCGGTGGCAGCTGAAATTCTCAAAGTACTGCCGCAACTACCTCTGGGGCACATGAGGTCATGGCAACAAAACAATTGTGATTTCCTTGAAACTGTGAGCACTGAAGTGGTTGCGGGACAGTGTAATTGGAACCTGCAAACTGAGAGAAAATAGCTTATAAAAATAACTCCTTAGAGGTTTATTATTTTGAAAGCTACTCAAACCTTGTCCATTAACCTGAACCCTTGTCCCCACTGCATTTCTTTCATATGCGTTTTTTGATACCAAACCTTTTCAAAAACCTCTGACCGCTTCAATTTTCAGTATAAACGGGAAACTAGATAACCAAGCTAACGGGTAGCGTATGAACAGTAAGCAAATAAGATTTAGCAGGCGGTGTCTGTTCCACTAGCTAATGGCTGTCATGAACATTTTTGTGGCTGTGTAGGTCTATCGTGATCACCTTGCGCTTGCGAGGGATGGGCTCGTCGAAGAGCAGGCTGCTGCCGTCCTGTTCTTCAAGGCTGGGGTCCTCGGGCCCCGCGGGGCCGGGCCCCACGCCGCCCAGGCTGGGCACGCGGAAGGGCTTGAAGCTGTCGGCGGAGAGCGGCGGGGAAGGCGTGGAAGGGTTGGACTGGTCGCTGGGGGCGGACCAGCTCCAGTAGCCGCCTGAAGAGCTGTTGCTCGACGGGGTGAAGGGTCCCACCGAGCCGTTGTCCTTCCATGAACCACTGAGACCCTCTGAGAAGATGAAGGTGGAGAGAGAAGGCAGAGTATTATTTTATTTTTACCAGGGAAATCCCACGGAGGTTAACGACCTCTTTTCAAGGGAGACCTGGCCAACATCAGGCACACACATAAAAAAAAAGTTAGCATGAGAGGAAAGCTAACAATTAAACCCACGTCTTCAGCCAAATAGTAAAATATGTGGCTTTTTCCTATGTAAATGATGGGAGATCAAGACTTTCAATTAAATTCACAGAGACGCATTTGCACCACACGCAAAAGAGCCTCGCAGCACAAACGATTGACTCTGAGACGAGAAAAGAAATGTTTCTTCCCAGTTCTGTGATTCCACCGAGACTCTTCCAAGGTCTTGTTTTGGTTTTCTGGATCAAAGAAATGCTTCTTTTGAATATCAGCAACAAAAGGAGCTTCACGTTGCGAAGACGGAGGCTGGGGGAAACTGAGCATGTGTGTGCGACAGAGGCAGTGAGTCAGAGAGAGTTAGGAGCAGATCCAGTTTGTTTGGTTTAGCGGGGCTGCCTCTTGGTGGGGTGTCTCTCCCCTCAGACTGTTTTTTACATAAAAGAGGAAGTGGCTCACCAACACTAAGAAAACTGATGTGTTTGGAAAAGCAAATGATAATAATACTAGGGTAGGGTTATAAAAAAAAACATGTAACAAATACTTAATTCCTTCAAAATATTGTGAGAGAAAAAGTCGACCACTGAAACTCCTGAGTGCGCGTGAGAATCTGCTGTGTTCCCCGACGAACATGCACGTCGCGTGATCCCCAACCTGCGTAGTACATGGGTGCGACAACTGCATGAACACATTAAGATGAAACTGCGCGGTCGGCGTTTAAGCTCCACTTTGTGCACGTGTGCACGATGTACATGCGGCTAACATCTGTCCCGTGTGTACGTGTGACTGTGCTAACACGTGCGCTGGTCGGTTAGAGGGCTGGCTGCACGTCTGCTTGGCTGAATGGACAGCTGGTGGGTTACACACACCATCTAAGTGGTTGCATGTGATTGCAGTCGCGGGGCACTCGAGGCGGTGGCGGGAATCCAGGCGCTTGCTCTTTTTTCTTTGGGATTTGCAGAACTCATTGATGAGGGGAGCCTAAAGCACAGCAGGTGGCAGCAATTTATCATCCTAAGCTTCCACATTCATTCACAAGATAACCGCCGCGAGGAAACGAAAAGTCAGTGTATAGCGGAACATACAAATGAGTGGCTTAGGCTGGGCTGCTTTTTTTGTGTTCAGGATGGAGATGGATGAGAGAATGATACATCAAAGCCAAAGATTCAAGTTTGACCGGATTTGTCAAAACCTGCTGTGTCAAAAAGAGTCTTTTCGTGTAATCAGTCGTTCGGCAGTTAAGGATACTCACCGCTGACTTTGACAGGTGGACTCCTGACCAGCGGGCTGGTGGAGAGACTGGTGAGCACCATGGCAGCCGTCACCTTATCCATGTCCACTTCCTCCTCCGACCGTCTGCAAAAACACACCAAAGAAATGCATTAGATCTTTACTGAACATCGTCAGCTTTCACGTCATCAATATGCATCGAGAAAGACTATAACCCATCTCGATAACAAAAAAAACAATCGATTTTAAGATGGAAAAAACTCAAGGTGGTTGGAAATGAAGTGAATAGTTGATTGTTTTCAGAGAAAAATCAGGTCTTCTCATTGTAAACTCACTCAGCTTTACAACATAAGCTGCTCATTACACTTAAGGTTCAAGTTTTTTTCTCCTTCGTGGGCAACTGATGTGATCCAGACCCAGTGGCTAAAATGCTAATGCCCAAACAAATAAATGTAAACTTTTCTTTTAACAAGACAAGACTGATGTGGGTCTTGTATCTAATCTGTAAAGCCTGTCTTATAAACATCGGCCCACGGTGGAGCTGCAAAGCGCACACGCTATACGATCCATATGACAGACAGCAACCGCACACGCAACACACAAATTTGTCTCTTCTAATTGGTGCATAGAAAACGCACATTGGAAGACAGGCGTCTTAATCCTCCTGTGTGTATTCCTCGGAGAGATGCAATCCCCGTGATCAAAGGAATGGCAATAACTTTATTACTGACAGCAGACCTATGGTACTACTCACTATTAACTCAACAAGCAGTGTGTGTGTGCGTGTGTGTGTGTGTGTTGTCCCTGAGCGTGGGAGACTTTGACGGCGTGTGGAAACCAAACGATCAAAGTCGTTTCTATTACAATGATGAAATCTCCAGCTGCTTCGGAGAAAAAAAAAAACCAACAGCAAAAAAAACCCATAACGTCAGTCATCACCAGGTTTCCCAGTCGCTGAGCAGATAGGTTACGCTGCATCTTAATTAGGAGCCAGACAGCACAGGCAACAAAGTGTTGAAATAAACATCCCCTCTTACTTTCCCAGTACCTGTCAACCAACAGATAACAAAAGATAAAATGATGGATGGATGGATGCACTGCTGGAGGGATGGATGGATTCACTGCCCCTTTCACCGGGGCCACAATTTACACTCCAACAGGTCAAGACTAAAACAACACATTGTAAGACCAAAAACCAACAGTGGAGAGGCTTAAGTGAAACTTGTCGAGTGGCCCAGTTGAAGCCCAGACGCGAGTCCCATTATTTATTTTTAAAAATGGTTTTCAGGCAAACGCTCCCCATCCGAGTGGCCCGAGCTTAAGCAAATCGAGAAGTCCCATATTCCAGATGGGCCGGATCAACACACGCGAACTTGAGATGACGCTGAAGACTCCAAGCTGCTTTGTTTGCGGCGACCCGAGGGGGTGACTGTTGAAGGATTTGATCAGAAATTTCAGAAAAAAAAAAATGCAAAAAGACGCACATTGTTTCATACGTTGTGCGTCGATGCAGGATTTGAAAAAACAAAATGAAAAACACCTGAGGAGTTCAGTGTGAGTTAGGTTTTTATCTGTCCCAGTTTGAGTTGAAAAGTATCACTGTCCTGGCCGTAACGCCTGATTTCCACCACACTCGTCCTTATGCTTCTGCGCAGCTCCGCACTAACTTCTGATGGTGTTGTTGATCATGCTAGGACTCTGAGTGTCTCCAGATGCAGTCGTGACTCGTGACCTTGTTGTTGGCTGCTTTTGCCGAGTGAGGGCTGAGGGCCTGTGTTCGTGAACTACAAGTCAAAGACGCTAAAAGAGCTAAAGGGGATTTCCAGTGCTGTTTTCTGAACGAAAACAGACTTTCACAGGATTATTTTTAGAACGTATCAGTTTAATAAAATTGATTCCCACAAACGTAAAACGTATGGGCCTGTAATTTATAAAAATGTTAGCTTTCTCATTAAATTTTTTTGATAATTGATCTAAAAAAAAAAATGGAATACTTTGTAACTATCAAGTAAATAGCATATTTTTACAGGTTTTCAAAAATGTGATCTATAGGGGAACAGTACAACCACTAATAACCACAGCAAAAACTGTTTATCCCTCACAGCATTTTTATCTTTGATCAGAGCCATTTACAATACTAAGTTTGCGTTGCAGTTAAAGTTCCGTACAAACTCCTGCGAATACATGTGGGAGCTATTAAAAGTTTATTTACTTCACAAGGCAAAATGGAGAGGTTGGATTTCCATGTGAGAAGAGAAGAGAGGAGAGGAGTGTTGGCAAACAAAGAAAGGGCCTCATCCACCATTAGCTGAGTTCTAATTTATTACCCTTTCCGCTGTGTAATATGATGTCATTACAGCCTCCACATAAATCAAGAAACGAAGCTGCGCACACCACCGCCGCTTTCACCCATAACACGCCCACCCCACGGCGCCGTAAAACCACATCCTGGTCACCTTGGGAGGCCGTCATGTGACCGTCGATAGTATCTCCACAGCAACAGTGACAGACAATAATTACTGGGTGCTCTGTCTATCTTGAAATATGAAAGAGTAAATCTGAGAAAAAACACATTAGGAGGAACGATAATTAAGATGTGATGTGAGAGGGAGAGAGAGAGAGAGAGAGAGAGAGTGAGAGGGAGCAGGAAGGGGAATTTCCCAAATCGCATTTGTCATTAGTGTCTCTTATCAAACTTAGTTTCCTTCCAAGTGCTTATTATGGCTATAATTAACACACACACTGAGAGCCTGTGTGCGCGCGTCTCGGAGAGAAACATGTTAAAATGCATGATACATGTAAACAGAGGAGTGCGCAGTGGGACGGTAAATGGATCGCTAAGTGAATTCTGATAAATGAGTTTCATATGTTGGTGTGTGTGTGTTTGTGTTTTAATATCCTTACTTCACCAACTCGCAATAAAAACATCTTCCTGTATTTGACCCCTGAGGCATTATAAAAGTTACATTATCCTGGATGTGCAGCCTCATCAACTGCAAACGAGACAGAGAAGTAAAGATTTTGTTTACTAATCCAGATTACATTCAATGGATCCATGTAATTTCATCTGGCTGCTGGCTATTCACCTCCAGGCTTCAAACTGACATATTACTTTAGATGCTGTTAATGTTTCTAAAGATTTTAGACTTTAAGAAGAGTTGAGAGAGCCAGGGTGATGGGTCTGTGTTGTTCGCGACAGCCCGCTCCAACTTGCTGGAAACCGGTGACTTGGCGCTGCGAGGTTGCTCGTCCACGGTCGTGTCCTAGCGGATAAAACAATGCCCCCCACCCCAACCGGTCGAGATGACCATCCCACTCTGAGTCTGGTTCTGCTGGAGGTTTCTCCCTCTTAAAGGGAGTTTTTCCTCCCCACTGTCGCCATCGGTTGGCTCATTGTGGAAACTGTTGGGTTACACCTGCCCCATGCACAGGAATGAACTACTAAAGGCTGCGTTTACTGCTCATGTCAGAGGAGGAGTGCGTGGTGGGATGGTTTATGGATGCACATACGCTTATAGATGTATAATCAAGCTTAGACTCTTATGAGATATGGCTGTTTGCTAGTTAACCAAGAAGACTGTGTGCGTGTGTGTGTGCACGCGCAGCATGTGCTGAAACTTGTACTTCTCTGCAGATGTGCCAACTCATTATTTTCGGAATCTCGGCTGAATTGAACGAAACAAAGGGCCTGCATGGGAAAAAGAAAGGCGGGAGGTGGGAGTAAGCAACTGTAAGAGTGTGTGTCTGTGTGTGTGTGTGTGTGTGTGTGTGTGTGTGTATGTGTGTCTAAGTTTGTCTCCATTGTGGGGGACAGGCAGTGTCCAGTTTCAAGCAAAACACCGGCCAGGGAGAGAGCAACAATAACAGGGGTTCACGTTACTGTGGCCGTCCTCGTTTGACAGGTAGAGAGGAACCAATGAAATGTGGGCCGGGCTTTTGCCTTTCATCACATTTTTAGATTAAGTCTGATGGTGGGGGAGGAACAGGGTGCCATTAGATTCCGAGGTAAGAAAATGACAACGTAACACTGAATAATTGAAAGTTTCCTCGGATTATCACGGTTAATGCAGCCTTATGAGCTCGCTACATAACGCAGCTTCTGTCTCTGAAGTCCAAAAAGATATTTTCCTTTTCCTCCTTGCAATACTCCCTGTGCGCGCTTTACTATATTACCTGTATTCACGGCATTCATTCACAAATCTCGGCTTCTGAGCCGAGGCCGTACCTCCACTTATCACGGAGCAACGTTCGGCTGCGGACGCACAACTGAACATCCCTCCACACGGGGTTAATGAGGGAAACTTCTGTTGAGAAAAAAAAAAAATGGACCCGGGTCACATTCTCCACGCGTTCAGATACGGCGCCGTTTCTGTTTCACGTCGTCTGATTTCACAAACTCCCTTTTCCGAAACTCCTTCAAACTAAATGGGCCAAGGTCAGTCTACACACACACACACACACACACACACAGGCAGTTTCTATGTCACCCAAAAACTATCAATCAGTTCTAATGAAGGCAGCTGAGAGGTGTGGTGGGTTACAGGAATTCCCCTGAAAGACGGGCCAGCACTACCAAGCACACCACTCACACTCCTCCATCCTCTCTCTCTCTCTCTCTCTCCCTCTCTCTCCTCTTCCTCCCTTCACCCCTGCTGGACTGACTTTAAGCTCGCTCTCGGCCTCGCTCCACTTTCCCTCCCACACTCTGAGCTTCCTCGGACATTTGTTGCAGCGGGTCGTACTGTGGGCAAGAGAGACGGCCAGAAGGCGTGTGTGTGTCTGTGTGTGTGTGTCTGTGTGTGTGTGTGTGTGTGTGTGTGTGTGTGTGTGTGTGTGTGTGTGTGTGTGCGCGTATTTGCATGTGTGCGTGCCTTTGGGTACGGCTGCCACCTCTGACGTTGCGGGGGGCACGCGTGGGGTCTGCTCGTTTATTACAGCCACTGGACTATGACGCCTATTTCCTCCTCGATAAGCTCGTATAAATCAGAAAGCTCCTCTTCAACCGTGCGCTTATCTGAAATCTTCCTCTCTCGCGCGCGTGCGCACACGACATCGAAAAACCATGAAAGGAATCTGCTTATGACCCGGGGTTAGCACGCATGAAGGGCACAGCTCTCGACCGGCAGATACGTACGAGGACACGCGCAGGAAATTTTCTCGTGCATCACTGGGGCTCCAGAGATGTGACAGAAAACAGGCCTTTGTTGGACATCTCAGAAAAAACAGCATGTCTATACAACCTGAGGCACAAAGAGGCGTATCAGGGCACTGTATCGTCTTATTCAATTTCCTGCGAGGAGCGCCGCGGCCGCTGCTGCGCGCGAAGTCCGGGCCTGCGAATATGACACACGTGAAAGGTGTACATGAGGTTTGGACATGTGCTGGCAACAGCTGCAGGCCGGCGTTTGCCTTAAAGCCACGCACATGGCTTATGAGAGGGATCCCTTTTTTATGGAAGCAGTCGGAGTTTGGCAACGCGTGGAGGGGTTGTCCAACAGAGATAATCTGGCTTTGGCATTTAAAAAGAAAAAAAAAAAAGAACCCTGACACCTGCGCAACACTTACAGTGAATTCATTAAATGGCTACGTTACGGTCTAAATGGCTTTTGTCAGTGTCAACGAGAGAACAAGTACATACGATAGTATAACAGCTTTTTTCCCCCCCGCGGTTCCCAGACGACGCTTTCCGAGGACTTTGGGCGATCTCCTGACTTTTCGGCGACGGTTTTGAAAGCAGGTTTGACATTTGCGCTTTTTTAATTGAATATCTCTGCAGCCACTGTTGGATTGCTGTGAAATCTGGTGACAGACGTTCATGACTCCCGCAGGATGAATTGTAAAAAGGTTAACCCTCCCATCTCACGCCACCACCAGCCCCAAAACTTTGATTTATGACGAAAAACTAATGACATTCCCATCAGGGAATCCCATGCTTTGATTTTAAGTCTCATTGATCCCATACTTTTAATTTTAGCATGCTAAACTAAGATGGTAAACATTAGCTGCTAAACATTAACATCTCACCACGGTCATCTTCTTACAGTGAAACATCACAGTCAATTATCTAGATTTCTTACCTATTTGTTTTTTTTAACTGCTTTCGAATTGGAAAAGTTTTGGCACCTGTTTTATTTTACCTCAAAGTTTAATTATAATTGGCTGCAAGCCTGTCAACTTTACAAGCGGTATTCAAGCTAAAAATGAAGACATTAAGATGTAACGTATACGTGCACGCACACGTGAACACGCACACAAGTAATCAAAAGGACCAACTCATCTGCTTAGCCATAATGTGCACAATATGCACTGGCCGGGCAGCAAGCTCCTTGAAATACGAGCTGCAGGCATCTCCCCCCACCCCCCATACACACACACACACACACACACTCACTCTCTGCTCCAGCTCTCGGAGCAGCAGTGCCAAACCTACATCTGATTCGCCGTAACTCGAGCCGTGCGGCGAATTGCAGCCCAGATCGCCGTCCCTCCGCTGCCGTAAAATCAACCTCTTTTTTCCCCAGAAACATCAAGATGCCCTCATTCAAGGTTGATGCCTTGTTGATAAATCACTTCAGAGACGCCGAAAAAAAAGGAAGGCCTTTAAAATTGCAACGCATACTTGAACTCCAGCACGAAACGGTGGAGCGTTGCCTAACCAAAAAACAACTAATCCCCCCGGCACGGACAATCGACCTTACAATAAATTAAAGGTCGTCTTGTTTATGGAATTGGCGAAACACGACTGTAATGAAAAGCAATTCTCAGACATAATCGGGGCAGGATAAGTTTTCTTTTAGGGTGAAATTTCCCGTTAATCTTATTAGACAGGCCACACACTGACTCGGATTAAATTCCCTCCAGCTATTCCACACATTTGCCTCAGTTATAAACCACCATAACATGTTTGCGTTTTTTTGTTGTTGTTTCAAATCTATATTCCCACATTTTAAATGCAACTGCAGTGATTGCTCTTCCAAACGCAGTTCGACCTGCAAACCGGCGCTGCGCCTGAACGCCACACGCAAATCTGCTGCCGCTCTCAATTTACTGCCACGTCACCTTAGAGTAACGCATCACCTGGATTTTAAGAATGGGACACACAAGGACAGGAAAGCGAGATGAGCTGTCTTCATCTCTTGGAGGGGAAAAAAAGAAAAAAAAAAAGAGAGCAGCTCTCAGCGGAGCCTCCGAAGACGCCTGTGTGCCGAAGCTGCGAGCGTCAAGACATCGGCGCGAGCAGCCGCCGGCTTTCAAAGCGTTCCGACTCAAAGGCGGACGCGGGACTGCGTTGTTCGATTATTAGCGTTCAACACCCCCCCCCCAACACAAACAGACTATTCTGCAGATGTTGTATTATGAAATACAAGGCACCAGCAGACTTTTCCTTTATAAACTCTCAAGGGGCAGAGCAAAGAGTTCACTTTATTTCTCTTGTGTGAAATAGCTAATAGGGGCCTTTTCTCAGCTTTTTGTTTTTTTCCTTCCTAAGCTCATTTTCAACTGCCCCCGAAAAGGACAAATTGAACACATACTAGAATAGAGTAGATGATGAAGTCATTAAGGCGCAACAGTGTTATTGCTGAGAGCCACACCGTGTCTAATCATTTGGCTAGCAGCTAATTAGCAGATTACACATTAGCATGTTAGCTCGTTCGCTCTCTGTCCTCCCTAACATAAAAACACAAAGTTGAACACACACACACACACACACACACCTCGGTATAAGAGCCAGGAGGTAAACAGAGAAACATTTTACACACGAGTAAGCAACGGTGCTAGTTTCCCCATTTAATAAAAACCCCCAAAACAACCCAACAACAAACACACGGGCGGACACGCGCTCCTTTAGCGAACGTCCTCTGGTAGGAGTACAGCAGGGCGGAGGCAAAGACACTCTGCGTGTGTGCGTGTGTTTTGTGTTACTTCCTCATGTGTCTGCAGACTGACAGTTACAGCTGCACAGTAGCTCGCACTGAAAATATTTGCGCGCTTTTTTTTTTCTGCCTTTGTCTTTTTCTGCCTCTAACGCGCCGACCAGATGCATTCCGCGCGGGGAACGGACAGATAAGCCGAAGCCGGCCCGCTGACGCGCACAAGCTCGCTCTCTCGCGCGCACAACTTGGCCGGCGTACGATTTACTACCGGCGTGTGACGTGTGTTTTCTTTGTCTCTCTTACTCAGTCTGTCTCGGAGTGAAGAAGATCTTAAGTATCACAGAAAGCACTAGGGATAAAAAAAAAAAAAAGCCTCCCTCCTCTGCGTTGCCCTCTAGCCCAGTTTTCTGCACATCTCACACAGACTCCCTTGTGCCCGCATTAAATTGGAAATTAGATCACACATGTAAACGAAGACACATGCACGGATGGGGAGGGGTGGGGGTGGGGGGGGCTTCCACTTAGATGTCACAGTTAGCAAAACAAACGGATAAACGTGGTGAAGAAAAGCCCTCGGGCTCTTTATTTAATTTTTGCTCGTTTGTTTTCCGTTCGTCCGTCGGAACGTGATCCCGACGCGCGCCTATGTCACGTAATTACTTTGGAACTGCTGAGCGGCGCGTTGGCCACGACGTGCGCGCCTCTCATTCGCCGCCGTGGCGTTGTTCACGGAGGTACGCGCTTGTTTCGCTCGAGACGATAAACACTCAACGCAATATTGTGTCATTCTCAATGTGTTTCTGGAATCCTTAGAGAAAAAAATGAAGGGCATAAACAAGAAGCGCACAACGCTGTTTCGCTTATGTGGGCCTGCGACTGCATCACCCTACTTCTGGGTTAATGGACCCCCCCCCAACCGAAAGCGCGGCGCCGGCGGCTGGGACGCGGGGGTGGCGAGGTGCGGTCTCCAGGTGGCAGTAGGAGAGGAGCCACAAGCTACAGAGGCAGGACTCCACCGAGCGAACGTGCGCGTCCGTCGGGTTGATGCGTACGAGTCCTGACTCCTTCTCGCCTCGCATCCGCAGAGACAGAATGAAGCCCTTGAGTGACAGAGATAAGGGCAAATGATCATCCGCTCTCTCTCGCTCTCCGTCACACTATACCTTTTAATATGCCTTGTGACTGACACACACACACACACACGGCTCGTCTCGACTTGTGTGTCCTAGATTTGCTCTATATGTTGGGGTCCTTACATACATCCTACCCTTTTGGCTCGGGGTGATTACACACACACACACACACACACGCGCTCGCCCACTTATGGGCCGTGCCCTAGATGGGGCACGTACGTCGGGAGGCCTCAGGGCCAGGCGCACACAGCGCACACACACGCTCGCCAGCTAACAAGGTTCCCCTTTATCAAATATCAAATGGCCGGGCGGCAGGTGCGGCGAGCTGGGATGGGACCCGGGGGCTGCTGAACCAGAGCGGCTCCCGGTTGATGCAGCGAGGCAGATGAGGGAGGCGAGGGTTTTGACAAATTTGATTACACATTCATTCACTTCAGTCTTCAAGCCGTCACAAGTGATTGTTTCCGACAGGTTTCCTCTTACCTCGCCTGTACCCGAGGCCGGCGTCCCCCTCGAACCCGCGCCTCGCGATTACAATCCTGATTATAGTCGGCTGTCGCATTACGTTTTGACGCGCGCGGTCATGACGCCCGTTTGCAGTTAAGACGCAGTTTCGATACGTTTACCTCTATACGAATACCTCTACCTGTATTCCAGGTCTGCCACCATTAGGTTCAAGTTGGAAAAAAAAAGAAGAAGTCAAAACCAATTGCATGGGGCGTCCTGACACCAAGGGTTTTAAGATTCTGATCACGCAACTGCAAAACAGCCGCCTCAAGTCTCTCTACTATAGAGATATATAGAGAAGGAAGAAAGAAGCCCCGAAAATATGTTTAATAGCAGTCAATAATGTCACAAAAATATCACTGCCACAGCCTAAACCACGAGGTGCTGGAAAACGCCTGAGGCGTTCCAAAAATAGAATTTCATATTCCGAAGAAACGGCGGTAACAATGGAAGTAATGGGTGTAATGATGGAGACACATTTAGAATGCAAAGCGTGATGAAGAGAGGGGGGATAGAAGAAGAAAGAGGGGCAGGAGGTGGAATCAGGGACAACCCAGCTTGACACACACACACACACACACACACACACACACACACACACAGACTGATGGGCTTTCCTTGAATTGATGTTGCTGTATGTCCTAATGAGCAGAGGGAATACACGGGATCTCACTGCTCCAAGCTACTCATTTGGCCTGATGTGTGCGCGTGTGACTGTGTGTGTGTGTGTGTACATGATTGTGCGTGCGTACGATTGTGAGTGGGTAAATGTGGCGCTTTCTGCGAGATGTTTATGTTTCCGCTTGCAAGTACCTGCGTGCACGGATGCCTGAACGCATGCCAGCGAATTTGTATGAATGTGTGTGGAGAGAGAGAGAGAGAGAGAGAGAGAGAGAGTCAGTGTGTGTATAGTGAGGGGGTCGCCCACTGACGTGAACAAAGGCGGCAGCAATGAGAGTCATTAAGACCTTAAGCGTGGCTAGCTGGTAAATATTCTCCCCCTCTCCCCCCCGCTCCCTGTGCCCCCCCTCTCTTTCACCTGTGTCCCTCCATCATCGACCTCCCCATCCCCTCTCACGCTGGAAACGGTGATCCTGAGACCTGTGCCACAAAATTATATAAACAATTTGAATATGTAATAATAACATAAAATTTGAACAATCCTCTACAATGTCTTCACGTCACTGTTCGCCAGACGCCACCGGGTCCAGGTTTAGGACGACCGAGTCGAGCTAAAGGCCTCCTGTCCGCACATCCCACGCTCCCCTCTTTCTCCGCCTCTCGTCCTTCAAGGATTGGGGGAGGCTGCCCCTCCAGCCGCCTTTCGCCTCACCGGCGCGCGTGCGCGTCCGTCAGGCAGGTCGTGGTGCGCGAGCAGAGCGACTTTTTCCTCCTTTTCCCTCCACCTGTCCCCACACACACGCACGCAACCTGCCAATAAGTGTCGTAAACCACGCAGACAAACACACACGCAAGCACCCGTTTATTACCGCTGAGCTTGATTATAAACACCTTGGCTTTAACCACAGTAGACGCAGGCAGACACATGCACACACACACACACGCTTCCATGCACACCTCCAGCCCCTCAGCTCCCAGGAGAGCGATACACACACACACACACACACACACACTGGAGGAAGGGGCCTCTTTCCCAATTACACCTCAAAGGAGGGGGTAGCTTTGTGTGTGTGTGTGTGTGTGTGTGTGTGTGTGTGTGTGTGTGTGTGCGCGTGTGTGCGTGCGTTTGCCGAAGGTGCTCATAAATGCCCCGGAGATTGAGCTGATGGAGAGCATAATAAAAGGCCTATCAGCCGGTCCAATCGCCTCGCACAGCCTCCAGGCAGGACAAAGGATGTGCCCGCCACTTCAACATTTACCCAAAAGGCCTTTCAACCGCTCCCGCTCTCCATCTTCCTCCCCTGTTACACTCTCCTCCTTTTTGCACGACTGTTGACCTTTGCTCGCCGAGAAAATCTTAACCGGGACGCGGTTTGTTTGTTGTTGTTGTTTGTTTTGTTTTTTTACGCACTCCCAGCTCGATATGTTCACGCCTGCAATTACACTCTTCAGACGCTGCGACCGCCGCGCTGGCCTGTGCCTTGCTCACGGGCGGTTCGGCAGTTGCCGCTAAAGCAGGAAAAAGAATCGCTGTGTTTTTTTGGGGGGGAGGGGGGGTTCCGTCAGGCAAGCATCATTTCTGATTAATTTACTGCTGGGTGGTGTGTCGATGTGACGCCAGGCGTGAAGAGGCAGCCGTGACAAAAAAAAAAAGAAATGAAAACAGAGAGACAGCGAGAGAGTGAGAGAGAGAGAGAGAGAGCGAGAGAGAGAGAGGGTGAAAGGGAGCAGGAGCCCACCCCTCCCCGCTCCCCTCTCAACCATGTCAACAAGTTCGCACAAAGATTCCTCCGCGCCCCCATTATCCCACACAGACGCATCCATACAAGGCGAACGCGCCAAATATCCACCGGGCAACCGTGTATCGTACATTTGTGTGAACTTTGAAATGTCTCGCTTATGATTCGCATAGGAACAAGAGCAACATGGGAAGCGAGACGCGAAACTTAGAGCAAAGAGGAACAAAGCACACACTGCGGTTCATGCTCTGACTGCAGGACAATAGTCAAAGGTAACGTAGCAATTTACATAGATTTTTTTTCCCCCAACCAAGAGCATTGGGAAGTGAAACCGGGGTTTAGCAGCTCGCTCTCGCTGTTAATTACGGGTGGGGGGGGGCACACAACTGTAATCTCGAGCATCTATGGTGGAAATTACACCCTTCGTCTGAAAGACGACGAGAAAAACAGTGCGGGCGTGCCGAATGAGAGAGAATCTCACCGCTGGTCTTACACGCTACGCTGCAGTGACAATCGATAAGGCCCCGCGAAACAAATACGAAAACGCTTCACATTAGCGGCGGCATTATTGATTGTTCTCCGTTACAGGAGATCGGCATTTTGGCGTGGAGAGCGATTCCTGCCTCCGGAAAAAGCATCTTCGAAATGTGTCTCCGATTAAGGAACGGCACGGCAAAAACAGGAAAAGACGCAAGAAAGCGAAACCCTCGAGCGACATGACCGCATCTGGACGCCTGAGCGCAGCTCGTGCGTGTCGGCATGCCGCGCACGTCTGCGGCGCCGCCGCTCCGAGCAGCCGCAGGCGAGGCAACGAATTGATGGACAGTTTCAGCCACCTACGTGCCGACTGTCGCTTCGTATTAGGGTCAGCGTCGCGCGCTTTCTTCTACCCGAGCGCGTTCGGGAAGGTAAACAAAAACACGGCCAACCTGCGTGCGGCGTCGCCCTCCCGGCATCCCGCGGCCGCGCACCCGCTATAAATCATTAACCCTTCCTGCGTGGGGTTAACTGCAGATGATTGGCACATTTGCATAAGTAATTAGAAACGCGCGAGTGTTTTGTGGGAATAGAATCTGTGCGCCGCGTTCCGTGCACTGCGTGTTAATTTCTGTGTATATTATCAATTACGGCTAACTTTCGATATTACCGACATTTCCCCCATGGGAAAACCGCCAACTGGGCAACTGAGACAACGGTTGAAACTCGCGGCGCGAGCGGGCAGGGTTCCAGTTGGCGAGAAATGCCTCGGTGCCAAATTTGGACACAGCTGTTTGTCAGAGAGCGCTCCGACAACTTGTGCTCGCCTCGCCGTGGTTTGTCGCTGCTGATTTGATACGCCGGCGCACGCCCGCGCCTTTTTCCGTTCACGCCGGCGCGCAGTTCGGGCGGCGGAGCTCACGTCCCTCTCCGTACCCGTCGGAGGGAAAACGCAGTCGTGCGCACAAAGCCGGCAGCAGAGTGAGAGAAGACAAAGGAAGAGAGGGAGGGCCGGAGGGCGGGAGAGTCGTTGGGGGAATGGGGGGGGGCGGGCGGGAAAACGGAGATGGGGGAACGCCAGATAGCGCGGGGCGAAGTCAGGGGAGGTGAAAGCAGGAGGGGAGAGAGGTGGAGAGCAACAATGGGAGGCTCATCCAGCCATCTGGGTAAAAGGGGTGCGATGAAAGAGAGAGGGAGGGAATAAAAAGGAAGGGTGGGGGGGGGTGGACAGCGACAGAGGAACTGTAAGCAGGGGAGAAACTGAGACGAGAGGGTGAGGAGAGAGAAAAGTGGAAAGGGAGGAAGAGGAGGACGTTTGCTTTGTTTTCGCGGCGATCGGCGAGACGTTATCTCGCACGGCGCCGATTCAACCCAGATAAAACATTTACCTCCGATTCGGCGGAATCCATAAGACCGGCCCTCGGCTTCCGACTTTTGACAAAGAGCTTCATCGAGCCTTCACATCGTTCTGACGTGAACGATGCTTAGATAAAAGATACGCGGCAGCATGGCGGCGGGGTGTAAACTACAGAACATAAACACAATGAGGTGCTTGAGATGACTTTCCTGCCGGTATCACGCGGGCGGCGCCGAGCAAGACAGCGTTTTACTCGAACCCCCCCCCCCAACAAGGACCCACTGCGGAGCAGCTGAAGGAAGGCCCCCACGTTTACACAGACGTCGATGGGAGTTCATGAATTATGCATAACGCTGAAGCGCCGGAGCGGTATGTGGCTGCGCAACGCGGCTTTACGTGTTCACGTCTGTACCTAAACTCCACAAATTGCTTTTTGTGCGCATGTGCGTCTATAACGGCGGTGTAGTGTTTCCATCCAAGCCTCGAACGCTCGCAACAGAGAAAATAAGAGCGGGATCTTTAAGAGAGAGAGAGAGAAGCCCCTGGTAAACACATCCATTTTCAGTTCGCAGCGAGGCAACGCTGCCAAAGCCGCCGCCGCCCGCACGCAAGCGCGCGACTCGCGCAAAGTTCCACGGGCGGCCCTCCTGAGTCTGGCAGAACATCGGAGTCCCGCCCCCGATCCGAGCCCCTAAAACGACTGCACGGGAGTCGGAGTCGGCAAGTGAAAACCCAAATCAAAACAATAACAACCTCGGCCGCAGATGCTGGCGGGTCACGTGGCCCCAAGCCCCCGGGCTCCCATTGTTTACAGGAAGGGACGGGAGGGGAGGGAGGGAGGGAGGGAGGGAGGGAGGTGATAGGGCTCCAGTTTGGGAAAACTGCTGCCTTGTTGATATTAAGAGCTGCACGATGGTGGGGGTGGAGTGTGTGTTGAGGAAAACAGGAGATGGGGGGGGGTCAACTGTTGTCAGCTGTCTTCTTAGTTCCGACGCCACCTTGGACGCGCACGCTCGTGCACACTGCGTTAACCCCCAAAGCTAAAAGTGGCGGCGCTGACTGAGCAGCCCCTTGCGAGCCGTTGCGCGCGGCGACGGGGGACGACCTGTAGACGAGCAGAACAGCGACAAACCGACCTCTGCCTTCAGGGGTTTGTGTGCGTGTGCGTGTGTGTAGCTGCAACATGTGTTTCTCTTTGTCAGGCGGGTGAGCTGGAAACCCCAACGGATGACGGATTACCTTTACAAATTTTTCTTTTGGAAGCGGCTGCGCGTTATTTACAGTTCTGGTCCGCCGCCTCTTCTCGAGATCTCGTTGGAGACACCGAAGACCCCTTATTGGATTATGAAGTCCCAAAAAAAAAAAAAGGACGTGGACCGGCCCCGGCAGATGGCTCTCGGATGTCGGGCTAACAAATGGGCCTAACTTTCAATTAACTTTATCGCTCCCTCCTCACAACATAAGGTCTCTTTGTTGAGGAAGACATCTGTGGGATAGTTTGGACTGAATGTCTGGCTTATTTAACAGTGTTGAGCCGAGCTCCGAGGAGGCCAACTGCCGAGATGCCGTGCGCGCATCTTCGCCGCCTCCTCCGGCCTGAACCTGCTGAAGGAAATCGCGAGCGAGTTTGGAAGGGGTCCTCCGACGCGTGCGGCGTGACTGCAGCTTGCGCGACAGACAGACCTTTTTCGTCGTCTGGGAGGTGAAATTACACGCCGCGGCGCTAAACGCGTTACGGCCTCTCCCGCGGTGCAGATATCTCTTACGCATCTGTCGGTCCAGAAGGTGGATCCGTCCCCGCGTCTGAGGATCGACACTCGCGCTGGCGTGGCCGCCTCGTTTCGTCATTCGTGCGGATGCTCTGACAGACGGCCTCTGAGCATTTCACCGCCTGACCCGGCAACAATTGACTTTTCGCTCGTTTCCTTTCAGCGTGTGCTCTTCAGACGACAACGAAGGGGCACTTTGGGGATTCAAGGTCAGCTCACGACCGGGACGTCGTTACGTCCTGTCTTTCCAAACCGATAACTGGCAGGTAATTGGTGCCCTGCCGTTTGCAATGACTCGCCCGTGATTGCACCAGCACAGACGCTATTGACAGTATCGATGGTCTGCGGCGGACAAAACACTGCTTGAGGGACTTGAGGGACGCGCGGGAAGCTGAGGATTTATCCGAGTGGCTGCACCACTCAACATTTGTCAGGATAGAGGAGACACCTGTGTTCTGTCCTGATATGACTCGGAGAGGCGGGGGGGCTGATATTAACGGTATGAAATCACAGCTTCCATAACGTACGCGCGCTAACATCGCTTCACGAGCACGTCAGAGTCAACGCAGGCACGAGCGCTCTGGTAAACAGACGCGCCGAGCCGTAGTACGCGCACACGCTGGACTGTTTGGCAGTCGCAGGTCTTCGCGGCATTTTTTCCGCGCTGCGTTCCAAGTCCAGAAGATGGACTCTCGTCTGGGGCGGGGGGGGGCTGGGAAGGGATCACATTGTTCCCGTTTAAAATGTGTGTCTGCACGAGACAGAGGCAACTGAAGCACGCACACACACACAAAAAAAACAGTATTTCATGTCACTCTATTTTTATTTATTCTGCGATTAATCGATGAATCGACCGAGCGCCTCGATCCTTTACAAAAGCCCCTGCGCTGGTGAGCAGCTGGTACGTTCTGTTGCTGGATGGGTCCATCAGAAGGTAATTAATGTTCTCACGCAAACCGTCGCGAAACAGAGAAAGGGGGGGGGGGGGTCATTAAAACGCGCAGCGTCGCTCGCGATCGGAAAAAGCGGCAGGGTGGGAGCGCCGGCGAAGCGTACACCCCACCTTTCGCCAGACCCCTCCGCCGCGGCGCAATAACACCGATGAGCGACGCTCAAATTAAAACGGGGCCGCAATAATGACACCCTCACGCCGCGCTCTTAATTAGAACATCTCCATTTTAATTAATAAAGCCTGTCAGCCAGACAGATATCAATAATTCACCGCAGACAGGTCAACGGAGCCTCAAAATTGATGGCCATAATTAGAAACAATGTGTGTGTGTGTGTGTGTGTGTCTGCTTCTGCAGGGCCGGGTTTGTTTTTTTTTTAATAGGTTACACTTGAGAAGCGTGACGCCCTCCCTGCTGTGTCACAACGTCTTTGCCCCAAACCAAAAGTTTGCCTGAGTCGGCACAGTCAACGCTAAACTGGGGCAGGAGCCGGGCCGTGGATTTTTGCGCTCAGTGTCTAATTCTCATACGCAGTTTTGTGTTTACCCGATTTATCGTTTTAGCATTTATTGTGCGGAACAAAAGAAAAATCTCCCTTTTTTTGGCCACTGTACAGAAAATGATGACAACTCGCTGTCAGTTACCGCCACCTCGCATGCGCCGCAGAAGCGCGTTTGTCGATAGAATCAATTAGAGCTTCTTTTCCCCCACCTCCAACGGCCCTTTGTGCCATCAGTCCATTAATGCTGGGGACTATGGATTAGTCCCAAACAACGGAGGGTCCACAGAGCCTGCTGTCACATAAACATTGGCTTTGCATTATAGATAATCAGCAGCCGGTGACTGAACGCAAAACTACTTTTGAGAAAGAAAAAAGTGACGCAGGACGAATCGGCATGTTAGTGACATTTTCTGTGAGGCATTCCATTGATTCATCTGTTGATTCGCGCCACCGGCGCCGGCCGGCCGGTCCCGCTGCCTTGGCTGCCGAGCGGGGCGTTCAAACCCCTGAAAAGCCGCAGTGCGTTTATTTACGTCACCGATAATGGCAGATAGATTTTTGCCGATGGCTCCAAAATGAACGTTGCGCGCGATGAGTCGATTCCACTAATAGCCTGAAAGTCAGAGCAGGACGTATGGACAACGTGGATTTCACTTAAGTCACACATAGTGAACCATCAGCATATATATATATAGTACAGATGTTCTGATTATCCTCCTGTTCCCGATAACTGATGTTGTAATTAGCAGGGCCAGATGTACACCAGC
The DNA here is from genome assembly GCA_016785225.1 of Psettodes erumei. Taxonomy (NCBI): domain Eukaryota; kingdom Metazoa; phylum Chordata; class Actinopteri; order Pleuronectiformes; family Psettodidae; genus Psettodes; species Psettodes erumei. Next base: position 4,265,600 of record JAFBJZ010000408.1, read on the forward strand.
GAAGTCTTTCACTGTTCGAGGGAATGTAAATGCTGGACTGAGATCACAACAACACACACACACACACACACACACACACACATTGCTCGCACCCGCCACGGACCGGCGCTTTGGCAAGAGATCACAGCGAGCGGCCACGGTGAACGGCGTCTACCAATCCCCGGGTAGCCATTCCCCCACTCGCGCGCACCGATATTCAGCGCGCTTAATTAAAGCACCAACTTTGCATATGAATGTAAAACTCCCGATCCGGCCCCCGGCGGCTTCACAGGTGGTCCTTTTGTCCGGCGCCAGAACCCGCCTGCCGAGCAGGCCGGACGTAGGAAGAGAGCGAGGGCTTCGCCTTTAAACGGTCCCCGAGCAATGAATCTGCTGGGTGGGGTGGGGTGGGTCCGGGATACTTCGAAACTGGAATTAAAATCCGCAATCTGGGATTAAGATCCAGTGCAATCAACTGAGGTGATGTTCGAGCATCGAAACAAAGCGAACTCCACTGGATCCTGTTGCACAGAGCGGGCCACTCTGAGCCACTCTCCGATAACCGCCGCCGACACAAATGAGCTCATGGCGCAGTCATTTTAAGACGGCTTGCGCTGATTGGCTGAGGCCCCTCGCAATCGATTTTGAAGACTTCGTCGATCCCCTTACAAAAAGCCAACGCACCTGGTACCGAGATATTATCGGGGACCTTCTGACCCCGTGGAGAGCGAGGGGACCTCCGGTTGGTCCCTGCTGGGGATTTTCTGAGGCCAGGATCCATAAACAACATCGGGACGTTATTCCCCCGGAGCGCCGAGACAATGGAGCTGGCTGTTTTGATGAGCTCACGCCGGCTTAACTCGTACATTTCCCTAAATCCCTCCTTAAAACCGAGTCTGAGATCTGTCCCTGCCGAGCGTGTTAGTTTTCCTCTTTACCGTTGACTTGATTGACCACTCTGCAAAGCGCTTTGAATAATTTGCATGTCGGATTCTTCTTAAAAATCGGCCCCGTGTCCCGACGTTGTTCGAGTCGTGAACTTGGAAGGACCCGTTTAGACCGTGTAAAGTTTGTTTTTCGCTTTTAGCGCGGCAGCGGCTGCCTAGGAAAACGCCGGCTGCTGGAGTCTCGACAGGCCCCCGTAACGTGTGGAATCCTGGGAGCCACTGATGTGGCTGCAAAACAAGAACCTTCTATTAAATCCAAGCACATTTCTGTCCGATATTTTTAGCCGAGTGTACGTGGGCCGATCTGATAAAAGTTTGACTGAACGCTCAGCTCGGGCACAACACTTTGGTTCGGTTTGAGTAAATTGTTGCAAGGGGGGGGGCGACCTCAGCGTTCGATCAGATAACAGTCGCGCTGAGACCGGGAGAGCGAGGCAGGGAATGAGAAGGGAAGACAGAGAGAGAGAGAGAGACCATGAGAGTTTGCCTTTTCAGATGGTAATCACATGGTTTCTGAACTCCGCTGGCATCCAAACCGGGGAAACTGTTTTCTTTGGCGGGTGCTGAGCATCTCGCTCGCTCGCTCGTCACTCACTCTACGGGGAATCCACGCCGCTCTCGTGCACACGCCCTGCCCCCCCCCCTTCTTTCGAAACTCAAAACGCTGTCCTCCGCCGCAAACACAAACACATTGTGCAAAAAAAGGAGTAAGAGCAGTAAAGGTGCTCATAAAAAAGGTAAGAGCGGCCATCAGGAAAAAAAACCCAACTACAAGTAGGGGGGGGGGACAGAGTCACTTTATCAGAAGGCAAACAATCGTCTGACGGCAGCTTTTCGAAGGCCTTCGAGCTGCCCGATACACCAGGCTCAGGGTGGGACACGTGGCTCGCTCAGCCGTGTTTCAGCAGTAAAAATAATCCAAAAAAACAACAACAATGAAAAAAATCCAAACAGCTTTGGTTCGGCGTCGGCTCGGGTTTGGTTCCCCCCACCCCGACCGGCTCCCTCGCTTTAATTCACAGCCATCAGTCGCCACAAATGTAATTAAATGTGGTTATCGCGTCGGGCTCGGGTAGGGGGGAAAAAACAAAAACAAAAAAAAAAAGGCAGAAAAATTACGACATCTCGGAGGGCCTGCGAGGCGTCCGGCTATTTTCAGAAAGGTGAGTAAACCCTTGGTTCGCTCCAGGAAAGGAAAGGGGCCCGGCTGTTGGCGGCCTGAAGAGGAGAAGACTCGAACCCGCGAGATCTGTTGTTTTTGGGGTTTGCAATAATAAGCAGGGCGCTCTCTTGATTTCTCCCCCCCCTTCAGCTGAGGTTATACTTCCTTTCCCCTGCTAGCAATTAGTCTCCGGAACGCCATTTGTCAGAAGCCGAGCCATTCGTTTCCACTGGTCTGCCCCCGCCAGCTCTTGTTACAATTGACTGTTTCCTGCATCGGGCCCTCGGAGGAAGGAGCGGGCCGGGCGGCTGGCTGAGAGCGCCGCCCGACAGCGTGCGGACACGTCGGCGGGTCGGACGGCGGGCGCGGCGCGAACGATTCAGAAGTCCGCTGCAGCGAGCGATTCCTGCCGCTGGATGGTGGCGACTGCGGAGGTGCCGGGGTACTTCAGCGACGCCCAGTGAGGCGGGGGGAACCTATTGTATCTGGGTTACAAGGGACCTGGAGAGCTGTCGAGCAGCCAGACGTTTTCTTGGTAAATCACCGGCAGAGAGGGAACTTTTCAGAGTGCAATTAACAACCTCAAGGTCAGACTTCTCTGGAGAGTTGGAGTGAGAAAAATGGAGAAAAAAAAAATCCTCAGGCACTCTCTCTCTCCTCCCTCTCTTTTGCCGTTATCTCCACCGTTACACTCGCTCCGTCTCCTTCGCCCTCCCGCCTGCACGTTACTCCCTTGCCCTCTTTCCCAAGCATCCTGCCACCCCCCCCACCCAAGTAAACGTTACTCTGCAGGGCCGGAGAGTGGTCGCAGCCGCGGATCTCGATCTCGAGGCGGCGTCGGCGCCGAAGAGGTCGCCGCAGAGGGACGTCGGAGAAGAATGCGGCAGGAGTGAACTTTCCGTGCTCTTGATTGCACGAGTGCACTTTATAAATTAGGCCTGAAATTGGGGGGGTTTTTTGGTCCGTTTTTGCAGCGGGTTTGATTTGGCACTTGACAAGCACAAAAGATCTTTGGAGTTTGAGTACCTGGCTTGGAAGTGTGACACACACACACACACACAAAAAAAGAAAAAGATGTCAAGTCTGTGCTGGTGGCCAAAAACTGGGACTCTTCAGTGGCACACAGAAAACGCCTGCGATATCAATTATTATCAAGTAATAGTAAAGTATTATTATCACTAACTGATAGGACTTTTTAAGCAGCAACACCTTCTCTTGACCGTGATGTCGGGAGGACGGTCCCCGTGGCGTTGTCGCCTTTGTGGATGGTCTCATTAGGAGGATCAACAGGAAGTTGGCGTGAAGAGCCGTCGTCCCCCGAGCTCAGGCCGCAAACTGAGCCCGGGCAAGGGCAGCAAGACAGTCGATAAGCCATTCTGCAATAACCGTATAAATATCGATATTATTGCGATCCCCTCGCAAGGAGGTAATTATAGGGGGACAGGTGTAAAACTTCTGCCCTAATCCATGCCATAGATTCCTTTCAAAAAGAGATTTTCTTTCCCCTCTAAAGGGCAATAAGAGAGATGCAAATCAATGATTCATCAGCAAATAACTACTAAATTTAAAGCAGGGTTACTCCTACCGGACTTCCCAGCGCGTTGCCATCGATTGGACCCTTCCGGCGGGCGAGAGACGAGGAGCGACGCCCGATAACGCCGCGGCGCTTTACGAGGTATTAGTGTTCCTCATTTGACGGCGAAAGACTGCCGCTCCTTTATGAGAGGCCACTATTAAAGTTTAATTGCCCTACCGCGGACCGGCTCCGGCGGCGGACTGCACTGACCGCCTTAACACAGTATTTGTGTATAAGCGTGCGCGCTCGCAGCCACGTACACGTCCGGCGCGTTTGTTCTTTCGTTTATCTCGGGGGCGAGGCCGCAGTAGGTGTGAGACGGCAGCATTTCTTTAGCGCGGAGCAGGAGACGCGTACAGGAGGGCGACTGTTGTGACTTGACATGTCGGATGACTCCCACAAGCCCGGGGCGCATGCTGCACCGCTTCTACAATTTGGGAAACCACCGGAGGCATGTAATTTAACCGTGACCATAATTACTTGAGAAAGTTAAGGCAACAACATGGGATTCGTCCAAAAATAACATTTTACACGCAAACCCTTCAATATTTAGGACAGGGGACACAATCTCGGACTAACAAGACTTTGGCGTGGGATTGAGGATGCGTTCGGTCCGACACGCACGCACACAGCACTGATGGCATGTGATGGAACATACAGCATGCGTAATGGAGGGAACTGCCATCGAACGGCGTCGCAGCCGGCGGGGTGTCAAGATAGATTCAGAGATGGCGCAGAGAAACGGGATGTCAGCCCAATTTCTGATTTGACATATCATGTCATAAACCCTCAGTGAACTCTGCACGTGAGAAGTGAAGCCAAACTCCCTCTACGACAAGAATCAAGACTCTGGCTGGCATAGAGCTGCACACACACACACACACACACACACACACACACACACAAGCGCTGGCCTACCTGGCGTGAGGGACATCAATGCTGGAGGAGACCACTTTGCGTTTCTGCTCCAGGAGGGAGACGGATCGGGTGTCGGGGTCCCGGCCGACGCGCTTGCTGTCCACCAACCTCTGCTCTTCTGCTGCCTCGGATCCGCCCTCCACCTTGTGACCCTCTGTGGCTCCGTTGCTGGAGCTCTGCCGGGGGGGGGCAAAGAGAAATACATGAATGCTTGGCAAGAGACACACACACAGACACACACACACACACAGCACCACAAGCGCTGACGAAGAAGACAGAAACAAAACTTTTGTAAATGCGCTGGGGGATGAACGTGTCACACAAACATCTGCTGTGGGTAATGACTAATACTAAAAATTACTGGTCATTTCAATTACCTGTTAAAAATATATATTACAGAAATATCACATCCTGTAAGTGCGTGGAAAGATTTCGAAAAACTGATTCAGTTTTTCCCAGCACGGCATCAGCTACAAAGTCAGGATCTGGGCTCCGGATCTGGCTGTCAAAGTTTTCGACCGTTTTCACATTCGCATTTCAAATGAAGGAGCACATGGTCCAATATTCCAGCCGCTTGCGCTTAAAAAAATAAGAATCTTAGAAACCAATCAGCCCTTCATGTAAACTTCACAGGGACACACGCACACTTAGACAGGGCGACGTATCCTTGCACCGCACAGCCTACCAACATGAACTAGTCACCGACACACAGCCACAAAGAAAATGATTTTTTCTTCCACAATGCGCTGAAAGACGCCTACCTCAAGCCATGTGGGGAAAAAAAGGGCCGTCTCATCATCTCTCCTCTTACACAACAACAACGAATGGCATGCTTCTACACACTTGTATGCACCTACGTGCGCACGCGCACACACACGCATCTCTGGAGGTAACTAAAGCTCTTAGAAACACACTGAGAAAAGGCCAAAACACGGTCGGTGCGACACACACGGCTGCCCGCGTCAACAGAGCGTTGACGAGTAGGACATGCCGGCCAGCGTGTGTGTGTGTGTGTGTGTGTTTGTGTTTCTATGTCAGTGTGTGTGTGTGATCTTGATCATTATCTCAAAGCACTGTAACACGATTAGGCCTGACTGTGGAAAAGGCAACGGCACCCGACGAGTCAATAACTCACACGGACGCGCGCACGAACACCAAGAGAACTATTCACTTAGATTAATGAGGTAAAAAAAAAAAACACCACCAACAACCAAAAAAAGCAAAACATGATCAAGTATCAAGTATCACACAAACGTTCAGCGGCGCGCAAAACGCTCTGTGAAAACCCAGACTTGAGTAAAACAACAAGATGGATTACACCGGCTCGGGGAAGATTAGGCGTTTTGTGTGTGTATGTGTGTGTGTGTGTGTGTGTGTGTGCATGCGTGCGCAACCAGCGTAGTCCTCGGATGAAAAGCGACGGCAAGCCCTCCCTTTCACCGGGCTTATGAATGATGGCATTTCACGGAGCCAGGAAATTGTTGTGAAAATGTGGTTGTGAAATGTGAGTTGCATGTGTCAAAGATGGCTTGTGTGTGAGTGTGTGTGTGTGTGTGTGTGTGTGTGAGCAAATACCCGATTGTCGGTGATATCCCTGCTCTCTTTATCTCCCGTTCTCCTTCCCTCCTTCTTTCCTGAGAAACTCATAATCTACTTGCTTTGGCCAGTAGTTTGTCAAGTGTGGGGAGTCTCGCACCTTTGGGGGTCAAAGGTCGTAATGAAGCGAGCTGACACGGAACATAAATTAAATCCCGCGGCCCGAGCGGAATAAAATCCCGAAGGACTGTGTGCTTTGGCTCAGATGGTTCTTTGTCCCTTCGGTCAGCTGCAACTTTCTTGACGACACCCCGCCTTCACCGAAACATTTCGCAGCGGCAACACGTGAAGCGCTCCACCGCGCACACTCCCGGTCATTTCTTCCTCCGCATGCAGCTAATCGTGCAAACCTTTTGCTAGACTAGTGTTTTTCCAGAGGTTTCAGCCGCGTTTGCGTCGGGCTTGGCTTATATATGGGATTTGTTGACTTGAATTGACACCGAGCGAAGCGTCCCTGCACTGAAGACAGCATTTTGCTGGTTTGTGTTGAGGAAAAAACTACACTGGTGGAACCGTTTTGACGCCAACGCTTAATGTAAACGTGAATACTTTTGACACGGCGCCAGGCGAGAGGGCTCCTCGTGCGATCTGCAGCGTTAGCCCTCTGACAATCTCTTTCACATTCGAGCAACGCCGGTATCGTTTCTGATATATCTGGTTGAAAACTGCACGCAGAGACCTAAAGGTTACCTCATATAAAATGCTTGTGATTGAAATTGCTACTGCGATACTGGTTGGGCAAATCATAGCAAGGCACCCCCCCCAACTGTCAGCCCTGATTTTGTCTCTTTTTGTTGTAACAGAGGAAGTTATTCTGCTGGCAGTGTGGTTTTGCAAGACAGAAAACACACACACACACACACACACACACACACACACACACACACACACAGAGCACAGCATGAAGAAAACAAAGCCTTGTATTTTAGTTTTCGCTCTGAACACGCCTAACGTACCTTCCCTCGTCCTAAAACATAACTCGCACGTCGCTGCAGGCGCGGCGGCTTCCGGACTTGACCCCGGGGTCACCGTGCGTCACGCCGCCGCCGCCGCCGCCGCCTCTGTCGACCAATGAGGGAGGGGCCGACGCCGGCCTGCCCGGGACCGCCGCTGCGGAAACAAAGACTCGCTCCGCTTACACCCGCGTTCGCCGTGCAAGGGGCAACAAGAGGCGCCAGCAAAACAAAAACAAGCGACGCCTCTTTGTCCGCAGCGAGGAATCTGTGCTGCGCTGCTTTGCACAAAGTGACAAGTCAACAAGTGGCATACTGATGCCCCCCACCCCAGCCCAGAATAGGGGGCATTCGTTTGCCGTACCGGGCGGTGAGCCAAGCGCCCGGCTTCTTTGGAGCATGCCACCCGTTGCCAACCTGGAGGGGGGGGGGCGGGTGCCCGCTTTATTGGCTGTACAGCTGCGACTCAAACGGGGCCCCGCATGCCATCACAAACAACCCCCCACTCCAAATGTAAAGTAGTCTGCTCTCGCACGTTAAACATATAAACGCACACGTGGGAGAACGCACGTCCCCCGCTATTACAAAAAAGCCACACAGATGCACGTGTGAAGCTGCGCGCGCACATACACAAACAAGCGCGCGCGCGAAGCAGCAGACCCCCCCTCCTCCTCCTCCTCGTTTTACGGCTTGTTTTCGACCTCGGCGGGGGATTGAGACTTGACCATTGTGCCGACGGGGACCGCGCTCTGGGCCGCTGCTGCACTACCGCAACGTTGTTCTGTTCGCGAGCGCACCCAACAACACACAACGTGTGCAAATACAAAAACAACAACAACAACAACAAGAGCAAGCAAAGTTTAAACGGCGCTCCGACACCTCCCCATGCGCATGCTGCCGCACTCCTCTCGAGTTAAGATTTGACGTGTCTGTGTAAAGCTTTGAGTAACGGTTTACAACTTTACGTAAGTTTTACGAGCGCTTCAAACAATCGCCGTATCTTTAAATAGCCCCCACCCCCCCACCCCATATCTCACGTCCACCTAAAGGAAACGTGAGGTGAACGGTAACGAGCAGTTGCCGAACATTTCCGTTTTGGGTTACTTAAGATTGCAGCCTGGAGGTTACTTCATCAAGAGCATATCAAAAGCACACACACACACACACACAAATGCGAAGAGGAGCAAAACCACACCAATCAAAATAAATCAAAATCAGGCTGTAAACATGCACTCACTCACATGCATTCCTCAGTCACTCCCTCACTATAAAAAGGACAGAACACACACACAAACACACAAAACACTTCCCCTGTGCCAGAAACCGTGTTGTTATCCAAAGGCTGGATTTGGCTTCTTCTCTTCCTCACACAGTCTTCATCTGAGGCCATGTGACACCAAAAGCATACAAGGTGGATGTGAAGGCAATTAGGCCACTGCTAATTAGGCCCGTGTCACGACTGCACGTTTGGACATCATCGAAAACTTTCTATTCCGCCTCCAATGTGACAGGTGAGCCACGCTAGCTAATTCTTAACCTTTGGTAAACAACGGCCTTGTAGTGCTTAATGTTGCCCCCCCTCCCCACACACACACACACACACACACACACACACACAAAGCCATTTTAATATTAAACCGGGCGTCAAGATGCATCATCTATGAATGACAGTGTCCAAATGTGCATTTAAAGGCGGGATGCACAACATAACGCGCTATAAATGTGACCCGTAAATCCCCCCCCCCAAAAAACCCAATGTGCGATCGCCTCGGACCGGATCTACGCCTCGGTCCGAAACGCTGCAGTCACGGCGTGTTTGTTTGCTTCGGCTTACCCACCCACTAGCCCACACAAACATTGCGCAGGCCCTATCAAGCCCTTTGTCCCACATATCTGATGTCGCCAAATGTCATGACAGCCCGTCATCCGACGCGATGTGCAACCGAATCGGTACTGCGGCTGTTTCGGAACGACGCTGGTTCGTCCCAGCTGCTTACATTTGTCATCGGCGGCGGCGGCCGCTCTGTGCAGGAAGCGGTTAAACGCTGCAAAACACCGCACAACAACAACAACAGTGAAGCGCTGCCTGCCGGCCGGGGAGCGCGCGCAGTCGCGCATACACACACACACACACACACACACACACACACACACACACACACACACACACACACACACACACACACACACCTTCAGGCTGGACTTGAGCGGGCCTTTGGCTGCGGTGTGGTTGAACCCCGCGGCTATATCCTCCTCGGAGAACTCCTTGAGGCTCCCGTCTTGCATGAGCACGGTGTAGACGCTGCGCCGGGCCCCCGCGGCCGAGACGTCTCTGTTTTCCTGCTTGACAGCCTGGACCACTCCTGTCACCGGGGCACCGTCCCCGGTCGGACTCGGCGCATAAACACGGCTGCCGAGGATCGACCGCTTCACCAAACGCCTCGTATGCATGTCTGAAAGTGTCGCGCTGAATCGAGGGCCGGCGAGCCGGTGAATTTAAACCATGAACCGTCGAATTACGACCGGTAAACAACGTCGAGAAAAACACAAAACCGCAGCGGGTAGACTACGCGCTCCAACAGCCCTGACAAAATGTTAGAAAGCGGCAACATACTCGGAAGGCGAAAACTCCGAACAGCGTCCTAAATGCACCGCGTTCAAAAGCACCGAAAACTGACGTCGAACTTTGACTTAGCACCAGAGGCGGAGGAAACACTACTACATGAAAACGATTCATTCGCCGCTAAAACAACCTCCACATCCAACCGGCTACCTCTTCTTCCTCCGTTCGACCTGTTTGTTTTCCCCACTGCTCCCTGCGAGCTGACGGGGCGGCGGGAAAACACGGGCTAACCGTCACGTCCGGGAACCGAAATGACATTTGTACACGATTTAACAAAATGGCGCCTCGCCTGTGGAAAAACGACCCGGGCGCCGTGGGACGGCTGCAAATTCGTCGATTCGTGTCAGCTCACTGGACCCCGTTAGTCGCCACGCTATCGCGGCCGCTGAAAACGGCTTGATGTCGGGTCGTTGGGTGACTCCGGCTCCGCGCGCCGACGCATCCAGTCCGCGCGCGGCTGCGACCGCGCGGAGCCTCTACCGGCGGAATGCTGCCTGTAAACATGTGCGGTCCGGCGGCCTAGGCGGGCTGCCATTGGTCGGCGAAGCACACGCCTCCACAGGCCCCCCCACCGCCCCCTCCTCCGACTGAAGGTAATGCAAGCCGGGAGGATGCTCCATTCAAAACAATGACGCAAGGATGGAGAGGAAACGAGGAGGGAGGGGGAATGGCAGAAGGGAAGAAAGGGGAATTTAGGCTACGGAAAGGAAAACTTCTACCAGACAAACAGGCTTTATGCTATAACCTAGTTGTACAGGCATTTGGCCTACTTTTCAGGTGCCACAGGACTTATTAGTTGCTGTGATCTGGTTCTAAAAATGGGAGTAATGGGCTGCACTGGTCTGTTGTAGTGAAAGTAACCACAACAGGTTATTTAATTCTCCATTACGTACTGTGCCGGTTTTATTTTGATGAAGGCATGAGGCGAACGTGCTCAAACATCAACCCTGCACATCATGCATCTGCCCAGGCAAATCTCAGCCAGCTGAAATCAGATGATTTTGACAAACCCTGCCAGAACGGTAATAAATAAAGTCAAGGTATTTTGCAAATATGTTGTACATGAAAATTTATAACGGTGAACCTAATTCAGCCTAGCCCAGAAGTGCAGCGCTACTGGCGTCAAGTGTCACAGGGCAACCATAACAGTGACACAGCAGTCATATGATTCTTTATTTTTAAGCCTTTCTTTTCAACACTGCAAATAACAGCGCTCACAGGGGGCTGAGCTACATCCTGCACTAAAAAAGAAACCCAAAGTGTGATCACACAACGTGACACGAGTTGCTGCTGCTGTGATGCTATCTGATTAACGTGTACCTCTCTATTAAAAAGTTCGCTGTGCTTCGACCGGAAGACTTAATTCATTCATCGTGATTATCAGCCAGTGTGGCAGAGCGAATGTACCAGTGTTATCACAGTAACAAATGGCCTAATTAATGTCAAATGTAATGTTTTTTTAAAAAGATTGTATGCGGCTCCCAATTTTTCTACATGACAGCACCCCAGTGAATACAAAGACGCAATGGCAAAATTTATTATATATATATATATATATTTTAATAGAACAATTCATGTCATAAAATATTTACATGCAGAGAATGGAAACGGGTCAGAGTGGAGTAACAGATGTGGCCCTAACTGCCAAAACAGGCTTTGCCCCTGTGATCAAAGGCGGGTGTCACCGTAGAGTTGTCTGCTGGTTGTAAAGTGGGAGGGGGGCAAATGGTCTCATTAAGGGAGCAGCGGAGCTGAAGGAGTGGCAGAGAAGGAGCATCTCCGAAAACCTCTATGGCACCCCCATTCCCTGAAGGGTGTGTGTATGTGTGTTTATATGAACAGCTAGAGAGAATAAGTGATTTTAGGTAAGTGTTATCTTTGTGCGGGTGTGTTGTCTTGATTAGATTTGGCACTGAAACCCCCCCACCCCCACCCCCACCCCCCAGCAGATCATTTCCTTAGAGGTCATTTGGTGTTCTGTGAACACCATTATATCTAAATGACAGCACCACCCTGATAAACAAACATGTCACTTGGTAGGAGCAATGCACTCAAAGGGTAATGTTTTTATTTTATTTTTTTGTTTGGGGGCAGGATGCAAATAACATTGATAATTGCCTGTTTGCAGAAATTAACAGATTTTTTATTTTTTATTTGAAGGCCTCATTAATCTGTCAATCACTCAAACAACATTGGAAGTGGATTGCTTTTAAACCCCTCTTCATTGTAGCATTGCTGGGAGATGTGACAGCATTTTCAATGGCTGATATTATTTATGAATCTAATACCATTCAGCGAGCCACCGACAAGCTCCTGCATGTCTAATGAAACAAGAACTAGGGCTGGGGATACTGTAATGCTGTAATATTTTGGATGTGGGTGGACACAGATGACACCAACTGTTCTCCGAAAAGCAGGGAGTTACTGTAGCAGTGAAACATATATTTACAGCAAAAACAAACAAAAAAATGCATTGGCCCTGTTAATTTGAAGAAAAGCATCAAACAACAGTATTTAGGCAATATTTCTGTTTTTTAAAAAATAAAAGTACCACACTCACTGTTTCTCAAAATGCACGTACCAAAACACCAGTACCATATTTCTGACGTGTGATTGGTTACTACTTCTCCAAACTTGAAAGCAATTTGACAACTTTACAAAGGCAAAAATAGCCATTGGACGACAGGGTTTCAGTTTTCCCTAAAAACAAGTGGGACATATAATCAGTGCTCTTGACAGAAAAAAATTATATCACTCTGAACATTGTACAAATAACCAAAAGCTTACATAAATCTTCCAGCAAGTAACGGTTAAAATAGTGCTCTAACTACTGTATATACAAGCCTTGGTTGGCATGTTGTCAATACAAGCTACAAACAGACAGATATGTTTTCTTCATAGTGCTACTGGCGAATCAAAAAGCATTAGATATTCAAATTGTGCAGTTGTGTAGCTGATTTGTAATGATGCTTTTGATAAATGCGGTACCATAATATTAAACATTGTGCTTTAAAAATAATCCAGGATGCCAACTGAAGACTGTATACTGTACCGAGAGCAGGCTCAAAAAGCATGACAAGAGAAAGAAATACATTTGATCCATAACGTATGCCTTAATAACACAAGTTTGTGTAATTTTTTTTTATCACATTACAAGTCTACTGAGTTTGCTTTGACCCCTGTGCAAAATGACAAAAAAAAGAAAATTATGGTCTCGTCATATGTATTTTTTTTAAACAATGAATGCTTTAAAAAGTCAGCGGTTGAACGTACCTTCACAACTGTCATGATCTCACGACTCGCTTTCATTTGGAGTCTCATTAAAAATGCTAGAAACGTCTATAAAACCCCACTGGACATACTTTGCGACACTTCACAATTACACGAGAATACGCCTCTTCAAATAAATATGAATTCCACAAAAAAAAAAAATGTTGACATGGACTTTAAAACGTATGAAAATCCATTAAAAATGCATCGTGAAGCTGCGAGCTCGTGTGAAACCGACCTCCTCCCGCCTGAGCTCTTGTTTCCGTGTTATGCACTGCAGATGGCTAGACTCGTATCTCCTGACCTGTGACATGTTAAAAACCACACCTTTGCGGCGGGCAGTTGCGACACGAGGACGTGTGTATGAGTCAGAGAGTCATCTTTTGTATCTGATGGCATCATCCATCAAATGCAATGTCTGTCTGTCTTGACTAACTGTTTGGTCCCAGGTAGAGACTGGCTTTTGTTTCCCATGCCGAGATCCCGCTCACAGGAATTTCAGGCACAGCGGAGGAACAGCCTAGAAATACACATGACGCCTCAATAAAACATGACACTGAGTCAACTAGAAGATGCAAGAAAGTCACCAGCAGCTGCATGTGGGGCATACACATAATGTTACCTTCATATGTACAGTAAGTGCATGAATTTATATGGCACTGAATCCTTGGTTTTGTTTTGTTTTTTTACATCGCAGGCACAGAGAGCGTCCTCAGCTAACCTTTGAAATGTTGCGTGTGTGTTGTGATAGAATATTTCATATTATTTCACAATCTTCATGATATGCACTGTCAGCAGCGATCCAAAAGAGGAATTTAACGACGACGCAAAGTGCAATCTTCCACATGATTAATGCCCAGTGACTGAGGTACTACGGTCCATTTACCAGTAGGCCTACCAGTACCGATGACATTAACCCTGGGTGATAAATTAAAAGTTCACATGTGATAAACCGTACCCAAGCTGTAAAGGAGTCGTGCGTTGATGACAGATGTGGATGTGGCGAGCCACGTCGCTGCTGTTTTCCCACCCGAGTCATGCACATAAAGCATGCTGGGTAGCAGGGTCAAAGCACTACAGTGGCGTCTGGAAGATGTGTCGGATAGGAAGCGTCGCCCATATCCGCCGCAGACGAAGAACATAACAATGAAGGCGGAAAAACTCAGAGGCGGGACATTTCCCGGCCCAGCCCCAACTCTCCGACGCTCTCGTAGTCGGGCTCTGCTTTGGCAGGGTCCGGCCCCTCCGCTCCCAGCCCAGCCCCGCCGGCGTCGTCGGAGCTACCAGTCTTTGGGATGCGGATGGTTTCGTAGCCGGGGTCTGCGCCGTCCAAAGTCGGGTCCCCCGCGCCCGGCTGGGGCTCGTCGGGCTGGGTGTAGATATCTCGGACGGTGGCGTAGAGGTCGCTGGAGGAAGAGGCCGGGACCAGACCTTTGATCTCCGCGATGCTGCTGTAGTCGTGCTCTTTATCTTCCTCGTTTCCAGCATCGTCGCAGCTTGTTTTGTTGACCGTGGAGTACACGGCCAACTGGAGGACACAGAAGAGACACATTGTTCGTGCGTTTTGGTTGGGACATGTACAAAATGTGGGCGAACACAAATACATTATGGAGATAAAAGGAACAAAGACACAAAAAGAAACAGTTACTGATGCATTTAGAGCCCTGCTAGATTTTTCCCTCAAAACATACTGTCTGATGTTCTATGATTATTTTACCAGTTTCCACTTTTTTTTCCCCCCTCTTCTTTTTTTATCTTGCTGGTGCTTGGAGCGCTGGCATTCACAGTGCAAAGTGCTGCCTTCTCGGGACTGGAAAAGGCAGCTCGGGGAATAAGGGAGTTTAACACACACTTACCTCATTGTCTGACAGAATGTGGTTGTCGAGCCCCGGCGCAGGAGACAGAGGGGAGTGTAACTGGAGGAGAAAAGAACAAAAAGATAGATTTAGATACGGCAGCCTGTGTAGTGAAAAGAAAAGACTGAGTGCCGAGGCAGACATTTAACGGTCTCTCCCACAACTAAAAGTGGCTGTTATAAACATTTGAAAGGTTGTTGCACATTTTTCAAAATATATATTTTAGAATTCAGTGGCATCTGCCTACGGTAAAAATGTAAAATGTCTTTCTGTACAGTTTGAACTGTTACAATCAAAAGCCATACATAGGGAGAAACTTAGAGGGAATGCAATTAATGTACGGCTGCAGTTCTTATCGACCGGCATGACTAAAACATGCTGCAGACTATTGACTAGTTCTCAAAAAACATCAACACCAGCAGAAAAAAAAAATCTCCGAGAATGTCTAAAGAGTGTGCTTGGTAACCGATCAATAAAAGTGAACTTCGAAACTATTCCCAGCAGCGGGAGGAAGAACGAGCTCTGCCTTTGCTGTTGTGATACACGTGAACCTAATGTTGTTTATAACCACCCTTTCATTAAGGAAATTATTGAGCGGAAGTCAATAGGCAGCGACAGAGAGTGTGATGTTTTCGCGCACCGCCTCTGTCCACTTCGCCTGATGATCGATGAGGGAGCCATTAATCAACAAAGCACATCTGGCAGCAGCGCCAAACACCTCGGGAGTCTAACAAGAACCTCAATATCCCTGCCTGCGTGGACTAAATAGCGCGCATTACGTGAAACCTTTGTGCACGTCTCTGAGAGGGAAACACTTTTTGTGTTACTTCCTGACTTGATGCGAAGAATAAATTCAAACCGAAGTCCTCGGTTAGCGGTGCCAAGGTTAGAGCCGATGCATTTGGGGGAAAAAAAAGGCAGGGCGGGGGGCTGTTCACTTGTTGAGCCAGAGAACTGGATGCGGGTCAAGGGCACACGCGCACACACACACACAGGCGACAATCTTATGTGCTCAACGAACGCACAAAGAGCGTGCATCAAACCGATCTGCACAACAGCTGCGCGTTGTATTATCTTCATGTCTCTCCGGCATTTCCTCAAAGAGCATCAATCAGTGTGATTACCTCATGGATAATGCATGTTTGGAGACATGATTACTTTTATAGATCTGACACACACACACAGACACACACACACACACACACACACGTCTGCAACATGGCAGACAACTTTTCCAGTTGGCTTTAATTAGCCGACCAATTAGGCAGAGAGAGATAAAAGGGAAGTTATCTTATATCAAGACCTGCATCAGTTTGTGGACATGTGCGTGTTTTGTGTCAGAGCGCACCGAGATCGTACATCTGGACGTTTAATGCGCTGACGTGTTACAATAAGACGTGACGTGCTTGCGCGCATGAGCGCGAGAGGGGATTATGGGAATGTATTTATGCGTACGCCGAGGAGATACAATGACACGCAGGACAACGCGCGTAAGTGTGACAGTAAGCTGATTACAGTCGCCTCGGAAGATGGACGACTCAGGTGTCAGTGTGTCAGCTACGCTGCCGCGCGTTAAACGTAAATCAGCATTAATGCCTCGACTCGGGTTATCTGCGTTCTCTGTCGTGCACAGGCTCATTCCAGTATATGAACAAATCCAAACAAATGGACGGTGTGCAAAATGTATAATATAAACCATATCAACATCAAATTATAATCTACAACATGCACTCAAACCTTCCATCTAGCAATAGCGATTCCCCGTTTCGACAGGCAGCTCGAGAGTGCTGACACGCTGAATATCGCAGTTTCACCTGGACCGTGTCCCCGGTGTACAGTATATCCCAGCAGCCCCCTGGCTGGGTAAAATTCATTTCCTGCACCTCATATATGAAAAGCCCCACAGGCGACACGCAGTCAAATGACTGCAAACAAGTGTTACCGCTGTTTCAGATCAGAGATGCTGCTAATAAAAGGTCACAAAGGCTGTGGGTGTGTGCGTGTGGCTGCAGTGAAACATTACACTGGAAACCAGGCGTACGTGTGGAAAAATGTGTGCCTATAAGAAAACCTGCCTTGGTGTGTGCGTGTGCATGTGTGTGTGCATGTGTGTGTGCGCGTGAGCAGCATTTCCCGAGCTGCCACTGGAGGGGGATTCCTCTCAGACATTTACATACAGGCACCCCAGCATATATGCACAGATGACTGAATATATAAGTGTGTGTATGTGTGTGTGTGTGTGTATGTGAGTGAGAGAGAGAGAGAGAGAGAGGGAGAGCATCTTTAGCCCATACCATCCATCATGAAGCCAGACTAACTGTCATAGTGATGGTGGCCAGCTGGCGCTCACTCGACTCAGACACACACGTACGCCGACGCGCACACACTCGGCCTGACAAGACAAATCACCGACGGCTCCCCGGTCATACGCGGGCGTAAACCATGGGGAGCCGGGACTGTTCAGGGTTAACCTTAAATCAGCCCCAGGGAGCCCATGTGTAGTAGAATATATGTAAACACACAGGCGTCCTGGTATTGGGTGTTTGTGTTTAATGGGGGGGGGGGTAACAGAATTAATGCTGACAAGACACGCCAACATGTGTGCGCATAGATAAACAAGTACACAGGAAATGCACCATGGCTCAGTTGATCGGGATTTCATCATGGACTCCGGGGTCAGGTGAGGCGAGACTCGCCTGCTGTCCAAATGAGCTACAGTGATTAACTAATTGTCTGCAACGCCGGGGACAAAGGAACTGAGAGATGTGGCTAAAAAAAAAAAAAAGAGAGAAGAGAAATGAAGAGAGGGGGAGGAGATGAACAGAGAAAAAGTGAACCAAGTAGACGGAGCATAATAAAAGGTGATTCTGCATTCCGTTCTTCTTTTTAAATGTGGTTTTTAATAGGTATTTTTATCGGTTATGGTCATTGTGCTCACCAAAATAATTGCTGAGCTCTGGAAACATGGCAACATTGCGACTACAAAGTCTGCCAGGATTAAAAAAAAAAGAGCAGTCAGGCAATCAAGACAGGGTGTGAACAAGCCACCAGCCAGATTATATAAATGTTGGTAACAAGGCCTCGCTGTGGGAGAATGGCGCACATCTACGGCAAGCCCTCTCGGTCAAAACTGAACCTGGCTGTCAGTCTGTAGGTTGTGGTGACTACTTTAAGCGGACAGTACAGTCGACCTCCGTCTTCTCCTTCGAATGAGTTCGGCTAACTTCGTAACTTTGTCTAGGAAGGAAAGCGAAGAGAGACACCAGAGAGGAAGGGCAGCGTGGACGCATGCGCCAGTCAAACCAGCCGACGGCTGTTAGGATATTTCAGTCTGGGCCGATGCGGCAGACAGAGGGAAAAGCGCCTGCCGTCTTTACAGCCACGCCAGTCGCATGGCTAAAAATGAGATATGTTATAATAAAGCGTAATTATCCTTTAAAATAGGAGAAGGGAATGCAGCGCAGAGGAAAGAGCAAGGCAGGGGAGTGTAGAAAGAAGCAGAACAGATGCCTCTTCAGGCAGATAGACAATGTGGAGTTTGTGTGTTTGTGTGCTTGTCAGCTTCTAACAGTCTGATGCAATTCTTCCTGAGCTCTGAGAGTGTGTTAGTGTGTGTGTGTGTGTGTGTGTGTGTTAATCTGATGGATCTCTGCATGTGGAAGACAGCATGTTGAGAGCAGCGGCGGCTCTGCTCTGTTCAGTGCATGACACACTGAGCCACTTCTCTGCTTTTCACCTCCACGCTTCTTTCTTTTCGCTCTTCTTTCCCTTCTTCTCTCCCCTGATTCTGTTTCTTCTCTATCATCATCCCTCTTTCTTTACACTCTTCTGTACTACGGGTGGCTTCATTTGTATGCCGCTAGGTTTCTTTTTCGCTCTCTCTCTCTTCATCTCACCGTCTCTTGACTCGTTCTCCCTCGCCCTTCGTGTCTTCAGGGTATTTTTTCCCAGTCTCTCCCTCGCTATCTCCGTTTCAACTATTACTCTCTTGCACTTCCCACTCCGGGTCCCGTTCTCATTCTCCTCTCCTCCCTTTCACTCCTGCAACGTTTTTCTCTCCCTCTCTTCCCTTTCTCCCCTCGGCCCGCCGCTCTCCCCGAAGCAGCACTGAGCAGCTGGTAATTGTGCAGGAGATACATCTCAGTTTGTCTTTGTTCTCCATTCTCTCTTTCTCCGGCCAGCCACGTTGATGACTTCGCACGACCCGACTTCGGCTCACACGTCGACAAACTCCTTCACGTTCATAACTTGAGAGTCACTCGAGATGGAGCGAGAGGGTCCCTGTCGTTGTCTTTGGGACTTGGCGAAAAAACGATTAGCTATTAGCTAAGCCATTAGCTAAGTCGTCAGCTCGCTTGCTAATATTGATTAGGCAGCTGGCGTTGGTGTTTTCCCAACAATAATTAACTACTACTATAATAATTAACTAACTACCACTCTAGGAAGACGTTACTGTGAATCCTTCAGAGGTGACAGCTATGAAGGTTCTCTTTTTAACTGTAGCTAGCCAATCAAGAAGCCGAGCCCACCCAGTGTTTTTGGACGTCACATAAAACCGTAAAAGCTATTAAACTAAATCAACAGATCTCAGTGCCCATGTCACACTTTACTGTAATGTACTGTAGTATTTTTTTTAGTTTTTGTCAATGGAAACCACGCAGTCACAACAACTTTTCTTATAAACAAAAAGGAAATGGAAAAGAAATACCGTATATGGGATAGTTCCATGGTCATGGTATGGCTGAAAATCTTAAATTCATATTCTTATAGAAGAATTTTCAAGTGTGAAACCAAATTAACACACACACCATCCTCACCTCTCCATTGTGCAGGCCAGCCCCCGCCAGCCCATTCATCACCACCGGCTGGTTGTCGTTTTCATCCAGAACCTTCTCTGGTACCGGTGGAGGTAAATCCTCCTCCGGTTCCTCCAGGGGCTTGTGACAAGGCTTGGCGGAATTATCGGAGCGCCTCTTGGCCTCCATGTCGGCGCTGTGGCGGCTCTTCTTGTTCAGGTCGACAGAGGCGTACTCCACCCCCGCGCACAGGGGCCCCCGCTCAGGTGTGCAGGGGCTGAAGTGGCCGTTGAGCAGGGCGGGGGGGTGATGGGGAGGGTCGTCGGGGCTCAGCTGGATGGTACCGTTGGGGAGGCCAAGCTCCGCGGGGGGGTCTTTGAGCTCCTTGACCGTCTCGTACAGGGAATCTTCCACGCTGACGTCACGTGACGCCACTGCGATCTCCTTCACCACCTGGATAAGAGATGTAAATGAGCTAAATAGATCAATGCTTCTGTTTCCAGCTGAAAACTCAATCAATCCATCAATGTCTGGTGGAAAAGGTACATTTTCTCTCTATATTTTGACCCTACGTTCAATCAATTAGCCAATCAATCACTCAAGTCAACCAAACAACCAATCAAAGCTTTAATCTCCTCCTGGCACGTTCAAGCTTAGCGCAAGTAAAAAAAAACGTGATTCTGCCGTTCCGAGGTGACTTTAAACACTGACCTCATAGGTGCTGTCCCCCGAGGCTGGGGGTCCGTCCGCTATAAGGGCATTGTTGGGAGGGATGCTGGGAAGCTCGCGGTCCTGAGGACACTTGGAGGACCTGAGCTCCGATTGGCTGGAGAGCATGTCCTCTGACGGCTGGGGACTGGTGTCCTGTGTGTCCGAGAGGACTAATGGGTGGAGCAGAGGGGGGAAAAAAACAAACTGAGTCAGGGCGACCAAACAGCTTTTAGCTTGATGACTTTCATGAGGACAAGCTTAATTACTTCAAAGTTGATTTGTTATTATTTTGACTACTTTCCCTTTTCTTGACATTAGAAAAGATCTATTACCATACAGGTCTCAGACTAGAGACAATGACTAAGTACATCACACAGAAAAGGCCCTTAACAAAACATCAGCTGAGGTCAAACATACTTGACATGAAAATAATAAATGAATTATCTCAGCTTACTTGTACCGCTGGTTAGAGGACCATTGTGAGAGCTGCTGACGGCCACGTCAGTCGCTGGACTGTCTGCTGATTGGCTGATTGTCTCTCTCTCTGACACCTGCACAACAAAGGGCAGGGTGTTAGTGGCTGCTGGGTTTGCAACTCAGGCATTTAATTATTAAAAGCACTGGTCAAATTTGTCCAATTTCAATTACACATCACGCCATAGAAGGAAAAAAAATCCTCAGTGCAAGGCAACAGAATCCCACTCGTCTGCTCGCACAGAGCAGATTTCACACCTCTGTGCAGTACAAAAGCTGGCAGCAGTCTGGAGTATGTCTGGAACATTATTCTTCAGAGGTTCAGGTTTTTGGGGGGATGCAGCTCCCATACTTGCAGCACTGATTACAGTTTTCACCATTCTTTCTCTTTTTTTAAATTTATGATTTTCTTCGCTTTTCCCAATCACGCTGATTACTCATTACTTTAAGCTCATTATCAGTATGTTATTCGTGCTTAATTAAATGTAGTGTGGTTACACCGACCGAGAAAAGACATCTCAAGATAGCTCTGAGTTTCCGTAAGACACTAAACCCTTAACTGTGTTATGCCTGATGAAGATATGCTGCTGTTTATTCTTATCTCCACTGACGGTGGTTGAGTTTCGTCAAGTGAGTTTATGCTGAAGTGACGTGACGTCCTTCTTTGGAAATAAAAGTGTTCCCCTCACTTATAGATGTATATGATTTTATGTTCTTACTGCCACGTTGATTTACTACTAAGAGCCAGAGAGGCCAAGTCACAAATAACTGTGCAGTTTAAACAGAGGAGAGCAGCATCAGCAGTGTGATGTGACAAATTATTCAAACCATAAAAGATGATACTTTATGGCTGCCCACGAGGATATTTACTCCCCCCCTCTAAAGTCAGAGAGCTACAGAGCATTATTTGCCACATCACACGGCAAGCTCTGTGGCTCTAATTAAACCGTGACGATGCAAAAATCCACGCCGTCGGTTTTGATCTGCCTCCGCGGAGTTGGATCGACGCCACCAGTGAGCAAACACTCGAATCAACACCAATTGCTCAAAAAGAGACTGCGCTAATTACACAGGCTGTGCAGAGCACCTGCCGCACTGAGGCCTGATTTATGACCATGCGATTTGCACATATTAATGTCTTGTTTCCATAGGCAGCAGAGGTTATCACCCCGTCACTCACTACTGCTGACAGCTCAGAAAACACAGTGTAACTATACTGACCAGTGTAAGTCAATATTCTTTGTTTTGGACTGTTGTTTTTTCTTCTGTGAGCAGAGAGGTTGTGTATTAGTAGCCCCACAACCCCACCTAGTGGCCATCTGCTGTCATAGCTGTTAGTGTCAATGACGTAATCTTTAACTATTTTGTGCTCCAAGTATCGTTTATGTTAGTCTTTTGTTACAGTTCTTTTTTTATGAAGGAGGGTAAATACCTTATTAATTTCCAACAGGAACCAAAGTGGGTCACACAGTCCTTTTTTCCTGACTGAACCTCACCAGACATGAAGTGTCTGGTATTTTAATGAGTCTGGGTGAGGACTGAATTTGACACTAAATTTAGATGATTTGCACGCCCGAGGTGAAAAAGTTAAAACGACCATCATCGTGTTTTGGGTGAAGGAAAAGAAGGTGTGAGAGGCAAGGCACGGCGTTTCCTTCACAGTGTGCATAGGACGTGTCCCCGGAAAGACAGTGAGGCGAGGAAGGGCTAATCTTCCCATCCGCAAAGACAGAGATCCCCCATTTACCCTGTCAGGCTGCGACGTGGTCCGTCATTTAAATGGGCCCCTCCTGAAACAATCCGGCCACCCACGCAGCTTAGCTACTGCGTAAAGGTTACGGTGAAGATATTCATCATGAATTTAAAAAAAAAAAGAAAAAAGGCACACACACGCACACACACACACACACACACACACACACACATAAAGCCCCAGAGGGAGTGACAGAATATGACAGTGAGTAGATGTCATTTCGTCTGTGCAAGGCAGGCATTTGTCACACTTAAATGTTGCTTGCCTACCGAATCATCTGCATTATGGGAGTTGGTAATCACTATCTATGTCAAGAGGACACGTACACTTACATCGTTCTGAGTACTACATACCTCGAAAGGTCAAAGGTCAACTCTCGGAACATTGAACCTTTAGCTGTTTTTTCACATTGTCCTGCTCGTTCGTTTTACCGGATTCAAGCCTATTGTTTCAACAACGAAAAAAGAAAACGAGAAGCACACTACAATATTAAAACTCCTGATACAGGAATATCAGCCAGTGGAGTTTCCCAAAAGCACGCTAAAAGCAGAAGTAACTATTTCCCCATTATTGGTAATGATATTCAGAGACACTTTCACTAACAATGGTGGGCTGTCAGTCAGGAGGAGTGTAGGGATGTGATGTTTGCGTTCGCATGATGGAAGCGGGTTAGGGGGCGAGTGTCAGAGGGTTTGTGTGTGTCATGGGATATCAGGGCGGAGATGTGTTGGAGCAGCCTCATTTACCAGTGGTTACGCTGCCTGATTACAGACATGTCACTCTTCCTACACCGGCAGCAAACGAGGATTGGATGTCAGCGTGCGTCTTCTCTTCCACCCGCGACGCTATGTGGGGGCTTTTGTTTGAACGAGTGAATTAGGTCTAAGTGGACTTGTTTTTTCCTCTACCTCTGAATTTAGATTACACATTTATTTTCTCACCGCTGGACTTGACAGACTTTGGCGCAATCCCCAGATCGAACTGAACCCTGACCTCAACTTTCTTAAAACACACAGGTTACACGTGCACACACACACACAAACACACACGACAAACATAAGAAGTGAAACTGGGAAAACTAATGACATTAGTCTTCGTCAGAGCCGCCATCTACAAGGTGCTCCAGTTTCCCTTCAAAAAAGAGACAACTTTGTGCAAGCTCTGGTGTACTGCAAGGACTCACTCCATTCATGAGGTTTTCATGGTCTCCTGCTGGGTGTCCATTGGCTGCTTTTTTCTGCCTAAAAGACAGAGGAGTGGGTGAATGAGAGAAAAGAGAAAAGGTGGATGTTCAGTGGTTTATCTTTCTTCTCCAGCACACTGGTTTTGAAATGAAGCCATGAAGTTAAAAAGCCTTTTTCTTTTTTTAGGTTTAAGTTTGAAGCTGCTGTGAGGTTTACTTTTACTATGATGTCGGTGATGACGATGAAGATAATGCAATTACTGTAACTAAGAATGGCTTCTCAGGGATTTGGTTATTTCCATCACTACCACACACAGCTGCCATTTCCAGAAAAGAGATAGTTTGCACTGCAGGATGTGTCATTACATGAAGCCAGGAAACAGTTATCATAACACATGTCAGGCTCTCATCTTGATAAGTGAGTGTTTCCTAGAACAGCCGTCCTACTGGTCAGTGCAGTTCACATCTGCGTGTGTGTGTGTGTGTGTGTGTGTGTGAGAGAGAGAGAGAGAGATGGTGCTCACCCCTGGCAACTAGCACACAGCAGCAGCAGCACAGAGACCAGCAGCAGGGCAGTGAGGGTGCTGAGGGTGAGGACCAGGGCCAGCTGCTCACTGCCCGGCCACGACGCCACCCCAGTAGCCGCCGCCGCCGCCCCCGACCCCACGACGCCCGCCTCCGGCCCCCACCACACTCCACTCAGCACGGGAGCCATGTCGCATCACACTGTGGGAGGAGAGGACATCGGACAGGTACCGGCTGAGGAAAGAAACACAGAGAAAAGATTTTGTTATTTGAAATATATAACCAAAGAGGCGAAGAGTTTATTGTAGGGGGTTGGTAGGTTTTGAGACGACATGATCATAACGAGAAAGAAAAACACACAACCCCGCTGGACTTTCACATGGCTATCACGTCGGTGCATGACTCGCCAGGAGCTCAGCAGCAGCCTGTGACCAGCAGGTGGCAGCACAGAGCGACGCCAGACTGCACTGCAGACGGCGGTCCGCCTCAGTCTGCTGCAGTGGCCCCCTCGCACGCCAGAGCCCCCCACAGCTAGCGTCTGGGGCTCTGCGCACAGCATAAGCAACCTCATCACGTTCCCCCCAGCCAAAGTTGGGTTTGAAATTGAGCCGATGGAAAAAAATAAAAACCCTGACAGGTGTGTGCACGGTGCGTGGCGTTATACGGGTATGATTCATGATGGAGGCGATGGCACAGGTCGAGGTGGCGTGCTTCTCTGAGCCTCAGAAAAGACAATTCAAACAAATAGATGTGGAGTTGTGGGTTTGCATACCACTGTGTGTGTGTGTGTGTGTGTGTGTGCGTGTGGACGTTGCACTGCGGTTGCTCTGACAGAGATACAGGGGATGTGGAACAACATTTAAAAGGTGATCAGAAAGAGAAAATGACAGTGTGTGTGTGACAGGATGCAGGAAAAGAAACCCCACACATACATGTAGTCAGGGAGGTTTTGATACGTCTCAGAGCCTTTCTCATTTCAGTTGGCAGAAGAGACGGCTACAGCAGACCTGGCAAGGATCGGTAACAAAAAAAAACAAACAACAAATGACAATCCATCTTCCCTTGCTTATTTTCTCATGGCGTATACACAAGCCGAACTCCTGTCTGGATTAAGGTGTATTTATGTATATGTGTGTGTGTGTGTGTGTGTGTGTGTGTGTGTGAGAGTGTGTGACTATGCAGAATATGCGTGTTTTGTGCTGCTGGTGATGAAAACCCCCCGGTGTGTCTCTCCTCTTGCCGATGCTAATGTTGACAGGGGAATGCGGGAACTGGGGAAGAGCCTCTCCCTGTCCCCCGTCCTTCGAGCAGCGGCGAGGAGGAAGTTTCAGACGAAGCTGCGGGAGCCAATTTTAACTCCGTCTTCAAAGGCCACTGAGGAATTCCTGTTTTTGTTACAACGCCGGCCGCGTTTTTTTTGTTATTTTTTTCCCCCCGGATTAGAAAAGCTCATGTCGCTATCAGTGCAACGTGAGAGGCAAACACAACTCTACCTTGACACCTTGGATGATTATTCAGGTTGGCCTCGCCTGCGAGAGAGCAGATAAACCACGGGTAAGGGGGGGGGGCTTACTGCTCGGTGGAAATAAAAAGCATTGAGCTGAATATCATCCTTGGCAGGTGCCTGCGAGTGTGTGGACTACAGGTGTGTGCCTGGAAGTAGGCCGTGCAAGAGTGTGAGCGGGAGAGTAATGAGGGAATCGTGAGCACCTTTGTGTTGTGTTACAATATCTAAAAAAAAACATATTGGGCACAACAGGTCGCCTGCAACCCCTCACACACACACACACACACACACAGACACACACCCTTTGGCCATGCGCATCATCTACGATATCATCTCTCCACTGTTTCCTGCACGCAGGACACACATAATGTCGTTTATTGACAAGTCAGCCCCCAAGTAACCGAGAGGATAACGACCAGGTGACATCATCGCTGTATCACATCATACGACACACGAAACCTACTGCGTTCACCGCACTGTTTAATGTCATGGACACTCCCCACGCTGCAGTGTTTCAGTCTACTGTATAAATGCGCAAATTTTGCCGCCACACATCTCTGTCACCCCAAAGGTTGCACGTGCTGGCGAGTCCACACTTTCTCGCCATTTTGATTTTTGTACATGATCCCGTCGCTCGGTTTAGTTTGTCCACCCCCCCCCCCCCCACCACCACCACCACCCCCCACCCCCCCACTCCAAACAAAAAAAATCCTTATGTCCGAGCGGCTGGCGCCCAGGTGTCACTATCTGCCACGCTGTGCTGGCTCATGTGTGTGTCTCCGCTGGCACCTAAAGCAGAATAAATTACCGGCTGCCACAGCTCTGCGTCACCATGGCAACATTCCCTTCCAGCCCTCACACTCTATTTATGGTGGTCGACAGAAGAAGGAGAAAAAAAATGTTTTGAATGCAACTCACAGACGACTATTAAGCGATGGTGCGCGTGTGTGCGTTTAAGCATGTTATTGATTTTCACTTGTTACGCTTGTTTTCAGCCAGGGCTAGCACCGGCTCCAGAGAGGGCCTCTCACATGTTTATGTCACCCAAAGGCCACCGTAGGTTATCCCACACTCTCGGAAGGGGGAGGATAAAACCTACGCACCGGTCTTCAAAATAAAGTGACAGTACACGTCATATTTAGCCTGGTGTCACCTGTAGCTTCCGAGGGCTAACGTTAGCTAATGTTAGCCGACGCGACTAAATCAGTTCATTTTAAATTTCAGAACTGTCTTGTAAATGCAGCCGTTAAGCAAATATTACATGGGGCGTACTTTTCACGTATTTGCTTTTTCAAACCGTAGCCAATACCCCCCTACCCCACCCCCTTCATTCCAGTTTTCCCCATCTCTCCCCTCTGCTCCACCACATTTCATGAAAAACAAAAAACTCAGACTATCATTGCTCTAATGGTATGAAGAACCTGTTTTGTACGCACGCAGACCCAGGTCTGGATAACATTTCTGACATACTTGAGCCTGCTGAGCAAAAAGTACGTGCGGTGTAAACCGTCTATTCCTCCCTGCGAGAACGCACGTAATTCTTAAAATGCCTGGATAAATAGGACGCGTAAAGCTCCGGGTATCTTCCTCGCCGTGGAAAACTCCTCACGGGCCACGGCCACGTGATACGCCACATCGTGCCAAGGACTACAACTGCGCTCTCTTACGCTGTCACTCTCTTTCTCCCGGAGCTTTCCGGCTTTGATGAGAGAAAACAGAGGCCTTGGAGGAGAGACAACAATCCGTGTGGCTGTCTACTGTTCCAGTGCCATAGAAAATAACTGACTGGAAAGGCCATTTGAAGAGGAATGTGTTTTGGGAATTAAAGACACAGGTCAATTCTGCCCTCTCCTAGCTGTGCACGCACACACACACACACACAAACAAACTCCCGAGGTGAACCACTAGACCCGGTGAGGCGTAAACCTAACAGGGCGAGAAACGAGAGCAAAAGAGGCAAGGAATCCAGTCTGAGCCCTTCCGCTCTGCAGGCGGGCACCCCACCTGACACCGCAATGAGCCGTACTACTCGGGCACAGCTACAAGTGTGTGTGTGTGTGTGTGTGTGTGTGTGTGTGTGTGTGTGTGTGTGTGCACGCGCGTGCGTGGGGGCGTTTCGTCTGCTGGACAGCAGCGAGTAGACAGTGGGTGGGGGAAGCAATGCTGCAGCTTCTGTGTAGGCCTGTGTGGCTGCGTGACACCTCCCTCTGCGGGGTCCTCTGGGTGCACGCAGACAGGGAAGGCTTCGCAGCTGCACGGCTGCTGAGGAAAAAAAATGACAGACCGAGCCCCTTCTCGCAGGAGAGGCTGAACGGCATTTTCCACAACAATAAATAATCCTGTTTTTACGGGGAAGGGGGGGGGGGCTCAAATTTCTTCAACAAGCCATTATTTTTTTGGAGCACTGCAGGGAAGCAAGAAAGAAGCATTTCTAAAACTCTGAATGGAGTCAGGAGAGAAGAAAGTGATGACTGCAGTTTATTCCAAGCGATGAGAATTTCCGCTTCATGTGCAGAGACTTCTTTTTCGTTTGGAGGAAGGAACCAGGATTTATTGTCACTTAATGCATGCATGCAAAAAAACCCGAAAAAAACAACACTATTTTATTTTCAGTGATTTTTCTGGGCAGCAAAAAATAAGAAACACACATACACGCGCGCGCTCTCGCTAGCACCACATGTTGTCGTTCTGCAGAGGCTAAGCACAACCCAGAGACGTTTTCCTCAGCGCTCTGCAGGGTCTCTGTATCGACCTTATTTTGGCAGCAGCGCACACATTGTGTACCAAAGTGGGCATAAATCCTCCTTTAACAAGCTATTATACATTTTCATGCACTATTAGTCCTTATCAAATAAGCTTTCTACTCGTTATGCCATCTTTGTGAGGACAAAAGCATCCCCATAGAAAACAATGAACATGGATGCACCACATCCACAAACACACCACTGACCATCTTGTGTCCTGACCGGAGGGCCATTTGGATGGCTGGGGGTGAGTGATGGGGGAGGGGCACGAAGGGGAACGGGGGGGAAGAAAAGAGAATGGATGGTGAATGCGAGGGAAGAGGATGAAGGGGGGGGCAATGAGAGAGATAAGAGACGAGGAAAAAAAGAAGAGGAAACGCAGGAAGAAAAGCAGAAAGCGCACACAGGCCTCCACATGGTCACACATACATCTTTACACACACACACACACACACACACAGATCCCCAGGGAGCGTTAATGAGATACTCCCCACAGGCTGCAGCGGGTGCGTTAGCGTACCTACACACACGCAGAGACACCACCACATCATTGCTGCAAAAAAAAAGAGAGAGAGAGAAAAAAGAAGAAGAAGTGTCAGGTCATAATTGAGGTGTGGGTGAGGCCTGACGCTGATCAGTCCTATTAACTGACCGCACGAGCATGAAAACAGGTGCATCCAATCAAGGGACATAATCCACGTTGCCCTGGCAACCCTGCCCATCCCAGGG
The DNA here is from genome assembly GCA_016785225.1 of Psettodes erumei. Classification (NCBI taxonomy): domain Eukaryota; kingdom Metazoa; phylum Chordata; class Actinopteri; order Pleuronectiformes; family Psettodidae; genus Psettodes; species Psettodes erumei. The sequence goes on from JAFBJZ010000408.1 coordinate 4,294,902, forward strand.
GGCTGATGGTTTCAGCGTGAGAAATTGATCTATCCTCGCTAAGTGGGGAAATTGAAACTGCATAATTTAGCAAGGCTCTGACCACCCCCCCCCCACACACACACACACACACCTCGTCTCATATTACACATATCTGTGTCCATCCACACACAGGAATGCACTCCTCTCTCTTTGAAGCTACAGTGGCTACGTCGCGCAGCAATGTGTATCGAACTCCCGCCGGGGGACACATAAACGGAACGCGAGGCGGTCCCCTCCCCGGCGTTCTTCACGCGACCGCCACGCAACCGAGAAGCCCGTGGTCAAACGGGAACATCCTCATCTTCTCTCCTCCTGAATCCGACCAGCTGCGAGGCCGCAGACGCGGGAACGCGCGTCTTCCGTCCTCGCCACAAATGACAAGGCTCGCCACATCTGCGTCCCGTCCGTGTCCTGACCTCGCAGAGCCCTTGCAGTCCACAGAGGCTTGCTCTCTTGTGTGTGTGGGGGTTGTGTAAACACGCATGCTTGTATCCTTGAAATTCTGCCTTGTTACTGTCAGGCAGCCACATGGGAAAGACGCATTTCCCGTCCTCCCCTCAGGGTTCCTTTTGGACGGTGACGAAGGCGAGCAAGGAGTCTTCGGAGGGCCTGCAGATGAAACCTCAGAACCAAACCAGAGACTGCCATGTTCAAATCCGGTGAACTGCAGAGCTGTAATTCAAATGAGGAAGGATCACCTCCGGCCACTGCTTACAAAATGTAATTTTGTGACAAAGAGAGGACGGTAACCTCACTGTGAAAACAAACAAGTGTATAATTGTGTAATTATTCCTCTTTTTATTCCCCTCGCTCTCTCTTCGTCTGCCCAAAATATTGTTTTTGGGTTGTTGGGTTTTTTTTGGCCAACGCCAGAGGGCCGCTGCTCTGCATCTAAATCATCTGACTCAAATCTGCGAGCGACTGTTCAAACTGAGCTCAACAAAGCGCAATCCTCCAGCACACTGTGCGAAAAGAATATTCACACACACCCCCACCCCCTACACTTGAATCCAAAACCTCTCAGTTTCAGTTCCACATTCTTCCGTTTCTCCCTTTATTCCTCCTTGAGAAAACCAGTCGGCCATCCACTGCCGGAGAAAGCGGAAGTATGGTGTTGTTGGCTCAGCGCTTTGCCTGCTGGTTCAATGCGACCGTCTGCCCGCAGCTCTTAAAAGAACGTAGCTGTTGCATCACCTGAAGATGGCATGCAAACGTTTTTTCGAGCGCGGTGCTGACAGTCGGTGGCATTCTCCCAATTGAAGTTTAATGAGCTCAACCAAATTCCAAACAAGACTTTTTTTTTTTTAACGCTGTCAATGTTCTGTCATTGTCTCGAAGCGATTAGCATTGTGACAGCACTGCCTGCTAAGCTAATAATAAAAAAACAGAAGTGACTCCAGTGATTGTGCAGCGGAGCAAACTACAGTGATTAAAACAAACCAGCCAGGCGTGTCATCCAAATATGTAAATGGCAGCGTGCAACGTGAAGGGAGGAGGGATAAGAGAGGGATTATTGTAATGATTTCAGGGAATGTCGCTCACAGTTGAAGTGACCTTCTTGGCAAACACTAATGGAGGGACGGGGGGGGGACGGGGGGGGGGGGGTTGAACTGTTGAACTAAGGGGAATTTGAGGACAGAGAGCGCGGACAGGGCTGCGAATGTCCCTCCGACTAAACTGAAAGCCAAGCTCGACAACGCCGACCCTTCTCCTACTAAAGGAAGGGGAAACGAAAACATCGTCTGCAAACAGGCGGCGCGCACCTCTGATCGGATTTACTCGAGTTTGAGCGCCTGCAGGCAGGGAGGATTCCTCCGTCGCTGTCACCTTGAGATGAAGACCGGCATCGGCTGGCAATACGGCGCATCATTACGCGGCGGCGCTGGCCCCCATGTGCTGAATAGCCGGCAAGATAAAAGGGATTACCGGGGGTGAACAGAATAGGATGGCGAATGTCTTGTTCGTGTGCGTGTGTGTGAGGGTGTGTGTGTGTGAGAGAGAGAGAGACAGAGAAATCCACTGAGGTAATTCATCCTAAATGCTGCTAATGAGATGCAACAGATGCCTGCAGACGCATGACCGTGCTCTCGCTCCGGCAAATCTACAAATGAGGTGACACATGTGCAACACAAACACCCCACATTTTTTCTGTCAAAGATCCATTGACACACACGCACAAACACACACACAAACAGATATAATTCTTTCTTCTTCCAGGTCTTGCAGACATCCCGAACCCCCTTGAGCTCGCTGAGGCTGCTCTGAGAAATGCCACGCAGCACTTCATTTATCTCCTCCTTTGACACCAGCCTTTTGGACAAAAGGGACTGGGCAATGGGGGGGGGGTAATAGAAGTGCGTGTCTGTGCATGCGTGAGTGTGTGCATGTGTTTGTGTGTGTGTCTGTGTGAGCAGATGAGCAACTGAAATGGAAATGCGAGTCGTCCTTATGAGCCTCTAACCACAGCAGGGGGGTGGGTTTATTGGACGACCCAGACGGGGCGAGTGGCAGGGGGTCAGACCCTTCCAGCCCTCTGCAACGTTGGACGGTAACACCCTGTGGCTGGCGCGCTAATGGGTTTTGTGTGTGTGTGTGTGTGTGTGTGTGTGCATGTGTGCATGTGTGCATGATTAAGAGGGAGGATAGCGGACAGTAAGGAGTGGAGGAGTGAGAGAGCGGAGGGAGGCTGAGGCAGCTTCTGACCTTTCAGCGAGAGGCAGACATGTATTTGTACGGGCTGGTTTTGTTTAATGTCACCCCCCACCCCAAACCACCACTGCCTTATTCTCCTTATTCTCTTTCCTACGCTTTCTATCTCGCAACTTCTCCTTTTCATTGTCTCAATCTCTCTTCGTCTGCCCCCCCAGCCCCCCCCAGCCCTCCCCAGCCCTCATCCCTCTCCAGACCACAGCATGTTCAACACGTCCGCTACCCCATAAATATATGGTAAAATATGGAAGCTTGTAGCAACTCAAAGGGCACATCTCGAGACAGGAACAGCAACTGGGGGGGTGGGTTGGGTGGAAGGATAGGTTGAGTGTGTGTTTGAGGATGGGGGGGCTATTGGGGGGGGGGGGGGGTGCTGCAAGACATGGCAACTTTCAGACGGCAATCTTTCTGGTTTTTTAATCCGTCCGGTGCACGCCTGAGCAGTTTTGGAAGATTGCACATGGCAGATGCACCGCCACCGCCGCCTTTTTCACAACTCCATCCAATTCCTCATTTCGCGAGCTGCAGCTTATTCAATATTTTGTCGGCGGTATATAGAGTGGACGGTGGAGAGGCATTTGAGGTCAGGGACAGGACTGCACACACACCATTTTAGTTTATTTTAAAAAAGGAATGGTTTGATGTTTTGGAAAAAAAAGCAATTATTTCTTTACAACCCCGAATGAAGCCAAAGACCTAGTGTGAAATACAGCCAAACCAATCCCCCGTTCTTCCCAATGTTCAGAACCGACAGCAGCTAGAGGAACGGATCGTTCGTAATAAATATCTAACAGGGTCGGATATTCCTTTACAAAGCGACAGCGGCTGCCACAGCCCTTCTCAAATCAGTTAATGGGGGCGGCTCAGCGCGTCCCGGGGGAGAGCTGAAAACCAAATGAACCGACAGAATGTGCACCAGAGCAGCGAACAGAAGAACGCCGGCTGGTGGCGGAGAATCTGCTGTCAGTCTCTCTCTCTCTCACACACACACAGTTGGGGGTCCGGGCACAGAGATGCGGTGAGGAACGCGCACACACACACACATACAGACAAAATCGCCCGAATAGAGACTAACCAATTAGCGGGCGGCAGACGTGAGCGTGACAGAGAGACAGAGAGAGAGAGAGAGAGAGGGAGGAAGAAGGATTGAAAGAATACATCAGCGCTCTCTGTGTGCAGGTGGCAGCGCGGGGGGAAACTGCAACCGAGACACCTCCACGCTGACTGACAGTTTCGGGGGAGGCCGCAGGCAAATCCGTTTTGACACAGCGGGCGGATAATGGGGCGGGATGCGCTGCAGTGGAGAGCGGTTCACAGGCTGACACTGGAGGGACAGGGAGGGGAGGGACGGTGTGCGGCGTATGGGCACAGGCTTACAGAAAACAGAACAAAATCGGTTTTCTTGGCCATTTTTTTAAGCCACTGTCAAAAAGAAAGACATCAAAACGCACGGAGACGAGTGCAGCCCGGTTCCTCGAGGACTTCCTGAGCGTCTATCAACGCGGATCATTGTGGGTCAGGCTATTCACAGACATGATGTTGCTCGGAGCGCGAAGGGTTTCTGAAAAGAGTGAAACAAGACAAAAAAAAAAAAGAACCATCACACGGCGCCTTTTAGTAAAGGCCGAGCGAAGAAAACCTCGCCTCTCTATCAGTTTTTCCCATTCACCATCTGACAAGCCGTAAATACAGCAAAAGTAATCTTCCAATCTGAACAGAGCACAAATCCAGGCTTGACGTTTTGCAATTGTTGCTTCCGGGGATTAAGCGGGAAGCAGAAAAAGGCGACCGGTTGGACATAAGCCGACACAGCAAGGAGCACGGCATCATCTCCTGAGGCCGAGTTCAGCGGCGCGCAGGCAGAGCCGGAGGAGAGGCCCGCAGATTTCGTCCCCTAAGCCGCTGGGTCATGAAGATGACAGCTGCAATCTCCGCACTTTTCCGGCGACTAGCTCGTCGCGCAAGCTTTTCCTAGAAGTCTTGATTAAAGGACGGGGTTTGGAGGAGGGACAAATCCCAGGTCGCGGTTTGAAATAAACAGAGGATGGTGTCACACGCAAACAACCGTGCGGGCACTCAGGGTGTGAAGCCGGGGAGGGGATGATGATGATGATGATGATGCATTCAGGTGCTTGCGGTTCGTACATGAGAGGGGAGTCTGCCGGTGAGCGTGTGTTTGTGTAGGGATGAAATTTGACCAGGAGTAAGTGCTGGTCTGAGGACAGTTACCAATTGTACCCCAGAGGGAAGTCTAAAAATATCCTAAGCGCACACACACACACACCTTCCCAGGCAAATAAGCAAGGGATCAGCGGATAGACAACGGGATTCCCGTGAGGCATCAGTGGAATGTAAACAGGCCACCCACCCACCAGCACACACACACACACACACACACACAGTTTCAGAGTCTCTCATCAGAGGCCATGAGACAGGGGCCTCATGTGGAAAAAAGATGCCCCAGAGAACAGTGCAGTTTGCTGGGATTGTCCCCTCTGCGATTGCACTATCCTCCGAAAAAGAACCACGTGAGAGGCTATGGGAACCTAAGTGCATGCTGGGAAACACGTCACCTTTCACCCCGCTGTTTTGCGCTACGTGTACAAGGTCAAGCAGAACTGTGGGGTAAAGCGACGCAGCTGGGCTCGGCGGAGATTGGCATTGAGGTTAGAGCTAAAGCAACCGTTTAATGAATAAGTCAGACAGTGTTATTCTTATTATCCTTCACCTCCATAATATGGTTCAAAATGTGGCGCACACGCGTCTGTCTAATCCCATGCATGGACGGCTCCAATGAGTGACATCAGCCCTTCTCCCGTTAATAAAACCCTGTGGGTCAGACAGGCCGCAATTTGCACAATCCTGCAAGTGTGTGGGTGTGTATATGGGCTGACACATTTGATGGCAGTTCAAATACCCAAGATGCACTTCAGCTGCTTTTGGAGAATTATAATCGAATGCGCTTGTTGCACGAGGCCGAAATTTTTGTGCGATCTGGCACAAAATTGACAAGGCGCCAAGACGCCCGACCCCGGCCGTCTTTAACACTTTCTCGGCCGTACGACGCCATTGTTTTGTTATTAGGCCTATGGCCCACATAACCACCTGCTCCAGAAATGACTTTCTGGGTCGCTGGGGGATTATTGCAGGGCCAACGCCAACAGCTCACGGTCGCGGGGGCCACAAATGGGTCAGACGCCGTTTCGTTCGAGAAGCAGCGCAAACGGTGGAGAACGTGCAGTGGCAACCTCGGGAGCTCGCTCCTCGGAGACCAGAGCTCCACAAGGGGGCTCCTCGCACTCAATTAGCAGGAACAAGTCTAGACGTTCAAAAGTAAACAGCAGCTAATTTCCTATGTTTTGGCGTTTGGGGGCCTCGCCGCGCGCTTGGCCTCTTCGCTCGCGGAGCTACCCTTCTTTCTGCATGTGGCTGCCGCAGCTATTGTTCTGCTGCCAGGCCACTCACAAACAGCCGACTGAGGCCCGTGCTACCGCTCAACCCGCCACAGCCGCTACGAAAACAAGCCGGCGGGGCGTTTGAAGTTGACGAGGGCGGATTCCCATTGTTCAAAGTGGGCGATTCTGTCATTGTCGTTGCCGTAAGGGAGAGAACACTGTTTTTTTTCCAGTGTGTTTTGTCTACAAAAACTGTCCACGCAGACGCCGCCATGTTCAACCAGGAAAGCCCCGCAAGTGAAGGAAACACTAAGGGAGTACAAAAACCACAAACTTTTTTTTGTGACATCTAGCGGGAAAAGTAAAACACTTATTTAACTGTCATGGGTGACGGAGGTTCGAACCCAAATAAACGTGAGACGTGACGATAGGACTGAAATGGTTCCTAACAACCTTTCTCGAAAGCTTTGTTCTTGTGAAGCATCACTTCCCTTCCTGTTGATCCCGGAAGCTTTGGTGATTAGAAAGGAAAAGACGAGAGACTCACTTTCTCCCGTTATAATAATTGCATGTTTTACTGCACGGCCGCGGCGGCCTGTTAAGTGGGACCGAAACGCTTAAACAAAAGTGTCAAGCTGCGAGCCCTTTTCATGTGAAGATCCATAAAGTCGGAGGAAGTTACAGCAGATGTTTGGAGTTATTCCAAAAATCCCCTCCAACCCCCCCACACACCCACCCACCCAATCCTCCTAAGTATTCGACAGGAAATGAAAATGATGAAGTGAAAAGGAAGGAAGGAAGAGGAAGACGTGAACCAACTGCTCAAGGGTGAAGGGACACTGGGGGGCTTCAGCCCCCATGAGAAAACCGCTGAATCTCAGCACCTTTGGGAGACCAGAAAAATCTTCTCAGAGGAAGTTATGATCCGGAGCCGATGCCGCGCGCAGGTAAACAATCCTGACCGAACGCACGGGAACTTGGGATTCGTCTCGGCGTTAGCTCCCATAAATAACTGACCGGCGCGCCAAGCTGTTGGCTCACATGATGGCTCAATAATGAGCCTCACAGCACACGTTTCTCATTTTGCTGAGTGGAGCGTCGTCGCCGTCATCAGAGGAGAGGAACTGCTGACAGCGCAGCCAGGCTCGCAGTCCATCGGCACCTGGATGCAGCGTCGTGGTTCTTACGTGTGGCTTCTCTTTATTTTTCTTGTCTTCTCCATCCAGTTCTCTTACGAACACCTCGAGGTGAGGCGATGGGTGACCAGAACACTGGCGGAAAAAAACGATCAAGGACACATTACCTTCCACAGACCGTTCTAATGATTGGTTGCTCAAATGTCAAAGCAACTATCGGATCCCTTGAAAACGCAAATAAATGTCGGTGGCGGCTCTGGTTAGATGATGGCTGGTGTGATGGATGTCCGCCGCAATCAATAAATCGTAGAATTTAAAAATGAATATGCTGGGAAAAAGCTAAAAGTGAAGATTAATTACACAATTTAAAGACATCAGTTCTGGCTGTGGTGATATATAGTGAACATTTGTCAGCATGAACACAGGAAAAAAAAATCATCCGTGAGTTGATTTTAAAACAAGATACATTCATAATTAATGAGTAGAAGTAAATTAGTTACAGCATTGTGGAGCCAAACTGAATCCATGGCTTTGACGGAGATTTTTGTGGTACAGTAGGATATCTGACTGCTCCTAGCCAGAAGGAGTCATGCCATCACTCATAACCACACCCTCTGTGTGTGTGTGTGAGTTTGTGTTGTTTTGACGTTCCACCCGGCGCATAGAGGAGCGCTCGTCGACATCCCCTCCGACGTTCAGAGGTCGAACATCCTCCCCGGGCCGCGTCGCGCCGAAAAGCTGCGTGTCGCAGTAACGGCCCGTAGGAAAACGACAGCGCGTGTCGCTGCGCACATAAAACAGCCTTGAAGTGTGGCGCGTGAGATGTGACAAATTTACAACTAACGAAAACACGCATTTGCTTTCACAGGCACGTTACGCATTGATTATCGCAGACAAGTGACTGGCTTTGAACGTTACTGGAGTATGTCTAGGGTGCGTGTGTGTGTGTGTTTGTCCCTCTGACAAGTTTATACAACTCATACTCGTGTTCAAACAGCACTGTGGTTGGCACTTACATGGTTGGAAGTTGCTGCCGATATGCCTATAATAATCCTATATTAAAACTACAGTGGCCGAATCGTAATCCTATAGTTAGTGTAAGCTATTCTTGTGCTTTCACGGCATTATTCCTCAGCTCTATGCCGCAGGCCGAGCGGCTTCAGGTTGACGATGTCTCGCCGGCTTGCGTAAAGTCAACATTCAACTCGCATAACTGTGTAGTGCATGTGCGGGAAGCCGCAGGTAGGCCGTGACTAAAGCGGTGCCAGCTGCTGCGAATGCCACAGCCGCGAGTCACCGCCCGGCACACTGAGCAATGCGTAGCTCGCCGTTTCAAGTGTACAAACACGTCATTGGGGGGGGGGTTTGTGTGTGTGTGTGTGTGTGGGGGGGGGTTCCTCCAGCTCATTTGTTTTAATGCTCCCATAAGCCTTTACTCTGCAAAGTGACACAGCTGCCAGACATATCCTCTTCGCTGGCGCCTCAAACCTCCACTCCTTTCCTCCCTCTCTCTCCCTCCCTCACACACACACACACACACACACACACACGCACTGCAACCACAGCACGTCTTAAAAACAGCCTCCGTTCCGATGACACGTCCTGATTATTTATGCACTTTATAGTAATAATAAACGACTCCAGCGATGGCCATGAAAACGATTCAATCATCTGCAGTGAGCGAGGCGCACGCATTCATCACCATCAGGCTCGATAACCGGATTCAAACAGGAACTCCGGCCATAATGTGCTATTTGTCAGCTACTAATTGTGACAGAATAGAAAATTGCTGGGTCGCTTTACACTGGGGGTGGGGGTGAACCAGCGGTGCTTGCTTCCTGTTTGAAAGCAGAACACGCCCTGTTTATGCAGTTATATTTAACAGCCAAATATTCACAAATACACAAACCTTTCCTCCTAATCCCCAAATCGTCTGGCGTTACTGTGTTCGTGGTGCGTCTGCAAAGCAAAGCTGGTGGAGGAGCACCCGCTCAGGAAAACTGACTTGTACGTGATCAGGTCTTTTACTTGCGGGAACTCAACTGAAGAGCATCAGCGTCTCTTTGTGTTTAAACCCAGTGACTTCCAGGAAACCTATTTCGTTTCCAAACGAGAGCAGGTGACATCACGTTCTTAAATCCGCAGCCCTCTGCAGGTAAGGGGGGATGGTGAGGAAAAAGAGCGGGGAATCCAGGATGCAGAGAGTCCACATTCCTAGCCGCCATCCACCCACCCACCGCAGATGCCAGTCCATCCGTGCATCCCCTAGCAACCCCGTAACCCAGGGCGACCAGACCTCGACGAAGAACAGACAACAGAACTCTGAGGTTCTCCATTCGCTTGTCGCCAAGAGGCGGATAGTGCCAATCTGCACACATTCACGCAGACGGACGCGCACAGGCCTAACCCCCCCCCCTGCGCTTTTGTATGCATGACAACGCAATACAGAGACATGGACCGATACAGCCTGCATATTATGCTCAGCGTACGTGGCTTCTCAGACCGCCAACGACGTCGTGTTTTGTGAGGTGCAGGCCCGGGCGGACGAGCAACGCGTGAAAATAAGTGGTTTAAAAAAAAAAGAAGCTTGGAGCAGCGAAGCGGCAGCGCCGACATCACAACAAATGGGATGTGAAGTTTCTGGAGCAGAGTCGGCCGGCGTTGCTGGGGGGGGGGGTCGTTTTACGTTAGCATCTCCACGCGACTTCTGTCTGTTGATGGAGGTCTGCACGTGTCACAATCTTCTCCCTTCCAATCCGCCGTGCGGCACATCTCTGCAGAGACAAAACAGTTGGGGCGTAGGAGTTGCAGCCGTCGTGGCATCGAGCCTGAGACCACTGTGAGTAACAGGCGACGCCAAGTCATTAGCGGCGCTGCTTTCAGCGTGCAGCGCGCTTAATAAGAGGGCACGGCAACGCCGCTTTGAGTGAGGCTGAGGGCCAAAGATGATTGCTGTGCGGACGCGCACACGGCAGGGGGCTTGCTCATTTTTCGGCGCAGGCCTTGAAATGTGCGCGAGGCCGCGACAAACGCACAGCCTGCACAGTCGGATCTCTGGGTTGGAGTCTGCAACAGGTCACTTTTCATGTGCACGAGAGACACCCAAACCCACTGAAACCTCACACGCAGCCAGACCACATCTGCATTCAAAAGCCAAACCCTAACGGCATTGTTGTTTGTTTTTTTTATTTGTGTTTTTTATGAGGCATTGTGTGGCTGCAAAAGAGCCTAAAAATAACGCGGCTGAAAAGGAGCTAATCCTCTCGGCCCCCGTTTGTTGCTCCCGGTCAGGCCTCTCAGTTCGCAGCGTTTACGACCGGACGCGTGTTTACTACCACGGCTCCGTGCACGGCCTGAACAGCAGGCGGGAAATGAGCATCCACGGGGGGGGGGCTGACAGATAATGTGCACAAGATGCTGCTCTGAGAATCCCCCACCCCAACCCACGTCGCCTCCGCTGAAGGAGCCACTGCAGCTTCTTCAAACGTGACACGAGATGGCCGAGCACGCCCTTGAGAGAGAACGAGCTCTTCTACAGATCAGTGTCAGCAAAAAAGGAATAAAAAAAAGAGGCAAATCAAAACTGCCAACTTCTTTGACAGTCCTTCCCGTTTTAATTCCAGCAAAAGCACATAACGTTTTGCCGTTTTTGCATCTTCAACATGAGGATCTACTGCTCATCTTTAAGTGTGATGGTAAACTGAGTCATTTTAACATATATTTCCGATATCAGTTCCCTTTTATTTTACTTTATCCAAACAATATTTTCTGACATTTTAGAGCCAAATCGATCAACCTCGAAAGTAATGTTACTAACTGCATGAGAAAAATAAGCTCTCTCAGTAAACAATAAAAAAAGACAGAAGCAAGTTCAGTCTAGGTCTCAGACGGCTCGAGGTTTCCGACATGATGCAATTTCTTTCCCGTGGCTACACGGGATCACAGGCAGGATGGCCTACAGCTGGAAAAATTTGACTTTTCGGGGTTTTTGTTATTTGTAGCGAGGCATCAAGTGGCTCTGATTACAACTTGGATTTCCTGCTGTCACCGTCTGCTCCGTCTGCGTGAGCTGCCACTGGCTCGCTTCCCCGGTTCCTCCTCCTCCTCTTTATTTTCCCTGTCCTCCGCTCCATCTGTCTGCTCCTACATTCCTGAAGATCCGGAGACACTCCTGATTTAATTTGTGAGTCATATCCGAACCTCCACCTAAAGCAGGGCCTTTTCACAGAGCTCAATCCTTCTCCTCCTTGGTTCTCTCAAAGGGAGTGATCGCGTTTGAATTTCTGTGTCATGTCTTCCCCTTTTGCGCGAAGAGCGTTTTGCAGCCGATCGGCAAAGAAAGCGCGTCTCCCGTGGCGTTAAAGCCCCCGCTCCTCACTTCCTCCTTAAACTCTGTCAACATGAAAGAAGCGACTGGAAAGCACTTTACGCCCCCCCCATCTTTGCTGCCCCTTCCTCCTCCTCCTCCTCCTTTCTTCCCGGCTTCACGCACCTCACTTTTCATCCTTCGCCCCTCAGTCCCAATCCTCCCGCTTTCTTCCCCATCATTTCCCTCCCCCCTTCAGTATCGGTACGGAGTTCGGTGGGGGAAACTGGCTCCAGCTTGAAACTTTTTCTTTCTTTCTTTCTTTTTTTTTTTAAGTGCCGCTGTTCCCATGCAGCTCGGCACAGCACCCTGCTCTGGTGGGTCTCTTTATGTTTCCAAGCTCACATCTCTCTCTCTCTCTTTTATAAAGGTCTCTCTCTCTCCCTCCCTGGCACTGAGTTCACTTCCTTTCTACCAAGAGCTGGAAGGTATCTGAAGAGAAAGGTGCAGCTTTCACAATCCAACTCGAGCTTCTAGGCTTTTTCAGGCATTTTTTTTTCCTGATACGTGCTTCTCCCTGGGCCACACCTGCGTTTTTTTCCCAACCTCTTTGAAAAAAAAGAAGAAAGAGATGACACGAGTGAAAAATAAGCTTTGTTTTTGGTTTTTTTTAAAACAAAGATGCAGCAGACGTGGTGCAGCTGCAGCACGTGGCCTGACGTCGTCCGTATCCTCTCATCCTTCCAGCATTTTCTTTTTTAATCCCGCACTTGAGTGCTGCAGCTGGCTCTTATTTTCCATTATCTCGCAATCTGCTCATTATTTTCTCAATTAATCAAATCAACCCTATTACCAAAGTAATGCTAAGGATTTAATGACCAGTGCTTTGCAGTTACCAAATAGAAAGGATATACCTGAGGTAAAGGGGATGTTTACAACCTGGCAACCCACACTGTATTCTTCCTGATAACTTGTAACTCAACTATGTGAATAAGCGCGAACGACTCATAAAATCTGTGAATGATTTCTTAACTAATGAGAAAGCCAGTAGTTAGAGCACAACAAACTCCTCACAAATATGACTGTAAAGATAAATCTGATCGGTCGTTCAAGGCCGTCTCTTGGTGCACCGAGCAGGCATTTTCGAGCCCCAATGGACCAACCGCACTCCTTGTAAAACGACCGTTTCAGTAGTTCTTCTTCAATAAATAAAGCTTCCTTTTTTTAAATCAGAAAAACACCAGGGACAAACTGCCCAGGAACCGAAAGCTCCCTCGCTCACCTCGACAATCGACTCTTTGTTCTTCCACTTGGCTCCAACATCTTCTCTCTGATTCTATTTACTCATTCATTCAGGACGCTCCGTCTAAGTCTGCGTCTGTGCCACTCTCTCGGTCTTTACACACACACACACACACACCCCTCATCTCTTCCCTTTGCTTTGCGTTTTTTTTTTGTCATGGCCACTCTGTCCACTCCCGGACAGCGAAGCATATTTTGCGAAGAAGCCAGGCAAAGACAACCAGCCCATTCAAAGACCCTAGCAGTGACAGCGACAGAGCGAGGAGGAAGGAGGAGGGGGAGGAGGGAGATAGGGAGGATGAAGGAGGGAAAACAGAGGGAGATGGAGGGTGAATTCCCCGGGTGACTTGCAGCTATCCGTAAGCAGGTCCCTGGTTTCAGGGGAAAACAAATCTGCGAACAGTTGTAATGGCTGTAATTGCATCCCTCTCCAGCTTTTACTACAGGCCTCATGTTGCAAATTGTTGCAGCGGACCACACAGGCAACGTCCTCCCGCGCACACATCTCGCTCTCCGCTGACATAACGCCCCTCAGTCCATTAACAAATACTCCCCCAGCTGTAAACAGTCATTTGCAATCAGGCCTAAGGCTGCTCTCTGGAGATGAAAAAAAAAATGGATGAAAGTAGGCAAACGTGTCCTGTGATGAGGGCTTCAAACAATCGCACGCTTGGAAGCAGGATGGAATGGGATGATTTTGATATCACAGTGGCAGTCCCCCCAGCGCAGCGATCAAAGAAATCATGAAAATGACATGGCACGGGACGTTACCTCAGCACGGCACGGCCCCTCCCTCGAAGGAAAGTTTTTTTTATGAACGTCTCATCGCGTTCTCTAAAACTGCTTTGCGTCTGACGCCGCCAACGCACAGAGGGCCAACCAGCCGGAGAAGAAAAGAGAGAGAGAGAGAGCTCCATCTTTCACTTCAGTTTCCCCCTTTTCCACTCACACCTCTCTGTTGTTCACCTTCTCTCGCCGCACTACTGCACAGATGAGACAAAAGCGTCCCTGGGGGTTTGTGGGGGGTGGGTTTGAAAAGCCTCAGTACTGTCGCATTTTATCAGAGCGAAGGCACAGCAGAGCACGTACCCACACCTTGTTTGTCCACGGCTTATATTAATACACAGGCGTAGAGATAACGTGGGGCCTTCTCCTATCGTGAGTCTGCACAGGAAAAGGGGAAGAGGAAGGTGTGCGTTAACTATAAGTGGGACAGTTGTTTGTGTGTGTATTGTGTGCATAAGAGGGACTGATGAAAAAAGAAAGAGGAATGGAGAGGAGGCAAGTTGAAGGGGAATTTGGATAAGTGAGAAACAGTGATGGGGGGGTCAGGGAGGAGGAGGAGAAGGAGGAGGAAGAGGACTGGAATGTAAGTCAAGATGAGGAAGAAAGGCAGGATGAAGAAAGAAAAGGTGTTGGGAAGGGAGGGAAGAAAAATTAGGTAGACCGGATGGAAAGGCATGAACCCGACAAAGAGGGCCAAAACAGAAAAGGGGGGGGGGGTAAAGGCGGGAGTGACAGACACGGACAGATGGAGAGAGAAAGTGTAAAATGCAGTCAGCCTGCCCGAGGTCCTCGGCGAGGCCATTTCTGCGACTGTCCTGTCCTTCACCCGACGGAGCGGGCGACCCCCCTGCGCAGCCTCACCACGTGCGTCCCTCAACCTGTCCCTCGAGCAGGTATTTTATTTCTCTCCGAACATGTGACACCGAACACCTGACCCCCGCAAACTCTCACTGTGCGGTGCATTTCTAACGCTAGGAAAAAAAGTAGAGGACTTCCTGTTTTCACAAAATGCGATTGTTTTTGCAGGCGTGGATGCCCAGAGGGAAATTCACAGACAGAAAAAAAGACAATCACGATCTTTCAGAAAGAAGCAGATACTGTTTTCGCAGAGACAAAAAAAACCATGTGCTACAGAATACAGACAAAGCTCAGTATGTGCATGAGCGTGCACGCAGACCTTCATGCATACGCCTGTGCATAATGTGAGAGAGTACTTGTGTTTTCCTGTATATATCCTGTGTGTGTGTGCACCCACCCTGCAGTGCCTGATCTTCCTCTCCACATTATAGCACCCAGCCCCTGTGGCATGCGAATGTGTGTGTGCGTGCGTGCGTGCCGCATCAGCAATACTTTACACCTAGGCGAAGGGACAGTGCACCCTGTTCGCTCAGCAATGGCTACCGTCCTTTACCTCATCTCACCCCCCCCCCCCACACACACACACACACACACTCACATGTATGCTGCTCACACACGACAAAAGACCACACTCCCCACAAATCCTTCTGCTGCCTTCCACTGAGGGGATGTTGCTTCTTGGGGAATTTTTTTTGTTATTATTTTTAAACGCAATGCACTTGGGAACGCACCTGAGGTGTTGCTGTTGTGTCGTTTCGGTTGCCCCCCCCCCAGCGTTGCGCCAAAAATAAAAATACCACTCACGTCCGCTGAGTCGGCTTGGCGACAGAAATCTCTCGGAGACAGATCTCGAAAGACCTGATCAGATAAAACGTAAACTACCTGCGTAGCTGGGAACCCAGACAGGTCAAGGTCCGCTGACTCGCTGCCTGTGGAGCGGAGGAAGTTGTCGTAGCACGAGAGCTCAGCCGCTGCTACGATTTCATCCACAGCCCATTTAGTTAGACAACAGCATTAGACCCGTTGTCCCTGTTGCCAAAGGATGAATTAATAATTCTAATTATTTTTAGCCTGGCTCTTGGCAAAGCTTCATAGGTGTTGGATTCTGTTAGCTTTGGCTGGAGCTACGCTAACTGAAGCCCACTTGCTTCCAGCTAAGCTAACCATGCTAAATGTTGTTTAACTGAAGGCTTCCAGGGAAGCAAAGCATGCTAAACGTGGTTTTAATGAATGCGCAGCAACTTGCGTTACCCACAATGCTCGGGAAGTAAGTCCCCGCCCACCCCCCAGTTTGGTTGCCTTGAACATGTCCCGCTCTCCCTCCCCTCATCTTGCTCTCTCTCTCTCTCTCTCTCTCTCTCTGTCACACAGCAGCACAGAGGTGAGGCCTGCGTCAGTGCCGTAGCAGAGCGACACGACACAACACACAACGCGACGTAGACGCACATAGAACAGTTTGAGCGTGAGCTGAAACACCCTGTTATCCTTGAGAAAATTGCTACGGGCCACAGTGAGTTGAGAGTTGATAACTGTGTGTGTGTGTGTGTGTGTGTGTGTGTGTGTGGGCAGGGCCCGGCGGGATTCCAACCACCGCACGTCAAGACAAACAAGTCTGGCTTTAACGATGTGTGTAAACACACGCACGCTCACCCGCGTGACTTTTGGCATTACTCCGGCATCAGGCGTTCACACGATGAGTTTGGCTTATATCCTGAAAGCTGTCCTCGTCGCCATTAGAAGTGATCGCGCACTTTCACACACACACAGGCAACAAAAGCTTTGCGTGGTTAAAACCAAACCAGCCCAACTCCGCTTCAAATTTTCCGTACTACATAACAAATCTTTCCGAAGTCCGAATCTCCGCATCATCGCGGTTCAGCGATCTGATCCATCACCAGTTAACCAGGGTAATGTTTAACATTTCAGCTCGCTAGAGCGTTGGGTAAGTTCACGTCAAGAAAGCAGATGGGTGAATTTCCTGGTTATACAGAGGTGCAAAAGAAGCTACTTTAAAACAACCGCCTGCCGTCTTCTCGCCGCACGCCGGTGGTTTATCATGGGGGGGATTTGCATTTCCGAGCCGAAAGCAACTTGGCAAGGATTCATAAACTCCGTCAAGTGCCCCCTTTGACAACTGCGCGCTTGTGTCGGAGAGAGAGAAAGAGTCGCCCTGATAAATACCACAAATGGGATTTCAACAGGCATAACTAGTGCCCTTTAAACTATACGGAACAAATGAAAAATCAATCCGGCAAAGAGGAGCACCAGCGAAAGCCCGACTGATGCGCTGGAGATCAATATCCTCTTTTTATTATTAGAATCGCTCTCTCGTTTTTTATTCCCTTCATCTGTCATACCCTCCATCTAATAGCTTTTTTTTCTTCTTTCTCAATCCCCGGCTTCGCTCTCTGATTGAATAACTGCCTCTCCGTCTCCTTTCTCACCCTGAATCACATCGTCTTCCGCGAGCGGAGGGTGACCCGGCCCTTTTCGGCAAACCGCCCCTGATTGAGCTGGAGCGAGTGAGCGAGCGAATGAGCGCAAAGGCAGCAATCAGCTGTATACAGTAGCTATATCAGCAGCGAAGAAACACAACTGGGTGTTTCTGTATAACAGTCTAGTTGCATCTCCTTTCTCGTTGCAAACCCCTTCTGACTGAAATGCTCACATTTAGCTGCTGGGCGTGCAAATACTCTACTCGACTAAAGTAGTTTCCTTTTCCAACACAGAACCCCCCCCCAAGCCATAGCACAAACATTCTGCGCTTTGGTAGTCAGTGCGACGCACGCTTCCTCTGGACTCGGCCTAATTCCCAAGGCATATGTCTCAGAAGGATGGGGGGGGGGGCGTCAAACGGGGCATGAGGGGTAATTGCAAAAACCTGGGCTGCAAAAGGCCTCGTACTTCACTGTTTGTCTGCCAGTGATGGGGACGGGGACGGGGGATCTTGCTTGTGAAGGCCTAAGCGAGTGTGAGGTGTAGGTGCGGTCTGCAGAACAACGTCCCGGCAGCCTGTGAATGAAACTCGTCTTTTCGCCGCAGCCAGACGGAGCGTGATCATACTTCATCCTTCAGGCCCAGTGCAGCAACATCGCTGCATTCTCCACCAGACACATTACATGCAGCCTTAATGAGTGCACTATCACAGACAGTCCAGCCCCCAACCCCCCACCCCGAACAGGGATACAGTTTCGTTTGATGCAAATGGCTTTCTACGGATTCATTTGACCGTGAGGTGCTATGACTCAAAATCCTACAGTAGGAGCAACAGCGGCTCTGTGCTCTAACTGTTTCCTGAAAGCAATCAGACCTTTTATTTGACATCTGTGTGGGGGCCTCGGGCCGAGGCTCGTGTCTGACTCATGGGTCTGACAGGGAGCATTCGCACGGCACAGTCAGGCAACAGCCATCAACAGGCGAACGCGTGAATGAAAACCACCCTAACCCTCAGACACGACCCGTGCGGCGGACCTTCGTCATGAACAAAAGGTGTGCCCGTATCAACCCGAGCCCAGCTCTCGTCGGACTCAGCGCTGACGGCTTGGCAAAGCCCCCCACCCTCTCGGGCCCTTCACTCATCTCCCCTCTGGCACGCGCGACAGCTGCAAGTATGCCCAAACTTGTCTCCATCCAAATTCCAGCATCAAGCAGCACGCTATGAATACACACCGGAGCTCAGAGCGGAGGGAGAATTCTGAGGGGGGGGGCAAAAAGAGAGAGAACTCGAGCAGAACTGACAGAGTGTGAAAAATGGTGTTTATTTATTTGGCAGGTCAGCCAAGAGGAAATTCTTCTTTACAGTTACAGAGAAAGATGGTCCGACAGCTGTGCGCGCCTCTGTCCCGGCGCGCGTGTGCTTACATTTTTACATACACACGCGCGCGCGCACACACAGAGCATGTGCGTTTGCATGCGCATACATGCGCGGAGAGAAAGACGGCGTTCGTTTATTCATGTAAAGGATGCGGGGGGGGGGGTCGACAGCAACATCCACACATGACCATGCATACAGTACATGTTGTGATGCGTGTGTGTGTGTGTGTGTGTGTGTGTGTGTGTGTGTGTGTGTGTGTGTGTGTGTGTGTGTGTGTGTGTGTGTGTGTGTGTGTGTGTGTGTGTGTGTGTCAGTTTCGAAACGAGAAAAAAAGACGAGATCAGCGAAGACGCACATAGATGCATCTTCATTAAACCGAGTGTCGTATTCACGATTCACCGAATCTGCAGCATCATCAGCATCAACACTGTTTCATATTAAAAGAGGAAACCAGAAACGTCCTTCTATTTTCCTTTTTTTTGCAAAGGCAACAAGTCCCTGTTCCAACCTGACTGACACTGCTACTCTAATATGGTTTCGCAGCGACCGCCGAGGAGGTTGCCGCAGTCACTACTCTTATCTGTGAAGTTTCCTAGTGCACCCACCGACCCACACACACACACACACACACACACACACACACACACACACACACACACACACACACACACACACACACGAACAGCAACGCAACTTTAACGCACCTACGCGGATATGCGAAACGAGCACTCACCAGAGTGAGACGGAGGGAGAGGGAGGTCTGTCCCTAAAATTCAGCATTCAGTGGCTGGTCGGCGGAGAAAGTGGTTGGATTTGTTCAGCGCGCCCTTCTCCTTCTTGCCAAAGCTCCCGGCGTCACATTTAAGAGGGGCGAGGAGAGACAGATGTGCGACGGGAGGTGCGACTCGGTCCGTCAGCCTGCGCACATTTCTGTGCATGCGAAAGAGACACACGCCGAGACGCTGGGCTCAGTTCAGTCTGCTCCGCTCTGAGCTCCGTCAAGCCTCGCCGTGCAGAGGGGACGCTGCCGGGAGGAGGAGTGCGGGAGAACGAGCGCGCTGCGCCTCACGGGAAATGTAGTCCGCCATGACAAGCCGCTTTCAGGACCTCTTTCCTTGTACTCTTTCCTGCTGCAGTTGCTATCGCTTCATCTCCGGTTCATTTCTTCGCTCTCACAAACATAGAGGTGATTATATAAAGGGAAATGAAGCCAAACTGAATCTTGTATTTCGGAGCTATACCCAGCTTTATTCATAAGTTATGGAAATAATAGTATATATTAACAAAAAGTTAATTGTGTGTGTGTGTGTGTGAGAGAGAGAGAGAGAGAGAGAGAGACTTTGCACTGACCCTTGCAGTGAAGTGAACCAGCGTTTACAAATATTATACACAATACTATTATACCAAATTACCCCTGCGTGATTAATGGCGTATGTTTGATTCTGATTTTGATTGTAATATAAACAGGGAAAACTCTGTCTCGCATATGTTTTGATTTCAGGGAGATTTCTCTGGTTATTAGATATGAAATGATTTGTAATATCTAACACTATTTTGAAGATGATACATAAGAACTGAAGACAAAAGCTTTTTTTCTCCATCAAGCAATCTCTGTCCCAACTTATTTGCGTGCGGCAATATTCCCCATTAAAAGGTGACTGCAAACTTTCTTGTGATTCTATGAAAAGGCTCAGCTGACGCCTTTGTTGCTTACAGCAGAGACATTTTGATAGGGATTGTCAAATTGGTTTCATGGTAGTAGCTATAAACACAACGAACTGCTTTGAGGAGCTCAATGGGGAAAAAAGAGTTTGTTGTTGCCAATTTATGAGCGTCAGGACTTTAAGGAACATGTTCAGTTATATTGAACACATGTTATATATCTAACAATTGTAGAGAGGGGTACAAAGAGTGACAGATGATATTTTCATTTTTCTAAGTGACACTGTGAATGTGTGTTATTCATATATCTGAGGAAGCCCAAATGACTCCTGGGAGTTCCTGAAAAACAACTTGAATAGTGGCTGGTGTGATGAAAACAATACCACCAAAGTCATACTTCCTTGCCTACTGTGTAGTCATCTTGATGGGTGGGGAAGTTGGTGTTGTTGATGGTGTGTGTGTGGGGAGGTTTCCAACTGTAAATGTACTGCTATTTCCCAAGAAGCCCTCTGGGTATTCACACATATAGTGCATCTCAAGTCATTCCCCATATTTACTGTAACATTCTGATACCATCATATCCTATATCCACACCTACAGTAAGTAGCAGTAGCAGTATATTGTACCAAACGGTGGTAGCCAAGGCACAGCATAATAAAAGCAATAGTTTCAAAAAGACACGCCTTGAGAGCTCATTTCATAATAAAAAGAATATTTTATAACTTATTGTCGTGCTCAGGCAGAAGTCTTCATAGAGAAAATACAATACATTTCTTTTCTGTGGAGGTCAACCATCCCCTTGAGTATTCATTGTTCCTCCGCGCCCTCTCCCCCACTTTTTATTTACTGGACATACGGCACAACTACTTAAAAAAATATCTGAGCGAGTGTGCGCGGTAAGGAGGGCGTTGGGTCTGTAAAGGAAATGCTTCTGCCTCTCAATAGCTGTATGTCTAAATTTAGACCCCCATGTCTCCGCTGTCCTACTGTCACAGGCTGGGTCGAATTGTCGGCCTTTCAGGAAAGAGGCCTGAGGCGTTTTGAAGTCGGGATAAATTGCACAAGCTCGGGGTGTGCTGATCTGAGAATAACACATTTGTTTTCATCACATGTCCTGAGAACAGGGTGGCTATAAATACCCCGCT
This sequence comes from Psettodes erumei, assembly GCA_016785225.1. Lineage (NCBI taxonomy): Eukaryota > Metazoa > Chordata > Actinopteri > Pleuronectiformes > Psettodidae > Psettodes > Psettodes erumei. Next base: position 4,316,036 of record JAFBJZ010000408.1, read on the forward strand.
GTACTACACAGAGGTCAAGGAAGTGCAAACATACAGTGCAAGTGTTTAGAACATGAGGCAGTGGTTTTATAAGAGTCTAATGTTTTCTCTTTCTTTTTTTGGAGGTTACTTCTTTCAGTGAGAGAAGTTAATAATGTCTGATCACTGAAATAGATTGCAGTTTACTGAGGAAATATAGTGACAGTGTTACATACACTGCAACCACTGAAAAGAACTGGCCAAGTATATATATACACCCACTTGACTGTGGTGTCCGTTCTGAAAAACTAATTTGACAAGCTTCTCTTCCTAAATAAATTGCAGAATGTCTGTTTTGATATGATGATTCCAACTCCTCCTTCTTTACATGCAGACACTTACCTATATCACAGACGCAATTTCTGCCATAATCAAATTTAACTCAAGTGCTAACACAGTCAAAATTTAAATGCAGGCTTTGACAGGTTTTTGACCTTTTTTCATCTGCAGAGTGCAGGAAGCAGCAGTAGCTGGGGACCATTCTAGCATCCTCCTTGCCTCCTTGATTATGAGTCAAGTCTGTTTGATTGTCTGTTTGGAGAGCAGCACCTCTTTTATTGACTTAGTGCCTGACAGACACCCCCCCTCCAATAATGTAATTCTGTTGTGTGACACCGTTTGTCAGATAATTAAAGGAAGTTGCCACCTCAGTTTCCCTCTGTGTTTGCATTAATTGGTTTTGTTGTGTTGTTGCAAAAGAGACCCTGCTTGAACTGTGTGGCATTTTAGAATTACCCATATGGAGGCTTTTAAAATTGCTTGTTGTGTTAGTACTATGAGTGTGTACTCAGACACCTGACAGTATAGGAGAGAGCAGGAACCCATCAATCACACCTGCTGATATGCAACTCTATCTTCTCCAGGCCCCATGTTGGAAATATATTTACCCATAAGTATCACATCTCGAGCGTACCCACTATCACAGAGCAAATGCAAGGTGTAATGCAAATGTCAAGGACTTTAAAGGATGTTAAGAAAGAAAAATGCACCAAAAAACTTATGAAAAACCAAGACGATTAAAAATAGATAGAATACTGGACCTGACGAACAAACCATGAAAATAACCCAAAGCAATCCTTAGAGATCGCTACATTTAGGCTCTGATAAAACCCAGTGTATTTAATGACATTTTTGTAACTCGCATTAGTCTATCAAGCTGACACCGGCGAGTTATTGATCCTCTGCCGCCCTCTAGTGGCGCAGGCGCGAGAGGCGTCATTTCCTGCGGAGGTCAGAGGTCACGGCAGAAAAGATGGCCGCTCCCAGCAAAGCGACCGTGATTCTGAAGGCGGTCAAGAAAATAACAGTTCGGTTTTGTCCGTTTGAGTCCAATGTCCGGTCCACACGGTAAGAAACGTTTTTGTGTGGAGTGGTTGCTTTGTGGCGACGTTGTCTTTTGGCTGGACTGCGGATAAATGTAGATTTTAGTGTGTTATGCGTGGGAACAGTCTTCCCCGCAAGTGTGGTGGTGTATTTTTTTTAGTCAACGCTTCCGACTGATCTGATTGTAGTAAAATATAATTGTGCTAGTTAGCTTAGTCATAGTAGTCGCGTGTAATAATAGTTTTGTCGCACCTCAAGTGATTGTAGTCGCGTGTATTTATGCAAATTGCATTGCTCATGTGCAGTGCCGCGGTCACGCATGTGGGGGCTACACCTCCACAACCCCTAATACAGGCCGCTTACTTACCCACTATATTTTTTCCCCCTAATTGGTTAAGCCAAGCTCATTTCATGCATATATATATATATATATATATGCCATACTGCAGTCGAAATTCCCTTACAATTCGTCTTAAAAATCTCTTTCAAACAAAAAGTCCTGCATCGCCACCCAGGTGTTCTCCTGGTGAGGTTATCACTCGCTCAGTCGTATCAGCAGTCACTCGGTCAACACCCGTGTGGTTGTGTTGCAGGCACCCGGATTGTCAGCTGTCTGTGCTGCAGCGGCATCCGGTGTGTTTTGAGTGTATCGTTTGCCTCAGTAAAGCTCGGAACGTCACCGCATAACACTTCTTTGTTACAAGTCCCGCTCTCTAGATTTTACTTGCGTCGAAGCACATAAGTCTCATCGGCGAGATGCAGTCAGGTTTGACAATTTTTAAAAAATGCCTATCGTGCACGAGTGTTGCCATATTTTCACACCGCATATCATCAATATTTACTGATGGATTCATGTGGGAGCAGTATTTCAGCATTTTAATAGTTTTGAATCAGGACTACTGTAATGCTCTTTGTGCTCACGCAGGGAGTTTCTGGCCATGGTGGCCTCCGAGAAGGCCAGGGCGACCAACATGAACTGTGAGGTGATATCCATGGTGAAACACGACAGGTCTGATCCAGAGGTGGATATTACTTATGGTAAGTATTAGCTGACTAGGTTGAAATATGTGAGAGAAGGTGGTTCCCTGTTAGACTGTATTTGATGTAGTCTGATTTCACTTCTTGTTCATGGACTAAAAAGAGAGCACATGTCCAAGGCTTTGTACTTATCAAAGAAAGGCTGTTCAGTTTGGTAGTTTATGTAATGACAAACTGAAGCAGTTGAAGAAAATATTTGAGACGATGTGGCTGAATGAGACAGATGGAAATGGACAAAAGCGTAGAGTAAAAAAGAGTAACCCAAAATAAAAGAATAAAGGCGTATTGCAACCTCGAAATGTTTAAGTTACATTTTAACATTAAATTACCTTCTCAAAAATGAGATGAGAAAATCTTTGTTTTGCTAGTTATTATGATTGAAGTTACAGCAAGAAAAGCCCACAGGTACCTTGAATGATTCCTCCACATAAGGCTTTGTGTTGGGACAAAACTTAAAGACGTTATTATAATCTGCTGGGGGTTTTTTATTTTAGTTGGTCCAAGTTGCCTCTTTTTGCCTCATGCTGAAAGGCAAAATGCCAAAGTAAATAAGAATGATGGATGATGGATTATGAGATGGATCATTTTCAGTGGCATCCTTGCTTCTCCATTTCAGGTTCACAAAGTCATACAGTGTGACTCATTACACGTCTCTTACCGAAAGCAGAAATGTCTGCTGTAAGTCAGCAGAGCATTGTACGAAAGAAACAAAGTATTTAACTTTACTCAGAGTTTACTTTTGACCTGTTCGCCCTTTGTACTCCTTACACACACAGATCACCGTGGCTCTGAGTCATCTCATTGTGTCTTTGTCTTACTTTATCACAGTTGATGGGGAGAGGCTGGTGATGAAGGGGGCAAAGTTGACCACCAGCGAAATGCTGAGTGCGTTTCAGTCACGGTGCACGGCCAAGGACCCACAGGCAAAAGTGACAGCGAAGAAGTGATGACCTGTGTATCGAACATACCTGCATTGAATTTATCTGTATTTATCTGTGTACATTCTTGGATGTTTATAATAAAAAGATCTTATCTAGATATGTGGGTTCTGGTATGAATTGACCTTTGATTCACTGAAGCTACTCTGTGTTGATTGTTGTGACATAATTTGGACAGGCACGATATTGAGTCAGTTACTCCTCTTTTTATTGAATCACCTCTATATTCAACATGAACTTTACTACAGTCGTACAGAAATTCTTCACCCTCTTTTTAAGGGGAAATGGTTTGACCTACCCATCAGTTATGCTCATATCCTCCTTATTAAAGACATGAATTGAAACGCTTTAACTGTTTAAAAAAAAACTAAAATATGCTGGGATCAGTATGGGGCCGTGGGGTGTCCTTGCATATTGTGCCATTTCCTGATAAAGAGACCATTCCAGTGGTCAGAGAACATTATGCAAGCTCCAACCTTTGGTACAGCAGACTTCAATGTAATTTGGCAAGTTTTAGAGGCAGTCTCACTGAAAAGAAGAAAAGACCTTTCACCTAGTCAAGTTAACTAAAATCCTGTCCCCTCTGCTAATAAGAGTTAAGGTTAGTATTATATTTTTCTTACACGCTAACAAAACTAACTGTTGTCTGGCTAAAATGACAATATGTTGAACATCTAGTATCCAGAGAAGTGGCAAATACACATTTAGCTCAGAATATAAACACAAACCAATAAAGATGTTACAGCTTTTGGTGGAAAAAAAGTCAATATGTTAACACACCTCAGTTCCAGATGCTGCAGTTCTATCATGTGACGTGTCAGGCTGTGATTGGTGCCTCCCCCGTGTCCGAACGTCGGGCTGGCCCTTTAAAAAAACGCTCCGAGCCCGTTCCCACACACTGAGAAGAGGGTTGAATCCGGAGTCACTCCACACACACACACGCACACGCACTGTCACACGGGCTTGTCACTGAGGATATCACGGCACAAAGACTGCAAACATGGTCGAGAATTTTATCGGGACATGGAAGATGATCTCCAGCGAGAACTTTGATGACTACATGAAAGCAGTTGGTACGAGAGTGTGTGAATTATTTAAGGGGTGGGGGGGTATAATCAATTTACAAAAACATGGACAGAAAAATTGGATTTGCTCAGGTGTATTATAACGCTGAATGTTACCTTCCTCCCTCCTGCAGGTGTGGGATTTGCAACCCGGCAGGTGGGGAACCGGACCAAGCCCAACTTGATAGTGACCGTGGACGACAAAGGGACTGTTTGCATGAAGTCTCAGAGCACCTTCAAAACCACTGAAATCAAGTTCAAGCTGAACGAGCCATTTGACGAGACCACCGCCGACGATAGGAAGACGAGGGTTAGTGTGATCTGATGGGCAAGAAAAAAAACAACCCAAACCCCAAAACCCAAAACACTCCATCACTGCCCGGCCCAGGAGTCGTTTCAGCTCAAGACGCTAACAGGTTCTCTCTCTTTTTCTGTGCCCCATATGCAGACCGTGGTGACTATGGAGAACGGCAAGCTTGTGCAGAAACAGAGCTGGGATGGCAAAGAAACGAATATCGAGAGGGAGATCACAGATGGGAAATTGATAACGGTAAGATTTTTTTTTTGTCCCCCTCAAATTGAAATTGAATCGCTCACTCGTAAGTATGATTGCATTTCTCACATTTTTGCTTTAAATCGCAGACTAATCAATAATCGTCCAAAGCAATATGTTCACGTCCATTAACTCCTTATGTGTATACTCCTTTGCCCACATTTCACTTGAGAAATAGGGCAAGCATGTGTGTTAGGGTAAAAAAAAAACTAAGCCTAGGCTAAATTATGGAAATTTACTACAAGAAAGAGAAACAGCTACACTTTAATATGATATAGACACAAATTCAAAGAATTCCAGTTGTATGCAGTTGTAAGAGATTAAAAAAATTAAAAGGATGAAGTCCCTAAACTTCTCTGAGAGACACTTCAATGGAAATATACTATATGTTAAACAGTGGAAATGTTATACACATATTATAGCTTTGGACACTAACTGCAGCCTAAATTTGTCCTCACATTGGAAGCATACATAGGAATCCATCTTCAAGACATCCTACTACTTTCCTTGATCTTCAAACCTCTCTGCCTTTTCCCCCACAGAAATGCATAATGGGAGACGTGGTCGCAGTGAGGACATACGTGAAGGAGGTGTGATTTTGGGGGGGGGGTTCCCTTCAGTCTGCTCTTTCAATGCATTGCTGGATGACAGGCTCAGTTCAATGAGCATCTAATACCAAACGAAAGTGACAGTGTGTTCGGCTCCTCTTATTCTTTATTTTCACTGTGTTGCCAAAATCAAATTTCTGTGCCTCTGTTTCCTCCAACATGACACATTTGGTTTCATTTGGAATTGTTGTGGTGATTTGAATAAAAATGAATGAAAAAATAGTCACAAAACGATGTGTCTCTGTGAGTTTCTTGAGGGGGATGATAGTTTGGACAGATTTGTTTATCTGCTGTTTATTTGTATGGTACAATGTCCAATTAAGATGTTTTTAGAAGTATTCAGGCTATTAGGGCATGCTGAGGAATGCTGTACAAAAAATAATACTCTAATGGGAACATACCACCTAATCTGACAAGCTGATTTCTTGATTTTAATGGTTCATTCCTATGCTTGGGGACTATTACTACAATTATTCCACATGCGACCACATTTTTTTGCAGAACTTTGGCCTCTAAGTTCTTTTATGCTTCCTCGTTTTGGATTGGAAGACAAAGGAACCAAACATATTCCCCGCTTAAAGGTCAAGAAGCAAACGGTCAGCCGTCCTGATGATGCATGATGTGTGGTGGGGGAGACTCCTTGAGGAATTACAAGCATCATGTAGAGGGTTCAGCAAGGAAACATACCCCCCCAATCTTCCTTTTCTGGTTTCCCATTGCACATGTATTGGCAGCTGTACGTAAACGGCGAAAATAAAAGCCTTATGGGTAGACCCCTCAGATGTCCCTGCCTTTTGGCCACTTGTCAAGTCTGTGCGTGTGCGTGTGCCTGCGCGTGCGTTCGCGTGTGTGGGTGTGTGTGTGCTTGTTGGGGGGGATTTTTCCAGAGGCGACGGCCACTTTCCCATGACAGGAAAGGGAGACGATAGCACTGATTGGGCCTAATGACCAAAACAGCTGAAACAGGTGGAACTGTGGGCCAACATGCTTGTTCTCTTCTGTTTGGACAATGGCACTGGCAGCAGTTGAGGATGTACAGTATCTGACCTCTTGGGAAGATGCCAAGTGGATGAGAATATCACAGCGGAGGGCTAGCAGAGGTCAGGAGAGTCACATCGGCTGGTCATTGGCTGTGCCTGTAATGACACGAATATATTTCTCTTTACTATTTATATTGTTAATAATGGGAGGATCAAGAGTAGCAAATGGCCTTTTGCGAATGAACACACAGCCCTACAATCTTGAACAGTTAAAGGAGGTTCCTTTATAAGCTTAACTCTTCAACTGTCCCATTGCAAAACATAAGCAACTTGGCATTCAAATGATCTGTGCAAAGCATTGCCAGAGGGCCCAAGATTTGGCAGTTTGATTACTTACAAATGCCTTAGGCTTTTTTTTTTACATAGTTGTAGAATCTTCATCAAATTAATCCGAAGAGTCTGCATTATGAAATCTGGCAACATAATGATTTTCTCACAGCCAGAAAGAAAAGATCACATCTGCTGTGGATTGACTTACAGGTGCAGTGCTTGTGAACCACAGGCATCCCCATCACTTTGTTTGGATAACTGCAGGGGAAGGAGGCAGCTCTCCACCTCCCCTGTCCTATCTCAGACATCTTGGTTTGAAGGTCCATTGAGTTTCCTAAAGATATAACTTGGCAACTGGTCCTGGAAACGTCAAGATAATGGAGCAAAAATATGAGTCACATTCCACAAATGGCTCTCAGTGGCTCTGGTTCATCATTATGCAATAGGCAGGAGCTGTACAGTATTTTAAAAATAGTACAATCTCAAACATGAACAGTAACAGTCTGCTTGAGATGGAGATTCCTGTCCAAGCATGTGAAAAAATATTTTGGAGCCTGAGGCCCAGCAGGGTGGAAAGGGAGGTATTCTGGCGGGGAGGAAAAGGCCCCGATCTCCCTGTGCTGCCCACAGTCGACAGAGGTAAACCTTTACATCAGCGAAGCAGTTTCAGAGTGCAAACTAGGAAACAGTCTGGGAAGGAGGAAGATAGTGAAACGCCTGCTGAGAGTTCACTGGCAGTTCAGTGTTATTCTCAAGTCAAGCTTTTTCTAATAATTTAACGTACAAGAAAATACACTAAGGTGTATAAAGAGTACGGCATACAGTATATCATATGCATCATACACTATACTCACACAAATGCCGACTTGTGTGCTGCTTATCTGGGTATGTTTGAGTGTGAGTTCTCATGCCGATAGACAAAGGTATCTTGTTTGTGTTGAGAAAGATTGTCTTGGACTCAAGAGGAATGAACCTACATCCTTTGTGTAACATCTGGAAAGCGCCACTTGAGTTGTCATGTTGACTCCCTTCCTCTGCTTGTCCTTAACTTAAACTCTGTCAGACATTCATGTTCAAGTGGCTCAGTGGGGCTAAGGACACCGTGATGAATGAGCCGTAAATTCTCGGTGTGTGACTCTATATTGAACCACATTAAAAGGGTTCTGCAGGAATTAGAATACTATTAACACTGAGCAGACATTCTATGTCAATTAAGAGTAAATTATTTTGTCTTTATTCAGTTATTTTTTATTTGCCAATTGGCAAATAATGTCTGACAATCCCCCCTACACGTGCAATATAATTGGGCTTAATTGCACTATTCTTATTTCTTACTCTTAATAGCTATAAACACGTTTATATATATATATGTTTGGACTTTTTTAATCACTTTAAAAAAATTCTAAAGGAACCGAGGGAGTAGCACCCCGAATTTCATTGCATACAATGATATGATGATATGATGATATGATATGACGCATACAATGACAATAAAGGCGATTCTGATTCTGATTCTGATAAGGAAGAACTGCTTCCCTGGTCTGATAGTTGCTGAATGCTAAATCTACAAATCAGAGGACAGAATTTATACCTTTCTACCCAAGAAAAGTTTTTTTCACAGCTAAAGAATTGAAACTTAGACAGATAACGGTTTTAAAAAGCCAGAGGTGATGTGAGGTGAGGTGATGAATATAAGAAGTTAATTAGGCACAAGCAGTTAGGCATTTTTATTATTCATGAAGCTCCACGTTCACTCATAACATCGTACATTCGTCGGGCTCCATGCGGCCTACAGTGTTCAGGATCAGTCTCCCAGGGCAACCAAAACAGCTGGGCGGAACTATGTCAGTTGAGGCCCCACGGAGCTGTGGGGGAGGCTGGTTGCCATGCAACAAGCTCCCTTTCCGGTGAACTCTCACAATCAAGTTATACTTACTCAAGAGTAAACTGATTTTTTTTCCAACAAGTGTCTGAGTGTTATGCAAGCGGTGCCCCTGTCTGGTCAGAAAGAGGCAGGCGGCTCTATTATCTCAGGATGGGAACACTGTTTTCAATCAAGGATTCCAGCCCAGACATCTGGATTAAACCATTCACTCATAATTGGACCAGTCATTTCCACTCTTTACATACAGTAGGCCTTGTATACATTTATTACAGGTTATACACTCAGCCTCCATGTGTCTGGAACTCATTAAAAAATTTAAAATGAAGATTATAATCTGAATTGTAGGACTATTCAAATTAGATTTGGCAGCTGAGTGTAGATTGCTCACATGGGATAAAAGCCTATTACAATCGGCAAGTGTAAGACAAGTTTCATTTCTATTAGTTACAATAATCTTATATGATTTACTTGGATTCAGAGCACGGATTTGGAGGTCTGGAATTAGGTACTCCACAGGGATGTTGGGGTCAGCTAAAGAATGCAGACAGAAGCCAAGCAGAATGAGACTTATTAATATGTCTGCCCAACTAGATTGCATGGTTACTGGTTAGCCTCTGCATTGTGTGAGCAGCTAAACATCACAATCAGCCTTGAAATGGGCCCCGGTCATTTAGCACGAAGAGAGACTGCCATCAACGTATCAAAAGCTTGTGCTTTCAAACTGTTCTCCCTTTAAGTAGTGTGTTATGGGTGTAGGTCCAGCTCAGAATACAACTTCTAAAGGTACATGGACTGTATGTGAGGAAATACATTTTAGCCTCAAACAACTGCTGCTTTTCAAGTCATCCCACCAGGAGTTCCTGTCAAAGTTTAGCCATGGCCCCCTGTGAGTGATTATATAGCTCAGAGGAAGGATGGTGAAAATCTTTAAAGCGAGACTATACAAACGAGATCCTAAACAATGGTGCCCCCCCCCTTAAGAGAACGCTTCGACCAAAAGCTCAGCACTAAAGCTTTCTTGCATGTACAAGCATGTTTACCTGCCTGTTCTTTTTGTCCGTGTGTTTGTGCAAAACAGGATTGCTCAGCTAGGCAATATAAAGTCAGGAAGTGTCAATATTGTCTGCTCGAGTCCACTAAGAAGTCATCACTGTGTTGTGCAGTCTTATCACTCTTCCTCCTCCTCCTCCTCCTCCTCCTCCTCTGACTACTGTGTGACAGGACATGTGATCTGTAATCTGCGAGGGTGATGGTGGTGGGGCGGGAGTTATGTATGGGGTGATCTTTGAAATCACTGTGTGCTTTTGTGTGTGTGTGTGTGTGTGTATGTGTGTGAGTCTCTGCTTGAATGTACAATATGTGTGTCTGTGTGGAACCAGATGGGACATAACAAGCTGTAGATGGTTCCTGTTTGTTCACATGAACCCCTTTTTATGTGCTCAACCCTGAGAAAGAACTCAGTGACTCTGCAGCATGCAGAGCAGTTTATTTTATGGCCACAGCATGAAGAGCAAGAATGAAACTTCTGTGAGGGAAAACTAAACTTCAAACACTAAATTATTACATAATCAAATCAGAAGTATGCACTTTACATACTGTACTCAGTTCTAAGGAAGTGTTGCATTGAAATAACAATATACTTTATTATACTTCTACAGCTGAACATTAATTCAAGTTCCTGTAAAGGAGTGATCCGTTATGGAAGCATGCTGGGAAGTTTTGGGTAACAGACATTACAGTCTGAAGTTTGACTTCACTTTTTGCTGGAAGGACAATTTGAGCCAGACAAAACAGCAGCCTGTTTTCACATAACACAAACAGAAGGGAGATTTCAAGGCATCAATGTGGATAAAGGCCATGCGGAGGTGATGCTTTGTCAGGGTTTCTGTGCCCTAAGTATGCGACCCAGACGCGCTGGTATTATTTAAAGGTCAGTCTATGCCGTTTGTCTGCCCAGGTTTCAGTAGGTCACATTTTTTTCAAATCAGAGAGAGGCAAAGCACATTAGGGTGAGAAAAGACTCTATCCAAAACAGACACTCAATGTGAAGGATGTATTTACTTTTCTAGTACTGAGCAACTGAACAGCTATAATTATCAAAGTAAATTTATCAGTACAACATATTAAATAAATGATGTTGCATTTCATCACTGACTTACCACAGACAGTTTGGACATGAAGCAGGAAAGGTTTATTAAACAATAGGCTGTCAGGAAATTTGGCCTGATGGACACTTTGAGACAAGCCGCAGGCAACAGGCACTTCCACACAATGCAGCAGAGAGATTACCACAGTCTATGATAGGCGGTAGGAAAAGGGAAACCATTAGTCTCAGACTGACCTTTCTTCAAAAGGCTTACAAACAGGCCTCTCAGCAGCACAAACCCAAACAGCAAAGCTGTCCAAGGTTTTCAGGTGAGATTATTAAACTGACACAGAGGGTTTTTTTATAGGTTTACTGGGATGTCTGTAGCCAGGGTGACAATCATTGGATAGTAGTGGTACTATAAGCTTTATGTCAATGCACAATGAGACTCTAACTGCACATTAACAGCCCATAAAGGCCACGATGCAGCCAATGCTGTTTTCTTATGTATCTGTAGGATAGGACATTGGCACATTTCTTTCTTAAATTGAACTGTATAAGCATGAATCAAAGGTCTATGGGTTTACAGCTGTTTGAGTCGACGCCCATGTGAAACTCGCTGAGAAAAGAGCTCGGCTTCTTTCCCTGCAACGCACAGCTGCATGTTAAACAAGCAAGCACCCTCTGTGGGTCAGCTCTTTGTCTTGTCAGGAACTTTTGATGGGGGGGGTGCAGGCAGAAGGGAGAGTAAGACATGTGATTTAAAAAGTCAAGGTCCTGACATGAGTGTAACGAAATAAGAGAAGGTGGAAGTTAAGGGAAAGCTACATTGTTCTGATTTTAGACACCACAATTTGTAGTGCAGTGCACGTGAAAGAGAGTGGTCATCCAAAGTGTTATGTTGCTGTAGAGTGACCTGGGGAACCAGCAGAAAACACAGCCAAGTCTTTATAAAGACCTTTGTTGGATGAGCTTTAACAGCATTGGAAACTATTTTGAACTGTGTATAGAACAAAATGACTTATGTTTACTGCAACATTCAACACTTATATAATAGCCAACGATTTTTGTCAAGGGTTACCCTTAGAGATAGTGCTGTGGTAAAATTACAACATTTAATATTGTACCCAGTTTATCCAAATCTTAATTGTTACTCAAAACCACCTGTAGAATTCAAACAAGCTGCACTGGTTTTGATCTTTTCGTAAATCTGCAGCTCATTACATTATCACCTTAGAAAGTTGATAGAGACAGAGAATGTGCTGGCAAACAGTTTTTACACACCCGGTAAACATGTTGCAACATCAGCATTTATTAGGAGTCACATCTCCGGACATGGAGCTCTGTTTTGGTCTCTTTGGTCCTTAAAGAAATGTGTGCCTTTTAAGCACCTAAATGATCTGCTATGTTCAACAGCGACTTGCAAACTTCTTCTGTTTACCCTGTGGAGCTGGGTACGTAGCATACAGTGGATTTCTAAATTAAAAACACCCAGACTTTTACAACCTGGGTGGTGTGTGACTATGACTAGAAATAAAATAATGGAAATAATGGAAGGGACTGGACAAGTATTTTAGGTAAGAGGGGAAAGGAAAGGAACGTCATTTTAAGGGAAGAGGAGGGCCGGTATTGTTACACGATAGACTCCCTCGTGGCAGTGTGCCAAAAGCAGGGGAGAGGCGAATATGTGCCGAGATGTTAAAGATGCAGGAAATAAAGAGAATTAGGTGAGGGTTAAAGCAATGAGTAGGAACAAAACGAGGGGAATTTGCTCAAAGCAGGAGCTGGTGGGGGGGAGCTGGTGTGCTCTCACTCTCCCCTTGGGTGTTCCTGTCAGGGCTCCAGGGAAGCAGACATAATTCACTTAATTGGTTCTCACTGTTAGACACATATAAGACAAAGCAACAGAATCTCAGAGGGATTTTTCTCTTCTCTGGGCCAAAGGTAGCATTGACTTCCCTCTGCTGCCTCAGCAGACAAAGTAGGGTTTTTTTCATATTCAACAGTTTGTTCCAGTCACAGTTTCACATGCATCAGCTGCACAAAGCTGTATTCATCACTACAGCATCACTGATTTTATGAAAGAAGCTGACTTGAAAATGTGCAAGCCTAAATCACAGTAAAGGAATGAGCATTATAGACACTCAGTGAATCAAAGTGATTAATCCTGTTTGATACTGTAAATAACTACTTGGAACATGAAGTCACAATCTTTGTGAATATCCCCTGTTGCTCTCATTATAGCTTGTTCTAGCTGATGGATTAGAAGCTAAGACATAAACAGTCTCGCAGTCGTTAGTTAGACATACATCACATGACACTCCCCCCACACGCATGCACAGTCCCTCAAACCAAGATGTGAGTGACCCCTTTGCCCACATTCTCTGACAAATGCTTTATTCATTTCTTTAACCCTGCGACCCACTGGAAACAGTCAGACCAGGCCTAAATCACAGTGCTATACCCCCCGTGTCTCCTAAGAACTTAGACCAGCACGTGGTTGGACAAGGCAAAATGCCAGCACGAAAACCGCATGAGTGTAGAATAAAGCCAAATCTGCAGAAATCCAAATCTTATATTTAACCATGGACAAGAGTGGGACCATTCCCATCGGGTTTTCTGACAAGAAAACTTTCACAATATCTGTGAAAGATATATTCCTTCTTTTTTTTCACCAAATCAATGCCTAAGACCAGTGATATGCTCTTATCTACAGAACCTCTATGTAAACTGTGGTGAAATTCCACATGACTGTGGGAGTCACTCATTGTACAGTAAGTACTGTAAATAGTCAGTGCTGAGAGCCGGTCTGCTAAAGGGCAAACGCCCCTTCTCAAAATGTTTGACAAGCAAGGCCTGATTTGCAAAATAAATCCAACAGATGTAACAGATGCATATGTAGATGCAGATGCATGTTCAGCCATTGAAACCCTTAAAAATAAGCATAAGCATTGGATGAAGGAATAAGCAGTGTATTTTAGGGGAAAAATAGACTTTAAGACCAAATAAGATGAGTCCATGAAGGTGCATTTCCAAGGCATGAAGATTATTTTTTGACCTTGTTCCCTTGGTGTATGTCTAGGAGCAAGGTACACATCCTGTATAGACACAGCAACTTTTTTCACAGGAACTCTACGACCTGTGTGCACCTTTTAGATCCGTGGATGAATTGTTTATTTGTCTGTCTACCACATACTCAGTAGTGTGTGTTGAGTATGAGCAAGAATGACATGAATGGAATGAAGGGACAATCATCGGCTAAACAATTTGGGGTGAAGACATGATAAAAGAGACGTGTTCCTAGTGCCACGTCTGCACTCAGACACTGTGCACACTGTATCACAATGTTCATCACATGTGCATTTCACTGACAAGTCAGTCTGTGTATGCTGAAACATGCTTAATCACCTTTTTTTAGATTGTAAGTCCAAAGGGAGACATAAGAGAATACTTTTAATTTCTTTCCTTCTCACATAGATTTAGCATATTCAATAATTTAGAAAATGCAGTTTACAGCTCGGATATGTTACGTTGTTATGGGATACGTTGTCCAACCACCACAAGTAACCAAACCCCCCCAACACTCTCCTCTTTCTCCCTCTATCTCAAACACACACACACGCACTTCAACAGCAGTAATCCCACCAGGTTGTTGAGTTTCTATGGGGGTCAGCGTTTGCCGGACACAGCTTTTATTTGGGCCCGATTACTTTTGGGCAAAGTCATCGCATGGCCTCTGTCGACAGGGATAACGCCCATTGGGGTCGGATTGGCGTCCGCCTCACTGGCTCCATTCAGCGGGCCAGGCACAATCATTTAGAACTGGGCAGACTAACACCTAACGAGTCAGGCCAGCCCAGTCAGCAAATACAACCCCCACCACCCCACCCTCACCCTTTTAATCAGAGAGGAGAGGAGAGCATAATGAAAGATGGATGGAGACAGAGAAAGTAAAAGACAGCAGCAAGAGCAGAGGTTGGATGAAAGAGAATGGGAGACATGAGTGAGCAACTCACTGCATATTGAGGGACAGATAGACAAAAAGAAAATGAGGAAATGGTGTGTGTGTACGTGAGTGAGAGAGAGAGAGAGAGAGCGAGAGAGGGGAAAAAACATAAGCTTTTCATCAGCTGACCCGCCAGCAGGTCTTTGGAATCAAAGCCACTTCCACAGCAGCTTTTTCTAGAGTTTTGCATTTTTGACCCCGATGGCCTCTTTGACAGACCACTGATCTGTCATTGAACTCACATGTTTGGGATTCCTACATTCAAATGTGCACAAAATACACCTGACCTAAGGAAGACAGAATAAAAACATAAAAATAACATATTAACATAACATATAATGTACTAATGTAGTATGACAGTAAACTGTATAAAATGATGATGAATATGACACTTACACATATACTAAGAGAGATAATTCCGTTGGTTGGAACTGATGTGTTTGAATTTGGGTCAACAGGCCACTGCTGCCCTCTTGTGGGGCAACTGAAAGGTTGCGTCCATTCAGTTAGGAGCAAGAGAAAGGACATTCGTTTTTATCCTGTCGTACATATTTGTACTTCCACAACTGCTTGTGATAGAAATATGAGCCTGACCACAGAGAGTCATTGTCTGTAATAAACAAGCAGAACACTTCAACTTGGAAAAGGAAGTTACCTAGTTCGCACCAGAGAGGTTAGCGTTATTGACCTTATAAGCTACATGTGTTGAATTCCCTTCACCAATGTCACCACATGAAAAGACACATATATATGTGTATATCTGGCTGTCCTTTAATTAAATATGTCACCATGAAACAAGAAACATAATTTAAACAGATATGAGACCGTTAATTTTTTCACCTGCCGGTGGCGCTGTTACTGGACAGGAGAAAAATAAATTGGATGTTTCTTTAAATGGATCATACCATGAACGATAAAAGGGGGGGTTATTGTTTAGCACTTTCAAAATCCGATGGTGTTATATTGATATGTGCGGTACAAATAAAGTAGTCATTGCATTTCTACGTGACGCGGTGTCACTTCATTTGAATTGGCTAAATATTACACAATGAAACCATTATTAAAAGTATGCGTGTGACATTAAGCAGTTCCGGAAATCCCTGTATTTACAAACACGCTTTAGCTGGTGTGGCGCTTGGAACCACCGGGAAAGCTAATGACCGAAGGGAGCCAGGGATTACCTGAAGGGGAGGTAAAGTGTCCAAAAAGGCTGTTCATGTTACATTACGTGAGCCTATGAAGTGGGTTGGACATGTTCGCCGCAAGCACGAGTGATAACGGCCGCGGCGGCCCTGAAATTAGCAGCAAGCAGCCTCAGGCGACTGCGACTACGGAATACTGCGCAAAGTTGCAGCAGTGGATGTGGCAGTATTACTGTGGGTACGCCAGCTGGCAGAGCTGGGTGGCCCTGTCATCCTTCCCCTTCCCTCCGCCCTGCACTTTCCCTCCGCCCGGGGCGAGCGCTCACGCGCCGGGTACAACGGCCTCGACCCCCGGCGGCGGACAGCAGTCGGTGGACACGCGGAGCTGGAACAGCCACCCTTATCCCCCCGGTTTCCCCGCGTCCCCCGCTCATCCGGGTGGTGCCCACAACGAGCACGGCTCAGCCGCGACCCCAGCCCACCAGCAGAATGGGATCCCCCCTCAGGCAGGTAAGTTTTGCGCTCCTCTCGTTCACCAATAACGTGTGGGTTCCATTTACTTATGGCTAGCTCATGGGCCTGTCGGGAAACAGGCTTAAGTACTGTATGTGGTGCTGTGGAAACAAGCTTATATGCTTAGAGTCGTTCCAAGGTCTCTCTCAGCGCTCTGTGGACCTTTTGGTAACTTTCAGATGACCCACAGTAACTGGCCTGTGTTCCAAGATAAATTCATAAATGAATGTATGATGCAGTATCTTTCCTATGCAAAAGAAATGCACGCTCAGTACAGTTTTCTTTTCGCCCCACAGGACGAGAGTACACAATCCCCTCTCCTCTGCAGAGGTTCCTTGCAGAGACAGTGGACTTCTTTATTCTGTTTTGTGTGAAGGCCACCATTGTGCTGTGGATCATGCATCTGAGTGGGATGAAGTGAGTAAAGCTTTCAAACAGCGCTCAGGGAAGGGAACCAAAGGGATAAACAAGCGAGGACATGAAAATCAGAGCATAAAGGGGGCATTCAAAAAATCTAATCACCCATTTCAGTCTGTCAGTAAACACCCCCCACCCCCCACCTCAAGTCCTTATTATTGTTTTTGTCAGGCTCAAGCTGCAGTGGTGTAACTGTGTGTGAAAGTTTTAAAAGCTAGACATTGTGCGTGACAAAATGATAAGCACCTTCGCTTTATAATCTCTATAATGTCTTTTAAAGGGACATTGCCAAATTCATTACCCACTTCATTGTGGAGGAGATAGACGAGAACACGTCCATGGAGGACCTGCAGAAGATGATGGCTGTAGCTCTGGTCTACAGGGTGCTAGTCTGCGTCTATGAGGTGGGTCATGTTTCAAAATGCATTGATAATAAAACAGAACAATATTTGAATTATTGAGAAAGGTCATCATGTTCATTACAATAGAATTGCTGGTTTTGTATTGTTATTTAGACAGAAAATAGCACGCTGCTTAATAGTTGATACATATATCATATATTGCCAAGGGGGATGTGAGTGCAGAACACATCTGAGGGTAGAGTAATGTTTTAATATAACTTTTATTGGAGTATTACATGCAGGTTTTTGCCAGCTAAATGGAAACACTCAATCCAAAACGACTTCCTAAGTCACAGTTTTTTTAAAGCCAGTACTCCGATGAAATATGTGTCTCGTCCGTTCACATCCGGCGCAAGCTGCCTCACAGCCACATGCTCTCGTTTAATGAGAAGATTCAGGAGTTCCTCTACAACACAACATTGTTTCCCAGGACAGTGATGCAACATTGCATTCACAGTTGCCTGAGATGAAGTCATGCATCGGGTGTCTTGTTTTACGTCTGCCGTGGTGGCTTGTTTTCCCAGGTGGGAACCAGCACTGGGACATTCAGGCACCTCTGCGCAGACTAATGCCACCTGACGTGTTTCCCTTTGTGCTTTTCACCTTGTTTGTGTATACCTGAAAATTAATTTCTTTCTTTTATAACTCCTGCATGGCCTAATGCATTTTTAAGAAACATTCACCTGTTTGACTGTAGTTCATGTTGTCCAATCAGACAATCTGTATTTGGGGCGCTGGTGGCGCCACACCAGGGAAGTTCCTGCTTGGCCTCCGGGTGGTCACGTGCGACACGTCCACTCTTGTCCGACCCAACCGAGTCTTCGTGGCCCCAGCGTCTAACGTTTCACTGTCTGCGTGAGTCATTACATCCTGTATAAATTCCTTTTTGCATGGGAAGAAGAAGCAAAGTATTAATTTTAATGACACTTGAGTACAGCATGTTTAAACATACTGTAAGTGCAGCATTTTAGAGGAGCCCAACTCACTTGATAACTTGGCCTTGCAGTGAGCATCTTATTGTCCAAGTTTGGAACTGTTGTGGTGTCTCAATCACAAACCAATGTCTCTGGCAGAGCTTCATTAACCTCTTGTTTTGTCTTGTCCCCCTTTGCCTTGATTTCCACAGCTCCACGGGGCGGGCGTTGAATAAGAACTTCTCCATTGCTTTCCTCTTTCCTGTCTTCATCACCCTCCTCTTCTTCCAGCACAACAGGACTGTGTATGACATTGTGGCGGGGACCATTGTTGTCCAGCGAAGAGGGGGCAGATAGCATCTTCCCCCAGCAGCACACTCTCTTACACTTGGCAGGGTTAATGACGCATTTTAAACTAAAATTAAAATCAGTCATGGATGACAACTACACCAAAAGAGAGATCCGTCGGCCCATTTGTACTCTATCAAACTTGGATTGCCTCTCTCTAAGCCTGATATGTTGAAATAAAATCCAGCGTTACATCATTCGGTGCAAGATATACATTTTTTTAACCACTGGATCACCAAATAAGCTACGAGGAAACCCTCTGAAGTATTGTGATTTTTGATGATTGCATTGTAAGTTTAGCTGAAAAGGGTGCTGTCCAATGTTTCCAGGCTGTCGTGAGACTTCTCCTCTGTATGACGTGAATCCTAATATATGTGTTATGTAATATTATTAAGATTTATTTATTTTTGCAACGCTCAAAGCTCTTGTTTCGGATTTGGCGACTTTGGCGACCCCTTCGGGCCTGTACCAAAAGAAAGGGCCTGCTTGTTTTCACAGTCACTGTTTTTCTACAAAGAGAAACTTAACAGTTTGACACATGCACATAGAGTTCAACACACATGGGTTTTACAGCAGGATTAAACATGATTAAGCTCAATATTTGCATTGTCCTTTTGTTCAGAATAATAAAGGTGAATCAGATGTTTGCTGATGATTTTTATGTTACAGCACTGGTTACCACATGGGGGCAACATTCGGCAGCACAGATCAATAAATGTGGGACAGATACAGTAGTTAGAAATAGACGATTGATACCGGATGCTGTCATTTTTGGAGAGATGTTTTCCAACATAATCTTTATGGAATGGTAAAAAGCAAAATCTGTGTTTGCACATGAGGTGAAATTGTATTCTAATTGAAGGCATGTAAAAACATGCTGTTTTGCAGCATCCACCTGCCTGCCACTTCACATTTCCTTTGCTTCAACTGTGTTGTCGGGTATATTCCGCCCCCACCCGCTAATGATGCAAACTCACTTTCGTGACAGACTTTTCTTCCAATCCTCATGCAGTGTTTTCTGTCCTCTGTGACATCTGCAGTCACCTTTCGGTTGCTGACGCCTGCAGACGACACCGCTTGGGTAAAAATGTCGGTGTGTAAGAAATGAATAGGCCACAGGTCAAACAACGCAATATTTCACTATGGGGAAAAATTACTGATAAAGAGGGAGAAAATGTGCCTTTACACAGGATGTGATCAGGTACAGCGAGAAACCAATTGAGAAGGCAAGTTCTCAGCGTTACTGTGCACGTTCTGTTGTATGTCAGTGTTGTGCTACTTTTTTAAAGAATGCATGGGACTACAGCAAGAGCACAAAACCATCGAGCACCTTTGTCTTTGATTAAAGGTGTAAAATAATATGATTGCCTAAATGAGAAGCAAGTTGTGCTCACCAGACACAATTTACACATTTAGCTATATGTGAACTAATGCATAACTAGACACATTTTTCTGATTTCCAGAGCCGAATTGCTGCAGAGGTGAACTTTTATGAGCTGTGTTCATGTAAGATTATAGCCAGGGGCATATTTTGTCTTATGCGGTCCCCAGTAGGAAGACACAACGTTCATTTTGGTTTTCGGCTCCCCTCAGAACAGTACTGTGGGTTTTTAAATAGCAACCATTAATCCTTATGAATTAGTAATCGCCACCAGTTTCATGCCAACTTTCTCA
This sequence comes from Psettodes erumei, assembly GCA_016785225.1. NCBI lineage: Eukaryota > Metazoa > Chordata > Actinopteri > Pleuronectiformes > Psettodidae > Psettodes > Psettodes erumei. The sequence goes on from JAFBJZ010000408.1 coordinate 4,336,274, forward strand.
CTGCGATGTGCACACATGAAAAACCCCCACAAATCCAGCCTTTTAATATCTTTCCTTTGCATTATGTTGCTGTTGTGGAAGCTGAGGTTGACCTTGTTTTCTTCTACTGTAACCTGCACCCCCATTTTTTTTTCTCATTACTTCCAGACTCTGGCCCTTAAGGATCAATAGATGAACTTGTAGCTTGCACTTGCACCCACATGTGGTCTAGCGTGGCTTGTATGGAGAGTTAGAACATATGTAAATGCACTGTCTGAATTATAAATTTGTAACATCTTCCATAAATCTTGAGCTTGTAAAACTTGGACATGGGATTTCTTTTCAAGTATTAAACTACTAAAATGGCTTCAAGGCAGTGAGAAAATTAGCTTTCTGTTGTATAATCTCTGCGCATGGAAAGAACTATCCAAACATTTTGTCAGCTATTGTGCATGATTCTAAAAAGTTCATCCCAGCATTTTGTCCTTCAGTAGCAAGTTTTTGTGCTGAGAGTCATGAGTTGTACTCTGTGCCAGCGAGCCAAAAGAGAGAGAGAGAGAGAGAGAGAGAGGGAAAGGGGGCTTAGCAATAATTACGCCTCAAGTGGCTTTAATACAAATTTCACAGGGAGACAAGAGGAGGGGAGAGAAAGCAACAGAGAAGTGGGAGACATAGAAAGGGATTAAGAGAGAGAGAGAGAGAGACAAAAGCCCGAGAGGAAGGAAGGGAATGGGAAAAGGGAGTTCAAAATGAGAAAAAGAGGGAAAGTGCAAAAAAAAAAAAAAAGGGGACGAGAAGTGCAGGGGAAAACGGGGGACAAGAGAAAAAGTGAGAGAGAGAGAGAGACTGAGTGTGAGAGGCTGAGCGACACAGTGCTTGAATATTCTCTCTGATCTTTGAGCCGTGGGACCGGAGGCGATAGAATACCCTGCAGAACTCCTATTAAAATTCAACCAGCTTCACTAAAGTGCTTGGTTATTATACAAGAGGTGCCCTGCACGGCTCAGCTTTCTCTTGTTTGCTCTCTCATGTCGCACACGCGCACAGAGCACACCAACATGCGCGCAAAAAGACAAACAGCTGAAGTTAGCTTCACTGAAAAACAAAGAGAGATATTTGTAGATGGGTGACAAATGCCTTTGAACTTTACTTGGTATATACGACTTGAGCAACGGCAACTTCAACAGAGCTGGAGCTTTGAAGGTGATCCGTTTCACAAAACTATGTGTTGACAGTGTGTTTGCTGCTTTGTACTTCATCTTTGGACATTTTAGGCATCCTCTTTAGTAACTTCTCTGTGGATTTGGGCATCAAGGGTCTGGCTTGTGACTGTGAAGTTGAAACTGCATGGAGCAGCGACATATTAACTTTACTTGAACCATCTGAAATTCAAATCACTGACAGTTAAGGGACAGAGGCAAACACCAGCATGACAAATGGACATCAAAGAATTTTAGTGGTTTGACACTGGTTTAGACCAATTTGGAACAATCTGTGAAATAAATTAAAGCAGAGTATTGTTTGGTGTTAAGATTAAAGCTGCATTAACTGATAGCCTAACCACTTGCGTGCTGCAGGAATGAGCTCTGAACACAGCACTGACATTATATCACCTTGTCAAGTTGATAAAATGAGGGATTATCACCGTATAAGGTTGATAACGTGGAGCTGATATAGCTGTGAGCACACAAGTTAGCTCATTACACATCCAGCCTGACTCGCAGTCCTGAGGGAGCAATCAGCTCCACCGTGTTCACCAGTAATCACTAACTTCCCCCTGACACACGTTGTTCTGAGAATTTGTCAATTTAAAAATTGAGTGAGTTTCCCCTCAGTGATGACATTTTCACTAAACTACATGACAATAATTTACTCAACCTGTGAAGTTTCAGTGGGTTCACTGTGGGTGCAGTGAACTCTCTCTCTCTCTCTCTGTGCATCACACACATAATGTGACTCACCTTTTACAATTCTTTCGCAACTAGACTTTCCATCTGAGTCAGCAGACTGAAATTTAACAGAGCCAGCTGTAGGAAAAAAGAAGTTGCAACAGCTCTTTGAGCTTGGAGTTGTAGTTTCTTACGCATCACAGAAGGATTCTAGAGAACTGGGAAAGAAAAGAACTGCGTGGACATACATTCATTTACAGAGCCTTCATGTACAAATGTAATAGTGAAGTGTCTGAGGAGATGAGAGGAAGGAGCAGGTGAAATTAACACAGGGTGACGTAAAAGTGCAAATAAAACAGGGCTAATTGGGGTGAGAGCAAATTTTAGAACATAAATTGTATCTCACATGTGAAATGAATATTAGATTACATTCTATTAACAGTCAATTGTGTATGTTCAGAGAAACCCAGATGTTTCCTGTATTGTCCAGCAGAGGGAGCGCCCTTTGAATTTTGTCTGTCTCCTCGCTCCCCAGAGCAGGCTCTCCATTGGCTCCCGATAGCCTCAGTGTCAGAGGTGGCTCAGCCAATCACCAAGCTTCTGGGCCACAAACATCTGAAGTAGTAATAACGAGGAATGTGCTGGCTCGGCATGAGCTGTCAGCCAGAGCATGTAGTACTATACTATATGTGGAGGGAGGGAGGAGACGAGTAGAGAGGCGGGGGAGGAAGGGGTAAGTGCTCGATGACAGAGCAGTAGTTGTACTGTGCAATGGATTTGTGTGTGTGTGTGTGTGTGTGTGTGTACAAAGCAGAACTTGAGCTGTTCTGCATTGCCTAAGATTCACAAATGAGCCCCACCCTTGCCCACACACATACCCAAAAGTTTTCATACCCCTGAAAAACTTGGGCGTGCACGGAGATGTGGACGGTTATGCAAAAACTCTATCACTACACTTTGGATAGACACAAACAGTTGAGATCTAGAAGGTCAGCGAGGCAGCAGGAGCACAAACTCGATTTATCCTTTATCATTTACATGTCCAGACATTCCTCAGCCGCGTGTGTGTGTGTGATTAATATCAATATAGCGAACATACAGTAGTGAGTTGTGCATTTAATCCCTCAGTAGGTTATGTTTGACACAGAAGTTTCAGGTTCCAGGCCCAGACAGCCAGAAGTGACCCAGGATTAGCACCTCTTCAGTGGGGACTTCAGCACACCCACCACCTGGTTCCCCCTAGTGGAGGTATGTACTGTATGCCAAGAGTCCTGCAGACTCGCAGATCTAAAAAAAAATCCTTGGGTGGCTGCTTGTGTAGGCGGACTGTATGTCTATATGTGCAGATGTATGTGTCTGTGGATAGATAGACTTCATGTACATGATCATGTTTGTGTGGGGGGGTGGGGGGGCATTTAGGGACTTGAAGAGATGGGTAGCATGCAGCAGAGTACCAGAATAGAAGATGCCCAGCATGTCTGCATATTGGACAGTATGTGAATGAAAGGTAATGTAACGCTCGCCAGTCTTCAAATCAAGTTAAAGTCATAATAATTCCTTAATAATAATAATAATAGGCAATAACAGAAAACTATCAGAAGTCACTATGATATGATAAGACATACTGTAAATGGTTTGTTTTTTCATGAAGCAAGTATACACAAATCAGAATAACAATCCTGCTTGACACAGATTTTACTGCAACGACTTATTCACAGCCTATACAGTAAACATGTATAGCATACTTTTATATTTGTGTGTGTGTGGATGGGGCAAGCTGAGAAATCCCGTCCCAGGTGGCAGAGTAACAATCTGATGGGTCATAATATGGCCTGCTGACTGACAACATGTGTTAATGCAGGGTCAGCTACTGGAGGTCTGCTATTAATAGAACGGCAAGCAAACACACTCTCAAACACACGTACAATAACACATGCATGCATGAGTGCAGACAGCATACAGGATGCAACGTTCTGCTGTACAATTCAGTTATTTGCTTTAATATTAGAATAGTTAAACAGGTAGTCGTACTGATACCAAGTTTCTGCATACAGAATACATACATACATATAATGCCTTTATTTAAGAGACAACTACAGCTCAGACATAGAATTTATGCACATTAATGGTCATCAGAAAATTTGTAACATAACAGAGGTTATCAGTTGCCAAAAACCCACAAAACTTTGAATGATAATAATGGGAAATTGGATTATGGGGGTTTTTGAGGTTGTTCAATTAGTCATTTACTTCTGCTTTTAAAAGGCAGCACAGTACATGTCTGAATGTTTCCATTTGATTTGTGCTAGCTGGTTTGTTCACCCCTACCTTCTTTTCCAACTCGCTCCTACCAAGCACTTCTGTCTTAGCTATCACATCAGCGTTAGATTTTGCTTTTGCCAATTTGTCCTTTCCAAAATGTAGTTTATCCTGTCCTCCAACAACAATCCAGGAATTAGTACAGATACATTAGCACATAATTGGCTGATGTATAATCAGGAAGTTTCTACTAGTATGCCCGAATTTGTGATGGAATGTGTCTTTGTCCCAGTTGTGTACATGTAGTAATTTTGTAGTACTACTGCCAAAGATATTTATGGGAACCAGGAAACCCCTTGTTTTCCACTGTAAATGAGTCATGTAGCATGCCTGCGCACACGCACACGCACACGCAAGGGAACCATCAGTTGTAATGCATGACTCAAATACACATGCTGTCTGGAAAAGAGTGAGTGTAAGCTTTTGTGGAGTTGGGGGGGGGCATTTGTAGGACACAGTTTGCTTTGTACTGCAGCTTTATATCGAGTAAAGCCTGCTGTGGATACTGAAGCCAGCTAATGATCCATGGTCCGGCTTGAGATGTGTGAGATGCATATTACAGCTGGTGTACTTAAAAAGAATCAGCATAATTGAAAATCCTGAGAAATGAAAGAGGAAGTGATCTATAAATAGAGACTAAGGGTTGTTTGAGAAAGAAGAAGAGAGCAGACTGAAAACACGACAGGACTTCCAATAAAAATGGCTAACTTTGATTTGAATCCCTCTGTTATTTTTCTTTGTATTCATATTAATCCACAGATGTGGAATGTGTGTATCAACTCCTTATCTTCTGGCTTAATTTGTATTTTATTACATTAATCTATGCATTCAGAGCTGAAAAAAGCTGAAACAATGACATGCTCTCCATGTTGACAACGCACACATTCGAGGGCGACTGTCAGGTGATGTGAATATCAGGAGGCTGGAGTGAAGCCCGCCGAGAGAATTCCACACTTGTCTAACTCGATTTCAACTAAAATGACAGACTGACAGGGAATTTGATATAGAGATAGAGTGAGCACATAAGCAATGAGGTGTCTATGCACGCAGTAAACAAGCAGTGGTCTTGCTCCTTTTTAAAGGTGAACCTCTGGTTCACTGTTATCCACGTGTAGTTTTGTATCTTTAGCTACTAATGCCTGCGGATTTGACCCTACTGTGATGCCGTGTCACCATACGCTGCTGAATCTCCCAAACCACATATCTCCATTTATAGCTGAAGCAAAGACAAAGATGTATATGTATTTAGATAATTGCTTACTGCAAAATGTTGCTGCAGGCCGCTGACAGCAAGTATCACATTGCTCTGACTCAAATTAACCGGTAAGCATGTGCACTCACGGCCTTGGGAAATGGTTACCACACCAAAAGCAAGCAGGAACATTTTCCCACATTTACTGTAATACATAAATCCGCACTCCCTCCCATGCAAAGATAGCACCTAAGCACACATAATCACAGGCAAACATCAAGGCTCACTCTCATCCAACATAAACAAACAGTCAGAACGTACTCGGAAACTTCTTTCCGGGACTCTCCCCCACTGGGAGACCTTTTCTCCACTTATGACACACTGATTTAAAATTGAATGTCTAGACGATCGGGCCTGCTGGGCTCTCACATTTGCACTTGAGGAGCGCAGTAGTTCGATAACTTTGGTGTCAGAGTGAAAGGATGAGTGGGATTATAGATACAGATGCAGTGGTTTAAGTCTTGTTATTAAATTAGAACATTACTGCAAGGTTCAACACTTGAATGCACTGAACTGAATGCACTCCCTAAAGCAGGAAGCAGGGAGAACAGGAACAGCTCTGTACTTCTGGCTTAAAATGAGACAACATTACTGTAGTTTGATGGAAGATAGTTGGAAGAAATCAAAGAACAAATATTACATGAAAGCATAAAGACTAGACTAGTAATAGTTTGATATTTTGGGAACTACACCATTGACTTTTCTTGCGATGAGTTAGATAAGAACATTGACACCCCTCTCAGGTATGTGTGGTATATACTGTATGTACAGTAGCTGAAGCCAGCATGCAGTTACCTTCGTATACAGACTGGAAACGACAGGGTAACTTTGTAGCTCTGTCAGAATGTTACAAAATCTGCCTACCAGCACCTCTACAGCTCGCTAATTAACACCAGTAAAACAGCCGATTGACCTTCTCACACTGTGGTTTTTCAAGGCAATAAACAAACGAGATATGTGTTAATTAATTGGCAGTGGAGGTGCTTATTCTTCACTTTCGCAGACGTGTGTGCTTCCACATCTGCCTTCCCAGAACCTCAAACAAACTAAACTAAGCCAAACCAAAAGTTAAGCCCTCAAAGCGAGCCTCACAAAAATCATCTGGTGCTCAAGTGCCTCTTGAGCGAAAAAGCCCTGCCCTCAGGCCCTCAAGTGGAATACCAACATACTGTACGTCTCTGCGGGAGCTGCCAAGAAGAGAGGTGGCTGATGGCATGCGGGGCACAGAAGTGGGACGCGATGGAAGGTGCTAACGATGGCGGTCAGAGGGTGAAGCCACAGAAGCAGCACGGATCGATGGCAAATGACGCATTGTAATCAATGTGGCAGGACAGGGCATTTGCACTGGTGAGCTGTCTTCTCGCCTCCCTTGTCCTCTAACAACAATTTGCAGTATTACAGGGCTACAACCAGAAATTGTTGTCTTTATCAGTTAATCATTTGATCTTTCTTATGAGCACAAAACGGCTTACCTAGTCTATAGAATATATCAAAATACAACATGAAAAGAGTCAACCTCATCAACATTAAACTGGCAGTCCGAAATCCAGGTCAATTTACAGCTATATAAAACAGAGAAAATCCTCTGAGAAGAGAGTCTATATGAGAATAAAACTTTCGGTGTTCATCATTCAAGTGAATTAAAGGAATAGTTTGACATTTTACTATTTGCTTTCTTCACAAAGAGTTAGGCACCACTCTGTCTCCAAGAAAATGACTTCATAGTGAGGCACAAAAACTGTTTCCAGTTTTTCATGCTTAAGCCCCGCTGTCATACACAAACAAGGGAAAAATCAGACAGGCGAGGTGTAAGGCGAGTGCTACAGATTTGTTGGCCGCTTGCTTCGGGCTCATCTATTATCCAGCTGACTCCTCACTGACCCCGCAGTTGGTGATTGTGTGCCGTCGAAACCTGTCCTGATAATCACTCACCGCTGTTTGTACGCATGTGTGTGTGCATGCACCCTCGGGTGATTGTGAGTGTAAGAAAAGTGTGTTGCAGGGCCTCCCTCGCACTGTCAATAATTAACGTCACAGCATATAGTAGGAGGAGAGTAGCTGGGCCACGACATACATTGTTTTAGCCCTTATTAAACCACAAAACAGATGACTGAGGAGCCATACTCACTTATGATACATGAGGTGATGTTTCACATTTAAGAAGTAGCTGACACCTTATGCAGAGAGAATTGCGATCAAGGTGAAAGTGGAATTAAATATTACTGCCAATATGATTTGAGGTTTAAACAGGGAGCGCAAATGGCGAAAGAGCAGTTCAGAGTGGGTATAGTAAGTCGAAAAATACCCTGTATCTCTGTAACACTGCAGTCTCATCTACAAAGGCAGCAGTATAATAATAAGTTCTAGGTCCAGAACTAAGAGCCAATTATTTTTCAATACAGAAGGAGCTTGGCTGACACACACACACACACACACACACCATGCTCTTCTTTGCTCTGTGTGTCTCTTTCCAATCTTCTTTATGTTTTATCAAAGGCAAAAACGTATCAGAATTTCTGAACTGCTGATGGTGCCAGATTTCTCTCCCTGCGTGTTTGTATATGTGTGTGTGCTTGGATTGTTAGGAGAGACAGAGTGTGTGAGAATGAGATACATTTAGTGTATGAGCAAATGAAGTCTGTATTTCCCCATTCCAATTAAGTCTGGTATATTTAAACAGATCACACAAAGCCACTCCAGATTACTTCCCAAAATCTGCCAGCCCAGGATGGCCTGATTCAATTGGCTGCTGTTAATACACAGATTAGGGAACTCTCTTTGCATCCTAATCCTCCCCGCTTCGTTCTCCCTTGTCGCGGAACAGGGGAAGGTGTGTGAGAACAGGTTAGCCAATAGTGGGCATTCACTGTAGGATTACGTTTGCAAGGGCAACTTAAAGCCTGTGTAATTTGGTTGTTAAAGAGATGGTGTGAAAATGATGGTATATTAGTGAGCTTGTGATTGTTGCCTGCTGATTTAGATGCTGCGGAAACTGGATTTAACATTTCACCGTAGATACCACATGTGGCTGAGATGCAACCGATTTGAAAAGGCAAAAAGAGACTAAATTGTGATTAGAATAAAAACAATATGTACTAACATATGAGTCATCTGACACCACTTGTTGAGAGTATGTGAAAACGTTGTTAATGACTAATGACAAACATAGCTTAACATAATGAAAAAAGATTGAAATAAATCAAATTAATGGATAAAGCAAAGCAAAAACAAAATTTAAATTCAAATAGATAAGTTACAGATGACTGGCTGTCTATTTATAAGTAAGTGCAGTGCACATTAATAATTAATAATCCTATCTCTCAAAAGTGAATATTACTACACATTAAATGATAAGACTATAACGTGAAACTTGCACAATGTCTGATAAGGCACTGCTTAGCGTTTGACCCTGAAACCTGTAAACACTTCCATATTTGAGCAAAAGGGGGAGCAGTGAGCGGCTGTGAAGTGTGGAGACAGAACTTGAGCAGACACTGCAGCCATGAAATCTGAAGTGACGGCTGCTTTTAAAGCACATGGGACTAACACTCCTCTTTTACCAAGAAAATCCCGATTTCGCGGAGAGTGTAAATAGCCGACACGTTGGTGCATCCTGCTTGTATTTTCGCACCGGCTGAACGCACGAACTGTAAAAATTCACACATACACAAAGGAAATGCAGTCATCTAAATGCCTGTAGAGTTGGGGTGCACAATACCTGAATGTGCTATGTTAAGTGGTGTGCACTTCAGACAGTGCTACTTTGCTGTCCAATAAAGAAGAGATGTCCATGACCATTAAAATCTATGAAAATCTCTTAAGAGCTGCTTCCAAAAGATGGTGATGATAAAATATTTATCGACCTTAGTGCGTGCTTTAAGTTCAGTGTGTAATGTATTCATATCCCAGGTGAAGTGTCCAATCCCTTGTTTGTGTATGCTTGACAGAAAAGTGGATGACTGCTATTTAGCTGAATGTCTTTGGTGGCGTAGGATTCGTTCTCGGTTTTCTGGTCACACAAAGTTAAAAACTGACATAAACATTTGTGCGATAGCTTTTTTTGATGGGCAATATATATCTTGTCATATTCCGTTTCTAATGTTTAATTTGGCACCTTTTCCCCATAAGATCACTTTTTAATTCGCTGACGTTTAAAAAAATTGCATTGACATTTAAAGTATGAGTCATTTGATCTCGCAGAATAACCATAGAGGTATGCATTTTATTTTTTTAAATCTCAGGGCTCGTCCTATACAGGCCGCACCTGGTACGCTTTATTATTCCTGACTGTACACTGTTCACACCTCCTACAAAGAACACAGGTACATCTCAAGGGAGAAACCCAACCCTCTAAGAATCTGTTCCTCCCTCGGGAGCAATTCTTTATTATTCCTCAAGAATGCCACGGTGCTGCACTACACACACGCAACGATAGTACGTATTCTCATTGTTGTCTGAATGGTGCAAGTCATTGCAATGAAGACTTTGGCAGACAGGCTGACTTCTTTCTATCTGCGTTGGTTCAGCTGCGAGAAAAAGTCTCACCTGAAGCTTCCCATATGTAAAACCTTTCATACTGCGAGAGTGAGAAGGTGTTTGTGAGTACATGCAGAGCGGAACAAGACAGTCGACTGCTGAGAGTGCATGGAAACGTGCACTTCTGTTAGCAAAGCTACCCTATAATTAAATCACTAATCAGGACGCACTTTGTGATTTATCCAGAAACATGTTGTTAACTTGCCGTTTACTCTTGAATTCTGACCTGACACGCACGCAAAGACTTCAAGCATCACACACCACGTTCTGTATACACTGTAGCCTGCATAATAAATAGTTTGTGAACTGAAACTCTTCATTCCTGTCTCCATTCCAGTCCATTCACCAACAGACTGTGTCTCTTCATTTCTATGCATCGAGGCCATGAATGTAATGCTAGCCTCCTGGCACACAGGGCAGCTTACCTCTCTGTCTCTTTGTCTGGCCTACATGTGACAAGGGCACAATAGAGCACCGGACAATAGGCCACTTATTGAGTGACTGGCTGGGAGTGGGATACGTCCCCGATCGTCTGTCACTCTGCAGCCTCGTGCACCCTGAGGCTCATGGTCAGTGTCAGGTTGCACTGTCCTGTGACGAGCAGGCGAAGAGGCTTGCTGCCATACTGGAAATCTGGGAGAGGTCACAGAGGTCAACATTATAAAAATATAAACCTCAACGGAAAGGGGAGGGATTAACTGTGCATTTACATATTTCTGTAGTGTTGGCTTTATTCGGTTAATTTAAACGTTATATCAGCAGTAGCATGTTTTTTTTTGGATCAGTTTTGATCCACACTATTATAACACATCATATCAAGGAAACTACTGAACCTCACATGCTTTCTGAAATGGTCAAATCCGTGACTGAGTCACGTAGGGACAATTTAATTTCACAGCTTAAAGTGAATTAGCAATAACTGAATCATGACATGAGTTGATGTTTTTCAACAACATGTTTTCTAGTAATACTCCATGATTATGTGTATGTTTTTGGCTCCTTGTCATTGTCAGCTGACCATCAGTCATTGCCTTCAGCTGAGCTGATTCTCTCCAAGGTCCCAAGCTCTCTCCCTCAAATGCTTGCTATGACCTTCTGGTCTGACAGCAGGATACTGAGAAACGTTTCATGTGCAGTCAGATGTAAACACGGTGTGGTATCTCGAGCATGTGATATCATATGGGACTGATCTCATGGTTTAAAGAATAGCCACGTTGTTTCAAAGATTAGAGCAACATTTACAAATGCATCTTGTATATCCACTGTACAACATTCAGTAACTTCCATTTTCAGTTTTTTTGTGTTTCATATTGTAAATACTTAAAGTAATCGTAAATTTACCCTATCTTATGCTGTGGTGATTTATAAATATTCATACCTATTACATAAGTAAAAGCAGTAATACTGCAATGAAGAAATGCTAAGTTTCAGATGAAATAAGTCCTGTATTCAAAAGGTAAATGTAATAAAGGTATCAAAAAGTAAAAGTACATATGTGTTATATGTGAAATCTTCAGGAAAAGGTAGCAGTAACTACAGCAGTCATGCGTAGTGGAGCTGACCTCTGAAATGTAGTGAAAAACATAGCAGATACACAAAGTACCTAACTCAAAACTGCATTGGTCACTCAAGCATTTTGTATGATGCTGTGGTGTCGAGGTTTGAAATGATCGTGAACACTGCTTTATGTCATATTGGATAATTGGAATGAACATGCCATTGTAATATAAACCTTGACTAAAAAAATAAATAAATGTTCTCTGCCACTCTTACATACACACACACACACACACACACACACACACACACACACACACACACACGCTCCTGGAACTTGTTCTTGAGAAACGCAGCTGTATATATAGCTGCACACACTTGAACTGCTCGTGACATGTGCAGCTACTGTGTGTTCTCACGCCCTGGTGGCTACTGTCAGTGAACTTATCTTATAATTCTGTCGATGTTTGCTCTGCTCTCACATTTTTGCATGAGTAGCTTGCAAATGGCTCCATTCTGAACTTCTCTCTCTCTCTCTCTCTCTCTCTCTCTCTCCCGCTCTGTCTCTCCCTCCCTCCCTCCCTCCCCTCCCCTCCCCTCCCTCTGGAGGTGGGGGCAGAGAGCTATTAGCTGCGCGCTGCAGACATCATTAGGAGGGGAGACGCTTTCCACCGTCAGCGCCGGAGCAGAGCAGGGGAGCCCTGGCAACAAGGAGAGACACACAAACTCAGCAGCCCGTTACACCCAACAGTAAGTCACACAAAACTACCCATTCAGTGCTCGTTTCGCCAACCTGCCGTCGCTTCCACCGCGCCACTTCTTTCCTCTCTCTCTCTCTCTCTCTCTCTCTCTCTCTTTTTTGGAGCCGTGTAGAGAGGAAAAAAATGGCTGGAAGAACTGGGCAGGGTGGCGCTGACGCTCCGGTTTACTTCAAAGCCTTGGAAAAATGTTTACTCCGTCTTCTGACCTATTTTTTAAGTGAGCGAGCGGTGGAGGGGCGTGCGGGGCTCGGCCGCAGGCTCGTGTCATTTCGCGACGTAAATGCAAAGTAGTGTTTAAGTGGAGCGAAAGAGAGCGGGGGTTTGGCCGGATTCCGACCGTGCGGGGAGCGCGTCCGCCCGGCGAGCCGGTGTCGGGCAGGCGCCGTACACTTCCACTAACTGCGCCACTCGACCTCGGCTCACAACATTTCGGTCTTTGCGGACTGTTTCTTAGCGACAAACATCGACAAACACCGCTCGGCGGGGTCGGCCCGAGACGCGCACGGCTTCTTTTGAACTCTTTCCCGACTGACAAGAGCTGTCAGAGGCAGGCATTGCAATTTTTTTTTTTATCTACGTTTCACCATCGCGGAAGTGTTTTGTCCACACGAAAAGAGGCGAACAACAACTAACCTCGGTGCACGGGATTTGTGCGGCGTTTGCGAAAAACGTAGTTACATCAGTTTTTGCACGGTTAAAGGCATTTATTTGTTGCGTACGCCACTTCACGGCGTTTTCTTTTTTACATTGCCAGCTGGTTGTAAAGGACATAGGGGTTGTGATTGCTGGACTACCCGTGATGTCATTCATCCGAGCTTGGACCATTATATAACGGGACTGTAGGGAAGCCTGTGATAGCAGGCTATTTTTACTCTGTTTACACCTCGGAGTTGCACTCAGGGTAGGCTATGCGTCCCAAGCGGTGGCTATACGCCTCGCTCACATTATGAATTAAATAATACGGCATCCGAGTGGATGGGCAGACGTAAACGGGGAGGGTTAGAAAAAAGCTGCGGTTCACCAAAAAAAAAAAAAAAAAAGCTGCACGAGTTTCCCCGGCGGTTTCTGCGCAGTTGTTTGCAAACACGGTTGCATGTTTGAAGCATGTCCTGCAGCCTGTTGAGTTGCCAGAAGGCTGCTACTACACAAATACCTCATCAAAAAAAGCTATACTTCTAGTTAGGACGTGCAGTAGTACCCAGGAAATCTAAACTATGATACATGTGTACCCACTATTTTTTTTTGGCTCACTATTGGGTACAACTAATGACCCACACGTGACTGCCTTGATTAAAGTTTCCAGTTTAAAGGCAGATTTCCATTTAAAATTTGACGCATCCTTGCATCAGCTTCTCACCTCTTATGATGCTGCTTCACCAAAAAAAATATTAGGCTCCATGGAAATATTGCTTTAAAACCAAAATGAGTAGGACGAACAGAATTTATCGGATTATTATGCTCCGGGAGGGATTTTACGCATTTTTTTTTGAACTGAGAAGTTCTATTTAAAATGGAGCGTCGCGCCTGACGACATATATGATATACAGTATATATTAATTGATAGAATTTTGTCTGTTGCTCTTTATTTGTTCCTGCTTCTTTTGTGGTTCACTTGCTTGCAACATTGCGCATTAGGAAAGAGTTGAGGAGCTTTAATGAAGTACAGACGGGTGACAAATTACAAAAGACCCCCCCCCCCAAAAAAAAAGAAAAGAAAAAAGAAAACAGCATAAAGTGTGTTGTAGTCAAGTGCTGGGCCAGCACAAGCCACCAGAACAGCTCCAGTGAACTGACTCTACTGGGGGAATGAACACCATTCTCCCAAAAGATACTCCTTGATTTTTGTGTAGTCTATGTGGATTAATTTAAAAAAGGCCTTTGATTGGCTTCAACATTGATTCCTTTGGAGAGAGGAGCTCTGTTTTTTGCTGCTTTTACAACCGGTCGTCAGTCCCCATCACTGTGACAGAAATGGCTACCAGTTTTGAAAGCTGTGCTATCTGTTAAGGGCCTCATTGCAAACTTTTAAGTCTATGGGAGTGAGTAACATACAAACTGAATTAGTTTTTTTTATCCTATAAATGCTATTTTCTCTGACACTTAATCAGACGGTTTACATGAGGTTCCAGTTTTCTGTGAAGACTGTGTCTTGTGATGGCGTAGTTTGGTTGTATTTGTTATTTGCCATAGGTTTTGTGCACTTCTTTGGATCCCAATGATTTTTGTTGTTTTTTTATACTGTGCTGGTATTCTGCGACATGCAAGATACCCTATAATCTCACAGAAGCCTTGTCATCAAGTACAGATCTCTTTAGCAGAATTTCATCTGCATGCTCATCGTTGAAAGGCTCTGAGTTATACAAAAAAGTCATCTGTGATCTGTGATCTACTACTGAAAGTAGTAACAGTGTCATGAACACTGTTACTACTTTCAGTATATTCATTTAGACCACATCAGTAAGGGGACCTTTCACATTTGATGCTGTTTCTGGCCCATAAATATCTACATCAACAGCCACACAAAAAATCCTGCAAATAATTAGCTGTATCTTTTTCTACAATATCTACAAGGTCGTAGTTTCGACCTGTAGAATATTAATAATAACATTAATCAACAAGAAAAACCACAGGGAGCGGGACAAGTTCATGTAGTCTTCTAAAAAGTGAAAATACATAAATAAAGTGAAAACATAAATAAATACTTGGTGAATTTGTTTTTATATCCTCAGGTATGAGTCATAATGTGAAGAGATGTTTGAAAATTATTTGTATTGTAGGTTTTTGAAATTCTGGTATATTTCAAGGGGAATTTTCAAATAGACAAATGGAGATGGAGAACAGTAGATTTTTTTATTTATAAATGAATCTCTGTGAGGCTCCATGGAAAGAGTGCTTTAAAGCATTACTCCAAAGATTTTATCTTGAGCAGAGAGGGAACTGTGATCAGTGGAGATATTGAGACCATGCTATGGTATGGCAGCAGTGTAGCAGTAGATGCCTTGGCGTCTTATGATGAGAAGCAAAGGGAACCCAATGTTAATCCCTGTGGGACACCAAAAGAAGATCTTTGAGGACTTGATCTCTACTGAGAGACACTGTTCATGTGTACAAAATTGGCCGTGCCAATAGATGATAATTATTTTTAGAGGGTTTACTAAGGCACCATGTAAAAGCTGTATTCAGGCTGGAGAGCGGGCCAAAGTCAGCCACTCTTTGGATTTGAATAGGGCAGTTTTGGTGCTATGACAGATATTGCCTTGCAGATGTGAGTTAAGCTGTGTGGAAACAGCACATTCCAGGATTTTAGAAAGGAATTTCAGGGTTGGGACGGAACAAAAGTTAAACTTAGCTGTTTCAGCACCAGGTCTTTCAGGATGGAGGGCCGATGGCTAACGCCCGACTCTCTTAAGGGTGGAGAGTTCATGATCAGAGGACACATGTCAATACAAAGGGTGGAGGTTGAAGATAGATAGGCTTTCACATGGTGGCCAAACAGAGGGTTTAGCAGGGAATTGGATGGGGAGGGAACGTATAAGCTCATTGGCACGTCCGACATTGACATGGCGAAGATGTATAGTTAATAGGTTTGCTAAGGCGTGAGGGGGGAAACAAAAAAAATGTGCATTTGTGGAACAGCAGAGGGAGTAGTTGCAGTTGGACAGTTGGAGTTTAAGATTGGAGCTGCAAAGGCTTCTAAGAGTTGCGCCTTAGGTATTTCTTGTTATTTTCTTAAAGCCAGGCCTTTGTCTTAGCTATGATGGTGGACGGGAAGGCTTTATCGCAGAGAACAACAAACCAGTCGTGCTCTATTGTGTGGTCATGACACCGTGAATCAGGCATGCTGTTCCACCCACCTACCGCACGCGCACGCACACGAACACACACGCCTGCACTGCACACTTCACCACTGCCACCGTAGCCTTTGATTCCAGCCGCCACTCACTTTCAAATGGTAATGAGAGGCAATTAGACGCCAATGTGTCCTAATCACAAGCCATTTAACTGAGCCCGGCTCATTTGTCAGAGCCATATGTACGCACCGACCCGCGCTCTCCAACACACATGAATACACGCATCTGCCAGATCATCTTAGAGTGTGTGTGTGTGTTTTTTTTTGTCTTTGGAATTTGCTGTCTACGTGACGGAAAAGAGGAAAATTGTGTGTTAGCGCGCGTGTGAGGCTGAGCGAGGCAGAGAGAGACAGAGATTTCCAGGTGCCTGGGCGGAGATTTCAGGGTTGAGTGAACTTGTGACAGAAATGGCTTTATACTCAGTCCTGCAAATAAAGGCAGAGTGAATGATGGATTGGGGGGGTGGGGGTGGGCATGGATCAAATCAATCACTTGCAACAGATGTCTGCGTGTTTATTTATAGAGAAATTAGTCAGAACAGCAGAAGTTACACACATCCGTACGCAGGATTACTTTGGCAGGTTTGCAAGAGGTGTAGTGGAGTGTAAACGCACGTAAGCGCTCTTTACTCCCCCCTCCTTACAAAATCTGAAATAGCATTTACTCATATCCCCGGAGATGTTTGGAGTCTGCATGGGTGAGTAAATGTTCTTGTACGGTTTTGCTTGCATTGTCCCCTGTCAGATCACGAAGTCCTCCTGCGAGCACAAACGAAAATAAACAAACCCCGCCGCCGTGCTAAAGTCTGCTCGAAAAGCTTGAGGTGGTGCTGGGGCAGAGGAATGAGGCGGCGGACGCCTGCTCCTGTGAGACAGAAAAATTCTGTAAAGGCAACCAAAAGTATTTAAATCGAACTGCATCGAATGATGATCCGTGGAATACAACGCTGATGATGGCTCTTGCTTTTTCGGATTCTACGTGCCACCGCGACTGCAAAACCCTCATCTGCACAGCGCAAGCATGCTGCAAAGGATAATGTGAACACGCGTAGAACTTTATTTAGCAGCCCCCCCCCACACACACTGTCTTCTGAGATAACCGCGCAGACAGGCGTCAAAGCAATGCACAAAAACTATAGCTTCTCAGGGATGCGCGTTTTATGAAGACACAGTGCTCCGCATATTGATGAGACACTCTCCCGCGGTCGCCTTCCCTCCCCTCCTTATATGGTTTCCATATTTTTACACCACCTTCGCACATAAACCTCACGTTGGATGTGGGGTGAAAAAAAAGAAAAAGAAAAATAGTTTCTGTGTTCACGCCAGACTGCCGTGTCCCACTTTAACCCTCGCGCGCCTCCATGAGGTGCACGGAGAAGAAGTGATGGTAGGTAGTGTGGGATGGAAGTGGGACCAAAAAAATGTGTGTGTGTGTGTGTGTATATATATATATATATATATATATATATATAGAGAGAGAGAGAGAGAGAGAGAGAGAGAGAGAGAGAGAGAGAGAGAGAGAGAGAGAGAGAGAGAGAGAGAGAGAGAGAGAGAGAGAGAGAGAGAGAGAGAGAGAGAGAGAGAGAGAGAGAGTAAACGTGATGCGTTCAGAGGCGGGGGCAGATCAAGAGATTGAGCTGTCTGGTTGAACCACGCAGTGAGCGGCTCAGACCTTTTCAGCTCTTCCTTTCATCCTCCTCTATTCACGAGCGCACAAGAGGACACGTGCACACACACACACACACACACACACACACACACATAATGCGGCTCTTAAAGAGGATCGATGTGAGATGCCTTTTTTTTTTTGGTATTTTCCGTGAAAGAACTTTTTCGCCGCGTGTCATTGTGTGTGCCTTTTTGTGTCTCATAGTGTCTGCTGTCTGCATGGGAGGTGGCGATTCAGCAGAGACGCCCCCGGCCGACTCCTGGATCCGCAATTGATCCGTTAGGAGTGAAAATGTCACTGTACACACGAAGGTCAACGAGACCACTTTTTAATGGCCTCGTTAATCCCCGGAGTCCCATTATCATTTTTTTTGTTGGTTTTTTTTTTTTTGTTCTTGTAGAATTAAATTACCTCATTCGTCGTAACACTCAGAGGGGAATGCTGTTCCTTTTTATCGCTTGCGCTTGTGGACCGTTACCCAGCCAGTATGTTACAGGGTGCGCAAAAAAATTTGCAGCCCTCATGACCTCCGAATTTCTGTGCTCGCTGTCTTTATTCTGAAGCGGCAGACTAATCAATACCAATCTTCTTATAGTCGTTGTGTGTGTTTGTGTGTGTGTGTGTAGGGTAGGGTGGGGATGGGGGGGCTGAAGCCATCCCGCAAACTTGTGTTACAGTGCCGGGTCGATAAGCTGCTGCACGGCTCTATAACAATGTGAAAAAGGGAAGCTGGCTTTGGGACTTAAGTCGGTGTGCCCGTGGCTGCCCGAGTAGCTGGGAGGAGGCCGCCCGAGCGGCGGCGGAGCGCTGGCGTGGGCGAACAACAAAGCCACCGCGGGCTCCTGCGCCGGCTCCCGTCCAAAAGCGACTCGTCGGAATCACTTAAGATCCTCGAACGCGTTTAATCATCTCCCTCGAAGGAGGAGTCCCGCGCCAGGGCTATACATCAGAGGTGATGATCCCACATGTCTTTCACCATACAAGAGCTAATTCAGGATGCTCCTCCTGATCTATCTGCCCGGATTCATATTTGATCATGTTCCAAGTGAAGCCTGGCTGAGACGAAGCGCTTTTTAAGTATCAGCCCTTCGAGGGCCAAGTTAAATGAGGGAGAACCTCGCTGATAACTGTTCCCTCTTTATGGGTTGTCCAGATGTGGTTTTAGTTCTTTTTTCTTTTTCTTTACTGTGATTAGTGGTATTATAGTGTATGGTGCATAATAGAGCAGCGGCTCTAAGCTCTTTCAACTGTGACTCGCTCAGTGACAAAGCCACAGCACTTTCTGAGGAATGGAATCTGTTTTTTTTTTCGCTCAAATTGTTACTCTCCGATTCCCTCTCTCTAAATACTATTTCTACTCATCTCCCCCACTTCAAAAAACGTTTTGTTATGTCCCGTGCATCTCTGCCTCCGTTGTTCCTTTCAATTTGCCAAGTCGGCATGACTTCTTCTCTTCCTTACCCTTATCAAAGGCAGTGGAGGATTACAGGGGGACGTTGACGCTGACTGGCAGTGAGACAGCTCCTGCGGGCTCTTCCCCTTCCCCATGGAGCTCAACCCTGGGATGGGGGGTAAGCTGACAACCTGGAACCCAGTCAGATAGAAAGTGATGAGGAAGAGAGATGAAAGACGGATGCGAGGCACTGGGGCACAAATGTTTAATTTCTACTGCCCGAAACATTAGCATTATATCTTCTGTGCGTGGAGATACCGACAAAAGTTTGGGAGCCTCCGATCAAATTGCCAGGGGGGATTTAAAACTTTGTGTAAATTTATGACAGCCTAAATAGCCGCCGGTTTTGCCTGAATGCAAACTTTGAGATCGTGAAGCAGCTGAATTGCATCTAGTTGAAAGATTTGAAAAGGACAGCCACCGCTGCTCGTCCTCACTTTTAACCAACAGAAGTTATTTTCATGAGTTAGCTGGGACCGCACCGCGCATGTGTGCAGGGTTGGGGGGGAAAGGAACATTTTGCTTATTACGCGCTTGTTGAAGTTAGTTGCTGCTGCTGCTGCTGCAACAAGGAACGCGATCCCTCACTGAGTTCCCACCCATCAGCAGCGACAGGTGCCAAAGCTGAAGGTTCTGCACTGTACCTTTTAGTACTTCCATGTTGGATTCCACATTGGTTGGTCTGAAAATGTACCCTCGCTGCTTCCACGTCAGTTGTTGCATGGGGTTTCCGCAGCCCTCGGCTACATGGTGGGCGTGTGGGTATCAACAATGACTTAAGTTGAAGCGAGGAGGATATGCATTGAGAGAGAGGAATTCAATAACAGGAAAATGGCCAGTGATAGAAACAATCCCGGGAATACCAAAATCCACCCTTCACCAATGTTGTTCTTGGCACGCGCTCGCTTTCCAGTACTACTGTTTACTCCTTAGGATGCCGGTGCTGATACTTGGCACATGGCAGGTCGGGCGGTGTCGGCGCAACGCGTCCTGAAACATCTGATTGCGTCGGCGGCGCTCGACGTGGCATGCGCGGCGAAGTCCCCCAGTTCCTTTCACGTCCTCGGCCGGCTGCTAGACTCTTATCGACGCCTTCTTTGACAACGCACCAGTGTTTGAAAACAAAAGCGCTCGGGTCACCATTTGGTCAGGGGCATACATGGGTGGGCCCTGGACGACAGGCCGAGACAAGCCCGTGCAGCGAGGCCGCAGGCAGTATTTAAAACAGTGTCTGTAAGCCCGAAACTATTCCCCCCTAGACGAGGCTGTGGTGCGGTTTGCACAGAGCGAGTTGCTGGATGCGTGGCTGGATTGCTGGCTCTCCCTCTGCCCGTCTGTCCTTCTGTCTGTCTATCTGGCTAGCTGGCTGGCTGGTTGGTAGTTGCGGCTTGGCCAGTTTATCTTTTTTTTTTTTCTAACTGGATGACTGACTGGCTGCCTGGCGGCGGATCAGCCTCATCTGGCCGGACATTTGGCTGGCTGCTTGGCTGCGGGCTAGCACACTGACAAGCCTTCTGGATACGCGTCTGGCTGACTGACTCGCTGGCTGCCTGACTGGATGACTGACTGACTTACTGGCAATTATTTCTGTCCCTTCCTTTAGCTATGTAGTAAGCTCATGACATTGGAACAGGGGCATTTGGCCGCGACAGTCGAGATAAGACGGCGTGAGCCAGGATGTTCCCTGCCTGCCCGCGAGCCTCTCGGGTCCATCGCAGTATATCAAGACCCGAGAAGTGTTTTCTGCTGCTTTGCGTCCGGCTTGCAGTCGAGAATCTTTGATAACAGATTTTGATTTCACGAGGTTTCTCCAGTGGCGCGCTACCAATCGCCCGCCGAGCCCCGGACCGCCCCTTCAGAGGAGCTAGAAGCGTTACCAATACACACCGCACGGAATTCATTCGTGTCTAGTTTTGTGCCTCGCACGTCACCAAATTCAATAACCCCTCTTTTTCTCTTTGAGGATAATCCGTCCACAAGTGTAATACGACATCCCGCCATAACTTCATAATTGCTGTTTGGATGGAACTTGTTGAGGAATGTGAAAAGTGGTCCGGCTCCACACGCGCTCATCCTCGTGCGTCCGAGTTCATCAGAGAGAGACGGGGGTCGGGTGAAGGGCCGTGACACGGTTGAACGAGGTCAGTGCGAGGTTTCGCCGCGGCCCGGCCCCGCGGGCGTGTTTCCCTGACGCCGCCGTCCGTCGCCGACCTCCGCCGGGGGAAGGTAACCCGACAGCAGAGCGGCTCAGCGGAGCGTCTGCCCTGGACGCGTGTGCTGCGCATCGCTTAGCGTAAAGCACACCGTACAATAATGCGGTGCTTGTACGCTCACACTCACACACGTACACACACACACACACGTACACACGCAGCGCAGCTGTGCTTATGCTAGCGTACACACCCGCTGTAGGGGCTTGCCCAGGGAAAATACCTGCGGTAGCAGAAGAAAGTTGACCTAATGGGAAATTACTAGACGTCCTCATCAGACCAAAAATAACCCTGCTTTTTTTTTTGGGTACATTCCATAACCTTAATGGCTCTTACAGGAACATTTAAACTTCCCAGATGTCAGATCTCGGTAAGTCATAGCATCAGGTGTTTTTTTTTTTGTTGTTGTTGTTTTAGAATCCTCATTAAAGGATAAGCAGGTCTCTCTTAAAGCCACATCTTAAGATGCCTTCTTCATATTCTTCATGTAAATGTTGAACAGTTCTCAGTTTAAGATCTCAGATGATGTTGGCTCCACTTTGCAAGCGGTGTGGGTATTGCGACGAGCGCCGCGGAGACCGTAGCGGCGATTAAGGGCTCTGCCAATAAAGTGACTGGATTTAACATTTACTGTCAGTTGTCGCTTCTGCATCGCCCACTATTTCCCTCTAATGGCGTGCCCCATAAATGTCACAACGGCGCAACATTTCCCCCCCAAAAAAAGGAAAAGTAAATAAAGAGGGTGCAGAGTTTCCGTGCTGCGCTGTGCGCTCGGTAATGCGTCCTGAAAGTGTTGAGGACGCCCTGCGTCCAGACCGATTCTGAACGGGTCCCCTTCCACATCTGCCTGTCAGATGTGTGGCGTTAAGCGCTGAAGAAGAGAGACGGAAAAAAAAAAGAAGCAGAACTCACCGCCTCCTATCAAACCTCTCGCCTCCAATTAGCCTCAAAACCCAAACAACAGTCTTTTTTTTTTTTTGGAGTCAAAAGATGCTTTCCTCCCCGCTTCCTCTTTCAGCCCAGTGCTCTGGGTTTTTTTTGTTTTGTTTTTTTTTTGCGAGGCGAGCGCCCAGTCGGCTCGGTTTAATGCTACATGACGTGCCATTAGCTCCGCTGGCGGTTTGCCCCCGCGCTACCTCCGGCGCGGGCCGCCCGAGATGGATAGCTGAGTGCATTTGCAACCTGACAGGACACGCTAACCGAACTGCAGACGACTGCTGGAACGGGCGGGGGCGGGCGGGTGGGAGTGCGGAGGTAGTTCATGGATACAATTTACTCTTACATAAAACAAGAGACCAGGTGCGTGCGTGTGTGTGCAGCCATTATGAGTGAGAGCATGTAAAATTCATCTTGCGTCAGAGTGCCAGGCGGGAACAAAATACACCTGTCACGACGTGAGACTCGCCCGCATGTTCGTACGACTGCATCGACATGCGTTGACAGTGCGGGAGCCGCGGATGCGCTGGGATCAGACGCGTGGCGAAAATACCCGGCCGCGTCGAAGAGCGCGCCGGAATGCGTGCGCGTGCAACGTGCGTACGCCAATACAAGTCCGTCTGCTGACCCGCGGCGAGTCTCGGCTTTATCACCGTGACCCCGCGGCCTATCTGTGTTTCGTAAATAGCTTCTCTCGGAACCCGATCATTCGCGCCGAGTCTCGTCCACTGGTTATCTGGCGGCGGTGTCGAAACTGGACACATCCGCAGGTTCAAAGATTCACGTTGCAAAAGTGTTTTTTTTTTCAAATCCCCAAACCACAACACAGAAGCTCGAGCCACCCCTCCCCCCCCCCGTGATCTAATTCTCCGAAACCTTGCACAAGGCTGCTAAGAAGTTGCTGGATTTGCAGGTTTCTGTTTGAACTCTCTGAAAAGGTTTTTTTTTTTTCCCCTTCTCCGTCCGAGGTGTGTTTGCTAAGCGCCGCACATGATTCCGGCTCACCGATAGTCACACAGCTCAGCCCCCCTCTGGTCCGGCTCTGGAGGAAAAGATTTGCGGGCTTTGTGTTGTTGTTGTTTACTTGTAATCTCTTAAAATCCGAGGCGCGGTTTCAAAACGCCTCGTAAAAGGTAACGAGCGTTCCGTACTCGCTCGTGCGATTTCGTATTGGGGAAGCCCCCCCCCAGCGAGGCGTAGCGACGGAGGAGGCGCTTGACCAGATGCGGCCACAGCTCGGGCCCCTGGTAAACTGACGAATATTAGCCAAGCCGTAAGATAGTAAGGAAGTATAGAAACTACAAATCACACGATTTCTGCTCTTATTTAACGTTTGGGAAAACTACGCAAACGCCCTTTTGAGTCCAGTGCGTGCGCTCTCGCACCGAGGCGCTGTGAGTCATGGAAGATTTCCAGCCGGATTCTCAAAACTTGTTGCCTGACTCAGTGTGAGCTGGACCTGGTGTCTGGATATCGGCGGTTTTAATCAAGGGTTGCGAAGTTTTGTTTTGGCCGCACAGGGAAAAAACCCTCTGAAGTCAAGTCCTTTGCTCCGACGTATGCAGGTCCATGTTTTGGAAAAAGAGATGGCTATTTAGAACAAAGTGTTCTGTCCTAACAAAGTGCGCAACGCAACACTTCAAGGCAACTCCTGTTTGCTTTTCGAGCGATATATAAATGAATCACAGAATACAGGCTCCGAGGTGTTAGCTGAGACCCGTTGCCTCATTTGTGTTTGATATGTAAATAAATAGGTCTGTGTCACTTGGCCAGACGTCTGCTGTTCGGGGTACTGAACTGCCATTCGAATTCTGTGAGCGCTATTTTTGGTGCTCGCAAAGTCTGCCGACGTTTTCTGCGAAAAATGGGGGTCAGAGGGGACGACCCAGACGCACCGACGATCCCTTAACGGCGGAGATTTAAAAAAAAAAAAAAAAAAAAAAAAACAAAACCTGGTCTTGCACAAAATAGTGATGCAACAGCTACTGCGTCGTTTTCCAAAAACAATGTCTGACTTAAGCTGTTACCCAATCACATCTCAGCAACCAGCGTTTTGCAATCGCGTATCAACGCCAGCGAGAGACGCACGGCGACCACTCAATTTGACTTTAACGAGGCCTCTCGGTTCCCCGGGATACCATTTAATCCCTTAAATTGATCCTTTAATTTGTGCTCGGCTGGAAAAAAAAAAAAAAAAGCTCCGCGTAAGCGATCCTCGAAATGCGCAGTAACGTGCAACGCAACTGTTTCAAATTCGAAAAGACTGAGATATCACAAGTCACAAAAGACTCAGCGGAGCATGTTCACAGATTTTGCGCAACATGAAGGTTTCTTTGAACGGTTTGCAGACCCCCGCTGGGCCCATGGCGGGGAGCTAAATGTCTATTTGGGGTATTCAGAATGCTGTTATAATAATAATAAAAAAGGTCCACCATCCTGCAGAAAGGGAGTGGCTGATATTAAAAAAAAAAACAAAAAACAAAAAACGTCTGTCTTGTCTGGCCGGCACCAATAAGTTGTCGGCTCTCGTGCTCTCCTCTCCTCCCCTGCTGCTGCTTCATCAGGGGGAATCACTCAATTATTGAACCAGCGTGGGCTGTGTGTGCGTGCAGAGTGTGTGTGTGTGTGTGTGTGTGTGTGTGTGTGTGTGTGTGCGCACGCGCGCGCGAGCTTTATGGACAGTTTATTGTGCGTGCGTGTTTTGAGGTGAGCTGAGAGGAACTGCGGTAATTTCACAGAGCTAGGACTGCGCTGCTTGCCCCACTTTCAGTCTTTTAATCATGCATAGACACTTGGGGCACTCCGTGTGTGTGTGTGTGTGTGTGTGTGTGTGTGTACACACGTGTGTGTGTGTGTGTGTACTGTAGCTGTGTTAAGTGGAGTATGAGAGAGGGTTTCAGTACAGTATGTGTCGGAAGACATCGCACTTAAAATTCCCTGACCTGACACTACACTGTGTGTGTGTGTGTGTGTGTGTGTGTGTGTGTGTGTGTGCGTGTGTGTGCGTGCATGTGTGTGATGTGTGTACTTTCTAGTACAAACAGTATACACAGAAAGGCAGGTTGGTCACTACAGAATCACTGTCCTCATTTAAACCGCCGGGCTGCAACCGGCTCTGTCGGCAGTGATTCATTGGACCGGACTGCTCTGTCAATGTGCAGTTTATTTTCGGAGACGTACTGTAACAGGAAAATATTACAGTTGCGTACATTATGTGGAGAATAAAGACAGTGTAAATGGCTACTGTTAGATACCTGAGAAACAAACCGCCGCTTCATCCTTTCGATTTGTAGATAATTTATCTTCGGAAAGCCGTGATGCCCGTCAACGCCTAAATGAAATCTCAACATGACAAGGTGTGTGTGTGTGTGTGTGTGTGTGTGTGTGTGTGTGTGTGCATGCACATCTGCGTGAGCGCGCATTCCGCTTGTTAGCCCTTCCAACGGCGTAGTCTCGGTGTGACCTTGGAGCAGTGTGTAGCCCCGTGGTGCCCATCCCTGTGACTAACACCCAGTCTAACAAGCTGCCACAAGCAACTGCACCATTGTGCTTGACAAGAACACAGTGCAATATATTATAGGGCAGCAAGCTACTGCATGCCTCCCCTGTGTGTCAGGTACAGTATGTTGTATTAATATATATATATATATATATAATGAAATAGAGCAATATTTTAATCCTGGATTTTTTTTTTTTTTATTGAATCCATTTAACTTGTGTGTTGCGTGTCTGGCGGGGAGAGGAGAGGTCACACCACCCCGGGGGGCCAGCGGAGCAGCGCCGCTACGTCTCCGGCTCGTCAAGTATCGACAGCGCCGCCCACCACGGAATGCTAACAGCCGGTGGCGGGGCGTGGCTGCGCCGCTGTTAGCCGCTGTGACCCGGTGACCTTGGTTACATAACCGATTGTCTGTCTTCCACGGGGGGCTTTACGAGGTTGGCTGACGTGACGTGACAACGATGCGGCGGGAACTGACTACGCCGACCTGGAGTTATTTGAGTTTCGTGTTTAGATTTCTGAAGGGACTGTCTTTGCTAATTTTTTTTCCTGGTTGTTCTTTTTTTTTTTTTTAGCTCTGCGTGGCCTGTTTGCTGATGATTTAGCAGATTTCAATTAGCACCTATTTTGCATTCACACACCCACACACACACACACGGACACACACACACACACACACATATGCACATACACACAGCAGAAGCAGTCAAGGTTAAACAAAGATAACTGGACTTTATTTGGGTTAAGGGCAGTACAGTGTGACCTGACACACACACACACACACACACGCAGTCCACACACCTGTCAGCGTTGGCATCTGCTCCGTCCTCTTCCTCGTAGTCTCTCCTTTTCCCTCCGTCCTCTCTCCGTCTTGGTCATCGGACCTTGTAGCAGGATCTCGAGGGACAGCCGGCACCTGCACTTTGCGTGCACGCGCGTCTCCGCGAGTGCGACGTCGGTGGTGACTTGGGAGAGGCAAGTGGTGCCCACGGTGTCTGAGCCAAAGCTTAGCGTGCGCTATTTGGTCGCGCGCTAATGGCGCACGCGAGCACCTGTGCCGCCAGCGGGGGGGGCGGCCGCGGCGCTGCGTCACGTGCGCCGGTGACTTCGTGCGGTCGTGCTGTGAACCCCGTGACGAGCATCGCCTTTCTTAAAGTGCACTCGCCTTCGGGATGTTAAACTATCTGGTGCATTGCAGACACTCCGACGAGCAAAACAAGTGAATTATTGTTCATCCAGTCACAAAGTGCTTCCCTAACTAGTTCAGTTTCGCTCTATACAATGTCAGCAACATAGGGGCCGACTGCGCACACACTCGCTTCAGTTCAGTTGGAGCACAATTATAATTTGTTGTTCAAAAACCTACTTGGCGTGAAGGAGAAGCCAACAACCATCAAAATAAATAAATTTTAAAAAAAAATAAGATTCACGGTTCTGCCCGTGGGTCGCTGCGTTCAAAGAGTTTTCCTCTTCAAAGTTCCAGCTTAGCCTTTGACCCACTTTCTATCAATCGCCGCTCAGTCAGGCTGCCGTACAAATAAATTGTGTTTCGCGTTGTATTGCATCCTGTGATGCGTGACGGGTGACCAGCTCCGAACGGCTCCTGTCCGATCTCCCATCTTTGCCCTCCGCTGTGCCATGTCTGTGCCATGTCCGATAAATTAGATCCGCCTTCAAACGAAGAAGCATTTCTAGTATTTGATTTGATTTGATTTTTTGCATTAAGCTGGGCTTAACTTTAAGTCGAGGAGACACTTTTGAGAGGTGTCCATCCCCTCGCTGGTCCTAAAATTTACTTTAAGTGGATTCATCTTAATTTTTTTGATTCTTTTTTTTTTTTTTTGAAAGATGCCACATTTTTCTCAACCGGCTAACTTTAACTGTAGGAAAAAGAGACGGCCCTCTCTGCTGCAGTTAAAAGCATGACAGACGAGGTGAGGGAAAAAAAAAAAAGAGTACAGGTTGGCTTGTCACGAGTACGCTTTTTTTGTCGGGAACGAAGCTGCGGGCGGGGGGCGAGTGAGACTAAAAAGTTTCGCGTCGGGGAACCGGACGAGGTCTCGTGAGACCCGCTCCTGCAGCAGCAGCAGCAGCAGCTCGTATCCTCGAGGGCTCTAATGCCGCGGCAGAACATCTGTAATCCAGCCGTTTATACCTGCCGTCTGCTCAGATTACTGCTGGAGCAGCAGGGCCGGCGGCATTAAGGGCCGTTTACGACCCCGCTACACTTTTTATTTCATTTATTTTCTGTGCCTGTATTTATTCTGGCAATTTGTGCTTTGACTCTTTTTTTTAAAAGAAATCTTTTTTCGTGACAGTTCAATGGGCATGTTGTGATGTTTATGTTGTTGCTGTGCTGGGAAGGGTTAGGTTCGTGTGTGTGTGTGTGCTTAAGCAAGGTGGCGAGATGATTAATTCTTCGCAGAGATGACATATCATATTCATTTTGTCCATCTTGTTGTGTCTCGTCGGTGTCCGTGCTGCGCGCGCGAGGCAGCGAAAGACTCGAGGCGAGCGTTGAGAGCAGCAGATTACCGCTGTGCGTGCGTGGGCCGCGTGCCGTCATTTGAATATTTGAAAGGAAAAAAAAAAAGTACGCGGACGGTTGAAGTGTTTGCGCACATGTGCGCAGCACCTTTTGAAGATGCGATTCCCCGTGGGAGTGAGCGCGTGTGTTCCCCTGCAGGCCCCCCCTCCTCCCGGCATATTCCCCCGTATTCCTGTGTCGGGGGGTCTTGGGAGGGGGGGGCGATCAAAGCCGCACTCCCTACGACTAACGCAGCTCCACCGAGGAATGCTGAGTAATTCCCCTCAGGCGGTAGCTCGTCCTCTGGAGTCTCACTTTCACGTCTTGGCCCCTCACGAACGCGACGCACCGCACGTTCACCGCTCGCACACGCGCAAACTCTGTTGCCCTCGCTCATTTTTTTTTTTTGCCTTTTTCCTCTTATTTTTTTCCGGCGAGTCTCGACGCCAAGGTGACCTTGTGGTAGATTCCCGTGCGGAATTCTGTTATCACATCATTGGCGTTTGCCAGCTGTTGCCATTTCATAACGGGGGCGGGACGCCGCCGCGTCCCCACCTGTGACGGCCCTAATAGGGGGGGAGTCTGAGAGTCAGCAGATTCTTTCGACCTAAACTGCTGCAGCTTTTATCCTCGAGAGCAGGTCCCCGAAGACGTCTCAGTCCTGTGTGTGTGTGTGTGTGTGTGTGTGTGTGCGCTGAGCCAGTACATGAGCAAGTGCGTTTTCGACTTCATTTATCTCCATGCAGCCGTCTGCCTTATCTGCAATGTGTACAGAGCGTCACCGCCTATCTAGTCAGGTTGCTGGCCGTGAATTCGCATCACCGCACAACCGCACGGACGGCGGCGGCGTCTATCGGCAGCGGGGCGCGCGACCCCCGCGTACGCTAGAAAAGCGCAACTTCGGGGGCGGAGTCGGAGCGGCCGAACCTTGACCCGCGGCGATTGCGCCGAGGGGTTAGGGTGAAAGAGTTGCGTAACCGGTGTTTCTGTGTATGTCTCGTCGCACACGTGACGTTGTGTTTTTAGATGACGACGATGCCCCGTTTTCTGTTGGAACATGTGTCTGCGACAGACGAGACAAAACATGGAATCATGAAAATTGGAGAAAAAAAATATTCAGATTTTGGGAATAATTACAACTATTTGACCTCTTGAATGCTGCTACATCCGGAGCCCAATTATTTAGGATTATTATATATTATAATTATTATTTAGGCAGTGTAAACCGGGGAGGAACGGCTCTGTTTTCGTAGCGGTGCATCTTCTGCGGAGTAGTTGAGGGGAAAACGAACTCCCTCCCGAGGCCGGTTGATTTTCTGGCGCGTTGCTCCTCTTCAAGGGTTTTATTTATTCATCGATTTTTAATCTACATGCAAAATTTACAAATGGAGAACAAAGGCAGCATAAGGGGGGATGCGCTAACCGAGCCAAACGGGCCCACGGGAAAGCGCGGGAGGTGGCCCGGTGGCCAGGAGGTCACCCCGTGAAGGTTGTAATGAATTTAATCGCAGACATAGAACATTACTACTGTATTGCACTTACTTTGAATGCATGACAGTTGTGACTATTGCTGGTCAGAAAGTGTGTGTGTGTGTGTGTGTGTGTGTGTGTGCGTGGGGGGGGGGGCTGCAAAACGTGAAACCACCTGGAGAGTCGAGCTCCTTGTGTCGTCCTCTCGCTGGTAGTGTCGTCCGTGTTGTAGCGGAGGCATTAGCCAGACAAGCGAGGTCAGGGTGTAATCCTGCAACAGATACTGCTCCACTCCCCCAGTACACACACACACACACACACACACACAGACGCACAAACTCACAAACGCCCCACCTATGGCTCTGTGTTCTCTGTTGACAGCTGTGCCTGCTGTGTCTCTTGAGCGCTCGCGTGCGCGTCTGTGTGTGTGTGTGTGTGTGTGTGTGCGTGTATGTGTGTGTGTGCGCGTGCGTGCGTGTGTGCAAGTTTGTCCTGACGTGTGTGTGTGTGTGTGTGACAGAGGAACAGCAGGGAGGGGACCAATAGAAAAGCAGACTGAAAGGGGCAGGGCACAGTTTCATAGGTGCACATGGAGATTCTCTCTCTCTCTCTCTCTCTCTCTCTCTCTCACACACACACACACACACACACACACACACACACACACACACACACACACACACACACACACACACAGACACACACAGACACACACACACACACCCATGCTGCCAGTACTATTGAATGTCTTGCACGACGACAGACAGAGAGCCGAATCCAAGGCTGCTGAGTAGGAGGAAAAAACTTGCAGTTGCGTGTGTGCGCGCGTTTACAACCCCGTGTGTATGCGTAAACCTTTCACAATATTTGGACCACCCTTTTTTTTCCATGAATCAGTCAGACGAGTCGAAGGCGCCGTGCCCGTATCGATTTCCGACCTGAGTTAGATATGGATTTATGGGAGAGGGCAGGTTAACGGAGGACCTGCACAACTTGGAACGAGCTGTGACGATTTCATTGGTGGTCCTCGGATGCAGTTACGTGCTGCCTGTGTTTCCGTGTTACATCTTTTTTTTTTTTTTACAGGATTAGATCTGCCTTTTGTGCTCTTGAAAACTAAACCTGCTGTTTCCCTCACATCAGGTTATTGCCTTTCTTTCGGGCCGACATGTTGCGACCGGGCCTTTCACGCCTGTGTTTTCATGACGCAAACTTGTACTTACAGTAGAGAAGTAGTTTCACAGTGCTGGCGGTTCAGGGTCAGGTGTGTTTACTATGCTGATTAAGCTGTTAATCTGGGCTAATAGTACAGACAGCCACCTCGGTAAACAGTCTTTAAACCAGAGTGTAAATAGAACCCGGTCACATTTGAAATCTTATATAGTAATATTCTCCTTTTATTCTAAAGACGCTTCCTGATTTGAACCAGAACAGATAAACTTTTTATTAGTATTCTGCAGCAGGTGACCTGAACGCACCGCGTTCTGCTGGATCACGGGGAGGCGTGTTTAGCGATGCAATTGATCGTACGCGGCGAAACAAAGAGCACGCGTGCTGATGCTTGTGTTTATCAATCGCGGCGGGACAGACATGTCAAACATTTAGCATGACGCCTTTGCCCAAACCGTATTTATCTGTGTTTTCATCTCGCGTGTGTGTGTGTGTGCGTGTTTGTGTGGGTTTCTTGTTCAGGTGTTCCTGCTGTGGGTTTGTGTAAGTGCACTGTGTGAATGCGCGTGCCAGGTGTTTTACAGGTTTCACACACCTGCATGCTTGCGTGCTTGCGTGCGTGTGCGTGTGTGTGTGTGTGTGTGTGTGTGTATATATATTTGTAGAGTTTGTGTCAACTTAGTACAAACAAGAAAAAGCGTGCTTGCGTATCAGTTTCTGTCCCCGGGGGCCCCCGGTCGTCACATGATCGACTTACCCGATTTTGCGTTGCCACGGAGATGCCTTGCTTCAGGGTTCAACTTAATACTCGGAGCTCTCCTGTGACCTTGGGGCATGTCTTTGTCACTATGGCAACCGCCTCCAAGGTTACTGTAAATGAGACGGGTGCGGCGGGTGGGTGAACTGTATTTTGGGCCCTTCGCGGCGGTCATTCGCCCGGGGAAGATTAACTCGCTCCTTTTCGGGGCCGCGGTCTTGAAGTTAGATTCATTCTTCTGGGAGGACGTTGAGCTCGAGAGGGTTGACGACGGGGACGGGATGAGAAAGTTGCAGTTTGGATCCGTTTATTACAGAACTTGCCGGCGCGTCGTGCAATGACTCACAACAAACCTCTTGTAATGTGAAAATGTGCAGTTGAATACGGCGCACGATTGCGCCAACACTGTTGCTCGCAGCTACTTGTCACTCCGCCAATTTTGTCTTCCTCAGAAGCGGGACTTTTACCCACTTCCCGCGTCATCGTGATAATCTCAGTTTACTGGAGGCGTCTGGTCAAAGTGAAATTCTGTCCTCACCCAGAGAGCGAGCCACGCTCACGGAAGAGAACCCAAAGTGCCCGCAAAATGTGTTTTTGTTTGTGTTTTTTTTCAAAAAGAAAAGGAAAAGGAAAAGGAGGGCGCCCGCCTCAAAACCTGTGTCTCTCACGGGTAAACAAAGCATGGTTGCCATGCTGATGGGGCATCGGCGTATAAATAGCCGCCGCGTTTGTTCCGAACGCTCCTGAGAGAGCGCGCCGGAGAGAGAGAGAGAGGAAAGAGCGTGGAGGCAGCGGCGGTGGCCACCGTGGCGTAAACTCTCGAGCGCATACCCCCCCTAACTCGAACGAGGAACTCATCTCGGGGGCAGATCGGCATAAAATCGGAATATTAGCAAATAAATTGTTCGTTTTTTTGGGGGGTTTGGGTTTGAACATGAAGGACCGTGGTCCCCTGTAAGTTTTGTACCTGGAGCTGGCGTTCTGCACAGCTGCCATTAAACCTGAAAGCAAATGGTTTTGGGGAGAACAACACTTAGCTAAGGGCTGAGCTGATAACGCTAATTGCGCAGAATGGATTTTCAGCTATTGCACAGCGATAATTGAGCTCAAATAAGGAAGAGCTGCAGCCCCAAATAATCTTATCAAGGAACATGAATAATATATTCGCCACTGATTTGTTGAAGGAACACTTCACGCCGAAAATCCTAATGCTTCCTTTATCTCTATGTTTTGCCCCCCCCGCGCCAGTAGGGAATGGTGACAGCACCTGCAGACAGTCGGACGTGGACAGACAGCGCGGACATCCGGGACGCCCCTCCCCCACCGGTGCACGGATCCAGACGCCACGCGAGGAACCGCAGCTCCAGCCGGACGTCGGCTCGCAACTGAACGGCAGGCTCCACCTACCCCGCCCAAGTGGCTCTGCCCCCTCCGCCCAGGTAGGCCGGGGGTTTCGGCCCGTTCGTGAATGCAAAGATGAGCCGTCGGGGCTTTTGTGATAGGAGGAAATGAGGATTTGATTTGATCAGAGCTTGAAGAGACGGTAAAATACAAAAGCGAGAGAAAAGTCAGGGAAGATAACACAGTGGTAATAATATCACGGACGCACTGGCTTACAGCGTGTTTTTTTTTTAAAGCCGTCAGTGACCTCGTGACCCCTCACACTTAAGCCGACCCCCGGGTTGTGAACCCTTGCACGAGACGTGCTCCTCACTTGTCTCACTGTGCTCAGGGGTGTGGTGTATTACAATACAGTTGTAACGTCAGTGTCGTGAGATTAGATGTGCTGTCTGGGTTGATGTTTGCCTCTGTGGCCTGCCGACGATCACCTTCTCTGGGCTTGTCCTCCTCTCCTCTCCTCCCCTTCATGCGATTCGACTTTTGATTCGAATTCTGTCCTTTCTTATTCCTCACGGTGACCCTCCCACCCGCGACCTCCCTCCGCTCGATTTCGCGGATTTCTCTCTCTCTCTCTCCACCGGCTCTCCGACCGAGCTGGCTCTCCCCCTCTCCTCTCTTTGTACCCCCGCCCTCCGCTGTATCTACTGAAGCTCCTCGTTCAATCCTTTATCGCCGTCTCGCCAGCTGTGGTTCGAAGCGCCGTTCTCTCCTGTGAGGAAGAGCGGAATGAATAGAAGGGGCTTACTGAGAACAGTGAGAGCCGGGCCCCTGCTTTTCGTCTCGTTGAACACATCTCCTCCTCTCCTCTTCCCTCCTCTCGTCTCCTCTCCCCTCCTCCTCAGTAGTCCTCGGTTGCCTTTGACTCACCAACAGCAACGTGAGATTTTTCCTGCGAGGTGCTCCAGCGTGCTCGGGGGACTTGCCTCATAACTATACAAATATGTTTTGAAGTTCAGCCTAATTAGTTTATTAAATTAACTTTGTACCAATTCAGAGAATGGGGTGGGTGGTGGTGGGGGGGAGGGTAAAATAAGGAGAGCTTCAGAGAGAAAGTATAAAGGAAAGGTAACGTGTACATAAAACAAATACAAAAAAGTATATAATGATAATAAAAATGCTGCTACAAAGTAGCATTACTTGTTTTTCTTTCCAACTCTCCTTGCTTACTTTTCTTCCTCCTCTCTCCTCACCGTGTCCCTTCCCTTTCTTTGCCCATCAGTCTCGCTGAGTGGAAATTAAGCATTTTTCGCTCGTGGCTTCCCGCCGCTGACAGTCGCCTTTCTCCGAGCAGAACGCCTCAGAAACGAGCAGATGGAGGGCTGACAGTCTAGAGGCCCGGCAACAATGACGGCGGGCGGCGAGTCGCGGTGATCAACACATGTCAGGAAAAAAAATGGCTGATGATGGGAGCGGGCCTATGCAGGCTGTCAGTCAGCTATAGGAGCTGGCATGTATGAAGGGAGTCAGAATTCAGAGATGTGACATCTGCGCTCAGACATGTGGCACACGCCTCATGTCCTCACATTAAAAAAAATAATTCACCCATTAAAATAAAGCGTCATCCAAAAATCTAATTAAAACAATAAAAAAAACAAAACGTCAGATGTTACTAGTTTAACTCTTGGTTTTCAGTGTCAGCTCCACTGCTCCCACTTTTTTTTTTTTTTTTACAGTTACTGTTACTTTAAATTCTGATCCGCCCCGTGGCTTGTTTGCAAAAAAGAAAATATGGCTCAGCTTTGAATTCATTACGGCAGAACCCAGGCTTTGAAAGATATTTTATGCGATTTCTCAGAGAAGGAGTAAACTTATTTATGTCTTGCAGGGGAAATCTTCCAGCTTTATATGGATTCAGTCAATTTACAGTGATTGATTTTTTTGTATATACATATATATATATATATATATATATATATTATTTTCAGTCCCACCCACTCACTCCTGCTTGGACTTGGTGTGGCCTGCAGCAGTGACTCACTGTAATCTCAGACACAAATGACCAGTTAACCCAGTGGTGGTATCAAGTCTGTAGACGTTGGCCTAAACAGAACCTGTACGTCCCCGTTGTTTGACATCCCATTGTTTGACTCCAGTGTGACAGTAAGTACTGCAGCCTGCCAAAGGTGAGCGTTAATAATCGATTAAACAAACAACCAGTAAAATGTCAGGCATACACCGAGTTCTTTTCAACTTTCCTTGTAGCAGGAAATGGAGATGTCACCCCTTCTTTCTCTGTCTGTGTGTGTGTGTGTGTGTGTGTGTGTGTGTGCGCGTGTGAGAATGGATTTCCCCTTCTCTGTTTTCTTATAATAGCTGCGCTCTGCTTTATTTGATCTGGGCCCCCGCGTTCATAGTATTGAATTGGTTTTGGAGAGCAAGTGGAAACGCACACGCATGCACACACACACACACACACACACACACACAAACAAAGAGAGAGAGAGGGAAGGGTGACATCTCCATTTTCCATATCCTACTACGAGGAATGTTATTTATATATCTACACACACGCACACACCTGTGACTGACAACTGCAACAGCAGCTGCCACAGACCAATGAGGGAGAGAGAGAGAGAGAGAGGGAGGGAGGGAGGGAGGGAGGGAGGGAGGGAGGGAGAAGAGGGGCAGCGGCAGAGTAAGACACGACACGGCGGTGAGAGAATAAAGAAAGTGAAGAGGAGACAAGGTCTGTTGGAATGAACAGCGATGAAGAGACAGCGGCAACTCGCATCTCACATTCAAGTGTTCTTTTGATTCTGTGCACGCCACACACAAAGGGAAGGAGCTGATTAAATTCATCACTCTCTCTTTTCTCTATCACCGCCCCCCCACCGAGTCTCACTCGGTCTCGCTTTTGTCTGGCTGTCCCCACTCGTCATGCCACCGCTCTCCGACACACGCACACTGTGGCTGTCTCAGCGCATGTCGCCGAGTTCATGCGGACTGCTGGTTGTGTCTGAGTGACTGGTAGGAGAGAAGTGTGTGTGTGTGTGTGTGTGTGTGCGGCAATGAAAAATGGTGGAAGTGGATGAAAAGAGGGGCCGTTCTCAAGACGAGGACCTGAAAGAGCTCAGAACTTGCCAAAATGCAGCCTCAATCTGTATCACAGCAGCGCGATACTTAAAAAAAAAAATGTATTTGTTTGTTCTTGCACAGTCAATAAAATCGTAATTTTCTGGAAGAAAAATGTATCTGTTCTGGGAGTCTCCAAATGAAATAAAAACAAAACAATCAGCGTTAAGTAGAACTGTTTAGCAGCGAGCTCATCTTCTGTGCGCGGCCGCCGTCTGCTTGCAAAGAGGAGGCGTTCAAGTCAGGCTTTAACAGTTATACAGGAGGTCCAGTGGCTTAACCCCCCCTCCCCCCCATCGGAGCTAATTAGCCTGTGTATGACAGCTCAGCTCAACCGCTGCGTTCCATTACCCCCTCTCGATAAACACCGCCGTGCGCGCTCTCCGTAGAGTGTGTGGGAGCGCGCATGCCTTTCAGCATGTTTGTTGTGTGAACGCAGCATACATCTTCATCCACGTGTGT
The DNA here is from genome assembly GCA_016785225.1 of Psettodes erumei. Classification (NCBI taxonomy): domain Eukaryota; kingdom Metazoa; phylum Chordata; class Actinopteri; order Pleuronectiformes; family Psettodidae; genus Psettodes; species Psettodes erumei. The sequence continues at coordinate 4,372,983 of JAFBJZ010000408.1, forward strand.
GTGCTGCTCACTACACACACACGCACACACGTAAAGAGACAGCCTACGGCCGTTTGCGTTTGTGCGCCGAACGCGTATGCGCGTGAAAGCGCTGAGATGTCATGCGGAGCCCGCGGGTCATTGGCTGGAATTCAGCCTTCAGCGTACGGAGAAAAAAAAAATACAAAACAAAAAAACAAACAAAACACGCTGCTGCCGTCAGCCGCTAATGAGCCGTACGTGCGCAGGAACGTTTTACGCGTCTGTGGGCGCGATACCCTGCGTCTTTATTTGTTCATCCTTGAATACATATTTTGAGAATGAAATAAAGTTGGTTTCAGAGTGCGATCCCGCTCCGCGCCGGAGTCCTGTTATTCACGTAACAGCATCTACGCCGTTTCTCCGCCGCCCCCTCCTCGACTCCGGCCCACTTTTCGTCGCTCTCGCCTTTGTTTGCTCTTGATTACCTCCTGCTTTATAGCATTAAGCGGCGAGTAATGATGACTGACATCATCTCTGGCGAGGCTCGCGCCACTAATTGGCCGGAGCGCTCTGATTGCATTAGATGATGTTCCCGCTGGGTATTCCCCCAAACACACAAACACACACACACGCACTCCCGCACTGGTCGCGTGGAGCAACATATTGCCTCTTTTGCGGCGTTCATTCCATCGTGTTCATCGGAGGAAGAAACAGAAACTGCGTTCGCTCGTTGGGATGGCACGTCCGAGTCCGACTTCCCGTTCTCGCGCGCCTTTTAACGTGAGAACGCGAGCGACGCTGTGATTGCAGTCGAGCCTTGTCTGGCCTTGTTAATTGCCGTAATCTAAATTGCGCGTCTCGGGACGCCTCGAGGAAATTACAATACACGCCACGGGGACATTAATATGAAGCGGCGAAATGTCTTTGGTCGTTGCGCGGATTGCTCTGGGTGCCCGCGCAACAAAAGCAATAGGGGTTGAAAAATGAAGTCGCACTTCAGATTTACTCATCAGCCGCGAGGAGCTTTTTTTTTTCCGGCCTCCCTTCTCTCTGTCTGCCGTCGTCCTCCGTCTCCTCTCTTTTTACAGGGGCCGCTGTAAGAGATGCCTTTTCGACTGAGGTAAAAAAAAAAAATGATTACAGTAATGGACGCCCCTCCGCCCTCCCCGACTCAGCGCCAACCCCTCTCTCTCACAGCGACTACTCTGTACATTCTGTTCTGTGCATTAGTGCGGGCCCCCGGGGATGCCCTCGCTCTTTGCAGCTTGATGCAATCACACCTCCGGTATAAGTGCGCTGCGAGAGAGTGAGAGACAATGTTGAACAGAGATGAAAAAGTAAGGGGGAGGCCGGCGGTCGGCAGCTGGCGGGGGCGATCGCGTCGGAGCGCGATAATTACCCGCACGCGCGGCCGCAGGTTTTCCTGTCAGTCAAGGTAACCGCGGCCTCTAACGGCGCAAAGGTCACCTGCGCGGTCACGGAACTATGCTAATTTCCTGTCACCTCCGCTGAGTTACGCCACTTTTCGAGGCGTATATGCGCGGAACATCTGTGAAAAGAGGACGGATCGCGCTAAATGCACTGGAAACGGTTGCTTTACTTTCCACGTTGGATTTAATTTGCCCCCCTTCAAAAAAAAACAAAACAAATCAAAACAACAACTTTGTAAAAGCTTTACAAGACCAAGGCTGATTAAATACAATAAAATATTTTGGCATAGAAGAGCTCCACATCAAACTTTAATTTAAATGTGCACATTTAATGATGATACAAAAAAGAAGCTCCTCAAAAATTGCTTCCTACTCTCAAACCTTTTTTTTTTTTCTTTTTTAACAGTCAGGAGTTCATCACGGCAATTTATTTATTTATTTATTTCTCCACCGAGAGGAGTTGAGCTCAGTTCGGCAACTTCAGCTTTTAGTGAGATGAATGGGGATGGCCTTTGCGGTTCCTGGGAAGTCCTTATGCTGAGACCTATAGAGGGTTTATTGCTTTAACAACCGGGGCTGCATGATGAAGTGCCGTCTCTCCCGCCACCCACTCTCTCTCCCACCTACCCACTTTCTCTGCAGCTCACTGTCTCTCTCTCTCTCTCTCTCTCACCGCGCCTTGATGCCTCTGTTATCTTGCTCGCGCCCTCACCTCTCTCTCTCTCTCTCTCCGTCGCCGTTTCTCCCCCTTTCATCTCGCCGCGCGTCGTTCTTTCTCTGTCAGTTCCCCTCTGCTCTTTGCGGCTTTCTCTAAGTCCCTGCTGTTGACTTTGCACCCCCCCCCACCATCAGCTGTGACATTAGCAGCCATTGCTATTTTTTATATTTATGTTAATTGTTTATTTTCTGAGTGGTTGGCATAGCTGAGTGGACTCACACCTAATCTATTTTCAGTCCTGATGATCTGATGCTGGTGCGATACCTGAGTGGTTGGCTCCAATCACCCCCCCCATTCGATAATTACCTTGAGAAAGTCAGTCAAGGCACAAAGAAACTTTAAGACTTTTCTCTTGCCAGCTCGTGAAGATGTAGAGTACACCACCTTGCAGCTGTGCGCGCGTGCATTACTTATTCAGAAACATGCGTGTGCGTCCGTGGCAGCGAGAAATGTACACATGTATTATTCCCTGAAGCTTTTCAGCTATACAGTAGCAGCGGAGAAGGCTTCAGTTCTTTTCACAAGGGGTCGGATTATTATTAAGTTGTGAAGTTTTGCTATGGGATTCTTACTGGCGACGTAAAAAAAAAAAAAATACAACCCACACTATTATTCATGTACTGCTGTATATACCAAGCCGCCGCTGCCATCACAGAGTTGTCAGCGCGGTCCGGATGGCAGTGCTGATGGATGACCACTTACCAGTATGCGTATATACACTCCACTTACGCTCCTCCACTCCGAGCTTTTATGTGTGGAGAGGCGCGGGCTAACAGCCCATCGAGCCGCACTGGTTTTCCTTCACTTGGGGGAACGGAGCGGGCTCGGTTGCCGGTGCGGCGCCCCGTGGTTCGCTTGAATGGCGTAACAACGGTGGACAGGCTGCAGCCGTGCGATTTTAATGGAGTAGCGCAGGGTGATCGCCGGGGGTCATTATGCGGCGCCGCTGCCTGAGAGGTTTTCGAACCTTCAGTGTATGTTTGTAGGAGTAAAAAAAAAGAACCACATTCAGGTACAGTAATGTCACTCTGCTAGACCGTCAGCGATATGACCTGCTTTTCCTCAGAAATCTGTAATATTCTTTGTAAAGTGTGCTTAAAAAAAAAGGAAGAAATTTAAAGTGACAGTGACCTTTTTGTTTGACGAGCAAGTGAACCGTTTTTTAAAAAGGTAAAATGTTTTTAAACTGCTAATTGTTTCATTGAGCAAAGCAATCCAGAAGTGAGTGTTGTCATTTGTAATAATTGTCCCACACTTGTGGCTCTGGCAGCAGCTACATTAAATTGTTTGGCCTCTGAAGGAATCCTGAACATGGCATCAGTAGATGAATTCCACTCAGGAAAATTGATTTTTTTTTCCCCCCCAGTCTTTTACATATTGTCATCAATTCCCCTCCAAATAAAACCTCTTTGTCGGGACTGAAATCCCCAGACCTTTTCATGAATGCGTTTGTACAACACGGTCCCTCTCAGCAATAATTCAGCTGTACGGTGCCACACTGTATTGTGATAGCCTCAGATGGGGAACGTGCTGCGCACACATCGCAGAGCAGCACAATGCCACGAGCCTGCCACTGTACATGACTGTGGGCCGCGCTGACTGGTGCGTGGGAGGTTACACAAATATAAACAGTGAGGGAGGAAAGAGCCGCCATCGTGTCACATTTCTACATGCGGGGGGGGGGGGCAGAGGGGATCGGAAACATGAACGGCAGCAGCAAAACAGGAACGGGTTTTTCGGTGTTTTTTCGTGCTAGACTGCAGCGAGCCTCAAGAGCAGCTGTGCAAATTTAAACAGATTTCACGTAAATCGATTCCTAAAAATACCTTCTTCTTTTTTTTTTTAACAAGTTTGTGTCTGTACTGCGTATTCCTTTGAGAAGACTTAAATGGATTGCGGTGCCGTAGGTTGTCATCTCTAAAATAATTTAACCATTAGTATAAACGGCGGCGGGGGCACCAGCAGGCCTCAGACTCGAATCATTTATTACACCAGGTAGTTATTTACCTGCTGTAGGAGGAACGCTTCTTTCTCGACTGCGCTGAGATGCCGCGCAGGGTTTTTCTCCCAACGACTCCAGAATAACCTCCGAGGTGTTTGAAGTTACGAGCAGCTGTGTGTGTGTGTGTGTGTGTGTGTGTGTGTGTGTGTGTGTTTGCATGCACAGCATGTGTGCGTGCATGTGCGGAGGTGTGTGTGAATGCGCTTGACAGCGAGGATTACATAACAGGGATGCCTGCTGCTGTAGGTCACAGCGAATGACAGGAACACACGCACACACACACACGTAAATCGTTACAAACACAAACGTATGCATGCATGCACTGCCACACACAAACACACACTTTATACTCCTGTATCCCCGCAGTCTTCTTGAGCTGTTCGATCTAAAGCCTGATTGGCTGAAGGTTTTTTTTTTTTTTTTGATTCATATGCTGCATGATGAAATCTTTACCCACAGAACAGAAACCTTTTTTTTTTTTGCTTGTCGTGCTTCTTTGGAGTGACACTGCACAATTCCTGGAAAGTGCTTGGCACGAGACCGTCCAACATACTGGCCCATCCCAATGGGCCCGTATGCACCAACAAACAGTAACTACATCCTATAATAACCTCGAGAAAATAGATGCTATGGTCGTCTGAATCTCCAGTGACCTGTCCAGATTTAGTTTGAATACATTAATCTGCATATGTACCAATTATGGTGCTTTTTTTCATCACAAAATGAACAGTAGGTTATAAATATAGCAACAAGTGAAACGGCACATGTGCGCGCACACAACACAAACACAGGGATCCACCTGTTTCGGTCGGTGACGAGTTTGACAGAGCAAGAAAAACAAGTCGTCCGATAATCGCACCGACTGCAAACCAGACACCGTAGTTGTCCCGCCTTCAGGGTGCTTGACTCCTGTCGCCGCGCGCGCACATGCAGACGCACAAACACCCAGGAGCAAGGATTTGTTAGGTGTTTCCGTGCGGGGTCGTGGCTGCGTCCCGCCTCAGCTGCCGGGCCCCTGCCGTAACGCGCTCGCCGTGTTTACACTCGAAGGGATATGAAGGGTTATCGTATAAAGCTGCAGTGAAGTCCCGTTTCCCGGCACCCGCCGGATGATGTGTCATGCGTGGAGGACGCATGGGTCCAGTCCGGGCGCCGGTTCTATTCTAAATGAAGCCGGAGTTTGTGAATTATTGAAACGCCTGTCCTCTTTTCTCTGCTCCCTCTCCGTCGCTCTCTTTCTTCTGTCCCTCTTCAGATCTTTTCCTCCCTCGTTCTCACACACATTCTTATCTTTCCTTGCCCCTTCCTTCCTTCTTCTTGTTTTTTTTTATTGTCCTCTATTAAATAACTGGGTGGAGGGTTGTGGGGGTGGCGGTTGATTGGTGAATCGGTACTACTCTGTGTTTGTGTGTGTGCATTTGTGTGATTTGAGTGATGTTGGTTAATCCACTGTTGTCCTTGGGGACAGATTTGGCCCATATTACAGCCTGCGATCACCGCGTCTAAAATCTCCTGTGCATTGAGACAGTCATTATTTACTGCCGTACGTCGCACCGCCCCCCCTTGCTAGTAGTTTTTTCTTTCCCCGAGACCCCACCCTGATCTGCTAGACCAAATACCAAGAGATAGAAGTGGAAGAAGAGTGGATCATTATTTAAATAGAAATGAACATCGTCAGTATATCGAATCTCATCAAATCTGTCTGTCTTTCATCCTTAATGGTAATTAATATTGTCAGGCGTTATATGTGCTTTCGCTACGCTCTTGAAAAAAAAAGAAAACATTTTTCTTGATATCCAACTTTGCCTGCCCACCAAGGAAGTTGATGTCATGTCCTTCTTTACTTCCTCTTGTTTTGCCACCGGAAGAAACAAAAAAAAAGCCCGTCGCTGAAAGCTCGTCCTTGACCTGGACCTTTCAGTCGTATCGCGTGACCTTCCCCGGCGGAGGAGCTCACCCGTTTGAGATTCAGAGCGAGAACGAAGGCACCAGTAAATGCGGGAGCCCGATTCGCCCGCACTGTGTGACGCGCGCTCGCATGCAGGCCTGCCGTTGCATCGCCATCATCCCAAACGCTCGCTCAGCGGAGGTCAGGTCACTGGGTTACTACACCGCGTACCACCTGCTTTTTGTGACTGGTCAGCGGTCGCAGAAACGTACCCAGAAAAGTTTGGATTTGGTGTCACGCATCAATCCCCGGTGCCAGTTTTAAAGGAATGCTCGAGCACGGGGGGATGGATGGTGTGGTTCGGTGCTGGCAGTGAGGCGGGTGTCTTTCCTGTTTTTTTTTTGTTTTGTTTTGTTCTGTTTTTTATGGCAGGAGTTGATGAATGGCGCTTGAATAACCGGCGCGGCTCTGCAGGGAATGTGTGCTATGTTGAGCATGTCAAATAGCAGCAATTGCGGCTTTTCGCTGATGCTTTCACTCCAAGGTAGAAGAAAGAGACGACACACCAGGATGGATACAAAGGAATGTTTGCTCTCAGATGATGTACCGATGACTTTTTGAGGATTTTAAAAAATTCATACTCGTGACATCAAATTGTCCGCGGGCTCAGGTAGAGAGACGGTGTTCATAACAAACATATTTGTGACATATTTGATGGAATGATGAACTGATAAAGCAAGAAGATATAAGTTAGCAATCCCGATCATGTGGGACACTTTGAAAATTCTCCCCTGCTTCTCTGCCACCGCTCCCACTGTCCTCTCTGCTATTCAATATTGATATGAGCTGTCATTGGTCCAGTTATTTATGAGGCCCCTCCCTGGTATTTTTCCATTGGCTCGAGCGCCGCGGTAAAATTCTTCCCCAGTCAACTCCGGAGCAGCCTGATTTTTAGTCGCACAAACGAGTCCAAAGCAGAATGTGCTTTTTGAACGGACAACTAAACCATGAATGGCATG